>JAOEGL010000003.1:36186134-37436134 GCA_034509955.1 Urosaurus nigricauda
TCCAGAGTTATTGCATGGTTTAGGGATATAGCAAATGCCTCTAGGTCCTCTCTGTGCTACAAGCCAAGCCTGCACTGTAACTAGCTTTACTGTTACAGCTGTAGTGCAGTTCACACAGAACTACAGTACACCTATGTTGCAAAGGAAGACACAGAGGTAGTTTCTCTGACCATAAAAAGGAAAATCAACTCGGCCTTCTAACAGCTGGTGTACCAATGTGTCTCCTCCAAGCCCTGCCTCTCTCTTTCAAATGCCAAAGAGTCTTGGGTTATTCTGTTGGAATATTATTACTTGGGCCCAGCCCAAGAGCATAATGGTGTACTTTCAACCTGCCTCCTAACACTACTCAGAACATTCACTACAATCTCATCATACCTTCCTCCCTGCTTCCTGGCAGGGCGAGGAAGGATCTCTCTTTTTCTATGCTTGTGCAGGGTATTTAAAAAGCTGCTGTTGTTTCCTGCTGACGAAAACATACACAGCACGTGGGGCCAGACAGTGCGGGAGAGTTTGTCAAAGACAGCCCTGTCTCTGAGGAAGGAACTGTCCCTTTATGGAAAGAAGCCAAGTGTCCACGCTAAGAGAAAGATAATTAACCAACCAAGAAGGATGATCGGATGGGAATGGAAACAAAACAGAACAGCCCAACTCTAAATGCTGAACTAGCAAGGAATGTAGAGAGCAGAAGAGAAGACAGTTGGCAAGAGGGAACTTAGAAGGTAGCTCTTCAAGTATGCTAATTAACCCAGAGGACTTCTGGGAGGAGAAAGATGCTGACTGTCTTATATGCATATTAAACTGTTAGAGCTATTGAATGAGAAAGCTCATAGAGGGAGGCAGAAGGAGAAGTTATATCTTTTGCATATAAGGCTTAGACCCACTAGCAGGTATACAAGCTGTACAGGTGAGGTTTACAGAAAGGTAAGGGGCAGGGAAGAATTTAGTTTCAGAGAACATGTTTTTTCCCTTCATTAAAAATTATAAGAATTCTTAATACAAGAATTTGACAAATAATTGCCAATTTGTTCATATTTGAAATGGAGACATCTTGTTATTGAAAAGATGTGCATGTGGGAATAAGCAAAACCAGAAGACTTGTCCCTCCAAGCCAAGGATTTGGTATACTGCAGGGGTTCCCAACCCAAGGAACCTTTAGGGCTCCACATGCACTTCCCAAGTGCTCCTCGACAGCTCCAGGAAAATGAAAGAAATAAAAATGGAATGAAATTAGAGAATAAGAAACAAAAAGTAACATTACTGCTGAACATCAGTAACTTGTAAGACATACCCTGTTTCCCCCAAAATAAGACATACCCATAAAATAAGCCGTAGTAGGATTTCTGAGCATTTGCACAATATAAGCCATATCCCGAAAATAAGACATAGCTATAAGCCAAGTGTGGAACGGAAGGGAGTGGAAAGATTGGGGCCAATGGTTCTAAATCAAATGGAGTTGCAAGAGATTCAAAATGGAATTCCAGGTTTAGAGAGTTATGGTGATGTTCCAGAAGATGACGACTTAGCTATGTATAAATGTAGATTGCTGTACCATACTTAATAAAAATAAAGCATCTCCTAAAAAATAAGCCATAGTGTGTCTTCTTGAGGAAAAATATAAGACAGTGTCTTATTTTTGGGTAAGCCTCGTAGGGGCTCCACCATAGAAAATGATTCTAAAAAAGTGATCCATGAGTCAAAAAGGTCAGGAACCCCTGGGATACTGAGAGCTTGGAAGTCTGGAACTGAATCGGCACTCATCTGCATTAGAGCTGAAAGGCTCCTCATTGTTGATAGCAGTATATCAGCCATGTAGAACATGATCTTCTAGATGTTGGATATAGCTATACCTGTTGATTTTACCCTGTTCAAATGGGAAGAGGGCAATTTCATTACAATTTGTTTTTGAAGAATTTGCTACAATTATTAACTTTCTTCCAGAAAAAAGGGCTTAAAAGAACTGAATAGGGAGAAAAGCAAAACTACCATATTTTCCCATCCCTTCTGGTGGGGCAACAGCGTTCACACACATCCCTTCCTCTCAATTCAATATTCAAATCCCCATCCTCCCCTTTTCCAACTTTGCTTACATTTTATTCAATGTGAGTAAAATCCTGTAAGCAATGGGACCCTGATTTAAAGGGATCCCCCATGGCATGGTTTGGAGCATTGTACTCAAGCAAATATGAACAAATCTTACTCCTCAGTGCAGCAGGAGAAGGGCCAAATATGGATAGGATATAAGGATCTGAAAGATCGTGTCTCCCCATATGAGTCTGCCCAGGTATCGAGATCTTCAGAGAAGGTCCTTCGTTTTAGCTCACCAGCTTTCCAACTGGATGTGAACATGGGAAAGAGCCTTCTTGGTGGCTGTTCCCAGGCTTTGGAACTTCCTTCCTAGGAAAGCTAGCATGGTTCCCTCTTTGTTGTCATTCTTTTGGCAAGTGAAAATTTTTCTCTCCTGACAGCCTTTTAAGAAATTGGCTGTGAGAGCTCTTAATCGTGTGCTGTTTTATGGTTGGATTCTGCTGTTTTTAAAAAATCTTTTATCTTTTAATGGGCTATAATTCTAAGTATTGTTCATTTGTGTTTTAGTAATAATTTTATATGTTTTACCTCTGGTTTTGTAACTGATTTTAGTTCAATTTAACTTTTATAAAGGTCCTAATATTGAGGGGAAACGTGGATTACAGCAATGTATGGGGCCAAGACTTGCATGCTCCCCCATTGCTTTTACCCCTGAATGACTAGCACAACAAGGGAAATATGATATAATAGGCATCACTGAAACCTGGTGGGATAAGTCTCATGATTGGAATGTAGAAATAGAGGGGTATAACCTTTTTAAGAGAAACAGGACAAGCAGGAAAGGAGGAGGAATAGCATTATATGTCAGGGATATTTACACCAGTGAAGAGATGCAGGAAGTCAATACTGGAAGCCAGGTGGAGAGCATCTGGATAAAAATTAAAGGAGAGGGAAATAACAGGGATGTTACTGTGGGAGTCTACTACAGACCCCCAACTCAGGCAGAGGAATTGGATGATGCCTTTCTAGAACAGATAATCACATACTCAGAAAAGAGAGATGTAGTAGTGATGGGTGACTTCAACTATCCTGATATTTGCTGGAAGTCAAACTCAGCCAAATCCTCAAAGTCTAGCAAATTCCTCACTTGCCTGGAAGACAATTTCATTGTCCAAAAGGTGGAAGAGGCAACAAGGGGATCAGCCATTTTAGATCTGATCTTAACCAACAGGGAAGACCTAGTTGATGGGGTGCAAGTGGTTGGATCCTTAGGTGGAAGTGACCATGTTCTCCTGGAGTTTGTAATACAGTAGAAGGGAGAAGCTAGACATAGTCAGACACGCACTCTAGACTTTAGGAGAGCTAATTTCAATAAACTTAGAGAAATACTGGGAGTGATCCCATGGTCAGGAATACTAAAAGAAAAGGGAGTTCAAGACGGATGGGAGTTTCTCAAAAGGGAGATATTGAAGGCACAATTTCAAACAGTTAAAATGAGAAAGAAAAATGGAAGATGTCTCAAGAAGCCAGGATGGATGACTAAGGAACTTTCAAATGAGCTAAGTTTTAAATGGAACATGTATAAGAAATGGAAAAATGGAGAAATCACGAAAGAGGAATTCAAACAAATAGCCAGCACATGTAGGGGTAAAGTCAGAAAAGCTAAAGCGCAGAATGAACTCAGGCTTGCTAGAGAGGTTAAGAACAATAAAAAGGGCTTTTTTGGATATGTCCGCAGCAAAAGGAAGAAGAAGGAAATGGTAGGACCACTGCGTGCAGAAGATGGCAAAATGCTAACAGGGGACAGAGAAAAGGCAGAATTACTCAACACCTTCTTTGCTTCAGTCTTCTCAGAAAAGGCAAAGGGTGCTCAACCTAAGGATAATGGAACAGGAGACAGAATAGAGGAAATTCAGCACAGAATAAGTAAAGAGGTAGTACAGGAATACCTGGTTAACCTAAATGAATATAAATCTCCAGGACCAGATGAACTACATCCTAGAGTATTAAAAGAACTGGCAAATGTAATATCAGAGCCATTGGCAATAATCTTTGAGAACTCTTGGAGAACAGGAGAAGTCCCAGCAGACTGGAGGAGGGCAAACGTTGTCCCCATCTTCAAAAAGGGAAAAAAAGAGGATCCCAACAATTATCGTCCAGTTAGTCTGACATCAATTCCAGGAAAGGTTCTAGAGCAGATCATTAAGCAGAGAGTCTGTGAACACTTGGAGGCCAATGCCATAATCACAAAAAGCCAACATGGGTTTCAGAGAAACAAGTCATGCCAAACGAACCTGATCTCTTTTTTTGATAAAATTACCAGCTTGGTAGATGAAGGGAATGCTGTGGATATAGTATACCTCGATTTCAGTAAGGCCTTTGACAAGGTTCCCCATGACATTCTTGCAAACAAGCTTGCAAAATGTGGGATAGACAAGTTAACTGTTACATGGATTTGTAATTGGTTGACTGGCCGAACTCAAAGGGTGCTCAACAATGGCTCCTTTTCATCCTGGAGAGAAGTGACCAGTGGGGTCCCACAGGGTTCTGTCCTGGGCCCAGTGCTATTCAACATCTTTATTAACGATTTGGATGACAGAATTGGGGGCATACTTATCAAATTTGCAGATGACACTAAACTGGGAGGAGTAGCTAATACCCCAGAGGACAGGATCAAAATTCAAAATGACCTGAATAGACTAGAAAGCTGGGCCAGTGCTAACAAAATGAAATTCAATGCGGAGAAATGTAAGGTTCTGCACTTAGGGCGGAAAAATGAAATGCACAGATATAGGATGGGGGACACCTGGCTGAATGAGACCACATGTGAAAGGGATCTAGGAGTCCAAGTAGACCATAAGCTGAGCATGAGTCAACAGTGTGATGCGGCAGCTAAAAAAGCCAATGCAATTTTAGGCTGCATCAATAGAAGTATAGTTTCTAGATCAAGGGAAGTTATAGTGCCACTCTATTCTGCTTTGGTCAGGCCCCACCTGGAATACTGTGTCCAGTTCTGGGCACCACATTTCAAAAAAGATGTGGAGAAACTGGAGCATGTCCAAAGGAGGGCAACTAAGATGGTGAAGGGTCTGGAAACCTTGCCCTATGAAGAACGCCTTAGGGAGCTGGGGATGTTTAGCCTGGAGAAGAGAAGGTTAAGAGGTGATATGATAGCCCTGTTTAAATATTTGAAAGGATGTCATATTGAGGAGGGAGCAAACTTGTTTTCTGCTGCTGCAGAGACTAGAACGCGGAACAATGGATGCAAACTGCAGGAAAAGAGATTCCACCTCAACATTAGGAGGAACTTCCTGACAGTAAGGGCTGTTCGGCAGTGGAACACACTCCCTCGGAGTGTAGTGGAGTCTCCTTCCTTAGGGGTCTTTAAGCAGAGGCTGGATGGCCATCTGTCAGGGATGCTTTGACTTGGAGTTCCTGCATGGCAGGGGGTTGGACTGGATGGCCCTTGTGGTCTCTTCCAACTCTATGATTCTATGATTCTATGATTCTATTTGGTTCACTTTGTAATAGAGACTTACAAAATTCACACTTGCTTATGCCTCACTGTGAACCAGAAGCAATAAGATGTTGAAATGTAGTTCACAGAAAATATGTACACAAACACTTTACAGAACAAATGTATGTACACACAGAATTTACACACAAAGCTTAAATCCTATTGTTAGTCCTGCCTGGAATATACATATTGAAGCAGTGAGAGTTACCTACATGTTTGACTCATCATTCAGTAACTGAATGAATCGGTCTACACGAGTTAGGACTAAGCAACAGGATATATGTGAAAAATGTGCATCTATTGTATTACTTAATGGAAAAAATATGGAGATTTAGAGAAAAAAAGTGTGTATATGTGTATGAAAATGCAAAAAAAAATTATGCAATTGAAATAATAATAATCCTGTGCAGAAGTGAGAATGAGAAAAAAAAAAAGCTTTGCTGTGGAAAAAGGAGAACAGGAACAAAATTGACCTTGCCTATTGAAGAAGATTGTCTATCACAGAATGCCAAAATATTTTACTCCTCGAATCTAGTTAAACCATGTAAAACATTTTTACTCCTCAAGTCTATCTAAACAATTCCGTTTGGAATTGCATAGAACTTTCTCTTTTCCAAATGTAGGAATTAAAGACTATAGTCAAGTAAACTACAGAACAATTGTTCTGTGGTGTTTCACTGTTACCCAATATGAAATACCAGGTAACACTGCCTCCCATCAGCTATTTCAAAGTAATGCTTAAATTAAACTAGATGTAATGCTTAAATTAATGTAGATTTTGAGACCTAAATGAAGGAAGAGCCCAAAGGAAGGAGAAATCTTTCCTAATGTATTAACATGCTTAGTTATAATCATATGTCTAGAATTTCATGTCTGCTGCAGCAGTCAACAGAAAACTGGATTTACTGACTATCATAACTGTTCAGTTGTTTAGGTCTAATTGTGTTACACTTTATGTTTATAGGCCCTATGCTAGACATTTCCAATCTGATGTTCTCATATACTAGTCTTTCTTAATTTAGTGCCCCTTGGAATGGTGGCAGTTTTAGTCTAAAACACATCTAGGATTGCATGGAGAAAGCTACTTATCTTATACCCAATAGGGGACTGTTAGGTCAGCATAGAGATGTGACACTTCTGCCCCCCTGTCATGCAAAGACTTCCACATTTGAAGCCTAGTCTGAACTTTACTAAACTTCACAGAGGTAAAAAATAAAATAAAATACTAAAGTTGGACACATATTGTATTTCAGTTGTATTTCTAAGACACACTTCTTGGACTTTTGTCTAAGATCAAGTATAATGAGTAGTCACGGCACTTGAAATAACATCTATCCATCTGCTTTTGGTAATGCAACATTAATGTGTCACAGCAAAGCCAAAAAAGGGGGGAAGCAGGGATGTTCACCCTAGTACATAATTAAATACCCATGACACCACTACTTGTCATTTCTAGAAAAAAAAGTGAAGTGCTAATTTCTCACTTTAAACTTTCAGACATATACACATCTACTGTACTGAAAATCCATTATTGATTATGTTATGCTGGTAATTAACAAGTGAAGATTCATTAGGATATTATTTTTAATTTATCCTGTTATCTAAATCATAATCCTGTTATCTAAATCCTGTTATCTAAATCTTAGAGTTCCAAAGGCTAAACTATCAACTACCATGAAGAGGGCGTTTTCCCTCTCGGCCCCTAGCCTTTGGAACTCGCTGCCCATTGAGCTCCGCCTGGCTGCCTCCCTTACTTTGTTTAAGAAGGGGTTAAAAACATACCTATCTGAACTAGCATACCCCTGATCTCCACCCCCCCCCCGAGATCCTTCCCCCCCCTCCCTCCCCACATTACAAGCTGCTCTGCTGTAATTTTAATGTTATTATTTTATTGATATTTAATTTTGTATTGTTTTTATATTGCTCTGTTTTAGCTTTTAAATTGGGATGTTTTAACCATGTATGTGTCGTTTATGTTGTACACCGCCCTGATCGTTGGAAGGGCGGTATATAAATAAAGTTATTATTATTATTATTATTATTATTATTACTATCATGCTTATCAGAAGCACAGAATGGCACTGTGATGGGAAAATATATATCCCTTCTTTCCATTGTCTGTCTGTCCCTCTCTCTCTTTTAAAAAAGACCCTGTCCTTCTTGCCACCATCCTAAGCACAGGCCAATCTCTTTTTCTATCAGATCCATGAAAAATCAGATTGGATAACAAGTAAGAAATTGTTTCCCTTCATACCATACAATATGAAATGACCCCATAGGTGGAATGGAATTGTCCATTGAACATTGACCCTTTGGAAAGAGGAGGAACACAAATATCCTTGTATGTATTATTCAAAAAAGAGTGGGGGGGGGGGTTGTAGGTTCCAATGGTACACTTTAGGTTGATACTGAAGCTTCTACCAGTGGAAATGGGATTCTTTCTTTCCACAAACCCTGTGTGAGAATAAAGATCTGCTCTAGATGAGTTCTCTGTCCTTGCATCACCATTATATTTTATGCAGTGTTGTAGCTTGGCTGAGACGTGTATATGTCTAAAAGGGATGTGGCTTAGTAATTGATAGTGTAAAAATACAGAAAGGGTCTATGATTGAATAAAATCTTATGCTCACAATAAAACAATGGAGAATAATTGATTATCTCACAGTAGTTTTCAAAGAAGTAGGCATGCTTGTCTCTAGGAACTTAAAAAGGAGGAACAAGGAGAGAGAGAAAAAGGAATGTGACAGAACCTTTAAGATGTTGTTGTTGATATTATTTTTACTTAAGCATGAGCTTCCTTCAATATAAACCCACTTCCTCAGTGACAGTAGAGTGAGGCTTTGATAGCATTCTGTATTGCATCTGAATAAGTGGGTTAATATCCAAGAAAGATCATGCTAAAATAAAACAACAACAACAACAACAACAACAACAAACAGTTAATAGATCACCATAGAATCCACACTGTCTAGGAAAGCTAGCTTGGTTACTTTTCTGCTAATATATTGGTATATATAATGGATTTTAGCTATCCTGTTTGTGCCTACACCTTAATTAGGCTGGATGTGGTTTTGGTACTGATGCTGAAAGCTGTTGAATGTTGAAAGATGTTGAAAAGGTGTAAAATAATATTTATTTTTATTATGAATGGATTTGGATGATAATGAATTATAATTCAAAATATAATTAAAATCTCTTTATCTATACTGTTATGTGCCTTCATGTTGTTTCTGACTTATGGTGACCCTAAGGTGAACTTGAGAGCTAGTGTGATGTAGTGGTATGAGTATTAGACTATGACTCTGGAGACCAGGGTCAGGGTTCCTGCTCAGCCATGAAACCCACTGAGTAACCTTGGGCAAGTCTCATGTTATCAACCTCAGAGGAAGGCAATGGTAAACCTGCACAAATCTTGCCAAGAAAAACTCATGATAGGTTCACCTTAGGGTCACCATAAGTCAGAAACAACAAGGTGAAGATATGGGTTTTTCCTGACAAGATTTCTTCAGAGGTTTGCCATTGCCTTCCCCTGAGGCTGAGAGCATGTGACTTGTCCAAGGTCCCCTAGTGGGTTTCTTAGCTGAGCAGGGAATCAAACCCTGGTCTCCAGAGACTTTGGTCCAAGACACACTGCAGAAATAACCTACTGCTTTATCACACTAGGGGGTAAACAGGATTTAAACAAGAATTAAACTAGAGAAAAATCAGGAAATGCCTGGTGTTTATGACGTGACATTTATCACAGCCTAGGATTTCCACTGCCCCGTCCCAAATTCATTCCTTCTCACTTCTGCCCTCACTCCTGGAACCTTCTTCCACCACATGTGTGCCTCATCAATTCTCTAACCAGTTTCAAAATTGAGTTAAAGACTATATTGTTTAGGAAAGCGTTCCCAGGCATGTGCCCTTCTCTGCTCCAGGATGCTGCGCCCTAATGATATGTTAAGAAGCCGAGCCCTCCGTCCAGTCTATCCGCCTTGGTCCAGGCCCCAGAAGGAGTGAAGAACTGCTGGAGTTGATCCCCTTTCCCACCACCATTTCCTTCTGCTTCTGTGTTGTGTCTCTTTAGATTGTAAGCATGAAGGCAGGGAACTGTCTAATTAAATGATTGTATGTACAGTGCTGTGTAAATTTACAGTGCTATATAAATAAAGGTTAATAATAGTAATAATAATTTCCTGGTTTTCTCTAGTTTAACACTTGTTTAAACCATGTTTGCTCCCTAGTGTGATAAAGCAGCTAGTCTGAGACACTTTAACTGTCTTGACTCAGTTCTAAGGAATCCTGAGAATTGTAGTTTATTGTGGCACTAGAGCTCTGTGACAGAGAAGTCTAAATGTCTCATGAAACTACAATTCCTAGAATTCCCTAGCATTGAGCCAGAACATTTAAAGTGGTCTCAAACTGAATTATTTCTGCAGTGTTTTGGACCATAGTCAGACACTCAAACCACTATGCCATGCTGGCTCTCATAGATCTATGCCCATGCGTGTGTGTGTGTGTGTGAGAGAGAGAGAGAGAGAGAATACCCAGGCTAGAAAAAACAGACTCTAGACACACTGTAATATAACATTTCCTTAGACTATTTCCAACCATATTCAAAGAAGTGGAGATGTGACAAGATGTCAGTGTACAGTGGATACACAGTGTGTAAGAATTAAAATAGAATATTAATTAAATGGAACACTTGGACCTAGACTGGGATCAAAGTGGATTTCATTATCAAAATGGCTACACATGAACTGCATGACATTCATTCATTCATCAGAGGTTAGGCTGGATCCAAACTATCCATGCCAAGTCACTTGTCAAGAAATTTCTCTAGAGATAACACTTTGAGATGAAAGGAAGCAGCTGAGCAGCACAAAGAGCTGACTGGGTAGATTTAGACAAGATCATACAACACAGAAAAAAGTGCTGTAACTTCTAAATGCTTTTTTCACTCATCTTTAACAACATTTTGTGAGGTTTTCTTTGTATATCCCATTTGAACTTTAATAAACACTCCTCTTCAAAAACTCCAAATAAGCTGCTTTTAGACTAAAATGCACACACAAATAAAAGGGTCTGGATTCCAAAATCTTTTATGTGTAAGCACACAGAATATAAATTTGCTGTCTGTTTTCAGAGAGTCTGGGTTGTGTAAAGAATGAATGGAATGAAATACAAATTTAACGACTGTGGGGTTTTAAGAGTTGTACTCCAAAACAGTAGTAAACGCAAGCTCTGCTTACATTGTGGAATTCAGAGGCTAGTTTTCTAATTATAGGATTGTCTCAGGTCTACATGGACTGGCAGGAAAGAAACCATTTTTTAAAAAGTGATAAAGATTTAAAAGGTGAAATGTCTCCCCTGGAGTCACATGGGTGGTCTAGAGCTTATGAAAAAGTATGGTCTAGAGCAGTATTGGTGAATCTGTGATGCTGTATGTGTGCCCTCTCTAGCACATGAAGCCATTTCTGAGGGCATGCGGAGAAATGGGGAGGTGGGGAAAAATAGGAACAGGCGCTCTCCTGGGCCTTCAGCTGTCTCACTGTAAGGGCACAGAAGGAAGGGGGAAGAAGAGGAACAGTCATACAAGTGTTTCTCTTCTTCCCCCACCCTTCCGGGCCTTTAGCTGTCTTTGGAGAAGTCTTGTGCCCAGGAGTCCCACCCCCAGAAGGAAGAAGTCCTATCCCAAGAGGTCCTGCCACACTGGAACCAGGTAACGTCCAATGCAGAAACGCCTCTCTGTTTAGGCACTTGGTCTCTAAAGATTTACCATCACTGGTCTAGAGCTTATGAAAGGTCACAAAAAAGGCCTTGGGGACTTCATGATCTACAAGGTATGTATGCCAAGGTGGATTGCTCATTGCAAAGTAGCATGTAGCAGAGTAAGGCTATAGTCTTACACTCTGTATAGAGAAAGCAAGGGGTAGAACCTCTTAAGCTTTAGCTTAACCATCTCCCCAAGCCATGCCCATGCATTGCTATTTACTGATGTCCATTTATTGTATGTTTAAGACAAAATAAAACAAATCTTCAGGTTCTTTCTTGAAGAGTTTTGCAATTTTTTGTAAATTAAATATTAATTATGCAAATAATTAAGACACTTGCAAATTAGGGAGGATTGTTAAAAGATGATTGGGTTCTACAGCAAATCAAGCCTGAAGTCTCAGTGGAAGCCCAAATGACTAAGCTGACACTGTTGTACTTTAGATATACAACTATGTGAATAATTGGAAAACACAATAATAGTCAGTAAAATGGAAGGTAGTAGGAAAAGAAGCCTACACTATAGGAAGGAAGACATAACCCTGATTTTGAATGACCTAAGCAAGTTGCTGGTGACCAGGACTTCTGTGGCCATCGTAAGTCAAAGTCAATCTGACAACAAGAACAAATGACAAAAATCTTATTTGGTTCTTGTTGATGGGATCTTTGTGGGAGGGTACAAAAACTGCACTGGGTCTAGATGGATACTATTGCTAATTTTTGTTTTTCCCACATTGGATTTTTTAAAAAATGTTCTTTCTAGCCTGCATATATAAACAATGCTGGTGAATTTTTATCAAGCAAATACAGTGCAATGAAATTATGTGCCAGTGATATTTTAGTTCTTTTTTCAATTTATTTTTTTATTTTTAAAAAGAAGTGTTTTCTTATTTATAACAGAAACATAATATATACATTAACACAAACCTCAAAATCACAAAACCTCAAAATATACAAACAACAAACAAAATATACAAACAAATATACAACTGATATATAATTAACTAATATACAAACTAACACAAAATAGCTTCCACAACTCTTTTTCCTATTGTTAATTTTTCCATTGTTGTTACTTCTATATAACTTCTCTAATCATTCAGTTCTCAATTCTCAATTATATAAACATTCTTACATTTTTTTCTATATAACATACCTCAAGTGATATTTTAGTTCTGAGGAAATTACAACTCTTTGGATAGACCAGTCTTTTTCAGGCTTTGCCAACAAGCATGTGAGTGCTCATCTCCTCAAAATCCTTTAAGTTCATCTTTTATAGATGTACTCACTGCAGCTTGCTTTGACTTTTCCACATTTTGCAGAAAAGGGGTGAATGCTTTTGCAAGGCATTGTACATGTATTTCTGCAGAGAGTAGTTACATACCCACAACCTAGGACATTTGAAGAGTATGTGAACAGTGAGATGTTGGAATGTCAGGCAAGGCAAAACATTGCCTGGAATTGAATGATCCGCTTGAGTTGACCTGCATTTAGTAGAGCATGTACTCTCCCTTAATGACAATGGTGAGAGAACAGTACAGAGTACTGTTGTTGTTTTTCACGGTAGTATCTTCACAAGAATCAACTATTTTAAATTCTGACTGAGCCTGACACATGGGAGCCAGATTTCTATTCCAGGACATGAACTGTCACCTATACTAAAGGCTGCTTTCATATTAATAATGTTTTCTTGTGTGTGTGTGTTTTGTAAATTATATTAATGCATGTTGAAGCACTCTGAAAACTATTTCCAAACAAATGTAATTTAGCATCTTTCCCCTTCAACATAAGCATTTTAATTATAGTACAGTACAAGGTTAAGTAAATGGTCAGTATTTTTCTTTGGAATTCTGCAAAAACTGGATCCTTCCTTGAGCAGGTTTGATTTCAGCTAGTAAATTAATGTGTTGATAAATTCTTTATTCTAGAACGCTCTATATTCCTAGAAAAAAAAACCCGTCCATAATTTCACAGTACCATAGGACAGAATGAATGTCAGGTACCACTTCGTTTTGAAGTGTTTTTGATTTACCTCACACAATCGTAGATATCCATTGAATACAGTAATTGTGGAGATGCTGATGAGATGCTGGTGGAGGACAGAGCAAGACTGTTCTCTGCTGCTCCAGAGGCTAGAATATGAACCAGTGCATTCAAAATACAAGCAAAGAAATTCTACCTAAACATTTGGAAGAACAGCTTCACTGTAAATGCTGTTTGACAGTGGAAGAGACTGCTTTGCAGGGTGCAGACTCTCTATCTTGGGTTGTCTTTAAACAGAAGTTGGATGGTTATCTTTCAGGATTGCTTCAGCTGTGTATTTCTGCAAGGCAGGGGGTTGGATTGAATGGCCCTTGTGATTCTCCCTCCAGATTCTGTGCTGCTATTATTCTATGCTGTCTTACATGTAATACCCAAAATAGGATTTCATCAGTGGCAATAAGTTCCTATTCTTTGTGCATGCTTGAAGCACAATGAAGGTTTTTAGTGTGCTGCTTACAAAGGCTTTGAGTACTCTGCATGTCTAGCACTGCAAGCTGAGGGGTTGTTTTAGCTACTGGATTTATCCAAATATATAATATCAGCAATGAAGACAGAGGCACGGGACCTTTCTTAAAGCAGAAGTGCTAATATGAAGAAAGAAAGCAACAGTGGACAAGGGAGGCAAAAAGAAGAAACAAAAAGAAAAGAAGAGATTTATTCTGCATTTCCTTGCCCATCTCTGTCAAATACTGAATCATGCAAGCATGAAAGCCGATGTATTGAGTCTCAAAGGGAAGGAAACAAGTGGAAAATTAACTACAGATGAAAATATTCTCAATGTATCCAGGGATTCCTGAATATTAACTATGTGTTTTCCTCTTATCATCCTGTGAATGGAATGAAGGTACTGTATAGAGGAGAAAGAGGATTAGATATGAGTACTAGAAAATGAGCAAGAGGAAGGGAGAAAACATCTTGCCAAGAAAGTAGATTGGTGGTGAAGCTCCACATTTTCTTTCATTTTTTTCATCAAGCCTTTCTTAGATCATCAGCAGAAGATCCCATGTTAGCTTTTGATTCATTTCCATTACAAGTAAGTGTATTAATAAGAATAGTTTTGCAGTATATTTACAAGGAAAGTGGTTTGTTTATTCCCGTCTGCAGTCAAAGGCCGGAAACCTCTTGCTGTGTTGTTGTTGTTTTTATTGTTGCCATCATCCTTAGCTTTTTAATACCATGTCTTGCCTCCAAGATTAGATGTTAAAGAAGCTTACAAATTAAAATGACAGCAAGGAAGAGTCCATTCTAACCTCTCTAGGGTGTTTAGGGGCAGCCACTGAGATTGTTCTATTGCATGTTCCACCAACCATACCTGTAAAAGTGGTGGGAATGAAATAAGGGCCCCTTCTGAGGATTTCATTGTTCAAGGAGGTCCATACAGAAAGACACACTCTGAAGATTTCCATACCTAGCCGAATTGCTGGTAACCTGTCCCTCAAACATGGAGGAAGTGCACATGTATTAATGCCTGGTGCGCTTCCTCAATTATCATGGAATAATTGCTCCCTCTAGTGTCCCTGAATCATCTCAAGGGGGGCAGATTTCCTCTGAATGGAAACTTTGAGTTCATAGGAAATCCTCTCCCCTTGAGATGGTTCAGGAATGCTAGAAGGATCACCAATTCCATGATGATTGAGGAAATGCACCAGGCGTTCACTCCATGTTTGAGGGACATTTGAGGGACGAGTTACCAGCAATTCTGCCAGGTATGGAAATCTTCTTTGTTAGGATAGCCAGGATCTAAGCTGCATAGCCTTTATATCTTAACCAGTACTTTCACTTGTGCCCAGACAAGTGGAACTACTGGAGGAAGGGAGTTATATGATGTCTGTAGCCAGCCCCACTTAACATTCTGTCTGCAGATATTTGAACCAACTGAATTTTCTTGAACACTCTTCAAAGACATCCTTGGATAGAACACATTACATTTATCTAAATGGGGTGTAATGAAGATATGTGCCATCATGAGTGGATAAGGCATGTAGGACCATGTGCAGACTGGATGAAGACAAACACATCCAAGTCCACTCTAAACTGGACAGGAGTGTTTTTGCACATTTAAAGTTACATCATAGAACAATGGCCAGGGACCTGAACAGGAGGACTCCATCACCACTGTTTGTGCTCACTTCTCCACAAATATAGATGCCTTCAAGTTCCATTCCTGCAAGACAGCCCAGAAGGATATGTTGGATGGCACTGAAAGCTGCCAAGAGTTTCACCAGAAACAAAGGAGAAACACTTCTCTCAAGCTGCCTTGCGATCTAAAACCAAAGTGAAATTGATCTAGATGTTCTATTTCATCCAAGAATCCCTGAAGCTGAAGGACGACAACACATTCTATTACCTTGCCTGGAAATGGAATGTTGAACACTGGCCAATAGTTATCCATTTTAAAAGGACCAATATATTTGCATACCTCAGTGAACAAGTAAATTGTTACCTTGGCCTTGAGTAGAAGCAATGATTCCAACAAAGAAAGGGAGGAACTATCTAGATCAAAGAGACTCATTGAACAGAGTTTGTCAGCAGTCTCCCATTTCCTGAGATTTTAGGGGCAAAACCAGACATAATGGTTGTGATGTCATGGGGTAGACCCTAGTGATGTCACAAGAGTGGGTCCTTGTGATGGTCATTGAGATGGAACATCTTTAGATTATGTTGAGACCAGAACTGCTTCTGGACCAGTAGACTGTAGAAATCGGCATGAGAGGCAGCCATATAAAGGGGCCAGGCAATATGCCAACCCAGAACCAGAGGGCAATTTTTGTGTAAACATTCAGACAAGAAATAAAATGCACCTAGCAGTTGGAGCCATTTGCATCAGAGCTTGCATCTTGTGCATCCTTATTGCAGCTCACATTACATATGTAAAATAAGCTTGGTCCTATGCTGCTACTGAGACTTACAGAAGGCTCACCACTATCCTATAGGGATACTTCTTCTTCATTTCTTGCTGTGAAAACTTCTACAATAAGAGGTTTTATGAGATATAATATTGCATCCCACATCTCCCTTGCTCACATGGGCACAATGGACCCTCATGCATTTATCTATCAGCAATATCTCCATTTTCTTCCTTCATCCATGCCTTTTGATGTGTTGTTACTTGCTCAATATAGCATATATGCTTAAAATAAGTGGAGAATGGTGCCGAGTTCTAAGAGAAACCAAAGTCTCAACATCAAGCAGGGTTATAGGCCCCCTTGAGCTGGAAACTCCCAAACTGAAATCCCAATTGACAAAGCACCATGAGTTAGATTTCCTAGAAGTCCTCTTTACATCAGAGACCTCATAGCCCCTATGGTCAATTTCCCCAGTGCTGGTAACACATAAAGTGGGAACTGAGTAAAGGAATGCTAGAGTCTAAACCCAAGGCCTGACCTGTTAATGTTCTTTACAGGAATGGAAGGGTACACTGGCCCAAGAGTGATCAAATGCTTCAGTAGAACTGTCAGTCTGAGGTTTAAGACTCCAGAACTGATACTTTTTCAGCCCAGGGATGCAGCTACAATGTAGGGTGACAATAGTTCTACAAGCAATTTCCAATCCCTCAGATTGGCAAGGGCATGGATTTTGTACAGCTTCCAACTAGCCTATTTCTGTTTTGGCCAGCTGGGGTTGAACTTCAGCTGACCAACATTGTGGCTATGTCTGTGGGCAAAAAGAGGTTTGGAACTGGCATAGCTTCTCCCTTTCCAGCAACCTGCCTGCCCCCAAAAAACCAATTATTTTGCCAGCAAACCTTGTTAGCAGTGCTAACAGCAGAGCACTATTTTTCCAGATAGATAGCAGTAGAGTATTTCTGTTGGAGGAAGGGGTTTGGACCTAAATGATGAATTTTAAATATGGATTGTTTTGATATTCATATATCTTGTCTATTCTTTTAACTGATATATGTTTTAACTGATGTTGTGTTTTTGATTAATGTCATGTATTTGTTGGTCTGTTGTTATTCCCTGCATCAATCCATAGGGAAGAGGTGGGTAAGAAATAATAACAAAAACAACAATGACAATAACAATAACAACAACCACACATCTTTGAGTTAAGATTTCACCGTACCTCAGTCTCTTTCACACCTAGTCAGGGTAGGGCATACCTCTTTTCTGGAACTTTAGTCTGACTGGACAGAGCAGTATTTCCTATTTATTAAGCATTCTTTGGTTTATATTGTTTCCAGAATACACAGCAAACTATACTCACCATAGTTCCATACTATTATCACTGTGCATGCCACAGTCACCCTTTAAGCTCTATTAAGGAAACAAGATTGGGTGGTATTCTTTTCTTTATGCTCCAGTGCATGCCTGCTCTGGGGTGATTTGCAGCTCCCACCAACTATTAATAACTAAACCTGATTTGCTGGAGTAAATTTTCCAGCTATCACACCAGTAGTAATAAAGTGATTGGTTTGGAATATATTTCTGTGATTGGTATTGTAGAGCTTAGCCTCCCCCACTGACAGATGCACACCTCATTCTCACATTTATTTTTCACATGCTTATCCCTCACTTTTGCAGAAGGGGGAATATGTATTTTCTGAAAACAATTCCATAGAATATGATCACTAATTTATCACTTTCTTGAGAATTGTAGTTTTTGATTGCTCTCTGGGACATGAGTTCATTGGATCGCATGGATACTACTGTGTTCATTATGTTAACACACAGGAGCTGTACAAAAAAACATGTTCAACTCATCAAAAGTGAACATGAGAATCCAGCCTCATTATTCCAGCAATCCTGGGTAGCTGCAAAAGGTTATTTTATTTATTTATTTATTTATTTATTTATTTATTTTGCAGTACTAAAATATACAGCATACATTGTGGGAAATAGCAGGGAAAAAGGCATACTGCAAGAAAATGTGTATGTCAGCAGAGTAACAGCCAACAAATGCCTATGAATAAATAATATGTCCAGATATTAATCTTACCAATGAAATATGGTTTGAGAAGAAGTTAGTTGTGAATGGGAGGCCTTTCTAAGTGGTACATAGTAATGAGAAGTGCTTCTTTTGTGGACAACAACTTTTCCAATTCCATAGTTTGTATTGGCTAAGAGATTATGGGAATTCTCCACACTCTTCTCTTACAGTTGTTTCTCTAGAAAATGATGTGACTTTGGTTTCTACATGTAGAAAGATATCATAAAGGCTGATTGGTGCATTTTTTTCCACTCAGCAAATGGATAAATTCATTCCAAAAATCATAACTTAGTCATATGTCACTCTGGTTATTTCCTCTCAAATCATCAGACAAGATCCAGAGCCCCCCAAAATGAAGAAAGTGGAGGATGTTTGCTGCTCCAAGGTCAGTGCATTCAAGTTACCTTCCCCAGTGTACACTGAAGAAAACAACAGAAAGAGACATGACACCATGCAGGATTCAGTATTTTTGGGTAAAGTCCAGCCCATACAGTACTCCAAAGAGGCATCCTTTCTGACTGGAACTAGTAACCCAAAGGGGAAATACAGTGTTAGAGAGTTTTTGCAAGTCTGCAGAACTGCTTATGTTATTTCATCCAGTGAGATGGAAGACCAGAGGATTCATCTTACTGAACAGGAAAGATAAAGGATGTCATGCTTTGCTATGCTTTCTTTCATGATAAATTGGCAATAAGTTCACTCAGGTTTGGAAATGATATTTTAAGGACTATCCTTCCCCAGATCCCCTAGCTGGTGGTGGAAGTCGTAGTCCACAAAAATAACTTTTGTATCTACAGTGAATCTCTCTCTCCTCTGTCCACACTTTCATTGGCTCAGTCTGCAGTCTTCACATGGGGGGCTAAGCTGTCTTGCCCTCATCTGGTTGATATTGGGAGGTAAGGAAGCTCACCCAGATAGATTTCAGCAGTTTTCATGAGTATTTTATGGTCTTTTACTGATTTACAGCCAGTTCAGCATTCTTGTAAACGGCCATAAATTGGATTGAAGTCATAAATCATAACCAGAGAGAGAGAAAGAGAGAGAGAGAAAGAGAGAGAGAGAGAGAGAGATGCTCTGAGCCCCAGTTCAGGCTCAGCTAGCGTCTTTGAAAATAACCTCAAGCATGCTTCATTTCCAGCCCTTTACAGACAACAGTAACTTTACAGATATTATTCTGAAGGCAGACCGCTTTTCAGCAGGCCTGTTGCCTTGGCTGACTTTGCTCTTCCCCTCAAAGGCAGATGATGTTTGTGAGGCCTTGAAATCTAACTGTCCTTCTGTAATCACAGATCCTTTCCTTCTATATGAATTCTTATAGAAAACATTGTGAAAGGTACAAAATGGGACACTTTTCTAAGCAGACTCCTAGACATAGTAAACAGTAAGATGAAGGACACATAATATTTAGGAAAAAGAGATCCCTGTGGAATTTGATGTTTGTGAAGCCCTCTGTAAAAACTGATGAATGTATGAAAAAATGAATTGGAACTCCACTATCCAAAATATTTTGCATGTTTCTGAACTTTGTGGCACAGTTCTTAGCAGCTGAAGCAAATAAAAATTACATTTAAATTTAAGTTGAAAGAAAATGTGCATTTACATTTGTATTTAGAAAGGAAAATGCAAATTCCTATTTCGCTTGCCATCCTATGCATATGTCAAGTAGACTTAATGATGTTCAAAGGAAAAAAAATATATACATTCATTGAAATATTTTGTTAAATATGTATTTTCAGAATATTAGAAGAAAATACAAACATATTGATGCTGACATAGAACAAAAATTTATTTAAAAAGTATTAAAGTGATGTGAACAGGAAATAGATTCATCTGTCCTCATTTGTGCATAGTGTTGTGTTGTAATATGTTGAGAAATAAAAATATCATTTGCTGTCAGCAACATTTACCAAACATTGATTGAATAGCTATAAACTATACATTTGTTCAGAGAATATGTAGAAAATATTCATCATCATAATTTAACATGACTTTTAAGGGGAATTTTCAAAAGTAAATTAGTTTCCATTCTCAGTTCCAAGAGAAAACACAAATCGTTAATTGAAACATCAGTGCCAAATAAGTGATATCATCATCCTGTTCAGAAGAGCCCCATGCAGATGATAAAATGTGGATAAAATCAATGAATGGGCAAGACAATGGGAATAATTCCAGACCTCCCTAGATAGATTGGCTCTCTTGCCAAGAGTCACCATTCATTGTATATTCAGTATACATACAAAGGTTCTGCGTAAAAGAACTAATCAATGTCTGGAGGTCAACATCACAGCCACCTGTTTTATCTTACTCATCCTTTCCTCTTCATATATTCATCAAGATCCTATTTGATACAGGAACTGTAGAAAGGATACAAAGAGGGCACTCTAGATACCACTCTCTCCATTGCTATTTTTGTCATCCTTTGTATGTAACAGTTAATTTTCTGAATGGGCAAGACTCTTCTACCCACAAATGTTGTCTCCTGATTTGAACAAAACTGGGATTCAAAATCATAAAGAGAGTCACTACATGTATAAGAGGCTTATCTGTTCCCACTGAAAATTATCATAGAGTTAGAAAGTTGGAATGGACACTAAGGCTCACGTAAGGCCAGTGCAATGGTTCTCAAATTTTGTTCTTCCAGGTGTTCTCAAGTTCCACTTTCTGAAGTCCCAGCCATTTTAGCCAATGGTAGGAGCTGGAGTCTTAAATACTTGGAGAAGACCAAAGTTTGAGAACTACTGAACTAAAACATTCCTGAAAGATGATAACCTAATCTCTGTTTCAAAACCTTCAGTGGTGGACAGTCTACTATTACCATGATTACTATTACCTTTTCACAGCATGATGACTTTCTTCCTAATGTTTACTCAAAATCCCCTTTCTTGTAATTTGAAGTCATTTTGGGAGTCTTATGATCTGGAGTAGCAGACAATAAGCTTACTCCATATCTACAAAAACAAGCTTTCTGGTTTTTAATGTTGCTGTTATACCATCTTTAAATCTTTTCTAGTCCAAGTTAAACATACCACACTTCTTCAATCTTTCCTCATACAATTTTGTTTCAGACCTTTCACTGTTTTTGCTGACTGCCTCTGGACATGTACAGTAAGTTGATGAAAATTTTGATGGAGGCTAAATCCATCACCCTCATATGCCCCCCCCCCCCAAATTTGTTTTCATTGTTCTTTTATTTCAAGTCAACTTTGGCCTCATGTGCACTGCATAAATAATGCCAGTTTGACACCACTTTAACTGTCATAGTTCAGTCCTATGGAATCCTGAGATTTGTAGTTGTGACACCAGAGCTCGCTGACAGTGAAGACTAAATATCTTACAGAACTACAAATCTCAGAATTCCATAGCATTGAGCCATGACAGATAAAGCAGTGTCAAACTGCTTTATTTCTGCAGTGTGCATAAGGCCTTTGACTTATGGCAATCTTTTGAATGAGAGATCTTCCAGCCACATTGTTATCAACAACCCTGCCCAGGTCTTCCAAACTCTGGGCTATGGTTTCCTTGACTGACTCTATCCATCTGCAATGCAGTCTTCCTCTTTTCCTGCCACCTTGTACCTTGCCAAGAATCATTATCTTTTCTAATAAGTAATGTCTTCTCATGGTATGTCCAAAGCGTGAAAGTCTCAGTCTAGTCATGTTGGCTTCTAAGTGGAGTTCAGTCTTGCTTTGCTCTAGGTCCCATTTGTTTGTCTTTTTGTTAGTCCACAATATCTGCAAATCTTTCCTCCAGGCCTACTTTTCATATTTATTTTACCTTCATTTAAAACTTCCCAAAAGGGCTTAATATCTTCAAAACATGCAGATTGAGGAAGAGTTACTTTGAGGACAACATATCCAAAAATCCCCCAGCCAGCATGACCACTGTATTTCATATCCAAACCTGCCTCCTCAGACTGTGATTACAGATTCTGAAAATCTTTGTGTAAAACTGTACACCAGTTTTATTATTGGTCCTGAGAAAGAACTGTTGTTATTTGCACAGGGCAGTTTGCTTGCTTGCTTGCTTGCTTGTTTACTGGCTGAAAGCCACTTTCAGTTCTTGCAAGAAAGGTGGAGCAGAAAATGGTAAACAGCAATAAACAAAGGTAAAATTGGCAATTCTTTGTTAAATGTTAGTTCTGCCATTCCTTCATCTGAACCCATGTATTAGCAGCTGAGTTGGGGTTTAAAGTCTGCTCAGTGTACATGAGCCAATTTGGAATTATGTTACAACCATTCATTATAGAAAAACGTCACTTTCTACCCTTTCTAAAGTTCAAAGCCATAAGTCAGTTCAGAGGAGCAGATAAAACCTGTTTCAGCTTGCCTATGTTTATTTATGATTTATATTGATTTGGTTAGACTTATATTCACATCCATTTAAAAGAAGTGCCTTTACTTTGCTGGAGGCCTTGCTGTGACAATTCTTAAATATGAATAAGTGGCTAATGTTCAACTAAAAAGGACACTTTAATAGAATAGTATGGGACCCAAAGGACCTGAGCCTGTGCTTCATTTATTTATTGTAGCCTGGAAGAAGAGATTGAACCAGTGTGTGTGTTGGGAGGGGGTGGTGGTGGTGGTGTTGGAATAATTTGACACTTAAATGCTGCTTCAGTATTACTTGGCCATGAACTATCCTATCTTTCTTGATAGGGTTTCAGTAGTCAGCAAGCCTGGATACAATTTGTTGATCCAAGGTTTTGATACCTAATTTAACTTTGCCTCTCCCAAGTTTAGAAATGCAAACATTTCCTGATATGTTGCTGAATGGCGCTTCTCAACAGCTATAGCTAGTACAATCAATTATGAAGTTTTATGGGAGTTATAGTCCAGCAATATCTAGAACTTGGAAAACCACTGCTTTGAAACATAATTCTCAGAATCTTCATGTCAGTGCCAGACATGACCAGTGTGTAAAGTTCCAGGAATAAAGCTTCTCAAGATAATAAGATGTTGCCATTTTGTAGAAAAGATATATTGTTCAAGAACTGAAAAGCTGGGCTTGTATTCACAGATACATGTGCATACACTGACTTTAAAGACTGTCTGTTGCTGCTGCTTCTGCATAATCTCAATTTCTATCAAATATCTTTCTTAAAGATGAGCTTTGTATTCAGAAAAAGTGCATGATACAGCATGAGTGGGCAGTGCTAGGGATTTCAGCAGCTACCATACCCTAGTTTCTACCCACCAAAGCAAAATGAACCCAATACAAAATGGTGGCTCAAGAAGTAGAACCCATTAACTGCTGCACATACCAGCCATGCATTAAGATAACCTGGATGTATAGGTATAAATTAGCATCTAAATTATTGCAGATTAGGGTTGTTGTTGTTGCTGCTGCTGCTGCTGCTGCTGTTGTGTCCCTTCAAATTATTTCTGACTTAGGGCAACCCTAAGTTTAACCTATCTCCATCATCATCATCATCATCATCATCATCATCATCATCATTCTTGACTCATGTTGAGCACACTTGGTATTTTACCCTATACAATGACAGGAAACCTGCCTAGAAAACTTAATAGTTTTCTGAAAACTGTGCATTTTTCAGACAGAAAGGAAATTTTGCACATTCCAATCAACAAAAGTTGATTGGACAAGTGTCTTCAGAGAGGGTTTGCCAATGCCATCCTCTGAGGGTAAGAGAGTATGACTTGCCCAGTGGGATCAAATGGCTGAGCGAGGATTTGAACCCTGGCCAGCAGTCATAGTCCAATGCTTAAATTACTACAACATGCAGGTAGGGGTGGTAAATCTCCATCATCATCATCATCATCATCATCATCATCATCATCGTTCTTGACACATGTTGAACACACCTGGTATTTTTCCCCATACAATGACAGAAAACTTGCCTAGAATACTGCATAGTTTTCCAAAAACGGTGCATTTTTCAGACAGAAAGGAAATTTTGCCCATTCCAATCAACTAAAGTTGGAGGCACGGTGTCAAACTCTTCACCATTTGGTTTGTATATGGAGAGCATGTAATTTAGTTTTGTATTTTGTGGAGCTTTCCCAAGTAGATAGCTAAAAGCAACATTAACAGGTGAGTATTCTTCTTAGAAAACTGTCCAGTTTTCTGTGTGTAGTGAAACTATGGACATAGCTGTTTACTGCAAGGATGGGCAGTTTTTGCAACACCTGCATAGCTTTCAAAACTGGGTCAAGAATTCCAAATTCAACTCCAGATGGGAAATTAATTAATTTTTCTTCCATTACTAATCAGGGGTTATAACAGTGTAATTTAGGAAGAAAGCAAATCTTTCATGGTTGCTATTGTCAATTGTTATAAGTCAGAAAGTCTTACCCATAGAACTTGATATAATGTATGTTTAGATCCAACTCGGTCTAATCAAGCTTTTTCAAATACAGATGCTTTATTTATGTCAGTGGTGCTGAGAATGATTGATATCCCTGATCATTACTTATCAGAGATCACCTTTTATGCCCCACAGGTTCAGAGTTGGGAGCAAGGAGAGCAGCCCTACTTTCTCTACCAGCATTTGTTAGTAATTCTTTACAGACTGCTAGAAATTCTTCCTTGCACTGGCCAATCAGAAGGTTTAGCCATTGTTACAACTTTATCTATGTATATGCTTGGCATTGGACTAGACTCCTGGTTGGGGGAATGTTTATATTTATCTGTCTCAAGGGTTCCCATGAGGGACTGTTGGCATGAGACTCATAATCAAAAGTCATAAATCAGGGTTCAGATGCCAGCCCCATTTCCAAGAGATGATGAGGAATTGCACAGCTGTCCACACTGTGGTGGAAACCATTATCCCAGCCACTCTTTGTGACCTTCCTTGTAGATGGGCTAGGGTGGCCACTGATCAAATCAACCATCATTGTAGATCCATGCCAATAACAGCAACAACATCAACAGCAGCAACAACAACAACTATTTTATTTATTTATACCCCACTTTTCAGCCAAAATAACAAAATTGTTCTGTAATTGTAATCAATAAAATTGTGGCATTTTTCACCTAACAGAATAGGTCTGTATCTTTTTTTCTTCCCACCCCACCTCCAGTTTGGCTCACATATCTATCACCAATGCGGCATAATCAGACTGAATGGCTACCCAGTACAGTGTAATGGCTAGTGCTGGGATAGACAACTTGGTTTTCCTTCAGCTGGTTTGTACCACAACTCTCATAAGTCCAACCAGCATAGCAGTGATCAAGGCTGGTCCTAACTGGCTGCTGAAGAGTCTTGTTATGTTTTGTTATTCCTTTGTTTTATTGTTTTTAACCAATCTACATATTATAATTTTTATTCTTTTTTTTTTTTAAGCAGAGCTCTCTTTTAATTTGTGTTGTAATTTACATTGTGTCCTGTCCTGTGAGAAGAGTGGGACATTAAATACATAAAGGAATATCAAAGTTGTCATTCAAAACATCTTGAAGGCATCAGGTTTGTTGTACCCATTCAAACTGAACTTGCAGAACCTTAGGTTTTATTGTGAAGTCAAAGGCTTTCATGGCTAGCATCCATAGGGGTTTTTTGGTGGGTTTTTGGGCTATGAGGCTATGTTCTAGAAGAGTTTATTCGTGACATTTCAGCAGCAGCTGTGGATGGCATCTGCAGAGAATGCTGGCATGGAAAAGAATATACTGTTGGTTGAGAGGAATTTTTATCATACATCAGAAGAGTCACAGACAGAACAGGGAAACTAGTGAGAAAACACAACCTCCAAATGGTCTACAAACTAATGAAGAAAATCCAAGAAATGCTGCACTCATTGGCAAGGGAGTTTACCACATCCTATGCAGCTGTGGACAAGTCTACATAGGGGCCACCAAATGCAGTGTTCAAACAGAAATCAAGGGACACAAGAGACACTGCAGAATGGGTCAGTCAGAAAAATCAGCAGTAGCAGAACATATTATAAACCATCTTGGGCATAAAATTCTGTTTGAAAACACCAAAATTCTGGACCATGCCAACAAGTACCTGGTCAGAATGTACAGGGAAGCCATTGAAATCCACAAACACCTGGACAACTTCAACAAGAAAGAAGAAACCCTGAAAGTAAACAAAGTTTGGCTACCAATCCAGAAAAACACCAAATTCAAGACCCAGCAAAAGGTGAGAGGCATTTCCCAGAAGACAATGGGAAATAAAAAGTCATTCATTAAATAGACTTGAGGCTTTGTCATTCAACAACAAAACAATATACAGATTAACATGTAAATCGCTTCGTCTCAACCAACAAATGGGGGACACCCAAGGAATACACGATCCTGTTGGTGATATTTCATAGGAAGACAATGGTTAACCAAATCTGAATATTCATTTCCTAAGAAAACCCTATAAAATCTCACTGAAAGGGAGTTAAACAAGCCATCATCTTGCCTCCTTAATGTTGTTTCTGTGGTACTAATATGCCACACTGTGTTTCTTAAAAAGGTTAATGTCTATATGTATTTCTTTTTTTTAAAAAAAAATGAAAATTACAGATTGATTATATATTAACAAAGCTGTGACTGAATCTTGCTGACACATTAGGCTGAGTTGAGGCCAATTTGATGTTGCTTTAGATAGATGGTGCAGTGTTGCTAGAATAATATTGCAACTTCTGGAACACATCATTTCATGGAGCAATAATCTCTATGCCTTTTTGCATGCTGTCTAATCAAAGGTATACAGAGTAAATAAAGTCAGACTCTGCTCACCCTCATGTGTGATCTTTGAATAAGATGTTCCACTTTTTTGTGACCATTGATCTGTTTGTAAAAGGTACCTCTGAATTTGAATTCTCAGATTATCACTATGGAATCATAATTAATACTACTTAGCGAAACAATTTTTACTGTTTATTATCATGAAGAGGATAACCTTCACTTTTTCAATTTACAGTGCTTATGATTATTGTATTTTTAAAATAAATCTTTCTACTTTTTTATAGTTTAAAAAAACCTTCCTGTCTGTTCCTCACCTTTTATAATGGATATGGCTATTCAGTTTTATATCAAGGCACAGGATATTGTTTTGTTAGTTATATTTGCTAGTCTGGGGTTTCATGAAGCACAGTGCAAAGGAATAATAACATGCTGACTATATTTAATAGGATAGCTATACAAAAATGTATGAAATGACCTTTCCTAAAAGGATTTTTTGCACTCTGTACAGACTGATTTGGGTTTACTAGACTGGGTTTAAAAGGTGATTTACTTTGTTCCTGAAGATAAGAAGCATAGTCTCTCTATAGCTGGGCACATGTAGTTGAACTTACAGTACAGAAGTACTGTAGTGTCTGAAAGACTGAGCTACAATTGTGCCAGGAAATTCCTGGTTTGAATAATGTATCTGCCATGAACATAGGTAAGCCATAGATATGCTGTTCTTTCTCTCAGTTGCAATCCATCCATTTGTAATATAAATGGAGTTGGGGGGGGATCATTTTTCAATTATAGCTCCCATAATTCCCCAGCCAGTATAGTCATGCTAACTGGGAGATTTAGGGAAGCTAGAGTCCAATATCTTTTGGACTTCATCTTTTTATCTTACAGGGTTGATTTCAACTGCATAGGTGTAGTATAAAGCACTTGGAAGAAATTACACACACATACTTGCTGCTGTTGCTACTATTACTACTTCTATTCCTCTTATTTTGATCAGGATGCTCAAGTGCCCTGTACAAACCAACATAACTGGATGGACCCAGGACATATAAACAGTCTTGGGTGGGACATTGCTAGGCAATGACTAGCATTTTCCAACCAGAAAATAATCCAGAAATACTCCTCTGTGTTTTAAAACAAATTCACTGCCCCTATCTTGCCTTCTCCTGATGTGTTTGCTTTCCACAAAGCCTCTGTCAAACATGTTTGCTGGCAGGAGCATTCAGAGAAAAGGTGAGCTTTAAGCTAATGTTGGTGAATATTTGCAGAAAGCTCATTCTGCATTTGAAACCACAAGTCTTCACACTGGCTAGAGGATCTTAAAACCACTGGTATTTTTTTTAATAAAAAAAACCCCTGATAAATGGATTGTAATGTCATGCACCCAATCAATTTTGTTGGAGATTATAAAACATTCCCTCATGAACACAATCCATGAGCAGCTTGCAGAGTACAGTACCTTAGTGAGTCACAGTATTTGAAGAAAAATGGACATACGTTCTTAATCACAGTTCATTTATGTAGTGACTAATTGTGAGCTGAAACTATGCTACATTCTGTGATTAACACTTCCCTTCATCCTAGCACTGTGACTGGATAAGGGAGAAAGATGGTAGTCTTGTTGTGTTGCCCACCTCATGCATTCCTCAAAGTCTAGGAGCAACAGTTTCTGTGCACATGATACCTTTTTTTGTTTAGGGACTCTCAGGGACCAATAGGGACCCTACCAGTCTTACATAACTGCTGCATCTGACTTTGGCAGCATCTGCACTGCAGAAATAATGCAGTTTGACACCATTTCAACTGTCATAGGTCAATGCTATGGCATTTAGGTGTTTGTAATTTTGTGAGACATTTAGTCTTCTCTGTTGGAGAGCTGCAGTGCCACAATAAACCAGAAATCCCATGATTCCATAGCGCTGAGCCATGGCAGTTAAAGAGATGTCAAACTACATTATTTCTGCAGTGCAGATGCAGCCTTAGTTCTCTGTAGCAACCTACAGAAGATAGAGAGGAGTATTAAGGTTAGAGCATTGGACTGGCACTCAGGACAGTCCGCTGATGGCCGTTTGGTGGAATCTGGTGTTGTGCTTAAGTCTACTGTGGTGGATGGCCATCTGTTACAGGGAGTGCTTATATTGTGTCTTCCTGCATGGCAGAAGGGGGTTGGACTGGATATCCCTCAGGATCTCTTCCAGTTCTAAGATTCTATGATTCTATGCTCCTAATAGCTGAAGCCCATACCTGTTGTTGTCTTTACAAAGCTATGAAACTCACTGGATGATCTTGGGCCAGCAAGTGGAGGAAGATAGCCATGTATCCCACATGGCTGAGTCCTGAGTTCACCTGAAGGAAAGGTGAGATATAAACGCAACTAACAAAGAAATAAATGCACAAATAAAAGATATCTTCTCCACAGGTCCCTGGAGTCTCACATTGCCTCTCTTCCACTTGTCTGAGAGCTGCTGAAATCTGACCATTTGCTTGCCTGAAGTAGATTACTAGCCTTCAGTCTTACTGCCCAACTTTTGATGCCTTTGGGATTTAACCTTTTTGTGTTGAGGTTACATTACCTGGTGTTCCTGGAACAATAACTTGTTCTTACTCTGTTTGCCTCTTGGCTCTTTTACTGACAAGAGTTGTTGTTCCTTGTCATGATATTGCTGGACAGAGATGGTTCCATCAATGGACAGAATAAAACAGCTGCCTTGGGCAGCAAACTCTGGGTGTCAATGAAAGGGCAGCAGAATTTCTTACAACTATATTTTTACTGCTAGGAATAGGGAGAGATGCTTGTGGGATATTTGGTCTCCTACTCCATAATAACTTGAAGGGCTTCAAGTATTCTGGACCTTGATGGGTAAGTTGTGGGAGTTATTTGCTTTTCTACTTCAGGAAGCAAAATGCCTTAGGTCAACCTTGTTGTTAGATTTCCTCCTAATGCTCATATGAGAAAATATTGGGTCCACTGGAGAAGAAAAGATCTTTTCTGGTTCCTAATTGTAGCACTTCTACATCAACCATGTTGGATAAGACATCAAACAAAAAACAATATGTTCAAGAGCTCACATTAAAACAACTCAGGCACTACAAAAGACAGGACAGAAAACAGTGGTATCTTAAAGTCACAGAACTCCAAACTCAACACTGGCAAGAGGGTTGATAGAAAGCAAAGGGAAAATGTCCCCAAAGCAATTTATCTTCACACACAATCACAAACAAAATTATTGAAAGCCATGAGCCCCAAACCTCCCACATTAAAAGCCACAGAACTGATTAAAATGTCTTTGGGAAGCAACAGGCAAAAGAATACCTATATTTCATACTTCATGTATGAAAAACTTCACATTGTCAAATATTTAAATGGGTCAAGACTTTGTCAGATATTCAAGTGGGTCATTTCATTAATGGAGTGAAAATCATAAAAAATTTCTGCATCATCTTTATCACTCTGCATTCTTGCATGTGCAGAGAGAAAAGGGGACATTTTCTGCTGAACTTGCAAACTTGAAGTGAACATAGATGGCCTTTCAAACTTCTTCTTCACATTGATGAGTAACGAAACGGATGAGGTGGAGTAGAAGGGGATGGGGATGGAGCCATTTCACTAAAGTCTTCATAGGGAAGATAAGTCTAAAAATTTCTTGGCAGTGAAACTCGTCATTAGCAGTGGCTGCTGCTGCTGCTCCTCCTCCTCTTCCTCCTTCTTCTTCCCTCCCCCTCTCTCCACAAAAAACATTTCTTGCTTTTCTTCTGTTGGGTTGACTTCAACACTGCAAATGACCACAACACCAGTTGTGTTGGCATCCTGGCACCATTCCTAATTCTTCGAGATACCATGCTTAGCTTTGGTACAGACAGTTATATATTAAAAAAAAGTTTTTCTTTTTCTTAAGAGTATGTTGTCTCAAAAATATTCTCTGAGAAAAAGGCCTTCTGAGATATTTTGCCTCAGCATTGAACATGGCTGTGCTCAACACTGCTATGCTTGAATAGCCAAGCACACCACACAGAACAAAAGCTATGCTGGCATGTGTGGTTTATAGGATGTAGCCTAAATGGTTGCATTCCTTGGCCAATTGTCATATTTACTTTGCAAAACCTATGTGATATTATTTGATCAAGGTGGTTGAAGGCATAATGTGCTATTAAGCCTGGTTTTCCATCCTCAAGCAGTTCTATCTTCCAGCAATTCTTCTCATTTCATCCATCCTCCAAATATTTTATATAAACTTGTTTTTCTTCTGCTTTCCTTAATGAGCTTTACAGATTTAGCCCTTTTAATCTTTCCTCATGAATCAATCCTTTCAACTCCCTGATAATTTTAGTTGCTCTTCTCTGAACAGCTTTGGTTTTGTCAATAACTTCTTAGTAAATTATTCCTATGAAAGAAAAAAAATGTGTTAACAGTTATGCAAATAACACAAGAATACCATATGACATGTATGTTGGACTCAGACAACTCATATAGGGTGTATAGGAAAAAGAATATGTAGAATATATAAAAACAATATATTCAATAAGGCTGACCTGCCAGGAAAACAGTTCACATATATTTTTCTTGATCCATGGTAAAATGAACTGCAATATTCTCAGGAAGAGATTGGAACCTTTGGAACCATTGCACAAGCAAAGCAAGCAATATGGCTGTTGTGCATGATGTGCCACAATGCAGTATTTTGTGGTACAAGCTGCCCTTGTTCAATGACAACACAATGAGACGAAGATCAACTTCCCTCCACAGAGTCATGGAGCTTGGAACCCAGAAAAAGGAAAGTAGAAAGTCATGGGTATCTGTGTAGGTCCCCAGCTTTTGCAGTGGCCAATTGTGGTGGCAGCCATCATTGAATAAAATAGCATCTTGTGCAATGCCCCAATGTACATTACCACAATTCTCTAATGTGTTTGTGTATTGTGTCAGACAGATAGATTTGTCATCCTAAAGTTATCTATTGGAGTCCATGATGATGCAAGATCTTGGTCTTAGTTTAACAATTATCTTAATTTAGGCACATGCAACTATGCTGGTAGAAGTAGATGTCACTTCCTTCCATCTCCTAGAACAGCTCTCCCTGCCCCCCCCCCCCCCGCTGAAAATGCTAGAGAGAATTTAGGGGCATGCTGAATGGGACAAGCAGTGCTGTGATGAGAAAGAGGAAACCAATCCTGTTGAAAAAGGAGCAGCTGATGGTTCCATGCCATTAGTGTGGTGAATCTATTCTGTATTTTATTCCAGGCTTTAAAAGAACTACCTAAGGTGCTGAACTCTAGCCTGAAAATTAAGTTCATCACCTTAGAGACATAATTTAATATCTGGAAGGAAAAAGAGTACATTCACTGCACCATACACACGGAAGCCTCCATCCACCCTGACATGGAGTAGCATTTTCAGGAGTCTGGTGTGGCTGTCATGGGGAGGAAAGAGTGGAGATGTCTTTCTCCCATCTCATTTGGAGATACTGTAGCTAAATAAGGGCTGCAGCCAAAATGTTTAAATATGAAGACAGCATTCATCAATGTCATGGGGCATAATTGATGTCAAATGTCTTTCCCAATGCCACTGCACTCTCCTACTTGTGTATTTCTTTGAACTGCCTCTGTTTTGTGTGATGATGAGTTCCCTTTCAATGCTATTGCCTGACTTACTTGTTTGGAAGTTCACTTTCTTATACGGGGCAGATAAACAGGAAGTGATGGTAAGGGGGGGGGGGGAATCCTGGAAATTGCCAACAGATCCCAACTCAAAGGATTTAGCTAGACGCCAGAAAACTGAGGATCTAAATTCTGAGTTTCATAGGAATCCTTTCAATGAGACATCTTTGTGAGAGTGTAAACTGAGGGCACTTCAATTCAATAAGCCTTAGTACAGCACAAAGAACTGCATGTGCAGTTTGCAGCCCTATGCAACCTCCATGTAGAAAAACAATACAGGACTATGCAAATGGTCAGAGACCTAAGTTGTACAATGGCCAAACAACAATGTGCAATGTGCAATGCACAATGACCACAGATATGAAAGGGCAACAGCACAGGGGAGGAAAACAAACCTACATATTACTACAAGATGAATGGAAGGAAATGTTAAATAAGTCACTGGCAAAAGGTGGAAAGCAAGACTGGCAGAAACACCCAATTCCTCCACCTGAATGTTCAATATCAAGGTATGAGCTAGACTGGTCCTTTGCTCTTCTTTTTGCAGGCAAAACAAAACAAAAACAAAACAAAAAACAAAAAAACCCCACCATTTTCATTCAAACAGATGTATAATGATTAATTGGAGTTAGGGAGTTTTTATATGTAGTGCATGGATGTGCTGTTTTAAACTTTATTCTTAAGTTTTTAAATAATTTTACCTTTTTGACATTTAATGTTATTTTTAGTATAATATGATAACTTGTTTGATTGTGTTGTAACTTTGTTATTATTGGTTTTTAGCTTATCTTGTTTTTGCCTTTTTGTAAGTTGCTGTTGGTCCCATGTATAAATAAATAAAAACATAAATAAGGTGGAGATAAACAGAGCAGTTCTTTCAGTTATTACACAGGAATGATGGACAGCACTTGTCACTTATAAAGAATAATATAACGGATTAGTTGTGGGGTGGGGAGAAGCACAACCTTCTGGGGGAAGATACCGAATTCAACTTATCTTTTTTTTCCTGCAGCAAATAAATTTGTTTAATTTTGGTTACACTCTTGACAAAGGTACAAAATGACCTGTCAGCTTAATGCTACTTGTTTCTAATTCACATCCTTCTTCAAGATTGTTAAGAAACATATTGAACCACTAGTTTCTTGGGATGATCCCTAAAGTTTCTTTTCATGTTGAAAATTAGCCATTTCTTCCAACTCTTTGTTTTGCCCTATTCTCTCATCCATGTTTGGGTGGTGTAGTGGTTTGAGCATTGGACGACAACTCTGGAAATCAGGATTTAATTCGTTACTCAGCCATGAAAACCCACTGGGTGACCTTTGGTGAGTCATACACTCTCAGCCCCAGAAAGCCACATGACAGCTTCACCTTAGGATCATCATAAGTCAGAAACTACTTGAAGGCACAAAGGCAAAAACAACAAATCCATGCCTGGACTTTACCTCCTGCCCCTTAGGTAACACATTTTCCTAACAGTGTTTGTATTGTAGCATTGAATTTACATACAATGCTACATTGTATATTGTATTATAGATTTTAAATGTTTTTTGTATATTTTAGAGGATTTTTGAAAGTCTCCTTAAATTTATATATCATGCCCCCCTACTTGCAACCCTATTGTCATTTTCCATGTCACCATGAATGAATCTGCACTGCAGAAATAATCATATTTGACACTGCTTTAACCCCCATGGCTCAATGATATAGAGTTCTGGGACTTTTTTTTGTAGTTTTGTGACATATTTTACCTTCTGTGTTAGAAAGCTGTGGTGCCACAACAAACTGCAAATCCCAGGATTCCACAACATAGAGCCAAGACAGTTAAAGCGATGTCAATCTGCAGTGAAGATGCAGACTCATTCTTTCATAGAATTCTAGCTGGTTAAACAGTTAGGCAAGACTTAACAGGATAACAGAAAACTTAGTTTATCCTTGTTCCATTGCACACATGAAGCAGTATTTTTGTTCTGCCTTCCTTAATGATTTTCTTCATTAAGTATCTCCGCATCCACTGAGGTAAGTTTCCTTCCTTGATAATTTCATAGATCACTTGTCTTTTGTTTTGTTTTAAAAATGGATACAACATTGGCCACCTTCCAGTCCTGGATGGTGGCGGCAGTGGTGGTGGTGGGTGGTATTAGTGATACATTGCATACTTTATCTAGTATTCTCCATAAATTACCATCTGTTTCACATTTGATTTCTGCATGTGCATATTGTTGCTTTCTGATATTCTCTCTCTTTAACAGCACATCACTTTTCTGAATGCAGCAAAGAGTGACCCCAGGCTAGGTATTTAGTCATCATACCTTCTCATGAAGACACAGAGAAAAGAAATTCAGCATTTATTTGTATCTACTCTCTCTCTCTCTTCCCCTATTCCGACCATTTCCCTTCTTTCCTAAGAGAAAAGAGCTATACAGGCAGTCTGAGGTATCCGTGGATTCTTTATCCACAGATTCAACCATTCAGTATTTGAAAATATTTTAACAAAATATAAATTGCAAAAAACAAACCTTAATTTTGCCATTTTTTTGCAAGGGACACCATTTTACTCCAGCCCTGTATTTAATGGGACTTGGGCATCCACAAATTTTGGTATCCATTTGGAGTCCTAGAACCAAACCCCAGCAGATACCAAGGGCCCACTGTAGTAGGTATGGAATAGTGATGTCTGGTTTTTTGTTTTTGTTTTTTTAAGTATTCGGATTCTGTAATGTTGATGTTAATCTGTAAAGTTCAAAGCTAAGACATAGAATGAGATGCTTCACTCCCCACACTGTGCTATGTGTACAGCCAATGGGCTCTATTATAAGCTGAATAAAACAGTTTGTCTCTTTGTCATCTGCATTTATATTTTGGGATCTCATCCTATAAGAAGGACCTTAGGAATGCATATTTAAATTTGGAATATCAAACTTATTTTGTAAAATTGCACAGTTAAAAAGAACAGGAGATAACAAATTTAGAAATGAATACATGAGAAGGTTAAATAACTAATTCATCTATCCCTCCTAGCCTCTGGTTACTGAAACAATAACCAGAGCAAAGTTCTTGCCCCCTTCCATTAATTTTCCTGTAGTCTATCCATTCTCTATGCCCTGTTTGGTAATCCCTAAAGTCCTACACTAGTTGATAGACATAGAAGAAATTCTTGGGTCACAATGACCTTTCAGGAAAAAAAAAAAAAAGAATAAAAATAAATAACAATCCTATTTTATTTAACAGCTGCTTCCCATCTAGCTCTATGTTGTTGAACATTGGCTGTTCAGAGACTATTTGTTTCAAGTCCCCTAGGGAATTTTGAATACTGTGGAACACCATATGTGAAATCTGTGACCCAGGTCATATGATATAGCTGCTGTTCCTTAAACTGGGTGATCTCTGACCTGCATAAATAGCATCACTGAGAGAAAAAGGTTTTATATAGATGCAGTGTGCAGAGAGACAAGTAATGCAGGCCCAGGGATTTGCAGGATATCAGAGTAAATCTTCTCCCCATGGTATTAAACAAAAGTCCATTAATGGTGTTGTTGGTGTGTGGATTAATAAGCCAGTGATCTTGCTTCACAGTTGAAAGGTTTGGAGTATATTTGGTATAAAGGTACCCATTTCAAGGCTTGTGCACAAGAGGGGTTGGTTAGATTATAGTTCCCAGAATCTCGATTCCCATTGAAAAATTCTGGGAATTGTAGTTGAAAACTCTTCCAGACTCTACTCTAGCTGCAGATATAGTCAGCCCTCTGTATCCTTGGATTCCTCACCATTGAATCAACCATCCCTGGCTTGAAAATATTTAAAACTATATATAGAGCCAGTACAGACTGCTCCTTCAGAGGCGGCCTGCACCTGTCCGTTTCCGTGGTGGATTGAGACCAGGGAAACCTCACTGGCAGCCCTGTGGCCCCAATCTCATTCATCTGGTTATCCACTAACCTTGGCTTTAGGCACCATCCCCCCTCCTGCCTTTGTCCCTCAAATGACCATCATTAAAACTGAACCTGTTTACCTCATCTCCACACCCACACCCACAAAAGTTTGCATTCCTATGGATTCCCACCCAGAGACTGCCTTTTAGGTCTGCCCCTGGACTGTCTACTCTGCCCTATGTATTTGAGGGAGTAGGCTCAACTCTACAGAAGGTCATGTTGCCAACTTCTCTCTTTCAGATAGTCTCAAAAGTGCTACAAGTTCTCTTTGAGTACTGATCTTCCCTGTAATGTGAGTTTTGGTTTTTGACTTGGCTGCTATAGTCAATTTCTTGACAAACTGGATATCAAATGCATAGTATAACATACACATGTATAATGCCCATGTAAGGAGGGGTTTTTTTAAAAAATTATTTTGTGTTTTTGTTTGCTGGGAAAGCACAGTGGACCAGACTTATACTTTCCTTTTTGGCTGTTCTTTTAAAGTGTAGCAGATCTGCAAACCATCTATCACAAGCCATGGCCTCACTCTGTATCCCCAAATCTGATTTTATATTGATGCATTGGATTTATCGTTTGCTGTTTCTCAAGCAGCTTATACTATTTTTATGTGATTGAGTAAAAAAAGCCATCACATCACTGTGTTGAAACACTAACAGCGATCTAGAAGATAGGGCTCTAACAGACCTCCAGGGTGTACTAGAAGCCCACTTCATATCTCAGTTGTTCTTTGATAGAGAAAGGAAGCAGAATAAGTAGACTCCACTTGTATTGGTTTCAGTTATTTGAAGTGAGCATTACCAATGCTGGATCCTTCTGTTCATGCCTGGAATTCAGATAAAATGAAACAAACATCCCAATTCCTGACACCTACTTCATAGTCTGGATGGAGTGGCTGATTCCATTCTATCCCTCACTCAGTCTCTGCAAAGTGGGACTGGGAGATTCCCTCTGCATATACTTTCAGAGCAGGCATTCAGCCAAACACATTTGCCCGATCTAGACGGGCATGAAAGAGTGCGATAAGGGCTCTTTGTGGCGTGAATAGGGTTAGGGAGGACACAGCTTTTCATAGAATCATAGAATCATAGAATCATAGAGTTGGAAGAGACCACAAGGGCCATCTAGTCCAACCCCCTGCCATGCAGGACGTCCAAATCAAAGCATCCCTGACAGATGACCATCCAGCCTCTGTTTAAAGGCCTCCAAGGAAGGAGACTCCACTACGCTCCGAGGGAGTGTGTTCCACTTTTAGACCCTCCCTAACCCTAGCACTTATGGGGTGTGCCATGATGGCGTCATGGCGTGCACAGCTGCTAGATGCACTGTGCACGCCATGATGCCTTTTCGCCGTGGGAGGGCGCAAATCACACCCTTTTCACGGCGCAAAAAGGGGGCTCCAAACGGAGCTCCTTTTTGTGGGCAGGCCTTTGCTTTTAGACAGCCACGGCAAAGACCCAGGGAGAAAGGGGCGGCCATCCTCCCTTCAGGCCCGCCTCCTCAAGCGGGGTGCAGCGGTTGCCCAGGGTGCCTGCTGCACCCGCTTAGAGGCTGCGGGGAACCGACAGTTTGCCACTTCCCTGCGGCCTCTGGAAGTGGCGGGATGGGGCCACAGAGGCTGCCAGTCTGGCAGCCTTGGCCCCATCCTGCTGCTTCCTGGGGCAATCGTGGACTGCCCCTTTTGGGCAGTCTAGATCGCCCCATTGTGATATAGTCTGCATTCTGTTATATCCACAACAGCTCATACAAAAATAAAAAAAGAAACCAGTTAGTCTTACTGGTGCTGCCACATTTTCTCTCCCCCTCCCAATTCTTTCTTCATTTTTATGTTGCAAGAGGCTAATAAATAAGCTAAATTGATAACAGTTTTGAATGGGAGTGGTACATGCCTTAGATCTGACCTGGCAATGACATTATAACTATTGAAAAGATTTGTGAAAATCATAGTAATAAACTGAGAAACTGGGCTGTTACAGTTCCAGGGTAAATAGTGCATAGTAGCACTTCACTAATCTAACAGCATGCTTTGTTTAGTTTTAGAAACAAAGAGGCTGCTGGGATCCAAAATTAGCAAATGGATGACTGACTAAATAAGCATTTACTCCTCAATCATCATAAGAATCTGCCTTATAAAGAGTCAAAGTCATTGCACTATCTAGCCTACTATTGTCCTCACAACCTTAATTGGCTTTTCACAGTATCATAGATTTGTGTAGCCAGAAAGGACTACAAGGGCCATAATGTCCAACCCATTGCCATGTCAGAATACACAACTTAAGTACTCTAAAAAGATTGCCATCCAACCTCTCTACAAAGAAAAATAGACCACCACCTTCCAAGATCCACCATCCAACAGTCTTGTGGTAAAGATATTCTTCCTAATATTTAAATAAAATCTCTCTCTTTCTCTTTTAAATGTGCTCTAGTTTCTAGAGCAGCAGAAAACAAACACACTCCATCTTTTCCATTACATCACTTTTAGGTATAGGATTCCTACAAGAGAGCCTGGTGACACAGTGGCTGAATTGCATTGCATTGCAGCCACAACATTGTGGTTTTGATCCCAGAATTCCAAGGTTGACTCAGCATCCTTCCCTAGGTCAGTAAAATGAGTACCCAGCTTGTTGGGGCAATTGGCTTACACATTTCTAAAGCACTTGGAGAGTGCTGAGTTCACTGATAAGTGGTATAGAAATGTAAATGGTATTGCTATTGCTATCATATCACCTATCATGTGGCTACACGGTTAGTGAGCAGATAAGGGAAAGGGGGGGGGCAGCGTTGCTATAGTCCACAAAACCAACCTAACCTTGATCAGGAAGCCTGTCCGGAAAACAACCCACATTGAGTGCGTGTACCTTAGCCTCAAGACCAGGGATAGTTTGGGGATTCTGTTGGTATACCGGCCACCCCATTGCCTAACAGACTTCCTAACCGAGCTGACTCAGCTGGTCTCTGAGCTGCTGTTGGAGCCACCAAGACTTTTGGTCTTAGGCGACTTCAACATTCCTCTCGGGACCAGCCCTTCTGATCTATCTGGAGCAGGCTCGGGAGTTTATAGAATCCATGACTGCCATGAACCTATCCCAAATGGTCGACAGGCCGACCCATTGTGCAGGTCACACTCTCGATGGGATTTTTAGTACGGAACAGGAGTATCCGTGGGCAGAGGTAACAAAAACCTCCGCTCTGTCATGGACGGATCACTTTCTGATCAAGGTGGAACTAAAAGCAGCGTGCCACCCCCCCAGGGGTGGTGGACCCATTAGAATGGTCCGCCCTCGAAGGCCTATGGAACCAATTGGTTTCCAGAAGGCCTTAGAGGGTTTACTGGTTGGCAGTGCCAGTGATCGCGATGAAGCCTTGGTAAATACCTCGAATACCGACCTCCCCAACGCTATTGATGCCATCGCCCCTGAACATCCTCTCCAACCCGCTCCTAACCATAAACCCTGGTACATAGAAGAGCTCAGGGAGATGAAGCGGGCTGGACGAGAACTAGAGTGCAAGTGGCGAAAGACTCGACTCCTATCCAACAAGACTCGCCACAGGCAGCATCAGGAGGCTTTGTGTGCAGTGCAGAAATCTTTCTGCTCTGCACCCATTGCATCTGCAGAGTCTCGCCCAGCAGAACTGTTTAGGGTGGTGGGGGAGTTGATGCAGGTTCCCCCTGCACCGAATCCTCTACTTAACCCTACGACGGCCTGCTGTGATGCGTTTAACAACTTCTTTGCAGATAAAATCTCAGATAAAAGCCGACTTGGACACCACCTTTTCTCCAGATCCTATAAGTGAGGTGTCACATTACTGAATGAGTTTCAATCTGTAAGTCCCGATGACGTGGACAAGCTACTTGGAAGTATGAGGAAGATAACTTCCCCCACGATCTGACCGATGACCTCTGCTTGAGCATTGACAGGGGTAGTGTGACCCTGTTAGTGCTCTTGGATCTCTCAGCGGCCTTGATACAGTAGATCATTCCATCCTTTTGGGTCGGCTAAGAGAGTTGGGAATCGGAGGCACTGCTGTTCAGTGGTTCCGATCCTTTCTCTCTGACAGATCCCAAAGGGTGAGGCTCAGGGACAGCTGCTCCTCCAAAATTGAGCTTAATTGTGGTGTCCCTCAGGGCGCCATCCTGTCCCCAATGTTATTCAATATCTATATGGAGCTGCTGGGTGAGATCATTCAGCTCAGTGTCTTCAGTATGCTGATGACACTCAGATGTACCTCTCCATGACTAGATCATTGATTTGGTCCTCAGATGGCGTCTCCCCTTTTAATGACTGTCTTGCGGCGGTAATAGATTGGATGAGGGAAAACAGATTGAAGCTAAATCCAGACAAAAAGGAGGTACTAACAGTTACCAGTCCGAAAACGGGCTTGGGAATACATCCACCAGTCCTAGGCAGAGTCACACTCTCCTCTAAAGACTCTGTTCGCAGTCTGGGGGTACTTCTGGACTCGTTGCTTCATATGACTAGTCAGGTGAATGTGATGGTCAGGAGTGCCTGTTATCAGTTTCGGCTGATATGCCAGCTGTGCCCTTTCCTGGATACGAAAGATCTGGAATCTGTGGTACATGCTCTAGTAACCTCACGTCCGGATTTCTGTAACACGCTCTACATGGGACTACCCTTGTGCCTAACCCGAAAACTCCAACTAGTCCAGAATATGGCAGCCAGACTTATTACTGGAACATTATGGACAGAGCACATAACACCAGTGCTTAAAGCTCTCCACTGGATGCCCATTAGTTTCCAGGCACAGTACAAGGTGTTGGTTTTAACTTTTAAAGCCGTACATGGTTCAGGCCCGTCTTACCTCAGGGACCGCCTCTTCCCGTATGAACCGCCCCGCACATTTCAGTCCTCTGGGAGGAACCTGCTACAGCCTATGAAAAGTAGGCTGTCACAGACTACCCAGAGGACTTTTTCAGCTACCGCTCCCAAGCTTTGGAATGGCCTGCTGGATGAGATGCGTCTTATTACATCACTGGCCAGTTTCAAAAAGGCTTTAAAGACGCATCTCTTCCAGCAAGCCTTTCCTTGAAAGGAAAATAAACGAAACATCAACTCCCGGCTCTGGAAAATGGAAATGAAACTGGGGTAATAACGTTTGCTATCCCCCTGCTTGGATTTCACCTATTGCGGATTTGCACATGCACTGTCCATGAGATCATATCTGTTTTAATTGTTGCTGATTTTAACTTTAACTGTTGTTAATTTTAAGAAGCCTTGGTTTAATTTAATTTTAAGAGGGGGTGGTTGGGAAGAGAGATGATTGTCATTTTAATCTGTATTTTTAAACTCTTGCTGTACCCTGTTCATTAGAAGAGCGGGTTATAAATAAACAATTATTATTATTATTATTATTATTATTATTATCAAACATCTCATCTCTAAGCTACACATATCCGGCTCCATAAGCCACACCCTATAGAACATGGTTTCAGGACTATTTACCATCTTGGTTGCCCTCCCCTTGAACATGTTTCAGCTTGACAGCATCCATCTAGAACTGTTGTGCCCAGAACTAGACACAAAATTTCAGATGAGGTCTGGCTAAAGCAGAACAGAATGGTACTATTACTTCCTTCAGTCTGGTCACAATATTCCTCTAGATGCATTCTACACTTACATTGTTATTTCTTGCCACCATATCACACTGTTGACTAAGACAAGATCCAGCCCCCCACCACCACCTCCAAAGCTTGGAGATCCCAGAGATTACATTTGAGATCTACAGCTGCTCTGGAGCAAGCAGGATAGCTTATCTTTTGATAAATATGGTTTTGATTACCACTCCAATTGTTACATTGCTTTTGGTCCCTCCTCCTCCTCCTCCGCCTCCTCCTCCTCCTCCTCCTCCGTGGGCATAGCTATGCTGCCAAATAAAATCTTGACTGCTACTTAATTTTACTAAGTAACTGCTACTTAATTTTACTCTTACTTTAGATTATATGCATTGCTTCATTCTGGATCAGGAGTATAGCACAAGAAGAGTAGATTCGGTTGAACTCTCTATGATAGTTACAATCTAAATGACACACACTGCACTATTAGAGCAAGAGGACACTATTGTTCAATACATATAGTTCCCAATCAAAAGGAGGTCCACTATCTCCCATGCTACATTCCCAATCTAGACCATGCTCTCTGTGCTAACTGTATAATCAAACAGGAAAGGATTTATTTGGTTGCTAATCATAGAGTCCTAATATCATAGAGTTGGAAGAGACCACCCATGACATGGGACTCTTTCAGACGTGGGAAATTGGAAGTATAATCCAAGGGCAATCCAAACTCAATCCTGGGGTTTCACGTTATTGCGAATTAATTCTTCTCACGCAAATTTGGGCAAAAGGGAAGTCACTCCGAATGCAATCATGGGTTTAACGTTATTGCGAATTTAAGCTTCTCACGCGATTTCGGGCAAGGGGGGGTTATTTTCAGGTAATGGGAAGTAATTTCGAATGCCTTCTGAACGGAGCAGGGGTTCAGGTAAATTCACTAAACAAGCGAATTTACATGAATCCGCATTGGCTCCATTCGGAGTTGGGAGAAATTCCTCCCGTTTGAAAGAGTCCATGCAGTAATACACAATCAAAATACCCCCAACAGATGGCCATCAAGCCTTTGTTTAAAAACCTCCAAAGAAGGAGAATCCATCACTCTCCGAGGCAAACTCTCTATAAGCACAGTCACTGTAAATGTACTCCAAGCAGTGTGGTCATTCTGACTTGGCTGTTCTAAATCATTCTGATATTTCACAATGTTTTAGGTGAACTAGTTGATGAAAAAATATTTAATTTCTAACTTCTACATTTCTGTTTCTACAGTCTGTCATACTCTTCAAAGAAGCAGTACATCTATCCCATTCCTAGATATATGTATGTGCATGCATCAGGATGGATTGAATTAGACAAGAAGATATATACAAGAAGATATACATCTAACACGATGAAAAGCATTCTCAAGCATCTCTCTTGTTTAGGAAGGTAGAAGTCATATAAGCTTACTTTACTACTGCATCCCCATACTAATAATTTCTTCTCCAGTTCAAACCATAATGCAATACATTGAAAACACCATCATAATAATACCTGTACTATACTTTAGGACAACTATGCCCCCATTTTTCTCCTTTTAAGTAAGCCTGGAACGAATTCAGTTCAAATCAGGTCAACTGTCTAGAAAATGCTGCTCAGAGCTTTGCAGCTGGATTAATGTCAAGTGCTGTGAAATCCATAAACTCACCCATATCAGCACACATTTTCTTATTCCTCTCTCTTCCCCCACCTCTTTCCCTCTTTCCTGTACCTTGATGTGTGTAACTCAAGAGACTTTAGCTCAGTGGTGGGACATGTACTTTGCCTGCACAAAGTCATGTGCTTTACTCTCCCAGTTACTTTTCACACCAAGTTGGAAGATATTTTTTCCCCACCTAGTTAATTTTTTAACCAACTATGAAAGAATATATTAAGCTGTACAGACTAAAGATGTGACCCTTCGTCACTCTCACCTTTCTGTTTGCTGGAGTCAAAAGACGAATGCTTTCTAGTGACATACACCATAAATAGACCCATGTCTTATTACAAGATAAATTGTTTTTGTCTTATTATAACATGAATTTAAGATATTAAAAACTGGTGAGGTTTCATGTCATGAAAAGCTGAAAGTGACCCCCCCCCCAAAACAAACAAACAAACAAACAAACAAACAAACTGTCTTTGCAGCTTGGCAGCACTCTGACCAAAGTGTATCTAAATGCCAAACCACGTTGCAGAAATAATCCAGTTTGAGACTGCTTTAACTGCCCTGGCTGAATTCTAGGGAACTCTGGGAAATGTAATCTTGTGAGACATTTAGCCTTCTCTGTCAGAGAGCTCTGGTGTCACAATAAACTACAATTTCCAGCATTCCCTATCACTGAGCCAGGGCAATTAATGCAGTCTCAAACATTTATTTCTGCAATGTGGTTTGGACCTAAGCCACTAGAGACTGGAGTAGTGGGAAATGTCACCTACAGGATGTCACAGGATGCCTTGGGAGAAGAAGTTGTGTCAGGACCCCAAACAGTCTCTCCAGCTGCTTGTTTTCATGGCACTGCACAATCAGGATCAAAGTGAAAACATCATTTTCCAGTGCTCTAATCTTCAGCACTTCCAAAACACTTTGGTGTTTCCAGGGTACAAAGGCAGTTTGGGAAGACATTATCAGTTATACATTATGATAGTTCAGGATATAGCCAGTGAAAAATGTGTTGGGCAGGTAGCAAAAATCACGATTTTAATAGCGGGGAGACTCAATTTCTATTTCTGTGCAGAATAATTCCCCAGAGCAGAACCAGAGAAATACTTAGCATACTTTGATAATTTTTTGTCTATAGTATTACTCTTGACTGGCACATCCATTTGTTGTTGTTGCAGCTACTGCTATTGTGCACATTCCAAGTAATTTCTTATGGCAACCTTATCATGATGTTTTCTTTGCAGAATTTATTCAGAGAGGATTTTCCCTGACCTTTCTTTGGATCCAAGAGTGCATGACTTACCCAAGGTCACCCAGTGGGTTTCCATGACTGAATGAGGATTTAAATCCTGGTCTCGAAGTCTCCCAGTCCAGCACTCAAACCACTACTGTATGATGGCTCTAAGAATTCTAAATACCACTGTTTAAACTGCAGATCCCAGGAATCTGTACATTGGAACCCGAGATGATTTGTCATCAAAAAAATCTACTGGTCATTTTCCCTGATGTTTTTCCAGGTTCTTAGCCCTTCCTGTTAGCCTTGATATTTAATGAATTGTTTGTAAAGGATTGTATTGTTTTACTGATTTATGTTTGTACTTTTGCTTTTTAAAGCAAATTCCTAACTGGCAGAAATAACTCAAGGCCACTGGGAGCTATGTTGAATCCCAATACCTTACAGGTTAGCAATGTTGGAAATTATGTAGAACTACCCTCGCCTTGGCCTAAACTTCTGCCAGCATTGTCCTTGGGCAAGAGAAGGATTGACTTTGGCATAACCTGTCTTCTCCTCCACTAATCACCTTCTGCAACACTTTGTTGGCCCTTCTGTCAGCAGACTTTAGGCAACAGAACAGTTCTGTCCCAATTGCTCAAGGTCACCCACCAGAAGACTGTGCCAGCAGAAGTCCCCCACGTGGGAACGAATGACACAGCAAGACACAGCCTTCAGAATATCAGAAGGGATTACGAGGCTCTGGGGAAGAAGCTGAAGGAAATGGACGCACAGATTGTCATCTCGTCTCTTCTACCAGTAGAAGGGCATGGTCCAGGAAGAGAGAGGAAAATAGCAGATATCAACAACTGGCTCCGCAGATGGTGTCGCCGAGAACAATTTGGATTCTTGGATCATGGGCTGCGGTTCCATGAGGAGGGACTTCTAGCAAGGGATGGGCTACATCTCACGCCAGTTGGAAGAAACGTTTTTGCCAACAGTCTGAAGAATCTGATCAAGAGGGCTTTAAACTAAGTGATCTGGGGAAGGGAGACAGCAGTCTGGAAGGCAAAACGGCTAGAAAAAATAGTCAAACTGACATAGAGGGAAGAAGACAAACACTGCAAGGACTCAACAAAAGGAGCCAAAAAAACATGCACAGGCATCAAGTAAAGGGGACACATGGTCTTAGATGTCTCTACACTAATGCACAGAGCATGGGAAATAAGCAAGATGAACTTGCACTCCTAGCACAACAAGGGAAATATGATATAATAGGCATCACTGAAACCTGGTGGGATGAGTCTCACGATTGGAATATAGAAATAGAGGGGTATAACCTTTTTAAGAGAAACAGGACAAACAAGAAAGGAGGAGGAATAGCATTATATGTCAATGATATTTACACCAGTGAAGAGATCCAGGACATCAATACTGGAAGCCAGGTGGAGAGCATCTGGATAAAAATTAAAGGAGAGGGAAACAACAGAGATGTTACTGTGGGAGTCTACTACAGACCCCCAAGTCAGACAGAGGAAATGGATGATGCCTTTCTAGAACAGATGACCACACATTCAGGAAGGAGAGATGTAGTAGTGATGGGGGACTTCAACTACCCGGATATTTGCTGGAAGTCAAACTCAGCACCATCCTCAAGATCTAGAAAATTCCTCACTTGCCTTGAAGACAATTTCATTGTCCAAAAGGTGGAAGAGGCAACAAGGGGATCAGCTATTTTGGATCTGATCTTAACCAACAGGGAAGACCTAGTTGATGGGGTGCAAGTGGTGGGATCCTTAGGTGGGAGTGACCATGTCCTCCTGGAGTTTGTTATACAGTGGAAAGGTGAAGCTAAGCATAGTCAGACATGCATTCTAGACTTTAGGAAAGCTGATTTCAATAAACTTAGAGAAATACTGGGGGTGATCCCATGGTCAAGAATACTAAAAGAGAAGGGAGTTCAAGATGGATGGGAGTTCCTCAAAAGGGAGATACTAAAGGGACAATTTCAGACAGTTCCAATGAGGAAGAAAAATGGGAGATGTCTCAAGAAACCAGTATGGATGACTAAGGAACTTACAACTGAGCTAAGTTTTAAATGGAACATGTATAAAAAAATGGAAAAATGGGGAAATCATCAAAGAGGAATTCAAACAAATAGCCAGCGCATGTAGGGATAAAGTCAGAAAAGCTAAAGCACAAAATGAACTCAGGCTTGCTAGAGACGTTAAGAAAAATAAAAAGGGCTTTTTTGGGTATGTCCGCAGCAAAAGGAAGAAGAAGGAAACAGTTGGGCCACTGCGTGGAGAAGATGGCAAAATGCTCACAGGAGACAGAGAAAAGGCAGAATTGCTCTACACCTTCTTTGCTTCAGTCTTCTCAGGAAAGGCAAAGGGTGCCCAACCTAAGGATAATGGGGCAGAGGACAGAATAGGGGAATTTCAGCACAGAATAAGTAAAGAAACAGTACAGGAATACCTGGTTAATCTAAATGAATATAAGTCTCCAGGACCAGATGAACTACACCCTAGGGTATTAAAAGAACTGGCAAATGTAATATCGGAACCAATGGCAATCATCTTTGAGAACTCCTGGAGAACAAGAGAAGTCCCTGCAGACTGGAGGAGGGCAAACGTTGTCCCCATCTTCAAAAAGGGGAAAAAAGAGGATCCCAACAATTATCGTCCAGTTAGTCTGACATCAATACCAGGAAAGATTCTAGAGCAGATCATTAAGCAGAGAGTCTGTGAACACTTAGAGGCCAATGCCATAATCACAAAAAGCCAACATGGGTTTCAGAGAAACAAGTCATGCCAGACAAATCTGATCTCTTTTTTTGATAAAATTACCAGCTTGGTAGATGAAGGGAATGCTGTGGATATAGTATATCTTGACTTCAGTAAGGCCTTTGACAAGGTTCCCCATGACATCCTTGCAAACAAGCTTGTAAAATGTGGACTAGACAAGGTAACCGTTACATGGATTTGTAATTGGTTGACTGGCCGAACTCAAAGGGTGCTCAACAATGGTTCCTTTTCATCCTGGAGAGAAGTGACAAGTGGGGTGCCACAGGGTTCTGTCCTGGGCCCAGTGCTATTCAACATCTTTATTAATGACTTGGATGACAGTATTGTGAGCCTAGTTATCAAATTTGCAGATGACACCAAATTGGGAGGAGTAGCTAATACCCCAAAGGACAGGATCAAAATTCAAAATGACCTGAATAGACTAGAAAGCTGGGCCAAAGCTAACAAAATGAAATTTAACACAGAGAAATGTAAGGTCCTACACGTAGGGCGGAAAAATGAAATGCACAAATATAGGATGGGGGACACCTGGCTGAATGAGACAACATGTGAAAGGGATCTAGGAGTCCAAGTAGACCACAAGTTGAACATGAGTCAACAGTGTGATGCAGCAGCTAAAAAGGCCAATGCAATTTTAGGTTGCATCAATAGAAGTATAGTGTCTAGATCAAGGGAAGTAATAGTGCCACTCTATTCTGCATTGGTCAGGCCCCACCTGGAATACTGTGTCCAGTTCTGGGCACCACAATTCAAAAAGGATGTGGAGAAACTGGAGCATGTCCAAAGGAGGGCGACTAAAATGGTGAAGGGTCTGGAGACCTTGCCCTATGAAGAACACCTTAGGGAGCTGGGAATGTTTAGCCTGGAGAAGAGAAGGTTAAGAGGTGATATGATCGCCCTGCTTAAATACTTGAAGGGATGTCACATTGAGGAGGGAGCAAGCTTGTTTTCTGCTGCTCCAGAGAACAGAACTCGGAACAATGGATGCAAACTGCAGGAAAAAAGATTCCACCTCAACATTAGGAGGAACTTCCTGACAGTAAGAGCTGTTCGACAGTGGAACACACTCCCTCGGAAGGTGGTGGAGTCTCCTTCCTTGGAGGTTTTTAAGCAGAGGCTGGATGGCCATCTGTCGGGTATGCTTTGTTTGGGAGTTCCTGCACGGCAGGGGGTTGGACTGGATGGCCCTTGTGGTCTCTTCCAACTCTAAATTTCTATGATTCTATGATTCTAAGTCATTTCTGCATGCAGAAGATACTTGTGCCTAATCCTAAATACCTACAGCCAACCCATCTTTGAAATAGCATTGTACCATTTATTGTATTTATTTTTACAGCAAAACTGCATTTTGGTTTTTACATAAAAGTGGCATAAAATGATCTGGAAAAGAAATAAAAATATTATTTATCAAAGGGAAGTGGATCCCATCTTCCTCTCTCCTGCATTGTCTTTTTCTATCCCATTGCTTCAGGCAGTCATCTTCCAGTTTGTCTGTGATACTGGGTGTTAAATAGGCCAGGGGAAAAGTGGTTGGAGTGACAAATATAGCACTATGATTCTACCCTCTGACTGCATCCTATGGAATCCTGGAGTTTGTGATGGAGAATTCTACTTCCCTAAATGGCAAATCCCAGAATTCCATAGCAGTTAAAATGGTATCAAGTTGTCTTCATAATTGTATAGCATGAAAAGGCTCCAGATCAGCACTTCCTAAACTAATGTGTAGGCACAGATTATCACATATTATTTATCTTGTTCTGCATATATGGAATATTGTGACTTATTTTTTTTAAAAAAAAAAATACTACCAAAATATATATTTAACATGCATATCCTGTGGTGGTGGTGGGGGGGTGCAATTAGAAATGCATATTTGGAGAGAAAATAAAAGGTAAAATGTGTAATTTGGTAAAAAAAAGTTTATATTTAAAATACATTTTAAATATTTAAAAGTTCCATATGTTTTCCTTATGCAGATTACAAAAAATGCCAGAGTTTCAAATAAATGCAGAAACAGGACATAACAGAAAGTATGAGTGAATGCATTAAAAAGGGACATAGACCAAAAATCGACAGATTGATGCAGTCTCTTTGAATCATACTCAACTCACTTTTTTTGCTTCATATATAATGGAAACAAAACAGTTTTAAAAAAGAGTCTGACTGTTCATGTCATTGCTAATTTGGTCTCATAATGAGATTATTAATATATGGCACTATTCATATGCTTTTCTACTGAGGGTAAGATTCAAGTACTATATTTTACTTTGTCACAGATTGTGTCTCCCTGGTAGCAAAGGCCTCTGGATTACCCCGAGGATCATGAACACCACTTGCAGTTATGTTTGAGTAGAGAACAAAACCTATGTGACTTGGTTAAAGCTGCTATCCTAATGCTGAAGTTATTTATGAACTCCAGAGAAATCTCTCAAATGCTGTATCTGTTATTTGCTGTATTCATCTGCACTACATAGAGTTAAAACCTGCCCTTTGAGACTATGCTGTAGGGGTTCTGGAGACCACATTATGGATTCAGCCCATGGATAGCTGAAACCCAGGTGGCTTCCTGAAGAGTTTATCTACTTAGGATACCAGCCAAGATTTTCTGTGGATTTATACAGTTTTACATTCTTCAGGGGCTTCCAATTTTCAGTTAGCTTTATTGGGGCATGAGAGGCGTATCTTGTTAACGCATTCCTGATAGTGGCCTTGGAATGCACCCATGTAGGAAAGTGTGCCTTGAAAATCCAGTTTACCCAGTAAATAAAATAAGCTTCCTAGCATAAGCAATTTTAAATTTGCTTTCCATGAACATTCATGCCAAAGAAACTCAATTGTGTGAATGTTCTTGGGAAATTAATGAATAAGTGTGTGGGAAGCGTGGAGTTATGAAAACAGCCAAAGACAACTTTGCTTAAAAGAAGTAAAAATAGATCAATTCTACATTTCTTCTTTTATTTGCCCTGAATATTGGTGAAGCCTCTAAAACAGAAGGGAGAGAGGAGAAGAAGTGGCCTCTTGAAATCTTGTGGACAGAGGAATTGTGGGACCATTTCACCAAATTTCTGCAATAAAAATAAATTTTTCAATAATTTCTTGGCTGTAGATGTACCATTAACCATGGCATATGCAGTAGCATTTCTGATAAAAGTCTTCTCTTTTGAGACAGGAGAAGTATGGTGTACTGACTATTTAGTCTAACCTGGAGCTGATCATGGCATCAAGAGCAACAGGCAGGTTATCTGCATCCAAAACTTTTGTGGCCATATAGTGCATCGGAATGGAATACCCCCCCCCACCAAAAAAAAGACAGCTGTGCTGTATACAAAAAATGTTGTTCCTTTTGACGACTTCAGACATACCACTCCAAGCATGTTTCTCCTTTGAAACCACTCCTTTCTTCTCTGTAGAGTTCTTATTCTTTATCTTTCCCCCACCTATCTTGCTGCTCCTTGAGATGGCGTGTGAGAGTTTGCAAGCAATGCAGGAGGAAAAGAGTTGCTGCCTCAGGCGCTCCATCAGGGCCTGCTCTCTTGTTCTCTCTTCACACGCCTGGCAGCTTCGTCACATTTTCCCTAGAGGTTGGTTTCTTTCACTTTTCTCTCTCACAGAGCCCCAGGCACAGAGCTAGTAAATACAGACCAGGAGGGGGAAAAAGTGGTGGGAGGAATCAGAAAGGAAAAGGTGGGGGCCAAGGAAGAGAGGATTGCTGCCTCTGATCTATCATGAAGCCCCTTGGGAGGCAACTGAGAAAGGAGTGATAGCCAAAATGGATGACGAATCACTTTGCTCCCCTGAGCTACTTTATCCTCAGTGTGTGTGTGTGTGTGTGTGTTTGTATAAACATTCAAACTGTCAATTGCTCAAAATCTCTCTGTGTTGTGCACAAACGTGTGCATTGTGTTTCTTTATGCAAATTACACGGAGAATGTTGTGAAGTAACATGAGTATCAAATGGTGTTTCTGTCAGTGTCTCCTCCGGTTCCCAACTGTGTTTTATTTCTATTCCTTGCTTTCCTCTTCCTCAGTGGTAGACAACTGAAACAGAAGAGCTGTCTGCAATGGCTAAAATACTTTGTGGGCAGCCCAGAATATTCTGATTTCAGAGCTGCCCAGTCCCCCCTATTTTATCTGAGGCTCTCTTTTGTGATGCCAGGTGGCTTTTCACAAATGGATCTTGCTGAGCTGCCCAGTGCCACTCCTGCAGTTCGATCATGTGGCTAGGCTCCTTGTTCTGATCCCTGGAGCTGGACAGCTCAGCAGGACATGTTCTTCTCCTGTCCATGAAGTGTAATGGAGCCATCATTTGGTATTAACGGGAGTTTCTGTTAATACCAAATGATAGGTCCATTGCACTTCACAGATGGGATAAGAACAGGAAAAGTGTGTGGGATGTGATCACCTTTCCCTCGATCGCACAAATAGGGTGGGATAAGGATGGGAGCAATCCACTTTTCACCCATCCATACGCTCCATGTGATAATCTCCAGAGATGCCAACATGTTTGCTGAAGGACACAGAGAGGAGACCGAGGACAAAGAGTGTGGTTTGATCAGGGTCATTATTTTTCCTCTAAGAGCAGAAGAACAGAAAAGTCTTTCCTTCTTTCCATTTGAAAACTTGAGCATTTGAATTGCCCATTGTGTTGCATTATATTTCAATTGTGAAGGAAAGGTGGAATCTCTGCCTGCCTAGAGACCATAAAGCTTCTCATCAGTTTATTAAATTGGCCAGGTTGTGGCCTGTATGCCAATGAGAAGCGGAAATTGCAAGAACCCACCTATTTCTTCAGATATAACAGGTACGAATAAAAATTAGGAGGGAAATGCTCACTGTGAAGAAAGAGTCTTTGTGTCACCATCAGATGTGCTTATTAGAAAGGGAGAAACTGAACTTCTGAGCAGAAGGTGTTGCACATCAATTTTGTGGGTTGAAGCTTGACTAACTCAAAAAGTACAAAATGTCTGACATATAAGTGCTGGCCTACATATGAGAATTGAACATAGTGATTTGAATGGGGTGTGCATGTATCAAGTGGTGAATCATCTGCCACTTCTAAAACCCTGCCAGCTTGCAATGGTGTGTGTGTGTGTGTCTGTGTGTGAAGGATTATCTGTTGATGTTTCACTCTGGTAGTTCTTTTAAAATACATGGGAAGCAGAAATATACACAGATGTCTTCACTAACAGACATTTCTAATCCATATTGTGGCAATGCCTTTATTAGGTGGGCCAACAAAACAGAAAATCTGAAAGGTTTCAAGACATACCAACCCATATTTAGGAATATGTTACAATATGTTATCTTCATATTATATTAATATGAAATTGTACATAAAGGGCTATGGATGATGATGAAAATGGGCCCCTCATCTATTGGGTTTCACCCAGACCCCCCCTCCCAGTCTTACTAGAAACATGAAAAATAATTAATAGATTCTCTGTTTTGAAAAAAAAGACCTCCCCAATAAAAACTGTCTCTATCCATTCAAAAGTTCCTGGAATACAGAATGATATTTAACTGAACAAATGTGAATCTGATTACTAATTTCAACTATTACAAAGCTATTGAATCAAGTGATTTGATAAATTCAAGGATTCTATGTAACTGGGACTAACAATAGGATTCATATCATAAAACATGACTGTACATGTATTCAAGACTGCAACTCTGAGGAGGTAATATATTGCTTAAGTTCTATCCCAGCTGATGCCCAAAACTGGAAGCATTTTTGGTTAATTCCACAAGACCTAGTAGCATTGAAATCTTTGTTGGGAAATGTGTGAGTGAGATAGTAGCTTACCTTTCAATCAGAATAATCAAATTGGCAAGGCAGAAGCTAAGCAACCTCTCCCCCCCCCCCCCCACACACACACAAAAACTACCATAGGATCTAGAAGAGAAAGAAGCAAGCTACTTTCATTGTGAAACTACAAAAAATAACTTTACTTGCATTTTTTGTGTAATTGTAATCAAATGTATGTTTTAATGATAGAGGAGGAGGGGAGGAGGAGAAGAAAAAAGAGAAGGTTGCAGGTTAGAGTGATGCAGAAAGAGGGTACGTGTGATAAAAACAAATTACAAGTTGTCACCATGATGCAAAAATGGTAGAAGAATATAAGAACAGAGCCTGTTCGATTTCCAGCTCAGCTATGAAACCTATTGGGTGACCTTGGGCAAGTCAGATGCTCTCAGCCTCAGAGAATGTGAAGAAAAACTTCCTCTTGCCTGATGATAGGTTCATCTTAGGGCCAGAAATGACTTGAAGGCACACAACACACATACACATAGGAACATAAAGGTTGTCACCTCTGAAAATCTTTTTAGTTTGACTGTTATGATGGAGTACACACCATCCCTGTTTCAATCTGAGGACAAACAATTATTCCAGTTCCAGGCTGGGACACATGAGGCCTTGATCCTGAGATATCTGGGGAAAATGAAAGAGCTTCATATTCATTTATATAAGGCCTCTGACCTGTCCCAGAAACCTGTTTTGGGACCTACAACAGTTACAAAGGCTGCTGGCACAGTGGGGGCTACCCCCGCTTGCTGGTAAAGGGATGTTTTTAATGCATCCTAATCTCTTCTTGACTAGTAGTTTGTAGGTTAAGATGAATGCTGTAAAAATCAGAAGTCATCACCTTCCATTTCACAGTCACCTTCCAATATTTCACAGATGAAAACTGGGAGACATATGGCCAAATAACATCAGAATGTGGTCAAGATGGCATAAGATCCTAATGGGTAAAACCACATACAAGCAGTCTGCTGTTGCCTCCACCTACTGGGAAGGGCAACATTCCACAACCTCCTCTCTTCTCCTATCCTTGCTGCTGAGCTAAATGAGTGAAATTTGCAGCAATTGAAGGAAGTGAAGAACAAAAGAAAGAAGGGGGAGGAGGACAGAAAAACTGAGATATCTTGAAAGCAGCCAAAAAAGTAGGAGGACAAAGGATTAAGCAAGACTGTCTCTGCCAAATTGGGACAGATGCATGAAATGTTATTGCCAGCATGTCATTATATTTACTATTATTAGTATGTCACTGTACTTGAGAGTAACTTTTCTAGCTACGGACAAGATGCTACTTCCCCCCCCCCCCCCCAAAAAAAGTGAGAGAAGTAGGAGACCAAGGGCCTATAGGGAAGGGAAGGTTACCATTAGCCAACCCTGTGGCATCCTGCCTATGGTTCCATCCTGGATTTGTCCCCAGGCCAATGAAGTAATGGGTGGGCGTTCACACAGCCACACACTATCATGGAGTCACCATGTCTCAAATTACCTGCCACTGCATTGTGTGAAGTCTGAAGGATCCTGCCATGGCCTGTAACGGTGGAAACAGGTAGCCTAGCTACACCTACGTGGCCAGATTCTCCCTTTCAATGTCATATGTCATGGAAAGAGCCTTCACAGAGGGCATGACAATGGTGTCAAGTAAGGGGCTGTGTGGTCTGTCACAATGAAGTTTCCAGGAAATTCCACAGCAAACAGCTGGTCTTTTTTTCTTTTATGCTAAGGGCCCTTTGGGCCAGAGTCAGTCTGGAACGGCCAGATCAGCTTCAAGAATGGCTGATCCCACACTGGGGCTATTGGCCTGTGTGGCCCATAGAGGACCACAGCAGGATTGGCTGAAACATGGGCCTTTTGGCCCATGTATTCAGCCCCTATGAAAGTTGTAGTTTACATGGTCACAATTTTAAAAAGAAATGAGGGATTAAGCGATTGCAGAAATTAAAAATTAGGGTCTACCAAGTAATGTGGTAGTTTTAAATTGTTCTGCAATTACCCTTTGTACTGCTGGGACAAAGAATCAAACAATGGATGATCCTGAATTTTTGAATATATAAGATCCAACTGTTACTTGGAACTGTCTCCTTATTAAACAAACTGGATGACTGGCCTACATATTTTGCCTCATATTCAGTTTCTGCAAAAACTAAAAGCTATTTGGGAAAAAAATTAAACATAATCTGGGGTTTATGGCTTATCTAGACTGTTTCTCCCCTCCATCCCATGATTCAAAATCAGTATAAATCCAGGTTTAAAGCTTCATATTTTACACTTTTATCTGAGCTGAAATGACAAGGAACACTGTGGTCAAGTAGGTAAAAAAAAAAATCTAAAACCCCTGCTTTGGGTCATGTTGAGGTACTTTTTCTGTGTCAACTTTAGTGAGATGAAATAATAGCATGAACATATTGTGCATCCATTTTTCATGAACACAATGCAAGTTGCTGAAGCTTCTTTTGTTGCCAACAGCTATTGCAGTACCAAACACCTCTAATGTCCAAGCACTTTTATTTTCATTTGTTTTCATACATTAGCACATTTTCCCTCCCCAACCTTCCTATTTCCTTTTTTCCTCCTCTTGCTTCTGAGGGTGACTGAAGTGTTCTTTTTTACCTCTTCCCTTGTACTTTGCACAATGGACAACATAATGCTATAATGCCTCCACTTTGATGTCCGCGCTGTTAAGCAGCGCACAAAGCCTAACCTCTTCTAGTTTCTAGTTTAATTAGAGAAAAATGTTCCACCAATTTAGTTGCACAAAATAGCTCTTTCCTATACTTTTGTCAGGGCCAGCCAGGGGTCATCAGCGGTCATACTGGATAGTGTTTTTCTATGTGAGAACAGTGGTTTGTGGAGGAAGTGAGAATCTTCAAGAGAAAGAGGTGAAAGTAGTGCTTTATACAGAAAAGCTATGGACATTCATGTCCCAGCCCCTTTCTATTAGTGACTAAATAGGGTCTTATTTCCCTGCACATACACACACTTGGCTGTATTGCTTCTTCTCATACTCCATCCCCACCTCTGACTGAATGCTGCCTACGTCTGCCCAGGAAAGCAAGTGTGTGTGTGTATGCTGCCTGCAGAACCTACACAACCATTTCTTTCAGGTTGAGGCATATGTGAGTTCTAGGGCTTGGTGAGAGGTTCATTTGTTTTACTTTTCAATGTGAACTTTACTAAATTCACACTTTTTGACTGTGTATTCCTGCATGGCAGGGGGTTGGATTTGATGGCCCTTGTGGTCTCTTCCAACTCTATGATTCTATTCTATTATTTCTGAACAGGAAGACAGAAATAATAGAAAAATATTATTTATTGCTTTTATTATAGTATTTTCTCAAGATTGTCCATTATCTTTTGAGTATTAATTCATTAGGCTGTGTGCACATGTGTGCATGTGTGTGTGTGTGTGCGTGTGTGCACTCGCATGCGCACACACACACACATCTTTGTGAGAGTAATAGTACTGACTATTCAAGTAAGCATTGGCAAGCTCTGGTGAGTTTTCTAAAAAATGGCTAATTAACTTCTACTACTGCTTTTTCTTCTTCTTCTTCTTCTTCTTCTTATTATTATTATTATTATTACTATTATTATTTCACTTATTAAAACTGAAGCATGTTGGTATGGAACAAAGGGAATATAAGAGTTAAAACCTGAAAAGAAATTCGGAACCTGGAGGTTGAAAGGCAGATTTGAATTTAATTTTATTCTTCTCCTGCCACCATTGCCCCTTCATGCTAGTCCTCTGGATATGGCCTGGCCTTCTTTTGCCTGATCTGGGTTGGAGCCCCTAAATCGTATTCATGTCTGTAATAACCAAAGCATTTACAATAATTTTACACTAGTGTTTATAAGAGGCTGAGATTCTTGTATCTTTACTGGTCTCTAGGTGCAAGCAATGGAATTGGATGGTGAGGCTTAATGCTGTTATTCTTTGGGGACACTGACCCTGCAGATTCTTCAATACCCTCCAGCATTTTATAGATGAAAACCAGGCCACATGTTGCTAAGAACATTTTTGTGGCCCTTGACATCCCACCAGTCCTTAAAATCCTTCAAAACATTCATTTTAAAAAACCCAGCATGAATTGGGGTCACATTTTGTCCCAAAGTGACACAAAAGCCCCTCTCAAATACATGAAAACCTGTGGAAATAACCTATGCACTCCTAGAAGCATCCCAGAATCTTGTAGTAACCCAAATACTTTCATTTTCTTCTGCAGTCTCTCTCAAAATGGTGACAAGATGTGGAATGGCATAACTTCATATCATAATTTAGCCTGGAGAAGAGAAGGTTAAGAGGTGATATGATCGCCCTGTTTAAATACTTGAAGGGATGTCACATTGAGGAGGGAGCAAGCTTGTTTTCTGCTGCTGCAGAGACTAGAACACGCAACAATGGATGCAAACTGCAGGAAAAAAGATTTCACCTCAACATTAGGAAGAACCTCCTGACAGTAAGGGCTGTTCGACAGTGGAACACACTCCCTCGGAGGGTGGTGGAGTCTCCTTCCTTGGAGGTTTTTAAGCAGAGGCTGGATGGCCATCTGTCGGGTATGCTTTGATTGGGAGTTCCTGCATGGCAGGGGGTTGGACTGGATGGCCCTTGTGGTCTCTTCCAACTCTAAATTTCTATGATTCTATGAATTATAAGAGAAATGGCAGAAGAAAATTGAAGTATTTGGGTTTCCTGTGTGGGGTGCAGCTTGTGCAAGGGGAGGCACTGGACCACACAATTTCACACCCCATTGTAGAGGAATATAGTATGACACATTAGTGTGCACCTCCTCCCTTGTATCTCCCTTGCTTTTCCTTCCACCCATGACTTCATCTCTCTTTAGTAGTTAGACAGTGGAACAGTTAAGCCTGCAGTGTAATTTCCTCACATATGTAGTAGAGAGATCACTGCCAAATCTTCCATGTTGACACTGTGTCTTATACTCCAACAATATAGCTGTGATTCTATCAAATCCTAAAGCCCTTCTGCTGGTGGAACTTGCCTGCCCAGTTGCTGCTTCTGCAAAACTATCTCTAAGACTGCAAATCACATCAGTCAAAATATTATATTACAAGGTTGATACCTTCCCTTAAATAACAGAAATATCTGATGACACTTGGGAAAAAAAAAACTGACAGGGCTTCTCACCGGTCTAACTCCCAACTGAAAAGATTATTGTAATAACAGAGAGTCTGTTGTCAGTAGGAAGGCTGGCAAAATGCTTGGCACCAACACTCAAAAGAGGGACTTACTGGTATCAGAGGATGACAGAACATGTCTGGTTTGTCCAGTGACACAGCCGTAGAATACCTTCATACAAAAACTGTGATTTGGCATCACTTCTCTAATTTTCCATTATCTGTGTGCCTTCTAGGAAATGAGATAATGGAGGACGACAGAGTTTTTGGCAGGCGTAACACCAGGCTGTGAGCTGTCTCTCCTGAAAGAAAATTAGCAGTAAAGATCTCCAGATTTCTGTGGCAAGAATTATTCCTTAGAAGCATAATGATAGGATGACAGTAGTCAATGAAGCCACTCTAGGAATGAATTTTTGTCCACGGTTTGTCTCATTAGCATTTTTGTCCAGTTTGCATAATTTATATTGATTTCCAGGCCCCAATTTTCATTCCTTTCTAATTAGTCTTGAGCTCCCAAGTACAGAAGGTCAGGACAGTGTTCAATGTTACACCATTAAACTGGCTTCTTAGCAATTATTTCCAACCTCACCTCCAGGACATACTTAATGTAATTCCTCTAAATAGTTGGCTTCAATCTTTTTGGAATTACACAGCACAGATCTACTACTCAGTTCATAATTACATTGATTTTTAATTTTTTTTAATTCAAAAGAATTATATTGTCAGGATAAATGTACTTGACTTTGGAATGTCTCTAAATGACAAAATGTACTGACACTACAGTGTACAATTTCATTCATGCTCATGAGGATATGAACTATTACTGAGTCAGAACATCTTGCATAGTGCTATTTTATCTGGCTGACAGTAGCACTCCAGAGCTTCCAACACTGGTCTTTTCCATCAGTTCTATCCAAGATCCTTTAGCATAGAAGCTAATGATGAAAACTGAGATATTAACCCTTACACACTAGGAGAAAACAAAACATGTGTGCATTGTGTGAGCTGTGGAATATTTTCTGCCCCATTGAGGATTTCAGAATCCCCCACATGAATGAAATAGTAATGTCCCCCAAAACAGGGTCAACTTACTAACAGTCATGGCACATTACATCATGGTTTGATGATAAAGTGGCAAGGGACATATTATCTGAGATGTTGTAACAAAATGCCAGAATTGTAGAACTGGGGCTGTATCTTCACTGCAAAAAATAATACATTTTGAAACTGCATTAACTGCCATGGCTCAGTGTTATGGAATCCTAGAATTTGTAGTTTGTTATGGCACCAGAGCTCTCTGAAATAAAAGGCTAAATATCTCACAAAACTACAAATCCCAGAATTCCATAGCATTGGGTCATGGCAGTTTAAGCAGAGTCCAACTGCATTATTTCTGCAATGCAATTGTAACCTGGGATGGAATTAAATTAACAGTGGGAAAAAAGACAGTTTCATTGAGAAATAAGAAGGATTCATTCTTATTCATACTGAATGCCCATTTAGTCAAATATCCTGTTTAGAAAAGATACTATAATGGATAGTATCTGTCTTTTCTTCTCTAATGAAGATTCAGGAAGGACTCATCCCGTGCTTTCTACAAGCGTGCTGATGACTAAAAATGCCAATCTGAGATAAACAAGTCTGTTTGCAGAGAGCACAGCAAAAAGTCTCCTTGGGGGATGTTTCCAAGTTGTGGTTCTTTCTGCATTGTCATTTCTCTTTGAGACTTGTTCAGCATGAGTCCTCAAAAGAGGCTACAGCATTGTGGATAGTGTGTCTCCATGCCTCCCGATGTGAAGCCAGGGCAGACGATTGTTGGTGATCAATTTGGCCGAGCTTGAGATGTTGTTTCAGGGAGTCCTTGTATCTCTTCTTTGGGGCACTTCTCTAATGCTGACCCGTGGCGAGTTCACCGTAGAGTACTATTTGTGGGAGGCGGTGGTCTTCCATCCTAGAAATGTGCCCTGCCCAGTGCAGCTGCGTTCTCAATAGCATGGCCTTAATTCCGGTGATCCCTGCTTGCTCAAGGACAGCAACATTCGTCACATAGTCAGTCCAGTGTATATTTAGAATTGTGCGTAGACAGTGCTGATGAAAGCATTTGAGGAGCTATAGAAGTTGGCGATAGATTACCCATGTTTCAGACCCATAGAGGAGAAAAGACAGTACAATGGCTCTGTACACGCTGCTTTTTGTGCTTCGCCTCAGGTGTATATTATTCCAGACACTTTTGTGAAGCCTTCTGAATGCACTATATGCATTTGCTAATCTGTGATTGATCTCTTTATCAATCTTGGCATCTGAGGAGATGATGCTTCCCAGGTAGGTGAACTGCTGAACGAACTTAAGCACAGATTTGCCCATGGTGATGTGGGGATGTTAGTGATCTTCCTGCTTCTTTCAACTGCTATCTTCAAATGACCAGATCTCCAGCCTCATTTACAGAACCATATTTTGACAGTAGTTATAAGACAGTTGATATAGCAGTGATGTTCCTCAACTCTTGCCAGAAGGATGAGGGAATTCTGCTGGCTTCTGTAAAGATATTGTTCTATGTTTGCATTTGAACTTCTTTAAAACTACTCCAGCTATACCAAGAGAATTAGCAATGCTTATTATAGATCCAGCCTCACCTACCTTTTAAAAGACTGATAATCTTTTATAAATGAGGTACTATGAAGATCATTGCACAGGATAGCAAAATAATGCTCAAACGAGTAAAATGGCACAATTCCCAGTTATAAATGAGTGCCCCACACATCCAGTTACTTTTTGTCCCACAATGTGGACAATATATTAATGAAAACAAGATAGAAAATCCCTACACTGTGTTTCAGTTTTTCCTTTTTTACTTTCCACAGCCCCTACCCTTTCAGGGAAAAATGCACATTGATGAACCAAACCAAAGTATGCCCCCCCCCCACACACACAAACTGGAAAAGGGTTCCTTTCATCTTCTAAATTCATCACCCATTTCAAACACAATTGGATGCTTCTGCCATTGATGCCCTACTTCTAGACTTCTACTTCCAGTTTAATCTTCTATGATTCAATGATCATCATTTTTGTAAATGTTATAGTAGCATTTCCACTGAGTTATGACTAAGATTAAATTTATATTCAATTTCAGTTCTGCCTAAGGTGAAATTTGGGGTCCTCTTCAGCTAGAATAGTTTATTGGCTTCTGGGTTGATAACAAAAAAAAAATAATGTGGAAGGGGGAGCTTTCATTCTGTTTTCTATGCTGCTTGTGATTTTTGATCTTGGGCAGTCCTCAAATATCTTCACTCATCCCTCCTCCCTGGTTAATACTTTAACCAACACTGTGCAACACAGGCTTTATTAGCTCTGCTACATATATGTATTTATTTGGTTGTGTGCCTTTATTCTTCATGTGAAAGAACTTTGTAGCACTTCAGCATGGCACAATCCCATGTCATAATGTGAGTGCTATCCACATTTACACATTTAACAGGGACTTTATATTCTGGTGATTCTCAAATGGTGGGGAATTTCATTACCCCTCAAGCGATGTGGGGGAATATGATGTTCTAGGAAAGAACCATATTTTGGAGTAAATGGTGCTTTTCTTCAAATGTAGCTGAGACATTAATTGACTGTGTGCCTTATCCCCAGAACCAGTGGTCTTTGTAGTGCTCATCACACTCTATATTAGATTTTTAAGCTGAGCCTTATGTTATAGAAAACAAGGTGTACTGGTCCACCCCAGAAACTCACTCACAGTGAGTTTCACAGAAGGCAGCAGACAATGGCTCTCTTTTAACCTATTTGTATTGGCTGGCAAAAATCAGGTGGGGCTTTTCAAGGTTGTTGTTGTTGTTGTTCACATCATTCAAATAATTCCAACTGATGGTGACCCAAAGGCAAACCTATCACAAGGTTTGTGGGTTTGTTTGTTGTTGTTTTGGCAAGATTTGTTCATCAAGGTTTGGCCTTTGCTTTCCTCTGAGGCTGTGTGCATGAGACTTGCCTAAAGTCACCAAATAGGTTTCCATGGCCAAGGAGGAATTTGAACCCTGGTATCCAGAGGCATAATCCATTTCTCATACCACTAAACCATGCAATTTTTTCACTTCCCATTTAAAATTGTGTTGTTTCAAAAATGGACAAAAAAACATTGCTTTTTTCCCCTTTGGAGGCCTGGATTAAATCTGCAGCTAAATTTGCACTTTCTGAGAGTGCAACCTCTACCACATTTTAGGCTAATTGGTGTAGGAGCCCTAAATGTCTTGGGTCCAAGTTACTTGAGTGAACGTGTCTCCCTGCATAATCCGCCCCGCACCCTCAGACCAACATGGAAAAATTTATTAGAACACCACAAGTCCAGGTTAACAACAACTTCTCTCAGATCATTTACTGCTCAAGCCCCCAAATTATGGAACAGCTTATGAGGAGATATCCGTCTTATTACCACCTTAGATGCCTCCAAAAAGGCTCTTAAGACAGATCTCTTCTGGCAGGCTTACCCACCTGACCTCTTATAGACTCTATGATAAAAATGTCTTTGGCTGGTTAGATGATGTTTTAGCTAAATTATTTGTATTTTTGATATTGTTAGTGTCTATTATTGTATTTTTGTACCTGTATTTTATTGCTTTATTGATGCAATCCCGCCTCGATCCAAAGGGAGAGGTAAGAAATAATAATAATAATAATAATAATAATAATAATTCCATTTGAATTTATTTGTTTATTTATGTTGATCTATGTTGCTTTTTTATGGGAAAACTGGATGAAATCCACAGGCAAAGGAGCCTTTACTTAGAGGGTGAAACCTGCCACCAGACACATGCAATGGTGCTTTTTAAAGTGATCAAGGAATGTGGGAGGATGATCTTGCAGGAATTAGTCTATCTCTACCTTCAAGAAAGCTCCACCTTGTTCCTGAAACCTTTTGCCATGTTCTTTTTGGCTTCATCATCGATAGAGTGACTGATATGTTATTGAATTTTGAAACCATACTCTAATGTGGTGTTTGTTTACTCTATAACATTCTCTGTGTAAATGTGTACACATGTAACACAGGCCCAAAACAGATGGACCAAAAGCACAGCCTTCAGGCCAATCTGAGGTCATGAGATTCAGATGACACATGCCCCTGGATCAGGCCAAAGACACACTGTGGCCACCTAAAGTGGCCCAAACCCAGCTGCACAAGGAGGGTGAAAAAGCACTTCTTGCCAGCATTACATTGTGGAGTGTGATGGTGGCTGGCCTTGGGACCGTGGTGTACACTGCAATTTCATGATGAATGGGGACTGACCAGTGCTGGAGCTGCTGGAGGCCTCTCCAAGCTGCCAGTCTGCTTGACCCACAGACACAATTAGCACAAAAAACATATATAGAAATCCAAATGGAACTGAAGGCAGGTATTGGAGGCAAAATTATGGATTTTGATATGACCCATAGATAAGTTGAGGGCAAAGCCTAGGGACATTTAACAAAGATCTAAAAGATGAGCAAAGGAAAACAATACCAAAGAACTTACAAATTCTGGCAGGCATAACTGTGCTCACCCAAAAGGTTGGATGGATGATATAACTGGGGGTGGGTGGGTGGCGGGTGTCAGTGCTTCCAGGACAGATTACACTCTTGCCTTTTGCCAGGGAATTTTTCCTTTTTTAATGACAGATAAAGTGCACTACTTACATTTACCCATGGATCAGTTGGCTCTGGTTTTTTGGGTCATTTTTAAATTAAATTTTTTACTTATACATGAATATATACATAAAGACATTAAACACCTACAGATATTTAACTGTGAACTTACATGCAGTGATGGTTCATGATTTTCATATCAATAGGGCCACAGATTCCCACCAGTTCATTGTCTTTATAGCAGGTATCCAAGGTACTGCACCTGTTTGGGAGATAGTTTTCTGCTCCTCCAAGCATTAATCAAAAAGCTGGATCAGGAGGGGGAAAAACACTCCAGGGATCCTGGAAAAGTAAACTGTGAAGCTGTATCTGGAGTTTTAGGAATAGCCCACTTTGCTCTGGGCCACAGCAATCAAGATATACTTCACTTTGCAGGAGGTCCAGACACCTCTGAACCTAAAGAGAGTCAGTTTTCTGTGCATTCAGTGGATTCACACTCTGCTCAGTATCCCTGTGGTCCAAAGAAAGTACCCTATTATTTGGATATCTTCCTTCACTAAATGCTTTTTCAGGAATATTTCCTCTTCTTGGAAGAGCTCTTCTCAGCTGACAACATGCTGTGTTCCATTGCAAACATGATACAAGCACAAAGATGAGGATTCCATTGTATTTTTAATTCTCTGGAGGGAGTAAAAACAGAAGCCTAAATCCAATTGCAAGCCTTCTCTAGTAAGCCCATTGAATCAATTGTTGAATGGCAAGTCAATACTTATGTAAATCACATTGATTCAATGGGCCTACTCTATATGAGAATAGCAATTGAATTTAGACAAAATATGTGCTTATAAAAATGTGTTTATAAAAAGGAAGGGAAAATAAATACATGAAAGAAAATGATCATCCTTCAGATTGAAGGGTTTCTGTAATTTCTGAAAAGCATCTTTCTTTCAGCAGAGTCCCTTCCAATACTTTGATTTTGCTCTCACTAGGAGATACATATACAGCATCCCACCCTACTATTGACTCTCCTATGAGAGAGAGAGAGAGAGATGTTTCTTTGCTTAATTCTATTGTTAGCAACTGTCACAGTAAAACAATCCACATAGCAGAGCTGTTGCTGATAAAGTGGTCCCTTCTCTCTTTGCACCAAGCACTATGCTGTGACATGAACACAATGACTCTATTTCACAACTGTGAACTATCCAAAGGAAGAATCCACTTATGCATCTGTTGTGTTTTGCAAGACTTGCAAAGTCAGTTGCTATATCCACATACCTGTCATGGTTTAGGATCCATGAGACTGACAAAAAAACGTTTGAAGAATCAATCAACCAAGAAGTATTCAAGTGCAAAGAATGGAATTAATTGTTACAAGTAATGAGTTACTGGGAATCAATCCCTTATCTTAATAATTGAAGCACCCAAGCACTATGCTACAACATGAGCACAATGGCTCTATTTCACAACTGTGGTTGAATGATCTGTGGAGGAATTCACTCATGAATTTGCTGCATTTTGCAAGACTTGCAAAGTCAATTCTTATGCCCACATATCTGCCATGGGTTTGAGATCCATGAGAACAGACATTAAAAAAAATAGTTTGAAGAATCAATCAACCAAAAAGTGTCTAAGTCCTAGAATTAATTGGTTACAAATAATTAGTTACTTGTAATCAATTCCTTATCCCACCAGCTAGGATTGCCAGACTGTAAACTGGCTCATGTAACTTTAACAGAACAGGGAATTTGAGGTATTGTTTGTCATACCACCAGGTAACAAGCAACACTTGCTGAAATTTCCTCTTCATAACCATTACAGGAGTCCTCTTCTGTTTTCTTAGTATCTATTCTTTATATTTGTTTTATTAATTTTCATTGTTTAATTTAGCTCCTGCTTTCCTTCAGTACAGTAGGCAGTTCTCATCATGATATAACAAATCACGATATAACAAATACACATCATGATATAACAAATCTAATATATGAGTGTGATCTATGTCTACAGTATCAGATTGCTTTAAAAATGATATCTTGTGTTGCTATAATTCAGGGGTGGAAAACTTTGCAGGCATGGGGGGGGGGGGCTGTTATGGCCTCCCAGGGAAACATAGAGTGTTTTACCACCAATACAGTTTTTTGGTTTTTTTTGTATCCAAACAACTCCATGACACGTAGGAGACATGGATGGGGAATATGTCATAGCATTTGTCCCACTCTGAGTGATTGTAGGCCCAGGAACAGCTTTTTTTTTCTCCAACATGAAAGTGACCAAGAAATTGACTTCTAGGTCACTTTCAGCTGGGGAAAAACCTCTCCTGAGTCTAAAACAGCTATGTGGGATGGCAAAATCCTTGCCTCCATATCTGGGGACATTTTGGGGGGGGGGGGTGAAATGATGCTCAGAAAGCTTCACTCTCTCCTTCCCTTGCACTAATAATATGAAGATCCTGTTATTGGTAATCTCAATAGGATACAAAACAGGGTCAAATTTCTGTGCCTTTAATAGTTTTTTAGTGAAGGCATTTCACCAGGGATGTTCAATATAAAATTTCTCCTTTAAATAATTTTTCGACATGTGCTGATATTTCCTCTTCTACATACAAATAATGTTTTTTCTTGCAACAAGTCAATTTAGTAACTAGTTACATTTTGCTGTAATGAATTGGAATTGTGTTATCTTTCCACCTGTAGTAGTGAGGGCTGCCATTCCTTACTTCTTTCAGTTTAACAGGATTTCTGCCTATACATTGTTACTGGGCATCCTGATCAAGAAAATGCCTAGGTATGAGGGGGGTGGGGAGGAAGAGGAGGTGAAACGGTCAACATGTGGCTGTTTCTTTATGGGTTGTGGTACAGGTAGCAAGAAGGAGAGACGTCAGTAACAAGGAGGGAGGAAATACAAATTGGGACTTTTTAAAAACATGAGGTGCTATAGAATAAAGTTAACCTTTGAAAAAGTTATGTTGCCTTCCCCCCCCCCCCTTTTTCTTTCACTGCTGCTGCCCTCAGACATTGGAATAGTCTGTCGGAAGAGATCCATCTTATTAACACTCTAGAGCCTTTAAGAAGGCACTTAAGATGGATCTCTTCTGGCGGGCCTACCCATTTGACCCACTATAATTGACCCTTGGGAATAACCCATCTCTCCTGGATGTTCTGAACATTGGATTGGCAGTGGTATTGTTAGATTGTTTTAATGATTGATCTTTTAAAGATATCTATGTATACATTGCAATATTGATTTTATTTGTTATACTCCCACCTCAATCCATTGGGAGAGGCAGAAAATATAAATAAAGATTTTATCATTTATTATTACTTTCCTTTATTCTGCCACTGCCAGAAAGAACTGCTCAGTGTGAGCAAATAGGATGTGAATGGTTTTAGCATACCCTACCTACACAGCTCTTACTTGACATGATGTTTCATATTTGATATCTGTTGTCAGGTATATTTTGAAAGGTCACAATTACCTGTTAGAAACTATAAAGTTACACGTCTAAGGAATCACACTGGCCCAAGGACATGTGGGAGATGTAGATGACACTAAAATAAAAATTTTCAAATAAATAAAATGGATTTTCTGCTTATTCTCTCCCATCTCCAGACTCTTCACATTTAATGCCAAAGTGAGTCCCATCTGAAAAGCAGTCAAAAATCTCCACCTCACCCAAGGTTGTTTTCATATTCAGCCTTTCTGTCTATGGATTGTCTCATATACAATCATTGTTTTATTATTCTGGAATTAAAGCCATCAATCCAGCCCTTTTTGTAAATTCCATGGAAAAACCATCAAAGCCTTTGATACACTGTTTGGTAACATCAAGGCATGAAATACCATGGAAATATCAGCCCCAGATCTAGTATCATGTGCACATAGGATCCCTATCACTCTCTGTGTCACCCTTGGATACAGAAACACTCTGTTTTCTGTGGATCCCTTTTTGGAATGGTAATTATTGTCCCATATCTAATAAATTATCTCTGATTTATCACTGTCCAATCTTTAATGGCTTTCTTTCTGATAGCCTTGTATACTTTTTAAGGTTGCATTGGTTTTGTATGTTTGAGTGCATCCTTGCACTTTTCTAAATAAAACTCTTCTATTTACTTAAATCCAGAAGCTCTCTGTAATTAGTTCTGGCATACACAGGTGAAAAATGCCCTGAAGTTACCCTCCTCTTGCAGGCCTCCTTTTGAGCTATAGCATCCCCAAAATTTAAAGGAAAATTGATGCTGCTCGTAGGGGCCCCCATCCTTTTTTAGGATGATGGGGGAGAGGTGGTGGTGGTTCCAAACAGCAGCACAGGCATGTATCTGAGCTGACTTAATAGATGTGAAAGGTGTGAGAAAATTTAGAAAGGAGGAGGAAGGAGCGGGTTCTCTGCATATCTGATGCCAGCTCAGGTGTGAGATTTAGAACAATTGTTTAGAGGAGAATGAGGTGATGATGGAAGAGGAACTGAGTGAGTGAGTGACTGCTTCTCTGTGCTCACCTAAAGTATCTGTGTACAGAGTAAGTGGAAACTATATGGCCTGTTTATGCTGTGTCCATGTGGGTAACTGTAGTAGGGTCCAGTTACAGTAGTAGCAGAAGAGTCCACCAGGGTAATGTTTAAGTAGGGTGAAATGAGTTATTTTCTAGACTGCACTAACAGTAATATATAATGGCTAGTTGGGTGGTCAGAATCATGAGTAACATACTGTGTACCTTTTAACAAGTAAAATTCCATGGGCTGTGAACAACTGCAAAAAGTCCACTGGATGAATGGAGTCTTATAAAGTCCCTTAATTCTCTGGATTTATTTATTTATTTGGAAATGGTGCCTCTCCCATTCCCTTCAGAGCAGGCAAAGGGCAGATCTGGAAAGTGTTTGCTCCAAGCAGCCAGGACTAGAGTGGCAATGGTTTCCCAGAGGAACTTTTAATCTGCTGCCCCCAGACTGTGGAATGACCTGTCGAAAGAGATATGGCAGCTGGAAATGCTGACTCCATTTAAAACATCATTAAAGACATATCTCCTCCAGCAGACCTACCCAGTCAATTTTAAGTCATGAATTTTAATGTGTATATGAGCTCTTACGAGTGTATTTTGGTGGTTATATACTGTTGTGTTTTAACTATGTGTTTATGTGTTTTTAGTTGTGCTTTGTTTCTAACATACTGTACCTCGAGCCTTGAGAAGAGGAGGGAAATCAATAAATTGGTATGGTTATTGTTATATTTTCCAACAAACATCTAAAATACAACTGGACAGGCCAGACTGGAAGTCGGAAACTGGCAGAAAATAGTTAAGATGCCTCCATCTCTGCCAAATGTGGTTTGCTAATGAATTTTGCAAGCTGAACAGCTGAATTCAGAAAGAAAGTGGGGGGGGGGGGAGAAAGAGATATAAACAGAGAGAGAAAGGGGGAGAGGGAGAGAAAGAAGAGTAACTAGGTAACTAGGACTCATATTCCAACTGCAAATGTAGAATAATTGTATTGAATTGAATTGTATCATCCAGTACCCCTTCCTTCATCCCCACTGTCACCCGCTATATCTTCTAGTCACACATGTAATCACTAGTAAATCTCCTGAGCAACAGCTCTGTCTTCTTTGTTTGTACAACATCTAGAACAATTATTCACTGGCACTGATTGGGGTCACTGCCTTCTACTAGTGCACCACTAATGATTAATGACGAAAGACAGCAGGAGCATGTCATTCTTGTACTGGCAGGCAGGCAGGCAGACGACACAGAAGGAAGGCTGCTCTTGACCTCTCTTTTAACCCTGAATGCAATCTTCCTTTATTACATACATTAAAAAAAGAAAGAAAGCATCAACGACAGTGCACTGTCCATTGCTAAATAGGGAATTGCTGAGCCTGTGATCATATACCTACTTGCCTAGGAGTAAATCTTGTAGGCTTCTGAGTAGGTAAGTAGGTATAAGATAATGCTGCAATGAACAACTAAATAACTTATCAGAGTAGAAAGCTAATCTGCAACATTATCACTGCATCATTTATGGTACAGGATGGGCTTCTTCTATGAAATAGAGAGTTGAACTATTTTCTTTCACTACATGAAAGCTGATGCCAATATTGATCCCACTATCAGATAGGATGAGTCCATGTAACTGCCATAGGCAGGGCTGCTGGTTGCTTCCATATCAGTGGGGCAATCACATTTCCTGGGTGCATTCCAGACTTAAAACAAGGGCATCCTATACTGAACGTATTTTGGGAACAGAGTTCAGGAATTTGTATAATTGTTTTAAACACAGTGCAGATTGACTGGGCCACTGATGTTGGAGCCACCATTTCCCATTCCATCCCTGCTACCCATTAACAATATGATGGGTTTAAATTATACAACAATTGCAGGACTAGATGGAGATTCAGGAATGGATTGAAACAAAAGAACTTGGTTCCTGTGATTTTAATAGTGAACTAAAAAAGAAAAAGAAAGAAAAGGAAATTGCACAAGTTAAATCTGATGAAATTCCTTCTTCAATGCAACTATTAAAGGTGAAGGAGCCTCCCCCCCCCCCCAAAAAAAAATCTGGTCATTATATTCAGAAATTCCCCCATTTGCCTGTATAACCACAAAGAGGACTGTGGCACCTTTAAGCCAACAAATATCATTTCACATAAGCTTTCATGGACTAGGTTGTTGTGTGTATTCATGTTGTTACCAGCTTATGGAGACCTAAGACTAAGAAAATTATGGAATTTTCTTGGCACATTTTGTTCATAAGGGGTTTTCTTTGCCTTCCTCAGAGGCTGAGAGTATGTGCCTTGCTCAAGATCACCCAGTAGGTTCCCATGGCTGAGCAGGGATTTCAACCCTCTTCTCCAGAGTCCCAGTTCAATGTTCCAACCACTACACCTAGTCCATTTTATTAGATGCATGGAGTGTTACATCGTTTGGCAGTGACACACACACATACTTGGATAAGAGGTGAAACTGAAATGGAAAAGATAGGTTGATTGTTCTCTTAACAGTGGTTATTTGACAAACCGTATTTGGGAGGCAGTGAGGACATTCTAGCAAATTAGTTCATGTACAGTAATGGGGGGGGGGGGCAGTCGTCTAATAATTAGACCAAATACCAGTAGGTTGCTAGCAATAGGATTTAACTTCTAGATGAAGTCTTTCCAGAGGAATCAGTTGAACTAGAGTGAATAGAAATGCAGAAAATAGAGACAATAAAAAACAAAACAAAAATAGTGCCCATTAATCAAAAGTTGAGTGGTAATATAGATATCAGATGAGCAGATTAATGCAGGTTGTTGTTGTTAATTGTTGTTAATTCCTGTCACGTCAGCTTCGGTTTATAGTGATTCTCTTAATGAAAGTCCTTCAAGTTACCCTGTTATCAACAATCTTGCTAGGTTTTGCAAACTCAGGGCTGCGGCTTGAGTCTATCTACCTGTCTATCCACCTATACTGTGGTCTCCCTCCTTTTTTTACTACCTCCTAGTTTATCAAGAGTCATATTCTGAGATGATATGTCCCAAGCACAACAGCTTCAATTTTATCATCTTGGTTTCTAGGAAAAGAAGTTTTATTTTGCCCAGGACCCATTTATTGGGCATCTTGTCAGGCCCAAGGGGACCTCACGTCCTCTTTTTCTAGGACATATCCTACATTAAACCTACTATCCAGGAGAAATTCCAAAATGTCCTCCATTTTAAGCATGACTAAAAAGGTTGAATGTATATATCAATTAATGCTTTTAAATTTCATTTTGGAATGTCCTACATTTTTATGGAATGTCCTACATTTTACAGTGCCTTGTTCTCCTTTGATGTTAGGACTTCTGGTCACTCTGTGTCAGTCCATTCTCTTTCACCAAATTCTTTCCTTAAAATGCTCTCTTGTCCTGAGCATAAGTTACACATCAAATGCTGTGGGACACTCATTTCTTTTAGAGAAGTCTCAAAAGTTTTGTTTTTACAAAATGTGTAAAGCAGACTGATTTTTTTTCTCCTTAAATGCTTTGGTGTGGTCAATTATTTATTGATGCATGTAGTGAGATAATAAGCCTTCATCTCTATTCAAACCATAGCAGATACCATTGAATTTCTTGATGCAGGTTTGCATTGGAACCTGTATCTAAAATTCTTTACCTCAAGGATGGTTACCCTAGAGTCAAAGACAAAGTGTCCTAGAAGACTGAAAGTTTCTCATATTAAAAAGAAGAAGCAGGAGGAGGAGGAGGAGAAATGCTATTCCTGGTGTCAATTTTCCCCCCTATAATTCTTTTCTATGGCAACTGGCAGCAGTAGACACTACTGGAGAATGATGGCATATAGCATGTTGGAGCATGAGTAGGGGTATGTACTCTTGATGTTGTGAATGATTTTTCTAGACTAGACTTGGGAAGAGGTGGCATCTGCATCTGCACCTGTAAAGCATGGGGGGGGGGGGATCAAAACTATTTGGAAAATATTACAAAAAATCTGTTTGTCAAGTGTTGAGAAACCCCAACAAGAATCATTATTATTATTATTGTATTTATTTATCCAGGTATGGAGATCTGTCATCCGGTCCTATGTAGTAACTTGAAGCTTTTTTAAAATTGTTTTTGTATGTAAAATGTTTTATAAAGAAAAAAAAACGAAGGACTGTATTCACAGCTTGGGGGTGGGGAAGGGAGGGAGGGGAAGGGGATTGTAAATTTGTGGAGATATATATATATATATATATATATATATATATATTGTTTGTGCTGTGACCTGCCTTGATTCACTGGAAAAGGCCTGCTAAAAATAAACTATTACTACTACTACTACTACTACTACCCCACTTTCCTCCTAGTACAGGGGCTCAAGGTGACTAGAATAATCCTGAACTGATGAAAATCTTTGCAATTTGGGACTCATCTGGACAAGACTCCTATGTGGTTGTTTTGCATGAGTATTTTGCTCAGCAAACCGCAATTTTTGCATAGGAATTAATATTTCTGAATTGAAATTTTACTTTCTACACTGAAGATGCACTTTTTGCAGTGCAAAACACCCCAATATGAATATTATCCAGAAAAGTCCTGAATTGGAAATGGCATTCAAAAATTGTGTGGCTTTCAAAAAATTCTTCTCGGTGGGAAGAAAATTGCTGAAATTACTCATTGCCTTTGAGAAGAAACTTGGGGTCTGTACAAACCAGCAGAAAGTCTCAGCTTGGGGGTAGTGTGAGGATGATGCACACCCCGATGCCACCCCCACACTGGCAACATGTCACCTTCCTGAGTGCACAGTGGTTGGCATTACAGCACTTCTTTGGTGTGGTGTTCACACACCATACAGCAAAAGGACCATGGAAAAGTGCTGCTGCGATGACAAGGGCACTCTTTTTCCAGGTCAAAAAGAAGTGACATTTTGCTGCTTCTTTTTGGCCTGGAGAAAAGGTGGATCAGGGCCATGGTGTGCAGTTGCCATGGCCCTGATCCAGCACTCAAAGGGGCAGCAGCAAGCCGCTCCTTCAGAGCGGGCTGTTAAGCTCCTTAGTCAAGAACTGCACCCATTGTACCTGTGTCTGTTCTTTCTTAGAGGTCTGTTGGTGGCAATGAATAACTTTATCAAGTGATAAGACCTAAAATCTTTGAGAGGAAAGCATTACCTTGTTTCCCCTAAAATAAGAAGTCCTCTAAAAATAAGATATTGTAGAGGTTTTGCTGAATTGCTAAATATAAGGCCTCCCCCGAAAGTAAGACCTAGCAAAGTTTTTGTTTGGAAGCATGCCCATTTTTTGTTTTTGTTCAACAATTAAATGTGAATTCTTCTTCATGGAAAAATAAGACATCCCCTGAAAATAAGACATAGTGCATCTTTAGGACCAAAAATTAATATAAGACACTGTCTTATTTTAGGGGAAACACAGTATAGTCTGGGATGAGCTACATATTATCACCTCAGGTTTTTTCTTTCTGTCTTTTGCCTGTGTTAAAGACTAGGGCTGCAAAATCTAAACCACCACACGTGGGCAAAGTGTATGTATGGGCCATATGCAGTTTACAGGGGCCACCACTGTGGAGTGAGCAACCCCGACATCCTTCCATTTTATGTATCTGAAAGGTCCCAGGAATAAATCCAGTCCCTAGAACTCTGGAAATTGTCCACCCTGTTGAAGAAAGGCAAGTTCCCTTAGATTCAATGTGATTTAGTGTAATCTTCTAAAAAGTACATGTGATTTCAAATTGATTTATTTCAACTCTTTCATTCCCATAACCTTTTGCTGCCTTGTGTACTTGGGAGCACTTGGCCAGATTTTGAGGTCAGCTTCTCAAGCCCTGCCCTATGTGACCCTACACTTAAATTGCCATCAGAAATATGACAGAAAGAGATGGACACTAGTGACAGGCAGAAAAATATAGGAAAGGAAATCTACTTTATTATCTCTCTGCTCATCTTTCTGGCGACAATAAATGCCTATCTTTTTCCAGAGGTGTTGCCTTCTTAGTTATAGTAGCCACCAATTTAGTTTCCAAGGGGACTAGACAAATTCACTGAGATAATGGCTATTCCTGGCTACTGATCATAATGGCTGTATACTGCTTGCAGGACCAAGCAAGAGAACTATTGCCCCAAAGTTGAAAACAAAGAGAAACACAAGCTTTCTCAAAAGGAATGCAAAAAGACATTAACATTATTGATGTCTAGTACTCATGATGTGTATATTATCTCCAAGAGTAGGAGGCTAGATGCCATGATATCTGGGAAAATCTGGGGAAAACAGTTTTAAAAGTAACTTTTTCTAGCTCTATGGTTTGTTGAGGGTTACTTAATGAGTAATTAATGAGGGTTACTTAATGAGTAACAGCTGAGTCACAAATCAAAGTCTCAGTCAATAGAATAGATGATGTATCTTTCTGGATCAGACCAATGGTAATGCCAAACTGGCATCTTGTCTTCTTCCAAGATGCCTCTTCCAAGCTGGGTGTGATGTTAGAAGCTCTTCTCTTTGGTATGCCACCAGTTTCTCTTATTTGAGCAAAAAGGGTTTTTAGGCACCATGATGTCTACCAGTGTCAGTACCTACCACTTATCAGGTTACTGGGCTTGTGTTTGCCTTTCATTTTACTATTTGGAAACTACAGCAATGGTAATGCTGTATCGACCTACATTTATTTATTCACTGTTGCCTTTTTAAAAAAGAAATGTTCAAGGTAATGTTGTTGTTGTTGTTGTTGTTGTTAAAGAAAACTACAATGACATGTTAAGAGAGCTATGAGTATTGTCACCAGGCAAATTCTAAAGGGTAAATTAGAATCTACCATGGAGTAATTGCATCCTATTTTGAATTGAGCTTACTGTTAAGCATTGTATGACAATGGCCCTGAGGCCCTTAGATCACAAAGCTGCCAGTGGTCAGTGAAGCAAATTCAGAATGTTTTTGACCTGGCAATGCATACACACAGTCCTATTGTTGGCTATGGTAGTAGAAGATCTGTGAGTGCAAACTGCTCCATAGCTTGCAAGGATAGGAGTCTAAATCCTAACTGTGTCCATCATGTTTATTGCAAGTGAATTCCAACCAATATGTGCCCTGGAATTCACCCCCATCTACATATATAAGTAGGCACAGATGTACTGTTCCTACTGCTGCTAAAACTAAAGCAGAGTCAGCATCCTCCAATGTCAAGAACACTGCCCACACCACAATCATCCTCTCATTTTGAGCCAAACATTTTTATTCAAACAACATTTGGCTTAGAGCCTCAAGCTAACATACATGTTTCTTGTTCATTTACCTTGTTGAAAGTGGGGGGAAGATCTTGCAAAGACCTCCTTAATTAAATGTCTGTTTGAAAGCCTATTAATTTAAACGAGAACCTTTTCAGGGATATCAATGGAGTCTAAAACTAGGCCTGCATTCTCATTGTAAAAATCAGGCACTGAAATAGAGGTCTCAAGGAATTCCATCCTTATGAGAATTGCAAGCTATTTTTAAAACATAAGACTTGCACCTGCAGGGCCCCAGATGGCTGTTTGGATCATGAAGTCACTAGGGAGTTGTCCATGATGCTGTTTTCAACTATTCTAACACCAAGCAAACTGATCTGAAAGAGCAGCCATGAACAGCTGATTAGCTGAGCAATCTGCTTCCCGTAGGTCAGTTTAGAAGTATTTAAAAAGGAAGAGATTAGTGCAGCGTGTTAACAAGACTGGATTATTGTTTACTCTGTGTCATGTGGCTATTACAGCATATATCTTGCAGAGTTTGGAAATTTACTATTTAAAAATAAAAAGTACAATGGCATACTAAAGTCCTAGGTAACTGAGCAGTAGTGGGATAATAGTCTTTGACTTGGAGCATCATCTTGCCACTGGTTCATTATAGATGGCTTCTGCATATAATTATGATATTAATTATTATAAGTAACATACCAGGCTATTATTGTCTTGGTTCAATAGTCTTCAGGATGTGTTGGGGTGGGCCACTGCAGTGTGTATTGTGTCCAATGTTGATCTTGTTTCACCATGTTGGGTCATAGCCTCCCAGAAACTGGATCCAAATTTGACCCTGAAATGACAGCCTGGGATTTCTGGAATTTTCTGATTTTGAGAGGTTATGATGGTTTTGGAGTATGTTACAGTCTCAGTCCTACAAAGCTTCAGGATAATTATTGAATATTTGGGAGTGGATTTTAGCTATCTGTGTGCAATTTGGGAGCAGTTCTAAGCCCCTAAGGGGGGGGATGCAGGTGCTTAGGGGTCCATTGAAAACCTGTGCATCACAAGAAAACCACTGATTGCCATGTGATATTCCTGTGCCATACTTTCTTCATTCTTGTTTTAGAATTTGGGATGACTTGGCAGCCCTGGCACCAGATCAGGAGTTCCTTGCCACTTATGATCATGACTTGGATGGTGATTTTTTTTTAAAGGTTTGCTTATTTAACCTCTATTTTCAGCACACATGATTCTAAGCTTAGCATTGGTAATTCAATGAAAAGGTTGGTAATCGTAGGCCGGATGTCTTTCTCCATTACTGATTCTCTTCTGCAATATTCAGCCACTGATGAATATAAGTTGTTTTCAGGGTGTAAAAGGTTGTAGCTGGTGAGTCCCATGCCAGTAGGATGGAAAGTGAACATGTTTGAGCATTGGACTAGGATTCTGAGACAGTAGGGATTGAATTCCCATTTGGCCATGGAAACCCACCAGACGATCTCAAGTAAGGACTTGTTCTTGCAGCAACCATATCTAGATTTTTTAAAAATGGAAACACAATAGTTTCAGAGCTGCCATTATCACACATCTTCACAATTACACAACTGGAGCTTTCCCCTGCCATCACACTTTCTTCCTAACTCCCCCTTAACCCTTCCTCTTTGCCCTATGCCATATTCAGCATGCCTTTCAGTTATTTTACTTTTATTTTAACTTTTTCATGCAGTTAGGGAGCTCTGATACTGCTACTGGCTTTTTTAAAAAAAACCAAAACAAAAACAAAAGAAAGAAATAGAAAACAAAATAGAGGCAATTGACCTGCTTGGGGACAGTGAGGGTGGAGGGTGGAGGGTGGAACAGAGGGAGAGGAGAAGACACTGACACCACATAAATGCTAATTTCATAACTGCCCAGGCAGCAACGTTTCACACCTGGGGACTTGCATGGTCACAAGCTCATTGATGGGTTTCCCCATCAAGGATAAGGGACACAGGAACTACAGGTTGAAGGCACTGTTGTGTGATAAGTGTCACTAATGCCACTTTTTTCCTGGGTTTAATTGCAGTTTAAAAGTTGAGTGTAGTAAACTCCACAGGAGATTATTTTCCTAACATCAGAGGAAGGAAGGAAAGAAATGGCAAAACCCCTTTGAAAAAATATTGCCAAAAAAATCCTGTTATAGGCCATCTTAGGGTCACCATAAGTTGGCAATGACTTGAAGGCACATAACAACAATGATGGTGATTCCACTCTGGGTTGTAGTTATAATTTTCAAGAAACAAACCAAAATGAGAATCTATTTTGTGGATAGTGTTCTGTACCTTGGACAGCTCCTTTACAATTCACCCTAAATTATGTAGCAGATTCACTGTCCCACTGAAATGGAAATCAGAAACAGCCACCAGAGTTGAGCTGAACAACTTGTTGAACAACTTCAGTTGTTTTGAGACAGAAGTGGGGCCATGTGGTGTGACTGACACCATACCTGAGATTTGTGTGGGAATCCACTTTATATATATATTTAACCTTCATACTCTAGGATGAGAATTTTTTTTAATGACAAAAAACGCACCTGTGGTAGAACAAACATAACTATGAAAGAAGGGAAACTATTTGAACAGCAAAGACATAGAATGTGGCAGATAAAGTAAAATAGTCAAAACTGCCATACAAAACAAACTTGATAATAAACCTGACTAAAAACAAAACAAAACAAACAAACAAAAACACACACACACACAATCAGCCCTCCATATACATGGATTTTTTTAATCTATGGATCCAAGCATCCACAGCTTAAAATAGTTAAATATGTGTGTGTGTTTGATTTTCCATTGATTTTCCATTTTATGTAAGGGACACCATTTTACTATGACATTGTATTTAATGGGACTTGAGCATGCCAGGCTTTTGATATCCACAAGGGGTTCCAGAACCAAACCCCAGCAGATACCAAGAGCCCACTGTAATTTCCACAAAATGGAGAAAATTACAGAGGGTCAAATGAGATTCTACCAAAAGATCTTTTGAGTCCTAGTACTAAAAATGTATGCAGAATCTAGTCCGAAAGATATTTTGTGCAAACATTCCCTGATCCACACTTTTCCTGCTGAGTGCAATCCAGATGCAATTTGCACTGAGGATGTGCATATTTACAATTGGTTGTAGACACATCTTTTAATACATCATATGTATAGAAAAATGTGCACATTTAAAACGTACACAGAACAAGGTATAGTTTAGTCAAGGGGGATTTACATGCAAGCTATGAGTACATTTTTAAAGTATATATTTGCAAAATATACACATTTTGCAAAAGGGAGGATTAAATTCCTCATTTAAAAATTTTGTTTGACAATATTTGGAACAGAAGTGGAGATGGGTAAAGGAAGAAGTCCATTTACATGGACTTTATAGATGTATGCATCTATACATAGAAGAAAAGTTATCAAAATATGTCTTTGACCTCCACTGAGATGGTCTAAAAAAGGACTGAGGGACAGTTGAGAAAACAACATCTGTATTGGGCCCTACCAAAGCTGGCAAACACAGATATACAATATACTTCACAGAACCTTGTTCACAATAATAGACACATTTATAGAAGCAGAAAGGAAAGACTACAGTTATTAAAAGATGAGTATGTCCTTGCGTAGTGGGAAAAACTGTTTATAAAGTGGTCTTCTGAAAACACTGCAAGATATTGTTCTGGAATATTCCTCATTTGTCCAAGAATATTCTGTATTCTTCCACAGAAAAATGATTTCTTGTAGAAATACAGTCTATTCTTGTCTTTCAGAAATAGAGCTATTTCCCATTCTTTGAAATGGGGGGAAATGCTTTTTTATTGGCAGATTTATTTTTTTAAAGGGTTGTGTGCGCGCACACACACACACTCACATGCATGCGAGCTTTCAAAAGCAAACAAGAAATCTTGGACAAAGAGACTGTTCTGGCACAACAAATATTTCTAAAAGTTACATGTCACTTCCGATATCGTTTTGGAAGGGGAATGTTTGCACAGCCAGCTAACGTCATTGCTACAAACATTCCATCTATGCTACTGCATATAAAATAAAATCTCACTGAGATAAGAATTCTCTTCTATTGCATTTGATGGATTTCAGATGAGGACATAATAAATGTTTTAGGCCAGAAAGAATAGGGGAGGGGAGAGAATAAAGGTGGTTGAAGAAAATAAGATAATAAGCCAGCAGAAACATAAAGGGGGATAAAGAGGGGGAAAGAGAGAATGGAGAGCACAGAAAGAAGAATGAATATGGCAGGAGGAGATTCAGAACTGGCAAAAGTAGCTATGCACCTGAATTTGAAGTACAATGGAGATCTGAGAGTAGTTTCTTGAGTCAACATGACTGAACCTGACCAGGAGTGAGACCATTTGTCAAGAATTTAATGTATCGTGTTTTCAAGCCATGGAGACTCTTATTTCTGGTCATTCCAAAATCTTTGACATTGGAGAAAGAGCAGGCTTCATAAAGCCCTATAATAGATTATCATTCCCACACAAATATGTATCAGCTCCATTTCTTTCCCTCGGTCCATTCTTTTCCCTCATCATATTGTCCAACATGCTTGTAAATTACCCTTAAAATGTAACATGCTTTGACTGGTGGTTAAAATTGCAAAAAAATTTATTATTATTATTATTATTATTATTATTATTATCCTGCTTCTCCCTTCCCACTGTTGTAATAAGGAAGACCTGAACTGGTAGTGAATGCATGTTGCATTGTCACACAAACAAGAAGGAGCAAAACCAAGCACAACACTGGGAGAGCATGATAGTTTAATGTCAGTAGGAAGCACTTCTTACCTGCTTCACTTACGGGACTTGTCTGCCTTTATTCATTTAAGACATGTATATGCCACTTTTCATCAAAGCTTCTGAGCCTATTTACAGCAACAAAAGAAAATATTAAGAAGGCCATTACCAACTTCTCTTTTTGATATTACTGGAAATGCATTTTAAGCAAGGACCTTTTAAAACAACAACAGAGGCATCTAAAGCCAGTATCAATGGTTAAACAAGGAGATATAATCTATCTATCTATCTATCTATCTATCTAAACACGATTATGTCTGCACAATAGGGAAAAGATGGGAAAAGCAACCCATACAAATTGGATAACATAAATGCTGAACTAGCAGCTAACAAGAGAACATACTTTGAAGGATAAAATAAGCCCACTTCTTACACAGGAATGCTTCATGCTTTTAAATATGTGTGTTCAGCATTAATGAAATATGTTATTATGCATTGAGAGAAGTCAGCCTTCAATCATCTAGCCCTTTATTAATATACAGCACCCATCCCACAAAGTTTTCTTTTGAATGTTCAGCTCTCAGTATGTTATTTCTTGACAGTTCCACAGTTCATCTGCCCTTCATGAAGCTCAAATAACTAAAAGGATTTCAAACCAACTTTTTGACATAAAATATTATTATTATTATTATTATTATTATTATTATTACTCTCAACTTACTGACTGTTTGGAGAAGTCAGACACCATATAAAAATGAAGGCACACTAATCTTTATAGTGTGTATTGTGATATGTAATGCTTATTTTAGATTGCTTTGTAATGTTGAAGCAAGGCTAGTATATTGCGCAGAGTTGTTTTAAAGATCAAATGATGGTATGGGAGATAGAAGAGGCAACTTCTCTAAGCTCTTTTAACAAATTCAAAAGTTTAGTCCAGAGAAGCAGATTTTTTTCACAGATTACCTGTACTATGAATGTATAGTATTTCTATGTGTTTGGACTTTTGTATTGATATGTTTATTATATAAACAACTCAAATGCTTATTTAGCAAAAAGTAGCAAGTGTAACATCCTGGGATACAGGGTTTGTAATTTCTAATCTGTTATATTTCTGAACACACATTAGCTGTAGCCTGCTAGTGGCATACACCTGCCCATTAATTTATTCCTCAAAGAACAAGAGACTTATTCTATGGGAACAGAATTGCACATTCAGTGACACTAAACATGCAGTTTCACGTTGTGCATTTCACAGCATCCTCCAGTCACTGACATATTGTGCAATGTTGTTATTCTTCCTGGGGTTGCACAATACTGGTGTAGCATTTCTCTGCATTGTGGATAATAATGCTAGGCTGAGAAGATGTTAGATTGCAGCACCAAAACTAAATAGCACCACATATGTGATGTCAGGTAGTATATTAAAAACTATTTTATGACTGATGTCAAAATAAGGAAAGACAATACTCCTATATAGGGCATATAGGTTCCCTGTGCATGATTGCTAACTCAGCAGATAAACAAGTCTAAAGCTGCATCCACACTACAGAAATAACCCAGTTTGACCCCACTTTAACTGCCATGGCTCAATATTATGGAATTCTGGGAACTGCAGTTTGTTGTGGCACCAGAGCTCTTTGACAGAAAAGAATATATGTCTGAAAAACTACAATTCCAAGAATCCCATAGAATTGCACCATATCTGTTAAAGTGGAGTCAATCTAGATCATTTCTGCAATGTGAATGCAACCTAAGTGGCTGTAGGCATATACGATCTATGTGGAAAGGAAAATAACATGTAGAAAGGAAATTACTTTATCCATTTCTGCTCATTAATGTACAACACACAAAACCTTTTCCCAAGACTTCAGTATCAAACAACTTTGAAACAGTTACTTTTGGAGACAATAAGTCCTAGAATTTCCTAGGTGAAATACTTAATGTCCCCCAAAGTAACTTTTTCACATTTTGATTTGGAATGGACCTAAGTTATGCACAGCAGACTCTGTCTCAATCTATATGTCTTGAACTGAAAACAACCTGCCCCTGCCCCTGCCCCCATGAGTCAAGTAGGGTGTCATTCAGGAGTTTATCACATGAGCCCCATTCTCACTGCAATCACACTAGTAGAGGGAACTGGATAAATGTCTATACTTAATTGGCTTTGTCTCTTGTATGCAACTCCATTGTTTTCAACTTCCCAGACTATCTAAGAGTAATCATCAGTGTTCAAAGAACAAGTTTACACCTGCCCTCTGCACACAGGTCACAAGCTTTGCACTCATTACTTTAGGCACAAGGTTTTGTTTTTGAACCTTCCATAGAACAACACTGAGGTCATATCTTGTCCCATCCAGGGGCATCCCCTTTACTCAGGTTGAAAGCCCTCAAGTTAGAAAAAGGGTAAATACAGGCAAAGAGACACAAGCAACACACAAAAAGAGACAGAGACAGGGAGAGAGAGAGGGTTTTCATAGTGTCTGCTTACTTTGAACCCTCCACAAGGATGATTTCATTGTCACGCCGCTGCTGCCGCTGCTCTGATATCCAACCATCCAGGTTACTTAGACTCTTCTTCCCATCAGATGATGAGAAAATTCATCTTTGTGTTTTAGTCTGCAGTCCCTTAAGATTAGCTACATCCCTCTGGCCCCCTTAGATTGGCTAGGAGTAGGGTTTTAGCACCTGTGCCATTTTCTCCCTCTTTTAATTGGAGAAAAAAAAATTGCATTCAATATAGTTGCATTTAACAGTTTCTACTGCTATCTTTTTTAATCTTTTTTTTAAAATAAAGAAATATTTGTTTCTGCAGCAAAATCACCTTGCCATAGACCTGATTTCTTCCCTCCTATTCTTTCTCACTTGGAGTCACTCTGGTTAATTGTCCATTTTTAACATTGTAGACTGTAAGGTCCTGAAGAGAGTTAGTGCGTGGAGGAACTTTTTCCCCAACCTAGTAAACCCAGTGTAATACTTTTGAAAATGGAGTTAATTTTATTGAAGGCAGATAATTTAGAATGCTTGTGTAGGTGTTTTATGCATTTGTGGGATATGGGGAAGGGACCATGCCTAAATATATGAATGGAGTGAACTGTTTGTAAATAGTGTATCTATGGAAGTGGGTGAGAGATAAGCAAGTGAATGGAGTAAGCATGTCTGAAAGAGAGAGAATGTGATTTATTCACTTTGAACTTTCCTCACACCCATAGCTTGCATGTGGCCTCCAAGACACTTCCCCAAACCAAAAAAAAAAAAAACAAACAAACAAAAAAAAAAAGTTTCTACCCATATTGGAGAGAAAACCAGAGTATTTATATCTCAGTTCTGGGGAAAGCGTGGGATACAAATAAATATAACAACCATCATTGTCATGGTCATCATCATCATCATCATCATCAATAATCACAGATATGATACCTGTGCTAATGAAAGTTACTCACAGAGTGTTTCACCTACATGCTCCGAAATGACTCTATGCTCCCTTAAGTGAAATGATATAGTGAAACGATTCATGGCAGGACAAAATATGTTCCCTTTGCTTTTCAATACATGTTTCCTGGATATTTGTAAGGTGTCTGAAGAGAGCCGTTGTATTGGAACAAGTGGGGTGGGGCAGAGAAGGAAGTGAGTTTAATCAACTGTTTTGAAAACAGCATGGACCACACTGTCTAATCCAGACAACATTTCAGTATTTATTCAAATGGCATCTTTGCTTGTTCTGTTCATGAGGTGTGGGGTAAGAGGAAAAGAGAGTTTACAAATTTGAAAAGTATTCATCTCCCCTCAAAACCAAGTTGCATTTAAAATAAAGACATTTCAAAGTGCTGCTGACACCTCAGACAAGAGATACCAGGGAAGAATCTATTTAGAGACAGTGAGGTGGGTGATATTGCTTGTCATACCTGATGTTCGATCCCCCTTTTGTTGCTAGGATATCGGCAGTAAATGCTGATCTTTTGTTTAGAATAACTTGCTTAGTCAAACCCACCCAAAGGCCTTGTTCTGTTTTGGAAGAGAAAAGAAGGTTATTTAATAGCATGTCTCTGATGCTCCTGGCCAGTTCTTAGCTACAGTAAAAGTGTGAAGCCTTTCTTTTTGCTGCCTAATATGCAGTAGTTAAGCATTCCATCTGAAAGCTAGCTGACAAATTACTGTAAAATGAATCATACCATTTGTCCATCCAGCCCAAGATGATCTTCGCCCACAGCTGTCATTTGAATTCCTCTGCTAAGTGTCCATACCTTGGGTTGTTATGACACGTTGATACCACTTTCTCTATCATGGTCTCATCCAATTGCACCTTGGGGCTTTTATATATATATATATATATATATATATATATATATAAACTCTTCTGTTGCTGTTGTTAAAAAAAAATTGTCAGTAAGCTATCTCATCTGCTGTAATAGTTCAGAGAGTAAATGCCCTTTCACAATGTACACCAATAACACTACAAACTCACTTTAGCTGCCATGGCAGACCCCTATGGAACCCTGTTGTCTGTAGTCTGGTGAGACATTCAGATTCTCTGGCTGAGACTTCTAAATACCTCTCCCTAAACTGCAACTCCCAGGATTCCATAGGATGGAACCATGGCAGTTAAATTAGAATCATAGCACTATAGATGTATAGTGTAAACGTTCCCTAGAACACTGTAGTACAGAATGGACCCATGGCAGTTAAATTTTTTTTTGCTTCTAGAAGTACACAATATGGACACAACTCAAGAACCGAACCCAGAGTCAGCTGATTATAAAACTAGCCCTGTAAAAGATGACTGTGCCTTCTATGTATTAATGTGTGTATGTGGGGTGGTGGTGGTTTGTTTACATTCCTGAAAGTGTGCAAGGTACTGTAAAGAGATCACATCATAGTGTGTGTGTGTCTGTCTGTGCCTTCAAGACCCTCTCAACTTATATAGACATTGTGATGCATTAACTATACAAAGCTACATTAGCTATTGCCTTGTTGCATACATGTTTTAAAATTAAAAAATCTTTTTACATTGCTTGTAATCACTTACTCATTCTGTGATTGTTATGTATGCATTTTATTTCACAAAGGGAAAAGACACTCAGTTTGCACAAATATAGTTTGCAGAAATTGCAGAAAATCCAATGAAAAAACCCAATAGATAATATTAAACTTAGTGGAGCAATGAAATAACTTGATAAAGGCAGCTTCCTCTCTTATGTCTTTTGAGGCTCAGAACATGGGCTTCAGGTGGCCCTTGGGATGTCAAAGAATCACAAAACAGGTAACTTTAGCTGCAATCCTCCAATCCATTTATTGGCCACTGATGGGCTTTGAGAAGTTGTGGAACTGCTTCTCCCCTGACAGAGTAGCTCCTAAAGAGCTGGAGATGCTCCGGGAGGCTCCTAGTATGCAAGATGTATACAATACTGTGCCTCAGTTTGCATGAGATGTTATGTCCATTAATGAAAGCAAATTTGTGTGCATACTTCAAATGAACGCATGTATAATGAACATTTTTGAAACCTATATATTAATAATAAATAAATAAATAAAAGCTTTATTTATATACTGCCCTTCTGAAGATCAGGGCGGTGTACATCAAGTTAACAACATTAAAACCAATCTAAATACAAATGTAAATACAGTAAAACAATATCAACCCAATGCAAATGTAGGATGGTAATACTCCAAGCGGCTTGTATAACAGGGCAATTATCAGAAGAGAACCCATTCAAGGGTAAGCCTGCTTGAATAGATATGTTTTCAGCTCCTTTTTAAATTGGGGGAGAGAGGCAGCCAAGCGGAGCTCAATGGGCAGTGAGTTCCAGAGGCTTGGGGCCAAGATAGAAAACGCCCTCTTAGCTGTAGTTGATAATCTGGCCTCCGGAACTCTCAATAATTGTTGCCCAGTAGATCTAAGTGTGCGGGGTGGATTATATGGGGAGAGACGGTCCTTCAGGTACTCTGGGCCCAAGCCATTTATATTTTTGAAACTGTTGTGTGAATCACACTATGAACTTGCAAATGTGCACATATCTAACTGCAAGTTGTATTTCTATGTTCAATTGCACCCTATTCTCTGAGGCATGATTTCGGAATCTTCTAGGCATTCCAACTTTCTTTTGTATTCATCCTCTTGGGCTAAGACTAGTCTCCCTGTCTGGTGCAGGTTATGTATGTGAGAAAGAGGAAAGGCACATGCTTCAGTTTGAGAATACATATTTTCTATGTGCAAGTGAACAGAGTCAAGCACTTGAATCTCCAGTTAACTCAAATATCAGACAGTAAATAATCTGAAAGATGTTTTCTTCAGACCACAACTTCAAATTGTATTTCCCTACCAGACAAAATATTTAAAAAGTTAGAGAAAAAGTAAGGTTTTTGATCTTGGAAGACAGAAGGAAGCAAGCAGTTTCAGCTCCACCACCAGCAGATCCTGGTAGCTTCTATTTTACTGTGACAGTAAATTCAATCCAGGTTTTAGTCCAAAATTTAAAGAGGCTATCCAAGAGGCCATCTCAACCTATTTTGGGAGTAGACTTTTGTGCATGTATTTAAAGTTCAGGCTAAAATCTGGAGCAAAATCATCACTCCACTAACATGAAAGCCACCTCTGGAATAGGAACAGCAAAACCAAAAAGAAGTTCTAATGCTGAGAGGAGTGGCTTAATCGAGCCACAGTTTGTTCTGTTTATTTAAGATTATGACAAACAATGGGGTTGTACATATTAGAAGAAAGAGGCAGCCAGAGGCTGCCCCTTTCTCCTCCACATCATTGCCATGGCAACCACACAGCCACAACAACGATCCACCCCAAAAAGGAGTTGTAAAATGCAGCTCCTTCCAACGATGCTGCCAAGGTGCCATTGCGGCTCAGCACCCCTCAATGACGCAAGCGCAGCACCCCAATGTGCAGATGCTGCACCATGGTTGTGTCATTGTGGCAGCCCCTGTGTGGACGGGAGACCACCATGATGGCAGCGTTCATGCACACATTCAGGAGCAGTTGTTGTGCACTCCCAAACCTTAGAATCGGTGTCGGCATGCCACTTCCTGTCTGTATGTACTGGGCCAATGTATCCTCTATCACTGGGTTCCTGATTCTTCTGAGTTTAGCTGCCATCCTCACAGCAGCTGTAAAGCAACTGTTTTGAGTTGCCTTACTTATAATCCAAAGTATTTTAGGGGTGGTTTGGTTTTGATTGGGCAATTAAGATCCATGAGCTTTAAACAAGTCCTGTTTCTGCTACAGAAGAAAAAAAATAGATTTGTTTAGATGTCATATACCAACACAGCTGTCTGTGTGATTTGGACTTCCCTTGAAATGTGGGGAGGGGGATGTCATGAGGAGCGCTCACATTTCAAAATGTATTGCTGCACTACTCGATAAGAGAGCCTGGGTGTGTCAGTAAACTCTTGGAGGAAATGACTGGTGTCAGCCATCCTTTCTTGGAGACTGGGGAAAGAGAGGAACAGGATTCTGATTCAATCTTCTCTTTCTTCTAATTGTATGATCAGTGTTGGGAAAGCTGTCCAGCCATCTGTTTAATGGCTAAAGCAGTAATAATGTACATGCATCAACAAGTGGTTAGTCTACTGCTGTGAGCACATATTTCTACTGAGAACAATAGTGGCGTTTGATTTCTGATGAGAACACATATTGAGAACAATAGTGAAGTTTGTTGCTTCTGTTGCTGTTGTTAAAAAAAATTGTCAGTAAGCTATCTCATCTAAAAAAATCTTGAACCTTCTTGAAATTTGACTGAATATAATGACACTGCATAGTTTGCAGATTGCAAATGTGTCATCTAATTTGTGAATTTGTAATCTCTAATGTGCTATCTTAATGTTAAAGTAGCAAGAATCTCAGTTATATGATTAATCTCCTTGACATTTTAAGTTGCTGTTAGTTCAGTAATGATTAGTTGCATACATTTCAAAGCAAAGGAATATGAATTCTCAGATTAAAAAAGCAACCCTCCAAATTAGTGAATTGTCAGTTTTATAATGAATCATTCAAGGTGCATCCCACCTACAAGCCACTATGTAATTTGCCAGATCGGCTTTTTGAGGTCTGAAGTACTTGGCCTACAATTAAAACATTTGCTGAACCATACCCCAAACTGGGATCAGTGAGGATTCTCAATTAGGTTGTGAAAGTAATGCCATTTTGTACTCAGGTAAAAGTACAGAGACATTCTACTATGGCAAATAGTTTCATTCAACTACATTCTAAATTTATAACTTTCTGTTCCCCTGTTTTTCAATTCTTATGAGACCCATTTTTCTTGACTGACAGGAGCACTTTTAGTTTTTAGACTTTGCCCTTCCAAATGTTTTGGACTTCAGGTCTGAGGACCACCTGCCTTCTTGGAGAATGGTAAGCGATTCTGGGATCTGAAGTCCAAAAAATCTGAAGGACCAAGAATCCAGAGGACAATTGCTCTGGATACTTGCTAGAGTTAAGGACAGAAACTGGAGATCTCATGGCCAAATCTTTCCCAAGCCATCCCATCCTAGCTTCACCATACTATTACTTCATACATTAAATTTGAGGGCCAATGTTGTACAGTCAAGAGGGTGTCAGACATGGGCTAGTGAAACTTCATTCCAAATCCCTGCTCAGATGAGAAGGAAACTTGATAATACTACATGTAGGACTGCAGGGGAAAAAAAGAGGATGGGAAATCTTGAACATGGGTGGGGAGCAAAATTAAACACATCAGTGATTTGATTTCCCAAAGAAGCAAATAACTCTTTTATGCTCTGTGCAGATGGGCCTTAAAGGCCAGCATAGGATCTACATGCTGCACATCCCTTCTCTGCCCCCAGGGCAGTGTGAAACCATGCACTGCACCTCCATGGCACATGGAGTCACAGCACTCCTCTGACACTGCATCTGCACAGTGCAGCACTGAAGGAGAGCCATAAAGCCACAGAACTGTGGCTATCATGCCCTTTCCAGGGCACAAAAAGGAGTAGCTTTTTTCAGTTCCTTTTCATGCCCTGGAAAGGCCAGTTAGGGTGCTAAAATGTGAGAAAAGGAATGCCATAGATGCTGCTGGACTGTCAGCCATTGCTTAATCCAAAATATGTCCTTTAAGATAGCTACATCTTCCAGTTTTGTTTTCTCCTGAATTTGAGTTTTTTTTTTCTTAAAAAATAAAATAAATCTTAACTACTTCCATTTTCCCTGGTCAAATTCAGTAGGTTCAGCAATCCCTAGTATGGAGATGACACTATTATAAGTGTTAAATATGAAGAGTCTAGCTGGAAGGTGGAGTGAGGGAGGATAAGGATTGTGATGAAGATTAGAAGGATCATGACCAGTTAGACCAATTCCATATTCTACACTTTATAAAAGGGTATTTTGCTCTGTCCATGAATACCATGATTTCCTTTCTTGTATAATAGAATGCACTGCACTGAGGATAGGGAATAAATTTATATGGTTTGCGTTTTAAACTTACCTAAATACATATATCAAAACTTGTTTATCCTGTAAAATCTGCACCTCTCCATATTTTGTGATGCATATATTAGGGAGATTTGCACACAGAATATATTAATATATAAACTAAATTATATTATGAGAATTTCTAGCACAACACATATATAGTAGGGGAAAAATGGCATAGAAAAATATAGGTATTAGGAGAAATGTACATACAGACACAATATGTACATAATTTAATGTGATGTTGCCAAACCAATCCATTGAGATGCACCCAATTTAGAACAGGGAAAAAGAAAAAGAAACCCTCTATGAGACCAAAACTGATATATTGGTCAATTGTTAGATCATTCTACAGAGCAAGGTAGGCCTCTGTGTGGACTGGATTTCTGGAGAGATCAGACGATGAAGATTTTCACATGGGGGTTGTAAATGTTATTATAGCATTAGTATATTGGAATTGGCAAGAATGATATAAAAGTGATTTAAAAAATGTACTTTTCACATGCAGGATACAATAACGCTTCATTAATGATTCAAGAATGGGAAATAGTGCATTTGCTTTCCACACATCGACAGCCTTTAGCATATGCTAAACAACAGGTTTGTCATAAAAAATATAATAATAATGGCCTCTATTCTGAAAAAAACACCCAAAAACAAAATATTTACTTTTTTTTTTTTTTTTTTTTGGCTGGAATTCATGACCTTGAAAAGACATTTTGCTGTAATTGAGAGGGTTAAAAACCCATTCACCTCTCACCGCTTATTTAACCCTTCTGTGTGACACAGGAAGCATGTCAGCTGAATTGCACTCCAGGGGAATACACAGATGGAGTGGTGAAATGTCTTTATACTGTATCATCATGGAATCGTACTTGCTTTTCAGATTCACATTTGCAAAGCCATTCATGCTTTTAAAGCATGAATGGCTTATTTCACTAGCACAACATTTCAGTGACATTTCAAGAACAATTGGAGGACAACGTCATGTGGAAATATTTTCCCCAATCATGCAAGAATGACAGTATAAATATAATTCCTTAATGCTTCCCCCCCCCCCGTGTAAAAATGTCCAATGTTAATTTCTCTCTCTCTCTCTCTCTCTCTCTCTCTCTCTCTGTGTGTGTGTGTGTGTGGAGAGAAAGAGAGAATGTGAATTGCAAAACCAAATGAACAGGATGTGCTTCAGAAATAACTGGTGAGTTTTATATTTTTCTTTTGGTGTTTACTGAACTGCAGCTATAGGCCAATGACTAATCTGCTTAATGGCTATCCGACAGCTAATCAAGTAGCTATTGCTTCACTTGATCCAAGAGCCAATAGTTTGCCTGATGGATGGATGGCTAACAAGGGCCAGAGACTGTTTGCAGCAGGTACACAAGTAGAAAAGGTCTGTGTTGCCTCTTGCGAAAAGGAAATAGGGAGCTGATCTTCCTGTGGCTCATTTTCTCTGTTGCATCCTGTAGAATTTAACAGTATTCTGAGATCTCTCCAGTGGCATAATGGTTGCTATGGATCTGATTGTTTTTTACTTATTGTTTTTCCTATGGGTTGTATGGAAGGCAATCTACCAAGATCAAGATTAAGCCAGTGGAGACATCCCACACATACTAGGGGAAAGGACTTAAGATAATAGCCGGATTATTATTAGTGTTTTCACAGAAATGAGGATCAGGAAAAGGATAAACCATGTACATTGCTTATGCTGACAGAAACTTTAAAATCCATTTATTTGTCACACACATATTCCACACTTCCCCAAAGGTTTTAATAATGGTGTTCTAGCATTGCAACAATCCTGAAATGCTCACCTGTGAGGTAAATTAAGCCATATTACAGTGATTTCAGATGATGAACCACTGTATGCATGTATGGTGGAGAGGTAACTCAGCTACTGGCTGTTCTACACAGATATCCCATATGTGCCCCCCTTTCAGCTATTAAAAAAAAAAATCATTATTGATCATGAAATTAAATGATGTAGTAAGGCTGTCTGAGCACCACACTAACTCTGCAGCACTAGGGCACACCCAAAACAGTTTGTTGGCTGAAACAATGGACAAGATGTACATAAACTGGCATATTGAAGTATTGGTGATGAAAAATCACCCTCCAGCCCATCCCTAAGGATACAAAGCATCAAAGACACACTGATGGAGAATCCAGGGTGAGCAGGTGGGAGAAACAACCCAGATTTCCTCAGAGAATCTACTACCTGAAGTGACCAGTTCTCTCAATTCTACACAAGAGCAGTATGATTGCTTCAGCACTCACCTGTCTCAAAACATTTGCTGTACCATGACAAAAGCCCATGTTTTATGTTCTTGACATTCAAATAAATATACAGTGACTCTGACTGCAGAGGCTTCATTTGGAATCATGTTGGCTAATAGTGAGAAACTGGGTCTCTAACAGCCAAAAACTGTTCTCTACTGGGATAGAAAGGGAGTGTGACACTAGAATTTCCTGATATAGGCCTCCATGTGAAATATAACATTAGGTATGATTCTCCATACCACTCAGTTTAGAGTAGTTTCATACACACTGTGCTTTCCCTGGTCAGGTAGAATGGGATGCAGATAGAGTGAATACAAAGAGGGAAGAGGCTTCCCCAGATGCTGCTGTGGTTGGATGGGGAACTTCAGGCTTGTGTAGGCTGGTGGAAAGAGGAAGAGGTTTCCGAGAGTGTGGCAACTGTGCACATGTGGCCGAACATACCTCCAGGGTAAGCTTTACTGATGGGACAATCTATCGCCAAACAAATATTCCTCAAATAGGATGTGATTCTTAATTTTAAGGCTCAGACATAACACTTCCCATCGAAGTCCAAAAGTGACTATCTGAAGATAATGGCCAAGATGCTGGATTGAGAGACGTATTACAAATAACAACACAACAAAAATCTTTATTTATTAAACACTTTTCACCAAAGGAGGAACACCATGCATATATAATCATGGGCAAAGCAATAAAAAAAGAAACACTATCATACACTACAGGTAAAATCCCCACCACTCCACCAGTTGTTTGTCCCATTTCACCAGCCTTAGGCACATTCAGAAGCTTAATCTGGCAAATTACAGAGGAAGGTCTTCAGCACTTTACAAAAATGGGTAAGATCCTACTCCAGCCAGAGATACAAAGGAAGACTGTTCTGAAATGTGGAGTCAGGTCCTGAAAGGTTTGCAACCTAGAGTTGTATGCATTGGTGGGATCAGCAATAATCCTTTGTCTGTCATTCTTGGGTTTCTAGATGGTACTTGTCATGCTAGCTAAGCTGCCAAATACTGGAGGAGGTTAGAGTGCAAAGCCTTACTAAGACTAAAAGCTTGTAATGATCCCTGACTCAAACTGGTAGCTAGTGGAGGGATCTTTGTGGAGCTGAGACATGTAAATATTGATGCACAGCTATTATATGTTTCCTGTCCACCCACCACCTCCACTTTCTCTGCTATATCCTGCAACATGGTCATTTCCTGGCTACTGGAAAGCAGAAGGAGTAGTGGTCCAGCAATTACATTAGGCTCAGGGACCTCTTGAGGACCACCAGGAGGTCCAGCTAAAGGGATATACCCAAATAGTTCCCTGATCTTTGATTGGGTGGAAATTGTTCTTGTTGGGCAAGGTGAAGCAGGGAAAAGAGGGTGTGGGAGATTTTGATTGTTCTGTGGTTGGTTGTGACTTTCACAATGAAGCAGACAGTGAAATATACTGTTGTAAACTGGACTTATTCCATCATAACTCAATAAAAAAAGTCCCAACCAGTGTTTTGAAAATAATGTGTGAATGCAGACAATTGAAAATAGTACAGGTGCGGCCCATTGGTTTTCTTTAGCTACCCTTTACACCCTTTGAAACAGGACTGTGTAAGTGCACAAATGCTCCTATCACACTAGACAATAAAAGTACTATGTTTGCATTTTAATTATTTTGGCTGCATTGTATGGAATCCTGTGGTATGTAGTTTCATGAGGCTCTAGAACTCTCTGGCTGAGAATTCTAAATACCATTCCCCAAACTGTCAATTCCAGGATTCCATAGGACTGCTGATCTATGGCAGTTAAAGTAGAATCATAGTGCTATAACTGTGTAGTGTAAGAAAGACCCAGGTGCAGGACTATTTTTCTTTCACATGCCCTTTCCATGTGCCACATCTCTACATTTCTGACTAAACAGAAGTGAGATCATACAACTTATGATCTCACTTGGCTGATGTTTTTGTCCCTTTGAGAGTGCCACTGGGATGTGTATGGTCAAGGGAATCTAAACCACCATGGTATGTAGTTGTTGGGGACCAATTTGAGCAATGTTTCGGTAAAATAAAATTTAAAAAAATCACCTGGGGGTAAAATCATGGATGGCCTTTACCATCAATTGCAGAGACTGAATGGCCATCTGTCGGGGATGCTTTGACTGGGAGTTCCTGCATGACAGGGGGTTGGACTGGATGGCCCATGTGGTCTCTTCCAACTCTATGATTCTATAATTTATGATATTCATCAACATCAAGGTTTCTTTTTTCACTGATGCTTATAGTCAGAGAAGTATGTCCACCACAGTCCCCAAAGCCTCTTTCCTTGGAAGTCAAAGCCCATTTGGACCCCAAGAGGACATTATGAATTTGTAGTTTTGCTTATCCTAATGAAAAATAAAAATCCCTATTAGGGTAATATGTCTATTAAGCTAAGCAAAGAAGCACATCAATGGGTGAAAACTTTCAAGATCTCTGGATATTTTCATCATAGAAGGTAGAATAGCTTAAGGAAAGAAAAAAATTAACAACTCGGTCTTGCTTTTGTTGGCAGTAAATCTTTTTTATCCCTTAGTTTGGAGAGAAAGATACTTCTGGAGTTTATTCCTAGTGCTTTTCACTGTGTACTTTGGATTTCACCATCCTGAATAATTTAGTGTCATCCATAAACCTGACCATCTCATGTCTTATCCCAGATTGTAGATCATTTAGACTATATCAAACAACACTAGTCCTCATACAGATAATCATGAGATAACACAGTTTTTTTCTTCTATTGCAGAAATGATAGACTAATCCAAGAGTACAAAGTACAAAGAATAAAAGTGTGATGGGCAGTGGCAGCTGTTGGCTTCCATTTCATTGATGGTTAACCTGTTCAGGGTTTTAATCTGAATTTTAAAGGAGATATCCAAGCTATTGAACCTTTTTCGGGGTAACCTTTACAGTGCCTTTAACATTTAGGCTAAAATCGGGACCAGTTTCACTGACACAGAAGACATCATTTGATATTGAGAGGGTCAGTATGGCATAAGCATCATCATCTTCATCTTTTTATTGTCTTCACCTATATTTTCCCCCTATTGAGCAGAAATTTTAGAAGGGAGGGTTATTCCTGCATTCAGGTAACACACAATCAAAATCTCTTGCAGACTGGAACCTCAAACTGCATAATGGTATGAAGGATTCTGGCTCCGCTTTCAGCCTTCCCATTCAGTAATGGTGATATACTGCTAAATGTTCAAGTCCAGACATTTATCATGACAGTTCCCAAAGCCTGAAAGGATAATCCAAAAATGTGCTGATCATGCTAACAACATTCCATCAAATTTCAAGAGCAAATGTTTTATAAGGGTAATAGATCATGATTATACATTTGACAAGCCATCCCAAAACAGTTTATAGTATAGCAGGAATAGGTTGCAACACTATATTGTATCTAAGTGCATCTATCATAGAGATAGATTCATACAATCATAGAATCACAGAGTTGGAAGAGACCACAAGGGTCATCCAGGCCAACTCTCTTCCATGCTGGAACTCACAATCAAAGCACCCCCGACAGATCGCCATCCAGCCTCTGTTTAAGAACCACCAAAGAAGGAGATTCCACCAATCTCTGGGGGCATGTGTTTCACTGCCAAATAGCTCTTATTGTCAAGAAGTTCCTCCTCATGTTTAGGTGGGATCTCTTTTCCTGTATCTTGCATCCATTGTTCCAGGTCCTGTTCTCTGGAGCAGCAGAAAATAAGCTTGCTACATCCTCAATATGACACCCCTTCAAATACTTTGAGTACCTGGCACAGTGGTTAAATGCCTGTACTGCAGCCACTCACTCAAAACCATAAGGTTGCCAGTTCAGTACCAGGCAAAGGGCTCAAGCTTGACTCAGGCTTGCATCTTTCCAAGGTCGCTAAAATGAGTACTCAGATTGTTGGGGGCAAGTAGCTTACAGTTGTAAACTGCTTAGACACTTCTTAGGTGGTATGAAACAGTATTTAAAGAAGCTATTTGTTGTTGTTGTTTTGTTTGTTTGTTTTTTATTTTGATCTCAGCTACTTTGTGAGTTGCAGGTAAGCTGCCCTTTTGGGTGGGGTTTTATACTGTTCAATAAACATATAGAGAGAACAGTGCTGCAGTTAAGCAGGGAGCGGGGTAGCCTGAGTAGAGTGATAGATGAAATGGTCATCATCCCTGATAATAAAAAGTCCCTAAAGAATGAGGAGCAGTCAACAGAGCCGAGGATGTTAGAGGCAGTACTAGTGTATGAAGACTAACCCACGCCACACTTTCTTCTCCCATGTGTTCTGTCAAAGTTTAAATAGGGCATGTGTGTATATTTATTCCTGTTCTTTAATTTGTTGTTGTTAACCACTCTCTTGTCAATCCTGATGGTGACCCTGTGGATGAGATGTCTACAAGATTCCCTATCTTCCACTGCTCTATATAGGTCCTGTATACTCATAGCTGTGAGCTTCTTGATAGAGTCTGTCCATCTAGCATGCTGTCTTTCTCTCTTTCTACATCTACATCCTTCCACATTTCCTAGCATTATTGTTTTTTCCCAGTCATTTCTTCTCATGATGTGACCAAAGTATGACAACCTCAGCTTTATCATCTTGGTTTCCAGGGAGATTTCAGACTTGATCTGTAGTTTTTGTTTTTTTGTTTTTTGTTTCAGCTATACATGGTATCTTCAGCACTCTTCTACAGCACCACAAATTGATTTTCCTCCTATCCACTTTCCTCACTGTCCAGCTCTCACAACTGTACATGGTAAAACAATGGCTTGGACAATTCTAATGTTCATGCTCAGTTGTATATCTTTACATTTTTGGATCTTTTCTAATTCTTTCATAGCTGCCCTTCCCATTCCTGGTCTTCTTCTGATTTCTTGACTGCAGTCGCCATTCTGATCAATGTTTAACCTAAGATATGGGAACTATGTTACTATTTCAATTTCCTCATTTTCTAGGCTGAATCTGTGTAGATCTTCTGTGGCCATTATATATACTGGTGTACAAGTTGACCTCATGTATAAGTTGAGGAAAGGTTTTGGGGCCAAAATCATGGATTTTGATATGACCTATGGAAAAAGTCAAGGGTAAAGCTTAGGGGAGAAGAAGATTTTAACATCAGATTGAGAAGGAAGGAAGATGGGTATTTAGTGGGGAGAGAAGGTTTTAACTTTGGTTTGAGAAGGGAAAGAACTGAGGGAAATGGAGTGTTTGGTGGAGAGAGAAGGTTTTAGCACTGGATTGAGCAAGAAGGAAATTGAGAGAAATGGGGTGTTTGGTGGGCAGAGAGATCCAGAGGAGGAGAAGGAGAGGGGCAGAAGATTTTAACATTGGAGTGAGAAGGAAATACACTCATCCCTCCACATTCATTGGGGTTAGGGGCACAGGACCCCCATGAATGTGGAAAACTGCAAATAACAAAAACACTATATTTTTACTTGTGAGAACACCTCTCTAGGAATATCTGGGTCCTCCAGTGCAATTCTGTGGTCAACATCTGTCAGACATTGACCATCGAATAGTGCTGGAGGAGCTACAAATGCCTAGTGGAGTGTTCTCTCTAGGAATCTCTAGGTACTTCAGTGCAATTTTTGGTTAAAGTTGACCATAGTGTTGTGTTGGAGGACCTTGATATTCCTAGAGAACATATTTATAAAATCTATCAGTAATCAAATCTGCAAAAGCCAAAGCTGCAATGTGGAGGGATGAGTGTAATCTCTTTCACATATGTGTGTGCGTGCATGCACATACACACACATGCACACAAAGACACCCAGAGAGAGAGAGAGTCATGCCTCAGCAGCTCTTTCAGAAATCACTGCTGAAGCAGGGATAGTAGGGCATCAGGGCAGTGTTTCTTTTAGGATCTTTCTGAGCTGTATTACTGTGTTGATCTGTATATACATCAATCCAGGATTTTAGGGTCAATTTTTTGGGCATACATTTTTTGACCTGTATTTGAGCATATACAGTATTTTTGTTTTCTTCATGTTGAGCACTAAGCCTGCCTTTGCACTTTCTTCTTTTATCTTTCTTAATAGTTGTTCCAGGTCTGTGATATTTCCTGCTACTGGTATGGTGTTGTCTGCATATCTCAGATTATTGATATTCCTTCCTCCTGTCTTCACACCTCCTTCTTCTGTGTCCAAATTTGCTCTTCGTATGATATTTTCTGCATACAAATTGAGCAGACAGGGTTAAAGGATGCAGCCTTTCTGGACGCCTATGCCAATTAGGAACCTTTTGGTTTCTCCATGTTATGTTCTAATAGTAACCTCTTGTCCTAAGTATCAATTTTTCATCAAGACTATCAGATGTGGTGGCACTCCCATGTCTTTAATCCTTTAATACTAGCGATGTATAAAAGGACTTCTTGCCTACTACATTTTCACAAATGATTTTGCTAAAGGACTTGGTCTAAAGCTTTTTGTAAATACAAGTACAGTATACCACTTCTATGCGTTCACCCTTATCCAGATGACTGTTGATGCTCTCAGAGGACCTCCCTTTGTAGATCTCAAACTGATTCATCCTCCTCAGGAATGTTTCTCCTAGGCATTTAATAAGTCTATATTTAATAAAGCTTTCTACCAATTTACCTGGAATAGATGTGAAGATGACAGGTCTGTCATTTCTCAGGTTCCCTCTGGATCCTTTCAAATGTTAACTGTTGTGCTTCTCTCAAGCCTCTTGGTAAACAGGCTGAGTTTTATTATGAGACTTTATTTCACTGTTAAAATTTTAACAAGTATTCATCTGATTTCATTAACAACTCTGGTAAATGCTACTTCGTTTTTTTTGTAACAAGGAAGTGTGAAAAATATGGGCTGCATGTGATTCTTGGAGGTCCCATGTGGATCTTGAAGCCTTCACATATCTTACAGTATGAACCTCTCTGATTTCTTGCCCAAGAAATTTTTGGTCAAAATACCATCTGAAAGGTGTGGCTTTGGTTCTAAAAGCTATGCCTCCACCACCCCCACTACCGTGGGAAAAAAAAAGTATAGAAAAAAGGGAACCCAAACAGTAATCCTAAAATGAGTGCATGTGACTCGTTGTCACCCATAATTTTACTTCTGGTTACTGCTGGAAACAATGGGACAGCCTGCTTTGTTATTAGCTACTTTTAAGTCAATCTCAACTCAAGGTGACCCTGTGATGTCCCTGATTGAGTCTATCCATTTGGTATGTGGTCTTCCTCTCTTTCTACTTCCCTCCACCCTTCCCAGCATCATTGAATTTTTTAATGAGTTGTGCTTTCTCATCATGTGGCCAAAGTATGACAGTCTCAATTTAGTCATCTTGGCTTCCAATGAGAATTCTGGCTTAATCTGTTCTAGGACCCATTTGTTTATCTTTTTAGCTGTCCACAGGATCCTCAGCACTCTTCTCCAGCACCACATCTCAAATGAATTCATTTTCTTCCTATCTGCTTTCTTCATTGTCTCCTCTGAGACTAAATGCATCTGAGGAAGCAGCTCATGCTGCCAAATTCTTTCTTTCAGTTAATAGTAATAATAATAGAATTCAAAGACAGAGATTTTGGAGCACCTCTGAGACTAAATGCATCTGAGGAAGTAGCTCATGCTGCCAACTGATCTGAGGAAGTGTGGCAGGAGGCAGCGGTGGAGGAGAACCAAGGTTTGATCCCTTCTTTGGGCATAAAAAACCCACGGGGCTTGTCACACTCTCTCAGCCTTAAGGGAAGGGGAAGACAAATCTCCTCTGAACAAATCTTCCGAGAAAACCTTTTGGTAGATAACACACTTTCAGCCTCAAAATAAGGCAAAGGCAAACCCCATCTGAACAAACCTTTAAAAAACCCCTCAGACAAGTCACACTCTCTCAGCCTCAGAGGATGGCAAAGTCCTCTCTGAACAAACCTCTCAAGAAAACCTCTTGAAGGCACACACGCATACACTCGCACACACCCCCAAGTCACCAAAGGCAAACTCTCTGAACACACCAGGACATTTTGAAATTCCTCATGGGCAGAAATGTAGAATGTGTCCACCTGGATAAAGATGACGTCTGGTCACCCTGGTAAAATGGAGGACATTAAGCCTTGAGCTCTGGGCCCCACAACCAAACTCCAACTCCCAGAATTCCATAGCCTTGAGCCAGATAGGAGTTAAGCCTTGATCTCTGAGCCCCACAACCAACTCCAGCTCCCAGAATTCCATAGGCTTGAGCCAGAAAAAGTGTTAAGCCTTGAGCTCTGAGCCCCACAACCAAACTCCAACTGCCAGATTTCCATAGCCTTGAGCCAGAAAGAGTTAAAGCAGTGCCAAAATGGGTTATTTCTCCAATGTGGATGCAGGCTGAGTGGCATTTGCTGATGTTTAACAGGGGTCAGATTACATGTCCTCTAGGATCCTATATATTCCTTCATAACAGAAGGAGGTTGGACTGGATGGTTTTTGAGGATCCCCCCAACTCTACCATTTCTTGTTGGAGATTCAAAGTATATTTGTGTGTGTGCCCTCATGTTTTTTTCAAGGAGGGGAATGTTCTTTAAACCTTTTTGACAAGGAGAATTCATATCCATGAGTGATACTAAAGGAAACCCATCATGCATTTTTATTTTTATAAAATTTTTGGCAAGGACAAGGAGAGTTCAGAATAACCATGAGTGAGAGAGTGTGAGTTGGATGAGGTGACCCTTGGCAATTCCCCCCACCCCTTCTATTCTTCTGTGAGAATTTTAATGGTCTAAGTATCCACCACCTCTCCTTTTGTTCTCATTTGTTTTTTAAAAGCAAAGCTGTGGGCAAAGAAGGGGGAGACATATCACCCTAACAAAGGAAATAGCCTCTGGTAAAACTCAGTATGAATGGTAGCTTTGCTTACGCAAAATACTCAAATCCTGGCTGACGAATAGTGAGCTGAGAGGTCTTGTCCCTCAACTTCATTTGCAAATTATTAAAAATAAAAATTCTTCTCATTGACCAAGAAATGCTGATATTTTATTCTCTTTAAAAAGCTTACAAAATCTTTGAATAACAGATATTTCTTCAGTTTTTTGAATTTTGGAGAATATTCTTTACATCACTAGTTGGTACAGAGGTAGCCCAATATATAGTGCATTCAAAAGTTCAGTCTTGAGGTTAACAATCACTACCATCCTTAGGCCCTTCAACTCTAGGTTGGGGCTCAGCTGGCATATCAGCAGAAGCTGATAGTAAGCACTCCTGACCATCACATCTATCTGAGCTGTCATTTGGAGCAACAGAGCTAAAGCAACCCCAAGCTGCAAACACAGTCTTTCAGGGGAGTGTAACCTCATCCAGGACTGGTTGATACACCTCAAAACCCAGGTTAGAAACCATGAGAGTAAGCACCTCTATCTTGTATGGAATTCAGCGACAATATTTCCCCTCATTCAGCCCTTTACGTCCTTCAGGCATTCGTTCAGAGGAGACACACTATCTTCCAGAAATGAAGATTCCTGCCAAAATCCTAGATTAGCTATTAGTTACTAAATGATGTCTTCTGGTCTGACTCCGCTGACCAGACCATCTTAACATTCTGATTCTGTATCAGATAAAGAGGTTCAGACTCCATTTGGAGTGCAAGGAGGACTATATTTTCAATCCTCTACTGACTGTGATCCTTGTCCTAGCCTCACTCCCTGGTGAGAGGGATGTGTGTGGAAAAGTCATCGTCCTTGCACTGAAATTAGAAATGGAATTGACTTCCTTTGCCTGAACTGGCAGCTAGGTATTAAGGTGGACAGGGGTAGCATTTTTGTATGTTTCCAGCCTGTATTCAGTAATTTTACCTAATACAAATCCATTGTGGATCCATAATGCTAGGTGTTGAATCTGTATGCAATACTGAATATCAACCTTCTACAATGCTTCTTATCATGGTTTTTATGTCTTCTGTAATGGGTGGCTAAGTTGATGAACATTTATTTGTAGGGAGTGAAGCAGGGATGAGCGCTTTTTTAAAGGATCATTTTGTAATGTTGAAAAACTTTAAAACAATTGAAAAGAATGGAAAGACGTTGTTACTTATCCATCCTAGTGTCTTGTTTGAATATTTTTGCATCTGTGGTATAAAGTTCATCTATTATAGTGGTTTGAAATAATGGCCAAGCTTTAAGAAAAGTTTTAGCCTTGACACCACTTTTCAAATATTTTTAAAACTAATCTCTTCCATTTTTAAAAGAATTTTCCTCATGAGAAATTAAATGTAATAATATTGAAACTTTTAGGCAATTTTCTACTTACTTGTTTAGTTTGGTGCTGTTGTGGTGATCATTCTCAAGCAGTTTGGCAATACATAAGCCCCTCACAGGATCCTGGTGACAGTTCACTTAGAAATTAAGGATTACCTCTCCCTTGTCTTATACCATGGTTCAATCAATTACTGAACTGGAAAAAATTCTCTTTGTCATAATCTGAATATTCATAAGGCTGTCAATGTGAAGATAATTGAAAGCAGACATTATCACTAGCTTCCTCTTTGAGTTCTCTCCCTGCTACCCCTTTCAAGATCACCATTGTAACACTGGTCAGTATTACATCCCAGTATGATGTTATCATTAGGCCTGGGATTTTTACACAAGGATTTTGTAATTCAAAATCAGTTTGTTCCTCCTGTGGCTCATAATTTATGTACACGCTGCCTTCACTAACATACAAAGTAATTCTGTGGGGTTTATCTACTGATAACCAATGTCCCTTTCCATTTCTGAAATTCCCATCCTTTAATATTAGGAACTTGAAGCCATCCACTTTTTTTTTTTTACAGCTTCTGTCATTAGCATTCAAATATCAAGATCAAGGCAAGATACTTTGGTATCCAGTATTCCCTATTCAGCCATGATACCCACTGAATGACCTTAGCCAAGTAACATGCTTAAAAATAACTATGGTAAACTTCCTCTGAACAAATCTTTCACAGAAAACCTCCTGATGGGTTCACCTTAGTGTTGCCATAATTGGAAGCAACTTCAAGTCATACAACAACACTAGCAGCAGCAACAACAACAACAACATTGATGGAATTAGTTTTATCTTCTCTTTCTATGACACACAGAAAAAAACCTATTTAAAAAGATTTTCCAGACATCTGCAGCAGGTTTTTAGGATGAATGGAGGAGCTGAATAAGTGTGTGTGTGCATGGAATCACCAGTTCTATAAGAAGCAATAAGTAGCAGAGGAAGTACACCACTGAATTCTAGTCTAAATATTTTGACTTTCTTAAATGTACCTTTATTGACTTTCGTTTTTATACCTTTGATAAGTGCTTGGTCCTCCATTGGCTCCATCCTTTCATGATTAGATTATATCCTGCTCTAAGCCTAAATACATAGAATAGTTCTCCCACCCCTACAAGGATATGGTATCCTAAAGGAGATGCTGTTTAACTTATGTTGGCTTAATAGAATGAATTCAAAGCAGAGCATATGACAGGACACCATGGCTAGTTCAGTATGTGCTAAATGGCACCAATAAGTTCTTGGGCCACTTCAGTTTGGATGAATTGTTTTGAAGTTTTAGAAGCGTACATCTTGCCAGCAAGAAAATCAATACTTGGGAAACCCCATTGTTCTGGCAAATGGAAATACAAACAAAAAAAAGGGGGGGGGGGCTCATAGTCTTTAAACTGGGATTCAAGCAGATGGCTGCACTAAATCTATACTGAAGGTATAAGTCAGTATAACAAATTTGTTATCATCCCCATGCTCACCGCCAGGAGGTTAAAGATCAGTGGTGAAACTCCGGGTGAATACTGTGCTGTGCTCTACACACCTTATGATGAACATGTGATGAAATAACTTGTGTGAATTAAATGTGGTATTTTATCCATGTCACCTATTTGTTGTCTGTCTCTACTACTGGCAAAGAGTACCAAAGAAACAGATTTTCCTTCAGTGATTGTTTATGTGTAGGTGTACTCATTTGGAATGAAGAATCATTGATGTTTTGACCAATAACTTCATCTAGATGATTGACCAGTTTCTACATATTAGTAATGCAGTGATCATTTGGCGGGACTCAAAATGAGAGACAGTTGCTGATTAGGTTGCCATGATTTACTTAATTGTGTCTTTTTGGTGGCTCATATGGAAAGGCAAATTAAGTATAATATCTGATGACTAGCATTTGATAATAATCTGTAGATTTAAATACTTCTGTTTTCACAGGTGTGTCTCTAGTGGTACGGACCATACTTGGTGATAACCTAAAGGGGTGTGTGTGAAACCACTGCTCCCCAAACATCTTCCTTTGAGCAGAAATAGGCTGCATTCACCTACATCCTTTTAAAATGCTGAAGAGATGGGGTGAGTGGGGTGAGAATCAGTGGAAGGACAAAGACAAGACATCAGATTTTTTTAAAAGTAAATCTTAATTTTAATTTTTTTAACCAAAATATATTTTATTATTTTTAAAATTTTTCTTAAAACATCAGATCTTATAAATTTTTATTTTAACTAAATGAACCTATGCACATGTAAAGACATTTAGGCTGCAGTTATGAAATTGTAATTTAATGGTATAATTTTATTTTTGTGAAGTTGAAGGCTTTCACAGCTAGAATCCATAGTTTTTGTGGGGTTTTCCTCTCAACCAAGGGTCACACAGTATACACACAAACACACACACCATTAACTTCCATGCCAGCATTCTCTGAAAATGGAAGCCACAGATGTTGGCAAAATGCCAGGGATAAACTCTTCAAGAACACGGCCACATAGCTCACAAACCCCACAAAAAACTAATTTTAATTTTGCTAGTTCTTTATGTCACAACTATTGCTATTACATTCAGTGTTCTATGGGAATTACAATTTATGAGTCATGTTAATATAAAAGACATTACAAGGGATTTGAAACAGTGTGGTACAGACGGAGATCAATTGGGGTAGTGGTGACATCATGAGTAACTGCACTGGGTGAACACCAACCTAGTGTGTTTTCATGTAAGACTGAGTTCATGCAAGGCACATAATTTGCTATTAATGGCACTGCACTGGGGATGGTGCTCACTATGATGGTGCAAGAGAGTCTTGCTGATCTGTTGGCATCTGTTGTATTGTGTGTCAGAAAGTGTTTGTGTAAAGTCACATAGAGACAATTAACTTTCAGAGAATAAAGGTGCAATCTATTGGAAGTTCAGAAGAGGGGGAGGAAAACCACAGTTTGAGTAGCTGCTCTTTGATGGGCAGAAATAGAGAATGGTAGCGGAAGGAAAACAGGCCTGGTTAGGAAGGGATCTGGGTATTAAAACAAGTTGGACCTTTGCCCAGCCACTCCCTGCAATGTGTTCTGTAAGTTAACCACTGTTTGAAAGCCTAGCTCTTGAAGATCTCTAAGTAGCGACAGATACTTAGCAGAGGGGAAAGTGCTTTCGGTAAGCTGCCTGGTTCATCTACCACTAACCTTTTTCCTGTGCATTCCTTGACAGTTTCCCCAATTGGATTTCCCCAATTCATTCTTTATTCTTTATTCTTTTTATTCTATTCTCCTTTTTTCCCCTCAAGATACTGAGGGGGGTTTCTCAATCCTTTAATGTCCAAGAATGATGTCTGATAATAGATTTAACTCAGCTGTTTATTTAACAACACAGTGCCAGGTAGACTCTGGCTTGGTGGTTTAGAGTTCCACCCCAAGCAAGCCATTAAACCTAACTTTTACAGAACTCTTACAAAAAAACATACAGTGCTAGCAACTGAGCAACAAAAGGCTATGGCACACGAGCAAATTGAACCATAAGGAACAAGCACTATTTCTGAACTAAATATGAATCTTATCCCATTAACAAATAAACAGCTTACCTCTTCAGCTTGAATTCAGGATCCAGGATTCCCCCAGATGTTATCACACCTAAATCACTGCCTATCTAGCTGGGATGTCGCTGCCTGGATACCTCACTCGGCTGGCCAATTTTTGAAGTTGGAAGCTCCCTGACTTCAAAAAAGTGCTGGCTGAGTGAGGCTTTGACCTGGGATGCATCCGGGAAGTGGCATCCTGGATAGATAGGTGGGCATCACAGATCCTGAATTCAAGCCAGAAGAGGTGAGCCTGCTTATTTGTTGATGGGATAAGCTCCTATGTCATAACTGATCTTTTTATGTTATTTCAGGATTCTAGATGTTGTCATAGGACACTAAAGGCACCAGATCCTGTCTGATCTGGTAAGCTAAGCAGATTCAGTTTTAGTTAGTACTTAGATGGGAGACCACCAATGAATATCATGTGCTGTAGGCTATATTGCAGAGGAATGAACTGACAAAACCACCTCTGATTATTCCTTGCTTAAGAACACCCTATAAAAATCATGGGGTCACTGTAAGTCATAAGGTGACTTGAAGACACATTCACACAAATGTTGTCATATCAAGAGAATGTTTATTTATTTATTTAGAGCCAACCTCACATTTTCCTACCTGTTTTTTGCTTGCATGTGTGCCAGTAGCACATGGTAAAAAATGGAAGATGCCACCTTTAAATCAAGTATAGATTCTTCTGCTCATGTCATGCATACCATGCTCTTCAACCACTAAGAGAGTAGCTTACAGATTGTTAATTTGACAGTTTCCTGCCCCCAGACTTACAATTTAAATAAGAATTAAAACACAAGGAAAGGGGGAGAGGAACATGTCAAGAGCTTTGGTAACATGGCTTAGAATATTTTGTACATGTTCAACTTTGCTTGAAATCACTAGGAACGTACAGCAGTTTCTGTATCTAAGCGATTTGCTTTGTTCAGTGTGGTTCTACTTCATTTAGGCCTTATGGTAACTTTCAATCTATTATTATTATTATTATTATTATTATTAACCTTTATTTATATAGTGCTGTAAATTTACACAGTGCTGTACATACTATCTTAAAATTTGACAGTTCCCTGCCCTCAGGCTTACAATCTAATATCTGACTGTATTTATAAATCTTAAAGAGCTTTAAAAATCTCTTTCAGGACCATGACTTTACTTTTAGATAGAAAAGCATGATGATGGGACTTGTATTATTTTTGTACAGCACTTAGCAACTTTACGTCATTGTTGTTGTTATAAATAACCCTATCGTCCCTATCCAAGGAAGTTAGGCTGGCCCCATCTCTTTTAAGCTTCAGGCAGCCAGCCAAAACAGTGCTGTTCTGCATGGCATTCACTGTTTGAAATTGCTGTTTTAACTATTTCAAAACTGAGTCTTGGGTTTTTAGGAGTTTTTAAAGAGTATTTTAATGTATTTTAATGTATTTTAAAAATGTTTTTATCTTTGTATTTTTTTAATTGGTCTTTATTTATCCATTGCCTTGGGAGCCCTTGTGGGCTGGGAGGCAATACAGAAACACTACACACACACACACACACACACACACTTCCAAACCTTCCAGCCTACATTGAGTTAGTCTTAGTTAATGAATCTAGTGCAAAATGTGTGTTTTTCTAGAAATCTAGGAATTCTTTGAGGGGAATAGCAAATGGCCTGGCATGCTCCATCATATCGCTGTAAAGTGGAGAAAAATGTTCCTTTCAAAAATATGTGATGTCCCTGGTTCTGGCTTAATTTCATCTAGACCCTGACATCCCCAGAAAAGAAAAGGTCATTTCACCTTTCCTTGGGGTTCTTTTTCACATTCAGCACTAATAGTACCTTTAAGCCAAGTTCCTGTTTACCTCTCTCTTTATTGCATGTGTGGGTGCTGGCAGCACATAGTCCAAAAAAAAAAAAAAAAAAAAAAAAAAAAAAAGGAAGAGCAAGGAAGTATCCATTCTCCTGCTCATGTCATCTATGCCTTTAATACCAATGTGAGAAATGGGACAAGTGTTGTTCCTTTTTGTATTAAGAGAAAGAAAGAAAGAAAGAAAGAAAGAAAGAAAGAAATCCATTGGTGGCAGAAAATAATGATCCAGCACTTGCTAAACAGCACCTGGCACAGCAGAAAGCCTAGAACCTTGTGAGATGCAAATTGGGAAGCCAATGTGCATCTGATTTCTACCTCCATAGGCAAGGATGGCTCTGCTTTGCAACACTAGATGGCAGAGGTGGGATCTTTTCTGCTCTGAGCGCTGTCCTATAAGGCATTGCTTGTTTAAGTACAGTCGCATTTAGTTGGAGCTGCAGGAGAGAGAGAGAGAGAAGGAGAGGGAGAGAGATATTGAGATTTTCTCAAGCTGAGACGAGCATCCTAGCTACCCCCTCCTTTTCTCCCAATTATTTGAAGAGGAAAGTGTGAGCTTATCCAGGAATCTGACCATCCTTAGGTCAGCTTCTTTTGCACTGGATTGTCAAAGCTTGTAGAACAGTGACGGGAGAGACAGAAGGAAGAGAAGAAGGATCACATCTTCAAAAGAAAATAGAAGAGAGAGTGCACAAGACAAGAAGAGGAGGCTGATCGACTGAGGCAGAACCATGAGGACCTACTGGCTGCACAGTATCTGGGTGCTGGGTTTCTTCTTGGCTCTCTTCTCCTTGCAAGGTAAAGGATGATTTGTCTTCTCTTGCTCCTTCTTGATGGGTAGATGATGGAGAGAGACAGAGAAGAAAAGGGGGATTGTTTTATGGAGCCCTGCTTGCTTCCCTTGGTTCTCCAGCCCAATTGAAAATAGGAGTCCAAATGAATGAAGGCTGCTTCCTGGCAGCTGCTATGGTTAGAGGGCACCTCGTGTGCCTGGTTTGCTTCTGTACATACTTTGCAAGGGAGGGAGAAGGTAAGGGGTGGAGGATTTGCAAAGGGAGGGGTCCAGTGGAGGTGGGCACCTCTGTGCCACCTCCAGCTACATCCCATGTCACTCTGCAATCTGTGACATATCAGTGCCAAGGATGCTTTTGTTATCACCTGGTATGCTGTAAAACCCAAGGACATAGTACCCTGTGAAGGCTAAGTTGTGTTTTTTTTTAACAGAGTGTGGGGCTAATGCTTAAAAATGAAGGTGATAAAAGGGACTTGTTGGTTCAAATGATAATGGAGTAGTTGAGAGGGAGAGATACTCTGGCTATTGACTACTGGCTAGTAAGAAATGGTCTGGCAGGTTTTATCTTTTTCCAGTTGCAGATGGCTATAGGGGGATGAATTCCAAATAGTTACAGGTTAGAGTTTGGCAAATGTCTTGCACATGTATCAGGGTTAGCAGAGGTGCCACAGTGGATTCAAACTCCTGTAGAAACTCTTCCCTGCCTTTTCTCCCCTTTCACCTCAGGCTTATGTTTTAATGCACTGCCACAGACATTCATATACACAATTGTACATGATATGTTGATAATGTACACTGCATATACACTCTTTACTGTGTTCCCCTAATGCTTTCACTCCTGTCTCCCCCTAACATATGATCCATCTGTTACATTACTCACATACATACATGTCTTGTGTGCACTTTTTCTTTTGCACACTCATATGCCTTTCTTCCCTTTCATGCACACACTTCCTTTATAGTGGTACAATTGGTTGCACAAACACAGTCAGAGTCTCTGTTGCATATTTAGATCTTTCTATAAACTCAGCATAACATTTTGGCTATAAAATCATCTCTCTCTCTTTTTTAATTAAAAAAAAGCACCTTCTTTTTTCCATGTCCTGTAACACAACTGTCAACACACTCTTAGGACATAGCTACCCCCTTTGCCTTGCTGACACTCTCAGTTCAGTTGCATGCACTAGAGAGGCTATGTATGATGTCTGTGGTCCTCCCCGATGGGCACTGCCTTCTTGTATGCTCTTGCTTGTATGTAGATTGACACATCTGCTCCATCACTGTGAACATACATGCCTGTCCTTTTACTAGCAGCTGAGCTATTGTACTTTCTCTCAGCCTCCTCACTGTTTTGCACACATGTACCCTCTTCCTGGTGGTGCTTCTCTCCTCTCCCTGGGAAAAATCATGCACTCTCTGCTCTCTGGAAGCAAGCACCATCTTATGCCATCCTCTTTTATGTTGTTGTGGCATATCCATTTTTGCTAGCCTAGTAAACATGATTCCTCCCCCTACCCACTCCTCAGCAAATACTCCCACACAACTCCACTGTCAGTCAGATTTATAGCCATTTGAACAGTAACATTCAGTGGCTTGGTGTAAGCTTCCTTCACCTCTGGCAGAGACCCATTGAGAATAACACACATGCTGGCAAACCGCAGACTCCCAAAGCTTCCTCTTTCCTTTCACCGATGCCTATTTCCCAGCCGACAGCTTCTATACACAGTGCTTCCCATTGACAAGCTGCAGAGAGCTGCGATTGGAGGATTCCAGCATTGCAATGTTCAGAGCTGCTTTAACTATTTACAGTGTCCTTAGCCCTTTGGCTCCTGCCTCAAGCCAGGTGGAGGGAGCTTGGGTGCACTGCTGTAGGTAACCCATCTGCTTCACTATACAAGTTGGAGACATCCATAGCAGCTCTGCCATTGTGCTTTTTCCCTTGGACCTCCAAATGCTTTCACAATTAAATGTCTGAGTTTTTAGTTTTTAATATTAAGCATCATTCTGGAATCTCTAGACTGGAGCATCAGGGCTTGGGATGTGGCAGAGAGAGGGTGGAAGGGAGATGCTTCTGCTTCTGCGTGGGTTTCAAGAGCATTTAGTCCAAACTGGAATTCTGTTTCCTTTGTTTTTGTCTTCTTTTGAAACAATCTCTTCTCCTCCTAACTCCCAGTAAGAAGGGTGCCTAATTTTATTTCTGTGAATATGCAAAATGGGGAATTCAGAGCAGCTGCCAGAAAGGGAGCTAGCAAATCATGAATGAAGGAGGTTCCTGTAACTCCCAAAGCACTGGCTATGTAAAGCACTCATTCTAACATTTGGTTGCAATTCGTTCTAACGGAATCTCCTACAATATGGCTGTTTCCTTTTGCCTTTCAGCATCCATTGACACAGACAACTAGGCAATGGGATATGCCGTTTTACTGTGGCCTCTAGCCTTCCTATATGTTATTAAAAGCTCTTACTCCTTGTTGTATAGGGGGAGAGGATTATATTTAGGAAATATAGGTGGTATATATACTTGCCTGTTGCTTCAGAAACCTGCTAGGGAGGGGGAGCTGGATTTAGGCTTGTGGACACAGCAAAACTGTTGCTTAATGAAAAACAACAGAGAGAAAGGGGGAATGACAAAGAATAGGGGAGAAAGAGAATAGGAACAGATATATCAGAATGCTAAAATAGTGAACTACATGACAGAAGCTTATGGGCAGAGACCGATTGACTGTTGAAACAGCTGCTTGCATCTTGCTCAAATGAGATTTTTCTCATTTTATGAGAAAGGGGGAATCATAATATATACATACTTGCCTGTTGCTTCAGAAATGACAGAAGCACAAGATCCTCCAATTCCTTGGCAAGGGAAAGCAATGGTTGCTGTATCTCTAATGTCTTATTGGACAGTGTTCTTCCTACGGTTGTTTGACCTTATTTCATATTTTTCTTTACCTTGTATGAATTGAAAATCTGGTGTATTGGACAAAGCTTGTGTTGCATGCAGTGTTTTTTCTACTGGTACTCTTGGTTTTGAACATCTTTTTTTCTGCTTGGGGCCACATGATTTAGGCCAGAGTTCCCAGTTCTCCATTTGGCTAACGTAACAGAAGATCCCCGTATGTATATGATGCCTCTGTTTTCATTTCCAAACAAGACATCATGCAGACTGCATGGACTTCATTACCTGGTTTGGCTTAAAGTTTGGATGTTTGGCTCCTTCGGACACTAGCACATGTTCTCCTTAGTGATCTGCTTGCAAATGTGTTGCTAGGTTATGCTTAATTCAGCTACTGACCATGGAAAGAGAACATTTTGTTCATTCTCATATAATATGAATATGCATTTGTTTCAGTGGGCAGGGAAATACCAAGGTAGTATTCTTAAAATATAAGCTGTGAGAACTGAAGCTTTCCTATCTTGTGCATGGAATATCTGAGATGCAGCTTTGGATATAATATATTTTAGGATGATAAATCACAAAAATTCCATGGTGTTTATGAATGGGCATGTGGTGTTGCCTGAGTGTTTGTGAATTCTCTATGTATCATAGGAAAAGTAAGTGTAGCCTACCATAGATTCTTCAAATATAGTTTTCCTTCTTGTAGTTTTCAGGTGCTGTCATGGCTAATGAGATCAGGGAGCACACCTCAAGCTGGGAAGACAGATGAGAGAGTGTCTCTCTTTATTGCCTTCTTTCCTCTTAAATGATGGAGATGTTCAAAGGCCTGGGTCAAGCCAAGTTTGCTTACAAGCTCAGAAGGGAAGAGACAGAATAGGTTTTATACTTTAATCTTAAAACCCAAGAGCTTTGGAGTAGAATCCAAATGGATTGTCTTTTACTCCAAAGCCTTCAGATTCAATATATCAACTGAATAATCATCAAATTCTCTGAACCACAAAGCTCCTCTTTCAGCAGTTTGAACAACTTTTTAATGTCACATATGATCCTTCCACTGTCTTGTCAGACTCCTACACATTATCCTGGGAAATGTATTGTCTATGTAGTTTTTAAGACTATGTTGGTGAGTTCTTTATTTAAACTGAGCCTGGACATCACCAAGAGATTAATTGTTTCATACAACTGCCATTAGTTTCCATGGTGCTTGTCCAGGAAACACCATGAAGTAGCCTTAATCAACCTGATGCAACCAGGATATATGTGTTCAATTCCCATCATCCCTGATATTACCTGAGCTGCCTCAATCTAATGGGCTTCCCTGTTCAAAAATCTGAAAGACTGAGGAATGCACTAAATGATACTCCCCACTAAATTGAAATGGGCAAAAAATGAGGTCAGAAGGGGCACCTTGTCCCATAGACCCCAGAGAAGGTAATTCAGTGTTTAAAATTGCATGCACATCTGGAAGACAGTGGTATAACACAGCATTTTAATTATTCACAAAAGGGTTCACAGGAAGGCTTACAAACTATCTAGGAATAGACTGATTCCTTTAAGAATCTTCTTGCTGTAAGCAAACAGGTAAGTCTGCCCCTGACTTGATCAACACTGGGATTCAATGGCCACATGTTGTTGAAGAAGACATTTCAAAAGTTGTTCTCCTGAATATTGAGTCACACAATACAAAGGAACAATATGTGGGTTACATAACTCAAAGGACCAGCATGGTAACCACTTTTGAACATAGGCTGCATCAGCACTGCAGAAATAATCCAGTCTTACACAGCTTTAACTGCCATGGCTCAATGTTATGGAATTATGGGAACTGTAGTTTTGTGAGACATTTAACGTTCTCTGTCAGAGAGCTCTGATGCTCCAACAAACTACAGTTCCCAGAATTCCATCGCATTATGCCATAAGAGTTAAAGCTGTGTCAGACTGGATTATTTCTGCAGCCATAGTGTTCTGTAAGAGTGCTCACCAAAGATTACCTTCTCCTCTCTCTTTTACACTATCTAGTCACAACCCCTTCAAAATCCATCTCACTCATCCCTGTATTTGAACAACAAGTGAAAAATCCCTGTCCCATAATGCCAATGAAGGGACAGATAAGCAATTCCCTACAAGGTCCTGTGTAGCAAAAAGTAAAAATAATAATCTTCAGGAGCAGGTGGGAGGAGAGTTACTTTATAAGACAACAACTCTCTCACATGCCCATCTGGGATTATTAGATCTAGCCCAAAATATAACTTTCCTAGTCTGTGAGCAGGATGTGAAAGAAAATGGCAATGGAGCAGATTTGACTTATAAAACTGGTCCAACCCATTTCTCTGCTACCTGGTTCATTACAAAGGAAGCCACATGGATTACTGACCCTCGTAGTTCCAGTCCACTGTTATTTCCTTTTCAGCAATGTAGAAGTGCTAGCATAAGAAGTGTGTCAGTCCCAGACATTATCTGAAGGCAAATCATGCAACAATTTGTTGAAGATGAATAGATTTGAGTCTGCCAATAGCCTAGATGGGAGACTCCCTGGGAAACTTTGCCATCTTCCTATCCTGGAAGAAGAGGACAATAAATGACTCAAATAAACAGCAGTGGGAAATGCTCTATTTGCTTTTGGTAATTCTAATTGGTACCCATAGCATAGTACCTTTCTTCCCAAGTATGCATTACAGTCTGTACTCATTGGATAAGATATGGGTGCTTTAAGAAACTGGGGATTAAGAAGCAAGTACTGAGGGTGGGATAGTACAGACACAATGGAGGTGCTGTTGAAATAATCAGCTCTTGCAATATGCTCCAATCAAAATTAGAGCTGCAGAATCATGAGATACAGCACTAGTGATCACACAAGGTTAAATGAGCAAATTGGGAAAGGCATTACTGAAGGAGTGGGTTTTAAGGAGAAAGATGAAGATAAGTCACTTGATGATTCGAGAAGGTGAACTGACGCTGCTGCTTTAGATGAAAAAATGGAAAGATGGTGAAGAGAATGGGAACGTAAACAAAAAGAGCCATTGATTCTGTCACTTTAGTTCTGTGATGAGGTGCAAATATATTGGATAATTCTCTTTGGAGCAAAACAGATGGACAGGAAAAAGTGGCTTGAAGTTACCTTTCCAAAGCCACATTGAAACCCCACCAACCGCACCACCGGCTTCCAAGGCAGCTGGAGTGCTCATGTCATGACCACATGACATGGCTTCAAGCCAGGAAGAAGGGGGGAAAAGCTGCTTCTTTTTGAAATGGGTTTTCTCTGCATAAGACGCCTAGAGGGCACTTTCCTGCTGGCTTCAAGGCATGTGTCATCTAAAGGCCATGCCTTCAAGCCACCCTGAAAGCACCTCTTTTTGCCTGCGTGTTTAGCCCCTTTGTTTGGTAGAAGACCATTTCAAAAACATCAGAAACCTCCTTTGTTGACACAGTATTAAAAAGAGTAATTTTTGTTTAACAACAGTTCTTAAGGTCTTCTCTACTGATATTACTTGTGCACCTTCAAGTTGTTTTTGACTTATGGTGAATCTTTCCAAGCCAGACTAGTCTCAGGTACATCAAGGAGAGACCATATCACACTAGTTTTAAGATCTCTTCACTGGCTGCCCACCTGTTTCTGGTCCCAGTACAAGGTGTTGGATTACCTTTAAAGCCCTAAATGGCTTGGGTCCAAAATATCTCTGGGACCGCCTCCTTCTGTATAATCCACCCCACATGCTTAGGTCCTCTGGGATAAATCTGCTACAACCCATAAAAACCAGGTTATTTACAATTGCCCAGAGGACATTTTCAGTTATTGCTTCCAGACTATGGAATGGCCTGCCTGATGAGATCTGTCATATAACCATCTTAGATAGGTTTTAAAAAACCTGTTAAGACACATCTCTTCCAGCAGGCCTTTCCTGAATAAATGCCCGGCCACCAAAGAATGAACAAAATGAACTGATCCCATTTGCCTGCCCATTGTTGTTGTTGTTGTTTTATTGTCTATGCTGTTATTGATCTTTTAAACATGTTTTTAATTGTAAAGTGTTTAATTCTATTTTAAGGGAGGGAGGGTTGGTGGATATTCGATGTATAATTTTTAATGCTGTAAGCCGCCCAGATTGCCTGAGTGCAGATAATAAATAATAATAATAATAATAATAATTTTTATTTATACCCCACTCTTCAGCCAAGGCTATCAAAGCAGCTTACAATTTGTTAATTAAGACATTTAATTAAGATGGGGTGGGATATATTATTATTATTATTATTATTACTACTACTACTACTACTACTACCTTGGCACCTTTTTTCAGAGGAAGTTTGCCATTGCCATCCTCTGAGGTTGAGACGGTGTGACTTGCCCAAGATCATCCAGTGTGTTTATATGTCCAAGGTGTCTCAGGAGAAGTGTTACAACTGAAAATGAATGAATGCTAAGTCTTATGTACGTAATGGCAAAGTCTAAAAACTGAACATCGACAGGTGCCCTAAGGGTGATGGGGAGATGGAGATGGAGGGGTACACTGAAATCTGATGCAGGATGCACAGTAGAAGTGAACAATTTGGGAGTCTTTCTGAGGGCCACCTATGCCCATTTCTAGCCCATACAGACTTGTGTGTGTTGCATAACCTATTTAGCAGGCCAACAACTAGAATGGCAAATAGTGTTTAGGAGGCTTCCTTTCCCCTTAAAGAAAAATGCATCTTGGTTTTTGATATGCTGCTCTTACTCAGCCAAGGTGGAATCACTTTGGCTGCTGAAGTGCTCTCCTTGTTATCGTTTCATCCAGGAAGCAGAGGAAAAACTATCAGCCACAGCATGAATTGTCTTGTCCAGCTCTGATAATGAGGAGAATACAGTGAGGGCAGGAGGAAAGCACTTGGGGTGAACCATCTAGACAAATCCTCTCTCTATAGAGAGAGATGGGTGTATGATATGAAAAGATGGTGAATAAATAAAAAGACTGCCACCTTTCATACAGTTCTTCAAAACCCACCACTTTTCATGGAGGACTTCCCTACAATTCCTTAAGAAACATACTTGTACATGTAACTGAAATATATAGTCTTTTTTAGTTCTGGTTCCCCCTACCTCCATCCAGTTAAGGAAAATTTTAGATTGTGAGCTTCTAGAGGGTAGGGCTCTGTCTTCTCATACTTTGCAAAATACTATGCATATAAATAGTGCTGCACGAATAACAAGAATTTAGATGCAACAAAGCAAGAAAATGTTTGGATAAAAATCTTTCTTTCCCCATTAGTGTCTGAATATAGTGAGAGAGACAATATATGTGTTCTTTCTCCTCAGGACATGGAAGACACCACAGTAAGGGAGGTGGATACATAGTATATGAGGGTGATGGAATCAGAACAACTATTCAAGTGCATCCCATCTAGATCCTGGGGCACATGCTCTCCTGCTGATACACCCATAGCCACTCAGCAATTGAATTTAATGTGGATGTTGCTGGTTATAATAAAATTGAATGGTCCCTCCCTTAAAAAAAAGTTCAGCACTAAGACCCTCCTAAATACCTGGCTTTATTCACCCCTTTCACAATGAACTTCAGAGTGAATAAATGGTCTAGGACTCTCAGAGACTAGGATTCAAACCCTGCTTAGTCATGGAAAAACCACTGCCTTGAATAAATTACATTTTCTCAGCCTCAGAGGAAGACAAGCAAAATCCCTCTAAATAAATCTTGATGAGAAAACTCCTTTGAGTCACCATAAGTTAGTAATGACCTGAAGGCACACAACAGCAGCAGCAGCAACAACAACAGAGCAAGGGTGCCACTTAATTAGCCACTTGCCTGCCCCTGATTGTAGACAGTGCACCTTGAAACTCACTAGATGATTCAGATGCAGGAGAGAACTCTTTTGGCAGCCTAAACAAATCCCAGAGTCCTGAGAATTGAAGAGTTGAGTCTCACTGATAGCATATATAAGTATTTTTTTGACCTCAGGAAAAATACAAGATCTTGACACAGTGGGAAAAATGCATGGACAACTGTGTTTTGTGCAAAGAATTCTCTCCCCCATATATATATATATATATATATATATATATATAATATTGCACAATTTCTTTGAAAAAAATGTCCAGAGATACAAAAACACATGAACAAAACCAGATATGCAAACACTATTGTTATTTCATCCAGCAGGAAGGTTTTGAAATTCTTCCTTCTTGCATGTGAGAATGAAATAAATAAAGATTATATCCTTAATTGAGCATAACAATTCTTAAAGGCAGGGATGGATATAGGGCTGCATTGGCACACTCAGTGTAACTTAACATAGTAAAGGTCACATCATTTTTACTTTGCACATCTGTTGTAATTAATGTAGCAAAGTTGTGGTCCTTGTTTTATCCAAGTCTCTGTGTATTAAAACATTTTTTCTCAGAATCTAGTCACAAATCCCCAATGTATTCAAGGTGAAAGACATGAGAAAATACTCAACTTCTCATTACAGTGTTAAATATGTGATGTGCTGCTTTCATAAATTGTCCTATTTGGGTCTCAGCAAATAACCAGAGCCTTAGAAGGGAATGCAGGGAAGAAGAGGAAGCAGCGAAGTCAATTCAGTTTGAATCCTTCACAGTCCAGCAATAAATCCAGGGTACAGTCCAAAGGGAGATTACAAGAGTGTAATCAACACAGCAAGGTCTAAAGCTTGAACAGGCAAATGTTGCTTCTATGAAGGAGTTCAGTTGTCAGCAACAGATATCTGAAGGAAGTGCCTGTCTATCTATGGTCTGAAAGCCTTCCTGTTAGATATAAATGCTCAGAGTGCGTCTGTCACTCTCAACAATGCTGGACTGGGCCTGATACTACCTGTTTTTAATCTGGACTGGAGCTGCTGGGAGGTCTCACTATCTCTGTCTGTCAGTTTGTGGCTGCTGAAGGGTCTCACCATCTGTCTCTGGCACTGAGAGGTCTCCCTGTCACTCTGTCTCTCCATTTGAGTACTCTCTGCCAGTATTAGATTCTGTGTCAGCTATAGACAAATGTTCAAATTGTTTGTTGCTGCACTGAGGAATTACATTCCTACTCCAGACCTACCACTGAGAAGGTCCTCTCCTGCATTCCCACCTATGTTCTGTACCTATGAGGGTACAGAAAGAAGGATCTCCACAGAAGATCTGAAAACATGAGCAGGTTCGTATGGGAGGATATGTTCCTGGAAATAATCTAGACTGGTGTGTATCATATGTAAACCTGAAGCAGTCTCGTTGCTCCTCTGACATTATGTCTATTATAGCTATCACTGCCACTCACCACCCCAAAAAAATTTACTTAAATTTCTGTCTGTCATTATGGCCAGCTGATTCATATTTACTTGCTGGTTGCTTTGGAGATGGAAATACCGATTTGAACCTGTGTCAGACTGTGATTGTTATGTGAGTTATAGAGTGCTGATAGGTATATGCGCTTGGATATAAATAGTGATAACCATGTAGCCACCCTGCATTTATCTGCTTATTTTCTACAAAACTGTAAACATGCCAGTGCCATGTACATTTTCTCCAGGTGAAAATATATTTAAAAGTCCATGAACAATAACAGTAATGCTAACAGTGGAAAGTAGTAGAAGAAGAGGAATACACAAAACAGGTGGATTGATTTAAGCAAGGAAGCCTTCAGTCTGTATTTGCAAGCTCTGAGTAGGGTTGTTGAAACCCGGGGCTTTTATAGGTCTCTCATTGATAGAGGTGCCATAAGTCAAAACTGATTTGTGACAGTAAATAACAGCCACACCCACTAACATGGTGCCAGGCTCATTTTCATCGAAAACTACAATGCATAAGTTTTAGCAGCTGTCTGTCTAAAATTATATGTAAGTTGTAAAAGAGAGGTTTCCTAGTGCATACAAATAGTAGTACAGAAATATCATACCATGACTATTTTCAGTTAGTAGTGAAAATGATTTTTTTAATCAGCATATAGTCTTTGAAAACTTTGAAAGTTTTCAGTGTTGATTTACAACTTGTGAAGTATGAAAGATTTTCTCTTTTTCCTCTCTCTTTATGTTTATATTTTGAAAAAAGGTTTTAATTTATTGATACTTCACTTATAGATTAAATTTTGTATGTTGTAAATTGTAGCTATGTTGTTTTAAAATGTTGCAAACTGACTTCAGTCTTGAACAGGGAAAATTTGGAAACTTGTTGCTGCTATTGCTGTTCTTATATCATTTTGGGGATATGGTCAACATCTAGATTTTAGTACTGTTAAAGGCTGAGCTAAAACCAAGAGTAGATTCACCATTCCAATGGGATACGTTCCCTCAGCAATGATTTGTGAGAACTAAAACAAACATTTTTTCAAAGGACAATGGAGTAATTCACAAAAGAAAAAAAAAGTTAAAGAACCAAGGGTGTGGGCAACACACAAAAATCAAACAATAAATCTGATGCATGTACATTTTAAGCTTTAACATTCTTTCTTGGGGATTTCTAGAAGCATAGGACACACTCTAGCAGTTATCCACAATCAAGAGTGTTTTAGCACTAAAACATATACTTTAGAATCAACATCTGCAATTTGCTTAAATTTATACCTCATATATCCACAGCTTTGAAAGTACAATACTTATAACCAGCTTAGAGCCTTGAAAGAAAATAATCATTCTGTCATATAACAAGTTTCAAAAGCAGACAAACCATTAAGGGTAGGGGGAAAAACCTATTGGACAACAGCTCTAAACACCTACATATTCAAACACATGCATATGTATAGTCAAAACAGCTTCTTTTTAAGCCTACATTAGTGCTTTAAAGTATAGTGTTTGGGTAACTCAAAGATATACAAACAAACAAATAGTTTTTCTTCTGTTTGTTTAGCATGAATAGACTTTAAAAATGGCAAATAAAAATTAAATAAGCTTTGCAAAAAAGGGGAAGGCTCAGGAAAAAATGGATGCTACCTAAAAATGGTAATCTTTACAAACTTTTCAGTGGATTTCTTCAAAATCTGCACTTTAAGCAGAAAATAATCCTTGTCTAAAAAGTAACTTTTCCAACTTCTTGTTAATCCCAAAGCCTGTCTTTTTATGACCCCTTTTTTGGGAGGGAAGTCATTTTCTCCCCACCCTTAAAAAAAAAACTGCAACCACAGGCCTTGTTTCCAGTCTAGGTACATTCCATGTTTAGTGTGCATTAACACACACAACTCTTTTGGTGTGTTAGGAACTCCATAGAAGCAGAGATTCCATTGTACAGTGGTATACATGAACACATAACATCTCACTACTGACACAACACACCCAAACACATGCAGATATACTCACTACAGTTATATCATGTGAATAAAAATCAGATTTGTGGTGGATGGGAAATAAATACTTTTGGCTTGGGAGTCTGAAGGATGCTTTCATGTTGCACCTTCCCCACCTTTGGTATAGGGAAGAAACAGAAAATGGTGTGTGCCTTTATAGCTGCAAGACAGAGACTGCTGGCTTTGTGAAGAGACGAGGCGTTATGACTTGTGGTAGCAATGGTTGTCCCTTTTGGGAATTGGGCATCTTTTCAGGGCATCTGGGAAACAGCACCTGGAAAGGTATATCGTACATTCAAACATTTCATAGGTGAAAACTGGGACACTTCCTGAGCAACACAAAAACATTTATCTCGAATTCAGTTCTCTTAACCTCACGGAGGCTTATATCTGAGTAATTCTGTGTAAAATCATAGTGTTAGTTTAGATGGAACTATTGTTCTTCTTAGAGACAGATTCTAATGCTCCTCATAAATACATAAAAACACACCTCTTTGTTCCCTCTGTCTCACACATATACATGCACACCTATTTCCCCATCATTTTCTTTCTCACACTCTCTCTCACACCAACCTACATATACAAAAACATACTTCCCCTACTCATCTTGTGAACATGATTCTCCACCTTTTTCTCTCACTCATAGGGGAATACACCCCCCCACACACACACACACAAACAGGCACAGAAATATAGAAAAAGTATGTGATATCCCACATCTGTTTCTTGCCCCTCTCCGCCAGGCCTCTCATGGCTCCTATAGTAAATTAGTAAGCCAATATGCATGTTCATAGCCTCTCAAACAGTGAGCTCTTTGAAATATGCCATTTTTCTTCCAACCAATCTGTATCCTATCTCCCCATCCTACCAAAAGGCCCTACTAATTTATGTTCTGATACCTAAAGAACAAAACTAACAGCTTCCAGCACACTTTCAATCTCTTAAAAGGCCCATCATAAAATAGGTATTTTTAAAACATGGGCAGCACAATGCTTTAACTTTCTAATCTGTGAGGCTCCCCGCCCTCCCCCAGACAATAAATGAGGTGGGAAAAATTGATTCCCTGTGGCATTTCTCAGGAAAAACAGGATTATTGGTAATATGACAGTTCCCAATTGTTCAACTATGTGCACACAGTCATTAGACATTGCACATTTGACTGAGCATAGTCTCTCATAAGATTCTCCTCCTTAATCCAGAAATCCTTACTGCCCAGAGTTATATCATGTGAACAGGACATAGGCTTGTTTCAGCTTTGGATCTAATTGGTACTTTGAAGCAGGGCTGCTGCCTGGCCCTTATTTAATTTGTTAAGCTTAGGTTTTGTTTGTTTGCTTTCTTCCCCTTAGTGGGAATGTGAGGTGAATCCTTATGCATGCTCTGCAGTTGTGACAGTTCTGGAAGTGCTTGAGTGTATTTCTGCATTTGTGTGCTTGTTCTTGTACTCTGGAAGCTGGGATTACCCTCTAGCTGCAGAACAAGCTGCTGTTGTTTACTCCATTTGGTTGAGGGCATTTCAATTCCAGAAAGATGTAAACAAAATTAGAGAGAATTCAGAGAAGAGCAACAAAAGCAATCTAAGGGCTGGGGGGGCTAATTTATAAGGAAGGGGTAGAAATGAGCTTGGATATGTAGAGCTTGGGTAAGTGACTGAGAAGACAAAAATATAATAATGATCTGTGTGCATTTGAGCAGTGTGTTTGCACTGAAGAAAGAGATGTTTGCTTAGGGTGACCTGCAAGGACAACCAGCAGCATGGGGAAGTGTATGGGATTTTTGGAGCAAAAGAGGGGGGGAAAATCAGACTGAATGCATTATCTATAACATTAGAATGTATTTTTTTCTCAAATTTAACTTTTTCCACTCCTACAGTTTCCTTTAATGCTGTGCGTAACTCCCATCATTATTGGTACAGGACTCAAAACTAAGCAAATGCCCAACGGGAAAGGCTGTATTTTTTTTTAAAAAAAAATCCTGCAAAAGCCCTCAGAGATTGGTTTAGAGGCCCTGTGTGGTTTTTATATCACTATTAATTCTGGCACATTCATGGAATTAGAGCTAATTTTCATACTCTGGTAAGTAAGGAACCACATTCTTGACTCTCGAGTGGTTTGCTCATCCTTGCCTCTTCTTATTCATGTGGGTGAGAGATGCAGAAGCAGAGCTGAAGGGACTCAGAGATGCTTTTGCCATACAGGGACTCAAATGAGCTCCTGCCTAGAACTTCTACAGTGATTATCTCATCTAGTGGAAGATGGCAATGGCTTTAAGGAGGCCTCTGAATTTTAAGCCTTCTGTGAAGCTTCCTGAAGAATCTGAACTGTACAATTATAGAAGATTATTGCATGCAATTTTTTGCCTGATCTGGGCATGGAACAGGATTGGGCTGCAACAGGGGAAAATCAATGTTATCACACATGAAATTGTTGCTGCACTGCCAGCCAACCACCACCCATCCCTGAGTTGTGCTTATCCTGCTGATTTTGGTAGTATGGAAGCTCTCCATCCTTAAAATCAGCCAGGTCAGAGATGGGTGGTGGTTGGCCGGCAGCGCAGCAGCAACACCTGTTTCCCCCCATTTGTTCTGATCCCATCCTGTTCCTGGATCAGGCAAAAAAGTAAATGCGATAATCTCCTTAGATTTTTTCAAAAAATATAAAACCCCTCAAATCTTAGGGGAGGCCATATCACAAAGAAGTGTGAGGCAGGTCCCTTAGACAGTGGTTGGGATGAGGTGTGAGGTGACAGGGAAATACTGGAGATAGAAATGTATCCAGCTCTGTGCCCACTACACTCAATCTACTGTCCTCAAGAACAATGGGGTTCATTAATGGCAAAGTAAGACTGCTTGGTATATTTACCCAGAATGAAGGTGTCATATTGCCTTTTAGCCCAAAAAGTCTTGGAAAAACTTTGTTTATTCAGGTCTGTTTTAACTATAAGTAATCTATTTTATCACACCCACCAGGATATATTTCCCTTCTGCTATTTTCTGTATAATATCCTGAAGAATTCTGGTGAACTTTAGAACTTGCTCACTATTGTGTGACATTTCAGTTAATCCTAATAAAGGCATTTCATCAGTGTTTTTTCTTGAGGTGGGAGGATGAAAAAATTCTCTGTCTGTGGATGGACTTACCCTCTACTGACTTCATTGCTAGTGCTACTGCTGTAGCAGGTGTTATTCATATTTATATTTGCTTCTGTAGTTCAGTACAAAGTATCCCCCTCCAAGAAAAAAGCAATCATTGTTTTCACTCTTCAATAAGCAATAGAAAACCTCACTTAATTATAGAATCATACAGTTGGAAGATACCTCAAGGGCCATTAAGTCAAACCCCTGCTATGCAGGAATACACAATCAAAAGCACCTCTGACAGATGACCACCCAGCCTCAGCTCCTGATGCTCTACTAGGATACCTAGATCCCTTTTACATGTACTGTTGTCAAGCCAGGTGTCCCCCATCCTCCCATATCTGCAGAGTTGTCAACAAGATGTCCCAGTGTGTTGAGACATAATTTTTTTTGTTAGTACAAGAAATTTGGTGAATATTATTTACCTCCTTAGTTAATTGCCTAATGTCAGCTCTGCTTGTTTCAGTAGTAGACATCTGAGGTAAATAAGCTGCCAAACCTTTATCAGGATCTTGAAAATATTTAGTTTCTACTGTGAAATCTTCTCTGTGGCAAACCAAGTTTCAAATCATTATTGAAGTCTATTGGGGGAAAGCATAGTTTGCTCAGACTAATCTACCATGTGGTGGTTGAACTTTGGTCTTTCTGAATACAAAGTGTGTGTTATTCCCAGAATGCTTTGCATTAGTATGTGAATAGTATTTTAAAAAATCAAAAATAAAAATCAAGACTTCATAGGTATTTCTTTCTCACTCAGTCTGGCACCTATTTCCATTAGATGTGGAAGATCTAGAGAACCATGGATCTATTTTCTTCCTTTGTGGGTGGGAAAAACCCTAGACTAAGCTATATTTTGTATCTAAAAGATGTGGCTCAGATTCTAGGAACAGAACTGATTCTTTTGTAATTTTAGCTGTTGCCATTCAGCAAGCAGATCAATTACAACACCTCGTAATTATTGTCCTGCAGGATTTAACTAATCCCATTCTTATCCATCTCAATCTTTCCCGCTTTGCACTCTAATTTTGCAAGAGAAAGTAAAAATTGTACCCTTCCCACCCATTAGTTCAATGACATGGCATTGCACAGCCTAAAATTAATGACTGAATTCAACACCACCACCCTTTTTTCCCACTCTAAGTGTCTTTTCTCTGAGGTGGCATTAGAAAGGTCTCAATTGATTAGGAAATCAAAAGACAAATAAGAAAACCCAGTATTAATAAAAACATTTGTAATATTTTCATTTTATGGGCCTGATTCCTATGTCTTGGTTGAAAAAGGCAAAGGTGGGGTGGGGGGACCTTTCTTAGTCAACAGGCAGGTGAAATCATTGAAAATTATTTAATTTACACAATCCAAGGAAATGAACATAGCAACATATATGATCTCTCTCTAACTTCAAGAATAGTGTGATTCAGGAATAATCAACCACATTTCTTCATATCCTATATCAGCTGCAGTGATTAAACGATTTCTGTCCAGATTCACAGTTAGCAAAAAATCACTCACAAACATTAACTGAAAGAATGCAAAGCATATCATTCACCACATTTTAATTACCATTATTACAGTACTATATTATTGAGGTACTGGACTACTGGAGGCTGCTGATGGGAGAAAAGAAAGATATGGGGAAACACAGCTAGGCAGAACTTATTTGAGGTGTCTCCTGAAAATGGAAAGCATCACACTCTAATTTGTATAGGGTTATGAATAGATAGGCAGGGGGGAGGAGGAGGAGGAGGAGGAGGAGGAGGAGGAGGAGGAGGAGGAGGAGGAAGAAATCTTGAAATATTAGTCCAGCCTATTCCCCTACAAAATGGTCATTTCTCCTGTGCTATGAGATTGAGTCTTGGTGTTATCATTCATTCTGGTTTTGGCTTTGAAGAATGTGAGACTTCCAGGAGATTCCAGAAATATATCTTTATTGTACTCCTTGTTGTGCATGAACTCGTGCTAATGTGGGAGAGTATCAGAGAAGGGAAGAGTAAAAACAATAAAAACAAACATGATACTTGGGGAGACAGAAAGAATAGAGAGGGGTAGCCAGATCTAATCCTTCCTTGCTGATCTCATAGTTGAACATTTTCATAAATAAAAGATAAATAAAATACAATTTAATTCTTTTCTTTCTCCAGTGTGTGTGTGTGTGTGTGTGTGTGCATTTCAAATTCACTTACTCACTCACTGGGACAGCAAAGGGAGAGAGCTGATTTGATGGAGCGGCATCAAATCAAAGTGGATCGAATAGATTGTCAGGCAAACAATAAGGGCTATTGATTGATAGGTTGATGCATGTACCTTACTGTGTTTCTGCACGTATGATGTTAATGTGGCTGCTTCTGAGTTACTGTGGACCAGACAGATGCAAAGTGAGGCCAATATTTTGTCAGTGTAAAAGCACCTTTATTCTGCATTAAAAACATACACTTTCCCCTTTAAAAATGGCATTTTCTGTGCAGGAAGCAAGTTGCTTGAACAGAAATCAAAGATGTGAAGGAAACAGTGTTTTCTGTTTAAAACATAGTTTGTACACTAAATAAATCTCAAGCTGTAAATATTTCCTGTAAACTGTCCAGTTTCAAGGATTTTCTCATAGTGGAAAGAAAAAATAGTAACATTATTTATTCTTACCTAGGAGAGTGAAATTTACAAAAAGGTTCATCCCTTAATTTGACTTGGAAGTGGCCAAGTCAAGATAGTGCACATATTTCCCAGAGGAATAACCCAGATCTACTCTGCAAAGGGTGGTCTACCTGAGATCCTCAAGTTGGGGTTGTGACTCTGAATGCTTTTAATGTGCCATATTAGTACCAGCTGCATTAGTTCCTAGAGAAGATAGGGACAGCCATACTGGGTCAGATCTGATCAGTGAGTTTAGTATTGTAAGGCTACTGACAATGCTGTGATAGTTACATAATAATAATAATAATAATAATAATAATAATAATTTATATCCCACCCCTCTACAAGATGCAATCAGGGTGGCTTACAGAGATTTTAAAACAACAACAACAACAACAACATACAGTCCAAATCCCTCAATCCCCCCTTAAAATAAAATTAAACATAAACAATATAAAATATACAACATACTTAAAAAATGTGGCTGTGTTGAGGTCGGAATTCAGCAATTAGATATCGGGGAACTATTCAGGAAAGGTCAGCTGGAAGAGATCTGTCTTTATGGCTTTTTAAAAGCTGTTTAGGGTGGTAATATGACGGATCTCATCTGGCAGGCTGTTCCACAATCTGGCCGCAACAGCTGAGAAGGTCCTCTGGGAGGTCTAGGATCCATTTATTTGTTTTTTTAGCAGTTCATGGTATCTGTAGAACTCTCCTCCAGAACCACATCTCACATTAATTGATTTTCTTCCTATCGGCATTCTTCACTGTCTAGCTTTCACAACCATACATAGAAACTGGAAATATGGTGGCATGGACTATCCTAGCTTTCGTATTTAGTGATATATCTTTATATATCATTTTGTTATATATCTTTTGTTTTGCCCTGCAACTGAATCTAGGGTTCTCATTAATCTAATCCTGATACTTAGATATCAAATGTAATCTGCAAATTTCTGCATTTGTTGTCAATCCTTTTGAGTCTTCAGTGCAGACATGCAAGAAATAACACAGAGAAAAACTAAGAACCTAGGTTGTCTGGATGGAAAGTTAAGAAGAAGCAGCATTTTAAAACTTGCAAATATGAGCACATTTGAGTGGGAGATTATCCAGGGGCAATAAATATGCAGTGCCATTTTTACAGCTGCTTTTCGGGTAGAACTTCACTTTAAATTAACTGTGCCATATATGGCCAAAGTCGGCACTTGCGTTCACTGTATAAAATTTTGATCATTCACATTTTAAAAATGTATCAGAATGTCTCATTTATACTCCCTCACTGAAAATTTCATGAGTTGTGCATTCCCCAGTGTCAGATGTTCAATAAACCTAAATAATGCAGCTATTTACATTCAGAGGCCTTTCTCTGCAGTGGCAAGGACTAAACAAATCAAATGTTTGTTTGTCTTAATCAAAAGCAAAGTTTGGATGAGAAATAGAATGAACCCCAAATAAGCAAATGTGTGACAGGAGGTAGAGTTCAATATGGGGTTTTATGTAATGGGTTGCACCTCTTTGTTGAGCTCAGAGTGATGTCTCAGCAAAGTTCATTACTCATTACGGCAGGGACACCAATAATGAGAGTTTCATAGGACAGGGCAGAATTTGAACCACCTGTAACCACAGTGTTTGAGCATGTAGCACTTAGTAACAAACAGTAACCAAGACGACTCCCACTTGGGCTTGTTAATAAAGTGAAGGAAAGGGGATAGATATGAGTTGGTAACCAGAAAGTAGGAAAGAGCTGGGAGTGTGGCATTTTGACCCTCCTGATCCCAGTGTCAGAAATGTTCCAATTACTTTATGGCCTTGGCACCTGTGGCATGGAGTTATGCTCTGGCAAGGGTAGAAGATAATCAAACTGAAATGAGCTACAGCACAATCCAATAGTAATGTTGCCAAAGGAAATAATGACCTTTGTCATTCAGAACAGAAATTTGTCTACTTTGTAATTCCCATTGGTATGACAAACTGAGCGGCATTTTCTCCAGAACTTTTTTTTTTTTTTCCTAACCTGACTTGTAAACTGAGGTTTTGTTAAATTCTGGTCTATATGTCAGCAGGATTCACAAACACTATTTTGTAAGTATACACCAAAAATGCTTTTATGTTAAACATCTTATGTTCTCTAAAGCTCTACATACATGCCTGACTTATGGCCTCCCCCCCCCCCCCGTGTGTGTGCGTGTGCGCGTGTATGTGCATTTCCTTTGTCTTGGTCATTCTTCTTTTTTGTTTCTTTCAAATGCTTCATATAGTTGTCACCCTCCCTCCAAATCTAACGCTTTCTCATTTCTTTATTTCTGTGTTTTTGTTGTTGTTGTTGTTGTTGTTGTTTTGGTAGGGACTGCATTTTTTAGTGTCTGTACTATGGAGAGTGGTGTGAATTCTCAAAACCAGAAGGGACATTTTTCCTTTCAGAACTCTGACCAAGAAAGCTCATAATTGCCAGTCCCAGCCTAAATCAAGCCCATTTTGAACTGTGCCATGTTGATCCATTCTCCCCTACGGTCCAACTGAAGAACCCTGTTTTCCCGAAAATAAGACATCTTCAGAAAATAAGACCTACTAGAGGATTTACTGAATTGCTAAATATAAGGCCTCCTCCAAAAGCAAAACCTAGTATATAATAAATGTTCTTTTTTTTTTTCAACAATAAATGTGAATTCTTCTTCATGGTAAAATAAGACATCCCCTGAAAATAAGACCTAGCACATCTTTGGGAGCAAAAATTAATATAAGACACTGTCTTATTTTGGGGGAAACATGGAAGTTTCAACTTCAGCTCAGGCAAAGGTGTTAACTTCAATGTAGGCTTAGAAAGGGTACCACTGTAAGAGGAATGAGAACAGGGATTTGTTGAAAAGGAGCTGCCCTTGGCACTTGGAACAGGACATCTGTTGAATTGTGTGGAAGATGCAACACTAGATTTTTTTTATGAGCTTAAGAAGAATCCTTGCCTATTTGGCATGAGTTCTTGCAAAGGGACAGACTATGTGAGTGACTAAAAGGGAAATGGCTTCTCCCAGGAGTTGTCTTCCAGCTGTGTTGAAGCTATGATAATAAAAATTAACTTCATATTCTTTCTTGCCATCTACTGCCACAGCTTAATGGTTTTGAAAATTGCTCTGTTTAATATTTTCTTTGATTGAGCCATTTGACATGAGACCTGGACTCATATTCCTTATCTTTCCCAGTTTCAGACCCTACGGCAACATACTGTGGCTTTCAAAGCATAGGGAGGGCTGTGGTGAAATAGGAAGTGCAGAGCAGAAATCCCAGTTTGTCAATTCAAACAGCACTCGGCACATGGAAATCTATGAGAGCTCTAATTGTTAGAGAGAAGAAGGATGACAAATACAAGGAAATGTGTGTCTGGTTGCAAGCACCCTTGAAAGCTTACATGGATATCAATAAGAAATCCTCCTCCCCATGTATACCTGAAGTGGCTGAGCATTAGGTTTTTATCTATTTCCCTTGTTTTCTCTCTATATAACTATTGTTGTCAAATACATCAACAAAATAAGACTTCAGCATGAAAATGAACGTAAATTTTGGACAAGGAGGCAAACTACACCTCATAACATAAAATAAATTTGCCACTTCAATTAGTTTTGTCCTTTCAAAGGTCAACATTATCACAAAACACATTACTAACAATTGCCCCAGACCCCTAGAGCATTGCTGCTTTGCTTAGCTCTACAGAGCTGGTTATTTCCTAAAATACCCATATCTGAGAACTCCTTAAAGTCAGGCATTATGGGTAGGTTGTCTCCAGACAGCCCACTTAAATATCTAGCTCTGGGCAGTCCTGAGAGATGAGCATTTGGAAAACAGATGGATCTGTGGGGAGGAATACACTGGGTGCTTGGTGCTGCTCTCCCCAGAGCCCTTCTGCCTGTTGTGTGAAGGGGAGAAGCTGTGGAGAAGGAGAGGGGTGGACATATTTGTGCAATGCAGAAATGAAATGAATTGTGTGATAGGATGGTGGTGGCTTCTCATTCCACCTCAGTGGGTGGAAGAGTTTAGTCATCCCCAAACACTTTTTTGAACTGGGCTCAAACATGAATAGACAACCTTTGCAGTTCTGTGAGATTTGGTATTCAGCCTCACTAAAAAGTTCAATCTGGCTTAAAAGTAATTTGAGCTATTCTTACACATAGAGTCAAAGTGAAATTGCCCAAGTGTTCTGAAATGAATTACATTTTTTTTTTTTTTGAGAAGTGTGCTTTGCAAATTTGAGGATTTAGCACCATGCTTTAGGCCTCTTTTTTTTTTTTTCTTCCCAAAACCTGCTTTGTTGGTACAGGATTCCTATGGGGCATGGGGTTGAAGACTTGAAGTATGTCATTATACCAAAACTCAAAGAATTCCTTACCCATTGGTTGGGTTAGCTAAAAGTGATGTGACTTGCAGTTCAACAGCATCTGGAGGCCAGCATGATTGCTACTGCTTTGGTAGAATTAATGGCCTCTGTCACTTTCTCTATCACTTGAACATTGTGTGGTCATTACAAGAATAAGTGTTAATAATTTCCAACAGGCATTTAACTGGCATATTATGTTTCTTTCACCACAGTTGGAATTGGTTCTGCATAAACCTGTATAAGCTTTGGTTGTATGAAACTAAAGGTTGGAAGACACTATGATTTCTGAAAAGAAAAATTCAGAGCTTACACTTTGGACAATTACTCTCTATTTCAGTCTCTCCTGGTGTTAAAGTATGAATGGGGGAGAGAGTGGAATGGAAAAGCTGTTAATTAAAATAAACCAATGTCCTAAACTAAATTTTAATTGAATATTCAATATCCCCACCTTGGATATTACGATACTGAGACATTAAACCTGTACACATTATTCTGTAAGCAGACGTGCTGTGCCGTAAAAGTGTCAGCCTTTATAATGGCACAGCATTAAAATCTCTTTTCAATGTGTCTTCAGTATTGTTTGGCACTATCACTTATGCAGTATTTTTCAATAGTAGAAATGTTAGACACGAAAAATGACTGACTGCATGAAGGGAAGGACATTTTCTTTAGCCTTCCTTGACTCAGGAAAGCATCTTTCTTTTCTCTCAGTTTAATTTATTTATTGGATCTGTATTCTGCATTTTACCCCAAAGTGGAATGCAGGGTGACTATTATTGGTTTAGCTTTAATATTGTATCTTAGGGTTTTATGTGCAATTTCTTAACTCAATCTTTTTGTAACTTTATCACACTAGGCTGCAAACAGGATTTAAATGAGAGTTAAACAGGAAATGTCCTATGTTTATCATATGACATTTCCTGTTTAACTCTTGTTTAATTTTTGTTTAAATCCTGTTTGCCCCCTAGTGTGATAAAGCAGTTACAAAAAGATTGAATTAAGAAATTGCACATAAAACCCTAAGATACAATATTAAAGCTAAACAAATAATAGTATTAAAACAAAGTTAAATGTAAAACCACAACAGTGAAAAAACTATCAATTAAAGCCCCTGCCAATGGATACAAAGGTCTTTCCTTGTCAGCAGAAATACAACATGCAGGGATCCAACCTCTCTTATTGGCATGGAGTTCCATAGCCTGGGAGCAGCTACCAAACAAGCCTTCTCTTGCATTCCTACTAAATATGACTCTGAGGGTTCTGGAACACAGACAAAGATCTTCCCTAAAAATGTTAAAACATGGGTAGACTTGTAGATGAGAATATGGTCAGTATGTCCATAGGTCACAACTTAACAGGTCACAACTTAACAGGACTTTTTACTGAGCCCATAAATAGACTAGTAGCCAGTGAAACTGTTGTACCAAGAGAATCAGATGCTTCCTTCAACTAGCCCTGGTCTAGCCATGGAATTTTGGACAAGCTGAAGTTTCTGGACAATTTGTGAAGACAGTCCCACATTGAATAATTCAGACAGGATATAGCTAAGACATGCATTACCCTGGCTACACCAGACATCTCCTGTAATGGGTACTGGTTTTAACCATGCATATACATTCCTGGACACTTCCAACACCTGAGCATCCAGGCTCAGATGTGAACCCAGAAGAAGAACCAAATTGCGAGCCTGAGTTTTCTGGAAAACTGTAACTTTGTCCAGAACATGCTGAATCCCTGTTCTTTGATCTTCTTTTTAACTGATGAGAAGCAGTTCTGTCTTGTCTGTACTAAGCTTTCATTTTTGTTCTTTTCTGATTCATTACTGATTTCAGACAGTGGTTTTGTGATGAAACAAACCCCTTGGAATTAGATGGGAAGGAAAAAATAGAGTTATGTGTTGTTAACATATCAATGGCACCAAACCCCCAAACTCTCCCAGTGGTTTCGTTTAAGTTAGGAAGCATGCGGGACAACATAGAACCCATGGCAATTTGGAAATGACCACTAATTTCTGATTCTAGTGTCATAAAAGCAGACAAAGCTCTCTTGTACTGCATTTTTGTCTCATGACCCAGTTTTAACACATACATGTTAACTGGAGCACACCTTGGTGCAACTTCACCACCACCACCTGTACATCATGCCAGTGCTATCATCACAACATAATTTCTCTCTGATTGGTCATTTTATGTAATGGAGTGGTTGTAAATTAATTACTCTGATTCCTCCTGCATGACTGGCTGTTGTAGCATTTTGAAGCCAAATATCTAAATTATTTAGTTACTGTGGCAAGGAATAACCAAGAGTTAAATGTAAATTCATTCTGATCAAGTTCCAAAAGCAAGACTTTTCACTTGTTTCAAGTACTAAAATGAGGAACATCTGAGCATGTGGAAGGATGTCAGAATTTGGTTTCATAGACTGGTCAGCTTATACAGGGCAGAACAGAGAAATAAACATCTATATTGATGTTAATGATGAATAAACATCCTTATGTATCAGCCAGGTTTTTTGTACATACATAAATTAAAAACAACCAGGATTTACAGTATAGACAAAATGATTATAGATTTGGGCTAGGGATATAAATTTTTGCTTATGTTGTTCCTGCATTGAAGAATGAATCATTTCAATATATTTCCCACCGCTGCATGAGAATATAAGGATTTCTGCAGTTTTAAACCACTATGCATGCTTCAGGAGACATAATAATAAAATAATAAATAAAACTTTTATTTGTACCCCACTTTTTGCCATAGCAATCAAAGCGGCTTACAGTATTTAAAAACATACAACAATATATATAAATACCCCCCTTAAAAAGGAATTAAACAAATTACAATTAAAATTTACTTAAAGCAATTAAAAATAAATAAAAATTACCATGGGTCCCAACAATAATATATATTTATAGATTCATTATTTTATTTAACAACCTTCTTTTTCCCCAATGTGGGATCACAGGTGACTTCTTTCAGGAAAAACCTTTCCCACAAAATTACATGGTGTCTTCTCTGTACTGTATTGCTTTTTGTGCATAAAACTCCCACTCCCACATGGTTTTTGCACAGAAAAACCGAACAAAACACCATGTATATTTTTGGATCAGTGAGTTTCTCTAAATTTTCCTGAAGAATTCCTGAAGTACAAAGAATCTTGTGGCTATTCTGTTTTGACTTGGTGTGCTTGTTTGATTATTTGTTTTTGTTTTTTGGGGGGTCAAGGATGTGAAAATTAACAAGTGGTTTTTACATCTATAGTTTGGACAAAGCTGGCCAGAGCTAATGTATCTTGAGTAAGTAATGAATAGAGGATCTTAGGCTAATTTTCAATTTCACCCAGTTATCCAAATTAATAGACGACAGACTCATTCACACTACATTTTAAACTGGTTTGCAGACTGGTTAAAATTGAGGTCGTTCACACTTTTGCTGGGTTTTCCTGACCTGAATTCAGGGGAGGGGGCAGGTAGTGCAATTCCCACTTAACCTGGGTTTTTTTGAGATAGGGATTTCAGATGTTCTTTTCAAAAGAACTGGGTTTTTTGTGGGAGCCACCAATGAGAACATACAAGTCAATCCCATTTGGAGCTCTGCTCTTCCTCCTCATTTCTTCTCCTCTTCTCCCCACTGCTGCTCTTTCTCTTCCTCCTACTTCATCTTGTCCTTGTGGGAACATCTGTTGTCCCTCCTCTTCCTCTCTCCCCTGCACCTGCTCTGGATTTGCCTTCCCTCTCTTGCACTCTTCCTCCTCCTCATCTCCCCCCCCCGCACCTGCCCTGGATTTGCCTTCCTCCTCTTGCCCTCTTCCTCCTCTTCCTCCTCCTCATCTGCTTCCCATACCTTCCATGGATCTGCCTTCTTCCTTGTGCCCTCCTCCTCCTCCTCCTCTATCCTCCACACCTGTCCTGAATCTGTCTTCCTCCTCTTGACATCATCATCATCATCATCATCATCATCATCATCATCATCATCCGCCCCTCTGTCTGAGCAATTGGGGTGGGGTACAACAAGGTTAAAAAACAGTTACAGTTAAAATTGTTCAACAATCCCATCCCCATCCTCCCACCCCTTAAAACAGAATTAAGCTAACAGAGATTAAAACAAGTTAATATAAAATAAAATAAGACAAACATATTAAAACCCACAGTTCTTAGCAGCATGAAGTGACATCAAATTGCAGAAGGCATTCCTCCTTCCTCATCTGTTCCCTGCACTTGCCCTGGATCTGCCTTCCTACTTTTTCCCTCTTCCTCCTCCACATCTACCCCCTCCACCATGACTGGCAGAATCGAATTTCTCTATGGCATTTTATCACATTCCCGAGTGTGATTGGGAATCGGGATAAAATGCCATGGAGAGATTCGATCATGGCAAATCAATGCCACAGAGAGTTTCAATCATGGCTAATCAATGGAAATAACCTGGTTTACACACCAGGTTATTTCTCAGTGTTTACAGGCCCAACAAGAAGTAAGAAGGCAAGACCAGTCCACCCTCCTACTAGGGAGTCAGTGTGACATTAGAAAACTATGCTCTGGCTTAACCTTCCTGTTTTTTTCTTCCTGTAAATAATCACACAGATTTCTTTATATTCAAATGTATATGTCTTTTCCTAAGGATAACTGGTAACCACTTAGGTCATCTTAGGTGAATCCTTCCTTTATTATCATTGTTATTACATTCCCCCTCAAGACCCAAAAAACCAAACAAACCCTCTTATAGAAACTATTCTCTCATATTGTCATGAAAGTTTGTGAATCAATCCATTAAGTTTCAAAAATACAATTTTAAATGGAATTGCCCATTCCGCAGCTGTCCTCCCCTATCACTATAGTACTTTTCAAATAACAGTTTTAAAATTCTAAGCGACTGAAGCAATTTTTCAATTCCAAGAGGATGTTACTTATGTATCACTTAGCTCAGAGCAGGCAGCCCGGCACAGTGTTAGCTGGAAGCATATTTTTTCATCACTAACTAACCTTTGCTCTTGCAGGGGAAGTTGTATAATTTTATGTACTAGGCTTAGCAAGATTGCATAATTGGGGGCATGAATAAACCAACAACATGTGTGGTGGATGGTCTTCAGCTGGTGTAACTATCAGTATAAAGTCATTTTGTTCAACAGAATCTTATTCTGTGGTGAGCAGACAAGTTGCAGTCCCTGGACAATTAATATTTCAGCATTACAGGACATCTATCTGAGAGTGAAATGAAAAACTATGTATGATCTAAAAATATGATGTGGTAGTAAGGCACATTTTGAGATTATTTTCAGCATGGGCAGTTACTGTCCCTTCTTGGACAAGTTGATGCAGCATTTTTTACATGCAAAATGGGATAATAAAGTATTCAAGTAAAAGGGAACAGAAAGGCCCTTCCTGTTACAAAATCTGTCTGAACTGTGGCAACATGGGGAGAGCAGATTGGAAAAACATGATATCCCATTTTTACACAGATGAGGTTTTATGAAGCCTTTTAACATGAGCAGGAGGGTCCTCATTTTAAATTAAATAAACCTCCAGATCCCTGCCGTTTAAATGGGCTGCTGATAAATAGAGTCTGTTCTTAGCCATCTCTCACTCTTACATGCTTGAGAAAATACCCTTCTCTGTAAATTATCCTACAGCGCTTTAGTTGTACCTTTTTCTTTTTCTTTTTATAGGTGTTTCAGTCAGCTGCCTATTCCATGCACGGATAATCAAAACCATGATTTAGAGGAACTTGAGGCAGAGACAATGGGCAACTGAGGCTATCTTCAACTTTCAGGCACCATCCCACTTGGAGCTAATTGCCTCACTGTTTAGAAACTAAAATCAACCTGCAAGTAAAATATATATGTGTGTATGTGAGTAATTCAATGCACCTAAGCTCTTGAAGCTGATGGGGCTTTCAAAAACAGATTTGGCAGTTGTTCAGAGAGCACATTTATTTTAAAATCCCAGTGCAGATGTCCACGCTCTTAAGGAAAGTAGCTCTTTGTATCACAGAGGTGGTTATTTTTCATTAGAATATTTGCACATGTTGGACTCATGATTCAATATGTGTTTTTGTTTCACCCTCTTTGTGAAAAATTTCAGTGACAACTCATCAGGGGAAACCAGTGTCACATAAGACTTGTTCTGGCAAGCCACTGCATAAGGCATGGCAGATTACAAATTGCAAATCGCCTCCAAAAACAATGTGGTTTTCAAAGATTTTCTTGCAATGAGAAGAAAATTTCTGGAATTCCTCATTGCTACCTCTGAGAAGAAATTTAGTGAAGAGTTACATCTCTAATAACATCTGTAGTGAGTCGAGGAAAAGAACAATTTTTTTAATGCTAGGTAGCTCTAAAGCCTCATCTCCATCAATGGAGTACCCAGATTCTCTGGCTCAATATGAAGTTGTGTGTATTGTGTTTATGCAGATGTAATACAGCAAGGATGTGGTGGCTCAGCAGTTAAGACACTGATCTGATGACTGCAAGATCGGAAGGTTGGCAGTTTGAGACCCAAGTGCTATGTGACAAAGAGAGCTCTTACGATTAGTCTCATCTTCTGCCAACCTAGCAGTTGGAAAGCACGTAAAAGTGCAAGTAGATAAATTGTTACCATGTTGGTGGGAACTGTGGGATGGCAGGAAAGGAGATCGGGAGTGGATCAACAGCCCCAAATGTCTTATAGAACACCAGGGGAACAGATGTTTTCCCCTGGGAAGGAGGGGAGTCACACATGGACCAAGAGAGAGAAACAGACATAGACAGACCAGGGGAGGGACTAGGAGAGGTGGGTAGCTTAAAAGGAGAGGAGGGGGAGGGGGGGGAGGAGGGTTGACTGGAGGAAAATGCATGGACATTCTTGTGCAGGAGGGAGAGGTGAGAGAGAGGCCATTTCCCAGGCAGGGAGAGGTATCAGAGTCCAGGAAGAGAAGGACCAGGGAGGAAGCACGACGGGAGAAGAGGGTCAAACCAGGTGAAGGAGAGATGCCAGCCCCAGCTCCATGTGGGAACCCCTGTTCCCAGATTTGGAGGAAGAGAGACCTGTCTGTCTTGGGCCTGTTGCTTGGCCTCATGAGTCCAACATCCAAGGAAAAGAAAATGAAATATGACTGTGAGGTTTCTAGAAGGCCTTCGGCTCTGCAGTTTCCCTGTTTATTCAGAGGACTGAAGGAAGTCATCCGGGGACTGTGAGTCAGTAAAGGATTTTCAGGTTTGAGTTTTTGGTGCAATAAACTAATTTATGTTCAAGTGGGACAACAAGATACAAGTTTAATAAAGTACATGGTGCTATATTGTGCTGCTTGGGGCATGGAAATGCCAGGCCGGAGTGGACACAGCTCTACCCTGGGGCCTGGAGGTGTTACAAGAAGGTAGCAGCATTCTGTGTAGCCATGCTGGCCAAATGGCCATGTAATCATCTTTGACAATGCTGGTTCTTAAGATTAGTAACAGAGATAACAGTCAGACATGTCTTGACAACCTTGTCAGAGGGAAAACCTTTAAATTTTTGGTACACTAAAAAGCTAGGAGTGAAGGGAAGGGAATGGTGAGAGGCTGACACCTTCATAGGTTGTGAGCAATGTCACATGTTATGTTATGTTTTTGAGGCTTCTTATTGTACAAACCCTGGTACCAGTTGTCAGGACCATGTTGTAAACAGGTCTGAGAAAATGACAATGATGTAGCCACTAGGTAGAGCTGTAGCGGAAGTTATTACAGTTCTAATGGCAGTTACATGAGTCTGCATTTTGAAACAGTGCATCATGGGAAGGCTGATGAAACTGTCACATCTTCTCAGACAGAATATCAGTTTGACAGCGTTACTGTAACTGCCTCAGAAGTTGTTGTTATGGTCAGTTGGTTGGTAAAGTAACTTGTTGATGATCTTATACTCTGTGTAATCTTTGTAAATAGTTATGTAACAAAGATTAAAGAACACTCTTCTTGAGAGAAACCTTACTGTCCTGAGATTCATTCCTGTGTGAGAAGAAATTTGCTACGCAACAAAGATTCTTCATAGACCTTCTTCTGGGAGTCCTGTCTGCGTACATACACTCTGCTTGTGTTCACTTCGACAATAGTTATGAACCCAACATGCATCTTCCTGACACCAGTGACTGAAAGCCTAGAAAAATCTACCAGAGAGCTGGCAGTGAGCTTTCAACAAGCCTCAGATAACCTTGGAAAACTACCCACATATTACATGTGCATTAAGTAAAGCCCTTTGAGATGTAAGCCCTAGCAGCAATTTCAGTAATTCCAGGGCACATTTTGCTGCTGACCAAGGCATTTAACATGTGTTTTTTTTCCTCCTTGGTTTGCAGTTGTCCCATTATCTGGTTAACTAGGTTTTACTCAAATGCTGGATCCATGGCTCATATACTCATTTGCATGTTCAGCTGATCCAGAAGCAAGTATAATCTATCTTTGAAACTTTATCTATTCCATGCCTCAGAGTTTGGCTGGATAATAGGATACTGCTGACCTCAGTATCATCAGTGTTGTAAGATCATGGTTCAAGGGAAAAGTGGAGTTCCTGGATCCAGCAAAAAGTGAGTTTTTCATCAGTTACTTGATTTACCACTACAATTCTTCTGATATCTTTCTCAATACTCTTCTTCACTGCTGCTGCCATCTTACCTCTTTGTTTTCTGCTGCTCCAGAGAATAGGACCTGGAACAATGGATTCAAACTACAGGAAAAGAACATTAAGAAGTATGAACTGTTCAACAGTGGAACATGCTGCCTTGGAGTGTGGCTAAATCACCTTCTTTGGAAGTTTTTAAGAGAGACTGGATGGCCATCTGTCAGGGGTGCTTTGATTGTGAGTTCCTGCATTTCAGGGAGTTGGACTGGGTAGTCCTTGCCACCTCTTCAAACTTTATGATTCTGTATTCTCTCATTCTTTTTGTCTCTAACTAATGCTCAGCACCCCATTCTACCAAGATATTCAGAGAGGAGTGCAGGCTGCAGAGGTCTAGCTACAAGCTGGGGGGGAGGGGGGTAAGTAGATTGCCCCCAAATAAAAATTCTGCCCTTGCATGACATTTTCCTTCAGATCTCAAATTTTTAACTGTATAATAGCATGAAACCTCCACGGTTCATTTAGAAATAGAGTGCAGGCATCAAAGAAAATGGGCAGATAAGGTTACCAAGGGAACAAGAACACAACAAATGTGTGAGTCCTTGGTGTAAATGATTTCCAATGTCTCACTCTCTGCAATGCTAGAAATCAGGGGATTGAAGGAAAATATCATGAGAGTTGGAAGAATTCTCATTTGGATAAGCAATGGCTGCATCCCCACCCACCACCCATCACCCATAGCTACAACTCCAGCTGGATGTAAAAGTTCCTTTCCTTCCTTGGAATGCCCAGTCTTCATCCAGAATTGTGGGTTGATTATCCTGACATATTTCACCATATCAACAAATCTGGATTCTAAGGAACCCTTTTAGACCCATACCTTCCAAAGTGTAAGCAAACACAGTTTGTCCAGATGCTGCATTGCCTAAGGCAAATACCTCAATATGAGGACTGGACCTGAAATATTTAGCTTGGTTTATCAAGAATCAGGAAGATGTAGAGGGATGATCTGAGAGAAGAAAGGAAGAAATGATCTTACTGGAGGGGACAAAGAACCAAAAAAAAAAAAAAAAAAAAAAGCACTTATGGGTATGACCCTACAGATGCTAGACCAAGTGGGGGAAGGAGGCTAGACTAAATACAATTTCCTTTGACATAAGAACACAATAGTGATGGAAGAAAGCTGAAGCTGTGGGGTTCTATAAAAGACTCAAGCAAACCAAATTATATAAGGTGAACACTGATTGCACATTTATTTTGTATTATTACATTGAAATCCTTGCTCTTAATTGCAAATGGCATGCATTGAACCATAAATATTTCGTCCATGGATTTCACAATCATGAAAGTCAGCAAAAATAATAATAATTAGGCATCACTGCAGCTGCTGAAGAAATGCAAGACATATCAGAGGAGAGTAAAATATTATTTTAAATGCTTCTTTCTTTCTTTCTTTCTTTCTTTCTTTCTTTCTTTCTGATTTCTTCCTTGCTTCCTTGCTTGCTTGCCTTTCCATTTTCATATTTATTTTGAATTACTGAGATGCAGAAAAGCCATTGGTTCTTCTAATTTAAAAAAAATAGTCTTTACAGTTCCCCGAAAAAAGCAACTTCTAGGCCCATGTTCTCTGCTTTTCATAGAATCTTAATTGCTGGAAATAATGAAGAGGGCCACCTAGTCCAACCCCTGCCTTGCAGGAACATATAAATAGAGCATTATTGTCCATCCAACCTCTGTTTAAAGACTTCTAAAGATGGACAATCCACCACCATCTGAGACAATCTATTCCACTGTTGAACAGTTCTTGCAGTAAAGAAGTTCTTTTCTTATAATCTATTTTCTTGTAAAGTGAATCCATTTGTCCTGGTTCTAGTCTCGAGCATCATAAAGCAAGCTCACTCCATCTTCCAATATTTAGAGATGCTTGTCATGTCATCTCTGCTTTGGATATAAAGGAGCCCTGTTCTCTTTAAGGAACAGTTCCAAGGATATATAACCTACATAGACTTACTCCAGATCATGGGCAGGAATCTTGGAAACCTCTAGAATTTGTTAGGCTGCATTTCCTAGCGACTTTAACCAGGATAGCTGGGGAGGGTGAATGCTGTGAGTTGCACTCAATACATCAACAGGAGCATTCCCCTCCTATAAAAGTGTAGTTCTTATCATTTCTTCCTACACATTTTGGACTTCTAGAATCCCTGACCATAGGCAATGCTATCTGGGGCTTTTGGAAGCTATAGAACAAAATATCTGGGGGGTTGGGAGGTTGAGAACCAATACTCTAGAATTCTTCCACATGATGGTACCATGTAGTACACATGGACAGAACAGCCCCATTGGGAGGAAAGACTCAGTGAGAAGGTAACTGCAATTTTGTAAGAGCTGCCAGTGTACAGTGGCATGGCAAAAGGTGGATGGTTCTGATTCATTTCCATAATTTCCCCAGTTGACACCAATGAAACAGAAAATTACAGTGCTAACTTCAGGGCTAGCATTGGAGGAAGAAACCAGGGGATTCTGAAACCTGTGAATCCAAGAATGTCTCTTAATCTCCCCAACATGCAATTTGAACAGCCATTCTCTTTCACTGATTGTACATCTATGGCACCAGAAATTTTCTTCATCATACTGCGAGATTCCAGCAGCTTCACTTGAAGTGGGGCAAATTATCACCTTTCTAGCCAAGCAGCTCTTCTGCAACATCTTACAAGGGATGAGCAAAATATGACCAGGAGCTGCATGTGGCCTCTGAGGTTGTTTGTTTTTTTTTTTTTAACCATCGCTCTCTTCACATTTTTCAGACCATTTCCCCCCTCACCCATGAATTGCCTCTCCAAGAAGAATTCGTGTGCAGCCCTCCACCATTTTAAAAGGTTGTGCACACAGACACACAGAGATACACAAAACCATATACCCATAGAGAGAATTTTAATGTGTTAAAAATACTTCCATCCCTCTTTGGGTTTTTTTTTGGGGGGGGGCATTTTTGCCAAGTTCATGCACCTTCTCAAGAGGGCTCTAGGGACAGAATGTTGCTCCCTGCCAACCCAGTGGAATTGCCCATTTATATCCTATGCCATCAGAAGCCAGCTATTGGGCTGTAGGATTTTAACCCAAATGCACTTAAACCTCAAGTTTATGGCCCATGTTTGCCAAATGCAGTGACATTCAGAGAATCTTCTCTGGAGGAAATAGCTTGTTGTTCAACTGTGGAATTTACTAGCACAAGATGCAGTGATGGCCCCTAGCATGGAGCACTGAAAGAGGATTAGACAAATTCATGAATGATAGAGCTAAATTCACTAGATGCGTAGTTGACCCTTGATTCTGTTCTGCAAATGGGATATGGCTTTCTGATATCAGAATCCAGCAGGCAAGTTGGGGGGGGGGCATGAGTGGCAAACACAGCTCACTCTTCAAGAGAGATGAAAGACTATGGGGCTTAGGAGGAAGGGCTGAAGAAGGGGGACTGTCCTTAGCAACTGTTGCCTTAGGCAGTTGGCTCACTCTACCTAATAGCAGGGCTGGCGCTGATGGATACATAGGGCTTCTCTACATTAGCCCTATATCCCAAATTCTCCCAGGCTGGCCACATGGAGTTTCAACCACATAGCCCCCAAACTCCACATTGGGCCCAGGCTGTTTACACACTGCCCTAACCCGATTTGGGCTTTCCACCCCTTGTCCCATATTTTCAAATTTTACCTTTTGCTGTGGGTTTACCAGAAAACTTGTTCTGAGCTCAGAGTGACTCACGCCCAAAGCAGCAGTGCTGGCTGGCTTGTAGGGACCACAGCTGCCCATTTGCTTCAGCAGGTGAAAGGAGGGTGAATCCAGGGGGAATATGGAGGCCAGAATACTCTGGGAGCAGCCCAGAGTGTGTTGGCACATGCACACAAACACATAAATGGACTTTGTTTTGATTCAGAAGTTGGAAGTACTACTACAACTCACAGAGTCTCCTCTAACTTTTGGGGAACATTTGCTTGGGTTTGATCCATGACAGCTCTGCTTATGTTCTTATGTTTGTCAGTCTGAGAAGACATTAAAGAAGATGTAAACATTGGATCAGTCTATGTGCTTTGTTCAGGAAATAAAAAGAACTCTTGGTACTAAGGATTTAGTCTGTCAGCTATAGCACCAAGGATTTAAACTATTTGCTGCCACACCAAAACAACAGCAACAACACATTCCATTTAAATCTGCATATCCTTCAATTTTTATTATTTTTATTTTTTTATTTTTATAACAAGTGGCATTACTGTAGTTCCTAGCAATATGAAAATCTTGTCAGGGCTAACAAGAGCATGTTCCCACTATCCAGTTTCTTCTTTAAAAATGTTTTCTTGAATGCTAACAGACCACTGACAGTGAATGTTTAATGGGGGGAGACCCTCATCTTCTAAAGTGCATTCATTTGTGGTAGCTGAAATGCCATCAGTAATGCAGGCCACTTATATATAAACCTAGAAAATAATTCTTAGAATTTGCTCCAATTATTGAAAGGCTCTCAAACTTGGATTTAATAGGGAGACAGACAGCTGAGACAGAGTGCTGTACACTGGTAAAACCTAGATTCAAATTCCCCTTTACTTCCTCTGGGTAAATCACTTTTTCTTAATCATGCCTATCTTTGAGGGATGTTGTCAGGAAGAAAACATAAAGAGAAACACAATTCATTTGACTGAAGTCCTGTCTATCCAACATCCTGTTCACACAGCAGTTGGTAGTTGCATATGGGAAGTCCACAAACAGTCCATTACTATGCAGAATTAATGCCATTTGACACCACTTTAACTGTCATGGCTCCATCCTATGGAATCCTGGGATTTGTAGTTTGTGGTATAATCACAGCTCTCTGACAGAGAAGACTAAATATATCATAAAACTAAAAATCCTAGGATTTCATAGGATGGAGCCATGACAGTTAAAGTGGTATCAAATTCCGCAATGTAGATTCAGCCTGACTGAGAATTCCCCTGCCTAAAGTTTGAATCCCAGAATAGGGAAACATGGCTGTTATAATGAAACCATAGTATCACTGAAAGTTCCATCATCCATGAAATGGTCTAATACTCTTTTAAACCCATTTCACTTGGGAACTATTGCTACCAAAATGTCTCTCTCACTGCTGTCCTTCTGCCAACAGGCAAAAGCATTTTTATTCTGAAGTCCTTATAAAAGGAAAGTCTTTAAAAATGGGCTAGAGGGTGTTGTCTTGTTTTAAACTGTACTGTTTTCATAGAATCATAGAGTTGGAAGAGACCACAGGGGTCATCCAGTCCAACCCCCTGTCATGCAGGAATTCCCAATCAAAGCATTTCCAACAGATGGCCATCCAGACTCTTTTTAAAAAACTCTAGGGAAGGAGACTCCACTACACTTCGAGGGAGTGTGTTCCACTGTCGAACAGCCCTTACTGTCGGGAAGTTCCTCCTAATGTTGAGCTGGCATCTCTTTTCCTTCAGTTTGCATCCATTGTTCTGCATTATAGTCTCTGGAGCAGCAGAAAACAAGCTCACTCCCTCCTCTTTTAAAATGTAGTTTTAAATATTTTAATATTGTAAATTGTTTTAATTCATGTTAATGTTCATTTTTGGTATCTTTTTAGCTGTTATCAGTCATTTGGGTTGCTCTTTTCTTCACTTTTCAATTGCACTAAGAAATTTGAGTCATATTGAAGCTGATACCATGCTGGCTCTCTCCCATCTTCCTCCCAGTGAGCTTCATGTAGTTTACACCACCAACACCTCTTTCTTTTCTCTTTTAATAGGACCTGTAAGGTCAAATAGATAGCCCAGTTCAATGTTTCAAGTGAAGCCTTCAATCTGTTTTTCTTCAGCCTGAATCAATACTCTAACCACTCTACCACGCTGAGTCTGATCTTCTTGGGAAAGGATGAATTCCAAATATGAATTTGAAAAAGTAACAGACATAGGAACAATAATAGCAACATTGAGTTTAATTATGCCAACCTGCCATTACCCAAATCATGATTTTCATGGATTAGTTTCAGTGGTGTGAGCACTCTATTATATTTCACAAGTGAAGTATTGGTATGTACTTCTCTAAAATTTACATCTGTGACCATCAATTTTTCTTCACCTCCATACAGTATCTAGTTGACAGCCTTGCTCTCCCTCTCCTTCTCCCTCCACCGCTTTTGGATGGTGGCCCTCCTAAGACTAACAGTGAGATGCGATGGAATTTATTTTACAAGTCTGTCAATTTCTTATTATATCTTTTGTTGTTGTCCTTTTGAGCCTTCAAGTGAACTCTGACCTTCAGCAACCCCACCATAGGCATTTCTTGGTAAGATTTATACAGAGGGAGTTTGCCATTTTTTTCTTCTTCTTAAACTGAGAAAATGTAACTTGCCCAAGGTAACCTGGGGGTTTCCATGGCAGATCTGGAATTTATAGATGGCTACTCTGGAGTCATACTCCAACACTCAGAGCACTGCATCATGCTGACTTTCATTATGTAATTTAGGAAGGAGAAAAGGTGTCCCAAATCACTGTATACATTTTGAAAATGCACTCAAATTAGGGTTCTATTTTTCAAAATGCACACAGATATGCTTTAGTCTATGGGAAAATGCATTACATTGGGCAGAGTATTAAAAATGTGCAAATGTTTTGTGTGTGGGGAGGGGGGAAGATAAGCACAAAAATATGTCAAGAATTTTATTCAGTATATATATATATATATATATATCTGAGGAAAGATGAGAATGTTACTAACATTCTGAAAAACACAATGGAAAAAAGGCTGGTAGATTTCCACATCCTGAGTTATCTGCAACTTGCTGTTCTCTTTAATATTTTGCCTAGAGTAAGGGGATACAAATAGAAAAATATAAATAAAAATAGCCCTGGTCAAAACATTGCCCAAGTGCAACATTGATTGTCTCTGATTTTAGCATTCTCTCCCATGGCTGTGTTATACTGGCTAACAAAAGCTCTATATTTCGCACATCTCCACAATCCCTTCCTCAAGGACAGCACACTTCACTTGCTTTGTCCCCCCCCCCCCCCCGGTTCTTAACTTGAAATGCATTCTCTTCATAGCCTACATACTGTCCCTAGAACAGCATGGTGACCACCTTTTAATAATTCAGCTCCCAGCAGCAGGTACAATTGCACCAAAATACCCTGTTATGTCACTGCAATATTCTAAGAAAGATAAAATAGCTGTAAATCAGGCACTGCAGTGTGAGCTACTTTGTAAATGCAGAGTTCTGTTTTATGAACTATTGAACAGAGTTTCTTCCAGTAATGCGATTCCTATCTGTCCCTTTTAGAATGATTTTATTTTCTATCCCAATGGCAAAACAAGTTGAAATAACTTTTACTATCATTCCTGTCTATGTTGCTGAAGAGTCCAGTCTCAGACATTTTGGCCACAATCCAAGACCCATTTTGTTCTTGTTGTTATGTGCTTTCAAGTTGTTTTCAACTTATGGTGAACCTATCGCAGGGTTTTCTTGACATGACTTGTTCATTAGGGGCTTGCCTTTGCCTTCCTGTGAGGCTGAAAGAGTGGACTTGTCCAAGGTCACTCAGTAGGTTTCCATGATCAAGTGGAGATTTGGACCCTGTTCTCCAGGATCCTAATCCAACACTCTGTACCACTACACCATTTATGCCTACTTAAAAATGAGATGATCAAAGAACAACAAAATCCCCACCTAAATCAATTTTCTACTCATTAGGGAAACAAAAATAGACTATAGCTCTCAGAATCCCACAGCCAATGAATAGGCCATGCTGGCTGTGGGATTCTATATAAAAAAAGTATAAATAGAAACTTCTTATAATGTTATAGACTGATCCTGCTTGACTATTGCAATGAATTGTCAAGTCACACTTAAATATTATTTGACTGGATCATGTTAGTTGCAACAAGTTAACTGCATGTCACACTTTTCATCACTTTTTATCAGTGCATAATTATTTTTCAAATTATCATGAAATGACAGCATTCTTCTTAATCTGATGATCTGAGAGACTGTCTAGCCATCTGTCATATATCACAATTGTCAAGTTAGATCACGGATATTCTTTTGAATTATTTGGATCAAGTTAGTTGTGTTATCTCTACCAATGAGACATTTCTTAGTTGGTGATTACAGTGAAACTAAAACAGTGCTGAACCCCAAAGGAACTATCCAAACTACTGAACCTATTTTGAATCTAGGGCTCAGCAGGGATAGCTTTTTAAAATTCAAGTTAAAATCTGTATCAGATTTCATCACCTCATTGGCATGGAAGCCATCAGCCACCAGTGTTTCTAAGACACTAAGAGTTATTTCTAAAAAAAGAAAAGGCTGGCCCTTTAGTTTGACCCAGCAAGTTCCTTCTGTTTACTTTCTGCGAGGTACAGCACAATCCTTTTCAAAAGGAAGTTCTACTGTGTCGAACTGAGATTACATTCTAATGCAATTACTTATAGAAACTCAGCATATATTTATAACAATGTAGTGATGATATAAGTACACACAGGTGTTTGATATCATTGTGTTCTGGAGTGTGCTCAAAATGTTATTGGATCTTTATTTTGAAGCTAACCACCTTGATTTACATTTTCTAGACTAATATGAAAACCACACTCTTCAAATTTTGCAATGCAGATCTTGGCTTGAAAAAGTACCAAAAATGAAATTTTAAATAAGCAGAAAATGCATATTTCATCAAGTTTTTGGATGCATACTTCAAGAAGTGCCTGAATGAAAAGTTGTGCTGTTTCTTAAATAAATACATTATTAAATTCATATAGAAACAGGATGGGAAGGATTTATGGATGAACACATGAAAAGCTGAGATAGATTAAAGTTATACTCATGTGACCATCCCTAACCATTGCTTTTTGGTTCTACCTACAAACATCAATTTCCATGCTATAGATCTCACACACTGAAATTTCAGTCTTCACAGAGAAATAATCTATTGTGTTCATCACTTTATATAAATATGAAGCTATTAATCTTGATTATTATGAAACTGTGTAGGGAAAGAATTAATGCTCTGAAGGACTTTGTCTACTATTTTAGATATATTCCACACACACACACACACACACACACACATATTTTAAAATCTGTTTACTGTAAGAAATGAGTCAAGACACTTGTACATTCCATAACATACCAAAAAGACTGAAAATGACATATTAAAATAGCCTCACTCCCCTTTGGTATCCTGACTTACAAGGCAACAGATGACAATTCAGACTGTCTTTGTGTGTTCTAACAACTTTTCAGTAATATATATATATATATATATATATAAATCCTACTTCTTTACCTCAACATGTGTGGATATTTTATAGACTCCAATTTCAAGAAAATGTACTTGAATGTATATTTTATAGATACAGAAATAAATATATATTATATACATCAATCGTTTTAGAAAGAGTTTTATTTTTTTGGAAATGTGGCCAGCATATTTTAATGTATATGTCTACAAGCATTTCTTTTCCCCTTGCTACCTCCTTCCCTCCTTGTAAACATACAAGAAAGCAAACACATGAGGAGGAAATCTATCCCCAACCCTCCCTTGCTCCGACACTACCCTCCTGATCTGTAGTCCAACACCTTGTAATTGTGAGCCTCCTAGATCTTAGAAAATCTTTACACAATTGTTAACAGACTGAAATGAGGTTACAGATTCATGTGAAGTGTTTTACTTTCTTCATCTCCACTGACCAGCCTGCATTTGAAAGTGGAGGTGAGGCAGGCCTAGAATATTCTATCTTTTTTTATTTGTTTAACCTAAAGTAGTTAGGATATCTGAGTAGGACTATTGTTTGGGTGTCATTTCAAATCAAGACTATCACTCATCTGGAGAACTGCCTGTCTTCCTTCTCAGTCTGTTTTTGGAAAGGAATGAGAGAGGGGGGGGGGATAGCAAGGGATAAAGTGATGTTGATAATAATAATAATAATAATGTGTACACTTACAATGTAATTGCTAGAGCTAGGACTAGGGAAATCCAGATTTATATCCCCATTCAGGCATGAAGTTGACTCACTGAATGACCTGGAAGTGCTAATGACCTGGAGCAGATCATTAAACAGAGAGTCTGTGAATATCTGGAAGATAATTCCATAATCACAAAAAGCCAACATGGGTTTCAGAGAAACAAGTCATGCCAGACAAATCTGATCTCTTTTTTTGATAAAATTACCAGCTTGGTAGATGAAGGGAATGCTGTGGATATAGTATATCTTGACTTCAGTAAGGCATTTGACAAGGTTCCCCATGACATCCTTGCAAACAAGCTTGTAAAATGTGGACTAGACAAGGTAACCGTTACATGGATTTGTAACTGGTTGACTGACCGAACCCAAAGGGTGCTCAACAATGGTTCCTTTTCATCCTGGAAAGAAGTGACAAGTGGGGTCCCACAGGGTTCTGTCCTGGGCCCAGTGCTATTCAACATCTTTATTAATGACTTGGATGACAGTATCGAGAGCCTAGTTATCAAATTTGCAGATGACACCAAATTGGGAGGAGTAGCTAACACCCCAAAGGACAGGATCAAAATTCAAAATGACCTGAATAGACTAGAAAACTGGGCCAAAGCTAACAAAATGAAATTTAACACAGAGAAATGTAAGGTCCTACACGTAGGGCGGAAAAATGAAATGCACAGATATAGGATGGGGGACACCTGGCTGAATGAGACAACATGTGAAAGGGATCTAGGAGTCCAAGTAGACCACAAGTTGAACATGAGTCAACAGTGTGATGCAGCAGCTAAAAAGGCCAATGCAATTTTAGGTTGCATCAATAGAAGTATAGTGTCTAGATCAAGGGAAGTAATAGTGCCACTCTATTCTGCTTTGGTCAGGCCCCACCTGGAATACTGTGTCCAGTTCTGGGCACCACAATTCAAAAAGGATGTGGAGAAACTGGAGCATGTCCAAAGGAGGGCGACTAAAATGGTGAAGGGTCTGGAAACCATGCCCTATGAGGAACGCCTTAGGGAGCTGGGGATGTTTAGCCTGGAGAAGAGAAGGTTAAGAGGTGATATGATCGCCCTGTTTAAATACTTGAAGGGATGTCACATTGAGGAGGGAGCAAACTTGTTTTCTGCTGCTCCAGAGAACAGGACTCGGAACAATGGATGCAAACTGCAGGAAAAGAGATTCCACCTCAACATTAGGAGGAACTTCCTGACAGTAAGAGCTGTTCGACAGTGGAACACACTCCCTCGGAGGGTGGTGGAGTCTCCTTCCTTGGAGGTTTTTAAGCAGAGGCTGGATGGCCATCTGTCAGGGATGCTTTGACTTGGAGTTCCTGCACGGCAGGGGGTTGGACTGGATGGCCCTTGTGGTCTCTTCCAACTCTAAATTTCTATGATTCTATGATTCTATGATTCTATGCTACTTCCAATACCCACCACCAAAAGTTATTGTCAGGCTAAAATGGAAAAGGAAGAATGGAGAAGAAAGAAGTCGAGGAACCATATATGCTGCCTTGAGTTCTGTGGAGGAAATAAAGTATGTAAACGTAGTAAATAATAACTGCATGGCACATGTTACAAATGGTTGTTATTCCTCTGCCATGATACCTGACACAACACATACACAATGTGTACCTTCTCAGTTGGGAGGTTTGTGGTCAGAGATTTTCCAATACAGAGAATTGTTTCTGTAATAGAATGACAGACGTATGTTTAAGTTGGGAGTGTGTGCTTTCTTAAAGCTGAGAAATCCTGGCCTAGTGGGCATGAATCAAGTAATGATGCATGTGAGATGATTTATTTATTTTGTTGCTTGTTTCATAAAGTACTCACATTGGTGTTTCTGATTGCAGATTTCAGCTGTGCTAGAAGTGCTTTTGGAGATAACTTTTTTGCATCCCATGTGCCCAGTGATGTTACAGATAGTTTTTATGCAATTGATCTAACCTCCCATTAGCTTTGATTGGACCTGTGCCTGAAGTAAAGATTACAAGACTGGGACCAATAATATTACTTAATATTTAACACGGGAATGTAACATTGTTTATTAAGAAATAAAAGACAAATCCAGGCCTCAGGCAGCTTGCAATCTAATTAGGCACAAAAACATACCAGGGAGCTTTTCTTTCTTTTTCATAGCAGAGAAGTGAATCTGTGCTTGTTTTCTATTGTTTTTTCCCCTTCTTGGTTAGCCTCTTAGGAGAAATAAATGCAGCAACCCTGCTCCCACAAATGCCTCCCTCCCTCCTTTTCCAGGAAGAAAAACCATCCATTCTGCTTCCAAACATCTCTCTCTGTTTAATTAGATTTGACTTGGGAAGCTTTTACAGGTAATTGCTGTTTGTGGGGAGTTGCGTGGGTCAGGCACTTCTCTTGCTCCCTTCTGGGTTAGCATTTAAATAATGGTATTAATGGCTGGAAATCTATATATGAAGCTTGCACATTACAAGAAGCCCACATCAGTGGAGATGAAGTCCTCTGTCATTTTGCTTTATCTGACTTCAATTCTGCTTATCCTATAGTTTCCCTTTCAATGGATTGACTGTTTCAAAATAGGAAATGGAGGTGGGACTTAGGCCTAGGATGGGATCTTTGCTTTTTGGAAGGTTGCCATTGAACATTAGGACTGGTGTTGCACACATAAGTTTGCAAAGGAGCAGAAAGAGCACACAACAAATGGGAGCAGCATTAAAATGTTGCAGTGCACTAAAAACAAAAATCCATCCAATTTCTAGTCTTTTCCCTGTCTCCACCCCAGTTTTCCATTCCCTACTGAGCATGCTCACTTCTCTCTGTTTTGGGTCCCCTTTCAGGTTCTTTCCAAAATACTTTTCTTCTCTTGCAAATATTAGAGGGCCCACAAGGTTTTTAATCCCAAATTTATGTATAGTGTTTTGTAGTCCCTCCCTATGTTTGATTCTTTTTTAAGGGTGTGTGTGTGTGTGTGCGTAAGGCATAGTTTTGTATATGTAGTATATATTGTATATGGGTTCTGTTTTAAATACGTAAGCTGCTTTGATTGCCTCTGTAGCAGAAAAGTGGGGTATAAATAAAAGTTAGGATGGCCCCCTATTTGGTGTCCTTTTGTCAACAAACATTATTTTTTTTCTATTCATATACACGTTTAGAACGCAAGGTTATTATCAAGGGGTTGTTAGTGCTACTTGTTTTAAACTGTACCATGTAACTTTTAAAATCTTTTTAGAGTATATGTTTTTAATATACTCTAGGTTTTAATGTTGACATTTTGTATGTTTTTAATTGTAACCTTTTAAATGTGTAAGCCACCTTGAGTTTCAGTCTTATGATTCTTCTGACAGGGCTTCCTCTCTCTCACCTCCATCCTTTAATCTCTATCCAGAACACAGCTGCCCGTATCATCACATCCGCTCGCTGCTTTGACCATGGGGTTTATCACACTAGAGGGCAAACAGGATTTAAACAGGAATTAAACAGGAATTAAACAGAAAATGCCCTATGTCAAACATAAGGCAACAGGAAATGCCCTATGTTAAACATAAGGCATTTCCTGTTTAATTCCTGTTTAATTCCTGTTTGCCCTCTACTGTGATAAACCTCCATGTTTCTCCTCTCTTATCCTCCCTTCATTGGCTCCCTTTCCCCTTCCACATCCAGTACAAGCTTTTGCTGTTAACTTTCAAAGCCCTCCATGGACTGGCACCTCCTTACTTGTCTGAACTTCTTTCTCCTCACACTCCTTCTCATACCCTCTGCTCTGGTAGTCAAGGTCTCCTGTCCCAGCCGAGGATTTCCACTGCCCCATCCCGGATTCGTCCTTTCTCACTTGCTGCCCTTCACTCCTGGAACCTTCTTCCCCCACATGCACGCGTCATCACTTCCCTAACCAGATTCAAAACTGAGTTAAATAACTATATTATTTAGGGAAGCATTCCCAGGACTGTGCCATCTGCCCCAGGATGCCTCCTTTTAACTATATTAAGAACCCAAGCCCTCCCTCCAGTCCATCTGCCTGGTTCAGGCCCCAGCGGGAGAGAAGAACCAGTGGACCTCTTCCCCTTCCCACCACCTTTCCCTTCTCCTTTTGTGTTGTCTCTTCTAGATTGTAAGCCTGAGGGCAGGGATCCATCTAACTATAAGATTGTAGGTACCGCACTGTGCAAATATACAGTGCTATATAAATAAAATAATAATAATAATAATAATAATAAAAAATATGGAATATAATTAAAGTTAATAATAACAAGAATAATAGCAAGAATAATAAGAATACAAAGTAGCAGTAGTAGTGATGGTGGAGGTCGCTGTTTTGGCTTACATAAAGAAGTTGCTGTTTTGGCTTACATACGAGTCTTGCATGCCCAAAGCCAAGTTCCACTCCACAACAAATCATATGAACACATGATTGGAAGAAAAAAGGCCACAATTATACAACCCATTTCTACTACATTCCTCACTCTGGGTCCTGTAAGAGGACTCCCCCCCCATGCTTTCCAGGGTACTGCAAACATTCCTGGATCTCAAACCCATGTTCTGCCTGCTTAGTTTGACAAACATAACAGAGGAATGGAACACTATCCGTCTTCCCAAAACAACACAGGACGTGCAACCAAGGGTGGTGGTAAATAGGCTGGAGCTCCTAAGGAACTGGCCTGGTTGTTAGGAGTGGTGGGAGTTCTTTCTTTCTTTCTTTCTTTCTTTCTTTCTTTCTTTCTGAAATCTTTGACGTACACTGGGTATTTTACTTTGCCCTTCCACAGAAGTCTTGTGCTGCTAGCATTCTAAATTCTAACCAGCGCTGGGTAAATCCCTCTCCCTTTGTGGCCTTATCCCTGAATTATGAAATGAGATGTATTTTGGCACTTCTTTTGGGGAACAGGAAAATATCTAGTACATTTCTGTAGATGAAGGTATATCAAGAAAACTAGTAATTTTACAAGAACCTGCATATCCACATGAAACTACTACAAAATTGCATGAAACAATTATTTCAAGTGCCAGTAAATTGTTCCCTCTCTGTCCCATGCCACCACTGTATAAACACTTTTCTGGACTTTGCCTAAATGTGTGAGTTCCTTAAACCGATAGAGTAGGGGTGAGACTTATGAGCCTTGGACAGCATAGCCCATGAGCTTTAAAAAGCATTCTGGGAGAAGCAGTCTAATAACAACTGGAAGGACATGTGATTCCCATCCTTGATGAAGAGGTGTGGAGTCGTTCATACAGACATGCCCTACATCCTCAAATCTATCCAGCTGTTCATTCCCCAACTCTGTTTTGAGAGGGTAGTTCTGGACAGAGCTCTACTTGAACATCAGTAAAACATGCCACAAAATCAGGATCAGTAACCATACAGAGTGTTTGGCTCATGTTCAAGTATAAAGAAGGAAATAATTTTTTAAAAATGGTGGAAAACCATATTTCTCAAGTACTGAAAAATGTTGAGGAGAAATCCTGGCCTAATGAGAACCTTCACAGTTTGAGATTTATTCTACACAAATCACATGTGGTTATTCTGCACAGGAAATGATGTCTTTTATAGAAAAATTCAGTGTGTGATTTTTTGTGGAGAATAAGTCTCAAAGTGCAAATAGAATATTCTCTTCTCTACTTAAAAAGCTAAATAAATCATACATATATTTCTGAATAAACAGAAACAATTAGAGAAGTCAGTGCACAGTTTGACTCTGGCTTTCCTTCATAATGATCCTCTTCTGCATCCATACTTGCATAAAATATAAATGTGAGCCAGTGCTGTTGCTCCTCCAGTAAAAAATAATGTGTGCTGAATATAATCATCATCTTAATGGGTCTCTTATCTAAGCGCACATTCTAAATATGTTTTACAAATTCACTTAACTTTGCCTGTTTTAAAAGCAGTAAATAATAATGCACAAACTGTGTAGTGGAAAGGAGACGGCACAAAACTGTATCATCTGTGCTTCTGTAAGATGCCTTTTCATCAGACCTTCTGTTTGCACCCCTCTTCATATTCTATATTGGAAAAATATTACCTTATCTCTGTCCATGTTACTATCATATGAATCCAAGGCAAGAATCTTCATTGATTGATATAGTGTTGGATCCGTTCACCAAACCAGCATCGTTTTCAGTTGTGTTCTGTGGTATTTACTGGTACTGATACTGCAGTGTTTCCCACTGTCCCCAGAACATTGTGTGTGAAACATGAAATTTTGATTGGAAATCAGCTTTGAATCCTATGTTATGATTTGCTAAAGAAAACTGAGTTCTGGGTCTTTGACTGAGTGGTGAAGTTCATACTAGTTCCCACTCTATTGATACTAAAAGTGTAGCATAATTCATCTTCAGCTACATTGCACTAACTGGGAAGTCAGGATCTCATCCTGAGGATACAATTCCTGGGTTGCACTTTGTGTGCAAAGTAGGGCTGAAAAGAATATTCAAACAACTGGAAATATGAATAAAATGTGCTTCTCATGTTGTGGGAAACAATGGCAAAGAGAAGCCTCAACTGTTGAGAATATTTGCAGACTGGGTGTCCTTCTACAGTAAATTTGCATGATTTTTTCCCTATAGGAAAGAATATTTTCCATGCAGAAGATAGTATTTCTGTACATAAATATTATTTTCTTCCAGAATTTTTTTTAAATTAGGAAATGTTCTTTTCTATGCAAAATAATTGTATGCAAAATTTTGTGCCGAATAAGTCTCAAACTGCCAATAGCACCCCAAAATTGTGCAGTTTTCAAAGATTTCCTCCAGTCAAAAGAAAACTGTTAAAATTATTCAGTGCTTCCTTTTGAAAATAAAATTAGCAAAATTTTCATTCCTAGTGCAAAGTGGTTATTACACACCATTATCAACTCTCGGTTGCTATTAGTCTTGATAGAAAGGGCTTCAGACATGAAGCTGTTTCAGGAGGAAGAGGGATCATGAGTGCTTGCATTCCTAGTTCTTCCATTTCTGTTTCTCAGTGGAAATAGAACATCTAGATCTAATCACCTGGAAGATAATCTTCTTCAAGAGGACAGTATCATATCTTCCTATATTGAAGGAGATGAGTATGAAGGGAGACGTTTTGCAAGCTTGGCTAGAACCAACCAATCACAGCCTCTCCCTAAGGCTCAAGTCAGGGTACAACATAGATTAAAACACAGTATATAATTAAACATATGAAATCAGTTAAACTCATTAGTTAATATACATAAACATTGAATTAAATGACCACTGCACATTAAAATCATCCAGTTATAAAATTAGAATATGCCAATATAAAATTCAGAGTTTAAATATGAATAATAGAAAATAAAACTGCTAAGGCTGGTTTTATTAAAACCAGTAGGGCTATCACCTAGACCTTTGTGTGTAAAAGAGTTAGTTAGGCCACTCAAAGACAGGGTGAAGATCAATTAAGAAGAGAGGAATTGATAAACTCTGGATAGGGTTTTGAGAGATAGGTATATGGAAAGAGTTGAAGAAGTTCATTTTTAACCTAATTGTTTTGTAATAAATTTTTACTGGTTGTATTTTCTTTAACTGTCACCAACTGCTTTCATTTAAGAAGTGAAAGGGAGGAGTGACTCCTTTAATTAACAGAGTCACTTGAGGACTGATCTAGGGAGGAATCCTAAGGGTAAAAGGGTAAAGCGAGTCACTGGAGCCCAAGAGTTGGAACTGCAGGACTAGTCTGCATAACAGTTCTGTCATAATGAGCACATGGAGACACTTCCAGTTCCTTCCACATGTGCATCACATCTAAAGTTGACCTTAATATATCTGTTTTTAGTTAATATTCAGGGCAAACCATAGGGCATGACTTTCTCCATCATGTTCTGCTTATAACCTTCTGAGAGCATTTGGAAAGTCATTGTTAGAGATGGGCATTTGGTCTAATCCCACAAACATAATTCTTCTGCTCTTATTTCAACAACCAGCAATAGAGCTGGGTGACGTGAAACCCAGCATCGATCCACGACTAAGAAATCAGTGACTGTTGTATTATATAATTATTGATGTAGCTGGAAATTGCCATGGGCAAAGCACAATTTACTATTTGTTATGCTGTATTGTCTCTCTAGTATGCACCAGGCATCTCATGTTCCCATTCCATGTTTATTTATATGGTTTGCCTTTAGCTTTCATATTTCTCCTGTGAATCCAAGTTGGAAAAACAGTGCTGCTTTCATTCAGGGGGGGTCATAAAGAAAATAAATTCCTGCAGATATCAGTAAAGGTCTAAGCTGAATGCAAAAGAATCTGAGAAAAGGTGTGCATGGGAGAAGAGGTTGGAAGACACTGGAATCTTTTAATCTCACCAGGGTCTGGGGATCCTGCCAATCACTAGATAGCAATGTACTGCTTTTTAAAAAGAGAGCAAGAGCACACAACTGTTTTTATGTTGCTTTTTGGATAACATAGCACCCATCTGAGATTGCCTCCATACATATGTCCTGATATAGTAATGGAGATGAACAGTCTCTTTTTTGCAAGTTCAAACAGTGAGAGCAAACAGTTTTTAGATGTCCACTTCCATGCTGCAGAGTCTGCTTCCTCTGGAAGGCCCCAAGCTTGAGTATCTTCTCAAAATTTTAGTGAAAAAAAATATATTTCATATGCCAGGAGAGAAAGAAGAAAAAAATAAAATAAAATAGCAAATACTTTCATTAGATCATCTGGTCCACTCTGGCATTCCTATTATTTTTTTATTCATCACCATCAACTCACAAGAATAGGACAAGTTAAAAGATCTATATACAATTTTTAGGCTTGAGTCTCAAAGGACCAGAATAATCACAGATCTCACTGATGCTCTGAAAAAATATGATGAAGTTAAAGGCAGCTGATGTAAGCATTGTCTATTTATTTATAATGTTGGCAGCAGACATGTGATCCATGTAAGAAATGCAGAGATGTAAAGGACATTGCCATTTTTTGTCATCCACATGAGAAAAGTTTTCTTGAAAAAATGATCAACTGTCATGAACCTGTTCATATTTTGGAACTAGGCATTTTTTGTATCTTGGAAACATTATTTTGAGCAGAAAACAATTTTTTGTACAATGTTTTGTACAAAATACACTGAAAAGACCATTTTTCTGCAGGTTTTTTTTTTTGTGTGAAAAATCCACTTTTTGTTTTTTTGAAAAACCACAATAGTTCTGAAATGCAAAAACCCCTCAAAAATATTTCACAGTCTTAGTCACTCTGAGGAGAAAGCTAAGCATTTACATCCTTGCATCTAACCAAGTACTGGCAAAGGTGACTGTCAGATGTTCTTCAGTTTATTGAGAAATAATCTTTCTTAGCTCTAACTGAAGATACTAGAAATTGAACCAGGGACCTTCTGCATGCAGATACAGAAAATTATTTGGGTTGATGCCAAATTGAGACCAATGTGATGAGCTTGATTATGATGTCATGGGGTAGGACCTTATTCCAGGACATACCACTAGCTCTGACATCATGATGCTCTCCCTCATCCCTATTTCATGTTTGTCCATTTCTCTCTTGGACAGAGCAAAGTACTCATCTAGAACTTGGAGGAACTCCTACAAACAACATCCAAGTAACTTCACATGCCACGTATAGACCCTTTTCAGACAACATTACATTTGCAAACTAGGGAGTCTGTCAGTTTTCTCTCATCACTGATGGGGAAGTTCTGTGGATAGATTTGTTTCAGGTCTGGAGGCTTCCCTCTCCTACAATAAGAGTTACATATCTGATCTATGGGTATCTGGGCATCATAAGCATTGCATTGAGCTTTGGTAGAGGTGGCTCAGAATTTTCAAAATAAACCAACCATCAATTCCATTATTCTCATCTTATATAGCATTGAGAGTTCTTCCTTCTGCATGGGGAAAAAATCTAGAGTAACAGTCTCTTATTCCAGTATCCTATCATGAAGTCTCTTGAAATGAGGTGTCCTGAGATGAGGTGCTTTTGAAAATAGTATATTGTGAATTTTTTATTAAGCGCTAGACATTTTCACAGGCATGTGAGTGAACCAAAACCCAAATGTACTGGAGACGAACTGTAGTCATCATCACCACTGCTACCAATACCACCACCATGATAACAATTTATTCATAGCAATGCCCAGAAACATTATTTAACTAATAGAGAGATGCCTAGAGCGAGATATCTAGGTATCAACCTCACACATATACACACATTATCCAAACACTATCTATGATTCTAACAACAACAACAACAACAACAACAACAACAGCCAAAAAACAGTGAGGGATGAAGCAAGTTAGTGACACCTGATACCATGTCTCTAGAATAGGGGGAAAACAAGTAGGAAACAAGTACCCAAGGTGGCTTGTTTCATATTTTGTGCAACTATGGATGTGAAAATCCGTAAGTTTTGCCTTTGCCTGAATTTGAACCTTCTATCTGAGAAAAAGAAACTTAGGGAAATTCTTCTATCAAAAACTGAAACAAAATTTTGTCCAATAGTACAGACCAAATTTAATAGGTATACTTAGTGTCATCATGCATAAGTCCATATTATACCTGCTGCACTGTGCCACTCGGAAAAAAAGTCTTTCTTTAAAACAGCATCAACAAGAACAAACTTTCAAGCATTAAGCCTCAAAAACTTGGGCTAAGTGTTCCAACTTGTTGATACTGGTTTCTATTGCATTTGAAATTTAAAGTATCTCAAGTCTTTTCCTTCCTGGGCACAAAGAATTTTTCAAATTTTGATAACTTTTTTAAGGAAAACAAAGCAAAGCAAAAGAAACTTCTTACATCTATCCCAAATTGTTCAGATTTTCGTCCAAAACACACTACAGAAATAATCTACTTTGAGAGCGCTTTAACTGCCCTGGCTCTGTGCTAGGGAATCCTGGGAATTGTAGTTTATTATGGCACCAGAGCTCTTCAACAGAGAAGCCTAAACATCTCACAAAACTACAGTTCCCAGAATTTTCTACATTTGAGCCAGGGCAGTTAAAGTGGTCTCAAACTGGATTATTTCTGCAGTGTGTTTTGGACCTTTGTTTCTCGCTATTGCTGTTCCTCCACTGCAAACTTTCATATCTTTCCTATTAGGAATCTCTAAGATGATTTGGCCCCAGTGGTTGTTGGATTCACCAATTACAGTACTTGAGTCCATCTTCACCACCATAGCAACATCCTAGGATTTGTAATTTTGTGAGGCACTAGAGCTCTTTGGCTGAAAATCCTGAATTCCTTCCCCCTAAACTAAAATTCCAGGTTTCCATAAGATGGAGACATGGCAGTTAAAGTGGAATAACTGCACTATAATTCTCTAGTTTGAAAAGGCCTCAGTTCAAAGCCAGATTTTGGCAATCAAACATTTAAAGTCTTCTGGCTGGATATTCATTCATAAGTTTTGCTTTCTATCACATTTGCTTTTGTTTCCCTTGTTTTCCTACTGTTAAATTTATTAAGAAATTTGAGATTTTGGAAAGTCTTTATCAAAGGACAGACAGAAAAAAAGGAGGGAGGGAGGGAGGGAGGGAGGGAGAGAGAAACTGAACAGCTTCTTTCTCATCTTTAATAAGGACTAACTTGTTTTAAGAATATGTTTTTCAAGTTTGCATACTGGGATTTAGGAGAACACAAAATGAATCAGAATTGAAGGGAAATGATGGGCACCTTGCAAACACTCAATTTTAAAATGTGCCTTGGTACAAAAGGTGATATCATGCTATTATAGATGAGATTATACTAATTGGTTTCATGCAAAAGGTGTTTATAGATAATACTGAGAGAATACAGATGTTATGAGAATGCATAATGAGATGATTAGGCATGTTATACTGTGAGCATACAGAATGAGCACTATAACAGTGTGAAACTTCCACAAGAATGCACACAGCTAGTTTGAGTGAATGTACATTGTAGGTTTAAGAGGTCTGTGGAACTCTTTGGAGAAACGGGTTAGATTATTGGAAATTGTATCTCTTGTTCCAGTCCTTTTTTTCTGTGAATTTGAGGAGTTATTTCTGTTTGCTTTAAAATGATGCTTTGGATTGCCATGGTCCACTCCCAGTGCTCATGCTTTGTGTACAGCAAGTTCCAGTTTCAGTTCCTATTATATACTGTTAACTATTATTTCCTCCTCCTCCTCCTGGTTGTCATCCATTCAAATATTTCCTTTATATTGCACATGAGAATAATGTGACTATGGAGCTGTGTAGACCGGCGGGAAAGGCTGGCCTGGGAGTGAAGTCAGGGCATGGCATCCATATGAATCATGCCCTGGCTCTGCCCCCAGGCCAGCGTGATGCCGTGCCCCATACCACACATTGTGCAGCATCACAGAGCTCCTGTGGTGCTGTGTCCAGATGATGCAGTGCCAAAGGAGTATCATAAAGCCATGGTGCTGGTGGCTATGGTGCCCTTTCCAGGGTGCAAATAAGCTGCTTTTTGCAGCTCCTTTTTGCGCTGCGGAAAGGCCAGATTGGGGCAACGGCATGTGGCTGCTGCAGCCCTGATCTGGCAAAGATGGAGGTGGCTGCAGGCTGCCCCTTCAGGGGTGGTCTGCACAGCCCCTATGTTATTGAACTACAACTTTAAGTTCTCTGATGTTTTCTATGGCAGTTCAGAATTGAAGAGTTGTTGTTAGACTGTAACTTGCAACTATTTCATTATTCCCATCCCTACTTTAAAGAGGAACTAATTTTTGTTTTAGATAATCTTTAGGCACTCTTTTTAGAGTACGGCGAAGCTTATGGATGCAAGGGCTGGGACATAGTTCAGTGATATGATTATCACATTAGGATCAATTCCAGAACCATCCCACAATCATCCCATCACCATCCCACAATTATCCCATTGTCAATAATGGGATATTCATTGCCAATAATGGGATGATTGTGGGATGGTTCTGAAATTGACCCTAGTGTGATAATAGTATCTGCATTGCATGCAGTAGACAAGGTTATCAATATATGACATCTTCAAGTAAGATTGGGAAATATTCCTACTTGACATCTTGGACAGTCATTGCCAACCAGAGTAAGTCAACAATATTGAGTTCAATGACTTATTTTAGTATAAGACAGCATCCTAGCATTCCTACTAGAGCATTTCCTCTGAGTAAACATGATTCTGTAGTGCAGCTAACATCTTGTATAACTTACTGTTGGCTATCTAGTTTTCTGGTGACCCAAGGTAATATTTCAAAATTAGCATGCCATTGATATCCCATCTATGCTCTTTTATCTGTTGTTCAAGAGATGAGAATTCTTAATGTCTTTTCAAATTACATTGAAACAGTGCAGAAGAGAAATAGATCTGAACTTGAACCTATTTTGGAGCACCCTCCAAGATTTTACTTTCCCCCAAAACCATAGGCATAACTCATTATAAATAATGGTTACTTTGTTGAATTTTTGCAATAACCAAATTATAACAAAGTTATCCTTCACAGTTTTAACACAGTGAAGGATAATTTACAGTTTAACTGTTATTCTTTTCACAGTAATCACAAGGAGTGTGTGGCCTTGCTGTTTAGAAGTGTTTTGTAGCAGTTTGCAGGATTCTAATCTTTTTAAATGTAACCTAAAGAAACCATTTTAGCTACCTAAACAGAACAGAAATAAGTTGTTTTTTTTAATATATATATATATATATATATAATTAAGAATTTCAGCTACAGCAGATCTGCCATGCCAATGGGTTAGTGACACAGAGATTTGAGCACCCATGGATCGCCATGCCTTATATTATCCAATAGCAGCACATGCACATGGTTGCACTGATGCATCTACAGGCACATTGCTGTCATTGAATAATATGGGGCTTGAGCATCTTGGTTTCCCCCCATCTGTGGGGGTCCTGGAACAGAACTGGTGAGAAAGGTCCTCAGCATAACAGTGAAATACTTTAGAAGGGGCTTTAAAATAAAGTAACTTCCCAAGTTCTTTCTCTACATGTCCACATCTTTGTACTCCACTGAGCTTCCTGGCATCATCCACACACAAGGAGCAAGTGTCATTTTGGCCATAAGAATTTATATTCATCCCTATCTGTTATTGTATTGTATTATATTTTATTGTATTTTATTTTTTGTTGTTATTGTTTCCCACCTTGATCCATAGAGATAGAGATGAGTAAAATATTATGATAATGATGATGATGAAAAATCAGGCAAAGAGATTTCATTATGGCCTGGCCTTGCTAACCTAACATGTAGTATTGCTCTACACACTGCATCATTTGCAATCATCTTTCTATTACTAGCATATGCCTACTGTCCCTTCTGAAGCTGAAACAATCTATAGAGAAACACTAGGAAAGTTCAAATGAGGAAATAGCTACCTGCCCTGGAATTTTTGAGAGGCCCTTCCTGGGTTTGACAGGGAAACTATATGAATCCTTTTTAATCCATTAATCAAAAGTGACTGCAGTTTCCATTTCAATGAGAAAGGTGAGCCATTGATAAATACTGAGCAGGAAAAAAAGTTAATTTGTATCCAAGCTCCTAGAGCATTTTAATAAATAAGAAGTAAAGAACTCACTGAGCAATTCATGTCCCTTGCCAGTTTTTAGATGCTATTGCTGTGATATTGCCAAGTCTGCTCAGATTTGGGCAGCGGGATGCAGAAGTGATAATTAATACATCAAAGACAGATCAAATCTTCTATAAGGATAGATTTGTTTATGAATTTTGCCTATCTTCTAATTTTCTTTGGATGGCTCAGGATGATTTATATGATTTTTCTCCTCCTATTGTTGACCAGTTTGAGTCTTACTTACCTTTAAGAATATAGTAGCAACATAGTACATATGGCATTCTTCTGGTATGGAAAGCATTCTAATGATTCAGTGTGATTGCCCCTTTCCCTAGACCAGGCATAGCCAAAGTATGGTTTGTGAGCCACGTCCAGTGCCATTTTGTGGCCCATAGTGCCCTTTCAATGCTTGCCCACCCTGCTCTAGACCAAAGTTGGGCAACTTTGAGATACAGCGGCAGTTCCTTCCTGGGACCTCAGAGGGCTCCATCCATTATGCACATCAACCTTTCTTTGTGCATGTGTGCTAAACAGGGAATTGACAGCCTTTGTGGTATAGGGGATTGCATGTTTGACTAGGACTCTGGAGACCAGAATTTGAATCCCTGACCAGCCATGAAAACCCACTGGGGTTTTCTCTTAGCCTGAGAGAAAGACAAAAGCAAAACTCTTCTGAACACATCTTGCAGGAAAACTCTGTGATATGTTCACCTTATGATACCATAAGTTGGAAATGATTTGAAGACATACAACACACACAAACAGGCAATTGTATCCACAGTTGTTATTGTTATTGGCTGTTTTGTCATGCTCCCAGCTGTTTTAGAGGTTTTTTTTTTTGTAAATAATAATAATAATAATAATAATGGTGGCAGATGGTTTGACTGACCTAGGTGCAATCAGCCATTTAGCCAAAAGTTAAAAAAAATGGGGACATGGGAATATAGGTGCGGTAGGCCAGAGCTGGTTTCCTAGGGACCATCTTATTGGCTGTATCTTATTGGCTGCACTTTCCCCACTTTGGTTCAGGACAGTTTTGAATTAGGAACTGCTTCTAAACAAGGGCTTCTAAACAAGGGCTTCTAATGTGAGCTAGCCAAAGGCTAGCCAAACATGTGCTAACTCCATTAATTACTGAACCCATTTGGATAGTGAAAAAGTTATATTTTTACAGGACTGTCATATTCAGAATAAAGGGACTAGAGGAGGGATGGTTAATTTAATTATACTCTTAAACTCCATCCACAATGCAGAAATAATCTAATTTGACACCACTTTAACTGCTTTGACTCAATGCTATGGAAGTCTAGGAACTGTAGTTTGTTTTGGCGCGAGAACCCTCTGACAGAGATGGCTGAATCTCTCACAAAACTGCTATTCTCGGAAATTGATAGTTTCATTCAATTTTAGTGGAACTACAATCAGGTGTTGTTGTTGTTGTTGTTGTTGTTGTTGTTTTGTTAATTGTTGATTGTTTCTAGCATTTCTCACTTTAAAAAATATTTTATTTGCAAAAAATGCAGCTTTATTATATGTAGAAAGTTTTTGCATAATAATAATAATATTAATATTAATAATAATAATAATAATAATACATTCTATTTTTAGCCTGCCCCTCTGAACAGGTAATCGGGGTGGGGTACAAGAGAAGTTAAAACATCGCAATTAAAATATCTAATCCCAATCAGTGTTTTCCACAAATAATGGCCTCTGCACACAACTATCTATCTATCTATCTATCTATATTAAAAAGCATCTTTTAATTGTCAATGAAAGACTAGAGAACATCCATTGACTGAAAACTTGCAAAAATTCTTTCTGTGTGTTAAACTAAAAGTGATGGGAAAGTCTACCCATTAAAAAGTCACATATGCAGTTAATTCATTGCACTATTAAAAGTCTTTTCCACATTGACAGTTGCAAAAGCCTGTTGAAACAAAGAAAATCATTAACTGTCACCTGAGGGACATTTTGGAGGATACCAGTCTGGCCCGTTTAGGCAAGGGTTTTCAAAAGTTGGGAGCAACCACTGAGAAGGTCCTTTCCTATGTTCCCTTCATTAGTACCTACATGGGTGATGAGATTGAGAGAAGAGTCTCCTCAGAAGATCTCAAAAGCCAGGCATCTTGATGCTTCCCATTTGTACTAAATAAAGAGGTATGATCTTATCCTTCAGTTCAGGCACCAAAAGGTCTTGAGTTAGCACTGAACTGCATATATGTGAAACTGACACGAACCACATATAGACTGAGACTGCCACACCACAGAATTAATGTAGTTTGACACTGCTTTAAGTATCATGGATCCATCCCATGGAATCCTAAGATTTGTAGTTTGTTGTGGCACCAGAGCTCCTAACAGGGAAGGGTAAATAAAACTTTAAATTCCAGAATTCCATAGCACTGAGCCCATAGCATTTAAAGCAGTGTCAAACTACCTTAATTCATCAGTGAAGATGCTGCATGATTCCCTTTCCCTAGCCCAATCTCACTGTATTTTTTTTAAATATCGTCCCCTACACAACAGTTCTCAGTGTTCATACCATTCACTAGGCTGGATAACAGTATGATCTTAAGGGTCCTCAGATATTCAGTGCTTTTAAGAAAGGAATGAAAATAAGATACCTTAAACTCACAAAACACAAATGTCATTCCATTCTGCTTAGTTCCCTAAAGAACCAAAAGTGGAAAGCTTGCATTATTATTCTAGGTTATCTATTTATCAGAAGCCAGCCAAGCCCAAATTTGGGTATTCCAGCCAGCTTTCACATTTACTTCTTATGTGACCTTGGGCTCTTCCATCTCCATCTGTAAATTGAGGATGGTAATACTTAGCCATCTTTTGGAGAATGATTTGACACCTCTGGGTGGAAGGTGCTCAAAGAGTGCAAAGCATTATTATTATGATGATGATCTATGAATGTTATTAATGGGCATGACATTTCCATTCTCCCTTTTAAAAATCAGCTCACGGTATTTGACTCCCTGCAGCCACATGAACTTCTCAGACTAAGAACAGACACCAGCACTTTCTTGTATCAGTTTGAAATTACAGCACTTTTTTTGGTCATAGTCCCTTTATTAAAAGGCAGTAAGCATTTTATTTAGCCAGCCTCCTTGCAGTTGTGGCTACCAGTGAAGAAGGAGCACAGAAAGCCACTTAGTTTGAAGAAAGAAAAAGCTATATGACAGGTGAATTCTCATTTCTACTGAATCCAAGGGGTTCCTGTGTGGGCCAGCCAGAGGGTTTGGCCTGTGTATTAGAAACTCAGTTACTGGAAATTTTGTTGCTGATGTAGACTTAGTGGGCCTATAGGACCACTTTCAACTCTATGATTCTACTATTCCATGATTCTGTGACTACCCTATACTGGAATATGGCTCAGCTATGGCTTGTGAAACCAGACAGTTGTTGAGGAACAGTTTTATATGACAGTCAATTATTTCAATCAATTTTGGGGATATAGAATCTTTCAGATCCTGTAGGTTGCCAGTTCACATAAACCCAAGCAATCCGGGTGAGGAATGATGAATATGGAGGTTAACATATTCCCCACCTCTGATTTGGATATTAAATTGTCTTGTGCAGAAGAGATTTCAGGATTCTCTATGCATGCTGTTAATAAGAAGTGACAGTAAGCCAGAACTCACTGTGTGTTTTTAAGTAGTTCAGTTCCTCTGTAATTACAAGTTGCAATTCTATAATCAGGGTGAACTAATCTTGAGATCTGAGTAATTACTATCAGTTATATTTTGCTTGCAGTCTGCATTCTCTAGCCAATGCAAATAATAGAAGTGAGCATAGATTTTGACCATGTTATGTGGTAGGTATAAAGGAGAAAATGAAAGTACATTTAGTCTAGCATTGCAGGGAAAATGCTAGACACAGTACAGATAAGAACAAACATAGTCTTTTGATGTATTGTCAGGGTCTATTAGGTCCAACATTTGATATCCAACAGTAACCTGTCAGATGGAAACAACAGATGGATATTTTAGAACTGGGGCCTTTGACAAATGCTGTGTGTGTGTGCGCGCGCACACACACCATGTCTTTGTGTGGTGAGTTTCATAGCGTTTTCTCAAGCAAGGAATACTCAGGTGATTTTTGCTACCTCCTTCCTATGAAACATACCCTACAGCAACTGGTATGCTTTGGCAATCTCCCGTCAAATACTAACAAGGGCTGACTTTGCTTAGCTTCCAAAATTAATGAGATATGGTGCTTTTTGAGTATTTAGGCCTCCCTTGCTTCCTTCAAAAATGCTGCAGTGCAAAGATCTCATGTTAAGGGTAAAATAGGAAGTTGCTATATACGGAGTAAGATCATTGATTCATCTGGCCTAGGCAGAAGTTATGCAGGGTTTTAGTAAATATTTTTTACCTAGCCCTTCCTAGAGATTCCTGGAGTTACCTGGTGATCTCACATCTAGTATTCATCAGGTCTAACCTTGCTTAGCTTCTGGATTCTGATGAAACCAATGTGTTCAGTAAGGATTGGAAATAATATTAAAATATTTTGGAAAATGGGGGAAATTATTTCTTAACCCTGATGAGGAGAATCCTGGACTGAGAAGAATCTTCACAATTTAGAACAGTGAAAAAAATTCCATACAAAATTTGTATGTTTTTGCATTTGTAGACAACAGCTTTTTTTTTCTGTGCAAGAAATGGACATTTCTGCAGAGATTTTTTTTCCCCAGAGAAAATTCTGTTTCCTGAATGGAAAATGCTGTTTTCTGTGGGATGGAAAAGCAAATCCATCATATAATAGGTCTTAAACTGCAAATAATCCTCAAATGCTGTGCAGCATTTCTCATGGGGGAGACTTTCTCACAGAGGAAATAAGTTCCTAAAATTATGTGTTACTTCTTTTGAGACTGAAATTTAGTAAATACTTACTTCCTTAGTGTTCAGGCTTTCAGTCAGCCATTCCAGATTCCAGAATGCATGATACAATTTCCCTCTTGCTCTGCCCCTGGCTGGTGGCTGATTTTTTTTTCTTCTAAAGAGATTTTTTTTTTTTTTGTATTAAAAAATCTACATGAGTTAGGATTTTCTACTTATGGTAAACCTAGGATGAACTTATCATAGGATTTTTGTTTGTTTTTTACAGGTTTCTTCGGGGGGGGGGGGGGGGAATGTTGCCATTGCCATCTTCTGAGGCTGAGAGTGTGTGATGAGTCCAAGGTTACCCAGTGCATTTTTATGCTTGAGTGGGGATCTGAAGTCTGCTCTCCAGCACTATAGTGCAATGTTCAAACAAAAACCCCACACTGTCTAAGGATCCATATTTGGAGAATGAGCTAGCTATTTGTGTTTAGTATGGTTAGGTAGGTAGATAGGAAGGCTTCCTTCCTTACAAATTATAATCTGTTTAGAATGCTACCAGCCTTTAGGGTTTTTGGTTTCTTTCCCCAGAATCCCTTAGAGAGGTCATCTGTTGTCATACACTAGTCAAGAAAGCAGGACACAACAAATTCAAATACCATCCTTCTGTAAAACCTTAAAAAGAAGGCATCCATCTGAGGTTAAAGCAAACCTTCCTGGATTATATGGAGATGATGCACACCAGAAGGGGTAGAAAAAAGAGAGAGGCTGACATGCCTACACACACACACACACACACACTTTGAGCATTAAAGGGCAGCTCAGAGTAGTAGTAATGACTATGGCTAGATCTATCTCTCTACCCCTCTTTGATTTAATCACCCTATATACTAACCGTGTTTGGCTATTAAAACTGCATTTGCTGAGATTTCAGAATCCATGTAATGAAAACATAAAACAATTATTTATTTGTGTTGTTGTTCAGCCTTAGCAATTCACCTTGCATTTTTTACAGTCACCATTTATTTGCCATACATTGGCCATCCTATCCTATAAAAAGAGATGTGTTAACTGCTTTTTGTGTACTTAATTTTTAGGGTCCGCAAGATAATACAGTTTTCAAAAAAAAAAATCACTGTTTATATTGGTATCTGATGATACAAAAAGTTGTAGGAAGGGAATGGCTTCTATTTCCATAGAGAGGGAGAAAAGAAACATGTTTTAAGGTATTTCATAAATAGCTCAAATGGCTGTGGTTTGCATGTACACATTTCTAATTTGTCTTAGGACAATGAAAAGTATTCCTATTTTAAAGATCTAAAAGTGAAAATAACAGGAGTAAAATCAAGCATACACCTGAGACTAAGAACAAGGCTCTGAAAAAATGAGATGTCTCCAGGTGACTGTGGCATCTAACATTTCTGACAACTAATATAGTCACCTGCAGACTTCTTGTAGCCCCCTTTTAATACCATAGTAATGGTGAATTCATAGTTACTCTGTGCACCTCTAAGAAACTTGGCCCTGCCAGAGGGAAAATAATGTGTTGGCAGTGGCTCTAGTGCTGAGAAAACATTGGCAGAAGGCTTTCTGCAGGTGATAATAAAGCTAAAAGAACTGGAAGCCACTGTGGGTGCCAGAGGACATTTATCCCATAACAGTTCATTCACAGGCTTCTATGTAGACTGGTCCAGTGACTCACCTAAGGTTTTGCAATGTCTCCTACAACTCCTACATTCCCGGGTCCAATTTTATTTCTTTTTTCTAAGGCTAAGAATAATAAGCTGGCAATAAATAGGACATATTCTTGAGAATATGCCATTTGGGTGAAGAGAATTTTTTAAAAAAATATTCAACAGTGGAAGTTCAGACTTTTTTTTCCCAATAAAGAGAAACTGATGGAATGAGTTGTAAGGCTTTTGACAAGCGCTGAGCAAATACCCTGAGCGGAAGTACATGCTCCATGAGGAAGAAAACAGACAGGTGCTGTTGGGTTGTTTGTAGTTTGTTTTCATTCTATATTTAGTTTCTTCAAAACACAACATCTTAGCAAAGCTGCATTTCCCCCAGGTAAAACTGATTTTAAAAAAGAAAGAAAAGAAAGAAACATTAACAAGATGGAGAGAATTCACACAGCTGGAGAAATCGGGCTCAAAACTGTTTTCAAACTCATCTTTTTGTGTGAAATTTGACATGATGTCCTTATTGACATTGTCATCATGTTTTGGCTCATGTAAGCCTTTACATTATTAAACTTGGGTATTTGTGCAGGTCCACTTTCTTTCCTTCTTGAACTTCTCCTGCTGACTTTCACTGTTACACTCCACTGATATTTCCAGTGGCTGGCTCTGGAATATAGCTAAGCTCTTCATGTCTGATTCTCCTCTAAACTGAATATATTCATCTGGATATGTTCAAATACTCTTTAGTTATTTTTTCAGTGTTTGCATAAGTGTGTAAGTAAATCAGGATGTTATAGAGAAGAGGACTAGTAGATGCACAAGTAACTAACTTTATAACATCTCTGTATGGAGGCATCTTCTCTAGAATCTTACTGTCTGTGTGGGGGAACTTCTCTACACTGCGATATATTGACACAAGGATATAGTTTGTACTATTTCCTAAGCGAAGAAGTCATGCCTGTTCATCCACAGAACTTGCTGTATATAATACCTTCCAAACTACAAACCAGAGTTCAGATTCCCATAGTGAAATTTCCAAGGCTTTAAGTGGGTTATTTTATTTTGAGCAAGCTGGTCTTCTAGTTGAACATGCACCTTGGGTTTCTCTGCATGTCCTATCACAAAAATGAACTGTCTATGAAGTGGAAAGGCTTCAAATGATGTCTAATCATGTCCAGTCACTGTTCAGAGAAAACAAAAAAGAAAGCTGAATGCCAGATAGTCTGAATGCCATCCAGTCTGCAAGTTTGATGTTTTCCATGTTGGCCCTAAACCGTAAGACAGTGGTTCCCAAACCAGAATTCCTGACTGGTGGCCAAGCTGGCTAGAACATCTGGGAGTTGAAGTCCAAAATGCCTGGAGGACCAAAAGTTTGAGAATCACTGCTGTAGGAGATGCATGGGATGTAGCTACATCATGAGCATCTTATTGCAGGGAATTCTAGCAAAAGAGTCAGATAAATCAGTGAACCGATAGGAAAATCCACATTTACTCCGAATCATAGACAGCAATATAACCATCTCCATCGATCTGGAGTCAGAAGGGATAGAAACACCCCTGATTGTCTAGTGATTCTCTCTTATCCTTCCCTGTTCCATTCTTCTTCAGTTCTGAGTCTGACTATGTAGTCAGAGCAAAAATCATTCATCATTCATCAATGATGCACATGTTTGTATGCACAATATCCAGGTTTTAGTCCCAGGAATCACTGGTTAAAGCTGAGAAAGAATTCTGTCTGAAACTTTGGAAAGCCAGTGTCAGAAAGTATTCCTAACATGCCTTCTGTACTCAAAATATCAGATTCATACCCAGCAGTTCTGTGTAGAAGAGTGGAACAAATGTGTCATGAGGTTGCAATGTTGGTTGTTGTAGTACCTGTTTAAGAAAAAGAAATTGAACATTTCCATTGTTCTGACCTATTTTATGGCAGTTTCTAACACCTACCAATATGTTTTACTATTTTTTTTAATTTTTTTTAAATTTTGTAACATAAATTTTATTCTCCTACTTTTCTTCACATTTCTTTCCCTTTTTAAAACAGTGAAATGAGCCTCTTGTATTATAATTCTGGAAGAAACTTAATAGAGGGAGGAATCTGCCCTTCAAACCATAGGACCAAGTTTTTTAAAAAAAACAAAACCCTGAAGAGCCCTACTTCAAATTCAAAAAAAGTCACTATTATCCCCCCTCCCACACAGATTGAATGAGTGGAGGTAGAGATAACAACAACTAGCAAAACCTAAAAAAATCTAAGGAATTAAATCTCAAGAATTTGCACTTCTTTAAACCAACCTGGAGGAGCCCATAATCTGGTTCAGATAGAACTCCACAACAGAAAACAAACACTAGTAAGGTTAATAAACAAAGCCAGTTTCAATGGACTAATCCCTTTGCCTTGATAGATAAGATTGGTTATCACATATTGTTATACGACCCCAAAATACCTGTGGTGAATTAAGTAGGTTTTATCTTTATTTAGAGGCAGATGATCAGGCATGTGAACATGTAGCTAGGGCTTTTGTGTGTATTCTGGCAAAAATTAAAAAAAAAAGGAAAAGAAAGAACTGTTTATGAAATGCACAGTGTATAAAAGTATGTGTGTGCTCATTTAGGAAATGCCGGTGGCAGACTGCCAGTCAATTCCTGATAGTTAAACATCAGCTCCAACTCTAGCCCTGAGAGAAGAAAAAAATATCAAAGGAGCCATGTACATGTTTCCAACAAAACAAAACAGAAAAAAGATAGGAAGGGTGTATAGTTCCATTTGGAGAGGAGGTGATCTGTGTTTTCAGCTGCTTGGTCTTTCTAAAGCTTAAAAAGTCTTCTCATAATTCCCTTACATTTCTGAAGCAAATAAATAAATATTTACCAAGATATTAAAGATTTATTGAAAAAGCCATCTATTTAAGCCAACTTGCAGGGAGAAAAAAAGAAATGACTGAATATTTATTATTTAAACGTTGGGCAAGCGCTACGTATTTATTTATTCCTCTGTAATCCTCTCTGTGTTTTATAAATATTGCAAAAGATCCGTCAATAATATAACATGTTTTCACTAATCCAGCGGAATAATTAGGAAACGTTTAGGGTAATATTGTTCTGAGCAAATATTACAGAAAGGCACTGAAAGGCATGACTGGAACACAACAAACCCAGTAGCTTAGGGCTTCTTCTAGCACCTATCAGCAGCTATTAGAATCTATTAGTGCTGCCAAGCAAGCTAGATCTTCTTTTTCTTTTTGGAATGCCTACTTGATTTAAAAATATAAGTTAATTCAGAAAAGAGATAAACATCACATTCACAAGGCTATAACTTCAGGGCCTTTAAATCACTGGCACTTTGCTGGTGCATAGATGTATCAGGATATCATCACATCTGTTTGGGAGGTTCATCATAAATGTTGATCTTAAGAGGTGATCTGAATTTTACAGTACTTAGATTAGTTTACAAATTCCTCTCTGAAATTTCCATATTACCTTGTGTTTGGCCACACAGCAAAACCATACCAGAGTGAGAATATAACTTTTGAACTGGATTCACTTTTTAGTTGTGGGGCGGGGGGGGGGGGGAAGATCCTAGTAAAAGATACAAGAAAGAGGTGGGAGAGAGGTGAGAACTTTGGTTGTTTGCATATGCAGCTATACTTCCAAATTTGAATAGCATATTTTCTAACAATAAGACTGAGCTTGATAAAATAACAGCTGGTCTGCAAATGAAAGCTCAATTCTTAGCAAACTACTCACAAGAAGCTTCAGAAAGCAACCTCCCCCACCATGGAATGGATATTTATTTCCTCTACCTTCACTTTCTGATCCGTGCCTTAAACCAAGGGATGTTTCATACAAACAAATTCATCATAGTAACATATCCCTCGGCAACTCAATTAATGTGTGTGTCTTTTCAATTCAATTTGTTCAATTTGTGCAAACCATCACTTAGGGATTACTCTCACATGGGCTCTCCATTTGGTGATCTTTGGATCTATGGTGGTATTGTTCCCATCCCTCCCCTCTACCTCTTGATAAAAACTTGATATGCAGTAATGAGAGCCAGTGTGGTGTTGTGGTTTGAGTGATGGACTATGACTCTGGAGACCAGAGTTTGATTCCCTGCTTAGTCATGAAACCCACTGGGCAAATCACGTGCTTTCAACCTCAGGGGAAGGCAATGACAAATCTTGAAAGAAGTCTTGCCAAGAAAATCCCGTGATAGGTTCACCTTAGGGTCATCAGAAGTGAGATACAACTTGAAGGCACTCAACAACAATAGGCAGCCATGATGGCTTGTTCATTCACACCACCTCCCAGCTGGATTTCATATCCACCTCTCAGCTGGATTTCTTTCAAGTGGATTAACCACTACAAGATTAATATTAAAACAAACTAGCTCTTTGGATATGCAGTTCACTGTTCTGTTAAGTTCTTCAAAAAGTTTGATGAATGATAGATGCTGGCTGGTTCACATCACATATCAGGATACGCACAACTATAAAAGCATCTGGGGATTTGTTTCCTTCACATCTACATCTGGTCTATGCCTTGTTTTTAACAGAACTGAATCCGTTCCTTTTAAATGTTTGTTTATATTTTGCAAATTTTTGTGCACATTTTTAAAAAGTGTGTATTGCTTGAATGCATTTTCCTCACTGACAACAGCATGATTTAGCAATGCTGTGTACACTTTTAAAATCTGCAAATCTCTCTCTGTCTCTCTTGATGTACGCTTTTGAAATATGTGATTTTCCCCCTTGAGACATTTACAGCTATCCAGCAGCACAAGAGCACAGACTGTGTGTATCCCGCAGACTGTCTGGGAAGTATGGATTGAAACAAGCCCACTGAGACTCAGGCTGAAATTATATTCTTCACAAACCCCTTGTCCATGTATTTATTGTGAAGTGATGTTGCTGCTGCATTTATTTATTTATTTATTTTGATAGTCTTGTTTCAATGCATTGTTTTCTTATCATCCCTCAGCATGTGTTTAGGAGTTCAACACTGAATGTATTTGTAAGAAAGCAAGAGAAGAATCAAGGTTGTAGCCTTGTTCCTGACTTTCACATATTCACTGCACTGCTTGCATAAAAGACAACATGAATACATTCCCACAAAGCCTAACTAAACTCTGTGTTCCAGGCTACATCCAGAAATTTTGTACACAATAAGACAATAAGATATACACAAGCTCTGTGTTGGTGAAACATCAGAAAGGTACTCTTCTAGAATATGGCCACATAGCCCAAAAAACTCACAAATAATATGGATTTGGCCATGAAAGATTTGACTCCACATACAACTGCATGTTTGCACAAACTCCCAAACAATCCAGTGCAGGACAGTCACTAGAAAGGAAGCAGAACATTTCTTGCCAATGTGCATAACATAAACAAGACTTACTTTGATGACCAATCCATGAAATAATGAGACTACACACAAGAATTGGCTTATTTAACTATCACCTTAAATAAATTTTATCCCATGAGATGTGCAAAAGGAGAAGAGCAGCCTAGTGTGAGAGCAACTGGGTCAGTTGGTATCTCCGAGGCCTCCTCCCCAGCTTCCTTTGGGCAAAACACCTAAGCCTCAGGGAGAACCCTGGCCAGCCATCTATAAGGACAACCCGAAGATCCAACCCCAAGCTTATCCATGTGCATGGCACTTAGCACTGTGAATGGCACATAGCATCATTAACCTGGCCTCTAAAACTTGGGAGGTCTTCAAAGGCACATCACCCTAGCAAGCTGTGCTGTATGTTGATACAAATTTCTATCTGCCCATGTGTTGAAAAAACGCAGGTATAAACAAACAAAATAATACACCGAGGAGACCTCACAGACCTGTGCTATTCTTCTCACACAAGGGTGGGCAACCACCACAGGCCCTGGAGCTATACATATTTCTTCTGCTGCACCCAGAGAGCCATGCTTCACCCTTTTTACTAAAAAAAAAGTCCTTCACATCCCCTAGGGCTTGTGAGATGCAATCTTATCATGTTCTGCAGGTTTCTGGACCTGTTTTTGCTCCAGGAGATGGTTTTCTTTCTTTCTTTTTCCCCCAACCCGCAAGTGATTAGGAGTCCCTTCCAATTTTGGAAACCTCCTCTTCACCTAAAGTAGCTTCTGGGCTGTTTATGCCTATTAAAACTGCCCCCCCCCCCCCAAATGGTCTATTGAGGGTGCAGAGAGCTTTCTCAGTTATTGTTATAAAAACAGGTGCAGGAGCTTGGCCTACAAACTAACTTTCTTTCTTTCTTTTCCTATCTCCCCTTCTCTCACACACAGACACACATGGTCCTACTGAGTGCCCATTAGAAATTTCACTATATGCAATACATGTGTTCCTTATGAAGTAATATAGAAAATGGATTCCCATTATATGCTACCATGAAATCAACCACAAATGGATGGATGGATTTTTTTCTGCCGCTGTTACATACTATCTAATATTTTATGACACTGCTACATACTATCTAACATAAACCAGGATACATATGACAAAGCAAGAACATTGTGTGGTCAATATGGAAAGTTATGAAATGAGGAAAAACATACAAGCTAGAAGAGGCAGTGGCAGATTGCTCTTGTCCAACTCTACAGGGAAAGACAATAATCCAGGTCACTTTATGCTCTCTCCTTGCTCTGTTAAACTGAGTGCAAACTACTTCTGCTCTTTGAATGCAATTTGCAGCAACTGAAGTAAGCTGAGCAAGAGATAACTAAGTGGAAGGAATAGAGAGAAGCTGGGGCATTTAAATAGCAGTTGAAAAGAGGGGTGACAGGGGATTAATCAAGGGTATGCTGCTGCATACTATACTGTAAGTATAAACGTTTGAAATGTGGCTGAACTATGTCTGTCACAACCCATGACAGGCATAATTCTCAACCATCTTACCACAGACAGAAGCAATAAAAGACGGGAAAGAAATCTGTTGAGGTCATATTTCATATGAGTGTAGACCATTCTATTGGGAAGTGGGGAGGGAAGAAAAAAAGAATTAAATATGAACCCAAACACATGTTGCATAGGTTTGCAGAGTAATTGGCAGGAGGGAAATGCATCCAAAATTCCATACATGGAAAAATGCATGTGGGTAAATACAGACATTTGAAAACACACTTTAGATTGAAAATGCATACATATCCAATCATATCCAATCACTTTTATTTATTGACAAATTCAAATACATTTGTGCATAAATTTCCATACAAGGGGAGAAAATCTAATGCACATGTGAGTCAGAATGACATTTAATATGAAAAATCTTTAAAAGCCCATTTTGGGGGGAGATACCCAGAACTGATTGGCAGCCCACACAAATCCTCCCCTTCCCACAACAATATCAAGCTGAGATGATTTGGAAAAAAAATAGACCCATGCTTAGTAATTATCATGTATTAGTAAAGATGAGGGTGGGACAAGGACATTGTGAAACTGGGGAATCCTCAGGGACCAGATGCGTAGGTTTTGTCAGATGTAGGAGGATAAATTTCTATGTTCAAGGCACAGGGTTTTGATCCCCTGCCAGTGTGGTGCTGAGCCTAGATTAATAAAAATACACTGATAAGAATCCGTGTTTTATTAAAATGTGCGCACACAGCATCAGTATCCAGCAATTCTTGGGAAAGGTGATTTGGAAGCTTGCCAGCTTCTCTTGCTTATTTGAGTTGCTTATCACACTCAATAAGTAGGTTTCTCTAAGAAATGCTGAAGCAACAAATTGTTTGAGTTCAAACCTATACTTACATCCAACAGTACTCTGTGACAACCCTTGTCTCTCCTCCATTCTTCCAATGAAAATGGAAAGCAAATCACATAGAAGCTTTATGGGAGCTGTAAGCTGGTGTTGGGGTTCCTTCTCTTCCCATATCATGACTGTGCTCTGAATTCCACTGCTAGATCAGAAATGGATTGGAAGCAAGTCTCTTTCTACACACTCACCCTAAATTCTCTTATAACTCTTTGTAGAGTAATGTTAACATGTCACTGATAAGACATACTTTGTTTAGTTGAAAACTGGGGGCATGTTTTCTGAGCTGGTGGCACAGATAGTCTTTGAACAGCTTGTTGTTGTTATTGTAGTTGTGTGACTTGAAGTCATTTCCAATTTATGGTGACCCTAAGATGAGCCTGTGATAGGTTTTTTGTTTTGTTTTGTTTTGTTTTGCAGGATTTGTTTTGAAGAGGTTTGCCATTCCCATCCTCTGGTCTCCAGTTATAGTCCAACACTTAAACTACTAACACCACACTGACCACCATGGTGGCTGAACAGCTGCTCTTTACTAATGGTTCAGGAGAGGTTTGCCCTCATTTATCTATCATCTCTATCTATCATCTATCTATCGATCTATCTATCTATCTTATCTAAACATGCATTGAGTGAGTTGCAGTGCATTTTTGAGCCTCAGTGACAATCCTTAAAACCTAAGGTTAGATTAGTTTTGTAGGTCAAGGTGAGAATCAGGGTTGGTGTTAGAGTTCCATACTCATATTTTGTATTTCCTGACTCAAGAATTCCCATGTCTATCCCTGAATGGAGCCAAACTGCAGGTAACCACCATATGCCATTTCTGTTTCTTTGCAGAAAAAGACATTTGCAGGTTTGTTTGTTTGTTTGTTTGTTTTTTGTACCAATACATAACATTTGCTTGAAGTGGGGGGGGGGGGGAAAGTTACAATATTGTACATTTGTAAATGACAAATGGCTAAAAGTCAAGGGCATTGTCTTCAACTAAACTGTTGACAACTGTCTAATCTGCACTGAAGAAATATTGCAATTCAACATCATTTTACTTCTCATGGCTCCATCCTATGGAATCCTGGGATTTGTAGTTTGTTGTTGAACCAGAAGTCTCTGACAGAGAAGTCTAAGCATCTCATAAAACTACAAATCACAGAATTCCATAACTTGAAGCCCCGGCATTAAAGTTCTTGTTTTTGCAGTGCAGATTAGGTGTAGAATATTTATATTCTAGGAATCTGCAGTAAAATTTTGGAGTTTGCAAGTTCTATCATGATATATGAAGGTTAGAGCATCCACCACTATAAGAAAGGCCAACCCACTTCTTCCTTCCTTTTCCCTCTTTTCCCTTTTCATTCACAGAGAGGGAGAGGGGTTTGTTCTCTCTGCCTCTGTTACTCTTACTCCGTCATTGAATATGTCTGCATCCCCCCCCCATTACCTAGTCTTTATTTATTTATTTATCTTTGCTCTGCTTTTACACAAGTTATGCCAGTGCAAACTTGTTTTACTCCCACACACTGCTAGGGGAAATGGTATTTTTTCCCCCCGAAGACATGTGCCTGAATGCTTAAAGGGATTTGACTCAACTGTAGTCAGTCATTTTAGTGTTCTCAACAGCTGGCAGCAAAGGGTATTCTTCTGTCTTTAATAATTGCATGCAGGGGAGAAGTTTAGCAAGAGTGCCTGCTTCTCCATCACTGTAGCCTAGGGAAAGCAAAGCACCTTTTGTCAAATATTTCTTTGTCTAAAACAATTTCAGAAGTCATAGGTTGTACTCCTTGGACAGGGAGAAGGTGAACATAAAAGCCAGCTGATGCAAATGGTGCTTGTTTATTTAAAGGATTGGAAAACCTATGCTTCACTTCATTCTGCATTCATTTTTTTTTAAAAAAAACAACCTTACATCTAGGGCTTAAGTTCTCTCCAGGCCATCGGCATTCACTAGAGATCATTATTTTCCCCTTAGTTTTCAAACAGCTATGTTAAGCCACTGGGGAATTTGAGGGTTGAGCACCTTCATGTTGATCATACCAAGTCACAGAATCATAAATCATAGAGTTGGAAGAGACCTTCAAATCCAGTGCAACTGCAAGCTGTGCAGGAATTCACAATCAAAGCACCCCTGACAGATGGCCATCCAGCCTCTGTTTAAAGACCTCCAAAGAACGAAATTCCACCACTCTCTGAGGGAATGTGTTCCACTGTTGAACAGCTCTTGCTGTTGGGAAGTTTCTCCTAATGTTTAGGTAGAATCTCTTTTCCCGTAGCTTGCATCTATTGGTCCATATCCTATTCTTTGGAGCTGCAGAAAACAGACTTGTTCTATCCTCAATGTGACACTCCTTCAAATACCTAAACAGGGCTATCATATCTCCTCTTAATCATTTCTTCTCCAGGCTAAACATACCCAGCTCCCTACATCTCTGTTCATAAGGCACGGATTCCAGACCCTTCACCATTTTGTTTACACTCCTCTGGTTCTACCAAGGAAGCTATGGGAATTCTAGTTCATTGTTGAAGGCAGCAAAGGACTGGATGTGGGTGAATATATTGAGACTCTGGCCAAAAACCAACCTGAAATTGGGATTGCAACCTGTTTTGTGCTTTCTCTACAAGTTCAGGCTCATCACTTGTGGGTGCTCTTGGGCCCATCTGTGCCAACAGAAAGTGCCTTTTGTGGCCAGGAGGACCCAACTGCCTCCTTTCCTTTCATGTGTTAATTATCTCCCATTTAGACTAGTGAAAAGCACAACAAGGGGCTGCCCTTGAAAAATGTTAAGTAGCTACAAATAGTGTAGTATATGGCAACCAGACTATTATCAGGAGCATGGCTTAGAGACCACAGAAATGACAGTCTTGTATGAACAGCCCAGATTTCTAATTTGCTTCTCAGCTCAATTCAAGGGACTGGTTGTGTCCACTAAAGCCCTTCCTAGCTTGGGATCTGGATATCTAACCCTCTTCCCCAACTTGCCTGTACAATATCAGTCTGTCCAAAATGTTACATCTGTAGTGGATACCATATTGCACATCCCACAATTCTGAGAGGCTGGGTTGGTGAGTACATGTAAAAGGGCTTCCTCAGTAGTAGCACCCTGGTATTTTTAAACTAGTTATGGCTTCTCTGGTTGTTTGTGGGTAGAAAGAGAGTGTGAATGTGTCTTACATAATGTTTTAACTATTGTGCACCACCACAATAGTGATGTTTAAACTATTGTGCATCATCACAACCTGCCTTGGAAGATTCAGAGGTAACAAACAGATGCAATATATAAGTAAACAAGAAATAATATAAAAATTAAGAAATGTATGCATTCTGGTTCAACATTACTCCCCACCCACCCCACAATTTGTACTGTTTGAATTGGTAGAACAATTCCTAATGTGGAGGGAATCATGCTGTACCTATTTCTCAGACATATGCTAAAGATGAGGAATCTCTTGGGGCAGCGCGGAGTGGGGTGGATGGTGACAACCCAAGTTCATCACACTGGTGTAAGTTCATCACTAATGTGGTATTCAAGGCTTGGAAGGCAGGCAGGCAGGCAAAGAAAAGATAAGAAAAGAAAAGAAGGAAAGTGAAGCGATCACAGCCTGGAACAATGGATTTATTACCTGGAGCTTCTTTCACATCACTAAAAAAGCAAACAAAAATAGTTCAGATTCTTTCTGTCTTGAATTTGAATAATTTAGAATTGCAAGTTTTAATAAATTATTATAAAAACTGAGCTGAAATGAAATACTCATCTGTCTTCAACATATAGGCAAGTGTCTGGTTATGCTGGTAAAACTGTGGGCTACCTAATTTCTGATATTAGCAAAAGACATTTTTATGATCCCATCTTAATCTTCTCAAGCAGCTACAGTTAAGAAATTAAAAATGGCTATAGCCATCACTGCATCAGTATCCAATTCCTCCAAGGGTACGATGTTATACATCGTTTTATACTTACCTGATGAAGAGGAAATACCTTTCTATTTGTATGAAGGACTCTATAGAACTTATTTACATTTAGTCAGGTGTTCTCATTTCCTACAATTCATAGAATATATCTCAGTTTTGGAGTTTTCATGCTCCTCCATTGAAAGTATATTTTGTTTTTGTGTATAGTTTGCCTGATGGGCATGTACACACAAATACTTATACAAATGCATTACAGCTTGCAATTTACATTGCAAATTAGACTCAGCTTGGGCTTTCACCCAAATGAAATACAATTCCAAAGGGAAAATGTCTTGACCTAATTAGTCAGTCCATTGGAGAGAATCAAAGGGAAAGTGATGACATTGTTTAGGTCCATTTTTATGACCTCTTGTCAGTTTGCTACTTGTGAAAACAAGGTTGTGTTCAGGTTCACACAAACCTAGTTTGAGATTAAAGAAGTAGTGAAGGACTAAAGCAAAGAGCTCTGAATAGAGATTATGAGGCAGCTCAGAGAGAAATATGCAGATTGATCTGAAATATTCCTACACCCAAAATTGTCCACATGAGTAGCAGAGCTAGTGACACCTTTGCTTTCTGGTGGTTCAGTATACACAAACTTTGTTTCATGAACAAAATTATTACAGATATTTTGTGTAAAATTACTTTCAGGCTATGTGTATAAGATTTATATAAATACAAATGAATTTCATGTTTAGACTTGGATCCCATCTCTAAGTTACCTCATGATAAATATGCAAATATTCCAAAATCTGAAAAAATCCAATTCCAAAACACTTTTGGCTCCAAACATTTTGGGTAAGGGAAACTCAACCTGTATCCTTCAGATTGTACTATTCTCCAAATTTTGTGATACACATTTTGGATAAAAAAAAATAATAACATAGCAAGGAGTGTCACATGTAGAAATGCTAGAGAAAATTACCTACTAAAAATGTGTATAGTAAGGAGAGTTATCTACATAATGCATAGATCAAAGAAAACTGCATGCAATCTAAAAATTGATTTTTCAAGGGCTTCTTTTTAGGGTTTCTTTTGAAGAGTTGTTTTGCAGACTTTAAATGTGGAAGATTGAAGGAATGAACTTATGACTGAACATGAGAAACTGGTGCAAATCAGAAACTGAGTGATTTGTCTCTTCCTTCCTAGAACACTGGCCATCTTACACATGTCAGGTTCACCTAGGACAAGGCAGTTGCTTAGATATCCTGGTCACTCCATTTTGGGCTTCATAGGTTTTTAGGTCAAAACCTGAACTTTTGAATTGCTCCCAGAATCTATACCTGGAAACCAGCCATTGAAATACCTTTTAAAATAGAGTGTATTCATCACAGAAGGACCTTAATTAATAATGAAGTTTCTCACATCTGAACCAATTGAAGATTCTGAAACATGTTCATCAGTATCCCCCTACAAGGACTGGTTGATTCCAAAGCAGAACAAATCATCTTTGTTAACTATCATTTTCATGCCATGAACTGTTAAATTCAGAAATGTAATTTTCTCACTCTTCCTTCAGAATCAGCAAGTCCAGAAACCAGTGCCTACTTGTGCATTTTCCATTATCCTCAGCTATCTTTTCTTTTACAAACATGCATAGTGACTGAATATCCCTTCATAGCCACACACCACTAGATCTGGTAGTTGGAACTAGGTTTTTTGAAGTCAGTAGCTTCCCTTTTGGGGGAACAAAGGATGGAGTGACTCTGGAGGGCTAGAGATTCTAAGATCAGTTACTTTGCAAATTCCTTTGTTGTAGATCTAGGGCCCTCTTAGAAAATATACATATTTCAACAAACACAAGCGATCTTGCTCGGTTGGTTTACCTTGAAAGTGAGTCCTGTTGTGCCCCAGATACAGTAGAGCCTTAAAGCAATATGCTAAGGGCTTAGTTGGAATAGGGAAAGCTTAACTGTCTTATTAAATGCATCCAATCTTGCTTTATGGCTGTGCACAGTTCTAGTTAAATGTTCTGCACAGTGTCTCCAAGGTAGAATACAAAATAGCATCACATTTAATACATATGATGGATTCTCTGGATAATACTCTCCCCCTTTCCTCTGATTCCATTAATATGTTAAGGAATGGGGGGGGGGGGTTTCCAATATATCAACATAGCTATGACCCCAGTGAGGAAACCAAAGTCAGCCCAGATGAGTTAATCCCACCAAACAATGCAGAAGATGTAGCTGGTAACAACATAATCTATTATGTCACTCAGCCTCTTCCAATCAATCTTGAATGGATGAATTCATTGCTATGTCAGAATCCAGTTTCAGCTTTGGTCTGGAGGTAGAGAACTGGTAAATGCTGGATAACCCATCTCCATTATTTTCTCCACTAATTTCTCCATCTCTGGCAACTTTCCATCTCCTTCCATGACTGCATACCACGTCTTTCCCGAGTAGGTTTGTCTTGACTTTCTCGCCTCTCCTGTCCACTCTCCTTAATGTATTTTTGCTGATAGACCCATCTTTCCTTCTACACAGACAGGAAATATGATTAGATTGAATCTCATTTGTTTGGAGTGCTCCAATGATGGAGGGAAATTATTCCACAGCAATATTTGCAGATGCATTCATCATTGAATCCTGGGCAATTCCTCACCATTAGACAATGACTTTGTGATCTTCAGGGAGGTTTAATTAAAATGACTTTCTAATGAGTCTCTAGGATCTCTGCCCCTTCTCTTTGGTATCATGCTTGAGTCACAGAGATGTTGTCCCCTTGTTTCAAGGATGGGGGAAAATATGCATTTTGATATGAACCTACCGAATACATGCTTTGTGAATCTGAACTAGAATGTTGTCATCTTACAGTATTTTCACTTTGAATTTAGCAATACTTTTCTTCAACAGATTTTTTTTTAAAAAAGTATATGAGAATGCAAATATATTAAGGTAAAAGTGCCCTTCAAAATTATATATATTAGTGGGAAAGGAGATATCAAAAAGTGCTATACAACGAAACACTCCTTTCAAAATAAATAACTAAATAAAATGCATACGTGAAGTAAAACCGTTTGTAGAACTGTGGATAGTCAGAGAAATATGCATTAATTTTTGTGCAGACTTTTTTTTTTTTTTAAAAAAAAATCTCTAAATGTCTAAATGGCATTGAATGAACAGAAAACTGGGAAAGTGAGAAACAGAACAAAACCAGGACTAGAGATAGCCAGGTTGGCCTAACTGCAAAATAGAACAAATCCAAAATCCAAGGGAAAAGAATACCTTTATTGGCCAACCAAAATGTATTATGCAAGCTTTTGAAGGTTCACTGGGTTCTTTATCAGGCAATGATGTTAAACATCATACAGGACAAAACATCATACCATGGGTGGGCTGCAGCTGATGAGACCTAAATAAATAAATAAATGTCTTTTTAAAAAAAAATGAATTAAAGTGAGATGTTTTCTCCCTATTCGTTTCAAAGGTACCCCGGCCATTGCTTAATACTGTAGCATCTTATTTATTACATGTCTTTAAAAAAAATCAATATACCAGCTTTCAAGACCCAATTGTCCCTCTCCCCTGGCAATCTAAATGCATGGACCACCACCTTTGAACACATGAATGAGAACTTCCCACAGCATCAATATTTCTTGCGTTTCTTGCACATTCAAAATCTTTTCAGTGTAATGCAGGTTTACAGCTGTGTTTAACAGTACTTACTCCCACCTAAGTTCATAAGTTTCTTTTTGTAATGTTTAATTTAAATTCATTGTTAAACAGTTACAATTCATTTACAATGACAAGCACAATGATAAATAATGCAACCAATGAAGTATTAAAAAAGAGCAAGTACAGTTCATCATACTTGATACTAAGGAAGGTCATGTACAATTTTCAGTAAAGGTATTTGATTTCTTCTGTTCTGAACTTGGGCTGGATCCACTCCAAACCTCCTCAAGAGATTCACATATTACCAAGACTAGAATAAGTCACTCCTGTAAAAGAAAAATGTATTTAATGTTAAGGGATGCAGCAGGTGTTTTATAGCAAAGAAAGGTGTCCGGTGCATCTGTTGTGAATAGCTTCAGTCCATATAGCTTTTTGGAGGCTACCACATACTCAAATGTGTACATATACTATGCACCTTCTCACTTTGGAATAAACCATACATGGTGCAGTAAAGCTTAGGCATATTTATGTTGTTCAGATAGCCAGAGTAAGACCTAGTTGAGTTGAAAAAAGATATTCCCCCACCTTCACTGCACTGGCTAAATTAAATAGTCCAGAAAAAAGTACCAGGCTGCTTTGTAAGTTTTAATGATAAGGAGCATGGTGTGTGTGTGTGTGGGGGGGGGGGGTGTTAGTAATTTCAATTCAACTTTGTTGACATCCAAGTATTCAGAGGAGTTGTCCAGATGGGTCAAATGGCCTGGCTTCCCCCTGTCTTTCATGTCATCTAGTTAGATTAAAAGGATTCAGACAAGGATTCATTTTGAAGAGGGAACAATCTTGTTTTCTGCTGCTCTAGAGAACAGGACCAGGAACAATGGATGCAAGCTACAGGAAAAGAGATTCCACCTAACATAAAGAGGAACTTCCTGGCAGTAACAGCTGTTGACAGTGGAACACACTCCCTCGGAGAGTGATGGAGTCACCTTCCTTAGAGATCTTTAAACAGAGGCTGGATGGCCATCTGTCGGGGATGCTTTGATTGTGTCGAATCTGATTCATACTCAATTTTACAGCACTTACTAAAAGTATTTAGCTATAAACTATCACACAAGAAGGTTAACTGTTGCCGCATATAAATGTAAACAAATGTCCAGTGATGTTAATCATGCACTCTGTGCCTGATTCTTCTCTTCCCTGCTTCCAATATAGTAGGTTTCATTTGGAATTGCAAGACTTACACAGTGAGTAAATGTTATAATTATTATAGTTCTGTTGTGTTCAACCAGCCTTACAATGGACATCATGTTTGCTTAATTATCATATTACACATTTGACTCAGCTTTAATTTCTTTGTAGAACAGACTTAGAAGAATATAAAATTAAAAACAAAACATTTTGCTTTGTTTAAGATCAGCTGAGTTTATCTTCTCCTTTTGTGAGTGGGTGTACTATTAAAGTCACTTCATGGGGCTGGCACTGCAGTCAGAACTGTATTCCATCATAACTGCTGCCATTGGACAATGATGCCCAATAGATTCCTATTATAGGCAGCATATTCCAAAAGATGCTGCAAAAGGAAAAGGCGCCCCAGCGCTCTCTCACACAAACTCTTTCTCTCTCTGTATAGATTTAGATATTTGGACTAAATCTGCTTGCTAGTCCAAACTAGCATAGATCCATTGAATCACTTTTGAATTATAAATCAACACTTATGTAAATTCCATACATTTAGTGGGTATATAAAAGTTAGTGTGCTATAATGGTTTGAGTGTTAGACTGGGATTCCAGGGGATCAAAGCTCAAATCTCCTTTTAGTCATGAAAACAGTGTGGCTTTGGGCCTCAGAGGAAGGCATTGGCATACCCTCTATGAATAAGTCTGTCCCAGAAAACCCTGTGATAGAATCACCTTAGAGTCTCCATATGTGGGAGGGAGGTGGGATGAAGACACCGTAACAATAACAAATTGGTTTTATAATTTGGACTAGCCATTTAGGTTCTTGTATCTTTATAGTATTTCTCTTTTTTTCTTTCTGTCTCTCAATTTCGATTTGAATGCAGGGAGCACAAAGTAACAGAAACACCTCCTTGAAGAATGAGTCTTCTCTGATCCCATAGAAGCCTGAACAATAACTGTGCATTCATTGCCCTATAAACTAAATACCCTTACTGACCTTTAGAAACAGTACAGGGAGTCCCTTTTGTTTCTCTGCCAAAACAAACAAACAGCTAGGCCTTTCCAGTCTGCATGGACTCTCAATTCTCAATATTTCCTGGAGACAGGGTGGCAATTGAAGCAGATCTAGGGGCAATTGTCTGCAGTCAGGACTCCTGAGGGGTTGCACAGATTGCCAAGAATGCAAAGAAAATGTCTGGAAGAAAACTGGACATTTTCTTTGCATTCTTGGCAATCTGTGCAACCCCTCAGGAGGGTTTTTTGACAAAACAGATTTTTTAAATGGTCTAATTACAGCTGTTTGACACCTTCCACTTAACTACTCTAGTTGCAGCCTACAGAAACTAGTTGTTTGTAGTTTGATGAGATACTTGAGCTCCCTCAAAAAGAAATCTAAATGCCTCATACAACTACAAATCTCAGGACACCTTAGGACAAAACTATGCCAGTTATCAAATTGATATAACTATATAGAGTGTAGTGTGAAAGACATGTATGATTAACCTTTTTGCCAACTACTGTCCCTTTTGCGTCTTCCACTGGGTTATCTGATATTGTCGAGGCTGCCCATCATTTTTAATTAGAGCTTTCCAATGTTTTAATGTTTTAATTGTAATGGCTCTGTTTTAGTATTTTTAAATCTTATCGTAGTTGATGGGAGGGGAAAGTGAATTGTTATATTTTAATTCTAATTGCTTTTAAATGTTGTACCCCACCCCGATTGCTTACCCAGAGGGGCAGGATATAAAATAATAATAATAATAATAATAATAATAATAATAATTAATAATAATGTTAAACAAAGATGGGGGGGAAGGCTGAAAGCTATTTCACAGATTTCCTGGGAGATTCCAGGAAACACTTCCAATTCAACTCTTTTTGAGGCAGAGACATGACAGTCTAGCACATCCAGAAGGGTTGAGGGCTACATGTGTCTCTGGGCTTTATTTATTTTTTTCATTTTTTACTAACAAATTCAGTATCACAACAAAGTTAAGCAGTACATCAATACTTGTAGTATATAATAATAGATCTATAAGCTTGTAAGAGCATTGAATTAAATAAGATCAACTATAGATACATTAACTCTAAGTTTTAAACAAAATTATTTAACCTTTAATTTTCTCAATAAAGAGTGTCTGGGCTTTAACTGTTTGATTGTCCATAGTCTGTCACTTAATCCAATTAGAATCAACTCCATGTCATTCATATACACATTTCTCTTTTGTCTACAATCCTATGTGTATTTTGCTCTGCATATTTATCTTTCCCAGCAGCACTTTGTCCACCATTTATCTAAGGCCCTAAGCAGATGGGCACAATATCATGGGCCAATTTATAAATGGAGACTCAGATGTTATAATTGGAATTGTTTGGAATAAAAATATGGTCTTAGGGAGAACATTCATTTTAATTGCAGACACTCTTCCCAATAAAGATAAGTTCAATTTCCTCCAATTCAGCTATATCTAGAAAACAGAAAATTCTTGTATTAATGTAATTCACAGGCTAGATATGCTAAGTCCCACTTGCTCATTTTGTATAGATCATATTTCTAGAATATAAAACTTTCAAGCATGTGTGTGTGTGTGTCCCAATCCTCCCTCTCCATCCCTACCACCACTCCTTCACTTCAGTTTCAGACTGTGGTTACAGATCAAGCCTTTAATCTTCCTATTTGTGAAAACTTGTTTTCAATGTCTTTCAGTCTCCATTTCCAGTCTTTATCTCCCTCTTCCCTCTCTTCCAGCATCAGAAAGCAGGGAGGAACTTCTGATTTAGGTTGCGTGCATGGTTCTCTAAGACTTAATGAAACTGCCTCTCCATTCAGCCCAGTGGAGGTTCAGTGTCACAGGCCAAAAGATCATATGACTAGGGAGATGGACTTAGAAAAAAATCTGACACTAAACCAGGAGGAAAGCACAACAGCTATTGGAGCTCTGATGTGTCACCCTTCCACTGGGAAACAAGGTTAAAAGAACAAACACCTCTTCAAACATAGAGGAGCTTAGTCAAAGCAAGGAGAGAGAATTATTTAAAGCACCTCATATCTCATCTGACAGGTTAGGCCTTTAGAATTATTGCTGCTGTAACTGGGAAAGATGAATATGCAGAGCAAAATACACATAGGATTGTAGACAAAAGAGAAATGTGTATATGAATGACATGGAATTGATTCTAATTGGATTAAGTGACAGACTGCGGACAATCAAACATTTAAAGCCCAGAGACATTTACGGAAGCATCCTTTAAATATGATGGCTGCATCCAGCCCCAGCCTTCAGAAATTGTCCCCTATTTATTTACTGTGGACATAATTTTTCAAAGCACTGCTAGTGTACAGTTCTGTATGAAATACAAGGATCTTACTACCATTTATAAACAGTTTCTATAAATTGTTCATGTCCTGCTCAGCACGCTTCTAGGTAGCAAGAGGTTGCAGTCCCTGTGAGCTGGAAAGAGATTGTAGCCCTCAATAAATCAGAAAGTGGATATAGAAACATGAAGAGCTAGGACTTAATGATGCTGAATCCTTCATACAAAAGCTAGTGGCTTCATCCTGATGAAAGGGATGTCAATAAAGCAATACAAAGCCTTGTCTTCTGCCAGTCTGCTACCATGTGTTTTTTCAAGAAACTTAAGAAAGTCATCTTAAACTTATGGTCTGGAAACAAACAAACAAACAAGAGGTATTAACAGATGAATACACAGAAATTTAGTAACACAAGGAAGGGAGAAACTTTATAAATTTCTAGCAAAGCTAAAGGTGACTGCAAGAATTGATTAGGTACTATAATTATTTAGCTATTAGTTATTATTCCACCTTTACTCCAGTAAGCTCAGAACTGCATATATGACTCTGTTCCCCTGCATTTGAGCTTCACAAACAATTTGTGTGGAAGTTCAGACTGACAGATTGTGCTGTGTTCATGGTCACCTGAGGAATTTCATAGGATAGTCACGATTTGAATCTGGATTTCCTAAGTCTCAGTCCAACAAACTGACCATTATATCACATTAGCTGGATGTTTTCTATGGGTAAAACTGAAGTGGACTTGCAATAGAAAAGCAGAAGTAGAGAGGATGTCCCTGTAGATTGCCCACCTTGTGCTGTCCTTTACCTATCCTAAGCACATTTCTGAAATGAATGGTAAATCAAAAGGACAACATCTTATGGACAGTCTTCAGGTCATTTTTTAATCTATTGCTTGCAATTGTATCAATGTTTACAGAATCAAGAAGACATTCCTCATGTATTCCACTTCTGAAATCTACACTAGGAAAATCCTTAACTTCAATCATAACAACTTACTGGTAGAGTATATTTGCCCAAAGCTAGTGGGAAAGTGCCTGAGAGAACTATTTCCTCTTTTAAAATCGTGGTTTACACCATCCCAGGAAAAGATTATAATGCTCCTATATGAGATTGTATTTGCCAGGGAAGCATCTCTGAGTTCTTCAATGACTCATAAAGGAAACCTTTATGAATCATTGGGCTTAGAGTCCACTTTTCAGTTGTTGGTAAGCTACATACAGTTCAGTTTTTACAGTTAATATTATGGGTTGCAAAAGTGAGCAAGAGGTTCTCTTTTGGTGGGCCTGTCTCTCTCTTTGAGAATAAATGCCCTAGATTAAGTTTCCAGATAAAATCTTCCAAGATAAATTGATGTTTCACAGCTGTGGGGAGTCTGGAATGAAGGACATCCATTACTTTCAACAGGATGTTGTAGATAGATTTTGGACACACATTTTATTTCATAGAATAGAGATGCTTTGGGATATTTGTCCCTTTAAAGAATTGTCTTCTTTTAAAATTTAAAAAAAAATTAGCAACACTAAATCCAATTGTTTATTCAAACAATAGATCAAGTGTGTTTAACTGGGTATGAACCACCCATTGGACTTTGAGAGCAGGTAGAAATCATATTTCCTGTTCTGAGATTCTGGGATTAAGACAATTTACATATACAGATACAAAATATCCACATTGAATAAAAGTTCAAAATATGTGCAATAGAATTGAAAGTAGCCAAGAACAAGACCATAAAAAATTAAAGTGCAAAGAGTATGGCAATTGTGCAGGAATATTTATTTATTACAATATTTTCAATAGATGGCAAGAATGTACATTATCTAAAATAGAAAAGTTGATTCCTAGGTCATCCCTTTAACCCTCTGAGCAGCTAACATTAAATCAGTAGACAATTTGCCATCACACACACACACACACACACACATATAGTTGGACTGCAAGTCTCAGCACCTATAGCCAGTGGTAAAATCATGGGAATTGCAATCCAACATTTGAGGAGTCACAGATTACCCATCCCTGGTTTAAATATGCAGCTGGTAAGTAATGTTTATTTACTAATTGAATTAATCTGTTGATTTAATATAATTAAAAGTGGCAATTGGCAAGTGATGAGGAAGACCTTTTGCCTGAGATTCTGCTGCCAGAGTTAGTAACAGTTAGATAATGTGATGATAGCAAACAAAATTCTGAGGCCAAAATTCTGTGCTTGCTAGTTCTACCTAGAGTAGATACACTAAACAAGTGCTGAATGGTAAATCCAACTCTTAAGTAAATCTATTCAATTTGATAGAATATTGTAATTGCACTTAGCAATTGGATTTAAGCTTGTGTTGTTATGTCAAAGAAGATGGTGAAGATCAGAACGTGATTTTTTGGATGACAAAACCCCAGATATCACAAGGCTTGTGAGTGATACTGGGACTTTGGACTAAAAACTAACCTTCATGAATCTACTGAAGATTCCTCTGAATCATTCCTCTGAAGGAACAGGTTGACTTTTTCTTCCTTCTCACATCTCACAAGGTTTTTTTAAAAATAGCTTCTCTGTCAGTTTACTACCAGCATGTTCCGAAAGCCCAAGGTGTTTTCATGCCAGCTTAAATGCCCTTGATTTATTGTCTGCATAGAGGTTTCCAGGGCTCACACTAGTTGTTTTCCCTCAGCAGTTCACCTCTATCAGGTGAGATCAGTAGCTCGTGGAATTTTTGAAATGTCTTTGGATGAATAGTGTGGACCTTTTATCCCCTGCACTAGTGTACAGCAAAGAAGAGCTACATCCTGAAGCACAAAGGATTCTCAAAGAAGAGTTGAAATATGGGGGAAAGGTCTGTGGAATGAAAGAACGTGGCCAGTGGATGCTACTGAACATTTTATCTATTGATGGCATATTCTTTTTAAAACTGCAATGACTGATAGCTCAAGTTGATCAAGTCATTTATGACATATTATCCACCACTCCAAAACCCAACCCAGCCATTAAAATGTATTTTAATTAGGAAAAAAAAATGTGAAGGTCACATTCAAGTCTATCCCTGCATTGGGAAGAGTGAGGCAACCACATCTGGCATCAGAACTCCTCCATCTACTCTTCCTGAGCTCCTAATTATTTGCCTCTCTTGGAGAACAGAAATGTGCATATACATAACCAGTTTTGTGCCCCCTACACTGGCCTACTGTGCCTAGGTGTAGTGCAAGCTTCCATTCTATTGCTGGTATTCAAGTTAATCTCATAGTTGGGCCCGATAGTTTTGAAACAAAGGAGTTGCCAGTGTGTCCTTTGCCTCCAGACACAGAATGTATGTACACAGGGCACTATTTATTCTTGTTATGTGCCATTAGCTGCTGCTACTGTTCCTGCTGTTTCTATACACCTTCAAGTAGGTGCCAACTTATGGTGGTCCTACCACAGGGTTTTTCTGGGCAGGATTCATTCAGAGGAGTTTTGTCAGTGCTTTCTTTTTAGGATGACGCACTGTGACTTGTCCAAAATTACCCAGGGGGTTTCCAAGGCTGAACAAGAATACAAAATAAAAACCTGTCAAACATTAAATATATAATTAAAAACAATTTAAGATAAATGAAAATTTCCATTTAAAGATAGTGCAAGAATCTCAAAATATTTTTTTAAAAAAAAATAGTAAAAAAAAACAACAACAGAGGACACACCTCTAATTTTAAGAGCCAAAGACCAAGTGAAACAGCATAGACTTTGCTCCCTGTCAGAAATACAGAAGGAATGAAGCCAGTCTAACCTCCCCTGAAAGGGAATTTCACAAGGTGCTGATAAAAAGTCCTGTCATGTGTACCCAACCTGAAAGAGTAATACATATAGTAGTTAACACAAGGAACACACATATCCACCTTTTTTCTCCCACAAGCAGTAAAAAATTGAGCAAGGAATGGTGCTCTATCCACCAGTCTTCATAAAGTGATAGCAGAGCATGTTTTATCAGGAATGGGATCCTAATGATAATACTTGCTTAAAGAATAGTCTCCTTTGCCTACTAGGCTAGTTTCACAGAAAGGACACTACGGATAGCCTCCTGCCACATGGGAATTGTTGGGGCAACAGAATCTCATATTAGAAACTCTATATTTTCAGATGCCTTGGTCCCAAGTTATTTAAGGCTTTAAAATGGCTGCCCATGCATAACTAATGCCAGCCAGGGCCACAACATTTCTAAAAGTATCTAATACTAGGATAGCACATGATAAAATGGCTGCAATCCTGTATTGACTGACTAGGGGAAAAGCTCAGTAGAACTTGGTGCTGCGTAAATGTGAGCAGATATGCTTACAAATCCTCTGTAAATGTCTGAAATTGGTGTTTAACTAGTTTTGGCTGTTTTCTCACAGAGTGTTAAGTGCAACATTTTTGTTAGTGCTGCAAGGCTTGCATTAAATTCTAACTAAACAACTTCTTTTAAAACCAGTGTGGTGCCCCAGACTGGATCACAATTTTTTCTTAACTCTTATGGTGCATGATAAGGACAAATAAGAACATCATTTGAAGAAGAAGATTGTTGGGCTCCCTCAACTCATCAGTGTACAAACAGCATTCTTCAGAAATCTGTATTGTTGCACATCATCCTTAAAGTGCCGATTTAACAGAAAGGTTGAAGTTTAAAAAATATGGGTCAATATGAAGTGCAGAATGTTTGCCCATGATATTCTGAAATAAGATGGCTGGGTATTGATACTTTCAAATAAAGAATGAACCTGTTAAAAAGTGGAGTCTTATTGCCTTATGCAGCAGAGGACAATAACAACATCTATCTATCTATGATACAGTTTTGGAGTATGCATGCAACCTTTGGCTTAGGCCCTGTTTCACAAGTTCAAAAAACAATCATGTGCAGCTTGGCTGTCTTATTCAGCCTGGTCCAGATAAGAATCTTGATTTAAAAAATCAAACTCTCCTCTTGTCTCCTCTCCTTTTGGTGGTTTTCTCTTCTGTTATGAACCATTCATAACCATTCCACTCATAGGAAATTGCTGCTCCCTGAATGATTCAGAGATGCTGGAGAGGAGCCAATGATTCCGAGACATTTAGGAAACATGTCAGGCTTTCACACACACATGCTTCCTAAATGTTTTACCAGCATTTTGTTTTAACAGCACTTACCCCACTGTAAGCCCTGGTCTGAAAATCTTCATAGTCCAACACTCAAACCACTACACAATGCTTATTCTAATTTTTTTTTCTTCATCCTTGTCAAGAAAGGCTGTCTATTAGGGTGAGGAAAGATTATCTTCTGCATTATTTTTTTTTTTACTTGTATTTTATGTATTTTTGGTGTGGAAACATGTAAATGTATTTAGAACAAGATACTGTTTCTTTCACAGCAATATTCTTTCTTGCACATATTTTTTTTTCTTGCAGAAATTGTTTTGCACATGGTCTGAAAAAGCATGGGGGGGGGAAGCATTCTTTTCTCATAGTCTAGCTCAATCAGGAGAAAAATAAAATCAAATTCTTCAAATTTGTATGTGAGATTTAAATATGTGAGAATTTACATCCCAGCTAAACCATGGACCAATTCTTCAGTAGATTACTTTAAGATCTCTCCCTTATATTTCTGGAATCAGAGAGACTTGGTAAAACCATACACTGAGATTAGCTATAGAGCTGTTAGTCACAAAACCACACTCATGTTTCTCCCCTCCCATACTATCCATCCTGGTGTTTTCTTATATGGATACTTCATAGAGAGATGCATCCATTATTTAAGACATGTTATTATCTCAGTGTGTGATAACAAATCCAAATCCAAATTGTTAACGCATTTTAAGGGAGTTCAGATTCAGATGGAATCTGCTCTGGAGGAGTCCAATTTTGGGTCACCTCTCAAATTTGTCCAAATTGGCTGGAATTGGTTCTGGATTCAGGGTTCATCCAAATCCATATCAAATCCCTACATGACACTTCTCTAGATAATCTACTGACCTGACCTCATCTAAAGCAGCTTATTCTTGTGTAGAAACTGCATCTTGCTCTAACCTTTGCTTATCCTCCTGCCTGTAGAAACCATGGTATTTGAAATAAAAGAGGATCATTTTGTCCACCAAAGGATCTAAACTGCACAACACATCTGTAAACAAACACTTTTTTTATATAGTTCCTGGTCTCAATCATACCAGGGAGAAAAACCACCGACTTTGCAAACTTAGCAACATGGTTAAAACAAACAAACAAAAAACAATCTTTCTTCTAAAGCAAGTTTCCTAACCTCCAAATAAAATCTGATTCTTCCTTGTTTCCTGTCCTCATAACAGTGATTTGGAAGTGAGTTGTTTTCTCCCAGCCACACAAGAAAAGATCAAGGATCCAACTTTACTCAGAGAAAGCAATGCATATCTGTCTCCCACTGTGACAGAACAGAATCTGAACAAAATGGGAGCCCTGAGCCATGAGCTCATATATTCTAATATAGTTTGTCAAGTTTGCCAGATCACTACTCTAAAGTGCATGTGCTGGGAATATTCCATCAAGCTAACAAATTAAATAGACATTTTGACTATAGGATAGGCATCAAATGGTCAGGTACAGCCTACTTTAAGATAAACAACCCTTCTCAAGTCCTAGCTAAGTGACCCACTCTCCTGGAACCATCTAATTATAAGATTGTATGTACAGCACTGTGTAAATTTACAGCACTATATAAATAAAGGTTAATAATAATGATAATAATAATTCTCTGTAACCTTGACAGTGCCAGCTTGTTCTTCTAGGGGAAACCTCCTGAGACCAAAACACACAATTCAGAAGAGATGCAAGCATTTTTCTGCGTAGTTGATGTGAAGTCATGTTAGCTTCCTTTTCAACTGTTCTTTGTTATATGGCAGCTACTTGGGATAGGAAGGCTTTATCTTTTTCCCTCTGATATTTACCACACTAGTGATGATGAGTGTTGGTTCCCAAGAGGAGAAACGGGTGACAAAACTTCTTAAATCTGCTCCCTCACTGGCAATGTGGAGGGGGGAGTGATGTGGTTTTGTAAAGAAGCTTTCCTCCCCTGTGTAAGTATGGGGTGTAAGAAATTGCATTTTAACAAAGCATTTAACCTTGTTCAACTGTGCAAGTTGCAACTGTGTGATTTTGCAACTGCACTCCTCCCCCTTGCTTCTGCCAAAAGATTAGCTGTCTCAAGAGGGATTCTATTCAGTTACTCCTGCTCTATTAGCTATGACAGTTAAACATAGAAAATAAGAACTCACTAGGTGTGCGCCTGTAGAGATTTTTGGCTGCTTTTGTTGCAAAATGCACCTGCACAATTCATACATTTAATATCCACCTGCACATGTGGAACAGCAGGTGGACTGCAATCCACTAGAGGGCAGTGACTACTATACCTGCTGAAGTGTACAATACACAGGGCAGAAGCACTGTAGTGAAATGTTTCATTTTGCAAAGGAGCAAACTGATTACTTCTGCCTCTATATTCTTCCTAATATAGTTTCTGCCCCCTCCCCCCCTGCAAAAAAAAAAAAAAAAAAAAGAGAGAGAGAGAGAGAGAGAGAGAGAGAGAGAGAGAGAGAGATTGAGGCAGGGAAATATTTTAAGAACAACAAGACTACTCAAATAAGTGCATGCCAGAACCAGAAAATAATTTAGCTCACAAATATTTGTAGTGGTTCAGGATGATTATCAGTACTAGTGGGAGATATTATTCCAAGAGAGAAAGGAGCATCACCAGCATGTCTGATATGGAAGACTATGACCCTGAAGACCATATGATTCTAGCAGACCAAGATGAAAATGATTTCTTTTCTGGTTTATCTTCTACAAATACCCCTTATTTGTAAGAAAGCTGTCATTTCAGTTTTTCAGTTCCTATGATAGTTTCCCACAGCTGTTGTGCTATTTTGAATGGATATGACAACTATTCATCTTCTTCCATGTTGTTTGCATTCAAACATAGTGCCTTCTCTAAATGTACACATATATGTCTTACCTCTTCTACCCAATTCCATTTGACTCCTAATGCCAAGAATTATTTATTCACAAATTTCTCATTTTCCTTTCTCTTTTTGAAACAGAAATTAAGTGGACAGTCAGCTATCCTTTAAACATTATATTAGAATAGTGGAGGTCATATTCAATGAGTCATCCCACACTTATTTTTTGGTCTCAGGAACCACTATAATATCTAAAAGGCAAACACTAAATAGTTGAGCTCCAACTAGGTTTTCACCACAGAATTGGCAACATCCCTTCCAGAGATGGACCATATTTCAAAAAGAAACGCCATGAAACCAGCCCTATGCATGTTAATCTCTATATGTTATACAAATGTGGTATAATCTGTGGTTTTTTTTAATGCTTTGCACATTGATAGCACAACATTTAAGGGTACCTGTTCCACTGCAGAGGATTTATGGACCCAAACTACATGAAGACATTCTTCACTGGTATGAACTGATGAATCTGTCAGTTTAGCCTTTTCTCCTATGTATTTTTTCTCTGTATCATATAAAGATATTTTCCACTTTTGTTTAGCTTTTTTCTGAAATGAAATGATTAAAATTTTCAGCCATATGCAGTGGCCAAATTCAATAGATGCAACTTGTCTAGTTCCAATATGAAAATAAGCTATATTTGTATTGCACCTTATAGCTGTGCAGCATTCTTATAGCTGTTATACTTAAAGAGGTCTGTTCAGTAAAAAGAAGAAAAACACCTAATACAGCACCATAAACATGGCCAAATATACAATGATTCAAACCTAATATTTTAAGTGCTAAACACTCAAAGCTTTGGCTAAATGTGGCCATCTGCCAGGTTCATTTTTCTTCTAAGAAGCTTTCAGCTGAAATCGTAAGAAAAATTGGAACAAAATCCATTTTTTCCAATTTATAAATCCAAAACACCTCACAAAACTCTAGATGTCAGAGGGATATTACTCCACATACTGTACAAATAGTATCATTTTCTCGGTTGACCTGTTGAGATGTCTAGACCTGGTCACAGTCCTGAAGAGAATTCTCTGATATGTTCTTAGTGATCTGAAGCACCCACTGCCCCTGACCACCTTTTTGCTTGCCACAAGAAAGTTTCAGGGATCAGGGAAGGATGAAATGGCAGCATTAAAGACCAAATCAAGCAAGCACTAGAAACGAGAGCACTAGATTCCCATCTAGGGGATGTCCCTGCATTTCTAACAAGGCATTAAACAAGTAGTGGCATTCTTAGGGACCCCTGATTAACCTTTATCTAAAAGAAACAACAGGACCAGCTCAAAGAAGTGCTAACTGCAGAAGATAAGATTACACTTGAATCTCTTCTGCAAAGAGAACTTCTACTGACAGAACTGGATTGTGGTTGAGTAGGACCACACACAGAGAGAGAGAGAGAGAGAGAGAGAGAGAGAGAGAGAGAGGTGATGGTGAAAGCATAGGAAAGAAGGAGTAGAACAACCAAGAAACCACATTATGCCAGATCTAAATTTGCTCTGCCCATTGGATACAGTAACACATTGGCACAGACCCAGGACAGTCATGAGTAATTCCCAGTTTACCTAGGGTGAGATGGTTTTGGACTTAGCAGAGCTTTTGTTGCCCTAGCATCAGCAAAGCCAGATCACCTTCGTCAGTTAGGATTGTGCTCTAAGTTGGTGTGAAATGTCATCCATTCATGTTTGCAGGTGTACATCCATTGGAAAGCCATGATATAAGAATATATTTCCAAGGGTTTATATACACTGTAGAAATAATGCAGTTAGGCACCATTTTAAATGCTGTAGCTCCATTCTGTGGAATCCTGAGATTTACAGTTTTAAAAGGTCTTTAGTGTTCTCTGCCAAGAGTGCTGGTACATCAAAAATTTAGAATTCCCAGGATTCTGTAGGATGTAGCCATGGCATAGGGCAGATGTACTCCAAGTCGAAGAAAACAAAACAGGCCTTGACCTTCCCATGTAGTGGTGTATTCAAGAGTCCTAAATTAGCATGTGGCTTTAAAGAGAAAATGCTATATGTGGAGTGGCCCTCTCCACAGACCACAAATTATGTATTCTTTACTCCCTGCCTTTGAGTAAAAAAAGTAAAGTGAGGAGAGGTCCCCAATCCTTACGTCTATTTCCAGGATATACTCCAAACTTATATCCACCTCTTATATGTCTCTATTGACTTCAGTGGCAGCATGCTAAAGAATGAATTGGCCCCTCTGAGTGCAGGCTTTGATGGTATTTTGTGATTTTCTCAATGGCCATTCTCAGTTCTTTGTCTGTGGGAATAACTCTGTCGCCTTTCCCTCCCCTTTGCTCTGCTAATCAATACTGTTGCTACAGAGAACATTTTTTTCTGTACAATGCCTTGTCCCACAGGCCATCTCTATACTGCGGGGTGGGTGGGGGATAAGCATTTCCCACTGTCTGGAAGCAACACGTGAACACACACATACATACAAAGGCTGTGGTTTGGCATGGGGTTATAGCATAGTAAGATGATGATACAGACTGTGTGTTGTTGTTGTTGTTGTTTTTCTGAGAGAAAAGACTTCTCTCTCTGACTGTCTGTCTGTCTCGCTTTCTTTCTCAGAGAAATGCCCTTGAGCATGGCATTGATGATTGCATCTTCCACATGGATGCTAACTATCCATGCTTAATATTTTTAAGGGTTGTAATCTTATGTGGGGTATGAAACCAGGGTTTGAATGATATTGGGAATTTCTTGTTCAGAAAAAAAATGATTATTTCAGGAAACCATAGTTAACAGTGCAGATAGTCACTTGAAACTGATGAAAAAGAGGGGAATTCATATCAGAAAGGCAAAGAGAATATATATTTGTACCTTTCATCTGGTGTCTTCAACGTACCTCTAAGGCTGATAGCGATTTTTATTGAATCATTTCTTTAATCCCACATTTATGCCACAAAATGGCACTGAAGGCAACTAGCCATACTAAATGTTACCATAGAAACAAATACTGTTAAAAGAAACAACAGCTTCCTTCATATATATAACAAAAGTACCACTCTATCTGTCTATCTATCTAGTTATACTTTATGCTAAATAAATATGAATATTAGACTTTGATTCATAAGGCAGGAAAGCTGTATGTTGCCAAAGTCTGTACAGATTGTTAAGAAAGGATAATGGTCAGCTACATTGGTGGCTTGGACCCTGTCCATCTCAAAAAGTCAAGTCTTATTTTACTGAAAATTGTATTTCAAACTCCCCCCACCCTCCTGTTGACAAAGAAATGGTTGTATTGATTGGGAGCAGTCAGTGCTTAACTGCCTTGTTTACCTCCATGGAATGGAGACCTGCTGATTTGGCTCAGGCTGGTCCCTCTCCCTTTGTAAAGTATCCTGCAGCCTTCAGAGAACTTGCCCAACACATCTGGATCTCAAAGAGGGCAAATATCTATATTTGATTGACTTTTTGTCTGGCATATGCAAAGCATTGTCTCTAATGCTCAGACCACTTATACCACTTATATCAGAACCTCTGCTCCTTTACTTGTGCATATTTTTGGGTTTTTTTTAAAAAAAATAATAACATTGAGTTCATGTTTCATCCCATGAAAGCAAGAAGTGCCCCTCCCACATGTTAAGATGAGGTTAAAATACAAACATAGATTTCTTTTTGACCTGCCTCTCTCTGAGACCAGCCTCCCTGCCCCAATCTCCAGTCATCTGCTTCATGATGGAAGGTGAGACAGCCCATGAGTGTTTTTCAACCTATAGCACCTTAAGCTTAGCTCAAAACCCTTTAGCTTGGTTAGGAGTCGGGTTTTTAACTTCCATACTGTTCACCCCCTCTTTTACGTTGAGAACCAGATTGCATTGAACATAGACTGTTCTGGTTTTTGCTGCTATCTTTTCCTTTCCTTTTAATAAAGAAATAATTGTTTTGGCCTCAATATCGGCCTGTCTTTTTAAATCATTTTTATTTGGAGTCCCTTTGGTTAATTGTCTGTTTTTAAAACCTTTGGCTTCCAAGGTCCTGCAGAGAGATTGTACCTGGAAGAGCTTTTCCCCCAGACAAGTAAAACCAGTGCCCTGCTCTTAACAGTATTTTCCTGTGGATAAAGGAACAGATAGGAAGAGTGACTTGAGTCTCCATTAACACAAGATGTCATTCCAATGGCAAGGGAGTGGGAGAAGGGCCTCCCTCAAAGATTTCAAAGCCCAAGCAGGCTCATAAGGAAGGATCTATTATTTATTATTTTTTTAAAAAATAAGAACATTTAGTTCCTATTCCTGTTCCAGGTTTTACAGCATTTGGATGACATAACCAGGTATGAATTGTGACCAGAAACGGGGAAGAAGCCTGGCATAACTGGAAGCTGCCATGACAAGGAAGTTATATTTTTTTTTATGTAATCATCAACAGGCACCAATCTGGCCACAACATTCTGGACCTTCTGAATATTCTTCAGTATTTTTCAAAGACGGTCCCATTGTTGCTGTTGCCATATGCCTTCAGGACAACTCCATATTAGTGACCCAAGCCTAATATTTTCTTGGCAAGATTTATTTAGATATCTGTCATTGCCTTCCTCTGAGTTTGAGAATGTGGTTTGCCCACAGCCACTCAACAGGGACTCAAACCATAGTCTCTGAGAGTTTTCGTTTAACACTGAAAGCACTATGCCAGCAGTCCAAAATAGAGCTATTAAATGGGACTGCACTTTATAACCATGTTATACCTGCTCTTTACCAATTTCATTCTCTGTTCATTTTCAAGCCCCATTCAAACCTTTAAAGTCCATCATGACTAATGATCATGTGCCTTAACCTATATAAGAGAGGCACCACAAAAAATATTGAAACATATCTGTGTGGAAATGATTCAAGAAGGCCTTCTTAGCAAGGAGGGATGATTAAAAACTTTCTCAGAAGAATTTTTTTTTCAGGAAACTATCTTTTGAGAAATCTCACCTTTCTTCCAATGGAAATGGCTCCCTTCCATATGATAGGCAAGACTTCAAACACTGTTATCTCTGTTGATGTCACTAAAACTGTCAAAAGTCACCTCCACCTCTGTATTCTAGCTGTTGGCTTTGTGCAGAAGTTTAGAATCCATATAAAAGATCATCTACAGTGAAGAAAAGATGTTTATTAAGGGAGAAGGGAGAGAGAGAAAGGTAGATAGGTTTATTGGCTATGGCTACTTGACTAAGATAAAGAATGCAGGAAGGGATGGAGAGAGGTGATGCGAATTCAGACATGAGCATATCAATCTTTTGGCAAGGATGCAATAGATCAGACAAGACAAAGATGTAGAACTCCAGAAAAACCTATCTGTCTCTACCTCCTCTGTTCCCTGTAGGCACATCATTGTTTGTGTAGACACAGCTGCACATTTCTCTACTTTCAGCAGTAACAACCAATCAGGGGGCAGAGTGTCAGGATACCTGACATATGATGAACAAGGAGTATAGTGCAATGCTTCACTAAATTAGGAAATGCATCACTGCTCCCTGCTCACCACAACACTGTTTTCATTTTATTTTATTTTAGAAAAAGTTCCCCTCATCTTTCAGCTCCCAAACTATAGTTGTCAATCAGCATGGCAAAAATGTGAATACACCAAACACAGTATACAAAATAAGAACATGGTGAGGGATTAGGAAGAGTTCACAGAGGAAGCATGTAACTACTGGCACAAAGATAATTTCAGCAGAGGAGGGTTTGTGTATCACTAATGATATATAGAATTATCTGATACAATAGTATTTAGTTATTGCTTGATAGCTGACATGCACTATTATTATTTTTTATTCTGAAGTATGCAATAATATACATATCTGAAGCAACAATCAAAATAATTAAGAGAGACCAGTATATATATATATATTAAAGTTAGAGTTAGAACAAACAGCACATTTAAAGTCTGGTTTTCGATACTGCTTTGAAATTTCTTCTCCCTGAAGATGAATGGCTTTAGGGCTGGAACTATTGCTTTGATCAGAGTAGATGAGGATGGATTAATTAATGACCCACTAAGCAAAAGCTGACAAACCTTTATCTGTGGAATGGTGGATTTTCTTAGGGATAATTTGTCAATGAGCATATGTAAGTAGCTTCCATACCAGTGGAGCAGTGAATCTACTCTAGGTTTTAGTACAAAATGTAGAGGAGCTACCCAGCTTGATGGATCTATGTTAGGGATAAGGTTCAGAACCTTGGATAGCTCTGATAAAACCTTGAGTGGGTTGACCATCCCATTGGCATAGAAGTCATGAGGCTAAGCCACCATAATTGTTAGCATTAATTATTAATTAATGTTCAATATTAATTAATTAATATCCAATTTTTAATAAATTAATAAATGTAATTTATTGCTAACACTAATTAGTACAAATTACTAATGTTACATTGTTATGTTACATTATTTAACACATTTCCTGATTTTTCATCCAGACTAGGTGGGTGCACAAAAATATGAAGATAAAATAATTTGCACAAACATTATAATAACATAAATGTTATGACAAGATACAGTAAATTATTTAAAAGAAGACTCAAACAAATTTAAAAAGTGAAAAGAGAGCAGAGTGAGTTTTCCTCTGAAAAAGCCTAAACAATATCTTAGCTTGCCAATAAAAATATTGTCGTCTAATCACATACACTCAGCCCCCAAAAACCCCATGATAGGTTTGCCTTAGAGTCACCATAAGTTGAAGAGACACAACAACAAAACTGATTTGTCAGGATTAATTTTCTGGCCTTGGTTTGGGAAGTCTGGTGTACACACTTCTCCATATAAGCAAGATGTCGAATCATAATGTGGAGGATATTCCTGTTTATTTTACAGCCTCACAGTTCAATGATACAATGCAATATTACTCCCACACTTCTGTGGAAGACAGGTGTCCTGGGAGCCTTTCATACTCTGCAATTATATGTTATATTCCAATTTAACTGCCTTGACAACAACTTATGGAATACTAGGGTTTGTAGTTTGATGAGGCACCAGGGGCCCATCCACACTAGTCAGTTATAGTGCTGCTTGAACTGTCATGATCCCATCCTATAGAAACCTTCAGTTTCTAGTTGGTGAGTCACTAGAGTACTTTGGCTGAGAATACCAAATGCCCCTCCTTAAACTGCCAGACCTAGGATTCCAGAGTCATGAACCATACCACTACAAGTGCATAGTGCAAATTCCAGAGGATACAATCAAGAATCATAGCTCTAGAAGTGTGTAATGCAAATTGACTTGGAGACACACAGCAACAGTTGTTGTTGTTGTTGTTGCTGCTGATGATGATGATGTGTGCCTCCAAGTCATTTTGGACTCATGGTGGCCCTAAGGCAAATCTATTGTAAGATTTCCTTGGCAAGTTTCTTCAGAGGGGGGTTGCCATTGCCATCCTGAGAGAGCGTGACTTACTCAAGGTCACCCAGTGGGGTTTTATGCTTGAATGAGGAATCAAACCTTGATCTCCAGAGTTGTAGTCCAGTGCTCAAATCACTACACCATGCTGGCTTTCAGAATTCTAAATACCCCTTTCTAAAATGCAAATCTCGGGCTTCCATAGGATGTTGCTATGGCAGTTAAAGTAATATAACTGTCTAGTGTGAAAGGGCCCTGATTGCTGCTGGTGCCAAGAACAAAGGAGGAAGGAGAAGTCAAGTAGAAGACATCATGGATACAGGATCTTCCTCTCCTGGCTGGGGGCTGGAGAAAAACACTCCAGTCATACACTCAGAAATGACATTATTTGCATGCTCCAAAGGTCAGGTCTTGGGTTGTACCTTGGTGCAGAAATTTAGATCTGAATACAGGAGGCATGTAAATTGCCACTTAATTTCTTCTGCAGGAATAAGTAACTTCAAATGTTTCCCCACATACAATGGATAATATTCCAAAAGTTTTCCTACATTTTTCAGTGATTTTTCAAATTTCAGGTCTTTTTCACTGCTATGACAAACAACCTATGGAATCCTAGGATTTGTAGTTTCATGAGGCACCAGGGGGCCCATTCACGCTACACAGTTATAGTGTTCCAATAACATGCCAAAAAGCTTGTTGCTTGACCTCCAAACCAATGATATAATTAAATGTTGGGTTTGCACAAATCAATTTTATGGTGGTGGGGAGGAAGCAAATGAATCTTATGGAGGTTGACCATTTTTTGCAATGGAGTGTCATGATATCTCAAGATATCCTTTCTTGTTGAGGTCAAGAAAATTTGCAAGTGTGCTTTTCATCCTTTGAATACAACAGTTAAACTCTTCAAAGAAGGCATGATCCGAGTTCTTTTAATTAAACAGGACCTGAAGGATGACAATACTGACCTATCTTTTCTCTATTCAGAGTGTGACTTGCAGTTGGATGCCCCAGAGATAGCACACCAAGCTTCAGGCTCTCCCTTGCTCTCTAGGAGCTGTCTCATTGCATCACTGATCAATGTCTCTCTTTCCTGTTCCTAAGCAAGGACATGACAGCACTGGAGAGAATGGAAACCAGATGTAGTTTCCATGGCAACATCCAAAAAAAAGAGTGTGTGTATGTGAGACAAAGAGAAGGAGGGTGAAGGTATGATGGCAGAGTTTTAAAAAAATTAAAAAAGGAGACTTGTCAAGATTTAGGTTTTTCTGTATATCACTGAATCCAAGGCTTGTTTATCCTTACAGAGATGGACTAGCACAGGCCCTAAGAGAGGAAGCAAGATATTTCTTACAGCTACTCCACTATCAGTTTCTGTCTAAAAGAATGGGTCAGCAATGCTAGACAGGTATGAGAGTCGAGTGATTTTGCTTCACAGGTTTGGTATATCCACAACACAAGTTGGATACCTCTAAAACATACTTGCTTGTCATGTGAGCTGGAGCTGGCCAGTGCTTTTCATGTGAGTTTTGTGGTAACTCTGATCCAGGTTTTATTCCACAAATTAAAAGGGCTATCCAAGGGGATGAGCTCTAAATATGTTTAGCACCTTGGAATACGCCTGTAAAATTTGGAGTAAAACCCAGCATTCATTGACCACATCTCTGACATGAAGCCTTTAGTGTGATTTTCTAGTCCACCAGGGGACTCAGTAAGCTTTGTTGTTGTTGTTGTTGAAAATCTACCTGAATGTGGAATCATCTATATTCATTCTAACTTTATTACCAGTGTAAATAATGGAAGAATTATTTTCTGTATTTAGGTTGACTAATAATAATAATAATAATAATAATAATATGATTTATTTCTATACCGCCCTTCCATAGATCAGGGCGGTGTACAGCAAGTAAAACAATAAAAACAATGACATAAAAACAGTTAAAAAGCCAAATACAATAAAACAATAAAAGTATAAAATCACAATTCTCAATTACAGGTGCAAGTACAAATAGGCAGCAAAGCGAAACAGTGGGCGGCATTACAACAGGCTAATACATAAAAAGTCCATTCAGCGGTATGCCTGGTTAAATAAATAGGTCTTTAGATCCTTTTTCAATTGTGCAAGGGAGGGGGACAAGCGGAGATCAATAGGTAGAGAGTTCCAGAGACCGGGGGCAGAGATGGAAAAAGCCCTCTTCGTCGTGGTCACTAGTCTGGTCTCCGGAACTCTCAATAACCGCTGTCCAGAAGATCTAAGTGTGCGGGGCGGATTATATGGGAAGAGACGGTCCTTCAAGTACCCTGGGCCCAAGCCATATAGGGCTTTATAGGTAATAACCAGCACTTTGTACTGAGCCCGGAAGCGAATCGGCAGCCAATGTAGATCTTTTAATATTGGTGTTATATGGGCGGCCCTGGGAGCGCCAGTGACCACCCGCGCTGCCATATTCTGTACCAATTGTAGCTTCCGAGTATGATACAAAGGCTGCCCCATGTAGAGTGCATTGCAGAAGTCCAACCGAGAGGTTACTAGAGCATGTACTACGGTTTCAAGGTCCCCCCGGTCCAGGTAGGGACGCAGCTGGCGAATCAGCCGAAGCTGATAACAGGTGCTCCTGACCGTCGCATCCACCTGAGAGGTCAGACTACCCTTCCACAGTCATGTAACTGTACATAAGAGGCTCAAATATTTTTTGTACTTTACCTATCCAAAGAAGTGGATTATAACCCACAAATGCTCATATTAAACTACATTTGCTAATCTTAAGGTGCCACAAAATTTATTTTATTCTTTTTAAACTGTAACTCATAAACACAGCTACCTATTTGAAAAAAAATATTCTGCTTTCTTCTGCCTCCTGCAATTGGAAATACAGATCTAGATTTCTAGTTCTCAAGACTTTTGGAAACCATCTTTCATGGCTGTGTTTGGTTTGATGGGTCAGAAAATGCTGCAGGCCTGCTCTGATCTCAGTCATCCACAATGCTGAAGACACTTGACCTTGTCCATTTTCTAAGCCATTTATCTCACTGTTATATGAGAGCCTTGGGGATTATTTGCATAACGAAGGAAAAAGAAAATGTCCTTTCTAATGAGTGGTAGCTTCTGTTTATTAAATTATAAATATAAATCATACAGAAGAGAAATCCTTTCTCCAAAGCACCTCAAAAAGTCACTTTCATTTTAACTCAGTGCATGAATTTATTTAAAATCAATTGACTAATAATCATTTGATATCATCAGTAAATCACATATCTTGGGATACCATCATTTTCAACTCAATTCATCCTCAGATATTCAGTTATTGATGGTATATGAATGATTTAAAACTCAATCAATGTTGCCTTATTTATAGGTTTTTTCTGGGGCTTTTAGGCTATGTGGCCATGTTCTAGAAGAGTTCCTTTCTGACGTTTCGCCAGCATCTGTGGCTGGCATCTTCAGAGAAGATTCACACTGCCCACAAACTACACAATAGTCACCCCTGTTTTAGCTGTTAGCTACTGTGTCAAAGCATTAGCCTGGAGAAATCCATTGCAGTTTTTTCCCTTGAATATGATACTACAGGAAATTGTATTCGTTTTAGCTACAGAGAAGTTCCCCATTGTAGGCCCAGCCACTGCCAGCAGGAACCACAGTAGAAAATGGTCCAAATGCTTGCTTTGTGAAGTGCAATTCATCTCTTCAGAATTTCTCTTTTCTGTGATTTCCATGCATGCCCACTTATCCCATTATCTGTGTCAGGGGGAAAACAGAATTATCAGTCGTTGTGATTTGTATCTCTGAAGATTTCTTTCTCTGTGCTTAACCAAATCCCCTCTTAACCGCTTCTCATTCGGCCTTGGCAGGTTAAAGCATTTCAGTCTGCAATTTTTATGCTGCTTCCCTATGTGAGGACTTTTTGAAATCAATCCTTTTACCTGCCTCTTGCAGCTGCTTTTCAAACTCTAGGAGATGATCAAATGAAAAAACCAGTAACAAGATGAAATACACAGGGCATCACCTCCCAATGGTACCAATATGATGTGTCCTTTATTATTATTTTTTAATAAAATGGAAATAATATTTCCCTATTATTCAAACATATCCCTCTCCACATGCAGTTCAGGACTGAACAGCTGTATTGGTTTAAGCAGTAGGTTTAATTAACTATATCCTTGGTTCAGAGGTGGACAACTTCAGCAGGTCAGAAGGGGTCAATTTTGCCCCTTTGGGACCTCCTGTTGTCACACAACTACACCCTGCCACCAATAAAACAGAGCAAAAAGCTTTGTTGCTGCATTCCGCTGGTTAACTGGGGAAAAATCTTTTAAACATGCAAGAAACAGATAATTATTTCAAAGAGGTTTGACTAGTTTGTCATGGAACTGGAGTGTCAAATTGCAAAGTTCCCATTAAAGCAGGCATTTTCTGTTTATTTTAAAGAGCTTCTACAGCTTTGCCAACAAAATTTGGTGTCACAGGTTTTTGAGGGGGAGAAGGGGCATGCCCCCCCCTTTTTTGTTGATAACTGAGTGAAGATCCAGTGGAATTAGCCATGTTAAATTTAACTCCTGAATTGAAAGATACTGGAGCCCAAAACCATCATTTCCCATTTCTATTTTAAATTCTCACTAGATGCACTGTTTTATTTTATGATATTATGAGATGTCATGACTCTCTTGGAAAAGCCAGCAATTCTTTGCAAAATGGAAGGCAGTAGGAAAAGAGAAAGGCCACCTTACAGGTGGGTTGATTCCATCAAGAAATCTACAGCCCTGAATGTTCAAGATCTGAGCAGCCTTGTTGATGACAAGGGCTCCTGGAAGTCTCTCATTTATAGGGTTGCCATAAGTCAAAGTTGATTTCGTTGCAAATAACAACAATGTGGTTCATGCATATCATGGTACAATTCAAAGAAAAATGTAAGAACAACTATGTTGGGTCAGACCAAAGGCCTAGGTTGTGTGTTCCAACAGTGGCCTACTAGATGCCTATGGACCTTAAAGCTGATAAAAATGCCATGAGTGCAGGAGCACCTTCTTAACTCATTTAATCTTGGGAGGTTCAATCAGTGACTTTCAAAGCTAGAGAATTCTAGGAACTGTAGTTTTGGGAGACATTCAGCCCTCTCTGTCAAGAGCTCTGATGCCACAATACACTACAATTCCCAGGATTCCCTGGCACTGAGCTAGGGCAGTTAAAGTAGTTTCAAACTGGATTATTTCTGCAGTGTGTTTTCGAATATAGAATAGAAATCATTCTGTAATTACCCCAAACTCTGTGATCATCAGGGGAGACCCTTATCAAGTGAAAAGGGAATACAGGAGTACAAAGGAGTACAAGTGGTGCAATAACATTTTCTTTTGAAAAATGAGTCAAGCAAATAAATGGAACAAGAATGAGATGTGGAGGTGGAAAGGGATGGAATTGAATGAGGTATAATGGAGATATATTAAAGTAAAAGGAGGAGGAGGAGATATACATTACTGTGTCTAGGCTGGATCTCATCACAAGGCAATGAAGTTGCATTAACAGCCCCTTTGCCCCAAAAGAAAGTAAAAAGTGGTTGTGAAGCCATATCTTTGTACTTGTTCCCCTTCTAGGAGCTGTTATAGTCCCCAAGTTGCTAAATTTGGCTCACTCTCTATCAGTCAGCAGCTGCTTAGAAGCATACCCATTAAATTCCGCAACATACTCTGTGAGGAGCTGCCTTTGAGAAGCATTTGGAAGCTACAATTGGTGCAAAATGCAGTAGTGAGAGTTTTAACTGGAGCACACAGCTGGGAGAATATAACACTGATATTATGTCAACAACACTGGTTCTCAATTTGCTTCCAGGCACAGTTCAAAGTGCTGGTATTATCCTTCAAAGTCCTAAACAGCTTAAGACCAGAATATTTTAATACACATTTATAATGCTTATTTTCTCACTCAAAACAGACATTTACGTATGTGCTTGCCCTCAAAATAGGTATTTAGTTGCATATTTCTCTAAAAAAGGGATGGTATTGAAATGCATATTTTCTCTCAAAAGACATATTTAATTCCTCATTTTGATGCATTTAAACTGCTCAGAACTGAACCACAATGTTCAGAAGTGTGTAAAATCTACTGCATAGCGAGTAGACTCATTCAAATATGCATATTAGTCCAAGTTATGAAGATGTGGACATTTAAAATAGGAATTTACAAAGTTCAGTGATCCAAGCACCTTTTGTTAAGACTCTTTTGCTTTAGAGGGCTTTCAGGAGGGCTTTCAGCAATCTTTTGTTTGCTGTGTCTCCTAGTTTTGCTTGTTTTATTGTGTCCTGTTGCGTTGTTGTTGTACTGCTTCAGTCTCCCCCTTCTCTTCTCCATCTTCTCATTCTTATTCTTTTTCTGTTGCTTTTCATGGCTATTTTTAGACTATTTGAAATGCTTTAATAGCAATAGCAAGTACATTTCTATACCACTTATCAGTGCACTTAAGATTCTCTAAGTGGTTTACAATGTGTAAGCTAATTGCCCCCAACAAAATGGCTACTCATTTTAGCAACCTCAGAAGGATGTGAGCCTGAGTCGGCCCTGAGCCCCTGGCTGGTATTGAACTCATAAACTTATGATTTGTGAGTGGGTGGCTGCACTACAGGCATTTAACCTCTTCACCAGGTCTCTTATTAGAGAACATGGATTATAAATATTTTAAAATCAGTAAAACAAATATAGGCTATGTACTGGTGCAATATGTTTGCTGCTGACCTGAAGCAAGTCTTTAATGATAAAGGAATGATACAATGATTTTTTTTTTTTATCTAGTATTGCTGCCACTATGTCACATGCTATGCCCTCATTATCATTGTCCACCAGTTTGAAGCAATTTGCTGAGTAGAACTATCCATCCTTTTAAAGATGGCTGAAGATAAGTGGTTTGAAACTACATTTGTAGAGGTAGTCACGCTAGTTTGCCACACAAAAAGTAAGAAAAGAGCATGTCACAGCTTAAAGACTAACAAGTTTTATTTGGCTATAGAGATTAGAAAAGTTAATTTTTGGACTTAAGTTGTGGGGGAGGCCATGTTCTTGGAACTGTAATGAAAAATTAACTTTTCCCATCTCTGTGCATAAGCTTTAATAGAGTGCAGCCCACGAAATGCATTTGACGCAATAGCTGTAATCCATGAAAGATTAAGCTTTATAATACAAGTTAGTTTTAAGGCACTAAAGCTATTTTTGAAAATATGTTTCTGATGCATTTGCAAATACAGTACCATATTAGCTATAATTTGCACCATCAATTAAGAACAGAAAATCAGATCTAGTTGCAGGACAATGAAATGGGGTTCATCTACTTTTCTCTTCTCTCAAAATAAATAAATAAATAATATAACATTAATTAATTAATTAATCAATTAAATCCACCCACATTCAAGAAAATAAACAAATAAACAGGGGTGGGTGATAGATCCATTGCTATGCAGATGACAATTCCACTCTTGATTTTACAGCCATTCTTCCCAGAGCACCTCTGAGTTGTACAGGGTCTACCCTTCTGAAAAGGCCCTATACAACATACAGGAGCAGTGGAATAAGTAGATATAAAATCAAGATTCAATGTGACAATGGATTGATAGACTGGCCTTGAACTAAGCAAATAAAATATTGAATCTTGATTTATCTAAAATATACAGTACAGTGTTATGTCCCTTTGTTATATATTTTCTTTTAGTTCTCCAGCACATCAACCCCCCAAAAAAGCGAGGGGGGGGAATCAGTGGCACTCCTTTCATATGATCAAGCCAAAGGAGACTTCAGTCTTCAGCTCTATACCTAATAATGGCTAAACTCTGCCTTTGGATCCACATGCAAGGTTTCCTTGAAGTTGCAAGGTGCTGTGTGAATGCAACTAGGGCAAAAATTTGACCCTGTCTTTCTCTGATCTTCTTGTCTTGAAGTTGGATGACACTAATGACCCAAGTATCATGAAAGTCTGCTGTCTGTTCTTCATGCCCATCCTGAACTTTATTAACCACTGTTAGTGCTTTGTTCAGCGTCCCTCAGCTGACCTGGGGACATTTTATCTTCAAGGAAAAAAGGTTGCTCCATAATTAAATGAATGCTAATAAAGTGCCTGCCTCACAATTGTTCTTAAGTGCTAAATCAATCACAGATTAATTTAAGCTTTCTCGGCACACTCCTTGCCTTCCTCTCCACCCACCAAACAAGCCCCCTTCTCTTCATTTGCTTTCATGGGTCTTTCTCTCCCCCTCCCACCCCTCCCCACATCTCTTCAGGCATTCTCAGAGGGCACCTAAAGTTCTTTGGTTGTGTGGTTTTGAAGTGTGCAATTTGGCAGGCATGTGAGCTCAGGACTGAATTAAATTAACTCGAGGCACTCTGATTTTTGATTAAATTACTCCTTTCAAAGTTACCACAGAACAGTGTACTTATTAATTTTTTTATTGAATAAAAGAAAGAAAAAGGGAAACAAACATAAAAGTCATGGAAACACTCAGGCTTCTGGTTGTTTGGTATATTCAGCTAGATAATCATTGTGGCTTCTACTCATATTCCTGAGGGTAGAGAGGCTGTAGCACTTGCATGCTCCCTGATCTGAAAAGTCCCATTTCTGAACATGATGTGTGTATTTGCATAGGAAAGTGGGTATATGCAAACTGTAAGTGAATATGTGGTACATGGGCAGCTAATTATGTCATTACCTGTAAAAATAATGATCAGCGTGCAGATTATAATAGTAATGTGTGGATGGATAGCTGAGGATTAGTACTAATATTCCTGCCTCATTTCAGCCTATCAAGTGGTATGGTGAAAATTGATGGAACTTGGAGGCAGTGTTTCCCAAACTTCTGAGCACTAAGGCACTTTTTCCCCACCATATCACTATTACAGTTTAAGAGATAGAACACAGGAGCCTGCTTTACATCAAGTCAGATCAGTGGGCCATATAAATTCATATTGTTTACACTGACTAGAAGGAGAATTCAGAGCCATAGCTGTGTTAGTCTTGAATATAAATATCAAAAGAGATCTTGTAGCATCTTTGAAACTAACAACATGAAAGAACTTGTAGCATAAACTTTTGTAGATTTGGTCTACTTCCTCTATGGATCTGAGGAAGTAGACCAAGTCTATGAAAACTTATGCTACAACTTCTTTTGCATATTTAGTCCCAAAAGTGCTACAAAAGTCCCTTTGCATACTAACTAGGAGTAGTTCTTCTGAATTTTAGAAAGGAGCCTTTCTTTGCCCTGTCTAGTAGTCAGACTTAACCTATCATTAAGGTTTTTTGTTTTGTTTTGTTTTGGCAAATACAGATGTGCACTGTTTACACCCTCCAAATTTATCTGCTTTCAGGTCTGGTGGAGGATGTTATCCCTTCATTAATATTCAAGAAAAAAATCAGTTGCCAGTCCTGTTGACTTTCATACATGGAAAGGAATATCATCTTGCCACTAACCTTATTTCTCCTAGATACCATTTAACATGTGCTATAGCCCCTGCTTTTTAAAAGTCAAATACCTATGAACTGACCTGGTGATGTTTCCTGACTGGAAGAGAGCAATGGCAAGGTAGCATTTCATGATCTCATGTCACAAAGTGTATGCTCCACTACTAGTGGGAAGGTTCATTGCATTTTCATGAAGTACGATTGAACAATTGGATCACATTAGAGTATAACCACACAGCACAATTGCAGTAGCCTGATATCACTTCAAATATAATTATCCTATGGAATACCTGGATTTGTAATTTCATGAATTACCGTACTTAGGATTCTCTGCTAGAGAGCTTGAGTCCAGTTCTATAACAACATATACTTCTAAGGACTTCATAAATATAGAAATACTAGTATTCCATAATAAAGAACCACAGTACTAAAAGTGTTATCAAACTGATATAATGGTGCAATGTAGATAGCCCCATTCATATTTAAAGAGGAGAATTTTCCCTCCAAAGGGTAGTGTGCTCTCATACAAGACATTATTGGCTAGACATCCTTGTGAGTGGGTGGTAAGAACTTGGATACATGGCTCTGAAGACCTTTTAAGTATTTAATACATTCATTTCTCACAGTACATTAGCAGTTCTACATTGACTTGCAGTACATTAGTAGCACTGTGATCATGTGTCCCAGCAGCACACAGGATAAGAAGACTACAAATTTAAGGTGATCCAGTAAAGCAATGCTCTCCTTAACCAGCAGCTCCCTGTAACAAAATAGCAGAGCACTGTGCATAGCATCCACAATCTGTGAAATGTTTGATCTGGCAATCCTAAACTGTAGATGAAGGTTTTATGAGCAAGAATTTAAAACAGCATTATGACTCTCTTCCCAAAGGAGTAACAATAAACTCTTCATGCCACATCACATCATCATATAATCTATGTACTGCCTGCATTACAGACAACCTATTTTAGGCCTGTTTGTATGCAGTCTTTATGCTTTTTTCCAACCCATCTGGAACCAAACATTATCTCACACAGGCAGTTTAATCCCAGAATGGCAAGTGAGAAGAGAGAAAGCATAATTGTCAAAGAGGAAGGCAAAAAATGAACTAGTTGTCATGTTCTAAGGTCAGGCAAGCTCAAGAGAGCCAGGGGCTTCATGAATTGAACCATGAATCTGATGCACTGAAGTAGGGAAGCTAAAATGAGATAAAATAAGATGCACAAATATAGGATGGATGGCACCTGTTTTGACAGCAGTGCATGTGAAAAAAAAATCTGATGTGAAAAGATCTTAGCTAATGATGAGTCAACCATGTGATGTGGCAACTAAAAAATCCAATTATGTTCTTTGCTGCATCACTAGGAACAAAGTATCCAGAACAAGGAAAGTAATAGTAGTAGTCTATTCTGCTTTGGTCAAGGTGAGTAGATCTACTGAATTAACTATAGAATGATGCGTCATAATGTACATAAATCCAACTGGTTCAAGAACTCTGTTCCAATCGGGCCTAATAATACTGTCCTGGTCAAGAGAAAACTATCTTCTACCTGTTGTAGGACAGCTCAAACTCCCAATTCCATTAAAAGACTCTTGTTTATTTCTTTAAAAATGAATTCCTAACCCACTTATCAACCACCACAAGTCCAGCCCCACAGCAAGATAATTTATATTATGTACAATTAAAAACAACAAAATTAGTAAAACAGTATAAAACAGTGTTCAAGACATAAATTAGTAAGGCAGAGAAGGAAAAGAATTAAAACTTCAGTATCAAAATGAAGCATTATGGAAGACTAGGCTGAATGAAAACATAGTTACCACCTACTTACAAAAAATCACAATAAGTATAGGTTAGCATCCAGACATTCAGTTCCTGGATCTCATTTAATACTATGGGCAGTGGTCATGATGTAGTTATGGTGCAATCCAAGCAGGATTTCCAAGAAAATGGAGATGTTATCTCAGGCCATCACGCTCTATCCATCCCTCTGCAATTCTATAGATAGCTATATTCACTTTCCCATGATTCCATTCTTTGTACAGTTCCTCCCTCCACCCCATTATACTTTTCCAAAGATTTATTTTTATAAGAGTTTTAAACAGAAATATGCTGGCAATTTAGTTACAACCTTTCTGTTTTCTTTGTTCACCACCTAAATGCACCAGCAAGAATTCTTGGAAACTGAATTTGGTCCTTGCACTAAAAAGGTTTCCCCACTTTGGGTTATCAGTGGTGGGCAACAGGTTGGTTACAGGAAGTTAAGGTACATCTCTTCTTGTTTTCTTGCTGTCATTTATTTATTTATTTGTGGTATTTATACCCCGCTCTTTAGCGCTAAAGGTTATCAGAGTGGCTTACAATTATTATTATTTTTAATTAGCTGGTTCCCTGCCCTCAGGCTTACAATCTAAAAAGACACGACACAAAAGGAGAAGGGAATGTTGGTGGGAAAGGAGATGAGGTCCAGTGGTTATCTCCCTCTGAGGCCCAGACCAAGGCAGATGCACTGGAAGGAGGTCTCTCTTTCTTCAGGCTAGCCCTGATGGAGCTGGGCCAGCCTCTTCACTCCTTCCCAGACTGGAGGATGACAGTTAGCGTGGAGGGAAGGCTCTGTTTCTTCAGGCTAGTCCTGATGGAGCTGGGCCTGCCTGTTCACTCCCTCACAGGCTGGAGGATGATAGTTAGCAAGGAGGGGGTGCTCTCTTTCTTCAAGCTAGTCATTTTGCAAGTGTCTTAAGAATTAAACAGACGTATTTAGTGTAGTATAGGGTTTGGGGTGCTTGGAGGATATTTTTGCATGCTTTTATGCTTTGAGGAAATCAGGAAAATACACCAATTCAAAAAAAACAAAACTGGAGGTGGGGTTGAAGAATTGATGGTCTTCGGGGGCTTCAAAAGTAGGTCCCAGGGCTGCTCTTTGGCCCTAAGTCTGCTTTTTTGTCTTCTCCTGGTTTATATCATAGTGAGGATTTCAGACACAGGCAAGAGTTCCAGATTAATCAGAACCATGGACAGCTCCAGAGAAAGCTCATGCTCCCCATTCAAATACTGATTCAGCTGCTACCAGAACTCGCTGTTCCTACAAAAACAGTATAGTAGTTTAAGCATTGGACAACGATTCCAGAGAATAAGATTAGAGTCCTTGCTTGGCCATGGAAACCCACTGGGTGACTTTGGGCAAGTCATACTTTCTCAGCCTCAGAGCAAGGTAAAGGCAAACCCCACTCTGAACAAATCTTGCCAAGAAAGCCTGTTATAGATTTGCCAGGTTACATGTTCACTAAGGCTCCTGGATCAGTCTGTGCTGGGGACAATTTCTTTCCATTTTCTGCCTCACCATCTCAGAGTCTGTTACCTGGAAGTTAAGGTTCAGCCTTGGGATTTTGACCTATGACTTCATTCCATATATTCCCAGAGGTGTGTTACCTATTACTTTGAGACAAGAGGTAGAAATAATTCTCTCTTTCCCCCTCTCTTTTACTCTATCTTCATATATATGTATGTGTGTGTGTGTGTGTGTGTGTGTATATATATATATATATATAGAGAGAGAGAGAGTGTTTCTTGAGTGTGGGGAATTCTGATGATAAGAATGCTATATGGAACTTATTCTGCATTTTAAAAAATGCACATTTTATTTTTGTGCAGAAGACAGCATCTTGTAAAGCAAATGCCAGTTCTTCACAGAAACTGCTGTTCTTGCTTTCTGTGCAGAAAATTTGTTTTATGCACACTGTCATGTACACTTTTTCCTGTACATTTATATACTTTTTTGGTTGAAGGATCAGTGCCAAACGACAAATAGTCTTTGAAAACTGCACAGGTTTTGACCACTTTCAGCAAAGACAAAAATAGGAAGATTATTAATTCTTACCTGCAAGAATGATATTTACTTATATAGATAAGCATAATCTTCTATGGCAGTCATGGATGTGTAACCTAGAGTTGTGAACTTTTGACTGTTATGTATTCAAGATCCCTACACAGCTTCCAGTTTAGGGGCTACAAAGTGCTGTGAAATTTCCACAGTCCTCATTTAACAGACTGTAGACACTGTGTGAGATGGGAATGTGTTCCCCTGTCTCTTGGAAAGCAGCTGATTGATGACCCCCCTTTCTCTGAGTGAGAATGATTTCTGGCATCAGGAGAAATTGCAACCCTGACTCTGCTTGTCACACCAGACATTACTCATGGAAAGTAGTGGGAACACCAATCGGCTGCTCCTGAGTGACAGGAGAGCAGACTTGTTTTGCAGTGACTGATTCCCAGTATATCGGGATTAGGTGGGTAGGATGAGGATTCTCCTTGTAACACTGTAACTATAGTGCTTACCATATATAAGTTCCATACAGGATCTGGGCCAATATCTCTACCCAGAATCCTCTATTTTGTAGCTCTTGGTGCCTCCTAGAACATTGCTGCAAGCTCTAAGCCATCAGAAGATTACACCAGTTTTGCAGCTGCTCCGTCCTCCTTCATGGAGTTGAAAATACAGTAGGTGGCAAATAAAATTATCAGTCAGTTAGTCATAATTTATTATGGCCCATAGACCCAAAATGTACACATTTGATCAAAATATGCATATCATCAAAAATTGAAATTTTAATCAAGCCTAACCTTTAAAATGGACCTAACATCACTTCCACCTTCAATGTGGTAGTACAGTGCAGCCTGAGAAATACTGAGTATCAGTTTTAGGGGACTGTTAGGTATCATTATCCAAAGACTATGCTGGGTGGTGATTGTCAAGATTCAGCAAGATGATCTTTGGTGAATTTTTAAGATTTTGTGGGTAAAATATATGTCACACAGACTGCACATTAGAACTTAACTTTAGGAGGGGCACATTTTTCATTTTTCACATTTATATGAGCAGAGAGCCATGGTTAGCTGAAGTGAGTCTGCACACATTCAGTTTGCAGCAAGCCTGCACATTTTTTGCTCCTCTTTATCATGGTTTATTTACCAATTGATGTGCTTCTTGTCAAAGTGGCCAGAACTATGGACAAAATGGAAAGCTCATCAGTTCTTGGAGTTGTTGCATTCCTGTAACTGGACTGATCTAATTGTCTTACTGCATCCATCCTCTGTATCCTGGTATTCTTAGGTCTTTTTCCATAACCTTGTGACCCAATCCAATTTTAACATTCTCTTATATCTTGGTTCCCCCCCCCCCTTCCACTAACAGTTTAACAGTGAAACACTCTTGCCTTTTCTAATAATTCATTGGAAGACAATTCTTGCTGCTCAGACGACTCTCTGCCACCCACGTTCCCCAAGTCTTCCCACAAGCATTCCAAATTATATGCCACCATCTTGCACTTCACTTGAGTGCACTGACAGTTCCCTCCTGATACACGTGGCATTCCATAATGGACAAGGTAAAAGGCAGTAGGAAGAGGAAAACACTTTTACAAGGGGATAGACTCAAACAAGGAAGCCACATTCCTGAGTTTGTAAGACCAGATCAGCACTGCTGATCAACAGAACACTTGGAGGTCTTTCATTCAAAGTCTCCATAAGTCAAAGGCAACTTGACAGAAATTAACAACATCAACAATGCTGCAACTCTTCTTCACTTTTTTAAAAATGGTAAAGACTTTGGAATTAGCCTCTATAGGTTAGGTCTTCCCATTCCCTTCTTCTGTTTTTACTTAGAAAATCATTCAGTGAAGGAAATCTATGCATCCAATCAATATGGAATGCCACATGTATCAGGAGGGAATTGTCAGGAGACTTAAGTCAAGTGCAAGGTGGTGGCATACAGTTTGGCATGCTCATGGGAAGACATGGGGAAAGTAGGTGGCAGAGAACTGAATGAGCAGCAAGCATTCTATGCATTACAAAAAGCTTTTATTCATAAGCTGCTTGTGAAGCTGTGCTCCTGCTATACAATGAAGGCTAGAAGTACCTCCTCCTGGATAAGTAGTAAACCCAGGCTCCCTCTGAGTAACAAACCTTGGTACAGAATAAAACCTTTCCCCAGGAGATCTGTTGTGGTGACTTGCTGCAGCAGAGCAAAAGGGGCATTTATCTCCATAGTGGCCATGTTTGACTCTTTGTGGTTCATACAAATCTCCTTTAAAGCCATTGATTGCCACTGTCTGTAAGATTAGCAGAAAGCAACAATGCAGAGCATGTTTGTAAAAATATGTGTGGCAGCTGCAACAGTGTGTGTGTGTGTGTGTGTGTGTTCAGGGGTTGAAGGCTTACATTTTTGCATCTACTCAAGTCTGTAGGAAATCTAGCTATGCTGGGAGAGGAAGAAAGGCAGGTTAACTTGAAAGAAGAAAGGCCATCTTTCTTTGCTCCTGCTTGATTAAAGGAGGGCTGTGATATTTATTAAAAGTGAAAACCTGAGCTTCTGCAATCACAAGGAGGCTGTAGTAAGCCTTGGAAGTTAATCTGTACATAAGTTTGTCATTGGCCCTGACTCGTGACACTTGCTATGGCAGTACCAAAGCCTCCAAATATAAGTGTGCTTAGTACATCAATACACATTTGGAAAGCTATGATACTTTATATGTGCTTCAATGTTTTACATTAAAAACCCATAAGTCTTTATTGAAATACACCTTGAGTAGGAAAAGGGTACTCCTTATTTGACTAAATCTGGCTATGAAAATCCTGTGATATGGTCACCATAGGTCAGAGTTCACTTGAAGGCACATAGTAACAACTTATTTCTGATACCTTATTTTTGCCATTCACATCACTTTAGATCAGTTACAATTAGTTTGATCTACCCCTTTGTGCAAATAATCATTAGAAAATAATTATTAGAACTGATTTGCTATGTGCATCAAACCAGTTAGTGAAATTTTATTGGCTGAAACCAAACCAGAATTATATTATTTCTATTTGAACCTGAACAAGAACTGAAACAAAATTATTGTTATGATTTGACAGGTGCTAGACTTTCTGCATTGGGAGCAGTTTGAACTATATGATCGTTTTGAGCCCCTTTGCAATGGTATGATTCTGTAAACAATATAAAGTACAGACCACAGTGAAGAGGCCTTCTCCATGTTAAAACCAAATGAATCATTGTCATTATTGAGTGTGTCATTATCAATGATGAGGGGGAAAAATCCCTAGTCTAAAAATGGCCTTCATTGTATATAACCCCTTTTTTGCATTACAAAGACACATACTGCAAGGCACTAGAGTGCTTTCCGTTGACACAGGGATTGACAAAAGAAATCTCTGCCCGATGACATGGGAACTTGCAGAGGGACATATCACTCCTTCTTTCATTATACATTTTATATCCAGAGAGCCAAGCACCAATAGGTGGCGCTGCATTATGCTTAGCCTTTAAGCAGCCTGTCAAGGGAGAAGGGGTGTGTGGTAGACAGGTAGCATGACAGGAGATTAATTACACAACATCTTGGTGACATTGTGTGAAGCCCCATGGGATATAGGGAGATGCTTGCAATCTTCTGCTTCCAGGGTCCTCCCCAACTCCACTTTCTTTTGTAAATAGCACCAATGACTCTAGCTGCTCTCCTGGGTAACACTGGACTAACCAATTTGTCATTTTTAGATAGCCCCTTTCTATTTCAGCATTTAGGCTGCTAAAAAGTCACAATGTGTTCCTGAGCTTTTGGGGAGAAATGTCTGTTCCTGGAACTCAGGGCTAGAAGATATGTGGCAAGTCAGAGTGCAGCTTCGTGGCAGGAAATACCAAAAGCTGACAAAAACAGATGTCGGGGCCTGGAACTGTCTCTTCTATGTGTGAAGCTATGTGCTCTCTTTCTCTTCTATTCTCTTAACTCCTCTGCATCTTCTTTTTTCCCTTTCTTCCTTCTAAATTTGGAATTGTGCATACAACTGAAAAATATCTCCTTTTTTATAACTTCTTTGTATGGGTCAGAAAACCCAAAGCATGAAAACAAGTTGTGTTGTTGTTGTCATTGTAGTTGTTACAGTTCCCAGAATCTCTCAGTCAGCATGGCCAGTGACCATTCATGCTGGGTATTATAGAATCTGTAGTGAAAAAAGTAACTTTTCAAAGCACTGAGAAATTCATGTGCATGAAAGTAGAGATAGGGAATGAATGGTTCTGTCATGTGTTGCTGGACTACAACCCATATCATTCTTCACCAGTGGCTATGCTGAGTAAGGATTGATGAGAGCTGCAGTGCAACAATATCTGGAAGGTCACATGTGTATCACATCTTTGTTAAGTAGAGCTTAGTAAACTATACACACAGTAACAGATTTAATTTATTTGGAATCACATAAAGGTTATGTTTACTCCAATTTATCTGATGATCCAAGCCAGCTGTCCTTTTGATGTCCTTCTTCATTTTTTCAGGCAATCCCCCATAGATGGTACATTGTTTCACAAGTAATGTAAGACATCTTGTACAGTCTTTTTGGATGATTCAGGAGAACATCTCTAAACCTGCTCCCTCCAATAAAAAGCAAAAGCCCAGTTATGGTAGATATGGGATATTAGTGCTATTCTCACTCAAAGTAGAATGTTTTATTGCCCTCACTAGAAACTTCCATGTAATATATTATTCAATATCTTTGCACCTGCTTACATTGATTGCAGACTAGGGATGTAGAATATTATCTACATTCCCTACAGCCTATTTTCCAGGGATGTAAACTATTTTTTAATGTTCTTGTCCTGAAATTTCAGCATGTCTCAACATATAAGAGTTTTTGCACATTTTCTATTTTTTAAAATAAATATTGAGACATTTTGAAGATAGTTTCTTCTTGTAAAAATGTATTTTATGCTAAATATGTTTTGTATGATAGTAAGTAGTAATGGTAAAATAAGAATTTCTTTGCAGGAAAAAAAGAAAATGGGCAAAAATTCTCATAATCTCATTTAGTGGGAAGAAAATCTGAGTGATATTTATATCCTAATACAAAGTTGTTTCAACTTGATTCATTAACAAATTAGCAGTACCTGAAAGATACTGTACAATCTTCTCTCTTTGAGCATCTTTGAAGGTCCTCCTTCAGGTCCTGAACATTCTGTTAGTCTATATGAAGGACTTTCAAAGAATAGATCTTTGGTTTACAAAGTCTCCTCTTTGTAGAGCTGTCCAGTCTATGTCTGTTTTAAGAATAATAAACCAGAAGGAGGAAGCAGAGAACTGTTGATATTTCCCACTAGCTGAAGAGCAGATAGAAAAGACATACAGGTCAAAGACTTATCCTTTTTGGTGCAATGTCCATATATTTTCATTTACTTTATAGCAGTTATTTCTAAATTAGTATCTACTAATGTAAGATATCTGTATGTGTACATCTGTGTGTGTTTGTGCCTTTAAATTGTGTGTCAACTTATGACAACCCTATGAAACATAGATATTTCTTAGGCAAGAAATAATCAGAGATAGTTTTGCACGTGTAAATTTTATTAAAAGGTCACATCCTCTTTTATTATTCATTCATTCATTTATTTACTTTGGTAATGCATTAGCAGCTCTTCTACCTGGTTATTCTTTCTGTGTGTGTGCACTTCATATTCAGGATGATCATGATTCTTTTCTGGACTAAAAAGAGCCCGGAATATATGCTTGATGTTATAAGACAGATGCTTGAACTGTGTAGCTTTCCTTCAAGAAAGGTACATCCATCTGTTAACTCTACAGAGCCAGGCAGTTCCTTCCATCCATCAAATAACTAGTTCATATTCAAAAAGTGGCCAATGGGATGGGGGGGGGGGAGTGGGATCAAGAGAGAGTTTCATGCATATAGTTACTGCTAACTATATAACTTACCTTTTGTCTCTTCTTATTCATGTGATTGGTTGTTCTGACTCATGTCACTGGTTGTCTTGGGACATGCTTTGCCGGCTTCTAGTCATAAAACAATGCAGTTCCCCAAAAAGTTGGAGATGGCATGATAGAGGCATTGTACTCAATGCATGTACACCCATCTCTTTAGTCTCACACTGTCATTTCTTGACAGTGTTTTGATTCACTCACATCATGCTTTTTAAGCAATAAAAACCTGAAAAAAGTATGTTCTGGAGACAACTGTGAGATTGATTTGTACATATTAGTTTTAAAATTTGGGGAGGGGTTGCTTATACCTGGCACAGTTGGAGCTGCCAGCTTAATATGGCACCCCTTCCCTGTATTCTTCTTTACCATCTCTCTCTTTTCTTTTTCACTTTTCATTTCTCTGTCTTACATTTCTCTCTCCTTTATTTCCATTCTTTTCTCATATGTTCCCCTTCTGTTGTTTTATAGATTACAATCCATTTGTAACACTATTCATTCCTTGTAAAGGACCATGGACAAGAATGGTCGCACACACACACATTAATATTTCACATTTCTACTTTACTTTTATATAGTCAAAACACTTCATGCACATTACTTTCTTTTTATCACAGCAACTCTGTATGCCATTATTGTTCCCTTATTGCAAACAAGGAACTAAAACTAAAATAGATTTATCAACAGATACTTAGGGAATTACTCTTGCCAGTGTCCTGATACCATTAACAAACAGGGATTCTTAGCATCATTGCTACTTAGCTAAGTATATAGTCCAATAGTCCAATCTTTATTGTAGAATTATAGACCGTTAGCTAAGTATATGTAAAGTTGTATTAGGTAAAGCATGGTATAGGATTACAGCAGTAGTTTCTATCTAACTAGCAGCTAGAGGAGCAGATATCTGCACTCCAGCATCATAGAGAGCAGGAGATTCTCCTGAACAGATCAGACCAGAATGTCTTGGGTGGGAAACAGACAGAGGAAGTTGTTGGGGTGGAGGAGGTCACTCCACATACAACAGAGATAGATGCTTGGGGGAAGGTCACACACAGAAGTAAGGAAACCAGGGAACGTTCTGTGAGCGGCTTGCAGCTACAGAATCGCTTTGAATCTCTCTCTGTTGTCAGAGATGATGAGGAAAAGCAGCAGGGACAGACATCAGGGACAGAGCAGGAGAGCCTGAGAGTATCACGAAAAGGAACAGCCACTGCTAAGCCTCGGAGGAGGTGCGTGGTCGTGGTGGGGGACTCCTTGCTGAGGGGTACAGAAGCAGTGGTTTGTGGGCCTGACAAGATGTCTCGGGAGGTGTGTTGTCTCCCTGGGGCAAAGATCCATCATGTGACGGAGAGGCTGACAAGACTTGTCAAGCCTACTGATCAATACCCCCTTCTTTTGGTTCATGTGGGAACCAATGATACTGCAAGGCACAGCCTTCAGAATATCAAAAGGGATTATGAGGCTCTGGGAAGGAAGCTGAAAGAGATGGATGCACAGGTTGTCATCTCATCTCTACTCCCGGTAGAAGGGCATGGTCCAGGAAGGGAGAGGAAAATAGCAGAGGTGAATAACTGGCTCCGTAGATGGTGCCGCCAAGAACAGTTTGGATTCTTGGATCATGGGCTGCGGTTCCATGAGAAGGGACTTCTGGCAAGGGATGGACTGCATCTCACGCCAGTTGGCAAAAACGTTTTTGCCAACAGTCTGAAGAATCTGATCAGGAGGGCTTTAAACTGAGTTATGTGGGGGAGGGAGACATTATACAGGAAGGCAAAAGGGATGGAGAGAATAGTCCAAGTGGCATAGAGGGAACAAGGCAAACAGTGCAAGGACCCAACAGTAGGAGGCAAAAAAAAATGTGCAAAAGCAGCAAGTAAAGAGGACACATGGTCTTAAATGCCTCTCCACTAATGCACAGAGTATGGGAAATAAGCAGGATGAACTTGAACTCCTAGCACAACAAGGGAAATATGATATAATAGGCATCACTGAAACCTGGTGGGATGAGTCTCATGATTGGAATGTAGAAATAGAGGGGTATAACCTTTTTAAGAGAAACAGGCCAAGCAGGAAAGGAGGAGGAATAGCATTATATGTCAGGGATATTTACACCAGTGAAGAGATGCAGGAAGTCAATACTGGAAGCCAGGTGGAGAGCATCTGGATAAAAATTAAAGGAGAGGGAAATAACAGGGATGTCACTGTGGGAGTCTACTACAGACCCCCAACTCAGGCAGAGGAATTGGATGATGCCTTTCTAGAACAGATAATCACATACTCAGAAAAGAGAGATGTAGTAGTGATGGGTGACTTCAACTATCCTGATATTTGCTGGAAGTCAAACTCAGCCAAATCCTCAAAGTCTAGCAAATTCCTCACTTGCCTGGAAGACAATTTCATTGTCCAAAAGGTGGAAGAGGCAACAAGGGGATCAGCCATTTTAGATCTGATCTTAACCAACAGGGAAGACCTAGTTGATGGGGTGCAAGTGGTTGGATCCTTAGGTGGAAGTGACCATGTTCTCGTGGAGTTTGTAATACAGTGGAAGGGAGAAGCTAGGCATAGTCAGACACGCACTCTAGACTTTAGGAGAGCTATTTTCAATAAACTTAGAGAAATACTGGGAGTGATCCCATGGTCAGGAATACTAAAAGAAAAGGGAGTTCAAGACGGATGGGAGTTTCTCAAAAGGGAAATATTGAAGGCACAATTTCAAACAGTTCCAATGAGGAAGAAAAATGGAAGATGTCTCAAGAAGCCAGGATGGATGACTAAGGAACTTTCAACTGAGCTAAGTTTTAAATGGAACATGTATAAGAAATGGAAAAATGGAGAAATCACGAAAGAGGAATTCAAACAAATAGCCAGCACATGTAGGGGTAAAGTCAGAAAAGCTAAAGCGCAGAATGAACTCAAGCTTGCTAGAGAGGTTAAGAACAATAAAAAGGGCTTTTTTGGATATGTCCGCAGCAAAAGGAAGAAGGAAACAGTGGGGCCACTGCGTGCAGAAGATGGCAAAATGCTAACAGGGGACAGAGAAAAGGCAGAATTACTCAACACCTTCTTTGCTTCAGTCTTCTCAGAAAAGGCAAAGGGTGCTCAACCTAAGAATAATGGAACAGGAGACAGAATAGAGGAAATTCAGCACAGAATAAGTAAAGAGGTAGTACAGGAATACCTGGTTAACCTAAATGAATATAAATCTCCAGGACCAGATGAACTACATCCTAGAGTATTAAAAGAACTGGCAAATGTAATATCAGAGCCATTGGCAATAATCTTTGAGAACTCTTAGAGAACAGGAGAAGTCCCAGCAGACTGGAGAAGGGCAAACGTTGTCCCCATCTTCAAAAAGGGAAAAAAAGAGGATCCCAACAATTATCGTCCAGTTAGTCTGACATCAATTCCAGGAAAGGTTCTAGAGCAGATCATTAAGCAGAGAGTCTGTGAACACTTAGAGGCCAATGCCATAATCACAAAAAGCCAACATGGGTTTCAGAGAAACAAGTCATGCCAAACGAACCTGATCTCTTTTTTTGATAAAATTACCAGCTTGGTAGATGAAGGGAATGCTGTGGATATAGTATACCTCGATTTCAGTAAGGCCTTTGACAAGGTTCCCCATGACATTCTTGCAAATAAGCTTGCAAAATGTGGGATAGACAAGTTAACTGTTACATGGATTTGTAATTGGTTGACTGGCCGAACTCAAAGGGTGCTCAACAATGGCTCCTTTTCATCCTGGAGAGAAGTGACCAGTGGGGTCCCACAGGGTTCTGTCCTGGGCCCAGTGCTATTCAACATCTTTATTAACGATTTGGATGACAGAATTGGGGGCATACTTATCAAATTTGCAGATGACACTAAACTGGGAGGAGTAGCTAATACCCCAGAGGACAGGATCAAAATTCAAAATGACCTGAATAGACTAGAAAGCTGGGCCAGTGCTAACAAAATGAAATTCAATGCGGAGAAATGTAAGGTTCTGCACTTAGAGTGGAAAAATGAAATGCACAGATATAGGATGGGGGACACCTGGCTGAATGTGACCACATGTGAAAGGGATCTAGGAGTCCAAGTAGACCATAAGCTGAACATGAGTCAACAGTGTGATGCGGCAGCTAAAAAAGCCAATGCAATTTTAGGCTGCATCAATAGAAGTATAGTTTCTAGATCAAGGGAAGTTATAGTGCCACTCTATTCTGCTTTGGTCAGGCCCCACCTGGAATACTTTGTCCAGTTCTGGGCACCACAATTCAAAATAGATGTGGAGAAACTGGAGCATGTCCAAAGGAGGGCAACTAAGATGGTGAAGGGTCTGGAAACCTTGCCCTATGAAGAACGCCTTAGGGAACTGGGGATGTTTAGCCTGGAGAAGAGAAGGTTAAGAGGTGATATGATAGCCCTGTTTAAATATTTGAAGGGATGTCATATTGAGGAGGGAGCAAGCTTGTTTTCTGCTGCTGCAGAGACTAGAACGCGGAACAATGGATGCAAACTGCAGGAAAAGAGATTCCACCTCAACATTAGGAGGAACTTCCTGACAGTAAGGGCTGTTCGACAGTGGAACACACTCCCTCGGAGTGTAGTGGAGTCTCCTTCCTTAGGGGTCTTTAAGCAGAGGCTGGATGGCCATCTGTCAGGGATGCTTTGACTTGGAGTTCCTGCATGGCAGGGGGTTGGACTGGATGGCCCTTGTGGTCTCTTCCAACTCTATGATTCTATGATTCTATGATTCTATGAACTAATCAAAGTTTGTCACAGAAGCAGTCTTAAGATTAACTGGTGCATGGCTGTCCATAACCATAAGAGCTGATACTGAGACACTAGGTTTAAAGAGGGTGAGCTATCAAGAGTAAAGCAAAATGGCAGTATAACAGCAACTAACTGAGTAAATTTAGCCTGAAAATTAGATTACCATTTTTAAACACAGGAGAAATAGACCCCTCCAGTACTAAATGCCATGAGGAAAATGCTTTAATAATTTTTACACTGGTAAATGATATCATATGTTGAATGTCTCATATGATGCTTTAATAACCAACTCCAGAATTCTATAAGGATTTCTCTTCATTCCAGATTTATTTTATTCATGTAATGATCAGATTATTGTTTTGGTGCTTTTGCCATTCCTCCTTAAAATGTTTTCAGATGATGATGGGGAAACAACATAGGGTAGCTGATCTGAAAGTAAAAATAGATAAGGTTAATATTTCATACTGTGGAGTTGTTGCTTTTTAACATATGCTGGAAATTTCCAAATGACTATGATTTAGGTTCATTTAAATCTACTTGGAGTTCTTCCCATCCTGAATATTTAAAGTAGATGGTGGAAAATTTTCCTCTCTTTTTCGGAGACGTAATCTGCAGGGATGTGGTGACTCACGTTGTTAAGATACTGACTCTGTTGATTGCAAGATCAGCAAGTTGGCAGTTCAAGGCCCAGGTGCCGCATGATGGGGTGAGCTCCTGTCACTAGTCTGAGCTTCCGCCAACCTAACAGTTCAAAAGCATGCAAATGCAAGTAGATAAATAGGTACCACTTCAATGGGAAGGTAAACAGTGTTCTGTGCAGTCATGCTGGCCACATGATCACAGAGTAGTCTCTGACAACGCTGGCTCTTCAGCTTCATAACAGATTTGAGCACCGCCTCTTATGTTTGGACACAACTTGGCAACTTTGTCAATGGGGAATACATACTGGACATTGTGGTTCTGCCTCCTGTTCTGCTGTGGATATTGAAGTGATCATCAAGGCAGAGTGATCACTTTTGGATTTGTAACTATGATTGCTGGTCATTATCTTTTAAAATAACTTCTCAAGATTTGGGAAGATGTGAAGCATCTGTGTATTGCATCTCTTATCTTGTTATGCCAGATGGGAAATTCAAAAATCAGCCATCCAGCTGAATTTTAGATGCAGGTGAAATGAAACAGACAATGGAGAAGACAGAAATAATGCAAAGACATCCAAATAACCTAAAGACCTATTCGGCTATATTCTTCCTTCTTTTCAAATCAAACAGCATCCTATTTTGAGTCCAGATTCCCTTTAATATTCTTCAAATCAGATATGCATATTTGGTTTAGCCAACATGGAACTCAGCTGTCTATCGCTACTTCCTAATATTGACTCAATGAGTATTTAATACAGTATACTGATTATTTCTGTCCATTTTTTTCAGTGACTTGACACAATTTACCCACTCTTTCTTCAGTTACCAATTTGTGTAACATCTTATCAAGACCACCATAAATATTTAAACACCCACATCTGTCTTGACCAGAGCCTAATATGTATAAAATATTTCAAATTAAAAACATCTTACAGCTAAAAAATCTTACTAATACACTTGTGAGATTCCAAAGGAAGAGTTGTCTTTTTCTTTCTTTCTCTTGCTAATTGGTTCTTTCCTTTCCTTATTCCAAACCAAACAGTATCATGGAATATTTGTTATAATGGCTGAGCCATGGCTCTGCATTTCACATTTTATATGGAAGGCTCACAAATGCCACCATTTTGAATTTGCTAAACATAGGTTACAGACATAGATTTGTTACATAGGTCCACCAAACCTTTGGAATGCATCCATGTTTAATCCCAGGCTGACTATTCTATGCTCATTTTTTAGCTGCTGAAGTCAGTAACACTGGACAAGGGACATGGACAAGGGACCAAATCACAAGTTTGGAATTTGTTTCTGACATTACTCATTATCTATTGTGAAAACACATGCTGAGCACTAGCAATGAGCTTCTGTGATCTGTACTTTTCACCTATTTCTAAGTCAAACAACAAGGTCTTGAGTATAGCTAGGTGAAGTAGTTTTGTACTGGAGTGTTGAGCATGCTGCAAATCAAAATGCAGGGCAAGAATGGATTATCCCATAGGACAACCAATACTAAGCCATATGAATCTGTCTGAGGTGAAAAGTTAACCAGGAATTAAGTGGGAAATAGGTAGTCACACTAGCCTAAAATAAACTTTTGAATCTGGAAAAGTAAAATTAGGGGACAGCTTGTTGTTAAAAGGTAAACAGTTGCAAATGTAGCAAATGGGAGAAAAAGATTGAAAGGATCCACAGGTACTGAGAGGCACATGTGTTTGTGTACAGGAAAGAGTAGTAAAACCCAGAGCTCAATATTTGTTTATGAGATTGTTTTATTGAGAACAGCAATAGGAGCGACTTTATCCCTTCATTCATGGGATTGGCAGGGATCTGCTTGGATACTGATTTCTCGCTTACCATTTTGGCAAGGTGAGTTTCTGTTATTATGGTGAAATGAGATAATTTAAAAGCCCCTGTGTGCTCATGTGTGTGAGAGGGAGGGATAAAACTATTATTAAGGGAGTTGGGGACAGAGTACAACAAATCATCACTGCTTGGGCAAAAGGACCTGTGGCATGCCCACTGCACTGGTTGTACAGTGCCAAGTTCAGTGCCTTATCAGTTAAGAAGTAACTGATGAATCACAGTGCAGAGATGCGTAAATCTGAAAAAAAAAGGTGTTTCATCTGGAGAGGGTCTGAGTAATGGAGCAATCTTGGGCAGCATACCACTGGCATTTTTTCTCAGTATCTGTTTTATCACATCTTGCCCCAGCATTTGGAAAGAGCTGGAGTTGGAAGCAGGTGGGGAAATACAAAGAAAGTAGCTGTGTGTGTGTTTGTGTCTTTGTGAGACACAAAGAGAAAGAGAGAGGGGCACACACAGAGAAGCAATCAAGAAAGATTTGGGGGGGGGGGGGAAATATATATATATATGTTAGGCATTGAGGCTCAACTATGAAATGTACAGATGTGCACAAAAAGGAAACCAGGAAGCATGAGCATAATTGTCTGCAGCTGAAGGCTGGAACAGCAGACAGTGTTCAAGGTCAGACATGTGCTTGATTGCACGTAAGCCTGGGTAACATCAAAAGTCTTCCTGAGTGAAGGGACAACATTGTTGGTGGCACAAGGAAAAAGAGTCACCAGAAGAGGATGGGTTTGTGACCGCATGGCACAGATCTATAAATAGCCTGCACACCGCAGTGTGGGTTGTTGGGTAGTCGGAGTGGATAGATGGTTGGAGAGTTTTGTTGGACGGGCGTGTATATACTTGTAAATATAGCAACTTTAAGAATAAACACCTCTGAGGAGAGAGATTTGGCTCCAGTCTGTTTCATCAGCAGCGGGCAGGAGGAATTCCTGATAAAGCCGAACAGCTCCAAGGTCGCCGGTAGTTCCAAAGGCATCGGAGATTGCTTTACCTGTGCATCTGCTTGTTTACATCAACAAGGGTTACGGGCCCAGATCGTTATCTGATAAGGCATCTCCGTTTGTGCTGAAGAGTTCAACTGGCTGTGTGAGAGAGGTACTTTGTTGCTGTGATGTGCTGTCAGTGCCGGAAGGCTGGATGGTAAGATTTTTGGACTGTTGTCTGTGTCTTATCACAATTGACAGTAGAAGCTGGGAAAACTGCCAGGACTCTATCTTTACACTGCTTAATGATGGAGGCAGCTAAATTTCCCAAACTAGACGAAACTAATTATGCAGCTTGGAGTTCCTATTGTGAGGCTTTGCTGGTCAGAGAAGGACTGTGGGATGTTGTTGAGAGAGGACCCACAGCAGATACTCTTGACCGAGATAAGAGAGCAAGAGCTACAATTTTGCTTAGAATCACGCCGTCGCAGATCAACCATGTCCGGGAGAAAAGAACCTCAAAGGCAGTTTGGGATGCTTTGAGGGAGATTCACCAATCTAAAACAGCTCTGTCAAGAATGATTTGGTGTAGGAGACTGTATGCCTGCAAAATGCAGAAAGGACAATCGCCAGAAAAGCATCTGGAGATCATGGCTGATTTGTTCAGCCAGGTGCAGATGAGAGGTGTCGTCCTTGCATCTGAGCAGAAAGCATACATCCTGCTTGGGAGTCTTTCTGATGATTTTGAGAATATTCTGTGGAGTCTTCAGTGTTTTGATGAATCACAGATTACTGCAGAGCTGGTGGCTGCACGTGTCTTGGAAGAGAGCCAACGTCGGCAGTATGAGGCAGGGCTCCAGAGGCAGCATGCAGTACCAAGACAAACACACCCAACCGAGGCTTTCAAGGAGCTGCAACCGGAGAAGGCAGCTGTGTCCAGGGAGAGAAAGTGTTTCCACTGTGGGAAGCCAGGCCATCTCAAGAAGGACTGTAGAAAGCTGGCAGCAGCAAGGAAACAACAGCCTAAAGATCCTGTGAGCAGGAAAGGTGTTGTTGCTGTGGTAAAGAACAATGACTATAAAGCCCATCAGGCTGTAGACCCCATTTGGTTGTTAGATTCCGGAGCATCGTCGCATATGATTAATTGTGATAAGCTCCTGAAAGATAAGGTGCCATCTAATGTACATTCAGTTGCTTTGGCTGATGGTGCATCAAGGGAGGCAAAAGTGATGGGAACTGTGTTCATCCCAAGTTTTGGAAAGGACTTTTCAAATGTTTTATGTGTTCCTAAGTTGCAAAACTGTTTGGTTAGTGTGTCTGAATTAACCACCAGTGGGTATGCATTGAGTTTCAAAGGGGATGATTGTACTATTAGCATAAATGACCAAGTTTGTGCTAAAGCAATCAAAAGAGACAAAATGTACTATATGGTTGACAAGGCAGAATGTTCAGTAGTCAACAATGTGCCTTTGCACTTAGACTGTGCTCATTACTACCATAGAGTCATGGGACATACAAGCTTCACAAGTTTGGGGAAGCTGGGGGAAGTGTGTCCAGAATTTAAAATGTCCACTTGTTCAAACCACCTGGATTGTTCAGTTTGCAGCAGGATAAAGCTGAAGGCTTTTCCTGTGGCCAAACGCAGCAAATGCACCACACAAAGACCTTTTCAGGTTGTGCATGCTGATTTGGCTGGTCCTTTGGTCAAAACCATGGGCAAAAATCAGTACTTCATGGTCATTGTAGATCGTCACACATGGTTTTCGTATGTGATGCTCATGAAGGAAAAGAGTGAAGCTGATGAACACATCAAAAATTGGGTCAATATGATTGAAAGGGAGTTTGAATACAAAGTAGGATCTTTGGTTACAGATAGAGGTGGAGAATTTCTGTCCAATAACCTGAAAAATTGGTTGAGGAGGAAAGGGATCCGCCACAACATGACAAACGCGGCCGTTCCCCAGGAGAATGGCTTAGTGGAGAGACACATTGGAGTCTTAAAGCAAATAAAAGATTGCATGATGCTCGATGCAGAAGCACCAGAGCAGCTTTGGGGGGAAGCAATTTTGACAGCAAACCATGTTGCCAATCGCACTTGGAATTCTTTTGTAAAGAAAACTCCATATCACATGCTGTATGGGAGACCACCAAATCTCAAATACCTGAGAGTTTTTGGGCAGTATGCAAATGTGTATGTGCCTGCAAACTTCAGGAAAAAGGGGGATCCTAAATGGAGAAGGTTGATGTTTGTGGGGTATTCTGGGAACAGCTATAGATTTTATGTGGGTCATGGGGAAATCTTGCTGTCCAGAAGTGCCAACTTTGAAAAACATTCAGGTTGGGAAAAGCTCCATGCCAACAAAGAGGTTTTTCTCAAGCTGGGGCAGAGTGACATAGGTACTGGAAATGGAGGGGTGCTAAAACAAGAAGCATCTACTGAAAGTGAACCCAGTACTTCTGCACACCATCACACACAAACACATCCAACTTTGCACTCACCAGTCACTACACAAAAGTTTGAAAAGGTGTCCATGAAAGACACAGAGGTGCAAACTAGTTCTGAGAGTGAGGATGAAAAAGGCAGAACAAAAGTGATTGTGCCAAGGAGAACTCAGAGAGTGAGGAGACCTCCAGATAGATTCGTAGTGCAGGGTGCAAGAGCTTGTTCAGTGATGGCAGATGAGCCAGAGAGTTTTGAGGAATTGCAGTCATATCCTAAGGAGGAGCAGGAGAAATGGTTTTCTGCCATGGATCAGGAGTACTTATCTTTACTAGAAAAGGAAGTGTTTGAGATTGTGGAGAGGCCTAAGAACCACAAGGTTGTAGGTTGCAAATGGGTTTTCAAGAGGAAGGAAATGCCGGATGGAACCCATAGATACAAGGCAAGACTGGTTGCAAAAGGTTTTTCGCAGCAGAGGTTTGAAAATTTTGACAAAACTTTTTCACCTACTGCAAAGCCAGAAAGTTTAAGGCTGGTATTAGCTTTAGCAGCTAGGAAGAATCAAGTAGTGAGACACTTTGATTTTGAAACTGCATATTTGAATGCTCATCTTGGTGAGGAGGTTTTTATGGAACAACCTTTAGGTTTTGACAAAGACAGGGATGGAAAGGTTTACAAGTTGAAAAAGGCATTGTACGGTTTGAAACAGAGTGCACGTTGCTGGAACCTTTGCATTCATGAAGAATTGGTCAAATTGGGATACAAACGCAGCATTGCGGATGCATGCGTGTATACAAAAGGTGATGTGACCGTAGTGATTTACGTTGATGACTTGTGTGTCGCAGCGAAGTCAGAGAGAGAAATTACATCCGTTCAGAAAGAGTTGTCTAAGAGGTTTAAGCTCAAGGATTTGGGAAATCTCAAGACTTACTTAGGGATTGAAGTTCAGTGGACTGAGGATGGCAGATGTTTGTTGAGCCAACAGAAAAAGATTGAAAGACTGATTGAAAAAATGTGGCTTGCAGAATGCAAAAGTTGTAAAGAGTCCAATGACTTCTGGAACTTCTAGTGCAGAATCATCAAAGGAATTTGAGAATCCAGAATTGTTCAGAAGTGTAGTAGGTAGCTTGATGTTCATTGCAAACAACACTAGGCCAGACATTTCGTTTGCTGTTGGAGTAATAATAATAATAATAATAATAATAATGTTTTATTTATAGCCCGCTCCTCTGTATCCAATCGGAGCGGGTTACATCAATTAAAAAATGCAAGCTAAAATATACATGACCCATACCCAACCACCTGCCCCTTAAAATTAAATTAAACTAACATCAATTAAAATGACATAATAAAAATTTCAATTTAAAACGGCAACCCATTGCATAGAGATCAGGGTCAAGATGTTAAAATGCTAATGGGAGAGCTTAACCCAAACAGAGCCGGGAGGTTAAGAACTTTCTGGGAAGGCCTGCCGGAAGAGATGTGTCTTCAAGGCTTTTTTAAAGCAATCAGAAGATGTAATAAGACGCATCTCGTCTGGCAGGCCATTCCATAGCCTGGGAGCGACAGCCGAGAAGGCCCTCTGGGAGGTCTGCGTCAGTCTAGTCTTCATAGGCTGCAATAAGTTCCTCCCAGAAGACCGGAGTGTGCGGAGGGGTTCGTATGGGAGGAGGCGGTCCCTCAGATAAGATGGACCCAAGCCATGTAGGGCTTTAAAGGTTAAAACCAACACCTTGTACTGCGCTCGGAAACTAATCGGCAGCCAGTGGAGAGATTTGAGCACTGGTGTTATGTGCTCTCTCCTTGAGTACTTAGCAGAAAAGTAAGTGTTCCAAAAGTAGAAGACTGGACTAGAGTGAAACATGTGCTGAGATACTTGAAAGGAAACAAAGAAAGAAAGTTGGTGATACAGGGCAGTGAACAACAGCTGGATTGTTATGTGGACAGTTCATTCGCATCAGAATTGCATGACAGAAAGTCAGTGTCAGGTTTGCTTGTAAGATTTGCTGGTAGTCCAATAATTTGGCGCAGCAGGAAGCAAAACTGTGTGGCTTTAAGTACTACAGAAGCAGAATTTGCAGCATTGTCTGAAATTGCAGGAGAGATCCAGTGGATAAGGCAATTGCTTGTGGATTTGGGAGAAAAGTGTGAAGAGCCTACTGTAGTCCATGAGGATTCACAATCATGTATTGCAATGTCTGAAGCTGAGAACTTGAAGTGTAGAACAAAGTACATTGGTGTGAGGTATCAGAATGTGAGAGAGATGGTTCAAAACAGAATCATAAATCTGGAGTACATTGACACCAGGGACAACATTGCTGATGTTCTCACAAAAGCTTTGCCAATTGAAAGGCATGAACAACTATCATGTTTGATAGGCATGGCACAATAAACACAGAGTTTGGCTGTTCAACAAATGTAAACATCGGAAGATGGCAAACACATATGTGGCAAAATGATACACATCTGTACATTTTGGAGGGGCATGTTAGGCATTGAGGCTCAACTATGAAATGTACAGATGTGCACAATAAGCACAGATTGCTTTCCATGAATTCATGTCTTTCAATTTTGATGAAAGTTTTTTCAGAAATTATTAGCTTCTGTTTAGTGACTCAACTAGTCCCCCAAGTCCTGGAAAATTGGCACAGACAAGATCAAAGACAGCAGATACGACATTATCTATTATGTCATTTTTAATTAGTTGTATTTATATCTCATCTTTCTCCCAGTTAGGTTATGGAAGAGTACAGGGCTATTCTCTTCCCCTCTTTTATCCTCGCAAAAACCCTGTGAGGTAGAAGAGAAAAAGAAAAAGAGATTGGCCTAAAGTCCCTCAGTGAAACTGATGTCTCAAGAACTTGGATCTCCACAGTTTGAGTCTACCTGGTATCATGGATACATATACACATACAATATAATACCTGTATAACACTTAGATCTTTACAGAAGCTTACGTTTGCCTCAGCAGTTGACTGTAAAATAAATAAATAAATAAGCAATAAATAAATAAGCAAGCAAAATCTGAGAATTTGATATTTATGACAGATTGCCACATCACATTCCCACAAGAACATGTGAAGTCTATGGGCTAGAGTGCCATGATGGTAGAATGCCAAAGGCTGTATAGTGAAAGGAAAAGAGAGGGATAGAGGCAGGAAAAGACAGAGATAGAATAGCCATGACAACTTGTGGATCTGTCTTTATCTATCATTGGATGCATCCCTAGCTTACATTTCCCATGGGTATTGTTGTTGTTGTGTAGGATTTTGAAAGATTTGTTCAGAGGGGGGTTGCCTTTGCCCTCCAGTGAGCATGAGAGAATATGTCTTGCCCAAGATCATATTTTTTGTGAAGCTTTCAGGCTATGTGGCCATGTTCTAGAAGAGTTCCTTTCTAACGTTTCACTTCTTCTAGAACATGGCCACATAGCCCGAAAGCTCCACAAAAAAATATGGATCCAGGCCATGAAAGCCTTTGACTCCACATTGCCCAAGATCCCCTAATAGATTTCTATGGTTGAGCAGAGATTCAGAATCTGGTCTCCCAAGTTGTAGACCAGCACTTAAACCACTAAACCATGTTGGCTTTCATTTCTGAGTTACCCTGAGATAAAGTTCCCCAGTCCTTCTCAAGAACACACCCATGCCATTCCCATTTAATCTCAGAGCTCTTCTGCATTTTCTTACTTTTTGAATGCCAGCAAACAATGCCTGTGCATTTGTCTTCCAGCATTGCCGGCACCAGAACTTTTTCATCTGAATGCCTGACATTAGCTGCATTTTTGCTCTGTGAGTTTGCCTAGAATGAACTTCATGTTCTTATTTTGGAAGCTGGATGATTGCCAATTGATTCTTGTCAGTCTATATGTTGCACATAGCATAGAAGAGATGCCACAGATGTTTTTTTTCCTAAGACAGAAATGAGGGTTCTTTCTAGGGTAAGCTATAAACATTTGAGTTCTGAATCTAAACATTTATGGAGTGCTTGGAATTTGCAACTGTGTTATGCTCTTAATTGCCAAGCCAGGTAAAACATTTTGTCTAAATATAGTACAAGAGCTGAAATAAACAGAAACTTTCAGATGCACACAATATATTCAGTTCTATTGACAGCTATACAGGGTGATTTTCACACCCATAGAGAATTTTGACAGAGATTTGAATAACGCCACATAATTTCCTTCATTCTAATTCAGGGATGTTCACATGTTACATCCACGGTAGAAATAGTAATTATCTTTACAGAAACCCTGCAGATTCATGTATAGTATGTAGGAATGGGTAGGGCACTCACCCTTAACTGACAATTCTTTTTTCTTGTCAAAACAGTGTTTACTTCCACCATAACTCTATGCCTACTATACAAAAACTCTCAAATTCGCCTAGAAATTTTGCTTTAGATTAATTGTTGGTAGCAGCTTTAGTAATGTATGCACTGCACACTGAGTTTTACATTGCTACTCTTTCTACAACTGATTACTATTCTACTTTTTGGCATAATATGAGCCCACACAATGTTTTCCCCCCTGAAATAAGGGCATATCAATATAATCCAAACAATGCATTATATATATGTAGTTCAAACAGAAAAGGCACCAACAGAAACTAAAAATTAAAGTTTTATGCTGATCTGTGCTTTCTTACTCACATCCTCCACATTCACATGCATACTGTCACCTCTCTGTACTTATTCTTCCTTCCAGTACTTTCTCTTTTTTCCATCACCCTACATACATAACCTCAGACTGCTCCTATTGGACCTATACATGCCTTTCTTCAAAATAGGAAGTGAATAGAGCAGGAAGTATGATCACTTTCTGGATTGAAGAAATACCAAAGGAAGACCTCTAGAAATTTAAAATGTGAGCACCATGTCTGAAAAGGAGCAAACTGGACAACAGTGGTCTATAGTCTTGGGGGCTGCTATATACTGTTTGGGAAACTTTTTCCCCACCTGCAGATTTTGAGGCGTGGGGGCATAATAAGTTTTCCAGTGTATCTTTGGAAGCTGCACATAGGCTGAAGAACTCATTTGGTAATCCTTACATTAAATGAACATTCCCTAAAACCTAGGTGCCTTTTGAAATAACTTAAGGTGTTTTCACAAAACCTGATAAATTACAGTTGAGACAAAGCACCTTAACTAGTATTGCACTTAACAACTACCAGAAAGAAGGGCCATCATCATACTTTCAATGGAAGTAATATGTGGAATATGGAGCTTCCATAGGTGAAAGTAGGTTCCCCTTGAAATGACAATCTGTGGCAACATGTTCTCTTCTATGTTGATATGCCTCAACTACTAGATTACTTCTCAGTATTAGAAGATTATTTTATGGAACACATAGAAATTAAAATGGCTGCCAGTTATGGCTATCACTTGACAACTTTGGATGAAGGGCCCAGGGAAAATCGTCCACTGTGCTAGTGAACTCAGACTGGACACTTTGGTTCAGAAGCTGCCTTGCCTATGAGTGCTGAGTTTGGATGCCAGTCTGGCTGAGCTAAGTATCTAGGGAGATTCATATGGGAAAAAGGTAATTTCCTACTCTGCAACATGTGATATAAAGTGATATCTATCTGTGAACTGAAGTATGCTGTTTGATCAAATCATTTGCCAGACAACTTTGGAAATAATGACAATTTTGCTGTTTTCATTTTCAATTTATGAATTCATCTTCAGGAGATTAATAAAACATCCACACTCACACAGATTGTGTGAGATCATCTACCATTTTGTACTAAACATCAGAGAATGCAACAAGTATTTAATTCTCTTAGATAGCAAAAGAAAATCCAGATGTCACAAGAAACTAGAAGTTAACTTAATGTCACAAGAAACCAAGGACTTCTGCCATTCCATATTGCTTTCCTTCTTTCTCACACAACATCTGGATTAAAGAAAGTGTGTGTCTTGTCACAAGTGTTTCTATATTGCCTTGCTTCCACCTAACATTTTTTGCTGTTGACAATGGAAATGAGGTGATATATACTGTGTTGATGTCATGCGAATCTCTCAAAGCCATTAGGAGAAAAATATTTAAAAAGATTGAGCTTGTATTAAGTTTTTATGCTACAACTGTTATGTGTGAACATGGGAGAAACCCCCCCCCCACACACACACATACTGGGTATAAAATGAACAGCCAAATTACTTATATTCCATATGCAAACATCTGGATATATAAAACACTTTGTCTTCTCTCCATAAAGTCTCTTCATTTTTTTATTATTTATTACATTTATTTAGCTACTTACTACATTTTATTCCACTTTCCAGGCAGCAATTATCTCTTTCAGTAGCATAGATCCATTAAAATTCAGAATTCAGTGGTGCAGGTGGGCATCACACATACATGAAAATAAGAGACTATCCATCCCCTCTGACATATAAATTGACTTATACACAAACACTCAAAGAAAGGAACGTTTGGCAAAATTTAAGGAGGGAAATCACTTTTATAGTCCCAGATTCTTAATAAACCAGGTGGGACCTGTCTGATCTTCCTTTGCTAGGAGCATAGCTGAGAGGGAGCAGACCTTGGGAGAAGTTACTTTTTAGACTATAAAACCCAGAATCCACCAGAGTCATGATGGCCAGGAATTTGCATAGCTAGAATCCAGAAAATTATTTTCCAAAGCAGTAGGATACAAGTAGGAATTATGACCTCGAGATATGGCAACTTCCAGCATTTCTCACCACTGGCTGTGCTAGATGGGACTTGGGCATGTGATGACTACACTTTGCCCATTTCTGATTTAGGAGTTGATCCAAATAGCCTTTGCTATATGGTTCATCAATGGGACCAGAGTGACACCTTCACTCCTACATCCATATTTCTACACTCACAGGAAATTGACATATTCAACAGAGTTCTTTCTAAAGTAAGTGGAGTAAGAAAGAAAACAAGATCTCTGCAGTTGCTCATTTTGCCCAGCCTAGCCACATGAGCAAGAACTCTGTGTGCCCTGCCAGTAACGTCTGTGTGTCCTGCCAGTAGCCTCTGAACCTCTGGAGATGACATAAATCCTTCCCTCATCACTGCAATTCTTCATAATATAATCTCCCACTGCAAGTGAGAATTAAGGGGCAAAGGAGTTCATTTAGAAACAGACATAATATAAACTATGAAAATGGGTTATCTAGCCCCACAAAACACAGGAAACAGTTGTGGATAATTCTTATCACACATTGTCAAGAGGCATGAAATGTCCCTGAGAGAGACATATGACTCCATCCCTGGTGTTATAAGTGGAAGAATAAAAAAAAAAAAGAAAGAAAAGTATGGCTAACTCCCATTTTCTCTTACAGCATTCTTTTGGACTAACGTTGCATTATTGTTCATTTATCATTTCATCCATAAACTAATCTTCAAGTTTAAATGAATATCTGAGAATATGGTAGCTTGTAGATTTAATTCCACACTGTCTCTAGAATACCACATATTAAATTCCATGACTAGATTTATTCTAGGGGAATCATATGTAGAAATGGAATAAGCAAGCTATATAGAAAATCAGTTGCCAGACTTGGCAGATTGTTCATAGCTGCTGTTGCTCCACCAAATATCAATAACAAATGTCAGACTGCATATCCACCACTAAAACCATCCAAAGGAAAATTGTTGATGAAGTGGAGACACATATAACATTATATAAATAGAAACAGGAGCGAGAATCTAGTGGCACCTTTAATACTAACTGATATCTACTTCTTTAGATGCTTAAATGGAATATAAACATCAAGCCTGAAGTACTAACCATAGTTAGCTAGTTGTGGGAGCAGAATATAGTGGCAGACAGAAAGAAGCAAATTGCGTGTACAGTTTTGTGTACAGAAGTATATTTTCATCCCATTCCAACTGTCTACTTGTGCTTAAACACTCATTCCTTGAAGACTGCATTCCACCAGTGCACCTGACCTGAAATCCATGAATGCTGATGCTAGAATAAATCAATTAGCCCAGACTGATCCCCCACTATCCCCACTTTCCTTTTTCATGCTGAAACAGACTACCACAGCAATCGTTCTGAAAATTGATCATATGAATAATACATCTGATCATGCTATACAGTTGCAACAACAGCAACAACAAACAGGGCAACCAAGACTAGATGGGCTTTTGTCATCCCTCCTGATGTTGTTAGACTGCAATTCCTTCCAGCCATAACCAGCTCAGTGAGAAATGACAGGAGTATCAGTCCACCCAGAAAAAGACAATTATTTTGGAGCATGATGACACCCTGGTTGACAGTGGAAAGCTTTCATCAGAAAAGCTAGACAGAAGTTCTAAAGGCAGAGTTTTATTACTTTTCTATATGGGATGTATGTCTTTGCATCTTTGATTTTTATTTAAAATAACTGAAAAAGAACACTGTTTAATAGATCTTCTCATTCTAGCCTAATCATGGCTTCCTATTTCCCAATAGCATTACTGGAGTGTTTGACTTTCATTTTGTAAAGTCTTCTGTACCCTTTGTTCAGAGTAAGGAGAGTGTGCTCTCCACAATACAACTCTCATCATAATCTAGCCACTTCATCCTAGCCACCGGATTCATTTCCTTACTTACTGCTGACCTGTCTCCTCTGATATATATAGAATGGATTGGATTTATTTGACACTTACGTCCATTGATTATGATCTTGAACTGATGCACAGCTGAACTCCATATTCTGATTCAGTGTCTGCTTACTGCTGAGTTGTTTTGTAGAGCTAACTGTCATCAGCATTAAGCCTGACATTTAGTCATCCCTCTTGACACTTACTGTATCCAGATGTCCTTTCTCTGCTTTCTTGCCTAGTTCTTACTTCTAAAAGCTAAGCTACAAAATCAGAAGGCTCACATGATCTGTCTGTTATTCCTCTGTACCACTTCAGACAACAAGAAGGAACAATAAAATTCTTATTCTTATTATCTATTTGTATCTCACCTTTCCTCCAATAATGGGATTCAAGGCAAATAACAACATAAAACAATACCAATTAAAAACAACACAGAAGCATTAAAATTATAAATATAGGTTTTAAAAAAAAACAATTAAACATTCCATGAAGTTAAAACATTAAACATTAAAATAAATTAAAAGACTGTATATTAACCTTAAAAACAGAACCACACAGAATTAAAAGCCCAAATCTAGTTGACTTTATATAAACCTGCTCTGACCTCCTGTCAAAGGAAGAGCCAGGAGGCAGCCATCCTAGTCTCCCTAGAGATGAGGTTCCAAAGTATGGGAGCAGCTACAGAAAAAGCACTCTCTCTTCTCCCCACCAACCAAGTCTTAGATGGGACAGACAAGATTTTCAGACCAGCGCTTACTGTGGGGTAAGTGCTGGTAAAACACTGCTACATTTTTTAGGAAGCACATGTGTGTGAAAGCCTGGCACGCTTCCTAAACATCAGGGAATCATTGGCTCACCTTCAGAGTCCCTGAATCATTTGGGAGCAGCTATTTCATATGAATGGAAACTTTGCGTTCATACGAAATGGCTGCTCCATAAATGATTCATGGATGCTGGAGACAAACCAATGATTCGATGATGTTTAGGAAGTATATCAGGCTTTCACACACACACACAGGTCCTAAATGATTTAGCAGTGTTTTACCAGTGCTTACCCCATGGTAAACACTGGTCTGAAAATCTTCAGAGAGAAGGTCATCTCCAGATGAACTTAGAGCTCTAATAGATTCATAAGAGGACATACAGTCCTTCAAATAAACCGGACCCAAGCTGTATTGCATGATCCATCCATATTAAGAAAAGGATCCTTAAAATGATTAGAATAAAGGGGGTTCACGGAGGTATAAAAGAACAATCCAGTCCTATGCATGGTAGAGACTGAATACATCTCTTTTGATAATCCAGCATGTTAGAAAAGTTTCATTAGGTACCACTTGGCTAGCATTCATGAACCTGAAATCCAATTGCTACTTTTCATGCATTAAGTCATTTTCTTTTAGTAGCTTCTTCTTGCCCAATATTTATTTACTTAAACATCCTGGAAAAAATCAGATTTCAGGACAGTATATACCGGTGGTAATCAGTATTTTTCCCCCTGAGAAGGACTGATACTTCAAGCACACAGACACATAAAATAGCTGAAAAAGTAAACATTACTTGAAAATTTTCTTGTCTATGTAAAGAATTGCTGTCCCAACACATGGAAAAAATGATGAACTGCTGTAATGATTGTCACATTTGGGAATTGTTTGCATTAAAAAAAATCCACCCTGCTTTTGTATAGAAAACATTGTTTTGGGGCAAATTACACTATTTCAATGCAAACATGTTGTGAATAAAAACTGCTTTTTGTGCATGCATCCTCACAAAGACTTCCTAAGTGTGAAAAATTATCAGAGTAGAATTTCTCAGTGTGTACAAATACTCAAAATTTCTTCACACTGGGAAAAGAAATATTGAAATTCTTAATCTTGGTGTAAGCTGTATATCTAAGATATGTGAATGAGGCCATACTGCTAGCGGAAAACAACATATACCTGAATCTCTCTTATTAAAGAAGGTCCAAAAAGAAAGTGCAAAGGCAGGCTTACTGCTGAACATAAAGAAAACAAAATTAATTACAGCAGAACATCTGCATAAATTCAACCTATATAATGTGGAAATCAAAATAGTCAAAGAGTTCCTATACCTCAGATCAAATATTGATCAGAGATTGCAGTTAGTTAAGAAGAAGAAGACTAGGAATAGGAAGGACAGCCATTAAAGAATTAGACAAGATCCTAAAGTGTAAAGATATACAACTGAGCATTAAAGTCAGAATCATCCAAGGCATTATATTCCCCATCAACATGTATAGATGTGGGAGCTGGACAGTGAAGAAAACTGATTGAAACAAAAGCAACTCATTTGCGATGTGGTGCTGGAGAAAAGTGCCAGCCAAAGAAGAGTACCACAGACAGCCAAAAAGACAAACTAATGGGTCCTTGATCAGATCAAGCTTGAATTCTCCCTTGATGCCAAGATGACAAAACTGAGGCTGTCATACTTTGGCTACTTCATGAGAAGACAGGGCTCACTATAAAAGACAATAATGCTGGGGAAGGTAGAAGACAGCAGAAAGAGAGAAAGACTGTACACCAGATTGATAAATTCAATAGGAGAGGTCACAGGCAGAAATTTTAAGGACCTAAGCAGAGCACAATAGGACAGAAGTTTTTGGAGATGTTTTATTTACAGGGTTGCCATGAGTTCAGGCCAAGTTAAGGGCAGCTAACAACTAACAACAAAGGTGCTTTGAGTCCCTTGTTGGAGGAAAGCTGGGCTATAAATTAAACAGGCAAGTATATTAATAAAATTCAAATATATATATACAATGGGCAATAATGGGCCTCATATATATTGTGCATGTAGCAGAACAAAGCAGAAATTAAATCAATTACAAAAAAGCAGACAATAAACAGAAGATGATACATGTTTCAATCCCTAAGCTTTCCTTAGTAGTCTAAAACAGTTTCATTTTTACATACAAAGGCTACCACCATTAAAGGGGAGACGTTTTTTAAGTCCCTTAAGTTTTAGGAGTGGAGTCTAATAGAAGATTGAACTCAGCTGTTTAAGAACCCAGTGCTAGCTGAACTCTTTCTTGATAGCCCACAATTTCACCCTGAGCAAGCAATTAAACCAACTTCATATAGAATTATATATATATGGCTATGGCATACAAATAGTCACTAATGAGGAATGAGCACTGTTTCCAAACCAAATACAGTGGTCCCCCGGTTTACGAATCCCCCGGGGTATGAAAACCCCGGGGTACGAAACTGGCGGGACCGCTAAAGTATCCCCCGGGATCCGAAAGATCCCCCGGGATACGAAAAAAAAAACAAAAAACGCGCGGCCCCTTTAAATCGGCCACACGGTCCGTTCAAAATAGCGGTCCCCCGGGAAATGAATGCTTCCGGGTTACGAAAGGTAATCCGGAATGGATTAGCTTCGTAACCCGGGGGAAGACTGTACATTACATTTATTTCAGTGTTCTTGCTGTTATACCATCAGATTTTTTTTTTTACATATTTAACTTGAAGTTACTAGGAACTTACTTATGATCAATGCCTATGCAAACTGTTTTCTTCAGCATGGTTCTACATGGTCACTGTCTCACTTACCCCCATCACCATTTGAACCATCTCCTAAATTTTACTCCAGTAATTTGCTATGTAGCTGAACCTTGAAGTCCTGCATATTATCTGTTGTCCACATTATCGTGACACCAACCATCTAATTCTGATCTCGTTATGGATTTACTCATATACGAGGGGTGTGTGAACGTAAATCTGGTGATTATGTGCTTGCAGGCTGAAGAGAAAGATTTGAGTTACATAATGGCAGAAAAGTGATTAGGTTTCAGATATGACCCTTAAAATCTAGGCATTTGTCAAAACATGTGAATTACAGCCAGTTCATGGAGTTTCACTTAGCATTCTAGAAGAAGATATAATCAGGATTGTCCCACAAAGACTTACATCCATGAATTTTAAAATAATATTCTTTAATAGTCAATGTCTTTCAATGTCTTCATGAACTTTCAAGGCTGCAAATGGGTTGACCAGACTTTAGAGCATGAAATGAGAAGCATTGTGATTTCAGTGGTTGGGAGGTGTACAACCCAAGATATTAATCACTTTAGCTTCTGGTCCCAGAACAAAGAGGAAAATGCTCTAAAGAAATAAATGAATTTAGAACAGCCACCCCCCCCCCCCCATGGCAAAGGAAGGAAGTGAGATTATAAAAATGAATATGGGTGGAGGTAAGAAAAAGAAAATACAGGAAAAATTAAATAGGTTTTGAAATCTGAGGATTGCTTGCTTGTATTGGTAATGGATGACCCTATGGGATAAAAATATATAAATAAAAAACACAAGAACAGGAATAGTGTACAATACCCTGGGAGATATAAATGGATTATTTATTGACTCAAGTATGTTATGCTCAATATGTTTGAAATATCTCATATATTATGCTTAATACTACACATATTTAGAGTTGAGTAGAATTAAAGGGATATAACTGCTTGTAGAAAATCCTAGTTTTATCCCAAATGGGCATTAGTGGTATCTGACAGACCATGGAGATGCAACTTTTTGAAACCTATAACTCTTGGAGGGATTTTGGGAACTGCTGTCCAAACAATTATTTGTCCAGACTGTCTGCTGTTTCAACCCCAAGGATGAAACTGCACTAGTTGTGCAATTGGTTAAGACTGATTAATTCCAGATCACCGTGCAAATATCATGGTTGCCCTTATTTAACCCACTTCTCCAGTTTTTCCTCTTTAATACCAGGTCTGGATAAAATCTGTACCTTTGTCTTTCATCAGAAGTGAGCAACTATGATGGGTGTGAGAACCACGTAAGAACCTGGGGGGTGGGACACAGTGACTACCAAAATTATTAAAAACAATCATGTAAAACAAAAATGGCAGTAGCTGAAAGTCAATCTTGTTTCTTTCAGTTTGTTGAAGCTTATGACATCAAACAGTTCAGAAAGATGAAATATTGCTCCTGAGGACTTCCAGGGAAGGCAAATCACCCCTTTTATTGGACAGAGGAAGGGTGTTTTGGGAAATCTGTAGGGTCAAGGGCTGTAAAAACAGACTTAGGAGGCCACACTTTTCACACCACTATAGCACACCCTATAGATTTACATAGTTTTGTCTACTAAACCTATTGTGATGGGGATGTTGGCCATAACTTGATTCACAATGAAATCTTTATCCTATGACCAGATGCCAACAAGAAGCCAACAGGCAAAAAGACAAAGAGATTTCTAATTCTCAGATTTTTTGACTCACGGGATTTTGTTAATATTCTTCTATAATACATTCAGGGGTAGCTGTGTTGGCCATTTAACAAATACAAACAAAAATTGGCCAACCAAAATTGCACAATAAACACCTGTTGCAAGCTTTTGAAGCTCCATGGGCTTCTTCATCAGGCAAGATGTTACAAACCAAACCGGGGGGGGGGGGGGGGGGACAAATGGAAATGTTAGTCAGATGCCTGCATCTGCATGTTGTTCCAGTCCTTAGTAAAGATGTTATGATGGGGAGAATATCTTTTGTAGGCAGGCTCCTCCTCCTTCTGGTCATGCAGCAATAGGGAGATTTTCAAAGCTCAGGAAATTTAAAGCCTATTTGCATCTCAACAGGGACCCCTCTTTTGCAATCCAGCATGTCTCCATTCCAGTGAGTTTCTCTGCCTACAAAGAGGATTGTGACCTCACTGGAATGGAGACATGTTTGATTGCAAAAGAGGGGTCCCTGTTGAGATGCAAATGGACTTTACATTTCCTAAACTTTGAAAACACTCCATAGCCAGAAGGAGGAGGAGCATGCCTGCAAAATATATCCTCCCCATGATAACATCTTTACTAAGTACTGAAAAAATATGCAGCCATCTGACTAAAATCTCCAATTGCCCCCCCCTTCTGTTTAGTTTGTAGCATCTTGCCCAATGAAGAACCCCATGGAGCTTTGAAAGCTTGCAAATATTATATTATGCATTTCTGTTGGCCAATAAAGGTATCACTGATGGATTTTTGTTTGTATTCTTCTAGAATGTTAGCTACCATTACCTACCCACCCCCATGCCACCACTTTATTTGAGAGCCATTGCCAAATTCTACCCCTCTCACAAAGCTCATGAGAGAGCCAGCTTCCATTTAATCAGTCTTCAGCTTTGCAGGTGAGGAATGATTTACAACCCAGTTACTGGAAAGCTCCTTAATCTTGTCTTTATGAACACTTAGCACCTACAAATCACCTGTTCACTTTGATATACATCACCTGCTTCATGCCTTGGTGCCCAGAAGGAGAACATGTCAAAGGTACAACTTGTTTACATGAGAGGCTGCTTTATGGAAGCGGTCCTCCCACTCTGCTACATTGGCTTGGCCCTCTTCTCCTTGGCAGAAACACTTCAGTTTCAAAGCTTTCCAAAGGAACTGATAACTGGATACAGGTGAACAATAACTCTGTCATAAAATTTCAAGTCTCTAGGGAAACAAACAAAATTATCCTGTTCTCTGCCTCAGGGAGGTTTGACAGAGAAAATGAGCTTTAATAAGTGCCTGCCTACTTTTTCATGAGCCCTTTCCTCCCTTATTAAACTGCTGTTCTCTCCCTTCATTGCATCTCATATGCTACACTAGGACTGGAAGAATCTGTCTGAAACAGTGCAGCCGGTAAAGTGGGCAGTGAATGGTGTTTCAGATGACCCAAACAGCTTAAATTCCCACATGTCTGCACATTGATATGAGGTCAATAATGTTTAATAATACATAATAATAGTAATACAAATACCTTGCAAGCATGCATCTCAAATATTGCCATACTGCCTGACTAGAATCAGCAAAGAGCAGCCAAGTATATTATAATGTACACAAACCATTTGAACATTTGTTTTAAGATATGTGTGTGTGTGTCTGTGTGTGTGTGTGTTAAATGGCAATGAAAGAGAGAGAGGGAGAGATCTCCAGTGAACAAACAGGTTCTTGCTGCATAGGAATGTATTTGCTTCCAAAAAGTCTCACCCCAGATTCCATAGCCTGGAAATTTAACTTTTTTAGACTTCTTAGAAATAAGTCTTTAAAATCTGGCTGATGGATTCTGGAAGCTGTAGTTTCAAAAGTAACATTTCCAAGCTCTGATTTTCTTTTACACACTTCAGTGTGAATATTCTCTAGGTATAGACTCTGGTTATTTTAATGCCCACTGAATTTTCTTTTTTTAAGATCTTCACAGTTGTAGTTGAACTCATCCCATTCAAATTCATTCAAATTTACATGGCAAGTTTTTAATTTATTTTAAGCTGCCTTGAATGCCACATTGAGAGAAAGGTTGGATAGAAATAAAATAAATGAATAAGAAATAAAAACAAAGTCTGTCTGGCTCTTCTCAAGCAAATAATTTCTGAAGCCAGGAGCTCTTTGAGAGATGTATGGGTATAGAGAATATAAGAGGTAGCTTTGGAAAGTGTTGCTTCCAGATCAGGAAGACTGAGGGGAGATACCTGTGTCAACTAGGCATAAAACCATCCAACCTAGTGGGGATTGAGAGAAGACGAGGAATGTTCAAGCAAACAGAATGCCTTGAGCAGTCTGGGCAGAATGCATGAACAATTAGTGACTCAAACCACCTGTCCCTTGATGAGAGCTGGAAGGAAAAAAGTCAGTGAGGGCCTCAGTGTTAATGCTGTCCTAACCCTAAGGTTTGTGTGTGTGTGTGTTTAAATTCTTTCCTGGAGAGGAAGGAACACAAGTAAAGCAGGATCTGCAAGTCTGTCACACCTAGAAAGGAACTATGGCCCTGTGCAGATCAGCCTCAAAGGCCAGCTTGGGGGTGGAGTTGGGGCATAGTGTCCACATGACGGACACCCCACCTCCACCTCCAGGGCAGCATGATGCTGTGTGCTGCTCCACACGGTGTGTAGCATCACGGTGCTCCTCTGGTGCCTGCGTCCATCTGATGCAGCGCTGAAGGAGCACCATAAAGCCGTAGCACTCACCTCCAATCTGACTGTAAAAGGGGTGACTGGAGGCTGCCCCTTTGAAGCTGTCTGCACAGCCCCTGTGTATCTTTGAATACACCTATAAGTATGAGGAAAATTACAGTGAGCCCTTGTTATACGCTGATGTTTGGTTCCAGGACCTCCCCTGGATAACAAAATCCATGGATGCTCAAGTCCCATTCAATCCAATGACATATCAAAATGATGTATCTTATAAAAAATGGAAAATCAAGGTTTGCTATTTGGAATTTAATCTTTTTCTGAATATTTTCAAGCCATGTATGCTTGAATCCATGTATAAAAAATCAATGGATAGGAAGGGCTGACCATATCAACAATTGGATTTGCCCATATCATTCTATGTTCCAGAAGGTTGTAAGCAATTGCAAGTGAACGAAGCAGAGTGTGTTGATCTAGAGCTTATCACAGTCTGTTGCTGACTGGCACTGGTATTTTCTTTCACGAATTAGCTGTATTTCATATTTGACATCCTCTTCTATTTAGCATTTGATAATACTGATAGTTGGTACACAGTGGAATACCAGAGAATATAGTGGTTGATACACAGTGGTATACTGGAGAATAAAAGGCTTCTGGGCCATGATCATGGATACACACTGAGCTCTCATGGGACAGAGAAACACTGCCAAGCCAGCATCTATTCAATAAATAAAGAGCAATATTAGAGAATGTGTTCAGCTTCCAAAGTTTCTTGGATTTCAAATATGTGCTAGGGGCCAAAGTATCTTATCAATACTATACAGTATGTTCATAGTTTATCAAGGAAATATCCAGGTCTAGCTAAGAAAATACAGCAACAGTACATGCCAGATAACACTAACAGTTAGTGAAAATCTCATTTGTCTCCTCATACCATAAATGAATCTCTAGCAGGGTCACATTGATTGACCAGTTAAAGAAGGTTTAAACACAGCCATTTTATTTTACTCTTAATTTGTGACTGTTGTGTTGTGTTAAACTTAAATGGATACAGTTTTTACATGTGGAAAAACAATCAGCCTTTTACTGCTATCACTTTTAATTTACACTTCTCTAAATTTGTACCATGCGAATCTATACTGTTGTTTAAATAGGTTTATTACATCTGTTGCTAAAATCCTCACACCTTCACCTAATTCCTCTTCCTCCTCCCTCTTACAAGCCTCATATTGTCATACATCTAGATCATGCCCTAGTCCATGGAAACTGCATTTCCCATTCTGATTCTATCTCATTTATCATAACTATTTGTTAATATTTGCTGTCAAAATGACTTCAACTCATAATGACCCTATGAATGAGAGAACTTCACAAACTTTGGTTAACAACTGCCCTGTTCAGGTTTTCAGACTCTGGGTCATGGCTTTCTTGAATGAAGCAATCCACCAGTAGTGTTTGTTTGTTTATTTAATTTTATTTTTCTCCACTGCCCTCCATTTTACTGAAAATTACTGTCTTTTCTAGCAAGTCATGTTATCTCAAGATATGTCAAAAGTATGGCAGCCTCAGTTTAGTCATATTGGCTTCTGATGAGAGTTGACGTCTGGTTTGCTCAGGAGCCCATTCGTTTTTCTTTTTAGCAGTTCATGACATCTGTACCACCACATTTCAAACAAGTTAATTTCTTACCATCAGCTTTCTTCACTAACCAAATGCCATATTGATACATAGAAACTGAGAATACTATGACATGGATGATTTTGATCATGACTATAATTTAAGATAATTGGATCTGCCTCTTTCTAATGGGGTACATTTATCCTAGTTGTACCCCTGGTCAACAATCCATTCCTTTAAACACCAAGTTCAAATATTTGGTGTGGTAGCTGAACACCAAATTCTAAACAAATTATCATGGTTGCATGCGGGTGTGTGTGTGTAAAACTTCACATCCTGGTGTTCACCTTTCTGAGGGTAGCTTTCTCTACTGAAATGAGACTAGGTGATTATAACAAGGAGTAATGTGTGACTTTCCAATTGAAGAGTGTCTCTAACTGAAGTGAATTAAGAAAATCACACTATACTACAACTGAGGGATAGGCTATAAAAGAGATATATAATAATTAGCTGAATGTGAATAAAGAAATACAATTTAAGTAATACATAATCAGAATACAGTCTACCCATGGCTTTATTAGAATTTAAGTAAGGACTTCAAAAAACTAACTAAAAGCCTTGGGATTCTGCTGAAGTTGTTGTTTTTAAACATCCATGCAACATTCTTCCCATTCTGTCTTTTTGCCTTTTCCATTATTTAGTCTCAGTTCCTCCTGTTATAATTTTTGGTAACCCAACTGGAGACTTTTTGAGTGTGACGTTTGCTGAAGAGGTTTCTCACTGTCCTACATAGTTATGAGTCTTGGAGTGTGCCTTTGAGTTGTTTGAGAATGTAGGATACTCATTTTAGTACTTAAATGGAACATGACCCATCCTTTCTGGGATGGAATTTAGGGCCCAAACAGACAAGCCAAAATAAAGCTCCTTTGGGTCACTTTGGAGATATGCTGTTTAAATGACACATGCATCCTAAGAGTCCAAAAGCCATGTGAAAGAGTCCAAAAGCTTTGGCTCAGCTTCTGGCCTCTTAGATGTGAGTGTCATTTAAACAGAATACCCCCAAAGTGACAGAATACCCCCAAAGCAGCTTTATTTTGGCCTGTCTGTTCGGGCCCACAGAATCTTTTTGACTGACACTAGTCTGCTTTCATGAATTAGCTTAATTTCATAGCTGACATCCTCTGCTATTCAGCATTTGATAGTACTGATAGTTGCTACACGGTGGTATACCAATGGCTTGCTTGCTTATCACATTCTCTCACTCTCTCTCTCTCTCTCTCCCCCTCTCTCTGTCATATACCCACATCTCTGTAGATACGTCTCTAAGTGCAACTTTTTTGGGGGGGGCAGCTTTTAACAACACAGATTCCATTCAATGTGGCCATTTCCATGTTATCAGAGAGCAGGGGGATCCAAGTAGACATAGCCAGATGCACAACAACAGGCATCCAACAGGAATTCCAGGTGTCCTTGAGAGGGTCCAGAAGATAAAATCTTTGTAATGTTTTTTTTATTAAGAGACAATAGGGCCTGAACAGACGGGCCAAAATAAAGCTGCTTCAGGTCACTTTGGAGGCATGCTATTTAAATGATGCATGTGTCTTAATAGACCAGAAGCCATGCCAAAGCCATGCTCTAGTCCTAAGGACTGGAGCACAGCTTTGGCACAACTTCTAGTCTCTTAAGATGCGTGTGTCATTTAAACAGCATACCTCCAAAGTGACCCAAAGCAGCTTTATTTTGGCCTGTCTGTTCAGGCCCAATAGCTAGGTATGCCCCCACTGAAAATGGCCATGATGGGAGGTCTGTGCTGCTTACATAGGTAGAAGGGAGGTTGAATGTTACACTGTTGAAAAGAATTCTTGTTTCCATAATGATGACAACACTGAGTTGGGATGGTTATAAATCCAGTTTATGCCATCATAATTCATCAACAGGATTCTGGACCAAGTCTCTTAATCTGAATTTTCTGTTGTCTAACACAACTTGTATCACTAATCTGGCAGGTGAATCTGTTTACTTTGAAAACAGATCTGTTTACTTTGTTAACAGCATTGTAATTATCCCTGAAAATATTTCCAAACTGTATATGCCTCTTGGTTGGCATCACTTCTCCATGTTGAACTGTTGCTTTTCTCTTATACCCAACTATTAATTAATTAATTTGATTGATTTTATATGCCAAATTTCTCTAAACTAGAACCAACACAGTTCACAAACATATACTTTAAAAACAGTACAACTTTAAAAACAGAATTAATAGCATCACATCAATATAACAAGGTAAAAATGCAAAATTAATTTTAAAAAATATTAAACTACAAATATACAACCATTAGATATATGCAAAAGCAAAGACTGCATTATATATTAAAACCCTGTTTGAAAACAAAGGATTTTGCTGGTGAAAGGAGAACAGTGAAGGGACCGTCCTAGCTTCTAGAGGGAAGAAAAGGCTAGACTGTGTGTGTGTGTGTTATATATAGAAGGGAGCCCTCCCTCACCATAAAATTGATTGGGTAACTTTAAGCACACCAATCTCTGTAAGCTCTGTCCCTGTCACACATTCCCATTTCTTCTAGTACAAAAAGCGAGTCTTCCCACTGAGAAATCTCTGGACATAAAAGAAAGCAACAGAGAATGCTGGACATTACCCGATATTAGCATGAGGCTTTTTGCAAGATTCTCTTCCCTACCCTCCAGACACACAGAGAGAAAGCATGCTCGTATCACCTATGCAGACATATATTTATGTCATTTTAAAATAAGAATACACCAGATGTCATTGGGCAGTGGGAGGGAATGAAAACTAAGCTGACAGAATAATGTGAGGCATGATCCAGGCATCTTGCATTTCAAAGAGATGAATGATGGCATGTCATAATTCAGCAGGAAAGATAAAATGTGATGGATTTCCTAACCTCTGTGTCTCTTCCAAACAAGCTTGTCCGGTACCTTCTGATACAACTAGATTAAGTTGGCCTCTACGATGCCAGCTGGCCTAGAGCTAGTAGCAAGGGCTGGGAGCCACCAATCAATCAACAGTCTCTGAGGTTTCTTGTCGTGTTCCATGATATCAACAGGGGCTGGGGCAGATCTCCATAGTGCAGGCAGACAGAGATGGCCATTTGATAGTTGCCTGCTTCAAGAAGCAATCAACAAATATGTCATGCTAACTGCAATATACCGCAAAATATTCTGTATCATTACACCCCGAATGTCAAATTGAATCAAGTTGGAAACTACAAAAAGAGAACTGACAAGGTGCATCACACATTTATACACCAAGCATACGAGAAGTAAGCATGGATCAATCAATTATATTCAACTCTTCTTAGTTTTGCATACATCCAGCCCATTTCCTCCAACTTCTGCTTTTATCTGATGCTTTCTTTTAAGGATTTCATGTTGATTTTCTTTACAGTTTTTCCTGTTGTGAGCTGTTTGTACCTTTTATTCACCACCACCACCACCCCAATATAAACATTATTGCACAAAACACCTCCCAGTACAAGCATTGTGTGGACAGGATAAAAATGGCTATAAAAGGTGTTCAGTTGGAACAGACAACTAGAGATGTATGCAGCTATGGCTAGTGGCTTCCATGTAAGTGGTGTGGTAAACCCACCCTCAGTTTTAATCCAAAATTTAAAGGAGCTATTCAAAGTGCTGAAGGTATTTTGTAGATAATCTTCAAGGATCTTGTTTAATTTCTTAAAACTTCACCCTCCCTCCACCACAGAAACTAATACCCTCCACTGGATGTGGAAATGACAGAGTTGCAGCCCTATCTTCCATCTCAGATGAAACAAATGTGATGAGACAGAATGAATCAATAATTTGATAATGTTCTCATGTAAAAATGTGCAAAAATGTGTTTGAAATCTGAGCTAGCTCAGATTTTCGCAACCACACAATACATAGAATGTAAATATATCATGTGAATTACATTTAAAAACTTAGAAAAGGTGAAATATTTATGGGGAAGATATTGCCTTTCCTTTCTTGTTCCTGAAAATTTAACCTAGGATTTTTCTTCTTATGCTGGATTTTGTGGACTGCAATTATTTTTTATCAACTTTACAGTGAAAAATCCAGTGGCAAAACTCTCTATTTGGTCCTGACTCTGAACAGAACAATGGATCGCATGTTGGGTCATGTTTCCCCTAAGCTGGGCCTCAGCACTTACAAAGGCTTAAGTCAGTACAAATATGGATTGCCTAGACTGTGCTCTCACCTTTGAATTTCTGCCCAGTCCTGTAAAACACCTTTTCTTCTAGCACTGCCTGGCAAAAAACTACCCTCTTTTGTTTTCTGTTTTGCTGTGAGAGTCACACAGTAGCTTGTGCAGTAACTTGTCCTTTATTCAAGGCATCATCTCTGCTGGCTCACATGGTGATCTCTGGATTCAGTTATTAATTAAGATGTATTCCATGGCACGGCCCAAGGATTCAGCACCAGAAAGAGGCTTTCTGGTTTCCAAGGGTTAGTCAATGCATTTGTATGACTGCTGGCCAGAAGTACACTGTATACATTTTGCAAGGTTTGATGCTGTCAGGTAGGCAGAGCAAAGTCAGAGAGAGAGAGAGAGTGAACTTAAATTGATTTTAAATTATGTTGTTTTTCTTCCCATGAGACTACAGTAAAATCTCCCATGAGACTTTAGGCTACAGTCTGTACACACTTGTGTAGGAGTAAAGCCCATTAAAGATAAGAGGCCCTGCTTCTAAGTAGGATTGTAGTGCTGGTGTTCTTTCTTTCTTTCTTTCTTCTTTCATTTGTTCTCTTGCTTTCTTGCTTTTATTAAAACATTTATATCCCATCCGATATTTGAAAATCTCAGGCTAGCACACATTAAAAATCAATTTGACAATAAATTATAACAATACAATTTTGAAACACTCAAAGTAGAGTAATCCATTTATCACATAAAAACAGACAATTTAAACCCTGTTAAAATAATTGAAAATAATGGTGACCATTAAGGTTCAAAGGCTTTAAGAAAAAGCCATGTTTTTGTTTGCCATCAGAATGACACCACTATTGGTGAAAATCTGAGGAGAGGATATCCTGTAAGTAGTGGGCCCCAGGAGAGAAGGCTTCTTGAGTGTGATTGGCTATGTCTACAGATGACCCCCATAAAAAAAAGTTCCATAGTAGAGTCAAGAATCTTGCCAACATTTTCTTTACCTCATTTTCTCCCTGGATTTTGGACTTCCAAATTGCCTAATACTTTCTTATGAAATGGAATAAATGCATAGTGGGCCCTTGGTATCTGCTGGGATTTGGTTCCAGCCAAAATCCATGGATGCTTAGTCTTATTAGATAAAATGGCATAGTAAAATTGTATCCTTTATATCAAATGGCAAAATCAAGATTTCCTATGTGCACTGAATTCCAATGCAATAAAACACAACCCATCAATCCCAATCATCTTGATGTGATTGTATCTTAATGTTCTACTGAAGTCTTCTCAAAAGCATATAACAGCTACTGTCTCGGGGGGCGGGGGGGGGGATGTTGAACACAGTAGCTTTTGGGTCTAATCCAAAAAGGTTGTTATTGTGCTCTTATATATACCATGAAATCAACATTCATTCTGTGTGTAGTTTTCGCTTTTTGCAGAAAGTCATAGATCAGACAATTTTGCACAAACACACACATACACACACATCTTGAAGAAATCTTAATTACATAATGTAAATGTGTATTCCCCTTCTCCTTCTCCTCCCTCCCCCACTATTTGCTTCATTTTATGGGTGCATGCTTAAACCACAGAAGAAGAAGGAAAAAAGAAAAGAAAGAAAAAACAGGAGAAAGAGGCACACAAACAGAAGGAACCAAAAGCTGTCACAAAATGTATGTAGTACTCCAGTTATGGAACTAATTTTAGAAATTCTCATTCTTCCCAGGAATTTGGGTAAAGCAGAATGCAGGGCAGATCACACCAGTGGACTAAGAAAGGAGGAGGATGGGGGAGAAATACTATTCTCCTTAAATAAAACATATTCAATCCTCAATTTCTGTTATTTGTTGAATGATTCCTAAGGCCATTTCAGACAAGCATAGCTTTGGTGTGCTAGAATCATAGAATCATAGAGTTGGAAGAGACCACAAGGGCCATCCAGTCCAACCCCCTGCCATGCAGGAACTCCAAATCAAAGCATCCCTGACAGATGGCCATCCAGCCTCTGCTTAAAGACCCCTAAGGAAGGAGACTCCACCAACCTCCAAGGGAGTGTGTTCCACTGTCGAACAGCCCTTACTGTCAGGAAGTTCCTCCTAATGTTGAGGTGGAATCTCTTTTCCTGCAGTTTGCATCCATTGTTCCGCGTTCTAGTCTCTGCAGCAGCAGAAAACAAGCTTGCTCCCTCCTCAATATGACATCCCTTCAAATATTTAAACAGGGCTATCATATCACCTCTTAACCTTCTCTTCTCCAGGCTAAACATCCCCAGTTCCCTGAGGCGTTCCTCATAGGGCATGGTTTCCAGACCCTTCACCATCTTAGTTGCCCTCCTTTGGACATGCTCCAGTTTCTCCACATCCTTTTTGAATTGTGGTGCCCAGAACTGGACACAGTATTCCAGGTGGGGCCTGACTAAAGCAGAATAGAGTGGCACTATAACTTCCCTTGATCTAGAAACTATACTTCTATTGATGCAGCCTAAAATTGCATTGGCTTTTTTAGCTGCCGCATCGCACTGTTGACTCATGTTCAGCTTATGGTCTACTTGGACTCCTAGATCCCTTTCACATGTGGTCTCATTCAGCTAGGTGTCCCCCATCCTATATATGTGCATTTCATTTTTCCGCCCTAAGTGCAGAACCTTACATTTCTCTGCATTGAATTTCATCTTGTTAGCATCGGCCCAGCTATCTAGTTTATTCAGGTCATTTTGAATTTTGATCCTGTCCTCTGGGGTATTAGCTACTCCTCCCAGTTTAGTGTCATCTGCAAATTTGATAAGTATGTCCCCAATTCTGTCATCCAAATCATTAATAAAGACGTTGAATAGCACTGGGCCCAGGACAGAACCCTGTGGGACCCCACTGGTCACTTCTCTCCAGGATGAAAAGGAACCATTGTTGAGCACCCTTTGAGTTCGGCCAGTCAACCAATTGCAAATCCATGTAACAGTTACCTTGTCTAGCCCACATTTTGCAAGCTTGTTTGCAAGAATGTCATGGGGAACCTTGTCAAAGGCCTTACTGAAATCGAGGTATACTATATCCACAGCATTCCCTTCATCTACCAAGCTGGTAATTTTATCAAAAAAAGAGATCAGGTTCGTTTGGCATGACTTGTTTCTCTGAAACCCATGTTGGCTTTTTGTGATTATGGCATTGGCCTCTAAGTGTTCACAGACTCTCTGCTTAATGATCTGCTCTAGAACCTTTCCTGGAATTGATGTCAGACTAACTGGACGATAATTGTTGGGATCCTCTTTTTTTCCCTTTTTGAAGATGGGCACAACGTTTGCCCTCCTCCAGTCTGCTGGGACTTCTCCTGTTCTCCAGGAGTTCTCAAAGATTATTGCCAGTGGTTCCGATATTACATTTGCCAGTTCTTTTAATACTCTAGGATGTAGTTCATCTGGTCCTGGAGATTTATATTCACTTAGGTTAACCAGGTATTCCTGTACTACCTCTTTACTTATTCTGTGCTGAAATTCCTCTATTCTGTCTTCTGCTCCATTATCCTTAGGTTGAGCACCCTTTGCCTTTTCTGAGAAGACTGAAGCAAAGAAGGTGTTGAGTAATTCTGCCTTTTCTCTGTCCCCTGTTAGCATTTTGCCATCTTCTGCACGCAGTGGCCCTACCGTTTCCTTCTTCTTCCTTTTGCTGCGGACATATCCAAAAAAGCCCTTTTTATTGTTCTTAACCTCTCTAGCAAGCCTGAGTTCATTCTGCGCTTTAGCTTTTCTGACTTTACCCCTACATGTGCTGGCTATTTGTTTGAATTCCTCTTTCGTGATTTCCCCATTTTTCCATTTCTTATACATGTTCCGTTTAAAACTTAGCTCAGTTGAAGTACAGAAGTACAGTTGTTATTTTGTTGCCTCTATGGTGAATCCAGATAATATTTCTCAAGGGAATATTTTGGTTGCACGGAAATTGCATTTTCCCTGTACACAAGTCTAAATAAAATATTTTGTTGTTATAAAATGTTATAAAATGTTAAAATGTTGTTATAAAATAAAATGTTTTGTTGTTATGAATACATTTTTTTCCAATGTGGCACTCTAAAAGCACATACAGTATAGGGCTCAACATCCTTTGGAATACTGCGATTTTTAGCTTCATTGTTGTTATCTGCATCCAAGTCACCCCTGACATATGGTGATCCTATCACAGGGCTTTCCTAGCAACATTTATTCAGAGAATGTTTGCCCCCACATTCCTCTTAGGCTGAGAAAATGTCCTTTGCCCAATGTCACCCAGCAGGTTTCTTTGGCTGAGTAAAGATTCAAACACTGATTTCTCAGAATGCTAGTCAAACCAATGCTGACTGTTGTTGTCAATGCATGATTTGAGTATTTAAAATTCTTATTCCAGATCTTACACCAGATCTCATTAGATTTTGGAAGCTGAGCAGGGTCAGACCTTATTAGTTCTTGGATGGGGGGGGGCACCAGTGCCAGGTGCTGTTGGCTACATTTCAGAGGAGGAAAGTGGCAAAACTACTTCTGAGTATTCTTTGTCTAAGAAAATTCATGGGGTTGCCATGGATCAACAGGCAGCTTAAAGACACACAAAGAATTTTTTAATTCTTAGCTAGAGAGCTCTAGTGCCTCATCAAGCATGAAGGTGCCCTAAACCCATGGCAAGAGACAGAGTATCTTCAGTGCCCCTCTCCACACTTCTTAGTGCTTCCTTGCTATACTAAGAAGCCCCTTAAAAACATCAAGTGTCCTCCACACCAACAAAAGAACTGATTCCACAGCCCATAGCAAAGCCCCCTTCATACCCTTTAGCAAAATTCCATTTCCTTTTATTTATTTATTTTTTTAAAAAATGCTGTTCATATACCTTGGCAACTGCTTACTTCTCACACCTTTTCAGGACAGAAGTACCCATCTTTCCATTTAAATAATGGATGTGTGAGAGGGAGGTAGACTTATAGTGACCTTTACTGCCTAGCTGGAGGGCAAGAAGATCCAGAAAGGAGATGATTCCAATCCACCTGGCAGATTTTTGTCCTGTTGACTGATGCAGAGAGATTGAAAAGAACAGCAGGCATCATACAAGGCAGCAAAAAGGCATCAGAGCTGGGGGAAAATGCAGAAGGCAGAGAGAAAATGGGCTTTAACAAAAAGGAATCCATGAAGCTATTGTGCTGCCCAGAAATCCCGCTGCTATCCTGACAGGAAGCCATTGATGTCAGGCTTTGATATTGTAGGTTTCCATGATGCCATGGCAGTGTTAATGCCTTCTTAGTCTGCCCAAAAGCACCTGCATGCTGCAGCACAATACTGATAAGGCTGTTATCTCAGTGATGACTGAAGGTTTCATGACTATAACTTCATAGCAGCAGAGCAGAGCACAGCTAATGGTGTCATCACCATAACACTCCAGAGTAATTGGCACAGGAACCTGGTCATTACCCAACCAGCCTGCTGCTGCATTTACATTTTACTGCTGTGACATTGCAGTTTGGACTGAAAGGTAGGTGAGGTGTGTGTGTTTTAAAAAAAGAAAGAAAGAAATGTTTTCAAAAGAGTTTGAAGAGGTACAAAGACACTTTCAAGAGACAAAGACTTTAAAGAACATACAAGCTCTCTATGAACAGGGATGAGGGGTCAGGAACCAGAGAACAAACCAAATCTTATTCAACTTGGTGTCATTAAGAATGGCCCTTGGTTATCAAGGCTTTGGCCATCTCGGAGCTAGAGAAATAGAAGAAGAGAAATAGATACAAAAGTCTAAAGGCTTACCAGGGTATTTGGAGAAACAATTGTGGAAGGCGGTCCAGAAGAAGCCAGTTCCACCCAGATCTGATATGTTTTTTCAAGTACACTTTCCATCAGACTCTTGATCTGATTCCTGCCATTGGATATCTATGTGTCAGAGGCTGCAAGAGTTACTGTTCTGAACTACAACTTCCATGGCCATGCTGACTGGAGGTTTATATGAGTTGTAGTCATCAAACCTTTGCATGCTGGACTATGTGGCATAACACCCATTCCACAAATGATAGAGGCCTCTACTCTTTTTACTTTAGTTAAATCTAAGGAGCTGCCAAAGAGACCCCAGATAAATTTGTAAGATATCACTTTAATGTTCTTGCCAGGGGTTTGGTAACTTCTTCATTGGATGATTCAGTTCAGAGTGTAATCTGAGCAAATGAAAAGTGATCCCTGTTCATCTGGGCTTTCTTTTTTGCTCTCAGATCCTGTCTGAAGGACAAGTGGCTCTCCTTCATAAAAGTCCATTTTGTTTTATCATTATATGCATTTTCCAAAAAGGACTAACACATTTAGATTTTTAAAATACTGCTACAAAGAGACTGATATGGAGAATGATTGATTATTATGCTTGCAGATTCCCATTATAGAAGAGCAAGGCCTCCCATAAAATCCAGACAGCTTTGCCAATGCTGTTCAGTTTTGCCCTGCAGCATACTTTTGTGTTACAGGCTTGGATGCCACTCCACCCTGAGCAATGCCAGTGCATCTCTATGGATAGCCTACAGCAACCCTGTTGCATAATCAGCCAGTGAGCAGCACTGATGCCCAATTTACTGAACTGGGATGCTCATTTTTGTTATATAAAATGGAGCCATGCCTTGTTTCAAGATGTGTGCTTCACAATAAATGCATGCTTCATTACATTCTAGAACGGCAGTTGTTTCCCACTGTTACACACATGGTCTAATTTCTTCGATGAGAACTGTTTTAAAGGAGGAGTGAATGACTCTCTACTTAAATCCTCATTCTCCCATTGCCTTGTTTAGTGACCAATGGCACCTATATGATATAAAAAAAACCTGAGTTATCTTAACCATATTATGAAAAGAGCACCTCCAGATTTCCTTCCATGTATATCCCAAAACTCACAAATCAATACCAGTAAATAAATAAATGTGAAGCATTTGCACTGGCAGCATCTTACTCTTCAACCTTTACCACAGGGGTGGGAGACCTTTGGCAAGGCAGATATTTTGGAATTTAACTCCAGGAACCCCAGGCATCATGGCTAATGTTAAGAGATTATGGAAACTCTAATCTGAAGCATTTGGAGGGCAGTGTTTCTCCACATCTGCTTCACAATTTACACACAGTGGAGTACTTTAAAAGAAAGTCAAAACCAGTATTAGCATAATAGAGTGTGGCATTGCCTAAATCCAATTAGTAGCCCCAACTAGAGCAGAACCTTTGAATCTATGGGTCTACTCTAACCAGAAGCTGTAATTGGGGCTACATTTCTTCACATCTTTCTAAAATTAAAATTGTATGTCCACTAATTGCACTTTTCAGTCAATATTCTGCATTCCTTCTCAGAGTTGAAGCTTGTGACATACATTCTAAGTATATACAGGATTTATAGGTCAAGCGTCCTTTGATTATTTTCCATGTTAGACTAAACAATGGCTGCTAAGAGCAACAAAAGGACTTTTCAGTTATGCTTGATTCAAGAGAAAGAAAATTACAGGCTTGCTGCTCTTTCAGGATGGTTAAATGTTAACAGGTGTCAAAAAGTTATTTTACCTTTGCATTTTCCCCATCAGAGATTATGTACAACTTCACAGAAATAGCACAACTTATTTCAGTCAGGGACTGATGAGTTTGCAAAGAAAACCTTGGGCTCTCTTGATGAATTACAATCCCTATACAGTCCACCCTCTGCATACACACCCTTGCCATACATGGATTTCAGCTTATGCAGATGGTGAGAAGCGAGGAACAAAATGGCGCATGAACGCTGCAGTACATGTGAGCGTGCTGCCATTCAATTAAATGGGACTTCTGCATACGTGAAATTTGCCTTATGTGGGGAGTCCAGAACAGATCCCCTGCATATGGCAAAGGCAGACATGTTGTCTGCTGGATAACTTAATAGTGCCACTAGGCATTATGCACAAAGATGGTAGAAAGAGACTCCAAGGAGGCATTCATTCAGTACCCATTCCCACTTACAGATAAATAAGTGTGCAATCCGAATGGACAGATTGATTCAACAGCAGAGCGGGGTTCCCACTGCATTTGCCCCAATCACATTTCCCCCCTCAAAATAACCCATTTGTGGTTCCCATTCATGAATGAATTCAAAATGATTTGGTTCTAGCCAGCCAAAGGGGAAATTTGAATTGATTCCGATCCGCTTGTGGTTCACACTTGCGCAGAATCAATTTATCAAAAAAGAAGCGGAAAAATCAGTGTCAAAAAGACATGGGTTAAATGGGTCTAGAGCATCCCCCCCCCCTTGGAATCGCTTTAGCGATTCGTAATAAATCGGAGCCAGGGTCATTTGAACCAGTTCAAGCAGATTCATGATCTGATTTAAAAGGTAATGGGAATGAGGCCAAGAAATAGCACTTCAATTTTATGACAATCCTCCTTCACATTTTAGGAAGGGGACACATCCATAACTACAAAAGTAAACCTTTATACTTAAACAATGCCCTCTCTGTATGATATCATCTCTCGTTAAATTACAATCATAATGTAAGTAAGTTATGACATAGCTATTGCAAATAGATATTAATTTGATGCTACAAGTTAGTTCTGACCAGCTGCTCTCAAGCCCTAGTATATATTAGCATATGAGTATATGTGACGCCTATCTAAATGAAAGGAAAAGCCTGCAGCTAAAGTAAAACACAACTGATTCACTCTCATATCCAAGGGATATGACAGCAAATATTGCTTTAGAGCCAACAATGTTTGTCTTCTCTCCTTTTGTGTGATGGGTTGGAAAGATCTGAGGATAGTGGCCAAAACAGGCTTTTTCTGTAGTGTTACAATTTTGACCCTAACTTCTTAATTTGCTTTTGAAGCAAGATATTTCTTCTATTTCAGTAGAGTTTCCAATACGTTTATAAGATAAAATCAAGCTATGTTTGTCTTGTAAATGTGGATAACACCCTGGTACTTGCTGAAATTCCTTCAGTTTCCAGGACTTGTCTACAAGCCACTTTAAATTCTTTCAGAGGTTTCATCTAAGAAAGTGGTGTGTTAAATTGAGATTTCACTAGCAGCTGTACATAGAAATTCCAATAGTCTCTCATAAAGCCCCTATTCACACCTGCTTAGCTTTACCATTGCTGTTGGATTTGGGTTCAGCCAACAAGCACACATAGGGCAAGTTTCTGTTGGGGACATACACACAGAGAAGTGTCCCTTACATGTGTGGAATGTCCCTTTTCAGGCAGTGCAGAGATTGACATTCCCTTCCTCCCTCTGCAGTGCCAAAAGTCTTCATCCTGACTTACTATAAAGCCTCTGAAGCCACCCTTCATGGCTTTTTGGTAAGCAGTCATTCTCAGAGTAGTGTCTGGCAACATCTCCATATCCAGAGGCAAAACTATAGCATCAGTGCTGAAATCCACCAGGGATCTCAGTGCTGCTGTCATCTGGCTATGAGGATGTAGCCAGATGCTTCTCCAATCCTGTGTGCTTGCCATGAAGCAGATTATGGCTGTGAAAGGCAGATTCAGGGACTGGAGTGGGTGGGGGTGGGCAGATATATGTTTAATCATAGCATAGTCTACATGTCGATAATTATGCTTCAGTGAGGGGATGTTGAATTGAGACTAAAGGCTTGACAACCTATTAGTGACATACACAGCTGTGTATGTCTTTTTCTTAACAATTACAAAGGTTAGTATTTTCTCCCACCATCTGCAACAACCAACCCCACCTCTGACTCACCATGGTACAGTGATAGAACCCTTGCCCCACAGCCAAGGGAAGTGGAGAAGCATCTGCCTATGTCCCCATAGAAAACTAATGACATCATCTGCTGAGACCTCCAGAGATCCCTAACAATTCTGAGCAGAAAACTATTTTTGATTTGTATTTGGCTACAGAAACATAGCCAGATGCATCTCGACCCAACCTCACCCTGCTGTCCACTATGCTGGGTGGGTATCACAGTATAATGATGAATCCTGAGAGGTGATGACAGAGAACCATAACAGAATCCCTCATTCAGAACTCTTACGCTGTGCTTGACCATGCAGGATCTCCAACCAATTCACAACATCTCCATATGCTTTTTCTTCTAATGCCACGGTGGTGAACCTATGACACACATGTCCTGTCAGGCACGTGAAGCCATTTTGGAGGGTACATGGAGATGGGAGGGCGGGGGAAGAGGATGGGACTTCCAGGGGTGGGAGGTCTGCCCTCCGGGGCCAGGACTTCCAGGGGCAAGACTTCACCAGAGACAGCTAAAGACCAGGGAGGCTACGGGTGGGAGAAGAGGAAGAGACATCCCTCCCCCAGAAATTCCACCCCCAGCACTAGGTAACATCTGATGCTGGAATACCTTTGATCTTGTGCACTTGGTCTCTAAAAGGTTCACCACTGGTGCTCTAATGTGTCCTGGCTCTGGACTCTTTGGAATCAACATGGCATTGGTTACATATATGGGTCATTAAAAGGTTCACTCTGCCTCAGACAACTGTTTCTCCAGATAGAAATCAGTGTGAGAAAGAGCTATGTGCAATTTCAGAAGCTGGCCCTAACAATTAGAATTAATTACTCTTCTCAAGACCATATATTTTCTCTTCATTTCCCTCCCATTTTTCCCTCTGGAGTTTCCCTTCATTGTCTTGGAGCCAGCCCTCTACAATAAAGTCACATGGTAATCAATAAGAGGTTTATTGAGAGTGACATACTGAACCTAATTGTACCACAGCACTAAGAGAGTTAGCTAATGGCAAAGGCTCTACTCTGCCCTGGATACCAAATCTTACGTAGTCAATCTTGTCCCATGTTTTAGTACTCTTCCTTGGCTCAGATTTCATTCTTTCAGCCTCAAGAGGCACACTTGATGACTGGAACATTCTCTCAGAGAGCGACTAGGCGACAGTTGAGTGACAAAAGTTATCTTTTAACCTGCTAATGGGAGCCATCAGCACATTAGACTAAAAGCTGTGTGAATGGTTTCATAATCATGTTTGAGAAGAAAGCTAACATCTGTAAAGCAAATTTGAATATTCATTTCTACTGATTAAAAATATAATGAATCATCACAGATTTGCCTCAGCACACAGACTCAAAGGCATTCTTTCAGGGAAATTTCTGATTACCTCAAAGTAAATCCACTGAGTCAGGACCAGCCGTACTATTACTCAAACTGAATCAGCATTCTCAAGTATCAGATTCTGGGGGGTCATAGTTTTAATGGTGTAACATATTATGACTGGGAAACGTAATTTAGTTATATAACTTATTATGACTGCATTCTCAGTACCAGGAAATGGGAGAGGGGCTTGTGAAACTTTCTGCCAAAATAACTTGACTGAACATCATGACTTTGGGAATGGCCCTCTGTGAGAGGTGTCATGTTTCCTGATTTGCCAGAAGCAGCAAATTGTCATAGACCAATCTGTATTTGCTGAGCATTAGGTATGATCTCTAGTGCAGCAAATCGTTTTGCAAGCATATGCACCATCTTCTTTTACATTTCTGACATATTCAATTAGAAGCTAATCAGTGCACAGTTCTAAATTTTATTACTTTACAGAAATACACAAATATCATACTCAAAAATGCACATTTTATATACCAATCAGAATGAAAAATATTACTATCTTGGAATTATATATGTGCATGCATTATCACATTTACCTTGTCAGGATATACACCCCTTGGTAGAATATATAGAATCATCATTATCATTGCAATCATTCTCAACATTATCACCACCACCCACTACATAATATATAGTCTCTACACACAGTGCAGCCTACCACATTGTATCAAGAATCCAAGCCAGAAAAGACAACCAGTCTGTAATAAGCACTGAAGTTTAGACCAACCATATGAGCAAAGGTCAGGTTGAGGCTGTTCAGAGGGCTGAACTGATTATCAGAGTGGGCTTGAGATGAATTTAAAACAAAAACGAACCCCAGTTTTCTATGTAGAAAACTGGTTTAATGTACAGAAAACATGGGGAACCCATTAGATCCTAATGTTTCTTTTTCAGGATTCTGTGAAATTCTCCTAGATACTATAAGCAACTTAGAGGCTCAGGCTACACAATTTCCTCCTGTTCCAGTGTTCTGTTATTCTTTTCCTACAACAAGTGAACATGCCACAAAGACAAGATTTTACAGAGCATGCACAGTCCTCAATGTATTGTTTTAGGGAGAAGCTTTACACCCTTTGTATTTTTTTAAAATGTTTTGTACCACTATGTTCCTTTTGACTTTTACCCAGGCTTGCTGATTCTTCTGTCCTGTTTCTGTACTTTTGCCTCCAGGTGTGATAGCAGTGAGACTCCATGACAGCACTCTTAAAGAAAGTGTTAAAAACAATAAATTCACCAATAACTGCTCTTAACAGATAAGAATCAATGTGTGCCACTGTAAGGGCAACAAAATACATTTAGGGCTGTGGTGCTAGGTGAAATGTTTTTTTGAGGAGCTGTGGCCAATATAGTGGCATGGACATAGTTGCTATTATTGAACAGTCCTTCAGAATCTTTCATTCCTTAGGGAAGTGAAGAGAGATTAATTTATTGGAATCCTCTGCAGCCATTGTAAAATATTATTATGGTCGTTTTTACAAATCCTTCTCAAAAGAAAGCCTCATGAAAGATAAATAAGACACAATACTTAGCCCTATTAACAGTCTGCAACAGATGCACTCGAAATCATTCTTTCATACTGTCTCTCATCTTTCTCTGCTGGAAAAAAGTAGATTGGTTTAAAATTGCAAGCACTTAAAACCACAATTGGGCCATCTGGCATTATCTACAACCTCAGCTCAAAAGAATTAAGGGGAGAAAAATAGCATTCTTAAGTTCAAGGTATGTAATGGATATGTGAGTATTTGAAGGTATTCTACCAATCTGAATCCTGGCTATTTTGATCCTGCAGTCAATATATTATTTGATAAATAATAGCCAGTGATTTGCCACTTTGAAAAGGAGGTATTTGAATGAACTGAGGATTTTTATTTTTTTTTAAAAAAAAAGATTTGATACCAAATACTGAGCTAAGGAAAGATAAAATAATTAACAGTTCACACAAGTCCATACTAAAGCAGATAGGTATGGAAATCATTGCTAAAGTAGTATATTCCACATATCACAGAGTCACACACTTCATCCTCCAGACATATGCAAGGATACATACATAGTGGTCCCTCTCATTTATGCTAAATGGCTGAAAGCTAAGACACCAAGCACATCACTGGGAGAGATATCCCATGAGTCTCAGCACATTTGAATTTGTAAGAGACAAGGATAGTGCACGTGTCTTTTCTTACAAAAAGTGATGTTTTTTTTAATTATTATTCACAAAATACTATTATATAGATCAAAGTAAATGTGGCAAGATTGTCTTAGGATAAGTAAAACATCTTATGGTACAATTCACCTTGGCTTGGCATTTGACTAGGTAAGAACATGTTCTCACTTTTTTTCTTTCTTTCTGTGAGAACCCTTTGGCCTAGCTGTGCAAGCATGGAAATAATTTTAGTTCCACTATTTACATTTTCAGAGTTTGTAGAAGACAGAGGAGACCTTGCATCTATATAGTAAAGATTCTTTTGTTAGCCATTTGGGATTTTTTTTAAAAAGCTTTTCATTTGTAATCACACTTTGGTCTTACTTGGAGCGGATGAATGTACCAACCTAGAGAGGTTACCTTGATCAATGTATCTGAACGGGTTTTATATAAAAATCAGGCCCACCACTAGCACTGGAGTGATATTAGCTTTATCAGCTGGAGCTTATGCAAACTTTCTATGTTATGAAAAAACAAAAACAAACCACTGATGAATCCACTAATTGCCAGTTGGAGCTAGAGAGAGAAGAAGGAAGAGGAAGAGCAGCTTCTTGGTGGCCATTTTAAGTGGTTAGTGTGTGGATTTTTAAAATCTCTTAGGGGAGTGTGTCTGTTGCAGAGGAGGAGGAGCTTCTGTGTGTCACATCTGTGAGTCACTAGTGAGAGGAGCTAGGAGACTAGCTATATAGAACACCTCCCAGAGCCAGTTGCAGGCCAGTTGAATTCCTCCCCCACAAACACAGGAAAGTAAGGAGCAGTGGAGCTGTAAACTTTGTTTTAGAGGTTCTCCTTTAAATCTTTTCCCTTTTAAAAGTACTTTTGTGGGGTTCCCCTCCACCTCAGAGGAAGGAAGTACAAGTTAGCAACCAGGAGATCTCTATGATTATATTCCCAGTAGATTGAGCTCACTGACAGAGATTTGGTGAAATAGGCCAGGACATCAGGGGCTTTGACATTGGTGTTTTCGGGGGATATTCTTTGAGGAGGAAGCCCACAGTCCTGTTTTAGTGATTCCTTAACACTTCTCGGTATGGACCCTGAGGGAACGGCTGCAGTCACCTGCAACATTTGTGGGATGTTTGTCTTCTTGCCTACAGATATGGGGAACTTCACATGCCCCAAAGTGCAAGTTGGTAGCCCTCTTGGAGGAGAAAGTATAGCAGCTGGAATCCAAGGTAGCTACACTTCAGAATATCAAGGAGCAAAAGGTTTTCCTGGACAGAACAGAACAAACGGTCATGGATGGGAACCATGCAGAGGAAGTCGCTGAGGATGAGAAGGTCACTTCATGTGCACAGGACAGCTGGAGGAATGTCACACAGAGAAGCAGAGAAATCAGGGATAGCTGTGGGAGCTTGCAGCTACATAATTGTTTTGAAGCCCTTTCACTTTCAAGGAGGATGAGGAAGACCAGCATGGACAGATTTCAGGGACAGAGCAGGGGAGCCTGGGAGTTCCATCACAGGGAACAGTCACTGCTAAGCCTCGGAGTAGGCGTGTGGTCATGTTGGGGGTCTCCTTGCTCAGAGGTACAGAAGCAGTGATTTCTGGGCCTGACAAGATGTATCGGGAGGTGTGTTGTCTCCCTGGGGCAAAGATTCGTGATGTGACAGAGAGGCTGACAAGACTGGTCAAACCTACTGACAAATACCCCTTCCTTTTGATCCATGTGGGAATGAATGACACAGCAAGACACAGCCTTCAGAATATCAGAAGGGATTACGAGGCTCTGGGAAAGAAGCTAAAAGAAATGGATGCACAGATTGTCATCTCGTCTCTTCTGCCAGTTGAAGGGCATGGTCCAGGAACAGAGAGGAAAATAACAGATGTCAACAACTGGCTCCGCAGATGGTGTTGCCGAGAACAATTTGGATTCTTAGATCATGGGCTGCGGTTCCATGAAGAGGGACTTCTAGCAAGGGATGGACTACATCTCACGCCAGTTGGCAGAAACGTTTTTGCCAACAGTCTGAAGAATCTGATCAGGAGGGCTTTAAACTGAGTTATGTGGGGAAGGAAGACAGCATTTTGGAAGGCAAAAGGGCTGGAATAAATACTGAAACTGACATAGAGGGAACAAGGCAAACAGTGCAAGGACCCAACAGTAGGAGGCAAAAAATGTGCACAGGCAGCAAGTAAAGGGGATACATGGTCTTAGATGTCTCTACACTAATGCACAGAGCATGGGAAATAAGCAAGATGAACTTCCACTCCTAGCACAAAAAGCGAAATATGATATAATAGGCATTACTGAAACCTGGTGGGATGAGTCTCATGATTGGAATGTAGAAATAGAGGGATATAACCTTTTTAAGAAAAACAGGCCAAACAAGAAAGGAGGAGGAATAGCATTATATGTGAGGGATATTTACACCAGTGAAGAGATCCTGGACATCGATACTGGAGGCCAAGTGGAGAGCATCTGGATAAAAATTAAAGGAGAGGGAAACAGCAGGGATGTTACTATGGGAGTCTACTACAGAGCCCCGACTCAGGGAGAGGAACTGGATGATGCCTTTCTAGAACAGATGACCACACATTCAGATAGGAGAAATATTGTAGTAATGGGTGACTTCAACTATCCTGACATTTGCTGGAATTCAAATTCTGCCAAATCTCAAGGTCTAGCAAAATACTCACTTGCCTCTAAGACAATTTCATTGTCCAAAAGGTGGAAGAGGCAACAAAGGAGTCAGCTATTTTGGATCTGATCTTAACCAACAGGGAAGACCCAGTTGATGGGGTACAAGTGGTGGGATCCTTAGGTGGGAGTGACCATGTCCTCCTGGAGTTTGTTATACAGTGGAAAGGTGAAGCTAGGCATAGTCAGACACACATTCTAGACTTTGGGAAAGCTGATTTCAATAAACTTAGAGAAATACTGGGGGTGATCCCATGGTCAAGAATACTAAAAGAGAAGGGAGTTCAAGACGGATGGGAGTTCCTCAAAGGGGAGATACTGAAGGCACAATTTCATACAGTTCCAATGAGGAAGAAAAATGCGAGATGTCTCAAGAAACAAGTATGGATGACTAAGGAACTTACAACTGAGCTAAGTTTTAAACGGAACATGTATAAGAAATGGAAAAATGGGGAAATCACTAAAGAGGAATTCAAACAAATAGCCAACACATGTAGGGCTAAAGTGCAGAATGAAGACAGGCTTGCTAGAGAGGTTAACAACAATAAAAAGGGCTATATCCGCAGCAAAAGGAAGAAGAATGACATGGTAGGGCCATTGTGTGGTGAAGATGGCAAAATGCTAACAGAGAAAAGGCAAAATTACTCAACACCTTCTTTGCTTCAGTCTTCTCAGAAAAGGCAAAGGCTGCTCAACCTAAGGATAATGGGGCAGGAGACAGACTAGGGGAATTTCAGCACAGAATAAGTAAAGAGATAGTACAGGAATACCTGGTTAATTTAAATGAATACAAGCCTCCAGGACCAGCTGAACTACACCCAAGGGCATTAAAAGAAGTGGCAAATGTAATACCAGAACTATTGGCAATAATTTTTGAGAAATCCTGGAGAACAGGAGAAATCCCAGCAGGCTGGAGGAGGGCAAACGTTGTGCCCATCTTCAAAAAGGGGGAAAAAAGAGGATCCCAACAATTATCGCTCAGTTAGTCTGACATCAATTCCAGGAAAGATTCTGGAACAGATTATTAAAGAGAGTCTGCGGATATCTAGAAAATAATTCCATCATCACAAAAAGCCAACATGGGTTTTAGAGAAACAAGTCATGCCAAACAAACCTGATCTCTCTCTCTCTCTCTCTCTCTCTTTTTTTTTTTTTTTTTTTATAAAATTACCAGCTTGATAGATAAAGGGAATGCTGTGGATGTAGTATATTTTGATTTCAGTAAGGCCTTTGACAAGGTTCCCCATGACATTCTTGCAAACAAGCTTGCAAAATGTGGACTAGACAAGGTAACTGTTACATGGATTTGTAACTGGTTGACTGACCGAACCCAAAGGGTGCTCAACAATGGTTCCTTTTCATCCTGGAGAGAAGTGACCAGTGGGGTGCTACAGGGTTCTGTCCTGGGCCCAGTGCTATTCAATATCTTTATTAATGACTTGGATGACAGTATTGAGAGCCTAGTTATCAAATTTGCAGATGACACCAAATTAGGAGGAGTAGCTAATACCACAGAGGACAGGATCAAAATTCAAAATGACCTGAATAGACTAGAAAGCTGGGCCAAAGCTAACAAAATGAAATTGAACACAGACAAATGTAAGGTTCTGCACTTTGGGAGGAAACATGAAATGCACAGATATAGGATTGGGCATACCTGAATGAGACAACATGTGAAAAGGATCTAGGAGTCCAAGTAGGCCACAAGTTGAACATGAGTCAACAGGGCGATGCAGCAGCTAAAAAGGCCAATGCAATTTTAGGCTGCATCAATAAAAGTATAGTGTCTAGATCAAGGGAAGTAATAGTGCCACTCTATTCTGCTTTGTTCAGGCCCCAGCTGGAATACTGTGTCCAGTTCTGGGCACCACAATTCAAAAAGAATGTAGAGAAACTGGAGCGTGTCCAAAGGAGGGCGACTAAAATGGTGAAGGGTCTGGAAACCTTGCCCTATGAGGAACGACTTAGGGAGCTGGGAATGTTTAGCCTGGAGAAGAGAAGGTTAAGAGGTGATATGATAGCCCTCTTTAAATACTTGAAGGGATGTCACATTGAGGAGGGAGCAAGCTTGTTTTCTTCTGCTCCAGAGAACAGGACCCAGAACAATGGATGCAAGCTCCAGGAAAAGAGATTTCACCTCAACATTAGGAGGAACTTCCTGACAGTAAGAGCTGTTAGACAGTGGAACACACTCCTTCAGAGTGTGGTGGAGTCTCCTTCCTTAGAGGTCTTTAAGCAGAGGCTGGATGGCCATCTGTTGGGGATGCTTTGATGGAGAGTTCCTGCATGGCAGGGGGTTGGACTGGATAGCCCTTGTGGTCTCTTCCAACTTTATGATTCTGTGATTCTGCCAATAAAAACTTATTTTGCAAAAATGACTTTTGCCAATCTTGATATGCTATGGAATTCTTAAGGAGGCCTATGGACCCTTAATTCAGTGGACCCTTAGTTCCAAACACAAGATCTTCTGGAGTCTCTCTGTAATGAATTCTTTACATTAAGGCTTATTAAAATAAGACTTTTAATATTTATCTGTGCCAGTGGTACTTGTTATTTGGGTGTGCATTTTATTTATTTATGTTTAACTTCTGTATTTTTTGAAACAAGTTTATATTGTTCTAATTGTGATAATTTTGATTGTTGTTTAGAATCGCACTGTTGTATTTTTCTTGATCTCCTGTGAGGTCGCTAAGGGTGCTACTGCAGGAAATGGTTGAATTATAAATAAAATACATGATTCAAAATAAAGAAAATTAAAAGCAAAATGAAAACTACTCACCACAGTGAATTGAAGAATGGATGCTAACCTTTTTCAGAGTGAGGTAAGATCACGTGTCATTTGATCGTAATACCCCCACCCACCACCCACCCTCCATAGCCTCTTTAAGACTATTCCTTCAGTAGCAGCAGTTCAGGGAAACTGGGAGATCATGTTTAGGACTCCAGGCCCAGTTTTCAAAGTATTTCTAAGGGAAGCAGCAGGACTAATCAGGTGTCCACAGCTAGTATGCCTCATTCACTCCTTATGACTATTCCTCAGACAGTAGAAGCCTACAGAAGGTGGTAGACTCCTGGAACCTTCTACTAATCCTACTTGCTGAGAGCAACTGCGACTGCAGCAGCTGTGAGCTTCTGTCATCCTGAGACCTTTCACAATATTTCCCACAGTGCCTCCTGCTGGGAAAGGCATCCCTTTGACCTCCCACAGTTGGCATTCCCTCATCATTCTGTATGCGGTAGTTCTTGTAAGGTGGAAGCTACACATGTCAACATCTGCCTCATAACAACATGTGAATTGTGCCGAGCCCTGAGCTCCCTGTTTCTTTCTCAGTGAGGGAGACATGACCTTCATTATAATGATACAGTTGACATTTTCCCTATGACACTTATTGTAACATCATCGCGTCCTGTCAGCATCTGTGGGCTTATCAGGAAGCTTGTTCAAGCAATCTGGTGTTGTGATGAAACTGTCCAGGAGGCAGGAAGGCAAAGCAGGCAGGCAGGAGGAAAGTACGGGCACAGAGGAGTGGGTGAGTGCTTCTTTCAAGACAGGGATACTGAGAAAGAAAGATGTGAATCTAATTGAATCTTGTCTTTCTTCTTGTGTAGCTATCTTTCTGCCCGTGGGTTTCTGAATGCATATGAAGCAAGTCTCTCAAAAAAACAAAAAACAAAAATCCCTCATGACATCTGATAATGGTCTAGCCCAAAGGCTGTGAAACTACTCAAATCTCAATTATTGTTTTAATCCAGGTGTTTGGAATCATTTTGCAGGGGCTGTCTGAAGCTCATATAAATGGACTGTTATCTTGCTGAAATTTAGAAGAGACTCACAGTTAGGCTCCATCATTTTCATCCCTCACAAACACACATACATATACACACACCAGCAAACACAAACATCCCATATGTTTAATGATCAGCTGATCTTTTTCCGTTGCTTCCTTCATTAATTCCATGCTTTGCGTTTTTATGTGGTTTAAGAAAGTAAAACAAACATGTTATAGGAGTCAACAGGTTTGTTCTGTGCACACCTTACATTTCTATGTACTGTAATAATGCTAAGTCCTCACAATATCAAAATAATCCATAATTTTGATACTTTGAAGTACAGAATGATATTCAAAAGGAATTGCCACCAACAGCCATCTTCTCCATTTTCTAATGCTAAAAAGGTATTTTAAAGACACAGCACAGAAAGAAATCAGAATTTATTTATGTTTATATAATGCTGCAATTCCACCTGAGCCTTGCTGCTCCCTGATACCAAGATGGAAGCAACACTTCATTTTCACTGGATGAAATGGTCTTTATTCTAACCTCAGACATATTATGTTGGATACATTACTCCTCCTGGCACCTTTTCCAAAACAAAACATAATCTTTAGATGTGTCAACATTCCTCTCCTTCTTTGAATGGCTTGAGATCTATCATGGAGCCTTTACATTTAAAAAAGTGTTTTACTCACTTAATGTGCTTTGCACATTAAAACATCACAAGGACATCTTCTGGCCCATGTGCCAATTGGAACTCCCACTAGATGTTAGCAGAGAATATCCAAGAATATCTAGAAATTCTGAGTATATCCACATGATTATATTCATAAAACCTAGGATGGGAAATAGCTGATCCACCGAAATTACAGGCTTGGAAAAATTACCTTTCTGGACTGCAACTCCCAAAGTCTCCCAGCTAACTAGTACATTATAGTGCTGTCAATTAATAGTTAATAGTTACTTAGCAAAACACTTTGTTTCAGCTATTGTTTCCTAATATAAAGGGAATTATACACAGTCTCAGCAGTGGCTGGAGATACCTGAACAATATGGAGAGAAAAGTTTGGCTCACAGCCAGTACCTGAAAAGTCAACTAAACATGTAGCAAGAATGCAAAACGAACACACCAGTTATCCACAGGGAGGGCTATCCAACACCCTTTTCTCTGCAGTGGGAATCTTTGCTGAATGCTACAGGGGATTGGCAACAGCCAAGTCTACATTACAGTTCTAGGAGCAGAGTGCGGTGGAGTTTCTTTCTTGGAGGTTTTCAAACAGAGGCTGGAAGGTCATCTGTCAGGATTGCTCTGACTGTGCATTCCTGCATAGCAGGGGGCTGGACTTTTAGGAGTTTAGCACACAGCTAAATAATCCAGTTTATTTTGCCTGGTTTGACTCTTCTTTCGGGATGCAGTCAGATATGCAGCCTCCTCCAGGATACAGCCAGAGCTTCCTGGCTTTGCAAACTGGCCAGCTGAGCTCAGATTCCAGCTGGGATTTAGACAGGTTTTAGTCAGGAGGCGGTATCGTCAGCAAAATGCATATGCAACCTGAGCAACCTGAGCTCAGCTGGCCAATTTGCAAAGCCGGGAAGCTCCTGACTTTGCCAATTTGCTGGATGAGTGCAGCTGGGAGCTGAGTTTTAGGCAGGAGGCAGCATCGGCAGCAAAATGCATATAATATCCTGCTTCATCCTAGAAGCGGATTCAAACCAGGCAAGGTAAAATGGATTATTTAGCTGTGTGCTAAACTTTTTTATTCTATGATTCTAAGATTAAAAAGTCAAGGACCTCCCAAAGTTGCTCTTTTTAATGATGTAGTTAAAGAAGAGGGCTGTAACAATTTGTTGGATCAACTCGGTGATAATTTTCCAGGCTATGTGGCCATGTTCTGGAAGAATTCATTCCTGATGTTTCACTTGCTTCAGAGGGTGGTGGCATGGAAGTATGTGGGGTATATTTTGGGGATGTTTCTCCTTGGTGGGTCTGTGTGTGGAGGACAAAGAATTATGGATGTTACAGCCAACTATAAATTTTGTGTTGTAACATCCCTAATTCTGAACCCATTCAGTTATACCAAATGAACAGATAGACCCATATATCTCAGAAATGAACAGCAGCAGCAGCAACAAAACATGAAACTGGGAGTCTGGAAATACCGAGATACAAAAACTACTGAAATGATTATAACAATGGATCTCATCTAGTTGCAGGCTACAATAAGCTCTCTCTCAGCTTCCAGTCACGTGACTAGTTTACTTGTGTCTTCTGGGTCTTGAGCTTAAAGCAACAGTCATCATATGCTTTGGACTCTTAACTCTGCGCACCTTCTGAACATAATGGGTGGAGTTACTCCCTCAACACTAGAGTGATCAAATCATTTCCTGAACCATGACATCTATTTTCTTTGTTAATTATTGCTACTCCCAGGACTATTTATGCACCTGATGTGAATAGTATCACATTATACATGATCCTTTCAGAGAATTTAACTACTCTTTGTTCTGGCAGGGGAAAGTTCATATTAATGAACAGTCACAGATAGATAATACATACATTTCCTTCAACTGCAATTGTCTGGAGATACAGTATCTATTTTCTAACGGTGTGAAAAGGCTGCTGGAGTACATTTGTATTTCATACTAGAGCTTATCTATTTCCCTTCTCTGCTAGTCCTAATTAAGAATGGAAAAGAAATTCATTTTGTTGTTAATATGATCCTTTTTTTAAAAAAAAAATGTTGTTTTTTAAAAAAATTAATCCAGTTCATGGTATGTGGATTGTTAGCAATGAAAGCATGTACATATCTTTTGGTTTTCCATCTATTATATTGTTAATTGCCCTCGAGTCAACACAACTCATGGCAACCCAGTGGATGAAACATCCTCCACTGCTCTGCTTAGGTCCTGCAGATTCTGGCATACTGGCTTTCTTGATTTGGTCTAACTATCTGGTGTGAAGTCTTCCTCTCATTTTACTATCTTTAACCTTTCCTAGCATTATTGATATTTCTAATGACTCATGTCTTCTCATGATGTGACCAAAGAATGGCAGTCTTAGATTCATCATCTTGTCTTCCAGGGAGAAGCTCAGGCTTGATTTGTTCTAGGACCCATTTGTTTTTCTTTTTGGATGTCCATGGTATCCTCAGCATTCTTCTCCAGCACCTCATCTCAAATGACCTGATTTCTTCCTATCTGCTTTCTTCACTGTCCAGCTCTCACATCCATACATGGTGATGTGGCATGCAATGGCTTGGGTGATTCTAACTTTAGTGCATAGTTGTATATCTTTACTCCTTAGGATCTTGTTTAGTTCTTTCATAGCTGCCCTTCCCACTCCTAGTCTTCTGATTTCTTGACTGCAGAATCCTGTTGTTTTCCATTTTGTGAGGTGCTAGATCTTTCTGGCTGAGAATTCTAAAAACCTCTCTCCAAACTGCATATTCCAGCATCCCATAGAATGTGGCCACGACAGTTCAAGTACTATAATTGATGTCTTATGACATCTTTGGATTGCTTTTAAAAAGCCATAAAGACGCATCTCTTCCGGCAGGCCTACCCTGAAATCCCCGGCTCTGGATCCAGACTCTGATTTTGTCTACTCCCAGGTTTCCGATCCCTAACTTATGACGTGGTCACTCAAGGAAGGGTTTGGATGATGTCTTGTGTTTTAATATTGCTAGCTTTAAATTATAGCTGGTTTAATCTATTTTTAAGGGGTGGGAGGTTTGGAAGTGGGTTATGGGATTGTTTTAACATGCCTTTTAACTTGTTGTACCCCGCTCCGATTGTCTCTACAGAGCAGCGGGTTATAAATAAACTATTATTATTATTATTATTAAATTTTGTAGCATGAAAAACGTCTCTGCTGCATGTTTTAAATGGAACCCATAAGACTGAGACTAACAATGCACATCTTTTAAGTGAAATTTGTTTCCCTGCCCCGTGACAAATGTTGTGGGCTACGTTTCATCACCTATTTTGAAGCTTCTGCCACACACCCTAAACTTTCAGTTTTTTTAAAAAAAATAAAAATAAAAATAAGGGATTAAACAAATAATACTCGCAGGTCTTGTCCCCCAATATCTGGTATTTAGGATGCATTCCTATGCACAGTTATTGGAAAATAAGTCCCATTTAATTCATTCGGAATTACTTCTAAGTAAACAGTCATAGAATTGCAATGTAGTGACATAGAACTTCCAAACCTGGATGTTCCATTTAACTATCATAAAAAGATCCACAGACAGACTTTGGTGTTGTTGTGTGTGTTTTAAGTCACTTCTGAATTATGATGATCCTAATGCAAACATATCATGTAGTTTTCTTGGCATGATTTCATAAGAGAGGGTTTGTCTTTGCCTTCCTCTGAAGCTGAGAGTGTGTGACCTGTTTATGATCACCGAGTGAGTTTCATGGTTGAGCAATACAGCCATAGTACAATGCTGAAACCACTACACCACACTAGTTCTCCCAGGCAGATCTATCTATCATACATTTGTCAAATTGGCTAAAAATGCATGCTGGACAACCTCCTTTCCAAAGTCGACCTGTACTTGTTTGTTTCTTTAAAACAATATTTACTCAGACAGTTTAAATTGGATTTTGTCCATGGGTGTTTGGAATATTTATGGAGTTTTTTCTTACCGTTTTGCTTGCTGTTATCTTTTGTTTATTCTATTTTTGTTTCACGGTTCTGTTATTGTGCATCGCCTTGAGTGACTTTGTAGACAGAAATGCAAACAATGCTTTCTAGAAATAAATAAATTACAGCAGAATTGTGTCAAATTATGGGAAAGCTTATGTACTGAGTATTTATCCAATTTGCATAACTTATTTCAACTCTGAAAGGGAGAGGTATTCTTGTAGTTGTTAACCAGGTCACCTCTGTGTAGTAGCAAACTATTAGACTGTAGCAGGAATATAGTGTCTATGACTGAATCAGCTTGAAATATATTTGTTGGGCAGCAATTGATTTACAGAAGCCTTGATCAGAGCTTAAGAAAGAGAATTTGACTTAAATCGAGGAATCTTGGGTGATGCGAGGGGGAGCCATGCCTGCCCTCAGACAATCCTCTTATCATTTCTAAACTTGGAATCTAAAGTGGCAATGGGTCAGAAGACATTCTTTTCTGTCTGCCTGCGCTGCTTGCTGCTTTTTACCTTCCCCTTCTGCAGGATTTTGTTGGGAAAGAAAATAGATACTTCTGCAACTGTTCATCAGAGAGAGAGAGATTAAGCATTGTTATTAATTATTCCTGTATTACAGCTTTTGGCAGCCAATATTATTGCTATTCCAACAACGAGATGGCCAGAAGCACTTAATCAGTGTCACTGCTGGCTGGGTGTTATCAGTCTGGAACCATGCAGGCCTGCTCTGTATTATAAAGTTGGGCTACCCCATTATAATTGCCTTGCAAAAGTGGGGCATTAGTGTTTGCTAAGTGACAAGTCTGGCTCAAAACACAATTGTGTCTTTTCACTGTAATATAGCAGGGATGATATCAGAGCCATACTCTGCACCACAAATAACTTCAATTTAGCCATGCACTTGCAAATGCCCAAAGTGATTACATGAGGCTTATTCCTGTAGGTGGCAATGGCCCCCTCACAAAACAAGCTGGTACTTCAACTCCCAAGGAGCACTGTCTGGATGGCAGAGATTAACCTCCTTATTTGCACAACAGAAAAATCCACCCTTTTTCATAAAAATCCCAAACCCCAAAATGTGGCAGCAGTGTTTTCTTGACTGGAGAAAGTAATGGACAGGGATGCCACCCTTCCCATGTTACTTATAATGGATGTTTTGTTTTGTTAGTGAGGTAGTAAATAGTCTCTGAGTTTAGGTTGAACATTAATGCAAGGTCATTTCTCAAGGGATGTGAAGTATGTGAACTATACTGGCTGAGACCTCAAAGGGGAGTGGCATATCCCTGTACCTTTCTGCGGGTAGACTGAGGGGGGCAGCTGGGATGCTGTTAGCATGCCACAGTGAAATCATGGACTCCTCTCCCTTTGCCAAATGGCAAGTAGACCCATTTGGGACTTGTGAACAAGCTGGGACACAGATAGTCCCTTTGAGTGTCCTGGCCCACCAGCTATTGGTTGCAAGTAGACCAGAATTGTTCTCTTCCTTAGTGGCCCAATATATCCCCAAGGGACCATTGGCCTGGTGGCTCTGGGTAGAAAGGGAGAAATACACTTCGGTGTTGAAGAACAAATGCCATGCTGATACAATAAGGTTTTATCTACCTTGCTCGATGCATTTTGGGAGGACCCTTTTTCAAGAGCCATAAAATTATCAAATTATAAATTTATAACATTTATACATGTCTTAAACAAATATTAAACTAATGTTTACGTAGCTATTAAAATTACTTTTCTTTCTCAGACAAGAATTAACATGTAAAATGCTTAGCAAAACATCGTTTTACTTTCAATGATATGGACATACTCAAACAAACCCTTAAACGTTATTGATGTTAAACAATCTTTAATGTTACATTTATTTATATAAATTAAGTGGTAGTCTGTTGTATACATACCAATTCTAGAACACCAGATAATGTCTCTCCTTTTCTACCCTTTTACAGCGTTTTCTCCTCAACTTTCTCAACATCATCTGGTGGCTCTGAGCCTGGGGCTGACAGCATGAGTTAGCTCACTGGGGTAGCACCAACCCTAGTGACTCCACCATCTTAAAGGAGCTATCAGGGGTGTTTAAAATCCATCCCTCCTTATAGTTTCAGCACTTTGGATAGTTGACCTTTTTGCCAACACAATCCTTAATTGTCTGGTATTACCATTGCAGAAGCACAACCCTCACTCTCCATTACTCTTATTTCATCCAAGTGTTGCTAGCACATTCAACTGGATGTTCTCCACAATGAGATTGAATCTGTTCCCATCAAAATCCAGGGTATAACCGGAGCTTTTCTTCTGGAGGGCAAAATGTTTCTGCACATGGGAACAGATCCCAGTGTCACTTTTCCTCCACATTAAGATTGGTTTTGTGTACAAGAGGTATTCCCCTGTCATTGTTCTGTGAACATTGGCAGAAATGGGAGGATCTTCTACCATCAAAAAATCTTGTTTGCAAGGAAAAGCTTTTTATTCTTTCAATTCTACCAATATGTTGAATTGCAATGTTAGTTCAAAGAAATTAGTGATCTATTTAATTAGATTCTCCCCTTGTAGCTACATTTTTTTAGGTGTGATATGTTTTGACTTGTGTTTTTATGAGCTTTCCCATTTTTGCCATGAATCTTTTCTGAAAAAATATATAGAGATAATGCAGGTAATTGACAACAATGACTGTCAAATCCATATGACTATCTTGGCCCCAAATGGTGGGAAGGTACTTCCAAAATGTATCTCAACATGTTAGGCAAATTGCAAATAATCACCAGGTGATTGCCAAATCCATACAACTATCTTAGCCCCAAATGATGGAATGATACTTCCAAAATATATCTCAACATGTTAGGAAAATTGCAAATAATGATAAAAACCAATTTGCCAAATATCTGATCTGTAGCAATTACTGTCTACCTTGCAGAACTGCCAAAGTTCTAGGAAGATAGTCTCTTCAAGCCAGGATTTAAGGAAAGGCCATCTGTGTACAGTAAAGAACAAGTCAAATGTTTGCTACTCAATCCAATGTGGGGCGGGTTTTGTTTTTGTTTTGTTTTGTATTCATCAGAAATTTAGGTATGGAGATAGACTGTAATTTAACATTGGAGTGTTAGATCTCTCCTATGTCCTGCAGGCATAGAACAATAAAAACAAAAAACTAGGCCCACTAGAATCCAACCATCAGCACTGTCTGAGGTGTTTGACCTCAACAGTAGATATTTACACAACAAAGTGCAGAAGCCCAAACTCAGTTATTAGTATTTGGCAATTTGCACTGACAAACCTTGAATGATGCACAGACAAAGTTGGATTCATCAAAAAGTCCTTGGAGGCTTTTATCTCTTGTTTCAATATATACAAGGTATTTACAAAGTCTCCTGTAACTCTCTCCAGCATTCACTGATATACAATCCACTTCAACAACCACCACACCAACCCACTATCTTCAGCCTACACCTGCCCTGGGTTTTAGAACACTTGTATACAGTGGTAATGACTAAGGGTTGAAACCTGTTGTTACATTTCATTTACAGCCATACAAACTATTTTACACTGTCTTAAAGGGACATTGTTCCCAACATGGAGCACATACTCATCATGTTGAAAGTTCCAAATTCAGTTGTACCATTGCCACATAACAGAATGAGAAAGAAGGTGTTAGGAGATTTCTCTCTCGGAGCCCATGGAGAACTGCTGGGAAATAAACAGATGTCAACTGGGCATTTATCTTTATGTCAGGATCTAGAAGATTCATCAAGCTGTGAGTCTGATCTTTAGGAAGACTTCAAACCCTTCCAAAATAGGATGAATCCCAACTTATAAAAGGTCAGAACCTTAGCACATGGATCCCATAAACCAGAACATGTGGCTGGAGTGGTTGGTATTCATTTCAGAACAAATGTAAAAGGGAAAGAAATAGGATGAATATGTTTAATTTTCAGTCAGTCATTCTGAAAGCACCCAGTAATGCCCCTTCATTACAAGACAAGAAACCACAAGTAACCCCGAGTCTACTATATACTAAATGCAATGGAAGTATAGGTGTGAACTTGGTCAGAAAGTTATAATTCTGGTATATCTAAATTGCATGATATAATATCAAATAATGCAAGATGTGGGAGATGGTGGGTCAGCAGATATGATGCCAACTCTGATGACTACAAGGTCAGCAGATCAGCAGTTCGAGACCCAAGCACCAAGTGATGGAGTGAGCACCTGTCATTACTCTGACTTCTGCCAATCTAGCAGTTTGAAAGCATATGAAAGTTCAAGTGGATAACTTCAGTGGGAAGGTAACAACATTATGTGCAGTCATGCTACATGACCACAGAGTCATCTTTGACAATGCTGGCTCTTCTACTTAGTAATGGAGATGAGCACTTTTGGACACGACTAAACAATCATGTCAAAGGGGAAACTTTTACCTTTAACTAAAAGACATGTGTAGATAATCAATAAGAAATATCTCAATTACAAGTTTGTGCCCATTGGAGATGGAGCTGTAGCCATTTATTTTTACTTTTTTTTCCAGTGATGATAGCGGGGGAGCTGAATTCAGAATGTATTCCTGGTGAATACTGTCTCCTTGCTCCCCACCCTCAGAATGGCCCCGATGCTGTAGTAGCAAAAGACTGGGAGAAGGGAGTGGAAATGGCAGTCATTACATAGCAGGCTGATGCAAAAACAGATCACCATTTCCTTTTAGGTTCCCCCAAGACGTCTGGGGAACAGTGGGAAAACAATGGAAGCCACCATGAGGAGGCACTTGAATCATATTTAGGACTATCACCACTATAGTTGGTGGCAAAAAGAGAGACGTGTTAAGAAGAAAAAATAAAAAATAAAACATCAACTAATTCACATAATGAAAGAAAACTAACATAATCAAATGCATAATGAAACATGAGATTTTAAGATAGACATGATAAAATGAATGAAATCTTTAATAAAGAAAATGTGTGTGTTAATACAACAACAAAAAGCTTGTGCATCCTTTAATGGGTGGAGGGCAAAGAAAAAACACAGAAGAAACCCCTCCACAAGCAACAGAAGTTTGCACTGAGCACACAACAGCTTTAGTTAATTTGCTGGCTGTGGCACTTACTAGGAAAATCACATCTTTCCATACTTTCCTGTGTATTTTATCACATGTAAACATTTTAATTATTTCCCAAAACATGGTGATGATAATGATGAATCTAACACAGTAGAATGCTGTTTTCAAAAGAAAGTTATTTTAGTTGAAGTTCCAAAACACAAAAACAAGTTGGGTCCAAAAAACACTGCAGAAATAATCCAGTTTGAGACCACTTTATCTGCCCTGTTTCAATGCATGGGAATCCTGGGAATTGTAGTTTATTGTGGTACCAGAGTTCTCTGACAGAGAAGGCTAAATGTCTCACAAAACTACAGTTATTAGAATTCCCTAGCACTGAGCCAGGGCAATTAAAGTAGTCTCAAACTGGATTATTTCTGCAGTGAGTTTTGGACCTTGGATATCCATAACAGTTAATGTATATATGCTTGAATATAAATCAACCTCATGTATAAGCCAAGGACAGGTTTTGTGGCCAAAATTATGGATTTTGATATAACCCATGGTTAAGTCAAGGGTAAAACTTTGGGGCATGTAACAAAAGATGTAAAAAACAAAGCAAAGGAAAACAATGCCAAAGAACTTACAAACTTCCAGCAGTCATAACTGTTTGTGCTCACCCAAAAGGCTTGATGGATAAGGAAGGAACTATGATAAATGATGGCTGTGTGATGTGTGGGGGAGGCAACAAGGCATGGAAGGGGTTAAAATTTACAAATGTCAAAAAGGATAAAAAGACAAAGCAAAGAAAATGACAACTATACTAGGACTGATTACGACATTTAACTTTAATATAATAACTTTGATTTTATAAACAATAATAATAAACATACACAGATGACTCATTCAGATTCTTCTAAACCCAATTCCTCTTGAGGTTACTTTGAGGAGAATCTCCCAAGACATGCCACAGTTACCATTTTCCCACCCAGAGATTCAAAAAGGTCAGAAGTGGTGCTGTGGTGGAGAGAACAGATGGGTTGATGCTTCTTTTAAGTGCTCCTAGGACAAATTAAACTCTCACCTTTCACCACTCTACTCCGGGAAGAACAACATTTCCTTTTTTCATATGAGTTAAGATACAGTACTTACATTGACACATGAATATGTTGACCCACATTTCAGTGGGGGGGGGGAGGGTCAGTTTTTTTCTGGACTTCTATATAAATATATACAGTAAATTTCTCGAAAGAAATTGAAACAGAGACTTTTTTAGTTACTCATGCCATTGTGATGTGGCACAAGTCACATACCGCTTTGGTATTTGTCTCAGCACTTACAACAAAGCATGAGGAAGCACTGGAGTGTATATAGGTTTTAGTCCTTGTAAGAATTTCCCTTCCTTTCCCCCCCCCCCAATTTTTTTTCCCATTCGGTCCCCAATTTTCCAGTATTGAAAAGAACAATACACTTAAAACTGTTCACAACTAGAACTCTTATAATTCTTGTGTTCACATTCCTCTGGTAATCTGACTGCCCCTTATATTTGGATTCCTAAACTATATTTCCAAGTGGAGATAAAAATTGGGGGGCTGAATAAAAATTTCATTTGGAGTGCAGGATTCATGATGGCTCAGGTCCAGGATGTTTGAAGGACCATAACCCCCTATATGAGCCTGTTAGAGCATTAATCTCTTTGGGAGGTCCCTTCTCTCCCACACACTGCCTTCACATGCTAGTTTGGTAGGAACTAAGGAGAACACCTTCTCAATGGCTGCTCCTAGATTTTGGATTCTAGATTGCTCCATCTCTAGAAGGCTAGGATGGCTTACTCCACCAGGAGATAAAAACATTCCTCTTCTGCCACAGTTTTAGAAATTGCCTGTAAAAAAGAAAAAAGAAAGAAAGAAATATCCTGTAGTTAGCTTTTATTGGTGTGTTGTCCTGTTTTGTTGATTTTAAAAAAACAGTCTTTTAATTAATTTTAAATGGTCTAAACCAATTTTGTTGTTAACTGCCATAAAACTGACATCAACTTATGGGTATGAAGCGGACAGCCAATAAACAGCTGCCTCTGGCTGCTATTGGGCCAGGACTGCAGTTACCACATGGCTCACTCCTAAAGTGTGCTGTCACTACAGGGGCAAAGGCATGCTGGCCAGGAGTTGCTTTTAATGGACTTCCTTTTAATTTGGCCCTTTAGACTGGAGCACATCCTTGCACGGCTTCTGGCTGCTTTGGGGACATTTGTAATGCACACCCACAAAGCAGCCAGAACCTGCTTTATTTAGTCCATGTGTTTGGGGCCATGGTGACTCTATGAATGGGAGACCTCCAAGTCACCCTGTCATCCACAACCCCTCTCAAGTCTTGCAAACTCAGAACTCTGTCTTCCTTGACTGAGTCTATTAAGTTTATCGCACTAGTACCTGTAACATTCCCAAAGAGTTCCTGTAATGTACCGTGTAGAAATGATATTGGAGCGGGTGTTACTGCATTCAATATTTTGTATCGTTATGGTAACGTTATGAGAACCCCTTTTATCACACTGCATGTACTGTTTTATCAGTACTACAGCTGAGATCGTTCCTAAGCCGTCCTTATTTTGTGCATGCGTACTGTTGTTGCAAGGATTTTAGTACCCAGAAGTAAGTGACGTCATTACTCTATGATCTTATCACTTCATGGGATGGACACCCTGCCTGGCTCGAGTGACAGGGAGAGAGAGGAAGGCAAGACAGAGCCAAAGGGAAGGAGGAGGAGGAAGAGAGCACAAAGAAGCATCTCTGCCTCCCTGACACACACACACACACACACACACACACCCCTCTGTCTTACACACACACCCTTTGCATCCCCTTCCTTTCTATGGGAAGCCCAAAGAGAGGACGGGGAGGAGAAGGCTCTCTCTCTCACACACACACCCCTCTGCTTGTCCTGAGGGATTATCCCTTTCCCTGGCTTCGCTCTTGTCAGTATACAGGGGAGGGGGAGTCTCCATCCAAAAACATGCTACCAAGATGTTTACATCGTGATCATTCTTTTTCTCAGAAAAAAAAGTATTACATGAAAAAAAAATTAAATGTTAACACTACTTGTGGCACCCTCCTCACTTCATACCCAGAAGAGCAGTAGAGACTGCAGACATTCTAGGATGAGAGGGCAGGAAAGTGATAGCCAATCAGAACACAAAGACGGAACGGGAGGTTGTTGGAATATCGCACTGGGCTCACCTGGAATGGACCGATAATGTTCCTGCTGGCTGAGAACCATTTTTAACAGTCCTCACTCTGGGACGGTTGTAGGATACTTTAGGCACCATATGGAAACTTTATGGGAACCCTGCTGTGTGATATACTGTGTTCCGTTCCGTTCTCATATAGAACCCAGAACGTTGCCAGAACGTAGTGCAATAAACTTATATCTGTTTGCAATAAGCTCTTCCTCTTTTGCTACTGCTTTCTACCTTGGCAAACATTATTGGCTTTTTCTAGGTTTCCAGGGACAGCTCTTGTCTGATTTGCTCGAGGATCTATTTATTTGTCCTTTTGGTAAACTAGGATGTCCAAGAGTCTCGTTCAGCACTACATCTCAAATGAGTTGATTCTTTTCATAACACTCTTATTCAATGTCCAGCTTTCAAAACCACACAAAGAAATCAGAAATGTGATGGCCTGGGCATGCCTGACTTTGGTATTTAATTATATATCTTTACTCTTCAGGATTTTGTCTAGTTTCTTCATAGCTGCCCTCCCAAGTCCTGGTCTTCTTGATTGCTGTCCTCATTTGATTAATGACTGAGTCAAGGTATAGGAAATATTTCACTATCTCATTGTCTACTTAAACATTATGTAAATAATTTGCAATCATTATTTTTACTTTTTTAATGTTCAGCTGCAAATCTGCCTTTGCTCTTCTTGATTTTTTTAAGTAATCAATAATTTCTTATAAGAAAGTTTCTGTTCTAAAACTGTTTCTGTCCTAAACTGGTCTCTGGCTGCTGTGGTAGACTGGATGAGGGCAAACAAACTGAATATTAATCCAGACATGACAGAGGTGCACCTGGTCAGTTGATAGATCCAGGCATAGGAATTCAGCCTGTGTTAGATGGGGTTACACTTCCCCTGAAAACTCAGGTTCATAATTTGGGGGTATTCTGGATTCAGCACTGAGCCTAGAAGCCCAGGTATTGGCGGTGACCAGGAGTGCCTTTGCACAGCTAAAACTTGTGCGCTAACTGAGCCCATTCCTGGAGAAGTCAGACCTGGCCACGGTGGTACATGCCTTGGTTACATCCCATTTGGGTTACTGTAATGCACTCTATGTGGGGCTGCCTTTGAAAAGTGCTCAGAAACTTCAGCTGGTCTAAAGAGCTGCAGCTAGGCTTGTAACTGGAGCTGGCTACAGGGAGCATACAACTTATTTGTTGCAACAGCTCCATTGGTTGCTAGTCCATTTCCAAGCACAATTCAAAGTGCTGGTTTAGACCTATAAAGCCCTATATGGCTTCGGTCCAGGCTATTTGAAGGATCAAGCCCATGAGAATATTGAGGTCATCGAGGAAGGTCCTTCTCTCTGTCCCACTACCCTCTCAGGTGCGTTTGGTGGGACAGGGCCTTTAGTCGCTGGTCCCAAGCTCTGGGCCTCCCTCCCTAGGGAGGCCAGGATGGATCTATTCCTGCTTTCCTTCTGTCAGCAGGTAAAGACATTTCTGTGCCACAAGGCTTTCACATAACAGGGATAATGTTTTATTTTTGTTTTAAAGCTTTTTAAACTTTAACCGTTAATAATGTAATGTTTTTAATTTTTGGAATTTTTAAATTGTTTTTTAAACTTGTATTTTGCATGTTTTATAGTGTTTTAAATCAGACTGTTTTAGATTGGTAAGCTGCCTTGAGTCCCTCTACTGGTAGGAAGGCAGGATATAAATAAACATAATACTAATACTAATACTAATACTAATAATTAATAATAATCTGTATGATGTGCTGCAGCCCTCTAGTGCTCTGGAAGAGTTGGAAAATGGGTTGAGGTGACCCACCAATTCTAAAATGGGCCCACCCTTACGCTAGCAGATATAGTGTTTGTTATATCACATGTGAAAGTATGCAGTACTACCTTACACAAGAGGTTTGGTAAACAGGACCCAAACATCCTTTGAGCTTCCAACCTAAACAACCACTGCTTGGCCATGGAGATGCACTAGGAAAACTCCTCTTTGACACTATATTCCTTCTTCCTCTCCAGTGCTGGGGAGAACCGACTTCATACTGTGTCTTGGCCAAAATGTTTTAAATGGTAAATAAATAATCAATGCAAGGCCTGGAAAATTTTGTGTAATGCATTTGCCAGCAATTTGTTTCCCTGAAATTGACATTGGAGTGGTGAACGATTACAATGTAGAACTCAAAACCTAAGTGTTCTAATATAGCTTTTTCTGGGAAATGATTTCCTATCACCCATGGGAACCAAGTAGCTTTTATGGAGGGTTGACATTCTTGCCTACCTCTTTTTCCACACTCTAATCTGTTGTGTTTTCCTAAACCTGAAAAATAAATAAATAAATAAATCCCAACATGCTCTGCAGTCTTTAGCAGCACTGATAATGCACCTTTTACCTGGGGTGAGTGTAATGGAATGTGACAACACTAGGGGATGAGAAATTTCCATTATTCTATTATTCATTCCCATTTCTTTGCAGGTTGGAGCAGATTGTGCTCTATCAAGGTAGAGCTCTGTGATGTGTGTGTGTGCATGTGCACACACTCTGGTTGTCTATCTAAGCACAGACTATCTTCCCAATTTTCTTGCTTCCTATCCCCTGCATCTGAGTGAATAAATTGTACTCATCACTGTGTGCTATCTGTGTGTTCTGTCACAAAGATTTTGAGAGGATGAGAAAATGAAGGAAACAGTGAGAAAAATATATCCTATTGTCCACCATGAAAGCTCACCTTACAGCAGTGATGTTGTACCTCAGGCCCTGGTCTTCCTGGAGTCCCAGTCTGACTATTTCGAAATGGCCATGCCTGTTCCCCATGGTTATTCCCCAAGTTTTGTATGGCTTTCCTACCTTTCTAAAAAGTTGAATGCTTCCTGTGAGATTTAGCTACTGTCAGTAAGTAAGTTCTTACACATTTGGTCCTACCCTTTGGCCTTTGGTTCTGTCCACCACAGGAATGTGCCTCATCCCAGGACATCACTTCAATTGAATGCAGAGGTAAAAGAGGTTACCCACTCTTGTCTGGTAGGCAGCAATGTAAAATACTTTGGAAGGGTAAACCGCAGATAGCAATCCACACCTACCAACATTTCCTTACTGCATGTACCCCTGTTTTGCCCTCGCAAAACATCATTGCCTTTCCTCATGTGCAAGTATAGCTAAGTCTTCAGAATATATTTATTTATTTATTTATTTAAAATATTTCTGTATTTCAACTCATGTGGGCTCTTCAAATAATCAACCCTTACAAACTAATTAAAACAATACAAAGCTAAAAACTTTTTAAAAACACATAAAAATGTTCTTTCAAAAGTCTTAAATGCTGTCTGAAAGCAATCCTACAATCCATTCCTGAAAGAGTCAAAGCAGCAATTTCAGTCATTGAGTACCATGTGGAATAGCACTGTTTTGGGTGCCTACTGAAATCTTAAAAGAGATGGGACCAGTTAACCTTAGGTAGGGACTTCCACAGTCAGGGATTAGATTTGGGAAAATATTCAAAAATATTTGAAAATAATCAAAAAACATTTTTCTTCATTGCTAGAAAGCCCTGATGAGGAGAATTCTGGAATGATGTGTATCTTCTCAGTTTGGGACTATGGAAACTGCACAGAAAGCAGTGTTTTCACAGTAAACAAGCACAGTAAACCTCTGAATAAATCTTGCCGAGAAAACCCTAGGATAGTGTTTTTGTAAATCAGAATCAACTTGATGTTGACACATCAAAATTTACTGTAAATTCAGGTGATGAACTATAACAACAAAAATGGATGTAAGACTATATGTGACCTTGAATTGTGGTGTAATCCTTCAGTTGTATCTCAGGATGTTGAATATGCCTCACTAATGCCAATGGTTCTCATTAACATTAGTCCTACAAATGTTTTGATCTTCAACCTCCAAAAACTCCAACCTGCATAACCAGTGGTCCAAAATGTGTAGTGAGCCAAAAGTTGAAAAGTACTATCTTATGTCATAGTAAATATGTTAATTTTTACAACTTCCATGCCACACATTTAAATTTCAAAGTCTGGAACAGGATCCATTTCTGCTATTTTGCTTCCTAAAGGGACAGTTTGAACTAAGCCTTCTTATGTACCAAGCCATCCATTGATTTTGCCTTTCCTTACACAATGAAGTTTTGCCTAGTTTCTTCATGTGGGCAAGTGCACATGTGAGGTCTCTGAATGTGTCACTACTGGCTGAAAGAGAAGCTGAATTTAATTGGCATTCTTCTGTATATTTACTACAAAGAGAACACATATAACTTCTCTCCTCCTTCCCACCTCCATCACAAAAGGTAAAATATCCTCACTGAGGTCATCTTCAAAAAGGTTACAGAATTAATTTTAGATAAATATCCTTGCCCTCTGTGCCTGACTCAGTATTAATGATCTCAGGAGTGATCGTTCCTGAAATGGGCCCTATTGCAGGTCAGAATAAAGGGAGAATATATTCTATTTAATGAGGCAGAGATTATGGCCTGTAATATTTAAAAACTATGGGTGCTTGGAAGAGGAAGCATCAAAATGCGCTCAGAAAGGGTAACTGAAATAGCTGGTTTTTCATTGGTCACCCTATCATGAACCAAAAGCAGAGAAAAATCTGACAATAATACTTAACATTTGATAAATACTTTGAAGCATTCAAAGTATTTCATATATATTGTTTAGCTTCTATCCTTACGACAACCATGTCAAGCAAATTAGTTTGTATATTCCATATACTGCAGGCTGAGAGACTTGCCAAAGGCCCCTTAGTAAAATTATAGCAATAGTGAGATGCAAACTCAGGATGTTGTTGTTTATAATATAGGCACCTAAGCCACTACATGGAACATCAGGAATGTGAAAATTGTGCACTATGCCTTCCTGAATCCTACCTCATATATTGTCTTCCCATTTTTTTATTTTTATATGCAATTGTTAGACTTTCTGTTTTCTTCCCACATTTAAATTCCCACAGTTTTAATGCATTTTCCCTAATTTGTGTGTTTATTCATACCATTTTTCTAATATACAAAATAGATAAGGGTATATTCCTGTGCATTTTTTCAGTTGTATGCATTTTAGCTATTTACATTTTGTGTATCACTTTTTATTTCTTAGTAATGCAGTGAGAGCCAGCATGGTTTAGTGGTTTGAGCATTGGACTATAACTCTAAAGATCAGGGTTTGAATCCCTGCTCAGCCATAGAAACCCACTGGGTGACCTTTGACAAGTTTCACTCTCTCAGCCTCAGATGAAGGCAAGGGCACACTCTCCAAACAAAAGCTTGCTAAATAATAAGGGTCACCACAGCAATAGCAATAGCATGCACATTTGTATACCATTTATCAGTGAATGCAGCACTCTCTAAGCATTCTTCAGTCTGTAAGTTAATTGTCCCCAACAAGCTGGGTACTCATTTGACTGACCTATGAAAGGATGGAAGGCTGACTCAACCTTGGAGCCCCTGGAATCAAACTCACAACCTTGTGGGTTCAGTAGCAGCATTCAACAGCTGCACCACCAGAGCTCCTGATCATAATCAGAAACTACTTGAAGGTACAAAGCAATGACAACAGATGCAGTATAAGTCTCATAAATGTTCAAAAGCTTTTGGCAAGATGCATGTTTTCTCATCTGAATTCATTGCTACAAAGTAAAGCTTTGCTGATAATGTTATCTATGACACACTAAATTTTCGTGGGGCAATATGTCTCAACAATTTAGTGTGTGACTCTTAACACTTTCCTTTTGTTATGCCAATAATAGGTGTTGACTTCCCCTTTCAATCTTTGTTGATGTTGAAAATGTTTTAAAATCTTCACATATGAGTGGGACTAAAATTTAGACATCATAGGCCCTACAGGACAGTTATCCCAGGGAAGATTTCAAAATCAGCTTAGCATGTTAAATAGGACTGGCCATTAGTCAAAATAAGGCAGTCACCTAAAGCAGTAAACAATGGATGTAATAATAGGGGAGCAACTGGTTAATTGTGTAATCTTTTATTATTGTAGTTTTATTACTAGGGATGAGGAGCTGTGTTGTAGGATTTCTATGACAATCTACAGTACCATGTCTGGTTTTGAGTATGATGATTAGGCAAATATCTTGGGATAATCCTGTATGTATATGGCAATCACGCATTTTGTGAATCATTTCCAAGATACCAATTAACTTTGCTTCTTTTCATCAGCTAGTAGCTTCAGCCACTCAATATCTTTATTTAAAAAAACACAGAGAGAGAGAGATTTTGAGGAAAAACTCAACTTTTAAGATGCCAATATACTCTCTGATCCTGTAAAAAGGTTATATATGGAATACCTTCCCACTAGAGACCTGAGTGGCCGCAGAGCTGGTATGACTCTGGTGCCAAATCTAAACATGGCCTTTTTTAAAGCCAATTTGCCCTTATATCATGATTTGCATTATTTTCAATTGTTTTAACTGATGTTATAAGTGATAAATGATTTAAAGGACTTTTTAAATTATAGATCTTGTTTCAAATTGTTCTAAATTGATTTATTTCATGCTTCTCCAAGAGTCTCAGATAGAAAGTAGGATATAAATTATTTTTTAAAAAGATGAATAAAAGTAAAATGCTATTAACAGCAAATTTCCTATGGGAAAGAAGACCTGTGGGTTCTTCTTAACATATGACTCATACAATGTATTATGTTGCTTCACTGGCATACTTTCTGAACTGAAGCACAGATACAGGGCAGAAAGGAAGCATGTCAAAAGAAAAGAAAAAGTTCAAATCTTTTTTTTAAAGAAGTCTATAAAGAAATAGCAGGATTCTAATACTCTACTCATGGATAATTTTAGAAATTGTTGCGTGTACCATTTGGTCACCAGTGTTGGCCTAGTGTATTGCTCCACAGGTAGCTTTCCAAAAGCATTTGCACAAAGCCAAACATTGCATCAGAGTTGGAACCTAGTAGCTAGAGGTCACTCTCAAGCAGTGAGTGCATCCTAGCTCTGCTTCTCTTCTCCTTTTTTCAGAAGGAAAGAAGGCTTGATGCAGAGAGACCAGCTGGATGTTATTTTACACAGCATGGCAACACACATACACACAGTTTCCTGTCATACACTTTATAGTCTGCACCTTGGTTTCTTGAATCAAAAATTTTAAGTGGCTAAGGAAGAAAGTTCACATGATCTGGAGTACTTTTCCATCTCACAGAAGCAAAGCACCGTAAACCAGAAAGTGCCAATCAGAAAATCAAGTCACAGTCCCAGTGATTTACTTGTTGACTTGTGACTGTCTAATTTATTAATGAGTACATGCCATTCCAATGTGTGTAAATATAGATTTTAAGTCTCCTCACACAACATACATAACCAATTAAACTTCCAGGGTGCTAACTGTGATGTTAATCTACACCTGACATTAGCAATGCTTCACAGATACTTGCCGATTTCCACTTTCCTGGAATGCTTTACTGTGTGCTTCTGATGCCTTAAACTGTGTCTCCTAAATATTTACCAAGGCTTTTGTGTGCATGTGGATGGATGTGTGGGCTGATATGTGAGAAATTCAAAGGTGCAGTGTTAATAAATGCCATTATCCCCTCCCCCTATATAATAAAGCAATGCTCAGGATTATAGAAAATACTGAGGACCCAGGAGCATAAATTTCTGAAATAATTCTCAACATGCTTATAGATCTTGTTTTCAGAACTGAAAAAAGAACCCTTCCGAGGTGTTTTACTTATGATCTGATATCTGAAAAGGACTGCCAGCAACTTTAAAGGAATAACCCCTGCAGGTACACTAATAGACATATTGAGTTCTTCTCTGTGGCATTGAGTGAATGTGTCCTGCTGGCCACAGGACTGATGAAAGAAATGTGCTTGAAAGGAAAGAGGGTGTGATTCATTCCTAAGTTATCACCACCAATATGGAGAGAGAGACAGAGAAAGAGGGAGGGAGGGAGGGAGGGAGGGAGGGAGAGAGACTCTTTTAAAAAGTTGAGTGGCTGAAACTGAATATTGGAGCATTCTCTCTGTTGATAAGAATGTAAGAGCTTACTGCACAAGTTCAGACCAATGCCACTGACAAAGCCCAAATACCCTCTCTTTAGTAAAGGCCAGAAGGAAAGGTTGTTTTCCACCAGGAACTGACACATTCAGAAAGACTGCTTGAAGGGGGATCTTGAACTTAGGCTGAGGGCTATTTGAAACATCTACATGGAAACCAACATGGAAACCACGCCCTATGAGGAACGCCTGGGGATGTTTAGCCTGCAGAAAAGAAGGTTAAGAGGTGATATGATAGCCCCTCTTTAAATATTTGAAGGGATGTCATATTGAGGAGGGAGCAAGCTTGTTTTCTGCTGCTCCAGAGAACAGGACTCGGAACAATGGATGCCAACTGCAGGAAAAAAAGATTCCACCTCAACATTAGGAAGAACTTCCTGACAGTAAGGGCTGTTCGACAGTGGAACACACTCCCTCGGAGGGTGGTGGAGTCTCCTTCCTTAGAGGTCTTTAAGCAGAGGCTGGATGGCCATCTGTCGGAGATGCTTTGATTGGGAGTTCCTGCACGGCAGGGGGTTGGGCTGGATGGCCCTTGTGGTCTCTTCCAACTCTAAATTTCTATGATTCTATGATTCTAAAACCAAAGTAGCAAATTATGTCCCCATATCATTGTTGAACACTGACTTTAAGATCTACTCCTTGATATTGGTGAATAGGTTGGAAAATGTATTGGCAACAATTATTCATGAGGATCAAAAAAAAATGTTTTTATCAGAGATACAAATAAAAAACAATGTAAGAACTTTGTTGAATGTTATAGAACACTATATGGTGAATAATGATTAAAAAACTGGCATTAACCTTTGTGGACATGGAGAAAGTTTTCAACAATGTGAGGGAGAAGTTTATATTTGAAGTATTACAAAGAAGGTGAATGGGAGAGAGAGATCTAAATAGTTCAATCAGACTAAATAATAAAATAAGAGGGACAAAGATAAAAGGATATGCACCCAAGCTGAGAGCCTTTGCTGATGATATGATGCTTATACTAGAAGACCATTAAAAAGTATAGCATATATATTAGGAGAAATAATTACTCCTTTTCCCAAAAAATTGGGAGTCAAGGTGGCTTACATAATAAAATAATTACAATATACTTAAAAATATAGAAAAAGTCACACTAAAAAGATTAAAACTATTAACCATATAAGAAGAACTGAAAATAAACAAAAAGATAGAAACAGATTAAACAGCACAGTTTTAAAATATATATAATGCCCTCTTAAGTTGCTTCCTGAAAAGCCTTCAGTTCAGCCTATCTTTAAAGCCAACAAACAAAAACAAATAAGGGGTCCATTCTGGCTTTCCTAGGGAGGGAGTTTCAAAGTGTAGGGGTAGACACTGAGAAGGCCTTATTTTGTGTTTCCATCAACCTTAGCTGTGAAGGTGGTAGGACTGAAAAAAGAGCCTCTCCTGCAGATCTCAAGGTCTGGGTAACCTCATAGAGAGAAATACATTCTGTCAAATAGCATAGGCCTAAGCTGTATTTAGTACATAAATGAAAGGTACAACATTTAGAGAGAAGAAAAAAGATATTGCGGGTGACGTGTATTATGGGTGATATGTGGCTTGACAGTAGCACATGTGAAAAGGATCTAGGGGCCTTAGTAAAATAGAAGCTAACATGAGTCAACACTGTGATGTAGTGGCTTAGAAAGCCTAGACAATTCTAGGCTGCATGAACAGAAGTAACAATGCCACTCTGTTCTACTCTAGTGAGACCTCACCAGGCATACTGTGTCCAGTTCTAGATACACCAGTTTAAGAAGGATATTGAGAAGCCAAAATCATGGAAATGTAGAGTTTAAATACGCCCCCCCCCCCAGGTTGTTGGAGAATGAACCTGGACCTATGTTCAGTGTTTATGCTCTTGTTACTGAACTACATTCTATTTTGATAATTAATTTTCTCTCCATAGGCACCAAGAGTCCCAATTTGGCAGAGATAATCCCAATTAATCATCTACTATTCTACTTTTTCATCTCCTTTAGAATATCCTAGTTTCTCTCTCCTCCTCCCCATTTCCCCCTTTGTCCTCAGATAACTGTACTTGTGGCAAACAGAGCAGAGAAGTAGTTTGCACTCAATTAACTTAGCAGTGGGGAGAAGAGAAGAGAGGATGAAATCTTGATGGTAGGCTCAGACAGATTGCTGCAGCTTTCCCTAGTTTGTGTTTTTAATAATAACAATAATTTTTGCCATCTTAACCACACTCTGATGTTGCTTGGCCACATGTATCCCAGTTTTCATCTGTTTTATATTTCGGAGGGCATGTCTTTAAACAAGACTTGGTGAGCACAAGCTTTCAAACAGAATCCAAACTCGTAAATACACTTTGGTGACACCTTGATTAACCCATTCAGAGGACAGAAAAATTATACTTGCTATAAAATTCACTGGCTTCACCATCAAGCAAAGATGGTACAGAGTTCAGGAAACATGAAGAAATAATAGTCACAGGTTGTAAGCCTGCATGCTTTTTTGTTTCAATATTACATAAAGTGTGTGTGGCAGACAAACGTTTGGGCTATCCCTCTCTCCCCCAAAAGGAAAGATCAAAAAGGGACAGGAACAAGAACAGTAAAACAAGACCAAAAACATTCATTTCCCAACTGCTTCAAACTTTTTGCCTTCTTCACACTGCATGAATTTTGTACCATCCTTGCCTGATATTATGCCTAGACAAAGAGCCAGACATTGTGAGACGGGTTATAAAGAAGTCCACAATTTTAATGCAATGTCAATGTATCATAAATCAATCATATCCATTGTGCCATAAATCAATCATTGTCAATCTCAAAATCTTATCCAGGTTAACAAGATGCATGTGGCTACAGGTCGTGGGCACACAGAGAACCACGGTTATGCAATCAGTAATTAGCCTTGCAGGACTGCCATCCACACTTGCCTGTTAAGCATCAGTGCAGGTTTTTTATCATCTTCCAATCAGAACAAGGCCAGATGGTTAGGCAGTAGGGTCACCAGCATCTGCCTCAACTGCCAGTTACCTCCCACATGTTAATCTGCTTCCTCCTTATGACATTTCCCCACTCTAATTTAACTTGCACTCAGTGTCTCCTCTTGCCTTCTGTACCCATCGTGGGAGGTTGCCAGCCTAATTTAGAACCCCTTCCCACACTTGGTCCCCTGAATGGAGAGAAGAATATGCTGAATGATAGTATCCAAATAAATGTTACATCACAGTGGTGAAAGATGGACACCACCACCACTGAATCGGTGGTCTCCACCTGTATTTGTGGGTGTGTCACTGGAGTCAAAGCTTTTTGTCTGCTTCACATTGCATGAACTTTGTACCATCCTTGCTTGATGATGATGATGATGATGATGATGATGATGATGATACTGAGTTTCCAAAGCTAGTGTCACATTGTTTTTTGCACCTTTCAGACACAAGATTCTTTCAAGTAGAGGATTAAGTTCTGTAATGTATGATGCAATGCCACCTTACTTATATGTCAATTGGGCCTTGGTATTTGAAAAAGTAGGAACTTAAGACCACTTTGTGTCATTATAACAGCTTTGATCTTATTAAACAGCACTCTAGTTGGATTTTTAAAACAAAACCAAGAAGTACTGATTAGAGCTTGGTCAGCTCCTGTTAACCAACAACAGGATTCCAAAAAATACTGCCATGATGGAAAATGTTTATTTAATCTCACAGGAGAAATAAAATGTGAAATCTCATTTGTTTCCAAGCCCCAGGGGGGAAGTGAAGGAATTTGGAAAGCTCATAAAGACAAGTGTAATAGGATTAATAAGAAAAAGGCCTAAGAAAGAAGGCACTGCAGAACACATCTTGTACTAAATTTTTTAGCACTGATGAACACTGAAATGTCAAGACATAAACAAACAACCCAGGGAGGATGGGCTGAAGTTACTTTTCTGAGGAGGTTCAGAAAAGTGTTTGTTTTTTTTTCCTTTTCTTGATGGATTAGATTTTTTTAAAAAATGGAACCCATACTGGAAAAAAATCTGTATAAATGGGTGAAGCTGGGGAAAAAAAGTTGTTTACTTATAGTTGTCCAGGGTGGAGCTTGCCAGATATGTGGTGGGGCTACTAAATCTTTGACTATTGATGCCTTCTTGCCTGAGATTTAAATAATTATGTTTTGTGTCACAGAGGGGGAGGCAGCAAAAAGTTGGAAGAGCATGGTATACAATTGGCAAACTTAATTTGGCTTGCTGGATTGAAGTTGAGCAGCTCTGGTTTGTAGACTTACATACATTCAATATAGTTTTATATAGTACTGGTGCTGGAGAACAGTTTGACCAATGCCATGGAGTTCCAAAAGGACAAACAAATCGGTCTTAGAGCAAATCGAGCCTGCCACTCTCACTAGGAGCAAAGATGGCTAAATTGAAGCTGTTGTATTTTGGACATATCATGAGATGATGTGACTGTCTGGAACAGATAATAATGCTTGGTAAAGTGGAAGTCAGTAGGAAAAGAGAGGAGAGGGAGAGACTGCACTGCGGATGGACTGAATCCATCTAAGAGGTCATAGCCTTGAATCTGAAAGACCTGAGGAGGACAGTTGGTGATCAGGAATCTTTGTGGCCTTTCATTCATAGGGTCACCATAAATCAAAGTTGTGTCTCATATATATAAATGTATGGTGTTTTTCTTCTATTATGGGATTTATTTTTTATTTAATAATAAATTGATTTGTGGCAGCTGTGGCAGCAACAGTAGGTTTTTATTACTGTTATTCTATTTTTCTTTTGCTGTCACCACAAGTAGTAGCAGAAATCTCCTCCTCTGGTGTATTAGTACAACAGACACTAGGAGACTGCTGATATATTGGTTGTAAACAATAACTATAGCTCACTTTCTCTAGAATCCAATTTTTTAAATCTCACAGTAAATTTTCTAGTCATGTTGGCATCATCATCACCATCATCATCATCATGTCCTTCCTCAGTGATCCAAAGTGGCATACATTATTTCCATCCCTATTTTATCCTGCGGAGTATGTCAGGCTGAGAGAGAATGACTAGTTCAAGGTCATCCAGTGTGGTCATGGCTCAGTAGGGATCCCAGTTGTTAGAAAGGCTCCTGATGTTCTCACACATTGCTTATAGATTTTCCATAGGTATCTGAATGTTCTGGGGGAACAGAATGCTGTCTTAGACAGGCCTTTGATCTAATCCAGACTTATTCTTCTCACGTTCTTCTCACTTTCCAAAGCTAATCAAAAATATGGATTCACATGCTCGTTGATCACTACGCACCCGTGAGTTCATTTCCCCCCTCCCCTGTTTTGATCTGAAAGTTCCCTACTGAGAATTTCTGGCTCAGCGTTCCATAAAAGCATACTAGCTTGTTCTAAGAAAAAGAGAAGAATCAGTAAAAGCACCCTCTTGTTCTTTTACTGTATGCTTTGCAAAACAGAAATCTTTCCATGCATTAAAACTAGGGCAGAGGAGAGAGATCAAAATCTCCTTGCAGTTCAGCTCTACTTTCTGGCTTGCTTCCATTACAATTTGAGATCACATGGATGGGCAAACCTTCTGTAGAATTCTGACTTCCTCCCCCTATGGAAACATGAAATACTAGCACTGTGTGTGCATAGCCACAATACAATGCACAGGTGGATGCTACATAGAACACTTTGTACATTAGAGAGATGGGCTCTGGGATGTTGAAGTTAACAAGCTGTGAAAGAGAAAAAAAAGTATTTCCCCAAAGCTGTTTATATCAGGGGTTATGTGTGTTTTGTGTGTGTGTGTGTGGAAAATATTTTAATCCTTTTCTTATAATTCCATATATACATTCATAAAAGTGGATTTCATCTGAACAATTTATCACACTTTATTTATCACTGGAATAACATCTAAATCATATTGTCTACAGTGAGTGTCCCAGATCCATTGCATTTTTCCCATTTCTTTTATTTAGAAGATTTGGATCCTCTCTTTTGACTGACTACTTCCAAGGAGGCCACAGACTTTATACAACCTAGAAGCCATTAGTGAAGGGATGAGGAACTGCCAGGAGTTTGGTAGACACAAAAGCTACTTTCAGGACTCCAGATGGGTACATCCACTACCACATCTCACCCCATGCCAGGGGGTCTGATGTTGAGTACTCTTTCTGATGGCCAAAGAGGAAATAAATTCCCTGTGGCTGCTCCTTCTCTGACTAAAGGGTGAAGTCAGGTTGTCTTAATTATGACATGTTCTGAAATTCCAGGGGGGAAAAATCAAAGCAAATTATGGTTAAATAATTATAATAATATAGGTCAAAATTTCAAAATGTCAAAATTTCAAAATCAGACTTGATTTTGTTAAATTTCTTCAATTTACACTAGAATATTCTCCACTTCATTTTTTTAAATATTGGATTTCAAGACTTTCTTTTCTTCTTACAGTTAAATTCACACAAATTTATTTTATGTATTTTCCTAATTTATGTATTTATTTGCAAAATCTAATTTATCCAATTATTCCCCAACACACCTTTTTTTCCTAAATTTTCTCCATTATGGACATTTAAACTGTTTACATTTTAAAAATATGTTCATTGTGTGATGATTTTGTGTGTGTGAGAGAGAGAGCATGTGTGCACTTTATTTCTTGGAAACGTTCTCACAACCTTGGAAATGCATGAGGCTAGAGTACATATTCACATAGCAAGTTTTGAAAGTTGTCGAAAAGCTCCTTCTACTAAGACTGTTGTGTGTGTGTGTGTGTGTGTGTGTGTGTGTATGCCTCCAAATTGCCTGTCAACTTATGGTGAACCCATGAATTTCATAGGATTTTCTTGGGCAAGAAATAACCAGTGATGTTTTTCCCTGGTTCTGCCTTTGAACTATAGCTTACATCACTTGGTATTCATTGGTGGTCTCCCATCCAAGTCCTAACCAGGGCTGACCCTCCTTAGCTTCCAAGGTCAGACAGATAGGGTATTTAGGACACCTTCACAATAGGAGAAGTACACAATTCATGATGTTCAAGTGGCATATTTCTAAAATTGCTTTCTTTCATCAGAAAACATAAATCTTGCACATGTAACACATCTTTTCTGGAACATAGAACTTTTTGCTCTAGGACACCAAAATATGATGGTAAATCCATAAGAAGTCATTGAAGAATCTGAAGCTTGGCTTCATTTGCCTGGGGGGGGGGGGAATGACTCCATTCTGTGCTTTGTTTGGTTTTTTGAACAGTTTACCAGTGTTTTGCCATGTATTTGCCTTACATGATCTGGTTTACGTAATCTGCTCAGTGCAACTCCCGATCTAACCAGATGTCTGAATCCAACCTGGTGTCTTAAATTACTCATGGGAACATTTTCTACAGTTCAAACAAGAATATTTCTCTAGTTTTGAATGTTATATCAAATGGGATTTGAGAAGAAAGTAAATATTTGACACATCCTTATATATTTTTCCCCTCAAGAGTTTTGTTAAACATCTCGAGAGTTTAACAAAACTTTGTCTTTTATTTTCTTCAGTTGGTGTTTCAGTACTTCTTGGAAACCATCTTCCCCATCATGTTCTCTCAGTGAAATCTCATGAGGGAAACAAAAGCTTCAGCACAAAGCTACATTTCCCCATGCTGTGCCCTTTCCTGTCAGAATTCTTTGCAATATTTCTTATGAGGCTCCACTGCCAGGTTTAAAGGCCGGAGAGGTGAAAGCTGAAAAATGCACTTTTAAAAACAGACAGTATATAAACTGCTGAAGTGTTTGGAAAATGGAGCATGAAATAAATACAGTTGTTTTAAATTCTCTGAAAATTAGAGAAATCACCTGATTAAAAATGTTACTGGAGTAATTGCATGAATTTTGGATGACTAATTTATCAGATTTACAGAACTCCCAAAATGCTGTTCCTGAGAAGTATATTTGTTATTCCCCAAACAGTCGTATAGCCTACTTATGAGTAAGTAGCAAAGAACCTATCTAACATGTCTCATCTTTCCTTTGCTGCCAGCATCTAGCACCTTCCTCATATATTTAAAAGCAAATAGCTTTCTATCTGTCTGTCTCACTTTTTATACCATATTATATGTGAGATCTCTGAGCAGTTCACATGAAAAATAAGTGTAAGAACAGTTTTTAAGATTGAAAACACTCTGAAAATGGTGGCCCCATATTCTGTACATAACTACTTAGATATGTATGTATAACAAAGGGCCAGTACAGACCGCCCCTTTCAGGGCGGTCTGTAGGCACCCATTTTTGCTCCACAGCTGTGCCGCAGCAACCAAATTGTGCGGCACAGCTGCACAGCAAAAAACGAGCCGCCTAAAGTGGCTCCTTTTGGGGACATCGTAAGGACTGCGTGACTGTGTCACATTCCAGTGAATGATGTGTGGGCACTGCGACGCCCGCAGATCATGCACATGATATTACGGCTGGGGAGCGTGAGGTTGCTGTGCGCTCCCCAGCCCTAATATCACCATCACAATGCCACAAAGTGCCCCTCTGTATCAGGCCAAAATAACATTTCCTGTCTAAGCTCCAGCCCATCCCCTGGCCAACCTACTTTAGCAGACCACACTGAGGGATCGAGGTCCATGGAACTGGCAACTGGGATTTTCCACTGCTCTTCCACCAGCAACCAAGGATGTAACAAGGAATTGTGACAGGAGTCCTACTTCTGACTTGCTGGCAGGAGAGGAGTGGAAACATCATCCTTCTACACCCAGAATGCCAGCTGAATCCATCTTTTGGTGCAGCTGCTGCCTCGTAAAGTAGTTTCACCAAGGCATTTATGGTTGGCACAATAGTGCCACGATCATTATGACAGAGTATTTGTAAATGCAAAGCAGTTATGGATCCAGAACACTTTAATTGCAGTTCATAATGTCAACTGATAATTTTTTTAAAAAATCAACAATTAGTGAAAAAAGACAGCAGTAACAGTAAATTATTGCAAGGGGGGGCACATATGCATTAAGAAATATGTTTTCACAAGATTTTTGTACACTCTTCTGTGTGTCTAACTACCCAAGCAAGAGGGTTCCAAACAGAAGGTACCACCACTGAGAAGTCTGTTTTTTTCATGAAGTCAGAAGTTCTCAATGGGCTGATCTAGACTGGCAAAAAGGGGTGTGTTCATGCCTGCATGAAAGTGTAGCCTTTCGATGACCCACACTGAAAGTTTGGCATGAACACACTTCTTTTGCATTTTAGTGGGGAAAAAGCAGCTTTAAAAAGGACCTGCTTTTCCCAGCTTCTTTTTAAAAAGGGTGTAACAGTGCAGCTGTGTCTAAATGCTGCAGTGTGACTGTGCAGTTTTTTAAAGCTCCCAAACCCTAGCTCCAGCCCTAATCCGAACCCTAGACATGTGTAGTAGGGACTCTGGGATGCTGTAACTGTTATGCAACTGTGCATAAAATGTCAATTCATTCATAAAATAAAGAAGTTTATTCATAAACTTAAATTGTAACAGATTTAATATCTTTTTAAGGGGGGAGGGATGCAGTTTGTTTTATTGATGTAATAGTATTTTAATGTGTAAGCCGCCTCTATTGATCTCAAAGGGGTGGGGTAATAATAATAATAATAATAAATATTATTATAAAATATTATATTATAAAATATAGCTATTATTATAAAATAGCACCGATGCAACTGCTCACTTAAAAAAGGGAAGCAAAACCACAATGGTAATTTGACAGATCTTCATAACTGCACAGTTCATGTGCAATGTACCTGCACAACTGCGAAGTTTGCAGCTGACAATACAATTGCCTGTATGATGTAGCGGTGCAACTGTGCAGTTCGCAGCCAGCAACAACAACAACAACAACAAAAAAAATTAAAAGTTCAGTGTGGCCAAAAGCTCCGTTCATTGCCACCTGTGCAGCTGCTCCACCTGTGTTTCTAGCATCCTGACAGCTTCCAATGTCGTTGCTGAGCAACAGAAAAGACTTCCGATAAGTTGTCTTCACATCTCCTCAGTGTAGCTGCTCTATGCCTTTTTATTACACACCTGGGGCTTGCAGTGTAGCTGCTAAGCATTAAGAAAAAGGCAACTTCATGTATCCCTTTCCTGCCAATCTAGAAAGCCCTTTTGTTGTGGAACCATATCATATAGCTCATCTCAGACAAAAAATGCATTATTATGCATCTTGCTTTTATCTTACTTGTTGTGTAGCCATTGTTTTATTGTCATCTTGTATCTTACATTTTTTACAATTTTATAACACACAGTGAACTTTGACAATGGTATGATTTTCAAAACAATAAATTAGAGAGAGAGAGAGAGAGAGAGAGAGAGAGAGAGAGAGAGAGAGAGTGACTGAGAGTAGCAAACCCACTGGAAATTATTCCCAGGACAGTATTTATAGAACTGCAGTTAAAGTCTGCTACAATCCCAAAATTTACTGCAAGTCATGGTTGCTATGTCTCCTTGAAGAGTGATCTTTTCAGATCTTTACTCAGAGAGAAGTTACACACACACACACACACACACACACAAAATCTCCTTGTGCAAATGGATAGTAAACAGGGCTGCGTGTGCATGCAGCATTTCATTTATGCTGAGTTTTGTTCCTTTTCCTTTCCACTGAGTGATTCATAGCCCTTGATTTGTAAGGTCATCTTCATTTGAATCTGCTGTATTGCATTTTTAAGTGACGTTAGTATCACCCCTGGCTTTATTGCTATGATCAAAAGAATATGAACCATGTGGACCTTGACCAAAGCACTAGTCCCATAAAATCCAAAATTTGATCCTGCTGGGCCAGTAACCAGGAGGCAGTTTATGATATTTTGAAGTGCTTCATTCCTCATTCTAGTTTACTTATTTATACCTTAGCCTCATTAACATCACTTTCCACAGCTTGTGAGGGTCAGAAAGCAGCTTTCTTCATTTTTATCTCTAAATCCAGACACATCGTATCTTTGAGTACCTGTTCCTAGGGACAAATAACAGGAGGTGACTATCTTCATGATGCCCTACTTTTGAGCTCCCCCTGGAGTATTTGGCTGACTACTTTTTGATGCAGGAGGATGTTATCTAGATTTAACAAACTGTTAACATACACACACCTGACCGGTATTCACTAGGAGAAAATAAGTAAATGGTCACTGCCTCTAAACTGTTCAGGAACAACTCATGACCAAGCTAGATGAGCTGGTGGGAGATCCAAGATTACATCTCCCACATGTTGTTGGCTTTTCAGAAAGGTAAAATATAGCCCTTGAAAGTTTGTCTGGTGTAGTGTTCTGGGGATAAGGGAGTAAAAATCTTCCTGTTTTACTATAGTTCAGGTGAGTAAAAATCTCCCTGTCTTGAGTTTACTGCTTTTGGCCATATCTCACTTGCCTTTTTTTTTCTTTCCATTGTTTTGTTTTGGGTTGCAAGATTTTGATGTGGCTCTTTTTGATGAAAGTTCATGCACATCTTCAACACATGTTACCTAATGTATCTCTTTTTTCTTGCTGACAATGTCTGTTTATGTTCAGGGACCACAGAGCTGTTTTTAATGTGGGAACTCAGTGTTAACAGGCAGGTCATCTGTGATTCTGGCTACTTGTACAGATGTTTTCACAAAACAGTTCAAACAAAAGATGTTATGGTTAAATGGAGAATGGGCAAAGTTTGGCCTATGAGCCAAATGCACCTCTCCAGGGTTATTTGATGTCCTCAGGGACCTCAATGATTTTGCTTCAAGTATTCAGTAGAATATTTTGGCTCAGCATTGCCCAGAACCCTCCTTGCTATACCAGATCCCACCTCTAGACAGATAAAGTTGAAATACAGAGCACCTGTTTTGCATACAGATGTTTGGGGTCTGTACTTTTACCCACACAATAATCATTTTAATATTTCTCAGACAGTATTTATTGAGAGTCTCTTGCAACATTAGCAGCCATCTTAATGCTGGTTTTCCTTTTACTTTCCCCCTTTCTCTTTCATCTCCCACCACATCCTAGATTCATAGTTCAGAGGACAAAAAACAATTGTATACCCACACGATACAATTATAACATGTTGGTATAGTGTTAGCTGTATGCCCCCATCCTATTGAATCCAGGTTGGTACTTAGAATTCTCTGCCAAAGAGCTCTGTCTGATGGATACTTAGAATTATCTATCAGAATTCTCTGTTGCAATGCTATAGTTCAGATGACTGTTATAGAGCAGTGTTTCTCAGACTGTGATTCTCCAAATGTTTGCGACTTCAGCTCTCAGAAGTCCCAGTCAGCATGGTTAATGGTTCAGATTTAGACATGTCAGAGTATTTCATCATATTACAAATCCTAGGATTCTATGGGATGGAGCCATAGTCTTTATAATAGTATCAAGGTGGTATAAAGGTCTAGGGTCAATATGCTTGAGATATATCCCTGAGGAATCTTCAGGCAGGGCTAAAGCTGAAGATGTGTCTAAAAACCTATAAAGCTGTTGTCACTCAGAGTGGACAATGCTAAACTAAGGCAGGGTCGTGTCCTCTTTGAGCCATCTGTTCTTCCTCTTATCTGCTTCTTTGTTGTGAATATGTTTCCTGCTGCTGCTGCTTTGCATCTTGCCTTCATTTTTCTGTCCTCCTCTCCTCTCCCCTTCCTTTCCCTACCATTGGCATGCAATGCAATGCAGTCACTGTTGTCTCTAGTTAGTCAATTAAGATATCATGTTTCATGTCTCTGCTATGCCCCTCCTCTCCCCCTTCTCATTCGGTATTACTTTTCCAGCCCTGTCTTGGCAACTGTGTTTGCAACAAATTGTGGGATAATTTGTTTTTCTAATTTCCAGGCTTTGATCTCTTGGTAACCAGGGGGTCGGTTATTCAGGCACCCAGTGCCAGCGATCTGGGAATGCACACAGAGATTTGTGCTGTGCGAGGAAATACTTCATTAGACTTGTATTCCATGAAGACACTTTCACTCCTTAACGCCTATGATTTTAATTAAAACCTGGAAAGTGAAGAATCCTCTGGCTGTATTAATGCTTTCATTTCCATTAGGACAGCCGAGTTTATAAACATGGGCAGAGTTTATAAATTAGACCTCGTATGAATAATAAGTGTTGAGAGCAGCATGCAGCTCAACTGGAGCTGGTGCTCCCATCTGTCTTTTCCTTTAGTGTTCTCTCACTTTCCCTGTACCCACCGCCTGGCTTAGCCTACCCAGAGGCATTCAAGGGTGGAAACTGAGCTCAGAGCCTCTCTATTTCAATTCTCTTGGACACTTAGAAGAGAAAGACCATAGCCCAATGGTAAAGCTTTTCTGTGAGATGGTCCCAGATGCAGTCTCTAGCATCTACACTTTTAAAAAAATAGACAAGAAGCATGATCAAGGTAGACATGTCAGCCATGCAGCAAAATGAAGCAAAATCCACAATCCACAGAGTTGTTGGCCAATAAAGGTTTTGTTCGTTTTAGATTTTGGATTTTGTTGCTAGGAGCATGATGTGAAAATTTTTTTACCCCAGATCCTTCAGATCTACTCCCAGTCAGGGTTGACCATATTGAATAGGCTGTAAGTCTGACTGTACTCTTTTTTACTAGGCTGGAGGCACTTGTCTAAAGTTAAGGCAGAGGTCAGAAGACTTAGGCCCTGTGAGTAAATCCTGCCCTTCTAAGCCCCTGGCCTACTCCAGAGGATCATAATTCTTCCTCAGGATGCTATCATTAGATGATTTCTCACCTTTCATATGTCCTCACCATTCTAAAATGTATATCCTAAGGCAGAGAGTGTATTTATGGTATGATACTATTCATCATGACACAGTCCATACAATTCCAGGATGTAATAATAATAATAATAATAATAATAATAATAATAATAATAATATTTATTTCTATTCCGTATAATTTGCTGAGGTACTCAGAATTCTGTGCTTGAAAGCTAAATTGCTATAGTTCAGATAATAATAATAATAATAATAATAATAACAACAACAACTTTATTTGTATACCGCCCTTCCAACGATCAGGGCGGTGCACAACACAATACATACATGGTTAAAATGTTACAATAAAAGCAAAAACAAAACAGTATAAACCAAAGGATGAGTGGAGCTGTCCAGCAGGTAAATCTAAGGATGCCATAAAACTACAAATCCTCAGATTCCATGGAATTAAAGCATGGCAGATAAGGGTGCGGGGGATGGGGGGCCAAACTTCTATATTGTGCATGCTCTACAAATGTATAATATATACATATGCACTGAACTGTACATATTAGAATGTAAGCTCCCCCTATGTGTTTTCTAGAGTTTATAGTAGTTTCATTCCACTTTAACAATAATGGCTTTTCCTATGGAATTCTGGGATTTGTCACTGGGCAAGATACTTAGAATTATTTGAGTGCACTAGAGCTCTATTGGTCAGGCTTTATCTCACCAAACTACAAATTCCAGAAATCCATAGGATGGAGCCAGAGCCTTGGAAGTGGGATCAAACTGCTGTAACTATGATGTGCACATGCACTCTTAATTATTGAAAATAAGGGCTTAAGATGTTATATATTTTTGGTTGTATCCTTTGTCTCCATTTCACCCCCATCTTGGAAACTATGTAGACCTTAGACTAAGGCATCTTCCTCATTCATCAGCTAAGTTTTGAAGAAAGGATTTATTAATGTAATTTTTGTAGTGTTGTTGTCCTGTTTCATTTTTAAAAATTATTTTTAAAACTTTTTTTATATCTTGAGATGCATCCTAAATTTTGTTGGCCTGGTGTGGGAGGACTTAAGATCATTTATATCAGTAGTAATTCCCATTTCCAGTTGCCAAATGTCCACAATCTTACTAATCTGGCCACCATCCCCCCCCCATCCGTCAGACCAGTTGTCAGTATAGAAAATTGTAAAGTTTCTAGATCTAGAAAAGACATTCATTAGATTCGCATTTCCTTGCAAACCTGTCTATTTTGTATCTTTCTCAAATCTAGATAATCAGCGGAAAGGGATACATTATACCTCAGACAATCCATACAACTGCAAAGTGTTCAATGTGTTGCAAACATAAACTTTTGCAGAAAACATTTCTAAAATGGACACAATTAAAAATGTATACATTTGAAAAATGTGCACAAACATGTGTTAGTCTTATGCAAAAAAAGTGTTCATTAGAAACATACACACACACACATACACAAGATTATAGACATTAGAAAAAGTCACACAAAATGTATGAATTTCCACTTAGATGAAAGAAGAAACTTGCAGCTGAACACAAAAGCAGGAATACATGAGAATGGCAGTTGGAAAATGACTGTCAACAATATGGGACTGATAGATTTTCACAACCTAATGTTGTGTTGGATTTTCATTCTTCGCAGGATTGATTTAGTGAAAGTCTGCCCTTCCCAGCTGGGCCTTCAGGAATCTGAAACAACCCATCTTTAATCTATTGGATGTCCACTGACATGATCATGCTTGAACATTGCCTAATGAGACACAGAAAAGAAAAGAAAAGAAAAGAAAAGAAAAGAAAAGAAAAGACAGCACCAGACCTTCAAACACTGTCCAAAACACCCTACCAAACTACTTTAAAAAAAAAAAAAAGACTGTTGCTTCATTTTCAACAGTTGGATGTTTTTGACATAAAGTGCCAAACTGAACAAGAAAGGAAACGGGAAGCACATCATCTGTCTCTGTCTCCTTGAGTAGAGCTGGGATGTTATTGAGATATCCTTCCAAGCAGCTTAAACAGAAATGTCTGGTGACAAAATGAAAACAAATGCAGAAGCCAAAGAGACTCACTCAAGGGGACTCCCATCTCTGTTACTGCAAGCCCTGGTGGGACAGACAAGATGGAGCTTCCAAACTGCTTTCATACATCCAAGTCAGAGACAGGCAGAGAAGGGCTGGGCATGTTGTTCTTTGTTATTTTTCAAACTCCTCTTGACATTGCTGAACCCATTAGGATCCATTAGGTAGACTGTCTAAAAGAATAGGGAGATGCTCTCCCTCTGTTCAGTCTCCAAGGGCTCTCAGTTATTTTATTCCCCACCTTTGAAACTGTAGCCCATTAATCACCATTATGCATCTCCCTGTCTCCACAAAACAACATTTCAGTTTGTATTATTTCTTGCCACCAATATACAGGTTCAAGGAAAGTCTATCTGTAGCTGGAAAAACTATATTAGGGAGTATAATTCACAAGCGTACTGAGCGATCACTTCTACAATAGTCTGCTTCTTTTATCATGTGTGTCCGTGTATGTGTATTTGTATGTGAGTGAGTGAATGAATGCACAAACACATTTCCCTATGTGTCTTAATCGTTCATTCAGTTATCTTTGTGCCTTCTTCAAATTTATAAAACCCCTTGGCTTGTTTTCTGCATGTGAAAATCTCCATTCTCCTGATTGATGAACATTCAGCATTAATGCCTTAGCTTACATTGGGACCCACGAGTGCAGAATGTGGGCAAGAAAGGCAGACTAATTTCCCTCCCTACTTTCCCAAGGGTGTCACTGTGCTTCCGTTTGAATCTATTCAGTCATCAATTACTATGATGTCTTGAGGTCTTTGCTTTGTTCCTTTAGGCATAATATGGCCAGGCTGCCAATGTGTCTTAAAACTCTCAATCTTGTAAGAGATGCCAGTAAAGTTCTCCCAGCCTAGCCTTGGAAATGAACTTGGGGGGGGGGGGGACTTATAGGCCTACCTTAAGGGAGAGGTGAGATTTTACAAACCAAATTCTTCTCCAGCTCAGATTAAATCTACTCTAGAGAACAATGGCTGATGGCCTTCTCTGATCCTGTAATCAAGTTCCATGCCAGATGACTCATCTCTCCCAAGTACAGAAGTGGGGGTTACATGCATAGAGTTGGAAATAAGGGATCATGATCATCCCCACTCCACAACAATACCTATTATACAGTATGTCACAGTGAGAGATATAGAAGCTATTGGAGATTTTGGCCTTCTCTAACTCTTTCTCTCTGAAAATTATTCACAGTTGGCTGCAATTTTTTTCTTTCTCGTCTCTTTTCTGATCCTTGACAGCCATTGTAGTAATGTTTTCATTAACAACCAGACTACCAGGTATGCTAAAAAAATGTACCTTCCCTCTTTCTTTTAAGTGTAAATTTGGAGGGGGGAAAAAGCCTAAACTGTAGCAACAGTTGTTGCTCAGGGACACTGGTACAGCACTTGATATACCACATAGTCTCAGACCAGACCCCATTACCACTTGGAACTCAGATCTGCATGCTGTGTGAAGAAGTAACTCAGTAAGTGTGACTTTAAACAGTTCTTGGGGACAAATTACAAAGCTACTTAGCAGTTTTTGCAAGCCCAGGAGAACAGATGATGGAGATTTGGTGTCCACAGATGTTTACAGCAACACCTTGCTCAAAAGTTATCCCACGAGGTGTCCCTGCTCAGTAGTAACATGTCAGACTATAACACCCTCCCCTCCCACCTTTTTTTTTTAAAAACTGAGAGACATTCAGTTGTAGATCAGAAAGAGTGTTAAGCACCTGTGATTTGGATGTAGGTTGCAGTACAAGGAAAATGATGTAGGCTCTCTCCTCTTAGTCAGAGGCAATGCATACAAATTCTTGCAAAAGAGATTACACAGATGCAGCAGCTTCTGTTGCTGTTCTGGTCCATTTTTTTTCCTACTTCAAAGTATTTTTGACCAGACTCTCCTTGCATACAAAATGTTATCAATGGCAACTAGTGGCTCCTATGCCAAAGGAATGGTAAATTAAATCCAGGGAATGAATCTATTTTGGCAATAACATTTGGTACCTTGGATTACTCATGTGGGCTGCAGACTAAAACCTGGAGCAGATCCACTGTGTCATGGAAGCCATATTGGCCACTGGACACCACTGCAACTACATGAGGTTTGTAAAAACAGAAGTCTTTTCCTAAGCAAAAGATGAAAAACTATATTCAAATAAGGATACGTGAATCTGTTTATTGCTAAGTCATGCCACTTTTGCAGTGCAGTTACTTTCCGCATTAACATTGACTCTCCAGCTACTGTACTTTACATGCAATGGAAATGGAGAACATGCACATATCAGAAGAGTGCAAGTATCATCCACAGTTAATGTGTAACAGTGGTTGCTTCCACCATTATCCTGTGCAGGGATGGGAAAAAAGAATTCTGTTTTATCACTATCTGAATGAAAGTATACTTTTAACATGTCTCTGTAATGTGCACATATTCAAGGCTCATGGGATACTCTGGAGAAATAAAATGCATCCAGAACAATGCATATATTTTAAGGTTTGGATGTGCACAAACTGTAGTCAATGGGAAAAAATGTGTACATTTGGTAAACTGCACAAATAAATGTGCCCATTGGGTTATTTAGCCAAAAAAAAAAAAAAATGCACACAGATTTCCTTGCAGAAGAAACAACTCACAAAGTTTTTTATTTGGTTTTCAGGCTATGTGGCCATGTTCTAGAAGAGTTTCTTCCTGACATTTCACCAGCATCTGTGGCTTACATCCTCAGAGAATGCTTGCCTGGAAAAGAGTTTTCCAGGCAAGCATTCTCTGAAGATGCCAGCCACAGATGCTGGCGAAACATCAGGAAGAAACTCTTCTAAAACATGGCCACATAGCCCAAAAACCCCACAAAAAACTATGGATGCTGGCCATGAAAACCTTTGACTGCACAACTCACAAAGTCCTATGAGCCACTTAAAAAAGTAAGGCAGAAAGAAAATGAAGGTGAAGTTTGAAGAAATATAATGAAATTAGCACAGATTGGTTTTGGGCTCTTTAAATAATAATAATAATAATAATAATAATAATAATAAATTTTATTTCTATACCGCCCTTCCTACGATCAGGGCGGTGAACAACATAAACAACATACATAGTTAAAACATTCCAATTAAAAAACTAAAACAAAGCTATATAAAAACAATACAAGATTAAAAATCAAATAAAACATGATATTAAAAATATAGCAGAGCAGCTTGTAGTATGGAGAGGGAGGGGGGAACAACTCCTCATTGTTAAACAAAAAAGCATTTATATTAATGTTGAAATGATAATTTCAATATTTTTGAAACTGCATCATGGCCTAAATTGGAGCTTTTCTTATATGCACCCAAGCACCATCCCTCTAGTTCTAGTTTTATTTAACACCCTGACTGCAAATAGTTCCTTTGTGGCTTTTTACTTAGTTCTAATAAGCTATTAACCTAACAAACAGCTGGGTTTTGTTTTACGTTCTCATTGGCATAGCTCTAAATATTTTATAGACAGACCATCCCTTTAAAAAGTTTTTTTGTTCATCTATCCATATGTCTGTCTGAGAGCCAGCACTGTGTAGTGGTTTAAGGGTTGGGCTATAACTCTGGAGACCAAGGTTCAAATCCCAGCCCATCCATATAAATTTACTGGCTGACCTTCAGCAAGTTGCATTCTCTCAGGCTCAGGGGATGGCAATGGCAATCCCTCTCTGATGAAATTTACCAAGAAGACCCCATGATAGGTTCACCTTAGGGTCACCATAACTTGAAAATGACTTGAAGGCATACAACAGCAGCTCTATCTGTCTATCTATCTATCTATCTATCTAACCAGACATTGATACAGATTCAGATACACACACACACATACACTTTTTTTCATTGAAAAATGATCTTTGCTAGCCCAATTTCTCTTGCTATCTCAAAAAAGTAATAAAGGGGCTTTCTAGATGGACAGGAAAGTGTGACATGAAGTTGCCTTTTCCTTAATGCTTAGCAGCTGGACCACAGCCTTGAGATGGAGCTGTGCTGTTCCGCAGTTTTTAAAAAAGAAGCTGGGAAAACCAGCACCTTTTTAAAGGCGCTTCTTCTCCCCTAAAATGCAAAAAAAGTGTTTTCATGGCACACTTTCCCTTTTTCTCATCTAAAGGCTAGAGTTTCATGCAGCCATGAACACACTTCTTTTTGCCAGTCTAGAAAGCCCCAAAGAAAACAGCTAGGTGATTTAACTCTTCTTGCCCCAGCAACAACATGGCAATGGTGGGGAAGGTGGAGGGGAGAATGGAATTTGTTGTTGTTTTATTTTTGAAAATTCATTCAGTGAGATCAATGGAATAGAATCATAGAATCATAGAGCTGGAAGATACTACAAGGGTGGAGGAGAGAAGGGTTATCAGCTGCACCATTTCACAAAACAAATACTCTGTAAGATTTGTGTGGTAACTAACAAAACAAACAAACAAACAGCTTCATTTATATACCGCTTCATACCCTTAAGGAGTGTCTAAGCGGTTTACAATTGTAAGCTATTTGCCCCCCAACAATCTGGGTACTCATTTTAGCGACCTCGGAAGGATGCAAGCCTGAGTCGAGCTTCAGCCCTTTGCTGGTCTTGAACTCGCCACCTTATGGTTTTGAGTGAGTGGCTGCAGTACAGGCATTTAACCACTGCGCCACCAGGGCTGGTTGGTGATGTAACTGTGATGTAGACGCTTAGTAATGTAAATTTTGAGCCTCTAAGTCAGGTGTGGACAACTATGGAGGAGGGAATTTATTGGATGTTTGAGAAGAGGCAGTTGGAGGAAACAAACTACCACATTTGTAGGAGGTTGGGGGGTGGCTTTTGGCTGGTATTAGGGAGAAAAATCTCCCCCTCAAATTTGGGGGATCTGAGCATTTTGAGGGCTTTAAGAGGTTTTCAGGGGCCATAAATAGGGGTCCCAAGGGCCTCGTGCATCCTATGAGCCACTGTTTACCCACCTGTGTTCTATGTCCTAGCAGTGACACTTGTTTCTACAGTTCTTAGAATCATTGTCCTAGATTGTTGTGGAGCTTTGTACTTTTCACCAACTTTTCCCCCTGCAGCTTTATATAAGGAATTCCATGACTGGTAGTTCATAGGAAAGAAAACACAACTATCTTTGTATCTCAGATTAGAAGTCCTAATTAAAGTGTTTAGGTAGTCACACACTCTCTGTTCTGATGAAGGTCCTGGGTCAGCAACTCAGAATGTTGCTTGTTCTACTCTACCACTGCTTCTCACTAGCTCTAACAACTATCAGCAGGTCTGAACATCAGTGTTGGGAAATCAGATAGATTTTAGTGGATATTTTAAGCAGAGTAACCAGACTTGCAAGGCAGAAGCTGAACAACAAACGATTTCACATCCACATTCACTCAGGGCCTAACCACACAGGGCCTAACAGAGAAAAGAAAGAAGCTTTGGCTTCTTTGTAAAACATATAAAATAAGTTGCTTACAAATTACTTGTGCATAATAAAATACTGAGTAATATGGAGGTAACAGAAAGAAGAAGAGAAAGATGGCTACAGGTTCCAATGATAGCTGTTGTGAGATGGAATAGGAAAACAAACAAACAGAAAGCCACCACAATGGAAACTACCAATTAGTGGGCATAGGTACACAATTATGGTTACCTTGTATACAACTACACAGATACAGTGAAATAAGTTTCAGTGAGTATCCTTAAGAATAAACTGCAACTCCTTATCAGTGCAGGGTAGGTGTCATAGCATTATACCACAACACAAAATGTTTCTACAATAGGCTTGGCCTCCTTGCCTTATACTTATATCCTTGCCTTATGTTGACTTTCAAAGCCCTCCACGGACTGGCCCCTCCTTACTTGTCTGAACTTCTTTCTCCTCACACTCCTTCTCGTACCCTCCGTTCTGGTAGTCAAGGTCTCCTGTCCCAGCCGAGGATTTCCACTGCCCCATCCCGGATTCATCCCTTCTCACTTGCTGCTCCTCACTCCTGGAACCTTCTTCCCCCACATGCACGCCTCATCACTTCCCTAACCAGGTTCAAAACTGAGTTAAAGACTATATTATTTAGGGAAGCTTTCCCAGGACTGTGCCATCCGCCCCAGGATGCCTCCTTTTAACTTTGTATTAAGAAGCCATGCCCTCCCTCCTGTCCATCTGCCTTGGTCCTGGCCCCAGAGGGAGAGAAGAACCACCGGACCTCACCCCCTTTCCCATCACCTTCCCCTCTTCCTTCTGTGCTGTCTCTTTTAGACTGTAAGCCTGAGGGATCCGTCTAATTTAAGATTGTTTGTACAGCACTGTGTAAATTTACAGTGCTATATAAATAAAGGATAATAATAATAATAATAATGGGACTATGAAATGTATGGCCCTCCAGATATTGTTGGATTCCATATCTGATAAGTTCCACCTATCATTGCCAATTGTGACAGATGCTGCAACTTAATCCAAGAACGTCTTGCATCTCATCCTTATTTTTTTTTAAATCATATTAGTATCAGAATTCCCCCAAGGTCCATTGTATATTGATTTAAGTGCTTAGTGATCATACATTGACCTAACGGGAATGTTAGAGATGTTTTATCCCACCACAGCAACACAGAGCAACAGAAAAGAAGAATGTGTACCAAACGGTGCTGCTAACAATTCTCTTTTCTCTCACTTTTAATACTTCTGAAGTGCTTCTCATTGTAAATCACAGCTCTGTACACTGTATACTGTGTCAGAATATGAATAATTCCTATTGAGCTGAGTAGGAATTACTTGTGCCCTTTAGTTTAAGAGGAGAACAAAGACTATGTGTGTTTTGTTACATTCTTTCTTTGGGGGCTTTGCCACATATTATTAAAGCAAAAAGATCTGGTTCTACAAGGAGGAAAGGAGAGCATCCTTTTTTCACTTTGATCTTTCTCCCCATGTTTTTTCTCCTTTCTTCCCCTCCCTTTTATTTCAGCTCCCCCCCCCCATACATACATAATTTCCCCCCTCTTTCATTTAAACCCAACATTTTATGACAAAATATGATCCCTTTAGCAATGGGCATGTTCTAACCCAGAGTGAAGCTGTCTTATTTTCCCCTCTCCTTTCTCCCTCTTCTTTTTCCTTTTCCTTTTTTTTTTTTTTTTAGCTATGCAGGTGTCAAATGACTCACCATAAGTTAAAAATACTTCTGGCAGGAAAACTGTTCCTCCCTTGACTTTCTCCATGTTGCTGAATTAGAAGGGGTCCTTACTTGTGACACTCTTTGGTCTCTGTGGCATTTCCAGTTTGGTGTATAAGTTGTGGGTGACATGAGCTGAATAAGAAGTGTGCTGTTGTGCAGATTCACATGGGAGCATGGAGGATACATGAAAAATGACAGCATGCACAGTAAATGTCACAGACTGCCTTAGCACTATGTATCAAGTCCAGGTAATGATGAAGAATGGGATTTATCCAAAGAGTTTTGTGCACTGTTTGTTGTAATCTACAAAATGACTCCATAACATGTGATGCTGAGTCAAGAAGAACCCATGACCTGGTTTGGATTCCTGAATCTTCCATATTTGTAGTCCTAGTTGTTAATAGTTATGGAAGAATAACTGGGCAAAATTACTAGAATCCACAGACTGGGGCCATTCATTTCTCAAATGGATGAAGTTCAGAATTATTTCAGATTTCTAATTATGGCAGAAGCCATAATTAGAAATCTTTAAGTGGCAAGCATCATTGTTCATATGGCAAAGTTCCCTGGACCATTTCTATTAATGTCTTCCAGGTTGTTATGCATTTAGAGTCCACCCTGTATGGAGAGACTCAGTGTGTGTTAAACAGAGACACTTGCATCTATCAGCGTTAAGTATGCTTATTCAGTTACTACTTGACTAATATATCATGTAAATTTGCCTCCCATAAAGTTAGATAGTAGATGGTAGATCACATTCCTTACTACAGCTCTGAGCTTGGTAGCTCAGAGTTGTAGTAAGGACTGTGATCTACCATCTAATATCTAACTTTATGAAAGGCAAATTTACATGACTACTAGTGTTCCTTTTTTCTTTGCTTTTTTTTTTCTTTCTTTCTTTTGGCTGAATAGTTATGGAGACTGCAATCCCAAAAGGATAAAATTTCCAGGCTTTGCTGAATATATATTGTATTAACTTCCCTTCTAGAGAAGCTGTTATTGTTTCCTGGCTTCAGATTGACTCTGACTTATGCCCATGCTGTCCTATGGTTTTCTTGACAATATTTATCCAAATGAATTTTACCATGGCCTTCCTCTAAGGCTGAGAAAGTGTGACTTGTTTAAGATCACCTGGTGGGCTTCCATAGAGACAGGATTTGAATCCTGGTCTCAGTGTGGCATAGTGATTTCATGCTGGACTAGGACTCTGCAGACCAGGGTTTGATTCCCAGCTCAACCATGAAACCCACTTAGTGACTTTGGCCAAGTCACCCTCTCTCAGCCTCAGAGGATAGCAATGGCAAGCCTCTTCTGAACAAATCTTGCCAAGAAATCCCATTATAATGTCACCTTAGGGTGGCCTTAATTTGGACATGACTTGAAGGCACACAACAACAACACGACTTGAAGGCACACAACTCCTGAAGTTATAGACAAAAAGAAACTACAACACTATCATAATTCTCATTATACATTTGTTTGTGTCTCATTGTGGTTTTTTGTCTCACTAAATGGCTTTTGAAATTTAAGTAGCTTCTAGTGGGATTCTAGGTTTATGGAATATCATCATTGATCCCCTTGGTATGACAGTTCTTCCACCTTCTGCCCCCCCCCCCCCCGAAGTGTAAGGCATATTATCACATTTTCTCATGCTCAAAAAGAATGAGACATATTAAGACATCCTGTCAACTTCTTTGTTTTTGTTTGTTTTTATTTTTGCATTGCAGGATGTTTAGTGAATACCCAAGAGCAAAAAAGGGGGGAAACTAAAGAAAAAGAAAGAAAAGCACAAAAACTCTTGTAAACTTGCCTATCATGGAAGAAACATTTGAAATTATTATTTTTTTCCCCCATAAAAGAACAAAATTTATATTACTCGCTCACATGTTCAGTCCTGAAAGTATTGCCGATGAGGAAACCCTGATTGAATAATAACAGATGCATGGTAGGATCCTTGTCAGGAATCTTCTGATACGAACACGAAACATTTCATCACCCTTCTCAGCAACCTGGTAGTAACAATGAGCTAGTCCCTTGGCCAGTCATAGTGTATGAATCTAGACAGGTTTTCTGTTGCTGGGAAGAAGGCTAAATGCTTAAAGCATCTGTGTATCTCCATTTGGGATTCCCTTGGGAAGGCATGTACACTATCATTACTGAATCATTCAGTGCACTGGTGAACACGTGGGACTGTCAAGCATTTGAGTTAAATCTACTCATAACTGCACCAAAGCCATTTTGATGCCTTTGACAGTTAGAAACTCTTATAGCTATAATCATTTATTACTGTCTAACATTTCGCTACAGTGGGAGCAGGTCCTCATAAGAAACCTTTACGCAAGATGAAATTAAATTGTAAGAAGGTGCTTTCCTTGGATTGTGATGTTAAACATTTAAATGCTTGGGAGTACACCTGGTCTGTTGCATTTTAAACCCCTAATTTAGGCATGTCACCTTTATTTTTTATTTATTTTATTTTTTGTATTGGAACCCTTGATTTTTCTTTCCCCTGAAAGCAAGGTAGGGGTGACAAGCAATAGCTCTGCCTCTTGGATCTGTACTGATCTCACTCAGTTCAGACTGCCAGAGAGGCATGGTGGTTAAATAGAATACATTCTATTCCCATACTTCCACCATGAAATTCCCTCTGTCTGATCTGCTCTATAGAGTTGCTTTGACAGAAGATAAAATTGAGGAGCCCTAGTCTTGAGGCAAAGATATGGTATAAACAGACAGGGAGGAGGATGAGGAAGCCATTTATAATGCCTTGAGCTTATTGGAGGAAAGGTGGAATATTAATGTACCTGAGGAAGTTGACCAAGGGGCTCAACAACCACCAGATTGGGACTGCAGCAACCACAAGCCGCGGCCCTGATCTGGCCTTTCCATGGTACTAAAAAGAAGCTGCAAAAAGCAGCTCCTTTTCATGTTGTAGAAAGGGTGCCCTAGCTGTGGTCGTGGTGGCTTTTTGGTACTCCTCTGGTGCAGCATGTTTAAACTCTGCACCAATGGAGCATTGTGACACCTCCTGCCATGCGGTTGGGAGCATGGTGAGATGCTATTGTGGAGGTGGTATGGGGAGCAGCCACACACCCACCACACACCCACACTGCCCCCATGCCAGCCTATAATGCTGGTCTGTACAGGCTCCCAGTCTCCAAAATATTATGTTACAACTTCTTTTGCTTAATGATCTCAAAGCTGCAAGATCCCTTTGCATAAAATGTTATCTGATTATTACTTTGCAACTGACAAACATTGGAGGACCTAGCATTGACATTAATTATGTTTTTTTTAAAAAAAAAAAGAAAAAAGAAAAGAAAAAAGAAGAAGTCATCAGCTACAGAACAGCGAATGCAATTTGCAGCAGGTCAATTCATGCTGATGATAGGAGTATTAAACCTCATCTCCTTGTGTGCTGTGGCCCTAGAATCTTAGAATCATAGAGTTGGAAGAGACCACAAGGTCCATCCAGTCCAACTCCCTGCCATGCAGGAACTCCCAATCAAAGCATCCAGCCTCTGCTTAAAGACTTCTAAGGAAGGAGACTCCACTACACTCCGAGGGAGTGTGTTCCACTGTCGAACAGCCCTTACTGTCAGGAAGTTCCTCCTAATGTTTTCCTGCAGTTTGCATCTATTGTTCCATGTTCTAGTCTCTGGAGCAGCAGAAAACCCCTGGATCAAGCTGCCACCTGCTTATTTTTCAGGAAGGGAAAAATGAAAAGGAAAGTTCCCATTACCTATTTAATGTGACTTGCAGTTTGATAATGAATTATATATATTCAAAGGAATAATGTGTGTTTGTGGAAGCACAGAGGTCTAACTTTAAAAAAAAAAAAATCTAAGTGGCTGTGCAGACTACTCCTGAAGGGGCGGCCTGCAGCCACCGCTATCTTCTCCAGATCAGGACCACAACAACTGCATGCTACGGCCCCGATCTGGCCTTCCAAGGTGCAATAGCTGCGGCACCATGGCTTTAAGGCACTCCTTTGATGCTGTGTCATATAAATGCAGCACAAGAGGAGTGCCATAACACTGCATGCTGTGTGGAGCAGTGTGTGGTGTCTCACCACCATGGGGGTGGAGTCAGGGCATGTGTCGTATGGATACCACATCCCGACTCTGCTCCCAGGACAGCCTTAATTGACCAGTCTGCACAGCCCCTAACTCTCCCTAACTCTCTGGGGCCTTTTGAAAATTGTGGCTCTACAATTATTTTTTCCAAGCTCTGGTCAGTCAAGGTAAATTATTAAAACCTTTTTTTGGTAACGTGCCACTGAAAGCAAGTTACTGTGGCTCAAGAGCTGAGGAGAGCTATTGCCCTCACATCATATTTCTGGGCTTCCTGGAAGCATCTTGTTGGCAGCTGTGGGTAATGTCAAGAAAGTAAGAAAAGTCTACTAGAACCATCAAGGTTCTAAAACCCCCTGCCGTGTAGGAATATGCAGCTTAAGCATTTCTTTTTTAAGACCTTCAAAGATGGAGAATTCATGACTCTCCAAGCATCTATTCCCGTGTAAAAAAGATCTTCCTAATATTTAGATGGGATATTTTCCTTGTAATCAGAAGCAATTGATTTGTGTCTCATCAGCTTGCTCCATCTTCTACCTGAGATATCTTCAATATTTAAAGATAGCCACCATGTCACTTCTTAGTCTTCTTTTCTTCAAACATATCATATCCAGCTTCCTAAGCCATTCCTCATGGGGCTTGGTTTCCAGACTTTTTACCTCTACATTGCCCTCTGTTCAACACATTTCAGTTTGGCAGTGTCCTTCTTGAATTGTGGTATCCAGAAGTGGCTGAATGGTGAGGTCTGTCCAAAGCAGAATAGAGTAGTATTACCACTTCCTTTGTTCAAGTTACTATAGTCTTCTTTATGCAGCTATCATTGCATAAATATTTCTATTTTTTTGACTTCAACAGCACACTCTTGACATATTTTACTATGTGGTCTACTAAGACCCCAAGATCAAGCCATGTGTCATCCACTTTATATTTGTGTAATTCATTTTTTCTTGTCTAAATGTAATATGGTGGGCCCTTGTTAGCCACTGGGGTTTGGTTCCAGGACTCTCTGTGGATAACAAAATCTGTGTTTGCTCAAGTTGCATTAAATATAATGTCACAACAAAATGGCGTTCCTTATATAAAATGGAAAATCAAGGTTTGCTATTTGGAATTTATACTGTTCAGGAATATTTTTGTGTATGCTCAAATCCGTGGATAAAAAAATCTGTGGATAAGGAGGGCCACCTGTATCTTCCATTCATTCCTGCTGAAATTTCATTTTCTTAAGAGATTATCACATGGGGATGGGATAAGGAAAGGATCACTCCCCCATCCTTATCCCGGTTTTGGCTGCAATTCTGCGAAGCCTTTCGGCACTATTGTCACTTAAACAGCACTGCATTAGCACAAACTCCTGTAAATACAAAATGTCGGGCAATTCCACTTTAATGATAGGGTAATGACAGGTTTTTCACAATGTCATTTGAAAGTCTTTTGCTCTATTGCACTTTACAGATGGGATAATGCCCAGATCATATCATAAAAATCTTCTTATGATCACGCTTTGAGACTGGGAAAAGGACAGGACAAGAACATTTCATCCCCTGTCTGATAATCTCCTTAGTCTTCACCCAGTACCCATTTAGTTGTTCTGGAGATAACAGAATGATACACATTTCCCCATCCCCATCCCAATCAATTTCCCCATCCCAACCATTTTTATTTGGCGGTGGGGTAGTACTAGTTTTTTAGGAAAATAAATCCAGAATCAAAACTATTTAGCAGAGGCCCCTCTATACCTTAAAGGGAAATGAAGATATGGTTCTCTTAAAAAGATTCACTCTGAGTTAGAAGAGACAGGAAGTGAGCAGCAGAGAACAATTCTTTCAGTATTGGTGATCTCCCTTGGAAACAAATTCAAGCAGAGCTCTGTGTACTGGTGCAAAGCAATTTCCATGTACAATACTGGTTCAAGTCTTCCTCTCGATGTTTTCTAAGCAAATTCACTTAGACGGAGCCTTGCGGCATGTTTCAGAAAATCTGAAAATAATATGCAGTGAGGATGCTTTTCAGTTTTATTCAAAAGCAGAACCTTTCAGCTTTTGTTTTTATAAGAGTATTGTGTACTAGAGAGATGGATAAGGACCAGCTATTAGATGGCAAAAAGGGGAGGGGAAAGATGAGAAAGAAATAGGAAACCAGAGCCACTGGGAAACCATTTGTAAAATAAAGGCATTACCTGGGAGGTAAATGGGCCATTTTAATGGGCATCAGAATGTGATGGTGGTGATGGTGGGTTAGCAGCATGCCAAGGTAGTACCTGGAATCAGAATTTGGAGTGGGTCTCAGTAGATGTACTCAAATGAGTTATCTTCTTAGGAATGGGAAAGCTGTTTCAGTATTATGTGTTATTAATACAGTACACCCTATAGCTCTAAAAACCTTGTGCACTACTGATATTTTGGGGGCATTCTTCTAATTTAAAATGCCCATGTTCCCCTCCTTCATGAAAGGTTATGGATAAACTATGTTTTTTTGTAGGAAATAATTTGAAAAAATTTATATTCCTTAAGCAAGCATAGGTGGAGATATATATCAGTGTCCAATACAATTACTAGGACTGCCAGTTTTAACTGATTAATCAATGCAATTGATTAAACTTTCCTCCCTCCTCAAAAAAAGAAAAAAACAACAACAGTGGGACTGAGAAGCAGCAAAAATGCTGGAACATTGGACTATTAGAGAACTCACTGCCATGAAGGCCACAAAGACATACTTAGCTTTGTAATTTCTGTACCACATTTGTTGAATGTAATCAGTTAATTAATTGGTTAAAAGACAGACAATTAATCACTTAAAGATCTTTAACAGGCTCACTTAACCATTCAGAACATGCAAATATTACAAAACACAACATTTACAAGCTTCAGTCGATGAAAAACCATTAGATTTTCAGTGTTTCCAATAACACTCCCTCTCTGCCATGGAGGTACTTCAGAACTGTTTTAGGGATCCCAGATGGTCTATGTTGCTTTTGAATGAGCTAGCTATCAAATGAGACACCTCTTTGTATCAAATGGTGTCATCTGCACTCGGGAGGCAATGGTATTGATTACAGAGCTTTAAAAAGTGACATTTTGAACTATAGATCCCAGAATCCCCCAGCTAGCATGGTCAGCATAGCCTAGTTATTCCCAAAATCTTTCTTTGATACCCCACCTCTGATTGTGCTCTTTCTTACTTGCTTATTTGTTTATTTAATTTATATCCTACCTGTCTCTCAAAATGGCATCTCATGTTAATCAGAAAAGTGCATAAGAGTCCTACAGAATTAGGCCAGAGGATCATCAGTGCTGCATCCTGGTTCCAACCAAAGACCTTTTAAATTCCATAACAAGGCATGAAGGCCATAGTGCTCACATTTCCCCCTCCCAAATGGATTTAACATTTAGCCATTATGATTTTATTTATTTATTTATTTATTTATTTGCTGTTGTTGTGTTATGGTGATCCTAAGGTAACCGTTTCATGGAGTTTTCTTAGGGAGGTTTTTCAGAGGGGGTTACCATTGCCATTTTTTTGAGGGGAGAGAGTGTGACTTGCCCAAGGTCACCCAGCAGGTTTACATGATCAAGGCAGGATTTGAACCCCAATCCAATGGTCAAACCACTACACCACATTGGCTTGGGGGCCATTATGAATGGCAGCATTCAACTCCCTTAGATTTGCCCAATCCCTCTTTAAAAACTAAATTTTGTAGTTTAACTGTGGGCTGTGTAGGAAAATATTTGCTTTTGTCAGACCAGAATATTTCACCTTTCACCTTTTCTGTTGTGCTCCAGGTAGACTAGAATGAACAGGTGGAAATCACAGAGAAGAAGACCTTGACTAAAGATTAGTCAAAATTCCTAGTGTGTCCCCCACTCGTTCCATTCCCTTCCTGGCCCCTCCCATTCCATTCTGAGAGCAGTCACTGAGCCTATGAGATAAACTCGTAACTAAAGAAAGAAGTTGGCAGCATGAGCTTTCATAGCATAGCATGAGCACAGAGCTTTCATCTACTTCCTCAGATGCATTTGGAACACTCATGCTGACAACTTCTTTCTTTAATCTCAAAGATGCTACAAGATATCTCTACATACTATTCTAAACAAAAACAAACAGTTTCATTTATATACCGCTTCATACCGCCTAAGCAGTGTATAAGCGGTTTACATCTGTAAGCAAATTGGCCCCCAACAATCTGGGTACTAATTTTAGCGACCTCAGAAGGATGCAAGCTGAGTTAAGCTTGAGCCTTTTTGCTGGTCTTGAACTCGCCACCTTATGGTTTTGAGTGTGTGGCTGCAGTACAGGCACTTAACTACTGTGCCACCAGGGCTCTACAGACTAACACGGACATATCTTTGTTTTGTGGATGTTACTGGACTTTGTTACATGGCCACCGTGGCTACCCCTGGTTAGGTTTTGTATAAGCTAATTAAGTGTACTAGGGATTTCAGCACTCATCCTCCTTTTTATGTATTATGGGGAGTGGGGGGGGAGGGGGACTGACCCATGGATATCTATTTCCTCAAATGTTTGTAACTACAGAGCTCTAGTCACCATAAGCAGTGATGAGAGATTATGGGAATTACATAACCTCCTGTATTTTACAGATCACAATGATGACACAAGTAACCAAGCCACATCAGATTATGGTCATGATGGGGGGTGGGGGGCAATATTAGTGAGGGAAAACATGAAATCTAGGAGAGGTGTTATGTTTGTGTTTGCTTGAGCTTACTGAAAAGGGCAAGTTTTTTTAATCCTCATCATCTCTCTCCCTTGCTGAGTTGACTGTGCACTTTGAATGCAGCCTGCAACAGTTGGACTAAGCTGAGGAGAAAGAGTAAAAGTGGGAAGAGGAAAGAGGAAAGAGAAAAGCTGGAAAACTTGGACTTTTAATTGAGTCTGTCCTGCTGAATCAGAACAATGATGATATAGTGCTAAACATGAGTATTTTGATAAATCAGTTTAAATTAAATAAATTTCATGGCCATTTGCCAAGGAAGTTGTAGTTGCCTTCTATACGATGTATCTTACATTGAGCTGGTGGCAGGCCTAGATGACCTCCAAAGTCCCTCCCAGTTTTACAAGTCTGTGATACTATGTTCTACTAACAAAGGAAAGAGATCAAAACTAAGCTCTTTCCACTTCCATAGTCCATGCATAATTTTATAAACACACTCACCCACTAGGTAAAAACCGTGTCTAAAAATTTAGAGTATCTCCCAGCAGGTGTCAGCAGCACTTAGTTAGCCAGGCCAATAGATAAGATACATCCTAGGCACAGAAATTCTTGCTTTCAAATTAAGCATCCATCCATCTCCCCAAGATGTATGTCCAATAACAATAAAGTGAAACATGAAAACCCTCCTGGCCAGCCTTACATTAATCAGTGCCTGACTGGATGTGATAGCTTCCCTGTGGTGTGCAAAGGGTCAATACAGTTGGTAAAGGACCCCTCCCCCCCCCCTTTGTGGGGATCTAGAATTTTTTTCCTCTCATAAATCCCAAGGCTAGGCCAGGTAACTTCCACGTTTTGTAAATCACAAAATGAAATGGTGTTTTCTTCAAAGTGACAGCTAAATCTTGGCTGCTCTCTGGCTGCTGTACCAGCACTGCTTAATTCTGTAATCCCTTTGCCCTCCATTCCTTGGTGCAGCGAGCAAACGCTGGCAAACGTTGGAGTGACAAGTGATTTCTCTGCACTTGACACCTCTGCCAGCAGACTTGATTAAGTGAAAATATCATTGCATTTATTTTTCAGGTGCAGAGTATATACCTAAGAAAGAGTGGATGCTCATGACAATTTCCCTCTTTTTCCCAATCCTCCCTGGGAGGGGGGAAATGACCTCTTTCTGGAATTACCCTTCCTTGTCTGTGTCAGTGTCACTTCTGTACTGCATTGCTTATTCTTAAAGAACCTCAGGGATTCCTATATATTTTTAGTATTTATGGAGGGGGTGATGGGACACTGTTAAATACATGGATGGAGTTGTTGATGTGCACATTCAGGGACTGCTTCAAGTGTGGTGTTAAAAGCAATGTTTTGGGTTTTTTAGTTTTTTAATTTTTGTGCGGGGATCTCTTCTAGGTATTAGCTCTCTGTAGGATCTTGGAAGCTACAGTTTTTAAAAAATTGACAATTAACCAAGCTGGCTCCAAGTAAAATGAGATAGAAGAACAAACTGATTTTTCAGCAAAAACAATTATTTGTTTATTAAAAAGACAGAATAAGATAGCAGCAGAAACTAACAGAATAGTCTATACTCAATGCAAGCTGTTTCTCAAAATAAAAGAGGAGAAAGACAGCATAGAGGCTGACACCTTTCTCCTAATTAAAGGGGGCGAGAGCAAAGCATAAAGTACTACAGGTTAAATCATAGACATGGTTTTTCTCACCCTCTGACATGGAAAAGATGTCTGGAGACTGAAGCAGCAGGTAAGAGAGAGAGAGAAAGACCCAAGAGGGATGCAGGTCACAGGGAGGGAGATTCTCTAGATAGCTTTGTATTTTAAAGGTCTTTCCAACTTGGAGGCTGGTCTGCTAAGAGTGAAGGGAACACCTGTGGGTTGGGGGAGGGGAAATAATCTCAACATGTGTGTAAACCTGCCCTTCAGGTTCTAATAATGGGTTTTAAGTGGTTTGTTCATGTAGAGACAATGGGTTTCATACACTGTACAAAGCCAATCATTATTTACCCCACAATGGGGATGTACCAGTTTGAGCCAATTTAGCAGGTCTCCATTCTGTGGAGGTAATACAGTTAAGCACTGATTGCTTTCAACCATTTCCTTGTCAGTGGGAGGAAGGAGGGAGGGAATTTTCAGTTTGCAGTTTGGCCTGTGTCTTTCCAAGATGGACAAGGGGTCCATACCACAGCACTAGTTTGTTCATTATGAATTCTTCAGACTCTGACAACAAACAGCTTTTCTGCCTTATGCATCAAAATCTAGTGTTCATATTTATTGAGCTAAACTTCTAACAGTGGTTTCTCAAGAAACAAGTTTGTGCTAATCCAGATAGTCACACAGATCTCTAAAGGATGAGTAAGATGAAGCGATGTTTGAAACCCCTCACGAAGGAAAGTTATACTACTATACTAATAATAGATGGGAACTTTGAGTGTGCTCTATATTTAGTCAAAATGGAAATAAAACTGGGATGATCTGGACAAATTAGGAAAGTGACTGAGCAGGACACCTCTGAACTAAACTGAATCTGAATTTGAACATTTCTGAAGATTTGCTAGCAAGCATGATTAGGAAAGAGATAGAGAGCCTGTACACACCAGCCTGAAATGCCAGCGGGTGGGTGGAGTTGGGGCGTAATATATCCACGACACACACCCTGGCTCTGCCCCCAAGCTGCCATGACACCATGCACCAAACCACTGCATCCACATGACACAACACCAAAGGAGTGTCATATAGCCATGGTGCTGCAGCTATCACACCCTTTCCAGGGCTCACAAAAAAACAAAAAAAAAAAAAAAAAAAAGGAGCCACTTTTTGCAGCTCCTTTTCACACCTTGGAAAAGCCAGATCAGGCCTGCGGCATGTTGTCGCTGCTGCAACCCTGATCTGGCTGAAAAAGGGCTGGCTGGAGGCTGCTGTTTGCACAGCCCCAGAGTCATCAAGTGTGTGTCCAAAAATCCATATATCCCTTTACAATCCATCCCTATGAGGAAAACACCAGAGAGGGTAAAGAGGGAGTCAGGAAGAGAAAAACGAAATACATTTTTTGTAATAGGTAGCTCTAGCTTCTAATCACAAGGAATGGCTTTTACCAGACCATTCCTATCCCAATTTTTGTGGGAGACATATTGTTGGAGTAATTGATCACAGGACTGATCCAGTGTCTTGAGCTTTATTCTAGTTCCCTTTTCCAAAAAATAGGAATGTTAAGTGTTTTGGGGGAGTCAGTGGAATCTGAGATGATGTACAGTTCAGTGCTCGCCAAGAAAAGGATGAATTTGCAAGTCCTTCTGCCTTTGACACAGTATACTTTGCATTCAAAAATGTACTGTTCTGCTCTGTATACATTCAGCTCTAGACACATAGCTCATATGCCAAGATGAGGGAATCTGTGGCCATCTAGATGCTATTAGACCACAATTTCCATCAGACTTAGCCAGGCAACCAGTGGTGTGAGATGATGGGAATACTTCTTCATCAGCAACCCCAGCCATGCTTTCCACAAAATGAATGCTCAATGTATTGGGCTGCGTAGATGAGGCAAGTGAATATAATCCTGATAATTTCTCCATGTATTGTACCAAGAATGTCTATAGGGAACAATTACATAAAAATCAAGTGGGAATTGCCCTTTGCCACTCTCTGTTCATTCTTGTCTCAGCCTAAGACACTGAATCCCAAGGAATCCATACATAGTTATTACTGGTTGTACGTTTATATTTGTGTCTGTATGTGTGTATAAAGTGTAATATTGTTCTTCCTCTGCTACTGAGAGGTGCAGCTGGGATTTATCTATGTAATGAGAAAAGGGAGATAGAGAGAAGCAAGGACATTTGTCTTGAGCTTGGATTGAAAGTCATTTTGATATTCATTACAAAAAGATGCTTTTCAAATATTTAAATGTGTGTGAACTTGCATATTGTTTCTTTGGAATGGACTTTCTCACTTCATAATCTCTTGCACTCTGTGATGATCTCCCATGTGCTATCTTTATAGCTAAAGTTGACAGAGAGAGAGAAAAAAGAGAAGGTCTACTTTGTGGTCTGTTCCACCATAAATCATTCATTTTTGCATCATCCTTGCCTGAGAAACTCCTCTGAAATTCATCAGAATCCCATAAATTAACAGATGACTTGAAGGAACATACACACAATATGGATAGGATTCCTAGATCTAAGGGTCCCTCCTGTTTGGTCCTCAGGAGAAAAGTAAAGAACCTCAGGCAAAAGTGTTGAAAATGTATGTACATAACTTACTTCATCATTTGGATGTGGGGATGATGATGATGATGATGATGATGATGATGATGATGATTTGAATGGTCAAATGGTGAAATAGTGGTTAATGCTTCAGGCAGCATGTTTTATTAAAGTAAAAGTATTACCAGGGGCTGTCCATTGTAACATCACTCTTGTAACTTTACCTTCCCCCAATCAATCAAAATGGGGTCATCCCTAAGTCTCAGATTTTGCTTCTAAAATCTCCAAGTTCAGGAAGTCCTGACTTGGCAACCTATGTATTCTTTTGAAAGGGGTGGCACCTTCCTTCTTTGAAACATCTCTGCCCTTTAGCTGGGTGATAAGAATCAGGAGATATAAAACTTCCATTATATTGCGCCTGCATTTATTTTTGCTTGTCAATAAAGGCATGGAGACTTTAGCTAACAAGTAGGGGACCCTATCAAAGAGAACAGCAATGACCTCTTTCCAGGCTTCGGATATGTGGTGCAGTGGCAGATCTGAAACTGAAGCCATACCAAGTTTCCCATAACCTGAACAAAATGAAAAACAAAGAAACAAACAAACCAGAAACAAACATATTTTTTCTTACATGAATAAAAGAAGAGGGGGACCTTGAACCACACAAAAAATGTTCATTCAAGAAAATATATTGAATGTTTGCTTACTGATGCTGTGTGTCTTCAAGTCATTTCTGACTTATAGTGATCCTAAAGCAAACCGATCAGAGGACGTTATCATACAAAGGAAGTCAGGGGAAATCAGGGATTTAGACAGCAATTGTCCCATGCAAAATGTGATATGGCAATTAAGACTTTAACACACATCACTATTAAACAGACAGTAAACAGGCAATAAACAGCAACAAATCGTTTTCAGGATTTCCCCATGATGTCATGAAAATCTTAATTGCGAATTCACATTTTGCATGGGATAATAGCTGTTTAAACCCCCAATTTTGCCAGATTTTCCTCATGTCATAAGGTCCATAGGGTTTTCTTGGCAAGTTTCTTCAGAGGGAATTTGCCACTGCCATCCTCTAGGCTGAGAGAGAGTGACAATGGAAGCATAGAATCATAGAGTTGGAAGAGACCACAAGGGCCATCCAGTCCAACCCCCTGCCATGCAGGAACTCCCTGTCAAAGCATCCACGACAGATGGCCATTCAACCTCTGCTTAAAGACCTCCAAGGATGGAGAGTCCACTACACTCTGAGGGAGTGTGTTCCACTGTCGAACAGCTCTTACTGTCAGGAAGTTCCTGTAGTGAAAAGACCCCAGAAACAGCAAACCCTGGAGACAGAGATGGCCAATCAACGAGCATCAGGTGACCAGCCAATTAGAAGCTGGCTGGGCGGGGTTGGAGTTTTTGGCTGAGGAAAGGGACACCACTGAGGGGGAGGCTCTCTAGGTTCCTGATTGGGACAGGTGTAGGTTAGGTTTTAGGCCAGACAGGGTCTATGTAGAGTCCAGGAGAGGGACTGAACAGGCTTTAGGTTGTAAGCCAGTTGATTTAAGCTGAGAGTATTTGTCAGATTGCCTGAGGGCTGAAGTATTGTGTCTATGTAACTGTGGTAACGTAACTAAGAAGAAAGAAATGCAAAAGCCTTGAAAGTAGTTTACTGATTACTTTGATGTTTGTTAATAAACTTCAGTATTATTTTATTATAACTTGGCTTCTGTGAAATATTGTGGCATGCTACTAGAGATAACAAAGCCTCAGAAAAGATAGGCAGTGGTGGAGAAGATCTCCACAGAAGAAAAATACAATTGGTGGCAGCAAAGGTGAAAACAGGCATTCTGTGTGGGTGGACTGAGAGAGTCTGAGTGAGTGTCCACACCACCACAGAAGTAATTTGGCGGCAGTGGTGGGATACGAAAAGTTCCAGTTGCCAGAGCTGTGCTAGGAGTTTGGGGTCTGAGGGCGAAATACCAGACACCCATAGTTGTTTTGGTGTAAGACAGGAAAGTATGCTCCGAGGTAACAGCAAAGGGTAATTGGTAGGAGATTACTTGGAACCTGACCGCGCCACATCTAATTTAACACTAGTCTCTGAGGTAACAGCATTGGGTAATAGTAAGAGACTAGTAGTTAGAGATAAAGACAGAGAAATGGTGATTCTTGAGGTAAACGATTGGGTCAAGTAGAGAATCACTGGCCTGACTTTGAAAATTACATAAGATCTTTAGTTGTGACAAAGGAACAGTTGAGTCAACGTGATTCCTGAGGTAAAACAGCTTGGGTAAAGTAAGGAATCACAGGTTTGACAGAGATTTGTGTAAAATCTCCATATTTACTGAGGTAGAGTAGAATTGCAGTGATTCCCAAGGTAAACGTCTTGGTAAAGTAGGGAATCACTAAATCTATTTGAAGAACCAAGTGGTTTCTTGTGGATTAGTAAGGCAAAGTTAAAATAAAAGTATTTCCTGAGGTAACAGTTTGGGTATTTGTAAGGAAATACTACCAAGATGCCTCCTAAAAGAGTTAAGACCCCAGCAGCAGTTGAAATGAGTGAGGAAAGAGAGATTACAGAGAAGATGATGGCTAGTGTTGACACGGATGTGTCTGAGCCTACACAGAGTTTAGAGATGTGGAGGATTAAACAGGAATTACAAATGAGAAAAGAAATAGAAATAGCCAAGATAGAAAAAGAACTTGAATTAGCCAGAATGGAAAATGAGAGGTATTTGAGAGAGAAAGACGTGGAGTGTCAGATAAGAATGAGGGGTATGGATCAGGGAATTCCTTTATCTCAAGTAGTTTCTGAGGGAAACAGGATACCTCAAATTGATATGAAGAAGTTTCCCCGATATTATAAAGGGGACAACATTGAAGCCTTCTTTGTTAATTTTGAAAGAACTTGCTTAGAGTGGAAAATAAAAGAGGAAGATAGAATGAGTTATCTGAGATCACAAATTAGTGGGGGTCTCACAGAAGTGTATGTAGAGATGAGGGCAGAGGAAGCCCAGGATTATACTTTATTTAAGGAATTGGTGAGGCAGAGGTTTGGCCTGACACCAGAGCATAATCGACGAAGATTCAGAGCTATTAAGAGAGAGGGAAATGAGTCCTTTTGTCAGTTGGGAGCCAGACTAGACAATCTTTTAAAAAACTGGATTGAGGGTGCTAAGATTACAACAAAGGAAGAGCTACAGAGTCTGATAGGACTAGAGCAATTCTTTAATGTGATCCCTCAAGATTACAGATGGCTAGTACAAGACCAACAGCCAAAAACAGTGGCCGAGGCAGCTAAAATGCTGGATGCAATAGCTCTAATCAGGGAAGATGGGCGAAAACCTACAAGATATGAGGGAAAGTCTCAGGGAAATGAGAGAAGAAATCCTAAAGATTGGCATACTTCATCAAATAAGAGCAGTAGTAAAGAATTCAAACCCTGGCAACATGAGAAACAAGATAGAGTTGAGAGAAAAGGCTTTGGGTCGAGAGAGTGTGACCGTGGGACAACTAAAAGAGACAGTGGGGATAAGGAGCAACTTAAAACCAGTCCTAGAAGCTGTTATGAGTGTGGAGAATCCGGTCACCTCAGATATAATTGTCCCAAAATCCATGGAAGAGAATCGAGGCCTACCATCAAAACAACTTACTGTGTGCAGGCAGTTCCACCACCAGAGCAGGCAGAGACGAGAGTTGCCATGGAAACAGCAGCAGTTGATACAATGTCTGACTCTAGGACAGCCAGGCCTTGCTTGTTTGTAATGAACTTGCCTTATAAGTTAGGAACTGAAGAGCACAGAGAGTTAATAGAAATAAATAGGTCATGGGTTTGGTGTTTTCGTGATTCGGGAGCTGAAGTGTGTATCGTCAAATCACACTTAGTAAGACCTCAAGATTTATGCCCAGAGGAAGAAATGTTGTTAAAAGGCTTAGGAGGACCAGCATTTAAAGCACCAGTGTGGAAGTTAAATATTACATTCAGAGGACAAAAACTTCAATGGAAATTTGCAGTTTGGGATGACATCCCATTCCCTTGTCTGATTGGAAATGACCTGAATAGGTATTTTAGGTTTGCTGGTGTTGTCACTAGACAGCAAGGGGAGAAGAAATCTCCAGAGCAGGTCAATACACCACCAGAGAGAGAACAAGAAGAACAAGAGATGAATAAAGATGAGAGGAAAGTAATAGGTACCTCCGCAGATAAAGAGTCTGGAGAGATTAAAATTAGTAGAGACTGCGAATTTGCTCAGGAACAAAGGAAAGATGAAAGCCTAAAGTTCTTGTTCGATGTGGTAAACAATGAGACCAACCTAGAACTGGGTAAGGAACACCCTCACAGATTTAGAATCATCAATGATAACCTACATAGAGAGGTTTTAAAGGACAAGTATAGTACTCAAAAGGAAATCCAGAGACAGTTGGTGATTCCTAGAAAATACAGGAGCCAGATTTTAGAAGTGGGACGTTCTAGTTCATTTGGAGGGCATCTAGGAGTTAAGAAGACCACCAAAAGAATCTCTGCAAATTTTTATTGGCCAAGGATGGGACAAGATATTAAACACTATTGTCAGTCCTGCGACACTTGTCAGAAAGTTGGCACGGGCCGAGATAAGACTAAAGCAAAGCTTTGTCCATTACCAGTGATATCGCAACCATTTCAAAAGATAGGCATAGATATTGTGGGTCCATTACCTCAAGCAACACAGAGAGGTAACAAATACATTCTGACTCTGATAGACTATGCTACAAGATATCCTGAAGCAGTGGCTATGAGAAACATGGAGACAACGACAGTGGCAAATGCCTTAATTAATATCTTTTGTAGATTGGGATTTCCTAACGAGATTGTGTCCGATTTAGGAAGTTCATTTACTTCTAAGTTGATGCAGAAGCTATGGGAGGTTTGCGGAATTAAACATTTAATCACGACCGCTTATCACCCGCAAAGTAATGGCTTACTGGAAAAGATTAATGGGACATTGATCCACATGATTAAGTCCTACGTTCAAGAAAACCAAAGAGATTGGGACACCAAGTTGCAACACCTGTTGTTTGCATATCGGGAACTTCCACAGGAAAGCTTGGGATTCAGTCCATTTGAGTTGCTGTTTGGACGCAAAGTGAAAGGACCTTTGGATCTCATTCGCTATGGATGGGAAGTTCCAGATGAAAGAGGACCTGAAGACATGGTGACGTATGTCCAAGACCTGATGACATCCTTGAAACAAGTCATACGAATTGCTGGAGACAACTTAAGAAGATCCCAGAGTCGACAAAAGACTTGGTACGACAAAAAGGCCAGAGAGCGAAGTTTCGTGCCGGGAGATGAAGTTTTGCTTCTACGACCAACGAGAGGGAACAAGCTTCAGTATGCCTGGACTGGCCCAGTTCCAGTGACTGAGAGAATCAATTATGTAAACTATATAGTGGACTTGGGAGATGATGGGGGATGTAAAATTGTTCATGTGAATATGCTGAAACCCTATCATAGGAGAGAAAATTTTGTGTTGTATGCGGTTAGAGAGGGGGAAGATGAAGGGATTGCTATTCCTGAGTGGACATTGGAAAATGTGGGGAAAGAAAAGGTTCAGGAGATTACTCTTGACTCTTCTCTTACTCCTCAACAACGAGATGAAGTAATGCAGGTGTTAGTTAAATTCAAAGACATATTTTCAGAGGTACCAGGAAAAGTAAAAGGGGTAATGCATTATATTAATACGGGAGAAGCAGATCCGATTGCTACGTCTCCGTACCGAGTAACTGGTCCAATGGCAGATAGTATCAGTAATGAAATAGAGACCATGCTCAAGATGGGGATTATTGTACCATCTCAGAGTCCATGGGCATCACCAGTAGTATTGGTAGAGAAACCGGACAATATTATTAGGTTCTGTGTGGATTATAGGCAGCTAAATAAAGTAACCCAGACTGACGCCTATCCTATACCCAGATCAGATGATTTAATTGAGAAGATGGGAAGAGCCCAGTATATCACCACTTTAGACTTGACAAAAGGATACTGGCAAGTACCTATGTCCTATCCCTATGTCCCCTAGGGATCAATTGAAAACTGCTTTTGTTACACATAGGGGTTTGTACGAGTTTACGGTATTGCCTTTTGGGTTAAAGAATGCACCATCTACCTTTCAAAGGTTGGTTGACACCATCTCATCAGGGTTAAAGCAATGTGTAGTGGCTTACATAGATGACATAGGAATTTTTAGTAATTCCTGGAGTGAGCATATTCACCATCTCACCACAGTGTTAACAAGACTTAAAGAGAGTGGGATGACCATCAAAAGTTCCAAATGTCATGTGGGTAAAAGAGAAAGCCGGTACTTAGGATATATTGTGGGCAGTGGAACCATCAAGGCGGAAATTTCTAAGGTAGAAGCCATAGTGAATTGGCCCATTCCGAGTTCTAAGAAATGGGTACGATCATTCCTAGGACTCGCAGGATACTATAGAAAGTTTATTCCTAACTTCAGTAGTATCGCAAGTCCATTGTCTGATCTAACTACAAAGGACAAGCCTACCAAGGTCCTATGGACAGAGAAATGTGATGAGGCATTTAAAGAAATGAAACATCTGATGACCACAGCACCTGTGCTGATGGCTCCAGATTATACAAAACCATTTATAGTCACTACGGATGCCTCTAATGTGGGACTAGGAGCTGTATTGAGTCAGGAAGGTAAGGATGGTCAAATACATCCGGTTTTATATATAAGTAAAAAAGCTTCTTCCTAGAGAGAGACTCTTAGCCACAATTGAGAAAGAATGCATGGCTATAGTATGGGCTGTGAAAAAACTTACACCATACTTATGGGGAAGAAGATTCTTGATCAGGACAGATCACTCTCCCTTATGTTGGTTGAACCAGACTAAAGGTAACAACAGTAAGTTACTGCGGTGGAGTTTGATCTTGCAGGACTTTGATTATTCCATCCAATATGTCAAAGGTAAAGAAAATGTCGTCGCAGATGGTCTCTCGAGACAGTTTGAAGGGTAAACAGAGAGATTCATCTATAATGATAATGATGTGATTATGTATATATATAAAGGTAATGTGTATATGTATAAAGTTTGCATAGATAATGTTAAAGATGGGGAAATGTGGTAAGTATATGTTGGTACATGATGTTGTATTAACACACATAACCGTTAGGTCATGTGCGTTAATACACTGGCAAAGGGGGGAGGTGTGCAGTGAAAAGACACAGCAAACCCCGGAGACAGAGATGGCCAATCAACGAGCACCAGGTGACCAGCCAATTAGAAGCTGGCTGGGCGGGGTTGGAGTTTTTGGCTGAGGAAAGGGAAAACACTGAGGGGGAGGCTCTCTAGGTTCCTGATTGGGACAGGTGTAGGTTAGGTTTTAGGCCAGACTGGGTCTATGTAGAGTCCAGGAGAGGGACTGAACAGGCTTTAGGTTGTAAGCCAGTTGATTTAAGCTGAGAGTATTTGTCAGATTGCCTGAGGGCTGAAGTATTGTGTCTATGTGACTGTGGTAACGTAACTAAGAAGAAAGAAATGTAAAAGCCTTGAAAGTAGTCTACTTATTACTTTGATGTTTGTTAATAAACTTCAGTATTATTTTATTACAATTTGGCCTCTGTGAAATAGAGATAACAAAGCCTCAGAAAAGATAGGCAGTGGTGGAGAAGATCTCCACAGAAGAAAAATACAATTGGTGGCAGCAAAGGTGAAGACAGGCATTCTGTGTGGGTGGACTGAGAGAGTCTGAGTGAGTGTCCACGCCACCACAGTTCCTCCCAATGTTGAGGTGGAATCTCTTTTCCTGCAGTTTGCATCCAATGTTCCGCATTCTAGTCTCTGCAGCAGCAGAAAACAAGCTTGCTCCCTCCTCAATATGACATCCCTTCAAATATTTGAACAAGGCTATCATATCACCGCTTAACCTTCTCTTCTCCAGGCTAAACATCCCCAGTTCCCTAAATCGTTCCTCATAGGGCATGGTTTCGAGACCCTTCACCATCTTAGTTGCCCTCCTTTGGACACGCTCAAGTTTCTCCACATCCTTTTTGAATTGTGGTGCCCAGAACTGGACACAGTATTCCAGGTGGGGCCTGACCAAAGCAGAATAGAGTGGCACTATTTCTTCCCTTGATCTAGACGCTATACTTCTATTGATGCATCCTAAAATAGCATTGGCCTTTTTTGCTGCCACATCACACTGTTGACTCATGTTTAACTTATGGTCTACTTGGACTCCTAGATCCCTTTCACACGTAGTTTCATTCAGCCAGATGTCCCCCATCCTATATCTGTGCATTTCATTTATGCGCCCTAAATTCAGTACCTTACATTTCTCTGCAGTGAATTTAATTTTGTTACAGCTTTCTAAAGCCTAGCTTTCTAAAGCCCAGCTTTCTAAAGCCCAACTTTCTAAAGCCCAGCTTTTTAGTCTATTCAGGTCATTTTGAATTTTGATCCTGTCTTCTAGAGTATTGGCTACTCCTCCTAATTTGGTGTCATCTGCAAATTTGATAAGTATGCCCCCAATTCTTTCATCCAAGTCATTAATAAAGATGTTGAATAGCACTGAGCCCAGGACAGAACCCTGTGGCACCCCACTGGTCACTTCTTTCCCGGTTGAAAAGGAGCCATTGTTGAGCACCCTTTTGGTGCGGCCAGTCAACCAATTACAAATCCATGTAACAGTTACCTTGTCTAGCCCACATTTTACAAGCTTGTTTTCAACAATGTCATGGGGAACCTTGTCAAAGGCCTTACTGAAATCAAGATATACTATATCCACAGCATTCCCTTCATCTACCAAACTGGTAATTTTATCAAAAAGAGATCAGATTTGTCTGGCATTACCTGTTTCTCTGAAACCCATGTTGGCTTTTTGTGATTATGGCATTGCCTTCTAAATGTTCACAGACTCTCTGTTTAATTATCTGCTCCAGAATCTTTCCTGGTATTGATGTCAAATTAACTGGATGATAATTGTTGGGATCCTCTCCCCCCCCCCTTTTTTTAAGATGGGGACAACGTTTGTCCTCCTCCAGTCTGCTGGGACTTCTCCTGTTCTCCAGAAGTTCTCAAAGATTATTGCCAATGGCTCCGATATTACATTTACCAGTTCTTTTAATACCCTTGGATGTAGTTCATCTGGTCCTGGAGACTTGTATTCATTTAGGTTAACCACGTATACCTGTACTATCTCTTTACTTATTCTGTGCTGAAATTCCCCTATTCTGTCTTCTGCCCCATTATCCTTAGGTTGATCACCCTTTGCCTTTTCTGAGAAGACTGAAGTAAAGAAGGTGTTGAGTAATTCCGCCTTTTCTCTGTCCCCTGTGAGCCTTTTCCCATCTTCTGCACGCAGTGGCCCTACCGTTTCCTTCTTCTTCCTTTTGCTGCGGACATACCCAAAAAAGCCCTTTTTGTTGTTCTTAACCTCTTTAGCAAGCCTGAGTTCATTCTGCGCTTTAGCTTTTCTGACTTTACCCCTACATGTGCTGGCTATTTGTTTGAATTCCTCTTTGGTGATTTCCCCATTTTTCCATTTCTTATACATGTTCTGTTTAAGGCTTATCTCAGTTGACAGTTCCTTAGTCATCCATCCTGGCTTCTTGAGACACTTCCCATTTTTCTTCCTCATTGGAACTGTTTGAAATTGTGCCATCAGTATCTCCCTTTTGAGAAACTCCCATCTGTCTTGAACTCCCTTCTCTTTTAGTTTTCCTGACCATGGGATCACCCCTAGTATTTCTCTAAGTTTATTGAAATCAGCTCTACTAAAGTCTAGAATGCATGTCTGACTATGCCTGGCTTCCCCTTTCTGCTGTATAACAAACTCCAGGGAAATATGGTCACTTCCACCTAAGGATCCAACCACTTGCACCCCATTGACTAGGTCATCTCTGTTGGTTAAGATCAAATCTAAAATAGCTGATCCCCTTGTTGCCTCTTCCACCTTTTGGACAATGAAATTGTCTTTGAGGCAAGTGAGGAATTTGCTAGACCTTGAGGATTTGGCTGAGTTTGACTTCCAGCAAATATCAAGATAGTTGAAGTCCCCCATCACTACTACAGCTCTCCTTTCTGAGTGTGTGGTCATCTGTTCTAGAAAGGCATCATCCAATTCCTCCATCTGACTTGGAGGGTCTGTACTAGACTCTCACAGTAACATCCCTTTTGTTTCCCTTTCCTTTAATTTTTATCCAGATGCTCTCTACCTGGCTTCCAGTATTGACATCCAGGATCTCTTCACTGGTGTAAATATCCCTCACATATAATGCTATTCCTACTCCTTTCCTGTTTGGCCTGTTCCTTTTAAAAGGTTATATCCCTCTATTTCTACATTCCAATCATGAGACTCATCCCATCAGGTTTCAGTGATGCCTATTATATCATATTTGCTTTGTTGTGCTAGGAGTTCAAGTTCATCCTGTTTATTTCCCATACTCTGTGCATTAGTGTAGAGACATCTAAGAACATGTGCTCCCTTTACTTGCTGCCTGTGCATTTTTTTTATTATTTTTTTTGCTTCCCACTGTTGGGTCCTTGCACTGTTTGCCTTTTTACCTCTATATCAGTTTGACTATTTTCTCCAGCCCTTTTCCCTTCTTGAATAATGTCTCCCTCCCCTATATAACTCTGTTTAAAGCCCTCCTGATCAGATTTTTGAGACTATTGACAAAAACATTTTTGCCAACTGGTGTGAGATGCATCCCATCCTTTGCCAGAAGTCCCTCCTCATGGAACCGCAGCCCATGATCCATGGCAAAGCCTGTGTTCAAACCCTTGTCTTCCAGTGCCCTGTTCCAATGCCCAAACCTATGCATCATGCTAGCCTTCATATTGACTATATCAAGAATATGTTATAGGCCCCAAGAAATATGCAGGGGCTAGATATTCAAAGGTTCAGAACAAGTAAGGATGCAGATAATTATAGTAACTAACATATACAACTGAACCTAGGTCTAGCTTGGACTCATAGGATCTCACTATGGTCTCAAAGGTCCAAAATACACTGCAGAAATAACACAGTTTGAGACCACTTTAATTGCCCTGGCTCAGTGCTAGGAAATCTGGGAATTGTAGTTTAATGGCACCAGAGCTCTCTGACACAGAAGGCTAAATGTCTCACAAAATTACAGTTCCCAGAATTCCCTAGCACTGAGCCTCTGAGTGTCTGTTTGTGGGAGGGGAAAAACATATTATGAATTATGGACCATATAATTTGTACTATGTATTGTGTAAATAATAATTATAAGGAAAAAAAATCTGCAGTGTGCTTTGGACCAAATAACTTCTGTGAAATCCTATTCCTATTAATTTAGAGGCAAGGCCCATTGCTTTTAGTGGGATTTACTACACTCTAGGTATGCACAGGTCTGCAGTTTTAACTGTTTGAAATAATAAACTGCATAAAATGTCAGCAATCCGTGCCATGTATCTTATATATGTTGGTCTACATTTAACAGATATAATGACAATCCTTCACTCTCCTGGAAGTCTCCTGGTGATATCCACTTGAAATAGATCTTTAACCAGAAATAATGGTAATAATAATAATAATAATAATTATTATTATTATTCAGTTTTCTCTAGAAAAGGCTATTGCTAGTTGCACTTGATGGATTGCCCAGCTTTGCTTTAGAAGGCATTTGCTGTGAGCCATACACCCCGCAGTTATTATAGATATGTACAGTTCCCTGCTTCCATTGGCATCCAGATCTCTTCTGAGATGTTAGATGATTGGAACATCCCTTTTACCCTCCATCGGGTGGGAATGGATTTGCTGTGCTTTGGGACCATTCTATCTCCCTCTTTGTCCTTGGAAGGTCTGCTCTCTGTCAGGTGTACCATGCAGCCATCTGCTACCAGCTCTGAGCAGTTGGCACAATAGCCATAAACTCTGGCAGACGGGGCCTTCCAGTGGCATGAATGACAGACTGTGCCACTGATTCCTTGGCAAAGCAATCAATGCTTGTAGCTGGGAATTAGAGGGTTGTAAACCTGCTAGCTCAAAAGCGGATGGAATAGAGATAGTGCTATAAGGCCATTCACTGGGCAAAGGAGATATTTTGACTCACTTGTTGCTGTTCCAACTATGGAAGCGCCCTTGCCAGTTTCTGCTGAGCCTATATGGAGATAGCAGGTATGATTTTGTTGAATTGAATGTGTTCCAGGAGTTTGGTGTATACCTTCCACTGAAACACTTTTATTCCTCCAGCTGCTGAAGGTCACATTTCTCTGGACTGCTTAGTAACTCAAGATAATTCTCATGGATCAAATAACCAGTCGTATAGTTCAGCTCAATTTATTCCCTCAGAGTTTGGTTATAAAATCCTTGCAAGTTGAATATATTTAGTTTCCAGAATGGGGTGGGTGGGGAGAGATTCATGTGGATTCTTATACACTTGATGGTATAGACCAACATGAATCCAGTGTGAATCACCGTGAAGCAGAAAGCATTGCACTGTAGTAGCAACTCATTGTAGTTTCAGTGTTCTCTCTAGAATACAGGAATGATAATGATACCTCATTTTTATATAACACTTTTAAAGGACCACAGAAGTAGTACTTGAGCAGTTTGTGTTAAATGTCAGGATTTGAAACAACTATCCCCTGTACACCAGGGTTGTAACATTCCTGGGAGTAAGAGGGCCACTTTCAAAGCCTGCAGCCCCTCAGCTAGCTGCACCAATGTACCTGGCTGCAAGTAGAAGGGATGTTTCAGGCAACCAGAAGTCACTTCCAACCATCTTCTGGTCTATTTATTTGATCGTTTGCTGTTTTGGGATAGGGACCAAAACAAAATTTTCAGGCCAAAAGGCCCCTTTGAAATCAATTTTGAGTGGGGGGGGGAGGGGGATTAAGCCAGCCTTTTTTTTTTTTTTTTTTAAGTTCAGATTTGGTGGGGAGCGGTTCATGGGAATGAGGCTGCCTGCAGGTCTCACAGAGCATATATTTTTCAGTGTATAGAGTGCACATATTCTTTCAGTAAACCACAATCCGGTAGCAGTAGCACTAGCAGTTACATTTCTTTGCCGCTTTATAGTGCTTTGCACTCTGTACGTGGTTTAGGCATTTAGCAGTTATATCAGGAAGCCATCAGCAATTATTCTCTCAGTGTTGTGAGATCTGCTGTGAAGAGAAAAGTCATTGTTTTACATTATGGCGGGTTTCTGCCACACATTTTTGCCCTACAATGGGCAAAAATATGGTGGGTTGCTGCCACACATTTTTGCCTTACAGCTGCTCTCGTAAAAGAGAGCTGATATCTGGCGTCCCTCAAGGTGCCATTCTGTCTCCCATGCTATTCAACATTTACACGAAACCACTGGGAGAGGTCATCCGGAGACATGGGGTGCGGTGTTATCAGTACGCTGATGACACCCAAATCTACTTCTCTGTGTCTCCGACTGACGCAGTGACTGAGGATGGCATCTCTCCTCTGAACACTTGCCTTTACTCGGTAATGGGCTGGATGAGGAAAAACAAGCTCAGGTTGAATCCAGAGAAAACGGAGGTGCTCGTAATAGGCTCTCCAGGCCCAGGGATGGAGATTCATCAACCAGTCCTGGACAGGGTTACACTTCCCCTAAAGGACGAGGTCCGTAGTCTGGGGGTGCTCCTGGACTCATCTCTACAATTGACATCACAGGTGGAGGTGACTGCCAGGAGTGCCTGGTATCAGCTTCGGCTGGCATGCCAGCTACACCCCGACCTGGGCAGGGAGGACCTAGAAACAGTAGTACACATGCTGATAACCTCTCTTTAGATTTCTGTAATGCACTCTACATGGGGCTACCTTTGTACCAAGTTCGGAAGCTTCAACTGATCCAAAACGCAGCGGCCAGATTGCTAACGGGGGCTTCAAGAATGGAACATATCACCACCATTTTGAAATCTTTGCACTGGCTTCCAATCTGTTTCCAAGCTCAATACAAAGTGTTGGTTGTCACCTTTAAAGCCCTATATGGCTTGGGCCCAGAGAGAACTCCTCTCCCTACATAATCCGCCCCGTACCCTAAGGACTACAGATAAGAAATTGCTGGATCATAATATACGAGACTAACATCTACATCTCGTTCAGCATTCTCAGCTGTGGCTAAAAAGTTATGGAATGACCTGCCGGAGGAGATCTGTCTGATACCTACATTGGAGGCGTTCAAAAAAGCATTGAAGACAGATCTCTTCTGGCAGGCATATCCACCCAATCTTATTTGACTCCCCATTGAGCTAGAGCTACCCCCAGACACTACAGACACTGTAGATGTTATAGACACTGTAGATTTTATTGATGTAAAATAGTTTTTAACCTGAGGTTATGTTATACCGATTTTATTGTACTGCACTTTTATTATGTTGTAATCCCACCTCGATCCGTAGGGAGAGGCGGGAGATATAAATAAATCTTCTTCTTCTTCTTCTTCTTCTTCTTCTTCTTCTTCTTCTTCTTCTTCTTCTTCTTCCAGTACACTTCAGCACCAGCCAACGTAGCCAATGACAGGAGATTATGGTAGATGCTTTCTAGAAATGTAGACAGGACCGCTGTTCTCTCCCTCCCTTCTTCACAAGATGCACATAATCATTTTCCTACCTCTTACCTTTCAAATCTGGATATAATCCAAATTATTGGGTGAGACATAATACAACTTGGTTACTTATTTGTTGAGGAAAGGGTGGGAGAGCTGCACTTTGCTGCAGCGTACAAAAATGATATGGATGACATTTGTGTAATTTAAGTCCTATGCTGTAGGAGAACTGCAAGGACTGACAAACAGATTACCAGGCACCTTTTGCTAAGAATGGCTATGTTCTTGTTCAAAGGATAATAATTTATCCCTAAATTACTTTCTTTGAGCTAGGTAATATCTGATGCATGCATGAGGGGGGGGGACAGTCAAAGTGGCAGCCGTAGCATCAGTGGAGTGATGCTAATGAGAGGCTGCTGCTATTCCTTGGACCTATTCATAAACCAGAGCAGAGGGAATCATCACTTGAAGAGTTTATGAGGCCTGACGAAAACTGACTGTGCCAGGGTACAGTGGGAGGAGGCATCAGCTGGGCCGAGTCCAATCTCCATAGTAACAGGTTGATAGGGCTTAGGACTGGAACCATAGTGCTGGAATTTGAGGTGCATCAGCAGTTCAGAGTGTAAAGACCAGAACAAAATCAGCAGAGAATTGTGGGGACAAAGAACTCAAGTGCTCTTGCCAGATTGTATAGGGATAATTCAGAAAAAGAGAATATCTGCTGCAGGTTGGGACTGAGATGCACAACAAGGCAGTGGATGTTGCTATCAGAGTTATAAACAGTAAGTTTCATACAGTTATAGGAAATGACATTTATATTCTTAAAACGCCACACTAGAAGAGGCAAGCAATTTATTTCAAGACACATATACATGTGAACGCGCGCGCACGCACACACACACCTTTTAAAGTCTGTGCATATAGAAGGATTTCTCCATAGTTTATTAATGTATTGTCTGTATCTTAGTATTCTAGCATTTCATAGTGTTGTGTTTTATTGTCCACTTTTAATTATATATGTTTGATGTTTTGCCCTTTGGTGAAAAGTGCAGTATAGGTTAATGTTTGTTGTTGTTGTTGTTGTTGTTGTTAATCATATGTCATTTAATATAATTAATGTTTCTTAGTATTTAACACTTATACCTTGTCATTGACTTCTTTGTTCTTGACTGTTTGGACATCAAGACAAAGAGGCAAAGGCAGTCAGAGGTGTGACACCACTGTCTATGCCATTGACGCATTCAAGCAGATTAAACAGTGTAATGGAATAGTCCAAGGTGTCATGATACTCTGTGATATCACAATATCTAAAGCAATTTAACAACATCCATAGTCTCTGAGTTGCATTGGTCTTAGGCCTTATACATATACAACATTATCAGCACCTTGGACAGCATTATGTAACTTCCAGAAAGATGCTGATGAATATAGGCCACCTATACACGGTACACGGTATCTTTGGAAAGAAGTCAAGATGGTGTAAGAAATGAAGTCAAGAAGGACATATAAATAGGTGTTTCCACTGCTGCTTTCCCCTCTTGTGTTTCCCCCTCCCTGGAGTTCCACCAAATTCCAAGCCTTTGTAATTTCCAAAAGTGGTGCAATACTGGTTATTTGAATTGGTTTTTGATGGCCAGCATTCAGGAAATATGGGTTTTAATCAAAATAATGGAAGAATTTGTGCTTAATATATTATTACCTATTTCTTATAATGGGTTGCCTATTTCTTATAATGCATCAAAAGAAAAACAAACAAGACAGCTAACATCTGGTATTCTCCTACTAACTTAGCAATCTTCCCATGTTACATTAAGACTAGAAGTTATTGCATCAGATTTCTTCAATGGACATTTCACTCTGTTTTCAAGCCAGAAAGGGATGGAACTGATAGGAAATGTGGTTTGGGATAGTGATGTGTGGAGATATGAAAGGATGATAAAGATATTTTTTGCTTGTCAGTGAATCTACTAATGAAGTTCTCTCATGGTAATGTCTTGAAATGAAGGTAGTGCTGCTGAGGCAGCATTTCTAAGCATGTCTTCCTTTGGCCATGGAAGGTTAATTTTATTGTGTCTCCCAGGGATCTAGTAATTGGTGAGTGTGCCTGCTTCTAATCTGTGCATGTGCAGTGATGCAGAGCTTCGGAAAGACATTCACAACCCTTTAAAGCTTTCCCATTTGTGGGTCTTTGCTCCCCCCCCCCACTCAACTCCTTATAGATCTGTGACTGTTATTTCTGAAACCCCCACATGCAAACAGCACACTCCAGGGAGCCTTGTTCCTTTCCTCCTCCCTTCCCTTCCCAACATCATGCTCGTATTTTCTGAGAGAGAAGCCACTAAAAACCACAAGGTTTGTTTCTTGACAAATGTCCCATTTTCACAGGCAGTTGAACTGAACTGCAGCTTGTGCTCCATTCAAACATGTCAATAAACATTATTGCAAAGACGTAGAAGCAATAATGGGAATGTATAAAACTCACCTTTATTGCTTCTTGCCATGAATTTACACACTACTTTAAGCAGCTTCTACTTATGTGTGCAGGAGAAGTGGGGGCTGAGGGATTTCTGCATTTTCTCAAAATGATGATAGTCCCACTTTAAATAGGCACACATCCACTGCCTTTGTTCAATGTATGGCAAGCATGGAGTGAGGAGAGCCTACTCACACACTCATACACATTGCTTGCTCTGTGAGATTCCACATAACACTTGCATAGTATAAATCTACACAATCATGAAGTTTACACAACGATTGCATGATACCACCCTTCGGCTGTATATCAAGTGGGCAGCTGGGTATCTGCTAAATGTGTCTGCTTATTGTCTCTTTGTGCAATGGGAAATGCATGGTGACTTTTCCTGAAACCACGGGGAATAAAGTGGTACATTGAATACACAGATGAATAATTATATACCATCCAAAACAGTATAACTGTATGGCTTGAATCCTGTTGGCTATTCCCACTAGAATAGGTCCACTGAATGAACTGTTATATGGTGAGTTGACACATACAAGCTTATCACACGTCATTTCCAGCCCAATCTAGGTTGGGGTCAGTATGGAACATGATGGAACAAGGGAGAACGGGTGTTATCCCACAGGAAAAAGCCACTGATGCCACCGGGAATCCCCAAGCCGTTCCCCAGCAGTGTTTTGGGTGCCAATTTTGAAGAACAGAAAGCTTCCTTTCTTCAAAATTGGCAGCCATATCATGGCTGGGGAATGGTTTAGGGACTCCTGGTGACATCAGTGGCAAAATCCATGTGATAATACCTATTCTCCTCCATTCTATCCCGATCCCAGCCTGTGCCCAGATCAGGCTGGAAATGACGTGTGATAAGCTTAATAGACAAATATAATTGATTCAATGATTCTACTCAATTCAGGACTAACTGTAAGGTTCAGGCCCATGTGAAATAGTTATTCAGACTTTAACTGAATAAATCCACTGTACAGTCCCCTAAAAATGTCAAATTGCATGTGTAATGGAACTTACACATCTATATGGCATGAGCACGATTTCAGCTTCTGCATTTTCCAAAGTCAACTCATATCACTTGTAGAATATCTCACCCATCTATGAACAGACTTTTGTTATTCCCTGTTCCAAAGCTACCAGAAGAACTTAAGGAGTGAGTATATTCATAATAGAACCTGTAGTTTTTAAGATACATAGCATTATGGATCTTGCAAGGAAAACAGCAACAACAACTGTATTCAGGAATCACAAGAAGTCAACACTGTGGAGAATGTGTTCCATGTAACTCTATAAATGGACAGTATAGGCTACAAGCTCTGACCTGGGTCAGCAAGGATGGGGTGGGAGAACCAGTGTTTAGTCTTCTGTAATCAGTATTTTCTTGTTCTTGAGAATTACATGGGCTCAAATGAATAATGAATATAGCTGGTATAGAAAACAGAACCAGTGTTTATAGTCTACTTTAGACTTTCAAAATTTAAGACATAAACACTAACACAGTAATCCTCACAGTCTCAAAACAATTCACAAAAGGAGCAAACATCTCTGCCATGGTGCATGGTATCACAAACTATCTCAACCTGACCTAGAACATTATCAAATTTTCCTGGGGGAACGCAATTAGAGTGGGATGAAAGGGGGCAGGATGGAAACGGAACTGGGAAAGGACACATTTTACTGCACTCCAGAATGCCACCAATGACCCTATTCCATTTCTCATCCATGCGGGAGAGGCCGATTTTCAGGAAATGTTCTGAACATAAGGATTTTTGGGGGAGGGAATTACATCTCTTTTTCTCATTAGACTATTTCACCTTGTGAGGAAAATCACTAGCAAGATACTTGTTCTGAGAGAGAGACTTTGCTGACCTTTGATTGGTGCTAAGGTTGCATCTGTACTGCAGAAATAATGCAATTTGACACCACTTTAACTGTCATGGCCGAATGCTATGAAATTCTGCAATAGTAGTTTTGTGAGATATTTTGTGTTCTTTGTCACACAGCTGTAGTGCCACAATAAACTATGAATTCCACAATTCCATAGTATGGTGCCATGGCAATTAGATCAATGCCAAACTAGATTATTTCTGCAGTGCGGATGCAGGCTCAGTGATGAAAAAAATAATCCAGCAATATTCTCTGACAACCCCTGTATTCCAGTACGGGTTAGAAGTTCTTCCACCTTTACAATTTGAATTTTTTTAGTTTATCACTTGTATGATGACTCATAAAGTTTGTAAGTGAATGATGCTGCCAAGTCAGATAATGATGCCACAGGTGTGAGAGAACAATCTGGGGAAAATAACAGGACGACATCATATTAAAGCTTGAGTGAAAGGAAAGAAAAGGCAAAGTAACCAGCCTCTGTGTAGGTAATATGCCTGTCTCTGTGTGGCACCAAATGATCTATGTGACAATACAGGCTTTTTTCCCCCTCCACCCACAATGTTAGTCAGTAAATTAGATGAAATAATGAACTACTGGGGAAGAGAAGGTAGAACTGTTAGTGACAGAGCTGCAAATGCAACATTTTGTATTCCTGAGCACGGCAATACATTCTACATTGTTGGCCTGCTGCCAGATTTCATGTGAAGGCAGTGAATGTTTTATATGAGCAAGGTAGACCCCTGCTCTTTCTTCTGTAGGGGAAAAGTAGATATACTGCCTTTCTCCTGTTTATGCTTCTAAGATGGTTATTATCTTCCTCCTAAGAGAGGAAATTATTTCAGGGAGATAAAATTAGTGGTGGTGGGTGAGATTTCTAGAGAGCAATTCCATGGTAGAGACTGGGGGTAGTTTCCCATGTTGACACCACTGTTACTTTCTAGACTTGTCAGCTCACTACAGCCAAGATGAGAAAGCACAGTGTTCATTTAAAAAAAAACAAAAAACTGTCCTGTTCCATTGATTCCAAAGGGAAACCAGGCCCTATGAGGAATGTCTTAAGAAACTGGTTATATTTAGCTTGGAGAAGAGAAGGCTGAGAATCCAATGGATTCAGATTGCAATTGCAAAACAATGGATTCAGATTGATGCCATCTAAACATTAGGTATAGCTTGACTGTAAGAGCTATTCATCAGTGAAACAGACTGCCTTGGATGGTGGAAGACTTCCCTTCTTTGAGGTTTTTATACAGAGTTTGGATGGACATATTTCAGGAGTGCTTTAGCTGTGTACCATAACAGTGGGTTGGACTTCATGTCCCCATGAATCTAGAGAGTAGTGCTACAATATTAGCTTTAAGAATTATGTAAATTTTAGCCTGGAGGGATGTTAATGGTAAAAGTAGGGTTAAGAGCCAACATAACATCAACCAGCCCCTGATTATTTCCTATTTTGAGAGACTGTCACCAGTGAAGTGTACCTATCCAGAATTTAGGAGTTGTTACCTTTTTGTCATGTATCTTGTGGTATCCATCCATACACACAAACACACACACACACACAACACACCAGGCTGCCTAGGAATTATGCAAGTTGTAACCCAAAACCTTAACTTTTCCTAGCTTTGTTGTGGACACACACACAATTTTGTGCAGGTTCTGTTGGGTAACCTCAGGCTGCATATCTGCCTTCCTGCTGACATGCCTCTCCCACCATCATCAAAGCAAGCCCTACGTTGCTATGTCCCTTCAGCCGGCTAAATGCCTTAGTAACTTTTATTCCGTCCTTTAAAAAATGTACACACAGAGATAGAGATCTTTATAATAGCCATTTTACATGAAGAAAAAATGTAAGGTTAATAAGGACATAAATATTAGTGCATTAATAGTTTCCTACACTGAAGTAGAAAAATTACAAAAGGATTAATGCACACTAAACATTAATACAGAGGAGAAAAATCAATTCATCCTTGTATTCTTTAAGAACTTATAAAAGGAAGGAGGTAATGCTAAAAAAATTAAGAGAAGAAAGGAACAAGAAAAACATATAAACCAATAGTTAATCATTAAAAGAGGGCAATATATCCATGGTTATTCCATGTGCCAGTTCATCATTTGAACATTGGAATCATGGATATTTTTTTTTTTAATCTGAATTCAGTTCAAGAACAGATGAAAAGGTCTTTTCAGTCCTGCATCCTGTTCCCACAGTGACCAAGCCAGTGCACATGAGAAACCTTCATAGAATCATAGAATCATAGAATCATAGAATCATTGAGTTGGAAGAGACCACAAGGGCCATCTAGTCCAACCCCCTGCCATGCAGGACCTCCAAATCAAAGCATCCCCGACAGATGGCCATCCAGCCTCTGCTTAAAGACCTCCAAGGAAGGAGACTCCACCACGCTCCGAGGGAGTGTGTTCCACTGTCGAACAGCCCTTACTGTCAGGAAGTTCTTCCTAATGTTGAGGTGGAATCTCTTTTCCTGCAATTTATATCCATTGTTCCGCGTTCTAATCTCTGCAGCAGCAGAAAACAAGCTTGCTCCCTCCTCAATATGACATCCCTTCAAATATTTAAACAAGGCTATCATATCGCCTCTTAACCTTCTCTTCTCCAGGCTAAACATCCCCAGCTCCCTAAGGCGTTCTTCATAGGGCATGGTTTCCAGACCCTTCACCATCTTAGTTGCCCTCCTTTGGACCCGCTCCAGTTTCTCCACATCCTTTTTGAATTGTGGTGCCCAGAACTGGACAAGCAGGACATGATGGCAATCTCTCTCCCCACTCTTATTTCCAACCAACATACACCCAGAATGATAGCTGGGCCCATGAGATATGTCAGAGCTCCCATTCTCTTGCATGGAATCAGTCAGTCTTCAGGCTGGGATATGACTAATATTTATTTACTGGGCTGAACTGAACAAGCCAAGGAAGGCTAAAAACAGTTTTTTTCTCTTCAAGTTTAACACTGTCTTTGCAACAGAGAATTTGATTTCATTATTAAAGAGCTCTCATTTCATGATGATTAATTAAATTACTATGCTGTTTAATTTGAGAGGTGGCTGACAGATTAATTTTTATCCTGCAACATTTGCAATATTCTAAATGTGTTGTTCAAATGTACTTTTGCTTTTGCTGTGTTTTGTTGTTTTGGATCCTGTGCTAACCTAAACATAAACAGTTCACTTGATAGTCCTTTGCTGAAGTGTTGAAACCTCTTAGACAGACGTACAAAAATCTAAAAATGCTTTGCATTGCTTTTCCCTCCCTTCCCCACTGTCACCGAACCATAAAGGGAACTAGGGCATTTTTTTTTAAAATTAAATTATAGAAAAATTTGTATCCCAGTTTATCCCCCTCCAAATAAAATGTTCTCTCTGCCAATATGCTGTCAAGCTCTCAGAACACTGCAAGAGCTTTTTCATGAAAAGGAAGAAGCTGTAGAACAGGAGAAAATTAGGATGTCTGGGAATAAATTAATTTTCATAGCACAGACATCCTCCTGATCTCATGTACCTACATCAATCCTGCTGTATGTTTGGTGGAAGAAAAATAATTTTTTTAAGGTGAGGAAATCACCCTACAATAAATAATTCTAGTCAATAAAAATTTCTGGGAAACTAGTAAGCAAACACAATTGACTGGTACACCTAAGCCCTCAAGCGCTCAGTTCATCCCCATGTGATGAGAATTGAGTAAAAGAGAGCAAGAAATTTTCTCCCCATTCCTTATCACATCAACATGTCAAAGGGCATCATTAGGGCATGTGAGGACATGGACTACACCAGGTGACATCCTAAGAGGGGGGATGACACTATTGCTCCCCAAACATCTGCATTTTGGCAGAAATGGGCTGTGGTGTTTGCCTGCATCACTTTAAAAGGGATGCACAGCTCCAGTTGCTTTGTTCCTATGGACAAAGATTAGAAACTATAATCATTTTCTCCTTGCCTGCAAAATGGTCTGTTATTTTCTGCCAATACTCTTGCATTCTCAAAAATGATGCTTGCTCTGATTGCACACATTTCACAAAACAATGAAAGTTGCTGGCTTCCTGCAGGGACTTTTACAAATCTGAATCATTGGTTGAGCTGTTTGCATCTTTTTGATCAATCAGGCTGTACTTCTGAACTCAATGTGGGCAGGTGTTCCACCAAGGGGAAAGCTAGCCAGTATCATTGTGTAGAGAAGTTCTACACAAATTACAGAAAGCTTCACCATTGATTTGCTGAGATATTCTTCATATCTTTAACTCAAAGTCTACACTCTTGGTTGTAAAACTCAAGCATCCCTTAAGAGATGAAGTGGGTGGATGAGATACAGAGAGAGGGTGGAGTTTATCACTCAGCATTTTGAACCAGCTCCAGCCTCCTGGGCTGGAGCTGGGATGCGGGATAGAGGCAGGGATTATCACACACTAAATCACTGCTGAATCACCACCAGCCATCATCCTGGGTCCCAGGTGCACTCTGCCAGCAATTTTTAGATGTCGGAAAGCTTTCCAATGTCTAAAAAGTGCTGGCAGAGTGCAGCTGGGATGCGGGCTGATGGCATCTGGTGGTGCAATAATCCCTGCCTCCATCCCATGTCCCAGCTCTAGCCCGGGAGGCTGGAGCCAGTTTAAAATGCTGAGAGACAAGCTTCCTTTTCTAAACTAGTCTGAGCCTTTCAATAGAGAGGGCTTCCCTGCTTTGATTTCTTCAAAGATCTGAGCATTTTCACATGCATTTCATCAGATGGCTGTCCAAGTTTCTCCTATGGACTATTTGTGCCTGCCTTTCCTCCACTCCCCACTTCCCTTTTAAAACAATTAAAACATCTGGGGCCTCACAATTGGGAAAGTCATGTATATGCACATATTTGTATAGGTATACTTGTGTATTACAGATGCATGATAATAACACATCTGGCCTGAAAGACCTATTATTGCTTTGTCTTCATGTTTCTTCATGGATTTGGAGGGGAGGTCTGATCTCTTTAGGAATGAATACATACCTTCTACCCCCTCTCTAATAATCTCAAGTATTATCATTCAGGAATCAATTAGATATGAACAGAATTTTAGGTGTACTGTAGAAGGAGTGCATAGCTGTGCAGTTCACACCAAAAAAATAAAAATAAAAATGAGGGGACTCAGAAGGTTAATAGAAACTAGGAATTCCAGCCAGGCAAGCTCAAAAGTATTCCTCTGCCCCATAATTGCCTCCTTATATGGCAGTATTATCTAAATGCCCTAAAGACACCAGATCCTGTCTGATCTTGGAAGCTAAGCAGGGTCAGCCCTGGTAAATACTTGGATAGGAGAACATCAACAAATACTAGGTGCTGTAGGCTATGTTTCAGAAGAAGGAACTCTTTTAACTGGAGTTTGTTATACCTGAATGACACCCAAGTTCATGAGACACACTTTATCATGTGGAATCTCTTTATTTTCTAGCTTTAAAGTACAGTATAGAACCCTATGAAATTCATAGGGTCACCAAAAGATGACTTGAAAGCACATACAGACACAGGGGGGTTGTCCTTCCCCGCTGTCTTGGCAGGGGGTCCTGACAACACAGGGCTGAATCCTTGATTTTGGTGTGAAGAGCCCAGCTTACATTTGACCAGTTTAGCACTGAATCTACTGTATACTACATTAGAGCAGTTTAAAAAAACAAAACAAAAAACACCTCACTATTTGCTCTTGATTTCCGTGAGAGATTTAATGCCAGATGGCTGTTCACTCACATATCCTGTATGTCACTTGGTGCAACTGCTGCTGGTACCAGTAACTCACTGTGAAGTCAAAATGAGGTGCCCAGCCATGTGATTGACACTGTGTACCTTGTTCTGACATCCAAGCGAGCAAATTGGCACTGTGGCAGCTGCGCTGGGTGGCACAGGGGGACATGCTTATGAACAGCACTTTGGCATCACAATGGATGGCCCCAGGTAACAGGAGGATATTGGGATAACTCCAGGGCCAGAATACTCTCTGCTCCTGGACTATTCTTACTAATGTAGACCTGGCCAGGGACAAGCACTGATTTTCACTCAATGCAGAGGGAGCACAATCTGCACATATTCCTATCTTCAGCAGACAAATGTTGATACTGATAGCTTCTAGCCTTTGTATATATAGATAGATTCTAGCTTGTAAAACTTCCTTTTCAGACTACAACTCCTAGAATTCTCCATCTAGCCCCATGAAAGTTGGAATAGCTACTAGTTCATGTTGGATGAGAGCTGGGATTGAATTGAAATTGGAGGTGTTCATTGGGGCTGTTTTATGTTGCTAAGCAGGTTTTTCAGGGGTGGGGTAGGACTAGAGTGGCAGTTGACAGCTGTGCAGCTGTTTATTTATTTGGTAGCTGAGGATAGAACCAGCAGGAGTTGATCATAAGAAAATCATAAAAGAGAGAGAGGAAGGGAGAGAGAAAAACAGCATATAATATGCTGCAGAAGGATTTAACGGGGTGAAAAATTGTGTGTTGCAGAACTGTCTGTGACACTAAACACTGTTTCAGAGTTCTTCACTTTCCTTCCTCCATAGAGGCTTAAGGGAAGTGACAGATAAGCTCCAAACCAGCAGCTGGGGGGCTTTGGAAGTGACAGGAAAAGGGTCTATCACATCCTTCAGTATCTCACAGATGTAATTGGTTGCTTAGGCTGCATCCTGCACAAAGGACCTTTCTGCCTGCCTGCCAACTAGACAAGTGATGGAGCAGTCCTGGGACATAGGACTCCACTGCTGGAACACTATCTATCCATAATTCATAGTGCCTGGACTATCACTGGCATTGCATCACAGATTCAGTCACTTTGGGAAGGAATAATTTGCCTACAGATCCAGGGCTGACACAATTTATTTTGCTGCCTGAAGTGAAGGACAAAATGTTGCTTCCCCTCCATTCCATGGAGAAGGCAGAAAGACTGGCCATTTAGTTTTACTTCAACACTGGTGATGAGAGAGTCCTCCGATATGGAGGAGTCTGAGGACTAATTTAGGAAGCCCTAAACAAGTTTATGGTGATGATGTTAGTGAGCTGTAGAGTGCAGATGTAACAGCTGAGAGGCTTGCACTCCTACCACCCATAATCTGTTGCCTGAGACTGCATCTGCATTGCAGAATTAATGCAGTTTGAGACTGCTTTAACTTCCATGGCTCACTGTTATGGAATTCTGGGATTTGTAATTTGTTGTGGCACGAGATCTCTCTCACAGAGAAAGCTAAATCTCTCACAAAACTACAAATCCCAGGATTTCATAGAAGGAAGCCATGACACTTAAAGCAATGTCAAACTGCATTCATTCTACTGTGTGACAGCCTGAACTCATCTCACTCTAGCAGTAGGATCAGTTTCATGTCTGATACAGACTCTTCTTTTAAAGCACAACATTTCAGGCCTAATCAAGAAGAGATGCATAAAAATGAACCCAGGAAACCAGGTGATCAGCCATGTTGCACAATACATTCCCATATTGGAAAGGTAAACATTTGTTATCAATCATTCAACATTTAGAAGATCTTACTGATTTAGCTATGCAAGAACATGCAATTTATAGATTTTATAGATGTCAGTTTGTGTAAGAACATGTATTTATGGAAATATGCTCAGCTAATATCAATGTATATAGCTAGCCCTAGTTCTTATCTTATACAGTTCCTTTTCCCCCTCCTCTCATTAATGTCTTTTTCTTTGCTTGATAAGCATACTTAGAATATCTAATATATTCTTCAAAAATGTGGGTAAAAATGGCTTCGAAGAAGCTTGGACATCTAATTGGTTGCTGTGGAAGGATCTTTTAATGGAGGGGGGGAAATTCTCTCCTTTTGTTGTCTTTTAAAACAGTTTTAATTCAGCACTTGGTTTAATATAACAGCATGTTGACTTGTTTTAATTGCATCTTAATGTTTAATTCATGTGTAAACTGCCTTACAAATTTACAAATAAAACTGAAGATGAGAGGTATCCTTCCTGAGAGGACTGAGTTGTATTTTCACTTCACCAGTGTGCATATATCACTAGCTTGCAACCAAGGCTCAGCTAGATTCAATATTACTGAGAAGGAATACTTGCTCTGTTTTCTTGAGTGTTTGGGGATTGCATTTTGAACAGCAGAAGGTTTGCTGCTGCTGTGCCTGTTGCTACTCTACTTCGAGTTCTCTGAAAGCAGAAAAGCTCCTGATATGCCCGGTGTGTTTCTTCTACTACAGTCGCTTTTTCAGTTTGTGGGGAGCAAAGAAAAAGATGGATTGGAGCTAGAGCTTGACAGTGGGATTCTGGCAAATCTCTAAGAAAACACTTGGAAATATTAACAATTGTTATGTTGCCAGCATGCTTGGCTGCTGATGGAGAACTTTCTGAAGCCTTGTTCATCTTTCTGAGGCACTCCAGCATTGCTGTTTCTGAGGACAAACTGAAATATCCACATGCACATATCTAAAGAATATGCAAGGAAACATGAAATTTCCTGCTTCCTAGCCATGGTGCGAAGAATAGAAAAGACAGTCTCAAGGGTATCACTATTCCATTAACAGCTCACGGACACCTGCCATACCATTGCCCCAATAATGAAACTGTTACACTGTCAGTTATATTAATGGTGCTGTGCTATTAGTCTAAGCATTAAATTGCTATTGCAATGGCTCCACATTATCACCATAGGAGCAGTGTTGTATGAGGTATTGCTTTTTCTTTAAGAGCAATGGGAGATGGCTGCCTCAGTAGCTTAACATTCAGATATCCATTCTGTTTGATTATATGGAGAGTGTACAAATGTTGTTATTATTACATTATTTGCTGTATCCACTTGGATTCCAACAAATTATTGATCAGAGTGTTAGAACAAAATGAGGGAGAAGGAAATGGTGTCTTTGAATTGAGCCAACCAGTCATTCAAAAGAAGAAGCTTCCAGACAATGATGGCTTTTTGAGCAACTGGAATGTTAATCTTTTTCAAAGGCATATTTGGAAGAAACAACTTAGATCTAAAACCAGAAACCAAAACCACCCACTGGTGAGCAATATCTCCTAATAATAATAATAATAATGGCACAGCCTCAGGCATTAATGTGAAAGTCTTTATAGAGCTGTGCCTAAATAGCCTCTTGAAATTTGCAGCCATATTTGCTGGCATATTGGGAGGGAGGATTATTTTACTGAATTTCTGAGAGAAATTATAGAGCAGTTGCAGGTTCTATCATGCTGAAGATGGACTGAGCTTGTCTTCTGCTACCTCAGATATGAAAACACAACTCGATGGATTCCAGTTACAAGAAAAGTGATTCCACCAAAATGTTAGGAATAGACCATCTCAGAGGATGATGAGTTCTCCTTCTTTTGTTGTCTTTAAACAGAGGCTTGAATGCCATCTTTTGGGAGTGCTTTAGTTTAGTATCCCTGCAAAGCAAGGGTATGTACTAGATGGCCTTTCAGGCCTTTCAAACTCTATGATTCTATGCATCTTTCTTTCTCCACATCTTTCTTTCTCCAAATTTTGTTATATTTTCTTTATTCTGCCTTGCAAATGGCACAGCAAGTGACTATGCTGCAATCATGCTAGTTAGTCTAACTAGGGATCTTATCCCATGCACAGATAAGCCAGTTTTCTGGGTTGAATTCAGGATCTGGGATGCCCCTGGATGCTATCATATTTAAATCACCACTTATCTAGCCAGGATACCAAATTTTGAAGTCGGAAGCTCCCCGACTTCGAAAAAGTGCTGGCGGAGTGCGGCTTGAACCTGGGATGCATCTGGACAGTGGGATCCTGGCTAGATAGGCAGCAATTTAGGTATGATAACATCCGGGGGCATTCCAAACCCTAATTCAAGCCAGAAAAGGTAAAACACTTTATTTGTTCAAGGAATAAGCTCCAATGGTAGAATTATTAAATCAGTTGTTGACTGATGAGGTAAATGGGAAACAAAGCCCATTCATTCAATGGCTCTACTTTAAACAGGACTAAGGATAGGATTTATCTTAGCAGTCTGATCTCCATTTTTCATCTTCCATGTTGCCCCAGCCACTAGCATAATCGTAGGCATTAATGGGGGAAAGAGAAATTACAGGTACAAATGAAAAATAGTGAGGAATATTAAGAGAAAGAAATCTGCTAGCTCCATGAGACCAAAACCCAATTTATTCTTGCAGCCCCCAGCCACCTCCAGCTATCTTCACTGAAGTTCTCTCAACACCATCACATTTTGATAGCACTATGGCAGTGACAACCCCATCCTCTCTCAAATCCTTGGGAAACAATGCTCATGGGGAGAATGATGTGTAGGTATTAGCTACTCCTCCCAGTTTAGTGTCATCTGCAAATTTGATAAGTATGCCCCCAATTCTGTCATCCAAGTCATTAATAAAGATATTGAATAGCACTGAGCCCAGGACAGAACCCTGTGGGACCTCACTGGTCCAGGATGAAAAGGAGCCATTGCTGAGCACCCTTTAAGTTCGGTCAGTCAACCAGTAACAAATCCATGTAACAGTTAACTTGTCTATCCCACATTTTGCAAGCTTGTTTGCAAGAATGTCATGGGGAACCTTGTCAAAGGCCTTACTGAAATCGAAGTATACTATATCCACAGCATTCCCTTCATCTACCAAGCTGGTAATTTTATCCAAAAAGAGAGAGAGAGAGAGAGAGAGAAAGAGAGAGAGATCAGATTTGTCTGGCATGACCTGTTTCTCTGAAACCCATGTTGACTTTTTGTGATTATGGCATTGGCCTCTAAATGTTCATCAAAATTCAAAATGACCTGAATAGACTAGAAAGCTGGGCCGATGCTAACAAGATGAAATTCAATGCAGAGAAATGTAAGGTTCTGCACTTGGGGCGGAAAAATGAAATGCACAGATATAGGATGGGGGACACCTGGCTGAATGAGACCACATGTGAAAGGGATCTAGGAGTCCAAGTAGACCATAAGCTGAACATGAGTCAACAGTGCGGTGCGGCAGCTAAAAAAGCCAATGCAATTTTAGGCTGCATCAATAGAAGTATAGTTTCTAGATCAAGGGAAGTTATAGTCCGACTCTATTCTGCTTTGGTCAGGCCCCACCTGGAATACTGTGTCCAGTTCTGGGCACCACAATTCAAAAAAGATGTGAAGAAACTGGAGCATGTCCAAAGGAGGGCAACTAAGATGGTGAAGGGTCTCGAAACCATGCCTTATGAGGAACGCCTTAGGGAACTGGGGATGTTTAGCCTGGAGAAGAGAAGGTTAAGAGGTGATATGATAGCCCTGTTTAAATATTTGAAGGGATGTCATATTGAGGAGGGAGCAAGCTTGTTTTCTGCTGCTGCAAAGACTAGAACGCGGAACAATGGATGCAAACTGCAGAAAAAGAGATTCCACCTCAACATTAGGAGGAACTTCCTGACAGTAAGGGCTGTTCGACAGTGGAACACACTCCCTCGGAGTGTGATAAAGTCTCCTTCCTTGGAGGTCTTTAAGCAGAGGCTGGATGGCCATCTGTCAGGGATGCTTTGATTGGGAGTTCCTGCATGGCAGGGGGTTGGACTGGATGTTCCTTGTGGTCTCTTCCAACTCTATGATTCTATGATTCTATTTTAAAGGAGAGGTCTGTTATCTAAAGCTTCCCAGAAGTGCAACTCTGTTTTAAAACAAGCTTAGCATTCTGTATGTGGTTTGTGCTCAGAGTAATGTCTACATTTTTGTAGTCTCTAGCCCACCTAAATTTGGCAATGTGAAGAAGAAGCTGTGACATAATGGCATGGTATGTCCCTGAAGGGTTTAGAGATGCATTACAGCTACCACTCCCACAGGTCCCATCCCCTTTTTAAAAGGCAACCCCAAACACTAAAACTAAAATGCAGACCTGAGAATTTTCATACCTCCTCTAGTCTTTCTGGACATTACCAGCCAGCTAAGTATGGAATAAGTGAATACTCAAGGCATTAATTGTTGTGTGCCTTCTAGTTTTTTCCAGTTATAGCAACTCTAAAGTGAAACAGCCCTGGTGGCGCAGTGATTAAATGCCTGTACTGCAGCCACTCTCTCAAAACCATAAGGTGGCCAGTTCAAGACCAGCAAAGGGCTGAAGCTCGACTCAGGCTTGCATCCTTCCGAGGTCGCTAAAATGAGTACCCAGATTGTTGGGGGGCAAATAGCTTACAATTGTAAACCGCTAAGACACTCCTTAAGGGTATGAAGCGGTATATAAATGAAGCTGTTTGTTTTGTTTGAATCTCTTGGGGTTTTCATGGCAAATTTTCATCAGAGAGGGTTTGCCATTGAGAGAAGGTGACTTGCTCAAGGCCACCTAAAGGGTTTTCATGACTGAGTGGGGATTAGAACCCTTGTCATAGTACAACTCTGATGACCACTACATCATGCAGGCTCACTTCCTGGAGGTAAATGCTGGCATCCTGACTTCAGAATGCCTTCCCAAGGGAGGAAAATATTGGCAATTGCTTTTGTTCTTCAGTACCAAATGAACATATGCATCTTTGTCCACATAATTTACATTTAAATATTAAGATTTCTTTTCTTTAAACTTAATTGATTATTGTAATGGGGGTTGCTCTTTGAAGAATTGTTGCTTGTCTTTTAATTTGCAATTGTATTTTCTTTATATAGAATTTGGTTTTGGTTTTTGTCTTAATCTTATCTTTATCACCCTTGGATCCTGTGGAGATGAAGGCCAGTTAATACATTTGAAAAAATAAATTATAAATTTTAAAAATGAGTCACTGTGAGTTCAATCAAATTTATTCCCAAGCAAGTATGCTTAGGACTTCAGCCTTTGGCTTTCTACTTCTCCCACCAATCTTGTCAAGAGCATTAATAGATTTGCATCACAGCTGAAGATACTGAAGCTTTTCTTCAAGCAGAAGTATTTGAAACCCAGAACATTCAGGCCAACCCAATATTTTAATGTATTTTCAGCTGTGGAACTGGGAGACAAAGGAACACCACAGATATGTTTTTGTCATATGCTCCTGTTTCCCCAAAATCAGAGTGAAATGTTTTCTTCTAAAACAATTTCTGTCTCCAAAACAATCCTACGAGTAGGTGAACCTGGAAGTAGCGCATGGTTCCAAAAGAACTTCATATTGAGTTGTTGCATACTGAAATAGATAATTAATTCATCCAGCACAGTATCCTCTGTGCCAACTTTCCCAACCTTGGCTTTTCATCCTCCACCATCTGTGTCCATTATACCCTTTGACTTGCTGGTAGGGATAGTTGGGTTTGTAGTGCAACACATCAAGAGAGTTTTGGTTTTGGAAAGGCTAGTCTATCCTTATGAGCAACAGCTCCCCAAGGAAGAAATCATTGGATATCCCAAGGACTGAATCCCAGGGACCATCAAGCAGGACATTCCTTAGTTCAGTGGAGATTTAAATCTGTACTTCCACAGTCTAGGTATTTCTGTCAAATACATTGATCCTCTCTATTGTGTGGAAAGGAAATCTGTGTCCATTCACTCCACAAATCTTAGTATGAAGATGTCCCTTCTCTAGGTTCAGCAAGCTTACAAAATAATCAGTCTTCACATACAAGGAGAGATTGTAAAGCAGATGGGACTGGAAGAATGATGTGTGATGTGGCTGAGAGGGTGAGGCTGCATGTCATAGTTTTACAGTTCATAAAATCCATAGCTTAGTTTTACAGTGAGCCCATTAAATGCATAACATTCTATCTTCAGTCCCTGTCATCTCTTATCTAGTGTTCCAGATAGCCGTTGCCAGTGGTGTAGTGGTTTGAGTGTTGGTCTGTGACTCTAGAGACAAGGGTTCATGTGCCCACTCAGCCATGGTAACTCACTCAGTGATCTTGGGTGAGTCACACAATCTCAGCCCCAGAAAACCTTGTGATAAGTTCACTTTAGGGTCATCATAAATCAGAAATGACTTGAATGCACATAGCAACAACAACAATAGCAGCAACTGTACACTAAGGTCTCTTTCACACTATATACCACTAAAGCACTTTGATATTACTTCAACTGCCATGGCTACAATTTACAGAATCCTGGGAGTTCTAGTTTGTTGAGACACTAACGTTCTCAAGGAGAAAATTCTAAATTCCTCACTAAAATGCATATTCCAGGATTCCATGGGATGGAGCCGTGGCATTGAAGTACTATAACTCTGTTGTGTAAAAGAGAACAAAGACTAGCTCTCGGTTTTTTTTTTAGATGTATCCTGAACTTCATATGTTACAGCAACTGCTTTCCCCCTCTCTCTATTCTTTACACACATGGCAGCTCTCAGCTAGCCCATAGAGAGGTGGCAAGACAGAGAGAGAGAAGGAGAGAGCTGGCAGTGAGTCAATATATTTCAGTGTTTTATTACTAAAGAACTGTAGTAGCTTTCACTTGGTTAGCGCAGTGGAGAACAAGCAGGATAAAGTAGTAACTCAGATATTGGAGTAAACGATTAAAAGGGAATTTAAAAACAACAACAAATCTATGCATTAATTACCAGATCAGTGGTGGATGAGTAGTTATTACTAAATTACAAGGTTTGCAGCTAACTGACAGCATTGATCAGTTGTTTACTAGCTTTGGTGATTGCTTATTGAAACTGCAAATAAGTGAGGATAGACTCTTATTTATATGTTGATTTGATCTGTTTATTTGTTTGATGAAAAGGTAGAATATAGATGGGTGCAAGAAGAAGAAAACCTGCAAGAATAATGGGAAAGAACTCTAGTACCCCCAAACATACGTACACACACACACACACACACACTATTGATCAACTGTTTTCTGTTATAGTTTAATTTATTGGCACAGGTAAAATACAATAACCTGTGCATATGGCATAAAGACTGAGTAGAAAAATAAAACCCAACACATTCCCTTTTTAAGAGCAGTTAACAAAAATTAAATTAGCACTCAGCTAGAATGTCCCTTCAGCCTGCCTGACAAGATGATACAAGAACTTTTCAGATATATCAGGTGCAGGGGTCAAATGAGCAAAAGCTGGCTTGAACTTACCAGCAAAATGATCATGGTCGTGCTCATGGTCACTTGCCATGCCAAATCAGGTATTATGGGAGTTGTCCAGAAAAGTAAAGAGCCAGCATAGTGTATTTGTTTGAGTGATGGACAATGACTGTGGAGATCATGGTTAGGATCCCAGCTCAGCCATGGAAACTGATTAGGAGACCTTGGGTAAGCCACATTCTCTCAGCCTCAGAGGAGGCAAAGACAAAGCCCCTCTGAACAAGTCTTGTCAAGAAAACTCTATGATAAGTTTTCCTTAGGGCTGCCATTAAGTCAGAAATGACTTGAATGCATACTACAACAACAGGAAAAATAACTTTCCCAAGCTCTGTCATAGAAAAACTCTTCAGAATGAAAATAAAGACAAGGAGCACTACTGTCATTCTGATGATGCACATTGATGTAATGAAGCCAATTCAGAGTGAGAGAAAGGCGTTTGGTCAGCAGAATGGTCAGGAAAGCCACCAAATGCAGTGCAGGTCTGGCTTTCTATATTTTTTCAGTAAAGGAAATAATGCCCATTGCTATGTAATGAGTCCCCCTTTACCATACGAATATGACAATTAAAATCCAGAGTCTAAAATTATCTAATTGTTAACACTACTCTCCCATATCACAGAGATGAAAAAGGCAGTGTACATAGAAAGAGTATTATGAAGCAAGGGCATCTTCTGATGGGGTAGCAGTTTTAAGTGGGATAGAGAGATTGCGTGGGTAGAGAGAAAAGCATCATTCATCACTACCATTAGCCATTTGCTATCAATGGCATTTGGGATTGATCAGGAAGAAAAATTTCCCCCTGAGGTCTTCCAGATAGAGATGTAAAGCAGGCAATAAGAAGAAAGAGAGAGCAGGGCTGGCTGATGGATACGATACTGGAGGATTCCTCTCTCTGTGCATTAGAAACTCAGCAGATTGCACTAATGTGCATAATAATCAAGCTGTCAGAGACCTCGCTCCAGCTCTGCTCTGAGGCAGGCAATGCTGAGAACATTTTATCTCATTTGCAAATGACTTTTTATGCCCAGTAAAATGCTGTTTTCATATCAATTAATAATTCAGTTAATAACACAATTAAAGAATTGGACTTTTTTCTCCTAGGGGGAATTTCAGGGAGGTAGAGGAAGGCTTGAAGCATTAGTGAAGCTTTAGACTGGTGGTGCATCAAGATGGACCAAAAGGTGTTCTCCAGACTGCAGCAATAATGGTTTACAGTAACAGCAACACTAAAGAACAGACAGTTAACAAATACAGTTGGCCCTCCTTATCCACAGATTTTTTATCCATGGATTTGAGCATACATGGCTTGAAAATATTCCCCAAAAGTATAAATTCCAAATAGCAAACCTTGATTTTCCATTTTATACATGGGACACCATTTCCATAGAATCATAGAATCATAGAGTTGTTGTGCCATTATATTTAATGGGACTTGAACATACACAGATTTTGTTATACACGGAGGGTCCTGGAACTGAACCCCAGCAGATAACGAGGGCCCACTGTAAATCTCAGAATTCCAGGTTTGATCCAACTGGGCATGAAACCTCCTGAGACCATGTAGGGTAAAACATTATTGCTCAGGCTATTTTCATAGTTGAAAATTCACTTTTTTTTCCTACAAACAGATCAGATAGATAGATAAAGATATACATACTGAAAAATAAAACAGCACTAAGAGATTGGGCTGTTCTCATCCCTTAAAGTGGCTATAAGGGTAATCACAGAATCCTACATAGGACCAGTCCATTAAGTTTAATTCTATTTGCCAATAATGGTGCATAGCAGATGGAGAACATGTGGCTCTCCGAATGTTGTTTTACTGCTCTAACCAGGATAGCAAATTGTAAGAGGTGAGGATGTTGTTGCAGTCCAACAATATCTGGACAGCTACACATTCACTCATCCCTGGTATACAATATACTTTTCATTATTATGAGTTAATATAGTGCAAACATGATATTAATATAATATTAATAGGAATGGATTGTCATGCTTAGAGTGTAGTCACTGAAATCAATGGGTCACCATAATCATGACTAACTGAACATCTAAGGATTTCAGTGTGCATCAACTATACCTGGATCCAAGCCAGCATTATTAATCAGCAAAGCCTAATAAATATGTCTGGATCAGAGAGGCAATGCAGGTGGTGTGTCTGGAACAGTTTACTAGTTTTATAAAATATATCTTGTTTACTTAGAATACGTGGAAGTTTTGAGCTGAGCAAGAATGCCTAATTTCTATTTTACTCATATTTTGGCAACAAATTTTACCCACCCCTATTTCTTACTAGTTTTATCAAAGCTTTTCCTTATATTCCTTTAAATTGCTCTGGCACCTTGTCTAACTGCTTTATCACAATTAGGGGGCAAACAGGATTTAAACAAGAGTTAAATGAGAGCTAAACAGGAAATGTCCTATGTTTATCACAGGACATTTCCTGTTTAACTCTTGTTTAACTCTCATTTAAATGCTGTTTGCCTCCTAGTGTGATAAAGCAGTAAGGTGACAGCTCCACTTTCCCCCCTCTCTTCTATAAAATGTTGTAGCTACTTTAGCATCATGTCTTGAGAGCAAAAGAGAAAGATGATAAAACAGAAGAAGAATGAAATATCAATAAGCAGCTAAGTTATTCAACAACATTCCCATTAGTTTATCTCTCAGGGCCTCGACAGACCAGCACTAAACACTGGCATTGTGGCAAAGTGGGGGCGCAGCAATTGCATGCCATAAGCCCCGACTCCACTCAATGCCAACGTGATGCCACGAGCTCCACTGCACAGCAGGAGGCTTCACAGTGCTCCATTGATGCAGCATGTATATGTGCTTTGCCAAAGGAGCACCAAAAAGCTGCAACACCAGCATCTATGGTGCCCTTTCTGTGGTGCAAAAAGGAGCCAGTTTTTGTAGCTCCTTTTTGTGCCACAGAAAGGCCAGATTTGGGCCACAGTGTGCAGCTGCTTCTGCCCCAATCCAGCTAGGAAAGACATAGCATCCGGCCCCTCTTATTGCTTTATCGCACTATGACACAAACATGATTTAAACAAGAGTTAAACAGGAAATGCCTGATGTTTATCATAAGACATTTCCTGTTTAACTCTCATTTAAATCCTGTTTGCCCCTAGTGTGATAAAGCAGTAAATTAGGGGCTGTCTGTCTCAGTTTCCCAGTCCTTTGTTTTGTCTGATTTCTGCATCACTTTGCAGCTTAAACAACACAAAAATGTGGTAGGAAAATCTGTGTGCATTTCCATGTACATTTCTCTTGATGCACACATTTCCCCCTCATATTAGCAAATATTCAGATTTTTACAAGTAGTTTTCCCTTGTGTAACAGTTTATGAACAAATGTTCAACTTGAAAGATACTTGGCTTGGTACAGCATGGATCTTCTTATATTCTTGTCCAAGTACAATTAGGGTAGGAGAGGTATAATAAGACATCATGTCGGTACTATGAACCACATCTAAGTGTTTGCATTTACTCAAAAAAAAATTGTAACCTTTATAACAAGAATTTATTATTAATCTGTTTATGCAGTAACTGAGTGAAGGGGCTGCACATGTACAAAGGCCTTGACCCCTATGCCACATGTTGAATCTGAGTTTTGAAGATCCTATCCATTATGTTGATAGATGGCTGTTATTGCTGTTTGCCATTAAACTTGTGGTTTAGCTTGTGGTCATCCTGTTAATGAAAGACATCCATGAGCTCCAGTCATCAACCGCCCTACTCAAGTCTGGGAAACTCAAAGTTGTGGTTTCCTTGAGTGAGTCATGAACTTCCTCTTTTCACTTCCACTTTATAGGGCATTATTCCCTTTTCCAGAGAATCAAGTAGTCTATGATATATCCAAAGTATGATAGCCTCATTTTAATCATTTTGTTTTCTAGTGAAAATTCAGGCATGATTTGTTCTAGCACTAATTTGATTTGCTCTAGGATCCATTCATTTTTGGATCTTTTTGGTAGATACCATGGACCACAAATGCCAGAGGTAGGCTGGTGACTTTCATATCAGCAGGGTAATGAAGCCACTCTGGGCTGTAGTCTGAGTTAAATATACTATCAGTGAGCTGAACCCTATCTACAAATTGGTTCAGCACCCTGGAGCAATGTTGAGATCCCACTGACAGGGAAACTATCAGCCACCATTGTCATTATTGCATCTCAGAATGGAATATTTATTGTTTGCAGAGCGTATAAGAGACGGGTTCAGCCAATATATTGATCCAAGGCAAACTCAAACATATCAAACACTTTTTAACAGCTACCATGTCTCAAATCTGACATTTATTTAACAACACTATTGAATTAAGCATTGCCAGGGGAAAAAAGATTTTGACAGTATTATTGGAAGTTTCACAGATTAAAAAAATGGCAGAAAAGTTCATTTCATTAGCTGATTAGGCTTATTGTTGTTGTGTATAAAGTATAAAATACATGATTCTGTAGTCATTCTGGAGCACAGAGAATAAAGCATTTATGAAAGTTTACTAGTGGTCATATTCAGATAGACTGAGATTAACCATCATGTTCAATTATGATTTCATAATCGTAAACTAAAAGTATCTCCTTTGTTCATATTTTATCATAACCATATTTTTCTATAAAGAAGGAACACCTACACCTTTGAAATTTCACCATTATCCTTTTTGAAAAGACCAGTGGTTTTGAACTCAAATCCTCAATTTTGAGAGTAGGCCCTATTTCCCTGGAGCTCAAAAATATCTATGTTCCATCCATCTGTTGTTGTGGCAGAATATTCAACATTGAGTGGCTGGCTATTTTGAGTTTTGACTTCAAAGGTGACAGTGTGTGTGTGTGTGGGGGGGGGGGTGTAATGAAATAAACAAAGCACAGTATGTCATTTCAAGATTTGTAAAAATGGTGCCTCTCCTCCTCCATTAGCTCACAATATTATTCTGTGACCATCCAGGGAATATTTATTAATAATGGATTTTTATTGACTAAGGTAGTATTTTCTTTGGAAAAGAATCACATGGGAGTCATACTAGTTATCAATTAACATTTATTTTTGCATCTTGGTAATTCCAAATGATATTCTGATTTAGAAAAAATGTCTATACCAAGTTTGTAAGCATATAATTTTTTATATGAAGGAGATATTTGGAGAGACACCCTTACCCCCACTGCTAATTGTCCACCTTTGTCATGCCTATTCAGTGTCCCATCCAGCTTAAAGTGGAATCATGCTACTCTCCAGTTGTTCTCGGTGGTAAAGAATCAAGCAGCTGTTGTTTGTAGCACATCCCAATAATTCTAGTCACATAAATCAAAATGATAAATGGTGGAATTCACAGTCCCACAGCTGCTGGAGGGTTACATGATCCCCACTTTTCCCAAATCCTATTTTTAGGGTGAACTTGAAGAGGGGATGTCCTCTTTGATTCTCTGGTGTTGAATATCTATATAGTAGGAATTGGATTTTGTGTGAAGCACTTCCAGATGTTCAAAGGAAAGTGAGCAGCTTCATTTCCTCATATGTACACTAAAATCATTGGATTGAGAAAGATCTTTTTAAGCATTTGGTCTCCTCACCCCTATACTCTCTTAGCCTCAAAGGAAGACAAAGCAAATATTGCCTCTGAGCAAATATAGCCAAGAAAACCCAGTGATAGGTTAGGGCCTTAGGGTTGCCATAAGTTGGAAAAGGAGGCACACAACAGTAACAAGCAACAGCAGTGTACATTGTCAGAAGGTGATATATAAAACTGAATTGTTTCGTCCCTTCTGATTTTATGCTAATTTTCTAAAATTATTCCTAGATTTTATTTTTTAAAACAAACAAACAAACAAACAAAAGCAACAAATTGAGACCTATTTCAAAATACACTTTCTGATGTCAAGGATTTCTTCAATTGCTTTGTCACTAGTTCGGGGGGGGGGGGGGAGTATGCTGTCATCTGAGCACGGTTCAACAACATCTTTATTATTTCCTCTCCAACATTCATGTGGTTGTGGGGTCAACTTTCAGCTCTGGTGGAGGTGAAATGTACATGCCCCTGGCCGTTTTGGTTGATTTAAAGGGAGCTTCTTTCCATCCTCTATTTAGTGGCTGTCACTAGAAAGTGAGACCTTCTGAACTCCACTGTTCACAGCTGGGATCATTTGTGTCTTTTCATGTGGTTAATGTAGCCATAGTTGTGTTTTTCTTTTTCTTCCCCCTTTGTCTTTTCCTCTTCCTCCTCCTCCTTTTTCTAGAACAAGATTACAAAAACACCTGCTCAGACTTGTCTTTTCTTAATGAATAATCTGTATAGCATTAAATGGCACTACAAACCAATTATAGTAGCTTAGCAAGCAGGTGTGTGATAACAAAGCCATTATATGTCATTGTTGTTTATAAATATGTAAAAGAAAATCTTATAACAGGACTTTAAATTCATGAATGTGACCTCATGAAAAAAATAAATGTATTGTGTTGATATGGGAGTGCTTGAGTGAAATCATCTAAACTTGTTATTTTCTCTTTCTTTTTCTCTTCTTTCTATAGGTAAGTGAAAGTTTTGATTTTCCTGTACCCTCAGGATCACATCATACAGAAGTGACGAGAAGTTCCTTCTTTTGTCTGACTCAAAACTCGGTATTTGAACTGAACTGAATTGAATTTATTTGAATGTGAACTCTGATATTCAGTGCAGATGTTTGTGAGAATTTGCCAGTATGCCAAGCTGCTTGCAACGATTAAATGTGATGTTCATACTGTTGATGAAAGAATGTGAAATAGATTTGTGTGTTACAGCATTTGGCCTGGAGTGGCTCATGATTTTTGGTGACCATAGCCATGGTCATGCAAGGGCATCCATATGCAGCTTTTGTCCCCCCATGCTATCTCTGAGGTTTCCAACAGGTCCTCTTGTTTAATGTAAGAATTTTACATGTTGGGTGTACTGCCTGAACTAGTTGTGCAGTCCTATATGTTAGCCTGAACATCTGTTTATAAAGGGTTGTTAACAGTAGACTCATTTGTCTGTGCATGGGATAATAAAACCAATTGTTTGACCAACCATGAAATAATGAGATCAGACACGGTATTGGGGATTAAACAAGGGCTATCTTTATTGTCTTAAAACCTAGTGAAATGTTTAAGATGTGAGGCTGAGAAAACAAAATGGCAGGGGCTGATACAAGATTAGCTGAGGCACAGATGCCAACCAATGATACTTCCCCAACCACCCTTGGGCAAAACAGTAGACCACAAGGGTAATCCAGAGAGATTGGTTGCCATCTCGGATGTTCATTTTGGAAGGCAACTTGGAGGGCTCCTTCCCAAGCCCCATGACTTTTTAAGAAGTAGCAAGGCCCTAGATCATCTCCAAAGCCAGACTGATGTTTTGTGAAGGGGGATGCATCAGCATAGCAAAAAAAAAAAAGAAAAAAAAAGGGGGGGGCAAGCCTCTACCCACAAAGCTTCACATAGGCCTGTAATGCTTGTTGAGGACATAATGTAGCATCAGCAGAGCATTCGAGTCTTACATCCATCCCCTTACCTTTCTGATCAGTTTTGGAAATCTTGATCCAGATCATGAAACTGCACCCTGGCAGAGTTAAATTATTGAAAATCAGCACCCTGATTGAGCTATCTTTTTTGGAAGCCACCATTAGATTGCTAATATGAAGTGCCCCAAAAGAGATATGTGAAGAGCGACGGGCCCTTAAATACCATGCCTCTCATTCCCTGCATATGATCTCACTTGGCTTTATGGGTCTTTTGGGTTTCACTTGGCTCTATGGGTCTCCCCTGGTCTCCTCTCATGGTGGCCAACAAAGTGTCTTTTTCCCTGCAGTGCTGTTTGCTACATGTCTCAGGAACCAACACTTCTTTTCCTTTCAGAACAGACAGTCCTGTTATAGTAAGCTTGGTAAATCTGGTAAATTCCGATGCTTCCTGGTAACATGTAAGACATTAAAAGATTGAAATTTACCAAGCTGACATTTAACAGTAAAATTCAAAGGCAGCTGAATGCCTCAGCAAATGTCAAAATATCATTCTCATTTATAGATATTTTATGCCTTGAATGTAAACAGCTTTTTTTTTTTTTTAAAGAGCACTATGGCAAATACATACACACATGCATGCATCATCCATTTCTTGTGGTTTCTCAGCCAAATTTTAAAATGACTAGTCAGTGTCAGCATCCTACAGATTTTTTATATATCACAATGAGTGTGTAAACTGCCTGTTGTAATATCTCAATAAAACACAGTAGGAAAGACTGTTGAAGTAATCTTATAGCAGAAGAGCTTGTTGGTTTTCTTAGCAAACAAGTATTGGCAAAATATTTTTTCCATGATGCACAGCCCCTGTATTTCTTAGGTGACCAGATCCGAAGGGGACTACAGGACTGATATTCTTTTACAATGTGTATCGAAATAGGAATTTTGAGAGAATGTACTTCAGTTCATTTGCATGCCATCATGCTGTGTTCTGTAAACATTAGAAGGAAAAGGCTATTATCTGAAAGGAATTCATAAACTTATGATGAGGCCAGTAGACAGCCAGTAGTAGGAATACATACTATGGTAAAAAGAACTAGTCTTCTCTCGCTCTAGACACAGAAGCAAAAATTATGCTGTTACTCTGATAGAGCATTTATACAAATTCTCCCTAATTACTGCTAATTTGTGATTGCTAACAGGTCAAATGGGATATAAACCTGGATTTGTGGGAAATTTAAAGAAAAGGCCCATTCTCAGTGGGTATTCACCACCATCAATTAATTCCTTTAAAGATAGTTTTGCTGAAGTCTTACAGATAATCTGATACTACTATTCTTTGGATTTAACTTGTCACATTGATATAAAGAGGAGAAAGTCACACCACATGCTGCAGGTCAGTCCAATAATTGAGAAGATTCTATAGAAATTATGTTAACTTTTTAGGACTAAATATTAGCTCGTGTTTTTGTGTGAAAGAGATTTTGTAAACTGAGGACATTATATGGGGGTGGGGTGTGTGTATGAAAATGTTTCACGTAATTAGTGCATTCACTAATCCATGCTCAAGAAATACTGTTATTAGGAACAAATGAAAGTACACAAAATTGCCAGCAAGGTTTTGAGATCTTTATGTCACTAACACAAGCAAGATGTTACCAAAAAAAAAAAAAAAAAAAACAGGTTTAGGGAACAGTTCTGAAGTCAGGAGGGATGCATGGTACATTTTTGAAACAAGATGGAGAAAGAGAGCCAAACACAGAAAGATTAAGCTTTTCAGGGTATACCTAAGACTATAAGCACAAACACTGAATAGCTGGATCCCCATTTTTGATATTATTTGGCCCCATGTTTGAAAACACACAGACCAGCTGTTACTTGAGTTTATCTACCTTGGACAAGTCTACCTTTGACAAGTCTACAACAACACAAACTTTTCCTAGTAATTTTTTTTCCTAGTTGTTACTAGAGCTGGAAAAGCTCTAGTAACAGCTGGAATGTTTTTTTTAAAACAATCTGGAATATTTGTGCTGTTGTCACTGTGAGCCTCCAAGTCATTTCTAACTTATAGTAACACTAAGACAAACTTGTAATGAGATTTTCTTGGTGAGATTTTTTTAGAGGGGTTTTGCCTATGCTTCTCTCTAATGCCGAGAGAGTGTGACTTGCCCAAGGTCACCCAGTGGGTTTTCATGACTGAGGATTTGAATCCAACTCTCCAGAGTCATAGTCAAATGCTCAAACCACTACATCATGCTGTCTCAGGGGCGCAAATGAAACATCAACCAAAAGTGACTATAAACAACTATAAATTGTAGTAAGATGTGGTCCCAGAGACATTCTTTCATGCACAAAAGCCACAGTTTATAAAAGCTATAAAACATTCAATTCATTCTCATCTGCATTTGAATCTCAAGCAAGAGCACTCTGATTGCCTATTAGTTGTGATGCTGTTGACTCAAATTACAGATAGAGAGATAGTAAATACATGCACAAACCATGAATTGTCTTGACAATAAGTGTTGGTTTTTCCCATTTTTATACTAGTTTACTTTCCCCTTTATATGTTTATATACTCAGCAAATGACATTTGGGGACAGTCAACATTATTAGGTGTTTGGAAAAGCACAAACAACTGTTGAGCCCCTCTCTGGAGGCCATTTTTCTAGGGACTGTTTTGCCAAGATTCTGTCCATCTCTATGATGAACAGAGTGAGAACAGATGCAACATGTATAATAAAAGAATATGTAAGGAAAAGGATAATATATCTGGCAGTTTCTGATGCTTTCAGGCCTGGAACTAATTCAGGCCACAAGCCTGTACTTTCTCACTGTACAGTGGGCCCTTGGCTCCAGGAGCCCTTGTGGATACCAAAACCAGAAGATGCACATTAGGGCTGGAGCTAGGGTTTGGGAGCTTTAAAAAACTTCGCGGTTAAACCCCAGCTTTTACACCTGCAGGGCATTGAGCGTTTTAATTAGAAGTGAAGTCCACACCACGCATGCTCCCAACCCACGATCCATTATGGGGGGGGGGGGTGTCCCTTATATAAAATGACAAAATCAAGGTTTGCTTTTTGGAATTCATATATTTTAAACCTATTTTCAGGCATGAATAGTTGAATATATACATAAAGAATCCATGGATAAAGAAGTCCAATTGTATATTCTTGTGAGTCCTATGCACATTTTTTCCCATTGAGATCAATAGGTCAGGGACAGAGCACATTTTTGATGGTTTAAAGTAGCAGATTCAGGCTCTGCATCTCAATTTTTTTTTTTTTTTTAAAAAAGAATCTCTGGTTGAAAATTTCTGAATGATTTTTTCATGGGATGATGATGATGATGATGATGATGATGATTAACCTTTATTTATATAGCACTGTAAATTTACACAGCACTGCACATACATTATTTTTTAATTAAACAGTTCCCTGCCCTCACGCTTACAATCTAAAAATACGAATATGAAGAAAGATTGGCAAATATGGCCAAGAATGGACTGATATTCAGGATCCAGCATGATGTAGTGATTTAGGTATTGGTCTATGACTCTGGAGACCATGGTTCCTGCTGGGTGACCTTTGGCAATGAAACCCCACTGGATGACCTTTTGGAAAGTCAAATTCTTTCAGCATCAGGCAAAGGCAATGGCAAACCTCCTCAGAACAAATCTTGCCAAGAAAACCCCATGATGGCCTTAGGGTCTCCATAAGTCAGAAATGACTTGGAGGCACATAGCAACAACAACAACACCACAAACTTTTCCCAGTAAAAATTAAATGAGGACCCAGATTCTGAAATTTGGGAACTGATCTCATTTTGAATTACAGCTGGTCCCCCACATTTGTGGCTTTGACTTCTGTGGTTTTCATTGATACGTTCTCAGGAATCTCTTGGTCCTCCAATACAAATCTGTATAGAGTTGTACTGGAGAATCTAGAAGTTCCTAGAGAAAACACTTCTCTAGGTATTTGTAGGTCCTCCAGCATGATTCTATGATCAACTTCTGGCAAAGGACCAGAGGACCTGGAAATGCCTAGAGAGGTGTTTTATTAGGTAAAAATAATAGTGTTCTTTCATATGTGGGTTTTGTACATTCACAGGAGTCCTTCACCCCTAACCCTAGTGAATGTGGAGGTACCATTGTAGTGTTCTTTCCCTCAGGAATATCTGCATTTATCAATCTCATTGGCTGCTTGATGATAATAGAATTGGAAGAGGTCTTATTGCCCATCAAGTCCAACTCCCTGCTCAGTGCATAATCTCTTGGTAAAGCACATCCAGCAGGTTCTTTTTGAAGATATCCAGAGAAGGAAACCCCCATCACCTCTTTAGGCAATTACTTCCATTGCTGAATTGCTCCTACTGGCTAAAAGGAAATTCCTCGCAACCATTTGGGTGGGGTCTCCTTTTCTGGACATCTTCAAAATGACTGTGGATAGCTACCTGCTGGGGATGTTTTACCAAGAGATGGGTTGGAGTTTATGGCCCATGAGGCCCTTTCCAACTCAATGATTCTATGATTCCATGATGTCACAGTTACCAGAAACAAATCATCGGCCCAAAATAGCTACTGTGCTGAATGTGTATGCATGGTTAATTTGCACTATTCAAAGCCAAAATGCACCCAACATCTATTCCTGAGGCAGCATGCATTTCATCCCATTTCTATGCTTGGCAGGTGAAAAACAGGTCTTTTCACAGGAAAATTGGAACCCAAGGCTTTCATGGCTGGCAGCCACAGGGTTTTTTTTTTTTGGGGGGGGAGGGGGCTTTCAGGCTATGTGACCATGTTCTAGAAGAGATCCTTTCTGATGTTTCACCAGCATCTGTGGCTAGCATCTTCTCTGAAGTTAGTTTTAAAAAAAAGTGTCCTGAGCTTGTTTCAGCTGGTTTAAATCTGATTTTTTTTATTCCACAGGGAATGTAAAATAGTTCTGACACATAATATGCTACTTCAAAAAGCAAATATCTGGCCCATTTTAGATTGGCAAAAAGAGGTGTGATGAAGGCTGCATGAAAGCCCAGTCTTTAGATGAGAAAAAGGGAAAGTGTGCCATGAAAACGCTATTTTGGCACTTTAAGGGAGAAGAAACGCCTTTAAAAAGGTGCTTGATTTCCCCACTCCTTTTTTAAAAAGAGCACGATAGCGCTAGTGCATCTAAAGACTAAGGTGTAGTTGCGCAGTTAAATGGGGCTCTGTCTCTTTAAGGCACCTATTTAAAGGCAGCGCTCCAGGTGCGGAGCATAATGGATCGTGGGTTGGGAGCATGCGTGGTGTGGACTTCACTTCTAATTAAAACGCTCAATGCCCTGCAGGTGTAAAAGCTGGGGTTTAACCGCGAAGTTTTTTAAAGCTCCCAAACCCTAGCTCCAGCCCTAATCCAAACCCTAGACATGCGCAGTAGGGACTCTGGGATGCCGTTACTGTTATTCTACTGTGGATAACATGTCCATTCATTCACAAAATAAGGGGGTTCATTCATGATGCACCAGTGCAACTGCACAGTTTAAAAAAGGCAGAGAAACCGCAATGATAAACTGCTGAACCTTTAAAAAAATTTTCCTTGCCGGCTGCGAATTGCGCAATTGTGCAACTGTGCAGTTCCCATGGCAATGATAATTTGACTGTATGCTGTACCTGTGCAATTGTGCAGTTCGCAGCCGGCAAGGAAATTTTTTTTAAAGCGCAGCTAAAAGCCGCGTTCATTGCCGCCCATGTAGCTGCTCCGCCTGTGTTTGTAGCGTTCTGACAGCTTCCCATGTAGCTGCTGAGCCACAGAAAAAACCTCAGATAAGTCGTTCCCAAACCCCTCAGTCTAGCAGCCCTGTACCTTTTAAATGCACACCTAGGGCTTGCAGTGTAGCTGCTAAGCATTAAGGAAAGGGCAACTTCATGTCACACTTTCCTGCCAATCTAAAAAAGCCCCTTTGTTAGTCTGTGCATCTTTTAAAAGAAGATGTAACACTCCTGTCCCATAAATTTCCACTAAAAAGTGTTGTTGTTGTTGTTGTTGTTGTTGTTGTTAACTGCCCTCAAGTCAACTATGACTCATGCAACTCTGTGGATGAGACAACTCCAAGACTCCCTGTCCTCCACTGCTCTGCTTAGGTCCCATAAATTCAGACCCATAACCCCCCCTGATTGAGAGGCTGTGCAAACTGCTCCTAAGGGGCAGCCTGCAGGTACCTCCATTTTTGCTGGATCGGGGAAGCAGAAACTGCATGGTGCAGCCTCGATCTGGCCTTTCCAGGGAGCAAAAAGGAGCTGCAAGAAGCAGCTCCTTTTGGGGCCTGAAAAGGGTGCAATAGCCATGATGGTGTGATTTTACAGCACTCCGGTGCTGCATCGTGCAGACACACAGCGCTGCAATGCTGTGTGTTGTGTGGTGCAGCACACAGCATCACACCATCCTGGGGGTGGAACTGGGGCATGCATCATGGAGATGCTATCCCCCAACTCCACCCCCAGGCTGGCCCAATGCTGAACATTAACTGGACACATTCAGCAGAGTTGGCCCTCCATATCCACAGATTCAACCATCCATGGTTTTGAATTATTTTTAAAGTAATAAATTTAAAAAACAACAACAACGAAGCCTTGATTTTGCTGTTTTAAATGAGGGACACCATTTAACTATGTCACTGTATTTAATGGGACTTCAGCATGCACAGATACCAAGGGCCCGCTATATGTTTCTTTTTTCCCTAAAAGCTCTCGGTCTACCAGTAATTGTATTTGGGATGCCTGCTAGGCAGGGTTAGAATCTGAGTTAGGAATAGTAATGCTTTGTTTTTGTATGCCAAACTTCATTTAAGAGAATGTTTGCTTGTTAATTCCTCACTCCAAATTAATCTAAGCTTCCTAATTTATGTCTCTTTGTACTTTTGCTTTCATCTCCACTTAGCTGTTATTTGCTCATTACCCTCCCTAGAAATCTCCTGTCCTTGCCATTGATCCCACTGTGGCTCCCCGATACGGCAGCTATTTTGCAGAAACTTTAGGGGTGGGTAGCAAAGTCTTTGCCCAAACAAGATTATAAAAGAAATTGGCATATCATTTACAGTGGCCTCCTTATCATTATCATTAGTGTTAATGCCTTCATCAGTTCCCCAGCGACAGCAGGGCCTCTGGGGCCTTTCTGTCTCCTGACAGCAGAGACACCAGTGTGCAGATTAATATGCAGCTCTGTTTATGCTAATGGAAGCTATTTGTAACATTAATATTTTCTTTCATAATTTTAAAAAATACCAATAATAATAACAACAATAATAATGGTTTATCTTGAGGATTTGAGCTTTAATGTGCTTTGTGGGAGCTGGAAAGCAGAAAACAAAAGCCAATGACCTAATTTTTATCACAGAGAGGAGGAAGACTGAAGGTGATCCTTTATTAATGGCACATTAGTTGTTGCTATAACATGCTGCCCCTTCCAAAAGCCTGGGCAGCAGCAAGGCCTTGGCTGATGGATTGCCACTATCTTTTACATGGCCTTGTCTGAGCAATGAAATCTGATATACTGGAATTTCATAGGTAAAGTGTTTCATTTATGTTTTAGTGTAGGACTAGCAAAATAAGCTATCTCCTAGCAAGCTTGGGAGGACATCCAAAATGTTTTGATCAGCCAACATGTGACTAACCAGAAGCTACCTAAACATGCTAGAGTTTTCAACGTGCATCCCACTAGTTATGTGTTAGGAAAAAGACTAAGCCATGTATAACAAATTTCTCCAACATTTGTGCCTAGAGAGATCTGTGGCACACTTTAGACCAAAACTGTATAACGTGCAGCCCTTCACTTTTTGGGATTCAACTCCCATTAGTCCTAGCCAGCATAAGCAGTGAAGAGAGATTGTGGGAATTTCATACCCTCCACTATTTCACAGATGAAAACCAGGACACATGTGTCCAAGCAGCATCAGACTGTGATCAAGATGGGAGGGATATTAATGAGGAAGATCATGTAAGCTAGGAGACACTGTATCAGTATGCATTTGCCTGGGAAGGGCAAAATTCCACCCGACCTGTCCTCTCCCTCCACTGAATTAATGAAATGCAAACTACTCTTGCACTTTGAACTCAGTTTGCAGCAACTGAAGTTGACTGAGGATAAGGGGGAAGTGAGAGAAGACAAGAGAAACCAGAACATTTTTAAAGTGGCTGAAAAAGTGAGATGACAGAGGAGTAATCAGACCTGTCCCTCCAAATTGGGACAGTTTGAGAGTATGGAGTTCCAATCTAGCAACAGCTGGAGAAGCACATATTTCCCAATTAATGGTGTAGAATTTCTAGCCATTGAACAATTTCTGTCTAAATGCTGAAGTATAACAAAGAAGGATTGTCAAAACATCAAAGGCCTGTACCTGACCACTGTTTTTGCTTTCTTATTGAGATTTTTCTTGACGCTATCCTTTTCAGCCTCAAGGAAACATTATGCACTATCTTTTGTTCCACTGGCATGGGTTTTTCTATGTCAGGTTGTTAACATTTGATTTTTTTTAACGTAAGTAAATAAAAAAAAGTTTTTTGCAAGATGGTGGATTGAGAACCTTTAAAAATTGCTGTAATTAGGTTCTCTGGGAGAGCATTATGATATTTAATAGGCCCCTTAGTGATAATTTTAGTAGCCTAGCCTGATGCCTGACAAAATACTGTACACAGCATGTTTAATGTTGTTTTAATTAACAGCTCTTAAAAGAAAATGTCAATTATGTTTCTGTAGGTTCAGGCCTTACGCTGATAATAAGAATATTCCTTACTTTGAAATGAGACGACAGAATGGCTGATTTCTTCACAACTATGGGGAGGGGGTGGCAGTGTACTTTCTTCAGTTTCCAAAAGTTGCATTTATTTTTTTCACACTTCTAGAATTATGTTCTCAGAAGACAATGGAGATAGATTGCTCTTGTTTTCCCAACAGCAAACCCTTTGAAAAGTTGATGATACAAAGCACCTGCAGCCGTTAAACAGTCTTTTCAATTATAAATTTTCCTCCTTCTGTCAGGGGTAAATAACTTTTTGCATGTTTAAGAGAGAGAGAATACTACAAGCTCTCAGGACACTTGAAGACAGGAGAGATGCTTCCAGGTTATCCAAGCTTTTTGAAAAGCATTAAGCTGTAGATCATTGGCATGAATCCTATTAAAAAATAAACAATATTTGTCTATATGTTGGATTACCATTTAGCAATTGATGCAGAGGGTCTATTCTAGAGGACCCAGGGAAGAGGGGACTTGTGAAAGGTTCTACCATGGCCCTGTATCCCTCATGGATAAGTTAGAGTCCCCCCCCCCCCCCCATTGCATCTGAAGAGACATAAGACTATGAGGAGGAATGTTTGCTGTTGCTCTTAAACATGTGCTAAAAAATAGGTGTGTACCTTGAAGAGATGAGATCTCTTTCAACCTTTATTAAGGCACACTGAGTAACATTCCAATCCAATGGGCCACAGAAGAACAGGTGGTGAAGGTAAAAGAGAGAGAGAGAGAGAGAGAGAGAGAGAGAGTAATGAGTTATCTTGGGAAGGTGGTCATTCAAGGAGTCAAAGATCAGATCTGACAGGAAGGATTTTTGTTGAATAACTCAGGCAATTTTGAAGAGCAGACTTTTTTTAAAAAAAGGAAAGCACATTATACTTTCACTATAAAACAAATTTTGCATTTAAAAGAATACATATTATACTATCATTATAAAAAGAATGCCTGTATCTGAGGCCCAGCACTTTGTCCCGGCCTGTGGGTGGAGCATCATGATACTGGATGCCCTGACTCCATTCCCAGGGTGACCTGATGTTGTGTGCCATTCCAGACAGAGCATGGCATCATGGCACAACTCCAGTGCTGCATCCAGATGATGAAGCGCCAAAGGGATGCCATACAGCCATGCTGGTGTGGCCATGGCGCCCTTTGGAGGGTGAAAAAAGGTGCCACTTTTTGTGGCTCCTTTTTGTGTCCTCCAGAGGCTAGATTGGGGCTGTAGCATGAAGTTGCCACAGTCCCAATCCGGCCAGGAAATGGGTGGCCACAGGCTGCTCCTTTGGAGCTGTCCATATAGCCCCTAAATGACAGATATGGGTGGTAACTCCAGTTAGCACATAATAACCTTAAAGTAGAATTATTGCAGAAAATCAACAGTGGTTTGAGTGTTGGACTATGATTCTGGAAGCCATGGTTCAAATGCATGCTAAGCTGTGGAAAACCATTGGATGACCTTGGAAAGGTCACACTCTCTGAGACTCAGAGGGAGGTAAATGCAAACCACTGTGAAGAAATCTTGCCGGGAAATCCCCATGAATAAATTGGTATGTTTTTAATTTTATGTCTCGATGATTTTAATGTGGAATAATCATTTTACTCCTGTGTTTGTGTGTTTTAACCTATGTGTTTATATGGGTTCAATGTATTTAGTCATCTATTGTATTTTAATCGGTGTTGCACCTTGCCTTGAGCCTTGGGGGAAGGCAGCTAAGAAAATTGTTGTGGTGCTGCTGTTATCATCACAATCACCACCACCACCACCATCATAATTATCCATCACCATCATCATCATGATGCCGTAAGTCAGAAAACAATTAAAAACACACATGAATAACAGAATTATTGCAGTCGCAAACCTGGACATTTCTTAAGCTTCTTAAGCTGGGCATTTGCATGTGGTATTAATTTCAAAAAGGTGTTATTTTTCAAGCCATATCTATTGTTCCTTATCTTAAGAATATGTGGAATTTACTGGTAAGAATTCTAGGTATAGTCTCTGACTGTTTGACCTATCATTCATTCAAAGGTTCATTTACCCAACCCACATAGTCCCCTCTCCTTTTATTATATTGTTGTGCTGCTTCTTCCTTTTGTAGTGGAAGATTCAGAGCAACCTGTCTCTGGTTATTTTCCATCAGAAGAGAGGGTGCATTGGAGTCATGTTACAGAAATCTCTCTTTACAGATTTACACACTGTAAAGAAACAAATGTGAATCAGCAGCCAACCCTATTTCCCAGGCAAAATCAGGTCAGGCCTGAGAGGCAGCAATTTCACAGCTCTTCAAAAGCTTCCCCTCTGGGCATTGTCACAGGATATTCTCAGTCCTTGGCAGCTACAATTTTGAGTCCACCTCTGCTGACTTTAGCCACATTGCCATAAGCTGAGCAGGCTGCAAGCAAGCCAACATCATGTGCTGAAGTCAGCATGCACCAAATTTTAGAGACTGCATTGCTACAACCGCCTGCATCCTTTGTGAGCAGAATGTGGGAGCATGGAAAAACATCATTTTTCTTGACACTATGCATGAAAAAACAAGATTTGGAATCTGGAAAGATTTTGTGAATTGGCCTTCCAGCCAGATAGACAACTGTGGCAGCCCAATCTTTCCTGGGGAGGGGAGGGGAGAAGGGTTGCTCCCTGGAGTGTAGCTATGGGAGGGCAAAATAAGGGCATTACCTCCCCAAATAAGAGTTGCCTCCCCCGTTGTTTTTTCCTCTTTGGTCCACAAATCTCTAACGTATCTGTAACTTAAAATTTTAGTTGCACATTTAGAAATATAGTTTAGGCATCCAAAGAAAAAGAGTAGACCAAGTTACCAAGGGAATGTGAACACAGCAAGTAGAGGAATTCTAGGTGTGAGCAGTTTTCAGACTCTCACTTTGAGTAAGGCTAGCCATTTGGAAAGTGGAGGAAAATTTCATTTTGGGGACATCAAACTTATTTAGAGAGCAAACATCCCTGCCTGCATCCTCCTACTTTCATTTTTCTTCCATCTTGCTTCTTCTATCCCTGGTCATCTCTTGGTGACTCAAGCTACTCTCCACGGACCCCATCAGAGTCACTCTGCCAAGGAGTATACCCTGCTTCAAGAATCATACTTCTCCAGCAGGCTCAATGTCTGACTAGGAGAGGTTCTCTAAAGACTCACACACTTACAGCACAATGTCCAAACCATACATAGTTTGAGACATATTTGTCCAACCACGGCTGTATGAGTAAGGATTTGGGAGTAAGGGAGCTCTAATGGTGCAGTGGTTAAATGCTGGTACTGTTGTGAGTTCGAACCAACATGGTTCCGGGTTGACTCAGACTTCCATCTTTTGTAGGCTGGCAAAATGAGTACCCAGCTTGTTGGGGGTATTTGGCTTACACATTGTAAACCACTTAGAACGTGCTTAGTTCCTATGAAGTGGTATAGAAATGTAATGTGCTATTTGGGTGTCCCCAGATTTTAGGGGAGCAGTAGCTACCCAGTTGTATTTACTGTGCATACTAGTTACTGAAAATTCCTCCTGCTTCCATTTGTCAGTGTTAATGTTTTCTAACTCCCACCTCCATTTTTCCATATTATGGGTTTGTTGCATAAAGTGCTTCATTAGTGGAAGGACCCTAATATTTTCCAGAATCTCTGTGTACTGTATCTCCTCATACAGAAGCTAGCTCATAACCCTAATTATTTTTCTTAGGAACAGGTGTATAAAATAAAAGGTCAATGGCACAGCAGTGGAAAACAAGGTGGCCTGGAGAGAACTGTATCTCAAGCAGTTCTCCAGTAATAAGGAAGTGAGCACCTACTGATACTCTGACATTTCTAACACACATCCCTTGTTTATCACTTGGTTACAACTACTATTGGTAGCAACAAACTACCAATAAAAATGACAAGTTTCATTAGCAGTGTTTGTGTCATTTTTTTTTAAAAAAAATCTTACTGCTTTTAGAAGCTTTTGGCTTTCAGAAACTCACTTTCACTGATTTCCTGGGATCATCCCCCTGCTCTAAGTTGTACTTCCACTTGCACTTTCCTACCACTTTGGAAGAAAACAATCCACCAAATTTAGCAAATCATGCTCCCTCATCTTCTTGAGTTAAATTAGGCTCCATAACCTGAGCATAATCAAAGAACACTTTTTAAAAGTTCTGTTCCTAAAAAAATATTGTTTGATCATCCTGAGTTCTATCCAGTTCTTACGAATATTAATTTCAAACAATAATTAGTTACAGTTATGATTCCAAGACTTACTCAATTGCTGTCAAAGAGTATTGTTAACTGCCCTCAAGTCACCCCCATCTCATGGCAACCCTGTGGATGAGATCCCTCCAAGCTCCCTCTATCCTTCACTGTTCTGCTTAGGTCTTGCAGATTCACACCCATGGCTTCCCTGACTGAGCCTGTCCATCAGCCGTGTGTTCTCCTTTTCTTTCTGGTGCCTTCCACCTTCCCTAGCATTATTGTCTTTGGCAGTAGTTACCCTTTATAACTATAGACTGTACTTACAGTTGGGCCACACAAGTGAGGTGATCCCTCACTAAATTACTCATCATAGCAATTGGCAATTTAGTCTTACTTTTTGTTACTAGGAGAAAAAAAATCTAAATAACTATAATGACTAAATTCTTGAGATCTGGGTCTAGTGCTGTCACTTGGGACTTGCATGGTAGCAACAAGCATGGTAGCAACAAGATAAGGTACTGTATTAGATAAGGAAAGGCAATCCTCTAATGTTTCTTTCTTCCAGCTCCGTGTATGCTGTGTATCACAGCTGCACTATCATGGGATTTTGTTGATTTGTAAAAGTGAAATGCACAAACCAAAGATTCAGACTGCCAGTTTCTCTCCCTCCAGTAGATGGACTTAGATTTGCTTTGTGTCATTTTGTTTCCCCAGACCCATCCCCACAGGATGCCCCCCCCAAGCCCAAATACCTGTTTTTAGAAGAAAATGAAGGTATTTTAGGGTAGTATGTGGTCTTACAGTGCTTGTGAGTTTGATTATTTCATAGGTTTTCACATGTTTGAGGGGTTTTCTGTGTAGTTCCAGGGCAAAGATTGCTACAAAATTGTGTCATCCTTTCTTTTTTAAATGCAGGATGTGGCAGCTTTTTAGACAGGTGGAGACTTCAGAGGCCCCAAAGGGTGAAACTTGCCTGGCCCTGATCTATATGGTGAATATTCTACTCTGAGACATATGTGATTTCTTCTTTGATGGAAATTCTAGAGCAAATTGATTGCTAGAATCTCAACTAGAGATGGCCAAACTGATTCTCTCATGATTTGTCATTTGCTTTCTGAGTCACACTTCCAGCATTACAAAATTAGAGAAGAGTTGTATGATATTATGTAAAAAATGATTTTTTCCTCCAGAAGTTTATATATGATAATTCCCATAGTGCATCTTGGGAACCTGACATGCACAATATAGTGTTTTCTTTTCCACTCTGAGCATTACAGCACCATGTTCTAGAATTCATCCTTCATGGATTGGCTTTTGTCACCTGTCTTTTCTTTACAGTCAGAATAGTTTGGCACAGAGACACTGACTGCAGAACCTTCAGAAGATGGAACATTTCATCTAACATGCTTAGTTTTTGTATGACTGCACCTTTAAACTGATTAATTCTTTTAGCAAACTAGGTAACTAAGGGGTAAAGTAAAGTCATCCCACATATGAACAGCAAGTTTCATCTTGTCTGGCTGCTATCTTTCAGTGGATGCGGCATCGGCGCTTGAAGCTCAACATGTCTAAGACAGAGCTTCTCGTCTTCCCACCTAAGCCCACCCCCCAATACTCCTCTGTTTCTGTTGACCGCACTTCTATTCAACCGGTTCAGCAAGCCCGCAGACTCGGTTTCATCTTTGATTCCTCTCTGACGTTTATTCCCCAGATTCAGGCCACTGCCAAGACCTGTAGATTCTCTCTCTGCAACATTGCTAAAATCCATCCATTCCTCTCAGCCTCCACTGCCAAGACTCTGGCCCATGCCCTGGTGGTCTTACAACTAGATTATTGCAATCTTCTTCTGACAGGGCTTCCTCTCTCACACCTCCATCCTTTAATATCTGTCCAGAACTCAGCTGCACGTATTATCACATCTGCTCACCGTTTTGACCATGTTTCTCCCCTCTTATCCTCTCTTCATTGGCTCCCTTTCCCCTTCCGCATCCAGTACAAGCTTTTGTTGTTGACTTTCAAAGCCCTCCACAGATTAGCCCCTACTTACTTGTCAGAGCTTCTTTCTCCTCACACTCCTGCTCGTACCCTCCGTTCTAATAGTCAAGGTCTCCTATCCCAGCCAAGGATTTCCACTGCTCTGTCCCAGATTCGTCCCTTCTCACTTGCTGCCCCTCACTCCTGGAACCTTCTTCCCCCACATATACACCTCATCACTTCTCTAACCAGGTTCAAAAGTAAGTTGAAGACTATATTGCTTAGGGAAGCTTTCCCAGGATTGTGCCATCTGCCCCAGGATGCCTCCTTTTTAATATGTATTAAGAATGCATGCCCTCCCTCCAGTCCATCTGCCTTGGTCCAGGCCCCCAGAGGGAGAGAAGAACCACTTGTCCTCATCCCCTTCCCACCACCTTCCCCTTCTCCTTTTGTGTTGTCTCTTCCAGATTGTAAGCCTGAGGGCAGGGATCCGTCCAACTACAACATTGTATGTATAGCACTGTGCAAATTTACAGCACATAATAAATAAATAAATAAATAAATAAATAATATGCACCCAGCAAATGAGACTCCACCCTCACCCCCATTTCTTTCATAAATGAAAGGGTTCCAGCAACAAACCATGCATCAGGATGAAAATTGGTTCCTGGGTTATATCAAGTGCCCAGGTCCCCCAGATGTTTAAAATATAAATTGGCTTGCAATCAAACATTAGTGATCCATTGTCTGCTAGGAAACCCCCTGACCCTGGATGATTTTATTTGCATGTTCTGAGTCTTGATTTTGGTGTTGTTCAGGACTGGTAGCCAAACTTTGGGTCTGGACAGATGGGCACTTTGTGCCCTGTCTCAGCCCAAACTGGGGTGCACAGGGGCTGAGTGTTTAAACACTTGCTTATTTGTCAGCTTAGTGCCTACTCTGCCCTTCTTCCTAAGTCTTTCTACCCTGCTCACTTTCCTGATCATCCATTTGAAGCAGGTTTTTTTTTCTAGCTGAATCATGTGGCTTTCTTGCTATACCATCTTGCAACACCATCTGACCTAGGAGGGAGTGAAGGAGAGGCCTAGCAACACCATCGGGCCTGGCCTCAAGTTGAAGTGCCCTCCCTCCATGGCAACACCATCTGACCTAGGAGTGAGTGAAAGGACAGGCCAAACTCCATCAAGCCTGTCCTAGATTATGAAGCAGAGCCCTCCCTCCATGTCATCTGCCTTGGTCCAGGCGTCAGAAGGAGAGAAGAACCTTTGGACCTTCCCTACCACCATTCCCTCTCCTTTTGTGTTGTGTCTTCTTAGATTGTAAGCCTGAAGGAAGGGAACCGTCTAATTAAAATAGTAATTGTAAGCTGCTCTGATAGCCTTTGGGACTGAAGAGTGGGGTATAAATTATTATTATTATACCTTTCCCCTTCCTAGAACTATTGTGAGTTATTCTTCTTTGACCAAGTTTTTATATCCTAAAGCTCTCTCTCTCTCTCTGTGTGTGTGTGTGTGCGTGTGTGTGTGTGTCTTCAAGTCATCTGCTGACTTCTAGAGATCTGATGAATTTCATAGCGTTTTCTTAGGTAAGGTGATTTTGCCAGTTTCTTCCTCTGAAATCTAGCCTGAAGCATCTGATATCCAGTGGTGGTCTCCATTCCAAATCATAACCAGGGTTACCCTGCTTAGCTTTCAGGACCAAACAGGATCTGATGTCTTTAGGATTCATGGTAGACAAATATTCTTTAGCTGTTTACTCTTCTGTAAGAAGCTAAGATATGAGAGAACATTTAGCAACAGCAAGTAAATTTATATACTGCTTATCAGTGCCCCCAATAAGCAAGGTACAAATTTTAGTGATCTAGGAAGCATGCTAGGCTGAGTCAACCCTGAACTCCTGGCTGGTTCTGAACTCACAACCCTGTAGTTCATGAGTGAGTGGCTGCAGTACAGGCATTTAACCACTGTGCCACCAGGGCTCCTACTGAACCACCAGGGCTCCTATGAACCTTTTAAGACATCACAGCAGTTTTGTAGTTCTGGGATCTCACAGAGGCAGATGCTTTTTATAGAGCATCATGTTGTTTAGTTCATAGTTGGACTGCGTGCTGTTCATAGTAGTTTCTCCATCCACTAAATCTTGTCTTTTCCATGTAGTGCATGTGAGAGAAGTATACTACTCCTTTTTTAATGTCTCACAGTGCTATTTCACAGGCTGAATGTATTCTCCAAGAGCACAAAACATCTTTGTCCAAGGAGGCATATGGACCTAATGTAAGGATAAGGAACTGTGGGAACCGTAACTTCCACAATCCTTTACCATTGGCCATGTTGGATGGAGCTGATGGAGGTTGTAAGTGAAAATATCTGAAGAATTCAAGGGTTACCACACTGACCAATGTATGTATGTATATGTATATATATACACATACATACACACACATACCACATCATCCTGTGGTATATTAACACTGTCATGGATATTCTATGTGAAGCTATCATTATTAGAGGATCCTTCAACAGGTAGAATATCTCTGTAATTTTGAAAGAATCAAGGAGCTTAAATAAGAGGGATGAAATTCCTCAGAGGATTCCACACATTTCTAGTTGGTACTAATTTTTATCTAAATTGGAAAAACAAAAAGAATGGCAATTTTTTTTCTGTCAGACAAAAAAAGGGAAATGTTTCGGGGGAAGGGAATTTATGTTAAAACAGACAAAGCTGTTGAGAAAGTGTCTGAGCGGAATATTCATAATTCAAATACTGGGTAGAAACAAAACTTAATCATACTCAAAATTGGCCCACTGGGATCAGTCAATGAAATATGTTCAATTCAATGGGTCTGCTCTAAGCATGACAAAGATTGGATTCAACCCACTGTAAACACCTCCTCCACGTATGCAGTAGTACCAATTAATGACCCAACTATTATTACATCTTGAATCCTGTCTTGAGAGAAAGGTAGGATATGAATTCAAATGAATAAATAAACAAACAAATAAATAAATAAAACCTTACCATTTTCTTTTCCATCCCACTATTGGATCTTCATGACACAACTAACAAGATACTTATTTACATTTATATTCATCTATAAATAAATAAATGCCCCAAAATTGACTCCCAAATCCTGGCTTGACTTATATCAGGGTCAATACTGTAATACTGCTTAGAAAGTTCCTTAAAAATGTGCAGTCCAATGTCCTACTCTCCATGTTTTGGCAGCAAGATCCAAAAGAGCTGCTGCCCATGCAAGGAGTGTGTGCGTGTGGTTATTGGTGCATCACAAATGCCCTTGCTTTGTGCCTCCAAGTTGTACCTTTGACTTATCCACAGGTAATATCAAAATTCATAAATCTGTCCCCAAACCTTCTCTTGATTTCTACGTGAGGTTGATTTATACATGACTATATATAATATGTCTCAATTTATAATAGTTTGGTTGAAGAGTGGAAAAGTTTTAATTCCCAGTTTCAGATATTTAGATATATTGTATATAGCCACTGGCAAATCCCAACAGGTCCTTTAGTTTTCACTTCTTCATCACTGATTAATCTAGTTATTCTTGCTTTTTTCCTTTTTGAGTCATTACTAGGCCCTTAAATACCCAATTCCACAGCATTAGTGTTCTTTTAGTTGAATAGCTCTTACAATTTCTTTCTTTTCTTTTGTTGTTTAATTTGCATGTCATGTTGTCATCTGTGTTGAAAGCTTTTGAAGGATATACTGGATTCAGAGGACAGCCAGAATTATAAGTAGAGGTTGGGAGAGGGAGTTGGAAGTGTTCCTGTAGATCAGTGCTCCCCAAACTTTTTTGTGCTACTGCCCACATTCCCCTTGGCTGAGCACCCACTCTTCCCCTCCCCACATATTTCTTGATATTAGCTCTACTGTTCTACTGCACATTCAAAACAACCAGTCTTGGGTGCTCCCTTTGCAACCCAGTCTTCCTGGAAGCAGTAGTCAAATATCTTGGTAAGCAGTAACTGAGAAGCCCCTTGCTCATGCTGGCCTTGCGACAGAAGCTTAATTAGGGAGTATGGAGGGTGCAGGCTGCCCCATGTGACAACATAAATGGGGTGACACCATGACCACTACACACTGTGGCTCCCTAAATGTCTTCCATCTGGAACAAACAGGGTGTAGCATTAACATAACTTGTAAGAGACAAGGACCTCATCAGAAGATGTGTGACAAAAAAGTGGGGCAAAAGAGGCTTCTCCTTTTTCTGCACACTGAGCTTCAAACCTTCTGCTTTGGGAATTAAGAGGGGGGAAGAATCCTTGGATTCCTCCTGCACCCTACTTCTGAAGCTGGTGGCTGATGTCTGTCCTTCTAATAACAGCCTTCTGCTTCTGAATAAAGAGGAGCAAGAATCCCTGGTTTCCTCTTGCACTCCACTCCCAAAGCTGGAATCTCTTTTGTGAATGGGAGATAGCAGACTCTAGCATCAGGTTTTAGGAGGCTGAAGAGGTTGTTTAGGAGTTGTTTAGGTCTGAACTATTGCCATTACATTCAGTAGCATGTTAAATTATTAAGGTGTAATTTTAGTACAAAAAACACTATTAAATATTCTGTATGGTCTGGCATGGGAAGAGGTTAGTGCAGGGTGCCACCATGAGTTATCAAACCAGGTGATGCCAACCCTAATGACACCATTGTCTTGCAGCAAAGGCCAGTGTGGGCAAGAGACCTCTTGGTCACTTCTCAGTCAGCTGTTCTGTTTCCAAGATGACTCAGACCATAGGTAGAAGCCATGTGTTTTAATGTCCCCAGTCAATCAGTCTGTCCCAAAATGGTACCACTCCATGCCATAGACGCAATGTCCTGCACCCAGGTATCTTGGGAATTTCCCAACTGCCTCTACTAGTGAAAGACTCATTAAAGGGAGTGAGCTCCTGTGGGGAGGTTAAGAGCGAGACAAACCATTACATGAAGCAATCAGTAAGGTTATATGATGGCTTTAAGGAACTCTGAAAAGAAGTTTCATGCAACCCTCATCCTCACCATGGACCTCAAGGCCACTGGTTCCCCTTGTCTTTCCTACACACCAACAGTTTGACTGACAGCCCACCTGCTGCCCCTCTTTCCCTTCACTGCATGCCTGATGCCCTATTTCCCCTTCACCCACTCACCCCTTGGATCTTTCCACTGCCCTGGGGGGGTTGTACCATCCACTTTGGGAATCACTGTTGTAGATCAAAACTCCCCTTGATTTAGAGTTGCCACTTGGCTATTTCTAAATATTCAAACCAACATTTTTCACTCAGTTAGTTATCTTAGCTCCAAGGCTGGAAATGAGCAATTTACTTACACTCATGTATTATGATACACAGTTTGTTGGATTTATTTTCCAGTTTTCCTCTAGGAAAGTAGCACTTCTAACTTGATTCTTAAACAATGAAAAAATGTATGGGTTTTCTTTCATACTTGGGGTTGTTTTATGGATGCTTGTTTTTTTCATTGTAGACCATTACACCAATTAATAGCTCATGTGTGAAAGGGAACAATAATAGACCAGCCACCACAGATATAACTTGTTATCACCTCTTTTCATCTGAGTTCATTCTCACTTTCAGTTACCAGTTAGTGTTATAAAATGTTGAACAATTAAGGACAGTTTATGCATATGTGAACTAGCCCTCAAAACTCAAATGATTATAGTATTTAACAGACTTGCAAATTTTTATTGATCAGATAATGCAATCAGTTATAAATCTTTTAATTGACTGCCAGAAATTCCTAATTGGGTATACAGTGGTCCCCCAGTTTACGAATCCCCCGGGGTACGAAAACCCCAGGGTACGAAATCGGCGGGACCGCTAAAGTATCCTCCGGGATCCGAAAGATCCCCCTGGGATACGAAAAAAAAAACCGCGCGGCCCCTTTAAATCGGCCGCGTGGTCCGTTTAAAATAGCGGTCCCCCGGGAAATGAATGCTTCCGGGTTACGAAAGGTAATCCGGAACGGATTACCTTCGTAACCCAGAGGACCACTGTACATGTTTTATAATGTTAACTATCAATAATAATAAAAGAGAATGTTGTATCTCTTGTCCACCTGTCTCTTCCATAGGAGAAGATTTAAAATGTAAGCACCTGAAATTTGGCATGGATGTTAATAGAGCCTTAAGAATATACACCTTAGGGTTTGCTTGTTTGTTTGTTTTTTGCTTTATTTGGGGGGGGGGGATGAACTAATTTTAGTTCATTAAAAATCTATGCAAACTGTGCTATCAGCTTCAGTCACTAGGTGACAGACTTCACTAACCATCACTCAACATCAGAACCACTCCATATTGGGGTGCTTCATTCTGCAGAGCCCCCTAAACACTTCAAACAATTAATTCAAAGACATAGCAATGTTAATCAGAAGTTATAGCTTTATGCTACAATTTGTTGTACATAGTTGATCTCAATGATGTTACAAGATCCCTTTGTATTTAAACAACAGTTAAGAGAGAGAAAACAGGGATGAGAATGGAAAAGATAAAGATGGAAGAGAGGGGGAAAAGTAAAGATGGAGGAGAGTGTGCATCACAGGTGTCACCTAGCCTATATCTGAGCCTTTCTTGGTATTGGTGTCAGAGCTGACTGGATGATAAATTATTTTTCCCCTTTTTGAAGATGGGGACAATTTTGCCCTCCTCTAGTCTGTTGGGTTTTCTCCAGTTCTCCAGGAATTCCTGAAGATTACTGCCATTGGTTCTGAGATTACTTCTGCTAGTTCTTTTAATACCCTTGGATGAAGTTCACATGGCCCTGGAGATTTGATTCATTTAGTGTAGTCAGGTATTCCTGTACTACCTCTTTACCTATTCTGTGCTACATTTTCCCTACATCATCACCTACTTCATTTTCTCCAGGTTGAGCACTGTTTGCCTTTTGGGAGAAGACAGAGGCAAAGAAGATGTTGAGTAATTCTGCCTTTTTTCTGTCCCTTATCAGTATTTTGCCATCTTTTTCATGTAGTGTCTTTTTGCTATGAATGTAACCAAGAATGTAACCAACATTTTTTTTTACTGTTTTCATCCCCTCTAGCAAAGAACAAAAAATAGTCCTGTACTGAGATTTAATCACTGCAGATATGTACTAATGCTCATTTTGACTTTTTATACTATGAGATTAGCAGTCTGAAGACTGCAGCAAACTATTTGCATGCAGTGGTCTGAACAAAGTATGGAAACTAAAAAGTCGGTGAATACAACTGAACACATTTCAGTTGTGTTCATCACACAAAAGCAGACACACCAAAATCCATGGGTGAAATATACTTGTGGATAATTTAATAATCTTCTTAACTGTCAGTTGATTGGTTTCAGTGGTTTAGTTGGCTTTAGTTCGATTTGGAGAGTCAGCATTGTGTAGTGATTTGAGTGTCGAACTATGACTTCTTCTTCTTCTTCTTCTTCTTCTTCTTCTTCTTCTTGTTATTATGTGCCTCTAAGTAATTTTTGACTTATGACAGCCCTAAAGTGAAACTATCATAGAGGTTTTTTGGCAAGTTAATTCAGAAAGGGCTTGCCATTGAGAGAGTGTGACTTGCCCAACATTATCCAGTGGGTTTTCTGCTCGAGTGGAGATTTGAACCCTGGACTCCAGAGTAGCAGTCCAATGTTCAAATCACGACACCACCCTGGGTTTATGAATCCAGGAATGAAATCCATGGTGAATCATGAAAACCTTTTGGGTGACCTTGGGCAAGTTGCACTCACTCAGCCTCAGAAGAAGGCAAAGGCAAAACCTTTCTGAAGAAATCCTGAGAAGAAAGCCTCATGACAGGTTCACCTTAGAGTTGCCATAAGCCGGGAACAAGTTGAAGGCACACAAAAACAAGTTTGATTTGGGTTAGCATTTCTTCATGTATATCATGTTTCCTACCTTACTTGCTTATTCATTTTCTCGCTTGATTTATTGATACTTAATTAATCTTTGCAGTTTCAGAGCAGAACTTTGAGCTATTCATTATGAGACTATTATGTACTTTCTAGCCCTGTGCTTATTCTAATTTCAGAGGGGAATTAGAGGCTGATAGAAGGTTACGGGAATGGTGCACCCACTCATTATTTCCTGGAGCTGCTTCCTATCCCTCCCTCCCTCTTCCTCATGTGTGTTTATCAACCATAAGTAAAAATGACCAGAGGAAAATTTATTTGTATATGTGTGTGCATTCACATGTGTGTATGTACATGCCTTCCTGCACAGTGTAAAAGAAATGCCTGCCAGTCCCTGCATTTTTGTTATAATGCAAAAAGCTTTACTAAGATAATGTGCAGGCAACTCTGAAATAAAGTTTGTAGTTCAATTTCTTCATTCTGATTGAAGTACAGTATTGTGTAGCATAGAGATGTGAATCTTTGATTATTGCATCCTTGCATGTGAGGATGAATAACTGCTATAACAACCCGGTTTTAGGAATAATATTCCTCTACAGTATTCTCCCAGAACATTTCCAAATACTGAGGAGGAATTAATCCATGCAGTCAAAATGTGAGACATTTGTTCAAAACCTTCTATTTTCTGCACGGAAAATCTGGTTTTGGATATAGGAAACTGTGTTTTCTGCACAGAAAACTTTATTTATTTATTTATTTATTTATTTATTTATTTTTGGCACAAAAAACATGGGCTGGAATCTTGCATGGGGGCATAGATGTGAGATGTAGCTATATATCATTAGCTCTGCCTCCTGGACATACTCCTCCCAGAATCCACCATTTAAGTGATGCAGCCCTCAACATCACCATTTTCAAGTTATTGGACAGCAGCATGGGAGCAGCAGAGACTGAGTCTTCAGGAAGTCCCTGTAGATGATAGCCTTACATGACATACAAGTACAGGAAAGTTGCTGGATACATGTCTGCTTATCCCCAATGGCATGGAGAGGAAATTCACTTTTAAAAAAAGGGATTCTGGGGTGCAGAATTTGATTGTGTACCAGTTAGTAAAGAATTCCAACAATGCAATGCCTTCCCTCCCACCTCCACCCATGAATTGTGGTGACATATGTGTAACTTTGTTGTTTGGTTCTTTCAAAAGATTTCCAAGTTATAACAACCCAAAGGTGTACCTTAACAGGATTCTCTTGTCACAACTTTTCAGGGTGGGGTTTGCCTTTACCTTCCTCTGAAACAGAGAGTGTGACTAACCTAAAGTCACCCAGTGGGTTTCCATGACTGACTGAAGACTCAAACCTTGGTCTCTAGAGTCATAGTCCAATGCTCAAACCACTACGCCACACTGTCTGAGTTATGCCATCATAATTCAGCAATAGGATTTCTGTGACAAATCTGACTTTTATGCACAATAATTCTCTGTAGCACAGCAGGATATTCTTATTCTATGATACAAAATTCCCAGTGTTCTATTATTCTTCCCAATGGGGTTTTGCAGCTGCCAGGAAACCCATTTTTGCCTAGGGCATGAATAATAATATTCTTTCTACCTTAGTGTAGAAGATAATATTAACAAGGTAGGGTGAGGCTTGTGTGTGTGTGTGAATGTAAACAGGTGCATACTATCTTGTCTGTAGAGATGTGAAAAACTCCATTTCACTGAGTTTCTCTGAATCCCACCTGTTATTTCTTCCACCCATGTTTCGTAGATTACAAAAAGTTGTATTTGTTTTTGCACTAAAGCTTGTGCTAATTTGTTTTTCTAATTTCATCACTTTGCCTAATTTACTATACCTTTTTCTTGTTGCTTTGTGTATTTATCCCAATTTTTGCATTTTAGCTGTTCATATTTTAAGGTAATCATACTTGCTTTATTCGTTTTATTTTTCAGAAACTTCTTGCAAACTTCACAGAAGCATAAGTACTCCAGGAATTACTTGTGTATTTTCCTGCAACCAAATTGGGAGATTTAAAACTGTTACTTTCATCAGGACTATTGAGTCCAATGAAATTTCTTTCCACCTTTACTTATATGGTATATTGATAATGTAAATTGTTAGGCTGAGGAATGCAGCAGATATTCTTAAATGCTTTACAGCCATGTGATGTATAGTTACTCTCCCCTCCATGCTACTTTCTATCATTTTTAGGACACAACATCTTATAACAGAGGACATAATCTAACAGATCAGGAATATTTTCATTCTCTCTCATCAAAGCCAACTGAAGATAATAGTATGAAATTTTCAGAAGTCATCTCAACAAATGTTTTATCAATCATTTGGTATGCTCATGATTCCAAGGAAGAATGGTAAATGTGGCATACATGAAGAAATCACACTACAATCTTCCATTCCCCCTTTTTGCTTTTTAAGGCAATTCCAATCGCAAGCGTTTTACTCTTTTTGTGTGTGTGTTAACCATTGCATGGCTATTTCTCACTTAACTTTCAACATGTGAGTAGGAATCTTAAGATCTTTAGGTGCTTTGTATTCCAGATCCCAGAATCCTTTGCTATTGGCTAACCTGCTTTGTCCTGATGGGAGCTGTTGGCTGAGATATTTGGAGTCCTTCAACATTGGCCTGATACATTTGTCTCACTTCTGTGTGCAGCACTTTGCACACATCTAGTCTGAACATATTATGATCTATAGTTGTGTAATACATCATAGATGAAAGTGCCACGATGTAAGAATTATTGTTACTGAAAGGTGACTATATATATTAAAAACCATCAGAATGATTTTTTTAAAAATGAATAAGAAACTTTCCACCTTTTAAACACTCACTTCAAAAAAGTCCCACTCAGTTTCCAGGAAGTATAAAACAAAATATATCATGGCTAGAATCCTGGTACTGACATATGCATGTGTAACTAAGGCACACATGTGATTATTTGTTGGATGGGGCACAGAAGACCATTATCTAGTCTTCTGTGCCCTTTCCAAAACCTCCCAAGCACATCAGAAAAGTGAAATTATAGAAAGGGGTTGCTTCATAATTTTATGAGCAGTCAAGTGCTTGGTCAAAATAAGTCCTCTTAAAATGGAGTCTAGAGTTATAAATTCTTTGTCATCTTCTTCTTCTATAATCCATTGATTCCTTAGAAGTCAATTTTAGATTTCTGACATCCAGGTTTAGATTCCAAGGTAGAATGAAGAGCTGACTCTCCAAGCATTCAATAGATATTTTGCTTTAAGTTCAACGGTTGATAACCAAGCTTACTGAAAGTCATTGCCATACTGGAGATTTGTAATGCATGAAGCATCTATCTTTGATTAGATTTGATTAGATGAAATTGAAGGACAACAGGATTTCTCTCCCCCCTTCAGGCTTGTAGTACTTAGGAAAATGCTCCCATGCCTTGCAAAATAGAAATGATGAGAATACTTTTTCCCCTCACAGAGAACTTTGACAATAGAGGAAAGATTAAATAACCCAAACTTTACCAGTGTGTCAGTGGTAGAATTAGAAATAGGACATCAGAACCACAGATTATATACTTTGAGTATGATATAGAGAAATCTAAGTGAGTCTCTTTCCCCTTGCACTCCACAGGATGTCATCCTGGTTATATTTGTCCAGATTCCAACCATTTAGAACCTAACTACATTTAAATTTATAATTCTCTACACATGTGTCTGGGAGCAAATCCCACTGAATTAAAATGGACATAGAAAGGGTTGCACTGTAAGCTATCTAATCTTACTTTCCAAGAAAAGGATCTTAGGCTCCATCCACACTGCAGAAATAATCCAGTTCAACACCACATTAACTGCTATGATACAATGAAACAAAATTGTAACTTTGTGAGACATTTAGCCTTCTCTGCCAGAGAGCTCTGGTGCCATAACAAACCACAGTTCCCAGAATTCTATAGCATTGTGATATGGCAGTTAAAATGGTGTCAACCTAGATTATTTCTAAAATGTGGATGCAGCCCCAGCCTTTGTTTACAGAAGATCTTGGTTTCCATTCATAGCATCTGCACTTGTTTTAAAGGAATCTTATTACAGGAGAGAACTTCTGCCTGAGAGATCCTTGAAAACCTGGGATAAGTTGGGGTAGATGGAATAAGGCTGGTTGATTTTTATAAGTCACCTTGAGTCTCAGTATTGGGGGGAAAGTGAGATATAAATGAATACAGTTTTAAAAAAACATAAATGAAAATATGTCCAACTCATTTTGGAGAAATAAGTGGGGACAGATTTTCTTCTGCTTTTGGAAAGAAACTGGCTGGAGGATTCATTTTACAGGATTCATCTTTGTTGTTTCCTGAGCATTTTCAGCAGGCCGTCCATCTTATAGCTTGAGGCAGAGTTATTTTGTGGCATTCCTTCCTTCCTAATCCCTCCTCCTCTTCCTGCAGCATGCTTTTCCTACCTTGAACATCTTTAACTAAATTACAGTCAAATACTTCATTACAGAGACTTTCAGCCAGGAGGAAAGCCCTGAGGGATTTGGTGCATAGACAAATGTATTATGCACAAGGTTGATCTGATCATACGCAATTTATGCTACCCATGCACCCCCAGGAAATTCCTTTCATAAATGTAAATGATGTGACACTCAAAAGGACTGAGAGTACAAAGGGAGGGAGGAGGAAAAGGGAGAAGTGTGCTCATGTATGTGTGTGGGAGGAATTAAAACGTGTCCCTGTGAAAGCCAAGGAAAATGTGGATCACTACAAGACTGGGTTTCAGGAAAGAGGAAAGGCAACCAGGATTGCTGTGCACAGTTACATCCTTCTCCTCCTTCTCCTCCATCTCTTCCTTCTCCAAGGACAAAGTGTAGCCTTCATACTGAACAGTAGACTGTTGCACAGGGCTGGAAAAAGGGAGTGATACATTAAGTACCATTTGGTAAGGTTGTAATAATGGTTTCTATGGCAACAAGGGGGAAATGCCCTCTATGGGTTTTTTCTTTCTGTTTTGAGTAAATGATGGTATATAAAACAAAAGAAATGGCCTTGGGCTTCTCTTTCCAATAATGTCCATTTTTGTAAGGCTCTGGGATCTTCCTCTTGATGTTCCTGATGGTGTTTAGAGCCACCAAAGCTTCTGTTTTTTGAAGATGTAGCTGTTTTCATCTGTTTTGATATAAGAAGGGAAGAAAAAGAGGGAGGGAGAACAGAAATTACAGCTTTTAAGAAAAAATGGATTGTAATCCAAGAAAGCACTCACTAATTGGTTCATCTTAAATACCCCCCTTTCCCTCATCCCTCCCCTGCTTTTAAATTTTTTTTAGACGTATCCCTGTTCTCTGTCACTGTTCCCTTTCTTTAGTTCATTTCGTGAGAGCAAACCCCAAACTTCATCTACAGGCATCTCCCTTGTAAAAAGAATAGGCTTACTGTGCAAGTTATTCCCCACTTTCATGAAACATTCATTCTGCATTCACTGAGCATTGGCTAGAAGATGCACTGCAACTGAAATCATTTCCCTCTCCAAATCAGAGGGAAGGGAATCTATTATTAAAAACCCTATTAGTCCTGGTGAGACTGCACCACCCTTTTGCACTGTAGCAGCCACGGTGCAAGTGTTATCTAATTGGTTTTCGTCTTCTGAGAAGACAGGGACCACGTGGAACTGAAATGCACTTTTGCCATCCCATTTGTGTTTCTTGCTACTTTTCTCGACAGAGATGCTTTTAGATCATTTAGCATTTTGTTCACAAGAAAACAAGGTTTTAGAAGGGTGAGATGGGGATAGGGCGAGGAAACAGTGAGCCATTCACATGGGAGGGAGAGAAAAGAAATGAAATATTGAAGAAAATGAAAACTCAAGAGATTTGAATGGTCTACATGGGAAATGATAAGGGCTTTGTGTGGGGCAAAGGTGGAGAAGGGCAGGCAAGAGAAAGCTTGATTCAGCATTGTTGGAAACAGAAAGATGTTTTCAAAATATCAGATTCAGACCAAATGATAATAAGAGAATACATTGAAGCTGCAAGCACAATTGGCTCAGTACAAATAAGAAATGTGGACCTACTGACACACATAGGACAATACTAATCTATATATAAAAATATTCTAAGTCATATTTAGGACAATATACTTGTGCAATATGCAATGTCCTCCTCCTTCTTTGGAGGTTTTAAAACAGGCTAGATGACCATCTGCCAGGAGGGCTTTGATTGTGCACTCCTGCATGGCAGGGGGTTGGACTGGATAGTCCCTGTGGTATCTTTCAACTCTATGATTCTACACCTATACTAGAAATTTACTTATCGTACACACACAGAGAGAAATACAGAGAGAGAGAGAGGTATCTGTAAATTATCCTACCAGCATCAGTGGCACCCACTACCTATGAAATCATTATTTTCAATTATAATTGAAATTGGTTGTACAAGTTGAGTCTCCATTATGCAATGTACTTGGGACCAGACATGTTTGGGATTTTGGATATTTATTTATCTACTTATTTATTAGGGTTTTAAAAAGAATATATGTACATAAAGAGGTATCTTAGTGATGGGACTAAACACTTAAAATCCATTTATGTTTCATATAAACGTATACACTTAGCCTGAAGGTACCTTTATACACTATTTTAAACAATTTTGTTTATGAAACAAAGTTTGTGTACACTGGACCATCAGAAAGCAAAGGTTTTTGGAGTACTTTGGACTTCAGAATTCCAGATAAGGGTGATTCAGCCTCTACCAGTTAACCGCAGTACCTCCTCATGTCTTTGTATAAAAAATTGTGGCAATCTCTTTAAAATATTTTTAAAATTATTTTGTTGGTTATTAAAATCACATTGGGCACATTCAAATAAATACATTGCAGTGTCATTGAATAGTGCAGTTTAAACCCTGCCCTTCTTTACTCTGCTCCCAAATGAACCACAGATAGTTGTAATGGTTAAGAATTAATCATGTTGAATCACTTCCTGGAAAAGTAGAAATATTTCTTTCAGAACTTTGTCTATCCCAGCAGTGGGAGAAGTCATTGCATGCAATTATAATAAAAGGCCACCAAATCTCTGCAAACATGTCTTGTTAAGATGTCATTTTGCTGCCTCTCATTTCTGATGCCCCCCCCCCTTTTCCAAACAAGTTACCACACTATATCCAGCCATCTTTCAAGGCCTTCCATCTCTTTTCCACTTCAAATCTAGTTTCCCCCAGCAACAGTGAAATGAGAGGTTTTATGTGATATATTCACATTACAACCTACACAAATAGATAGTTACAGTCTTGCTTCAGAGGAGTGCACATCCTGATTAGTGGTAATTCTTGAGAGACTATATCACATAGGTAGACACAAGTCTGCCTCTAAGTACCAGGTATAGAGTTTCTAAAAAACATATTACCCATAAATATTCTCAAATATGTTCTGCAATTCAGCCTCAATTTTCCTCATAGTAAGGACTTCAGCCATCCCTACCCATAGATTCCTGGGCCCTGGTAATATTCTACCCCCACCCAGTACTTGGGCCTTGCTTGCACTTTTTTTGTGTAATGCCCCTTTGCTGCTTTGGATTTCATGATTCATCATCACCAGCACCATCTCAAAAAGAAAACACAAAGCAGGTTATTACTGTTTTAGGGCATATCCAGACAGATTGAAAAGTCCCAGATTTTATTCCTGTTCTTTCCAATTTTATATGGGGCTAAAATAAACTGACATGGGGACTTGGTATAAAAACTCTCTTATCGTACAAGGAGCTGACAGAAATATCCTGGGATAAAAAAAAAAGTATATGAAACTCCAAAATAAAACTGTAAAGAACAGGAACACACTCGGAGGCATTCTCACCCTTTTTAAGCAGTATAGATTCATGCTTAGTGTGATTATTTCTATGTATTGCTAAATCTCTGGGATTCTTTCCTCCTGCTGATTGATCAGTTAATTTTAAAAGTTAATTTTAAAATTGTGTACAAATGGTTGGTGGTATCAAAACAGAACTAACTAGACAGAGTTAATACAGTCTGCCCTTGCTGTATGTAGGCTTTCCATCCATGGATGTGAGCTCACGTGGATGGTAAGCCCCAGTGGACAAAACGGTGTGGGCATCGTGCATGGCAACACTGCCATAGGAATCTATAGGATTCCAGCATAGGAAGTCATGTGAGCAAGGATGGACAACTTGTGGCCCTCCACATGTTGTTGGGCTGTAAGTCTCATCAACCCTACCCAGCACAAACAATTGTGAAGGAGGCTGAGAATAAATCAGTCATTATATTTATACCCTGCCTCTTCCCCAAGACTGGGGCTCAAAGTGGCTTACAGAACATAAGAAAAACCAAACCACATATAGAATAATAATAATAATAATAATAATAACAACCACCCCAAAAAATCAAAATAGTATTAAACTTTCCATAAAATTAAAACCATTTAAAAACATTAAAAGCATTTAATAATGAAAATATAGCACACTGAAACAGAAAACCCTGACATGTAAAAATGATCACTCTCCAAATATGTGTGGGAATAAGAAGACCTTCACTTGTTGATGAAAGGACAACAAGGAAGGGGTACCCTAGCTTTCCTTGGAAGAGAATTCCAAAATCTGAGAGCAGCTACAGAGAAAACCGTCTGATGTATTCCCATCAAATGTGCTTGTGAGAACTGTTAGATCAAGAGAATCACCTCCTCCAAAGACCTTATTGCTCAAGTTGTGTGGGCTTTATAGGTCATAACCAGCACATATCATCTACTTTTTTTTCTTTTGAGTGTTGTAAATAGTTTAATACTATTTTTATTCTGGTCACCTAAGCAATAAGTATGGGAAGTGAATTAGGTGTACACAGATACAGTTTGAAACATTGTATGACAAAATGAATTATACAGTAGAGTCTGAGTACTTCCTTGGACACATTGATTCTATTTCCACTTGAGATTGACATGAATATGAATAGGCTTGGGATATCCTGGAAAGAGACTGTAGACTTGGGGCAGACAGCTCATTTGAAAACAGTGCTTTGTACAATGGCAGTGAAAAAGAGAAATTTGTTGCTGGCAATTATTAATAAAGGACTGGAAGACAAACTACAGTACTGGCATCATAGAACTGGAAGGCACCACATGGGCCATCAGGTTCAACCACCTATCTCTAGCTAGGTGATTTCTTACTGACTCCATATCAATCTTGATTCGCATCCCAGATTGCTTACCAAAGAGTCTGCTGATGCATAGAAGCATACAAGCTTCATTTTGGGAAGAAATGAAGCAAAATGGGTATTGAGCAGTTCTTCCTTTTCATTGTGATCTGTTAGCATTTTACCATCCTTGCTGAGCAGAAATGCCATCATTTTCTTCATCATTCTCTTGATTCAAACAAGTTTGAAAAACCCCTTTTTGTTGCTCCTTGCTTGTCTAGCCAGTTTCAGCTCATTTTGAGCTTCGACTTTCTTTACACTATTCCTTAAAGCTTGGGCTGCATTTCTGGTTGACTGGCCGAACTCAAAGGGTGCTCAACAATGGCTCCTTTTCATCCTGGAGATGTGACCAGTGGGGTCCCACAGGGCTCTGTCCTGGGCCCAGTGCTATTCAACATCTTTATTAATGATTTGGATGACAGAATTAAGGGCATACTTATCAAATTTGCAGATGACACTAAACTAGGAGGAGTAGCTAATACCCCAGTGGACAGAATCAAAATTCAAAATTCAAGACTAGAAAGCTGGGCCAATGCTAACAAAATGAAATTCAACACAGAGAAATGCAAGGTCCTGCACTTAGGGTGGAAAAATGAAATGCACAGATATAAAATGGGGGCAACCTGGCTGAATGAAACTATGTGTGAAAGGGATCTAGGAGTCCAAGTAGGCCATAAGCTGAACATGAATCAACAGTGTGATGCAGCAGCTAAAAAGGCCAATGCTATTTTAGGCTGCATCAATAGAAGTATAGTGTCTAGATCAAGGGAAGTAACAGGGCCACTCCATTCTGCTTTGGCCAGGCCCCACCTGGAATACTGTGTCTAGTTCTGGGCACCACAATTCAAAAAAGATGTGGAGAAACTGGAATATGTCCAAAGGAGAGCAACTAAGATGGTGAAGGGTCTGGAAACCATGCCCTATGAGGAACGCTTTAGGGAACTGGGGATGTTTAGCCTGGAGAAGAGAAGGTTAAGAGGTGATATGATAGCCCTGTTTAAATATTTGAAGGGATGTTATGCTGAGGAAGGAGCAAGCTTGTTTTCTGCTGCTCCAGAGACTAGGAGGCAGAACAATGGATACAAATCGCAGGAAAAGAGATTCCACCTCAACATTAGGAGGAACTTCCTGACAGTAAGGGCTGTTCGAAAGTGGAACACACTCCCTCGGAGTGTAGTGGAGTCTCTTCCTTAGAGGTCTTTAAGCAGAGGCTGGATGGCCATCTGTCGGGGATTCTTTGATGGAGAGTTCCTGCATGGCAGGGGGTTGGACAGGATGGCCCTTGTGGTCTCTTCCAACTCTATTATTCTATGATTCTATGATTCTGTATTCTTCCTTGGTCATTTGTCATTCCTTCCATTGTTTATACATGTTTGCTTTCCCCCTTTCACTTCCTTCTCAAGTTCATTGTATAGTCACATTAGCTTTTTGAGATGTTTCCCATTTTTTTTTTCTCTGAGGGAATTGTTTATGATCATGCTTTTAGCAGTCCCTTCTTCATGAAGTCCCATCCATGCTGGGTGTCTTTTTTCCTCTAGCATCTCTAGCCACAGGTTTCTGGTCAGTATTTCCTTGAGCTTGATAAAATCAGGAAAATAATGGGCAGAATCCTGAGTGGTTTTAAGGCATGGGTTTTAAGGCATGAGTGGAGAGCTGCAGATAGCTTGGAGGTTGCCCAGACCAATTTGTTCACTATTCTTGAGCCCATCCTTCTAAACATGCTATTTAGGATCTTAAAATATGCAAAGGTGGCAAAATGTCATTATATAGGAAATTGATGTGAAGGGGATTTTAAGGGTTGCAATTGTCCTTTTTGTGTTGGGGGATCTAGATGAAGGCCACAGAAGAGGTGTTGTTGGGTTGCATGCAGTATGTAGCTCACACAAATCCCATCCTTTGATTTAAGGAATATCACAACAATCTTTAAAATTCTGGTCCCCTATCTCTTAAAAAAGATTATAGCAGACCAGGAAAATGTAAAGAAAGGCAAAATCAAACTGATCAATGAGTTGAAGAATAAAGCATTCTGGGCTATTGTCCTGAAAAAGAAGAGGAAATAACTGGGGACAGACATAATGGAGTCTCATAGATTTATAAGCAGTATAAAGGGAACAGACATGAAAATATTTTCCTCCTTCTCTCCTTCTTGCCTTCTCTCCTTCTCTTATTGGTGATTGGCTCAGAGTAGTCAAAAGCAAGTACTATTTCATGTAATGAATAGTTAACCTATGGATTTCACTACTACAAGATGTAATGGCCACTTGCTTACTTACTTAGTTTAGGGTCTCCAGTATGAAAGGAAAAGAAATTCCATATATAAAGGCCACATATTTCTAAATTATAGGCACTGGTGAAATAGAAATGCCTTCATGTTTTGCTTGTAAGTTTTCTAGAGCCATGTGGCTGGTTATTACTGGGGACAAACAAGATTCTTCTGCTACCCTAGCTGACTAATTAGGAAAGTACAAAGTTCTTGCCTTGTGTGCATGACCTACAAGAAAGCTGTAAAGCAGCTTAGCCACTTGCGGGATTAAGAAGAGACAGTATGTGGCCACTGATCAAACAAACATATTTGTGAAGGCTAGGTAGGTTAATAGGTATCCTAGTTTTGTTTTTCTTTTTGTGGGAAGAAATTAGAAATTCACTGTGCTTAAGAATGGAAGAATGTTGCACTTAGTTCAGAAACCTATTTTTATGTCCATCGTATTATGAAACCATTATCTTATACAGTGGACTCTCTGTATCTGATGGAATTTGGTTCAAGCACCCCCTATGGATACCAAAATACATGGATGCTCAAATACATGGTGTCCCTTATACAATATAGAAAAATAAAGCTTTTCTTTTTGGCATTTTTAAATAAATATTTTCAAGCCATGGATGGTTGAATTCATTGATGCAGAATGTGTGGATAGGGAGGGATGTCACTGGTGCCAAAATCCCACAGCTGCCCTCAGCAAATTTTAATTCCTATGGGTGTATATTGAGGATTTTGGTACTGCAGGCTTTGCCTTCCCCTCTCCGGCATACCTAAGATCCACACACACTTTGAACTTTTTCACACAGGCACACAGGCGTTAAGTACATTACTTGGGCAAGAAAGTGGGTCAAAAGTGAGTTTGGGTTCTGTTGCTCGCTTGGAAATTACTTTTTTGCACATGCTCCAAACTGTCATTTCCACAAGTTCATGTACAAACATGCTCCAGAGAGGGAAGGGAAACAGGAAGGAAAATCCTCTTTCCCACAGAATATGTTTCAGAGGAAGGAAGACTGAGGTTTCCTTTTGCAAACTCCCTTAAAACCACACACAAACACATACGTACACACATAGTAGAGAGAAAGAGGAGATGGCTGGTCCATAAACCTGCCTAATTTCAGTGAGGGCTGAAACTCCCAGATGTCCTCCTTTCCCAGGACACATTCTTCATTTGTCCCTCCTGTACAGGGAGAGTTCCAAAACATCTTCTCTTTTGCTCTCCCACAAGCTGTTCCCTGCTGCAGGAGGAAGGAGACCGGCTGTGCGAGGGAAAGAGTTGTGTGTGTGTGTGTGTTTGTGCATGTATCCCTTTAAGAATAAGGCTGCCTCCTCTCATTGGCACAGCAAGGAACCCTGGGAAATCTGGGAACAGAGAGAATCGGGGACATGGTTTCAGACTGCTGCAATTACGCGAAGAGAGTGAATTTGTGAATAAAGTGGACATGAAAACACATATTTTTGTAAAAATGCTTATTCCCTGATTCACCTCATTTTCTATCTGGATTCTGACCAGTTTGTGCACAGCATCTGAAAAGCAATTGTGAAACTGTCCCTGATGCCCTGGATGACTCTGCATTGTGACCAGTTTAACATTCCAGTTTTCCCATGTGAAAAAGTCCTTTGGCTAGAATCATGTTCATGCTCCCCCATGGAAGCAGTTGCCCAAATTTTGTCTGATGTTAAATGTCCGCACAGTTCAAATTTGCAGAAACAAAACTGCACCATGGGGTGCTGTTGTGCATACAGACATGCATTGGGTTGCACATTTAGTTATGCACTTGGTTGTATATTCATTTGCATATATTTCCATTCAACACAAGGTCTGTACACCACAATCAATGTGTAGCTCCACATGCAGAGAGTGTGCTGAAACTGAGCCTCTGCATATCATTGTGAGACTTTGCATAAGGGCTTATACACATAGATATCAGTATGCATGGACCAAAACTTCCAGGTTTTGGTTGAGATCACTGATGTGCAGGACATTTAGGCATTGAATCAAATATGGGAGGTTTCTGTTTTGTTTTGTTTTAATCACCAAATTAGGCATTGAACATTCTGGGGAACTGACAGAGGGATATGTCTGACAGCTATCTGCTATGGTGCTGAAACAGGTATTTATTCCTCAATATCAAATACAAAGAGAAATAAGGATGGGGGTGGGTCCCCCCCCCCCGTGGCTTCTTAGAAGCTTCCCCAAAGGCTTCAAAACTATGATCTTGGAAACAGAATGCCATTCTGGAAAGACTTTGATCACTCCAAGCAAACTTCTCCTCCTATTTTCTTGAGGGGCCTTCAATTTGGTATTTGTTCTCTACCTGTGGTCTCTGGCAGCTGCAGACTTTAATCCTAAATGTACTTGCTAGGGAATAAGACCCATTGGACAAAGTGAGGCTTACTTCTTAGTAAATATGCATAGCTTTGCACTTTAAATCCACTAATCTTCTGGGCACAGCTGGGAGCCCATGTATTTCCTTGTGGGTAGCTGAGAATTTTGTGAGGCTCAAAGGAGCAGAGATGAGGATTGGATGGAAGGATGACTCACTATATTTTGGGTCCATGTTGCTTCTTCCTGTGTGCATTTATAAATCCAATCTATCTTGTTTCCTCATTTAAGCACAATTAAAGGGAATTTGCATGAAAATAACTACATATTTATTTAAAGATTTATTTTCTCATAAAATATGCAGTGCTGAGTGTACTTGATCATAACATATGCATTTTAAAATGCTTATTGGTACATACTTTTTATCCAAGAACCACATTACAATTTGGACAAGTGGTGTAGTGATTTGAGCACTGGACTACAACTCAAATCCCTATTTGGCCATGCAAGCCAACTGGATGACCTTGGGCAAATCACATTTTCTGACCCTCAGAGGAAGGCAAAGACAAATCCCTTCTGAACAAATCTTGGCAAGAAAGCTGTTTGATAGGTTCACATTAGGATCACCATAAGTCAGAAATGACGGTTTATTACACTAGGGGGCAAACAGGAATTAAACAGGAAATGCCTTATGTTTAACATAGGACATTTCCTGTTTAATTCCTGTTTAAATCCTGTTTGCCCCCTAGTGTGATAAATGATACACAATAAAAGAGGGGGAAGTCACAGAGATGATTGTGTCACATTCTGCACTTTAGTCCAGAAGGTGCAGAACTGGATTAAGTCCATTTGCATCAAAATTCACAGAGATCAAATTCCAGAGACTTCCTTATCCACATGGTTGGCTTCTTGCTCTTTATGTGGATTGGGAATGCATTGTGGGATTTATTTTTATTTTATTTTTTGCCAGCAAGGCTAGTAATGGTATTTTGAAAAGAACTATAAGGATTTCCCACTTGTATAAATGGTTTTGTATAAACCGTTACTGTGTCTGCAGCTTGGGAGATGTGATTTAAATTAATACAGAAATAGCAATGAATGAAATGTTTTGATAATTAAATCCTTTTCAATTTTGACAGGTTCAGAATCTAGATTTGAATTTCCAACGCTCTTCACAATTAGCCCAAATTGCTTCCCTCCTGTACATTTCTTCCCAACATTTGTGTAGGAGGTTCTGGGTAGAAATTTGAAAGCATCATAGGCTCCTCTCCACTGCTCTGAATCGTCATTGGCAACGAGTGTCTCTGAGGTCAAGATCAATTCAGCAATAGAGAGGGCCTTTTGTTTACTCTCTTCCAGACAGTGCAGTGTGCCCTTCCTTTCCCCTTTTACAGTGTGAAGCAAGGACAAGTGTGCCTGTGTGTAAAGAATCTGTATATATGTCACCTGATGAATACAGATGGCTTATTAACCAATTAATTCATAGGACTAAATTGGCTAAATCATCACAAATGATACACGATTGCCATACAAGGGTTGAAAGAGAATTAGAATAAGTGTTTCTTAAATGCTAGGCTTTGCTCAATTCCAGCAAGAAAGGAGGGGTGGGGAGAAAACACAGGAAGGAAGGAGATAGGCAGCCAATGCTGGCAGGAACTAAAAAAAATAACACCACTTGAGACAGTATCTTTGAACTGATTTCACTGGACAGGGGAAGATCAAGGTTATTATTTCTTTTAATTTAAATGTATGACACTGTCCATGACATTTCAGAGAGTCTAATTAAAATTCCAACTTATGAAGTCCAGTCAGGCTGTCAGGGATGTTTGCATTAGGACAGTGCTAGATGCTGCAATTTAAATCATTGCTCTTTTAGCCTACAAGTGTGAAGGTTTGCTTTGTTGATGAAGTGAGTACTCAGTTTTCTGGCTGAAGCTGGTGCAAACAATTAATATTTGTGTACAAGAAAGAGACCATGCAGATATACTTAAATGAAGCTCATGGGCTGATGTTTCCCTGCATTGAGAAGCCCAGTATAAAGCCCAGTATAAAGCTGGGAACCAATGGGCCCAAATCAGTAGTTAACCATTCAGCTGACTGAGTGACTCCAGGCCAGTTTCTCTCTGAGCCCAACCTTTTTCACAGAGTTTTCGTGAAAACAAGATGAAATGGGAGGGACATGAATGCGGTCCTTAGCTTCCTGAAGGCTAAATATGAAATGAATGATTGATTGAATGAATGAATAAAACATAATCCTTCCATGAAGGCTTATTTAACTGGCAATGGAAGGATCATGACTCACCTGGATGTCTGTCTGATTCTCTTTCATGTCATTGAAGAATCTGATTCATCCTTTGGACATATGAGCATATCAGGGGATGAAAGGTATTCTCAGGATCACCAATAGTGTAAATATCCCCTATAGTTCAGCAGTTTGCATCTGCAGTGCACTATTGAAAATGTTTTACTTCCTTCTCTTCACCATGGTCCCCCTTGTCTCTCAAGAGTTTGACCCTGATTCACTTGCTCTGTAAAGTGGTCAGACCATTATGTGAGTTCACAGATCCATTAATATCACAAGGCTGGCTGTTGTTGTTTTTACCTTCAAGTTGTTTCTGACTTATGGCACCATTAAAGTGAACCTATCACCTTATTTTCTTGGTAAGATTCATTCAGAGGTTTGTCTTTGCCTTCGCGGAGGCTGAGCGTGTGTGAATTGTCCAAAGTCACCCAGTGAGTTTCCATGGCTGATCAGGGATTCAAACCCTGGTCTCCAGACACTCTAACACTACACTCAAACCATTATACAAGACTAACTGTCTACAATGTCTACCAGTGCTCATTCAATTGTTTGACTGGATAAATTCATAGTAGAAAAGGCTGACAATGGCTACTAGACCTTACAACCATATATTACCTCCATATTGGGGGTAGCATGCCTCACTATACCATTGATAGGACGATGCTGAGGGAGTGGGGAACATGATCATAAGACTCCCATGTCCTACAAGTCTTGCTTGTGGACTTCCCATAGATGGTAGCCAGTGATATGAACAGAATGCTAAACTAGGTAGGCCTTTGAACTGATCCACCCAAAGTTTGTGTGGTCTCTTGAGTTCTCAGAGATGTTGCTGTCCATACCAGGGCTTAATTTAAGTTATGGCTGTGAAAGGGTCCAGGTTGGTTTGGAACCTGTTCATTCTTGATTCAGTATGGATTGAATTGGGCTTGATCCCAGTCCTGAACATGAACTGCGAGGATTCAGAAATACAGATTGCAAGTTCACCCACTGAAATGCATTGGGAAACAAACTGGTCATACTTTTTGGATGGAGTGGTGTAAGTAAGTATAATCAAGATACCCTTTTGAACTGGCCCATGCTAGATCCCCTAAGAACATCCCCAGGATTTTGAGTTGAAGTACTGTTATGTAGTCATTCTGTGCCACATCCAAGTAAGTCATTTGAAGCTCTTGGGGTAAAGCAGATAGGGCAACAGAGGTCACTCCTGCCCCTATTGCTCCAGGACTGCACCAGCTAGATGCCGCAATCCCAAAGCCAACCACTGCTGCAGTCCTAAATGGGCTGCTAGCAAGAGCACCCTTTCTCTGCTCCTTTTTCCTGTGTCGTTGGGATGATTTAGCCAGCCTCAGAGCGGCATCTGACTGCTTCAGGGGTGTGCGTCATACAATCATCATGCCCCCAAAGCAGCAAGAAGCCACTTTATTTTGTTCATCTGTTTCAGGCCTCGGTCCCATAAAACCTTTGTCCCATTTTCTTCATGGTTTTCAAGCTAAACCTCTTGGTTGGGGAAAGAGACTGACAGCTACTTTTGCCAGGGATTCATTACTTTTCATTCTTGCCTTTCAGGTATTGCCTCTGCTACCTGGCTCCTTTATCTTTTCTGCCTCTGTACTGTCTAGCAAAGCTTCTAAAGACTGCAAAGCTGGCTACTGACACTGTAATGCCCTTGAAATTTACCTCTGTTCACTTTTAATGTGCAGCAAAGACAGTCAGCAATCCTGGTATCCAATTCTCCTGTCAGAGTGGTCTCAGGCAATATTTTCCCTTTTCCACAGCATGTGATCCCTGGGGGGTACCTCTGTCATGCTTCTGCTTCTGCTGCAAGCTTTTGCCTTACAGAGCCAAGCATTGAGATCTTGTGAATGTTGCCTCTTAAGCTGTATAGTTATCTCATTGCCACTGAGTCATCAGTGTGGTCCTATTTCCACCTTTTGTGGCTCACTGCTACACTAAGGTGAAATCCAAGTTTCTGAAGTCAATGGGCCACCTGATAAACTTCCTGGTGTTTGCTTTGGCGCAGGCCCCTCTGGGGTGTATTATTTTTGTTGTTAATGGAGAGACATGTATTGATACTTGTGAGAGTATTTGGCAATACATCTAGGATGGATCAATCCAGTTTATTCAGCCCAAGTGAGCAGAATAAATCTGATCTGACCCAACTGACTAGGATAAAACTGGGAACTTACCATTTTTTCTGGGTGCATGTTTTCAAATCTGTAGCATTGAGCTTCAGCTCACAGAGGAGAGAGATGTGTTGAGTTGCATTTTACAGCTGGTTTTCTTTACTGTAATCCCAGTGGCCAAGGCCATCATTTACACTTTTGTCACTGATGCTGTAGCCCTGGCATTTGAATGCAAATGTCTGATAGCTTATGGGGAATTGATTCTAGAGAAGGAGTCTTGTAAGCCTTGAAGTTGTGTTAATGCTCAAAGCAGTGTTCACATTTTCTCACAGAAAGAGTAGGGAGGTAGAAAATTTCCGTTTTTGGCAAGACTGGTTAGTCTAGCAAAATTCCTTTCCATCCCTACTCTAAACTTGCACTAGTAAATTAAGCAAAAGAGCACTGGGGAGAAAGTAGAACAATTATTTACAGTGAGAAGTGAGACTTCATGCAGATCTATGTTTGAACACTTGTCCCTTGCTGCACTGTAGCTTCTTGTTCAGCATTAAGAGATGGTGTCATTATTGATAAATCTTTCTTTATAGTCACTTAGTAGTTGCTCCCTAAACATGGCAGCTGCATTTCAAAGTGGTCTCCATTATAAGTGCTTCCTCCTTGAGACACCTAGTGGCACTCATCTGCCTGTCCTCCCATCCACCAAATATGCATTGGAAAGCCATAACCTTGTGTACCTGTGGCACCCAGGAGCTGGCTTGTTGCTTGAGGATGTGTCAAACTGCAAGCCCATTCTCAGATAGCATTCAGACTTTATGGGAGCCATACACGTGTCACATGTAATAAGGGTGAGTGCTGACAGACTGTTAAAGCTGCCTTTCTGGTACACATAGAGATAGTTATTTTCCATGAAGGAGAAATCACATTGCATTTAGAGACTTGGAAGCATGAAAGTCTTCATTGTGCTTTTGAGGGTAAGGCTAAGGTAGAATATTTGAAAGGGTTTTGGGGGGGAAACCCTCCACATCATTCAGAATTGACTAACATGATATGTTTACCTGCAAACTTTTAGTTTCTTGTTGTAGCTGTTAGGATATAAATAATATTTGCAAATGTTCTCATCCTGGATGAGAAAATAACATGTCAAAAACTGTGTTTCTGCATGTCAAAAACTGTGGGCTTCCACACATACAAATGCTTTTCAATGAGAGCAAAATGATAAGTCCCCCCTGCCACTGCCATTTTTGTGCAAAAAGTACATTTTGCACAAAATACATTTATACACCAAATGCAATGCTTTGGCATTAAAAAAAACCCTCCCCACACAGAAACAGTTCTTGTGACCTTCCATGGGGTTTTTAAAAAAGTGTGGCATAAGTGTCCCCACCACCCAGCAAGATGACATGTGGAGACACTCTTGCTTGTTAACAAACATCTCTGTATATTATTATCAACCCATGAATGTGTATGTATGCATTCACTGAAAGGAACCTACATTGATACTTCTGTGATGAAAATTTGGAACAGCCCTAAATTTCAGCTACTTGAATGCAAAAGATTAACCATTGGAAAGCACAAGTCCTAATGCATCATGCCTGTTTGGTATTTCAGTCAGACAGTCTTCTTTCAGGATACTCTTTTTCCTAAGTTTTTTTTTTTTTTTAAAAAAAAAACACTTTTGGAAACCTTGTGGACTTCTGAAAATCCTGTAGATGCTTCGGTCTTTTTGGTGGATGGTGTTATTTTAGCTACATAAGTAACACTTGGAAAATCAGAATGCAATCCTAGCTGGCTTAGATGTCAAGGGCCATCAGAGCTCACACAAGGCCAACTAAATATGTATTTAATCCAAACCTCATTTAGAGAAACTTACTTAGGGTTATCTTTGCCCTGGTGCAACTTTGAGTCTAACTATGTCTCAGTTTGTGGTCTGCAGGAAATTTAGATGTTTAACTTAGACCCTCTCTCACCCTCCCTTTCCTGGGCTCTTCACCTGCTCTGGCAGATTACTCTGTTGACATATTTCTGATATCAGCTAGCAAAAGGAAGGGGTGACTGCCAGCAGAAGAGCAATTTTTCCAGAAGTAGACATTTGAGTCTAACCCTAAATAGCTTGTACCTCTTTGATTTAAAATCACACTACCTGTCATCCTGTTAATGACATAGACATGCATAAATTGCACTATATGTGCATGGTCAGTTATTCACTATAGCAGAACAGACATATTCCGTTGAAAACGGGAGAAGCTGAATTACACCTAAAGCAATGTTGAATGTTTCAGATGTGCATTACATAAAGTGCTTGTGCTTTTTGCATTGCATATTGCATACTGTGCATCATTCATTGTACACTGCACACTGGCACCCAGTCACTTGACATGTGTTACACAATGTTGCCATTCTGCATGGACATTGTGTAGTGTTGGTGTAGCATGTCTCCACAGGAAGACAGTTAACCTCTGCTGAGAGGACATTGGATTGCAGCCACTGTCTGTTTACTATTAGTATATACAACAAAGAATATCCCAAGCTCTAGGTTCTCAATATTCACCCAGAGTAGCATGGATAATGATTAATCTAGCTCACAGCAACCTATATTCCATATTTTTTCATCCTTATAGCAATAACTATACCATCTTGCTCCATAGCTGGGGTTTGGGGGGGGGGACTGCATTGGACTGTAGAATCATAGAATCATAGAGTTGGAAGAGACCACAAGGGCCACCCAGTCCAACCCAGTTCTTGTGTGAACATAAAAACCACTTCCATATACATATATATGGCTTCCAACAGGACCACTGGACTAATGGAAATTAGGTGATAAGCCAAGAGAAACAATTTTAAAAGGTGGATCTGTTGTTGTAGGGGTGGAAAGGCTGAAGAAACAGGCTGAAAGAGCCAGTGATTACCAGTAATGGATGAACAACAAGGGACTGTGGTTAGTGAAAAGGTCCATCAGAATTTTCCTTTACTAATCAGTTACCCTTATATTTCTGTATTCTGTTAATGGATATATTTATGGAATGCTGCAAAAGGCAATGTACTGAACCCTTAAAACTTGCATGTGGAAAATGTCAAGACTATGCCTGGCATCCTATTAATAAATTATGATGGCACAGGCCAGACTTACACCATCACAACCACCCCTTTTTTAGTTATTATTCTTGGGCCAGTACAGATCACTCCATTGCTTGCAAGATAGTTTTGGAGACATATCATCATAGTTCTCCTTTGCTTCAAACTTTGGCACTGGTCAGTTGAAGCTAATCATAAACATGGAACACAATGGAACATGCAATACAATTTTCTGCATATTTCATTACTACTATGTACCAACATATTCAATGGGCAGTACTTATAGTTGCATAGGATTGTAATCTTACCAATAAACAAGCAAAATATAGATTTGGATCTTTCCATTTTGTCTACCTGTCAGACTTCTTCAGATTCCACAAAATGAATCAATCTCTCTAATAGCAAATTCAGGTGGTGATTTACAACAGAAATGGAACCAAACTGGAGGTACTGGGAAATACTAGTAGGTTATAAGCGTACTGGAGGAGGTACAAAAGAAAACATAAAAATAATAGGGAGCAGGGATGTATTCTGGCAAAGGATCATACATGTTAGTCATAGAATAAGTTTTTCAGAGCAGGGACTTCCCCATTCACATTGTCTGTGTCTTGTCAGGATTCAGCATCAATTAAGTGGCTCTCATTTCATTACAAAGTTCAAACAGCAGTTCAGAATCCCTGCAGCTTCACTTGATTCAAGCGTTCACCAAAAAAATATAAGCCAACATGGGCTGATAACACCACAGCCCAAAAATCCTAAATGTATGCATGGAACAGTCTTATGTTTTTGTTTTATAAGAAGAGCAAAATAGAACCTAGTTGGAGTTCACAGCTTGAATGACACTTAGGTTGAGCAAAAGTCTTCCAATACCAATTCCAGCGATAAGAACAGATGCATCATCTCATAATGTTCTCCAGTTCCTTCCTCAAGAGTTACTTGAGCAAGATATCAAGGTTGGTGATATCAAAAAGCTGCTGAGAAACCGATGCCAATCACTCCCTGTGTCTCTGTCCTGACAGAGGCCACAACAACAACAACAACAACAACAACAACAATATATTTATATTTCCTGCTTCTCCCTACGGATCAAGGCAGGATTACAGCATAAAAACAGTAATACATATAATATCAATATATAATTACAACAATCAGTTAAAAGCCATCCCATTAAAACCAATAACATCCGCCATGTGATCTATATCTAGGGGGTTTCAATAGTGCAGGGGTTCAGAGAGATGTTACACAAGGTCTGGTGGATATGCCCACCAGAAGAGATCTGTTTTCAGCAGCTTCTTAAATGCTTCTAGAATGTTTATCAAATGGATTTTTTCCAGCAGGTCATTCCAAAGTTTTGGAGCCACCGCTGAAAATGCGGTACGAGAAGTAGAAGTCAGTCTCATGTAAACAGAATCTAACAGTTTTTTATCTGATGTTCTGAGGGTGCGGGGTGGATTATGTAAGGAGAGGCCTTTCCTTAAGTAACCTGGGCCCAAGCCATTTAGGGCTTTAAAGGTAATGACCAACACTTTGTATTGCGCCTGGCAGCCAGTGAAGAGATTTTAAAATGGGGGTAATATGCTCCATCCTAGAGGCCCCCGTGATCAATCTGGCTGCTGCATTGTGGATCAATTGAAGCTTCCGAACTTGGTACAAAGGTAGCACCATGTAGAGCGCATTGCAGAAATCTAAATGAGAGGTTATCAGTGCATGTACTACTGCTTCTCAAACTTCTCATAAAATACTTCTCATCTCCTTCAATAGAGATCATTTCTCTGGCAATAAAGATACTTTTAATGCTAAACTGCAATCGAAACCCAAAACACATCTAGGTAACTTATTTTAATCCAACAGTTCTGGGAGTTTGACTGTCAACATTATTTTAAGCATCTTTCACTCCAAGGAGATACTGTAACTAGGCAATAGTTTGTTATTGTTGTTGTTTTACAGTATGCTGGGTTCATTGTCTAATGGGCTCAACAGATGACCCTAAAGGAGCAGTGTGCCGCTGCCCCTTTCAGCTCTACATCAGAGCTGCAGCAACCGCATGCTGCGGTCCCAATCCAGCACTTTGCCACTCTAAAGAGAAACGTCCAAATGCCATTCCTTTTTAATGTGGCAAAAAGCTGTCCTTGCCATGGTGGCGGCAGCTTTTCCATGTTTCTTTGGCACACCATGTCTAAACACTGTGCCAAAGAAATGGTGTGATCCTGTTCACTGTCTGGTCATCGGGATGGAGTTGGGGCATATTGTTTGTGGTCGCCATGGCCCTATTCCACCCCTATGCCAGTGTTTATCGCTAGTCTGTTTAGCCCCTCAGTGAGACATTTATAACCTCTTGGATCAATCATATCTAGATAAATTTAAGAGGTAAGAATGATCAAAGATCAGGAGTAGAGAGAGTTGATTAGACATCTCTAAGCAGTTTGTTGCCATTGTCAGACTGCAACAATGGAAACTGAGCCCCTAAAACCAGACCACATAGTGCTCAGGATACCTCCTTTGGAAATGCATCAGTGATCAGAAAGGCTGTGAGTGACCTTATTCTCAAATTACCTAGCAAACCTACTGCAAAAATCCTATGGACATTTCATTATATCCTTTAGAGAGTTCAGATGCAATAGACAGTTCACTGCTCAAACAGACAAACAAACAACAAATTATGAAGTTTAGAAAAGGACCATTGTCTTATTTTTGGTCAAGATAGACTGTATTGTCATGTTGAGATATCTTCGTAGGGATTCTCAAGCTCTGTCAGATATGTCACCTCCAGCATAAAAGTGAGATGCTAAGGACTAGAGCCAATTGCTATTACTAAAACAGACCCATTAAATCAATGCAATTTTTATAAGTGTTGACTTTCAGTACACTAATTGATCAATGGATCCATTCTAGTTGGTGCTACTGACTAATCATTGCTTTCACTTCTGAGCAAATTCTGTCCAAGACCAATTAAAAACAAATCTTGCCATCTCATAGTGAGAAATGTTTTTGAACTTTCTAGTTTGGTGTATAAGGATGAACCAGGTCATGATTTATATCTCTACCAAGGGTACAGTGAAAGGTGAGAAGTGGGAGTATTGTACTGGTCTCATTACCCCCAAAGCAGTCAATAATAATATGATCTTACTTTTGTAGTACTCCAACACATGTGCCCTAGACACATACACCTTGTCAGCAAGACTTATGTTTTCAGACAGTACATCCAATAACAATATGTAACACAGAAGGAAGCAGCTTGTGGCCTCACACCTGAATGTGCCCACCTGGAGTTCTGTCAAATTAACCCTCCATCATAGGCTCATTTCAGGGGGTCCTGGTGGTAACTTCTGTAGAGCTTTCCACCTATAGTCTTTTGATCATGCCCAATATATCTCCATTTGAGCAATAAAGACAAGAAAAAGATGTCTTTTCTTTTTTCTTTGATTGATAAAAGTAGAATGTTTGCAAAGAATTAACATTTATTTTTAAACAGAGATATCCTTATTGTACAGAATCTGGATTGCAGAAAAGAATATTATATGTAATAAGGACAGAAAAAAAGGAAGGCTGTAGAAATAATACATGAATTATGAAGGATAGACAGCAGACAAATACCTGCCATAAAATCTGTTGATGTGAGGTGAGTTGCATCTCCTTGCATCAGGATGATGTATGAACTACCGTTTTATGTATTGTATGTGCCTTTAAGTCACCTGTTGACTTATGGTGACTTCATGCATTTCATAGGATTTTCTTACACAAGGAATTTTCTTAGGCAAGGAATAGTCAGTGGTGGTTCTGCAAGTACCTTCATTTCAAATATAGCCTACAGCAGCCAGTATTTGTTGTTGGGTTCCCATCCAAGTACTAACCAGGGCCAATCCTGCTTAGCTTCCAAGACCAAATGGGATCTGGTGCCCTTATGATACATGGACAGATCTTCACATTGGTCTCTAACAATGAGAAATACAGTAAATAGGGGGAAAGCAGTAAGCAATCAATTAACTAATCTTTAGCAATCAACTAACTGCCATGTGAAGATTAAGTTAGCTGACTAGTTAGTGTTTCTCCCCTCTTTTACTGTGTTTCTCATTGTTAGAGATCCTTAAGACATGTGCAATTTTTTCATACTTTCATACTTTCATTTTTTTCATACTTTCCTGTCCAGTAATCATGCACTAAGGGACAATCCATCCACATATGTACAAAAGTTCCCCTACCTTCACAACCCCTCCAGTATTTTGGAAAATAACAGTAGTTATCACAGAGTGAAGTAATAATACAAGGACAAAGTGGAAAGAAAAATCATAATATTAATTCGGCAGTCAGTGGGAAGATACCCCCAGGGAAGGCACAAAAAATTGCTACATTAACATGGGGGAAAAATACTTCCTGGCCCTCAAAGGTGACCAGCTGAAGCCTGGGGATTAATGAGGAGCACCATGCAGCCAAGAGTTCATGCAGAGGTTTCACTGAAAATGGCCAATGGTTGTGTGACCTGGCCTTTTTAGGCCTGCCCAATGATGCCAAAATTTTGTAGGATTCTGAATATTGCAAGACTTCATCTCAAGATCCAGCACAAGAATTATACCAAGTCTTGCATAAAGTCCCACAAACTTGCTGCCATCCTGAGACTTCACCCAGGAAATCCTAAGCAGCCACTCAACATGGTCCATGAAAGCACAACTGGCCCCCCTCCAGGTTAAGTACATGCACCAAGATAACAGGCTGGACATCGCTTGTATGGTTTGAACTTTAAACCATCTTTAATACAAAACACAATCACATTTATCATTAATATATTAATCATGTAGACAATAGTCATAGGAAGGTAAGGGGCACTGAGGCATAATGGTTTTCATAACCAGGAAATGCTCAAGAGGGTCCACAAACCACATACATTAGGTGAACATTTTAGCAGGAATTTTTGTAACAGCCAAACTGAATGACAAATCCAAAGTTTTGATGAAGGTCAGGACACCAGCATCTGCCCAAACAGCAGGCTCCTCTCCCCATTTTCTTCTCTAACCACACCGGGGCTTCTTCCTCCTCCCCCAATTTTAACTTATGCCCAATGTCACCTCTTTACTTCCATATCCAGAATGGGTGAAAATGGCTGATGGTCATGGGGAAACAGGGTAACTGAAGGAGGACAAGGAACCACTAAAATGTAGGCTATTTGAGAAAAAAAATAGCACATTACAAATTAAAATCTAAAAATACTAATATAAATATGAGTTCATGCTTCTTAGTCATGCTCAAAATGGAGAACATTTTGGAATTCCTCCTGGACATGTAGGACATAGCCTGGAAAAGGAGGATGCCTGGTCACTCTGTGTGGGCAGTCTTGTGAGTTTCTGAATCCAGGCAGCCTTGAGCTATTCAGCTTTACCTGAAGCAGTAGTGAAGGCTCAGTGCAACATGACCCACTCCAGGATGAGTCAGAGTAAGTATGGTACTTTGCTGGCTCCACAGTCACGAGTATTGAATCTGAATTTTTCAAATGTGATTATTTATTTATTTATTATTTTAAAACCAGACCATTCTGTTCCCCCTATTGTATATATATAAAAAACTACCCATTATTATATGTTGTTATCCTGCCCAGAGCACTTTATTTTTCAGATATTTTTGTGTAAAGGGCTTGGTTCAGCTGAAAGTTTGCTTCAGTGAATATGATAAAAAAAAGGAAAGATGCAAATATAGAATTTGAAGCAGGACTGAACAAGTGAGCTGAAACGACCATATATTTTGCAAGAGAACAAAACAGCAGATAGAACAACATGTTTTTTGTTTCTCCCAAAATTTTGTGAAGCTATTACTAAGGAGCGAGAAAGAATGGTATAATGATTTGAGTGCTGGAATAGGCCTTTGGCTTTGAATTGCTGCCCAAGGTCACAGAAACATACTGAATGATCAACTCACACAGTACATGTACAACTCACACAGTACAACTCACACAGAAACATACAGTATGGACAACTCACACAGTCTCAGCCTGTGAGAAAGGCAATGACAAATTTCCAAATATATCTTGCCAAGAAAGTCCTATAATAAAATTACTGTTAAGTCAAAGCCAACTTGAAAGCATATGATAAGACTATCAAGGTAAGTTCTCCAAATATATATCTTAATTTTTTTTGTAGTTATCGAGTAAGTCTCCCTTTCTCTATCTCTCTTATTGTGTGTATGTGTGTGTAAAAGAGAGAGAGAGAGAGAGAGAGAGAGAATACTGTATATAGATAGAACATAGCAAACCTGAAGACTAAAGGGATCTAGGGAGAAGTCAGGTTTGAGCTCCCAGTTGGCAATGGGCCCATTTTCCCTGCTTGGTTATCCACAATGTAAACATGCTAATTAACTACCAGGACAGAAAAAGGAAGGAAAAAAAAAGAAGAAGAAGAAGAAGAAGAAGAAGAAGAAGAAGAAGAAGGGGAAAAAAACCCTCAAAAGGGGGAAATGGATCAATTGACAAATTGAAATGTCATTTCCCAGCCTGCAGCTGGATCCTGCTTCGTCTCTTCACTGTCTCTCTTTTTTAGCCCTTTGTATTTTGATTTGGTTATAAAAGCTGCGGCATAATTGAAACTGACATCAGAATCAAACAGTGTGACCTTGTCGGGTTTGTTCCAGGACTGCAATGCAATCCACTTGGGGTGGGAAAATAAAAGGTAGTGGGAGGAGGGGAGTGAGCAAATGAAGGATGGCTGAGACTCCTGAGACAACTGGTGTGTATGTCTGTGTGTGTGTTTAAAAGGCTTCTGTGTGACATGTTTGTACTTTTGTGAAACAGTCTGGCATATGCAGTGGAGATGGAATGTGTGTGTATGTACACACAAACATACACCTGGTGATTGTGCATGGAGGAATATATGTAGGAAAGAGGCAAGTGACAAGCTGTAGCAGGACAGTAGAATGTAAGGAAGGCTTTTACACAGGAGCCAACCTATAAAGATACTTTGGGAATGCTACTGATTGCAAGTGTCACTTTGGAGGGACTGGGGCTAGTTTGAAGGAGATGAGAAAACATGACAGGACATGGAATACACATACAGACACACATACTGATAACCATTATTTCTTGGATCTAATAAGGGCTCATACCAGCACCATCTGGTTTCATGTCAACTCCTCTTCCTTTGGCTCTTTCAATCCATACCAGTCCCAAATCAATTTCCACTGGTGCTTCTTAGTCTTGGTAGGAAAACATTCTGCCATTCTGTCAAGGCACATGCCAAATTACTTGTCTTCTACACATGTGCCACCAAGGCACATGTGGACCAGCCATCAGAACTCACTTTATTCTGCTCTAATGTTTCTTTGGATCAAGAGTGTTTGGAAGGATGAAATATGTAATAGGTATTCAATTTCTCTGTTCCCAATGCTGAAAAGTCCCCTGTGGAGACCTATCACAATACCTTTACACTTTTCAAATCTTTGGGAGTCTGCTAAATGAAACTACGCGGAGAGCTCCTGAAAAACATAATGGCATGTAAAGAATATCTCAGTCCCTTTCATTTGGTTTCAGTGACACATTCGGCTTCTGTAAATTGCATCAAAAAGAAGCATTTTTGCTGCTGTTGTGGGCCTTCCAGTAGTTTCTGACTTATGGAGACTCTAAGGCGAACCTATCATGGGTTTTTCTTGGCAAGTTTCTTCAGAGGGTGTTTATGATTGCTGTCCATTGAGGCTGAGGGAGTGTGACTTGACCAAGGTCACCCAGCAGGTTTACATGCAGCAATATATAATGATGAGGGAGGGCAAGAACTGAGAAAGGGAAGACTGAAAGATATGGAAAGAAAATAGAGGGATAAAAAGGTGAATAGTAACAGTGGCATCACTAGGGTTTGTGTCACCTGGTGTATGTGTGTGGGGGAGAATGAATTGTTTTTCCCCCTCCAGCCAGTTCACTCCCCACATGCCTTCAGAGTTCCATATGGCTGCTATGGCACAAGACTCTTAAGGCTACCCCCCCCCCCAGTCTTCATAGTCCCGCTAGACATGGAAGGCAGCCACACACCCCAAAAGTCTTCAAGCCTGGCACTGCGGCAACTGCTATGCCGGATTCAGAAGGCAGTCTTCTTCAGGGGTACCACCCCATCAGATGACACTCTCCTCTGTGTTGTGAACTGGTGCATTCTGGATTCCCCGCACTCTTTAATGACACCACTGAATAATAAGGAGTATAATATGGAAGAATTGTAGACATGTGGAAAAATGGAGGAGGCTCAGTTGAATGAGTCATGTGCAGGAAAGCTACAAAATACCATTACAGCTGGGATGTTGATGCATAAGCCTCCATTTTCACATTCATTTCATCTGCCCTTCTGAAAGCAAGCAAGCTGGAGCTCAGGAGAACTCTTTGCTGACATTGAAGGGATGTCATATTGAGGATGGAGCAAGCTTGTTTTTTGCAGCTCCAGAGAACAGGACCCAGAACAATGGATGCAACTGACAGGACAGGAAAAGAAATTCCACCTAAACATTAGGAGGCACTTCTTGACAGTAAGAGCTGTTCCATAGTGGAACACACTCCCCTGGAGTGTGGTGGGGTCTCCTTCCTTAAGCAGAGGCTGGATGGCCATCTGTCGGGGATGCTTGGATTGAAAGTTCCTGCATGGCAGGGGGTTGGACTGGATGGCCTTTGTGTTCTCTTCCAACTCTATGACTGTATGATTCTATGATTCTATGACATCTTTTGAGAGATCATGCTGAATCATGTGGCTTCTGGGCTAAATGCTTTGCTGTGACCATATTGTAATATCTTGATGCAGACCCCACAAGACAACTGGCAATATATGCATTGCAGATTGCAGCAAACATACACAGGCTCTTCCTATCCCACATTCAGTAAAGACATCTCAGTATGCAGAGATGTTTACCTTCTCTCTATAATAACTGAGATCTTTGGATCAGAGAAGGAGATGGAAATGAAAGCTTTGGCCACCCACCTGCAACCACCGCTGAAATTCTTGTTTCTGTTACTACAACAGGTGGGAAAGTAGCAAAGCCAAAAGCCAGAAATAGCATCCCTCCCCCACTTCAGCCAGCTAAACAGCTGGATTGTAGGAGAAAGCTGGCCTGGTCCCACTGTCATTAGATGCTGAAAACAGAGTGGTTGGAGCCTACATGCAGCTACTTTCCCAATTATTACAGAAAGAGAGAGAGAGAGACTTGTATGCTGTAGCAAAAGGACTAAAAGAAAATTTAATTTGAGGAAAAGGGAAAACGAGAAAGAAAAGTATCTCCAATGAACTAAATCAGGCACATCTGTGGATCAAAGTCATATAGTTAATGTTAACAACACCAAATTACCAAAATATTTCCTAGAAAGCTCTCCAGATGATGAAAAACAACTTGACAAGGTCAAAATACAAATGAATGGGTCCTAAATCAAATCATGCCTCCTAGAGGGCAAAAATGTATTTTGGTATTTTGGTATCACATGAGATAAAACAATTCATTAGAAAAGATTATAATACTTGATAAAGTGAGAGGACGTAGGAAAGTGGGAAGACTACATAACAGGTGTAGAGAGACTCAGTCAAGGGGAGGCAGAACCTTGAATTTGGAGGACCTGATTGAAGTTATTGATGACAGGAGGTCTTGGAGGTCTCTCATTCATAGGGTCACAATATGAAAAGCTCATGTGAAGCAACGATGACCAACAAACTAGTGAAGACGTAGTAACAGAATAACTTTATGATACTCACATCCCTTCCCAAACCAAAGTGATTTGTGAGACTATGCCCTATGATTAGTAGGAGGAACTATCCTTACTAAATTTCTGTCTGTCCATTTCCCCTTTAATCTGGAAATACTGTATTTCAGATGGACGTGATTTGGCTCACAGTTCAGGATGCAGCCAATTCAGTGTATATATGGTCAAATCCAATGCATATACCTTATCCCTTATAAGTGTCTCAATAATAAACTATATATGACAGGAATGTCTAAATGCTCCGTATACCTTATTCTAAGGAAAATCACTTTTCTTGCATCACTTAAGTTCTCCTTGCTCAGGAAATTCTGGTGAAAGGCCAAAATAGTATGATTCACTGAAGAAAAATAGAGTACTTCTTTTTTTAAAAAAATGTGATATATCTAAGGGGCCGTTCAGACTATCATAAGAACCTGTTAGCAAACCGGTTTAAAATCAAGAAGTTCATACTGAAACCGGTTTTAACACTACTGAATCTGGATCTTGCACACGCGTAGTGGGGCAAATCCCCCATAACCTAGTTTCTCCCAAAGCGGTATATTTACCATTTCTTTTGGGAAAAATCGGTTCACAGGGAATGTGAACTTTGCTCTGATCGGGTCAAGTTCAGGGGAAGGGAAAAGGCCAGGGGGTAGAACATGCCTCCTCTCCCGGCAAAATCAGGCACTCCGGCATTTTAAAAATATTTTTATTTTATTTTATTAATTATTTTATTTTAATTTATTCTAATTATTATTTATTTTATTTTATTTCCATTTCATTTATTATTGTATTTGTTACTATTATTTTTATTGTATTATTATTATTATTATTATTAGTGTGTGTTATTTTATTTCCTATTATTTTTATTGTATTTTGTAATTTGACAGCTCATGCACATTGTACGAGGCCTTTTAAAATGGAATTTGGCCTTTCTATGCAGAGGCACATTCATTAAAAATGGAGGGAAAAACTCCAGTTTGAAACATCCCCATTCATAAGGCCCAGTGAATTTATGAATGGGGATGTCTTAAAATCCCCATTCATAAACCTTATGGGGATGTTTCAAACTGGGGGTTTTCCTTCTATTTTGAATGAATGGGCCTCCCAAACTAATTTTAAAAGGCCTGCTGTACAATGTGAATCAGCTGTCAAATTAAAAAAAAATGCAATGAAAATAATAGGAAATAAAATAAAATACAGTAAAATAATAATAAAAATATATAATATAATAAAAATAATAGTAAAAAACACAATAATAAATGAAATGAAATGGAAATAAAATAAAATAAATGTGCATGAGTTGTCAGATTAAAAAAAATACAATAAACATAATAATAAATAAAAATATACTAAAATAATAATAAAAATACAATACACTAAAGTAATAGTAAAACAATAAAATGCAATACAATAATAAATACAATGAAATGGAAATAAAATAAAATAAATAATAATTAGAATAAATTAAAATAAAATAATTAGAATAAATGATAAATAAATAACTGGGAAAAAAAACCCAACAGTGCCCAATGAAAGGAGGATGAGGAGGAGGGGAGGTGGGGAAAGGATCCCTACAAGCTGCACTGCTCCATGCGCATAAGCTGTCAAATATAAAAAAGTATTTAAAAAAACCAAGCAGCTTGTGTGGCCAATGGCATCACCATGACATCATTTGATTGACAACCAAGAGGCTCCATCTTTAATCGTTACTTTTAAGTGTATGAACTTCACCAGGAAGCATCAATGGGGGAAAAGGTAATATGAACTTCTTTCCACAGCGATTTGGTAATGCTATGCATGATCTCATCCGGATCTAACCAGGGCATATGGGCTAGTATGGATGAGGCCTAAGATTATGCAAGGTTGGATTTGATTTAACTTTGCAGTTTTTTTAAAAAAAAAAATCCATATAAAGAAAAAGTAAAACCTGCAGTTGAAAGAAATTGTAGCATTAAATTCATTTAGCAAACTTGTACTTATGTTTGTAGATGATTTTTAGGTAGTCACCCAGTCACTAGAAAGGCAACTATAAATAAATGAAAATGTTGCAGAATGTGTGATATGGGAAATAGAATGCCATCTCCTAAACAAAGTAGTTCTTTGTGCACCTGAATATGAGCATTTTGGAAAAGGTGTCTACATAGTCCCACATCTCTCCCCACTCATTCATTGCAGAAATTGCTGAAATGTACTCAATTTCAGGTAACATTTTTGCATACGTGGATGTGCAGAAAACTATTTTATTGTTACACTCATTTCCACTTGCCATTTATGAGAACTTTCTGAGAATTCAGCCACATACATTATGTAAGTTCTCCTGGCAATAATCTTGTAAGTTAGCTCATTCATATTATTCCCCTTCTGCAAATGGGGAAGCTCCCTGGTGTTAAAAGTATGAGTCTGTAAGAACAAGAAGAAAAATGCCTTGAGTCTGCTTGTCCTGAAAATCAAAATATGTAGGAGTAGGAAAAGGCTTTTTAAAAGTCAAGTTGGACCTTATTCAAGATATTAAACTGAATAGCATGATGTTTTATAATTATACGAACAAGAAACAGGCAAGAAAAGAACAAGAGAGTGACAGTATAAGGATGGGAAATAAATATATCTGGCATGATACAAATCCTTACTGTATGATCAGACTTTGCTTTAAAATAGATGGCATATCAATAAATTGTGTGTCACACCAAATGATAAATTATTGTATCAATGGATATGGAAGAAATCTGCCCAGGCATCCGTTTTGATTTTTGCAGATCATACCCAGTCTGTATTCTCTGGACTGTCCAGCAGTTGCATGCAACTTCAGAAGCTATCTACAGATATGTTCTCAAATAAATATATAAATAATTTCACATATAAAAACTGCCCATAAAGACCTTTGCATGTTTCTAAGAATGCACCTACCGCTTAAACTACACACTGCACTACACTAGTCTGCTTAAACATAGTTTAGTTGATGAGGGAATGTCTTCAAGAAATATGCCCATGTTAAAACATGCACATGCAAATATCCTCATGTTGTGGAGGGATTTAAAAAGCAAGTGGAGTCCTTCCTGTGAAAACAACAAACATTTATGAAACTGAGCATGGGAAGAAGTTTGACAATGATGAACACTATCTTACTATTACACACATGGCTGATACAGAGTTCAAAACTTTTAATGCCCTCAGATCTTGCACCTGTTTCTTCACCTGGCTATAGCCCAACCACTATTATGGAGAACACAGTAGTTCCTTTAAATGAAATTAAGACATCTTTTATATGACAAAGCCTAATAGAAAACAAATCTAAGACTCCACTGAACACTAGGTTATTAGTCCCAAAAGACTATGGTATATAATAATGTATTGGGGAAAAGAAAACCAAGAGCAATATTGAGGTAATCCAGACCATGATATATTGGACTCTCAAGCAGATACTGAATGAAAGAAAAAATAAACAAATAGAAGCAAACAGGAAATGAGTTGCCATACAGTATGTGTTCATCAGTGGCAAATTGTATAGACGAGTGGTTCCCAACCTGTGCTCCGAGGAGCCCTCAGGGCTCTGCATGCACTTCCCAGGTACTCTGCAGCTGGTCCAGAAATAAATAAATTAATTTTTTTTAATGAAATTAACAAATAAGAATATATTCATGTAATATATATATATATGCCTAGAAACCATTAACTAGTAAGACATAGGGTAGGCCTCTTAGGGGCTCTGCCTTAGAAATAAGGGCTCCATGAATAAAAAAAAGGTTGGGGACCCTTGGTACAGACTAGTATGTGTTTGTTTTTATTTTTGTTTGTTGTTGTTTTTTTTAAATTGGATTATTTAGCAAGGGATATGTAGCTGATCCACTTGTACAAGGTTATGACCTGATGGACCACAGGGGAAATTATTACTGGAACTGAGGGGAAAGTAATATCATAGGGACGAGTGATGGGAAGGGTGTGGCTTCTCTGTTTTAAGAACTTTACTAGGTATGGGTCTGTTTTTGTGCAAAATAGAGAATGCTAGTTATGATCTATGAAGCAATGTACCACTCTGAAGAACCGTATAAAGAACTTTGCACTTTTGATATCTTTGTGCTTTGATATATTCAGGATCAACCTCAGAGACATATTTTGTGGGGACACAAGAGAAGGACTTCTTGCTGTTGCCTCCTGGACTGTGGAACTCCTTAGAAAAGGAGGCTAGGCTGGGACACCCTATTTGTGCCTCCACCATGTAAAGATCTCTTTATTCAGACAGGTTTGGGAAGTTATGCTAGGCTGCTGTGAAAGAGACATTGTTTTGTTTTTGTTAACATTTAAACTGCTTTTAAAATTGTTTGCTTTAATTCATCTGTATTACATTACAGCTGGTGCTGTTTTGTACACTTTATTGTTGACATTTGTGAGTTCTTGTTTGGAGAAAGGAATAGTATAAATAAATCAAATATCTACAAAGACAATAACAAAGGAAGTTTCAATCTGAAGAGAAGTGAATAAAGGCTGTCTTCTGATATTTTCAAGAAGAATTGCAAGCCACTCTTCTCTCACCACGATTCCATCAATGATGACCAAATGATGCTTACAATCTCCAGGCCAGGGACAGGGAACTGTGGAAGGCTCTGGGATACATTACTCCCCACCCCCAGAGACCTTGGAGTGCCACACTCCCACCACACCTGCTCTTGCAAAAATAAATGCCCCCAAATGCTCCCTAGCAGACATGGGGATATTTTCACCATGTTTTTGGCCCTTTCTGGGCCCTTAGAGGGCATATTGGAACATTCATAGGACCCCCTTCAAGTTCATTTTAGAATATTTTTGACCCCCTACCCCGGGACCAAAAAAGAAAAACAGCTATGGAGGCTACATGTGGCCCATGGACCACACTTTGTCCACCCTTACTTTAGCTGAAGAAACAATTTGGATATTATTTATTATATTAATTTGTATCCCACTTTTCTCCCCAAATTGGGACCCAACATGACTTTATCTCAGGGAACTTACCTTTATTATCTCAGACAATTTACCTTTGAGATATGACAGAAAGTATGGTCAGGCATGCAACCTTTTTGCATTCCTTGTTGCTGTTTCCTGCTGTAGCAGTTCTGTGGACTTTGGGGAGGAGAGTTCTGATTACGGTTGGACAGGGTTGATATTTCTGAAACCATCTTGGTGATGCTGTCCTAACAAAGGAACACTATCATCAACACGATCTGTTTTGTGAGTGTTTCCCACTAGGTTTACAGAACTCTACTTTGTGGAGATCTGAAGAAAAAGAGTTGGTAACGATATCAGTCAGACTCAGATTCAGTCACTCTTACAATAAAAAAATACAGTGCTTGGGGAACAAACCGTCCAACTAAGCATGAGCCATGTCCTGCATTCCAGAAAAGCTAACACTGCATAAACTTTAGTTGTTCAATGCTGATACCAAAGATAACACTTTTCAATTATAATATCTCATAATATCTATCTATCTATCTATCTATCTATCTATCTGACATATTTCTATATTCCTAGAGCTCTTAAGGTGATAAAAATATCCATTAAACAGTACAAATATAACACATTTTTAAAATACCTTTAAATACCTTTAAAAATAGTCTAAAAACAATCCTGAAATACAATTTTAAAACAGCTAAAACAGAGCAATTTCAAACTTTGAATATGATGCAGAACAGCACTAGTTTGGCTGCCTGCTGGAATAGCAAAAGAGATGAAGCCAGCCTAACTTCCATGAGTAAGGAACTCTTCCAGTTGTAATATAACAATAAACGTAAAGGTGTGTTATGTATTAATGATAAATGTACTCAAGCTGGCATCCTATCCATGTTTAAATAAAAAAAATGTTATCTCTTAGAGAACCTTAATGAGCGTTTGTAATTTAACAGGAGAAAAGTAGGTGTGGAAGGATGCAAACCTTGGGACTTGCCTATTTGTAAAACTGATCCACTAACAATTCTAGATTAATGTACTAACTTCCTCGCAAACCTCAGCCAAAGTACTTGATAGTGTGTGAACTTTTCATAGCTCCTTTACTTCACAGATTTTCATTTGTGGACTGTATGAGAGCCTTGTATCCAGTGAAGTAAAAGGAAAATTCTCATTAACTTTGATTGGGGTAGTTGAGGATGTTCATTAAAACCTATGGGATTTCTTTAAAAAATCTGATTAACTTTTTATTACTATACTGTTTGGTTACTGTTCATGTTTTGTAACAGCCTTTGGCATCTGTTCTGAATCCCCCACTTTCTCCCCATTGAAGCTTTTGTTCTAACAGTAGGCTGGACTGAAGGCTGGATACAGGAGATGGCATTGAAGTTTAGTTTGGCTTCCACCTTGACCACATTGGGAATATTAGTATCCAGGTTTGATTACTGCATTTTACAAAGGATATACACAAGCCAGATTGCATTCAAAGAAGACATCAAAGAGAAACAAATGCACTATGTGATCCATATAGATAGGATGATGAAAGGTTGGAGAGTAATTGGATATGCTTTGCTTACAGAGGAGACGACTAACATCATAATCCTATGCATGGTACTCAGAAGTGTGTGTGCGCGCATGTGTGCTTGCGTGCATGCCTTCAAGTTGCTTGTTTACTTATGGCTACCCTATGAAATAGGTCCCACCATATTCACTGGCATTTACACCCAGGTAACTCCCAAAGTGTGGGCTCATAACCCAAAGGGGAAATGTGCTATGATAACTATTTTCAGTTGCTTGAATGTCATACAGAGATGAACATCTTTATGCCAAAACACAGAACTAAACACAAAGGGGGTGAAACATCCATGTAGAGCTCAAGAACACTGATTTCTGAACCAGCTAGCTTGGTTACTTAAATTTGAGCCTTGGTTCCCAAATCTATTAGGCTTCTACATGCTAAAATGAAGTACTACTGTCACAGATCAAGTGTTTTAGAGATTGCTGTGCAATCTCTGGTTTTATGGCCTGATTTGGGACCTGTCTTAAGAATTGGATGGCTTGATGTAAATTATACTGCACAAGATCCCTAAATGTGCATGCACATCTCCAAGAAGGAGGAGAAGAATATTTGACAATAGTTAGAGAATAGTCAGGAAATTTTCAAGGAAATAATCCTGTTTAAATGAGCATCTTTTCAGTTCAGTAACACATGCACAGTACATTTTTTGTGCAGAAATTGGTGTGTTTCTTGGGCAGAAAGATGATAGATGGAATCCATAAATTTTATTGCTGTCATTATTAAGTGCCCTTGAGTTGACTCCAACTCATGACAAAACTGTGGATGAGACACCTCCAAGACTCTCTGTACTCAACCTCTCTGCTTAGGTCCTACAGGCCCAGGCCTGTGTCCTCCCTGATCAAATCTAACCATCTGGCATGTGGTCTTCCACCTTTCCTAGCATCATTGCCTTTCTGAATGATTCATTTTCTCTCATGATGTGGTCAAAGTATGACAGCCACAATTTAGCCATCCTGTCTTCCAGGGATATTTCAGGCTTGATCTGTTCTAGAATCCGCTTACTTGCCTTCTTGGCCATCCTCAGCACTATTCTCCAGCACCATATCTGAGTCTCACAACAGCTTACAGAAAGATAATTAGACAATTCCCTGCCCTCAGGCTTACAATCTAAAAAGACATGACACAAAAAGAGAAGGGAACGACAGTGCAGAAGGGGAACAAGTCCAGCAGTTCTTCACTCCCTTTGAGGCCGGGATCATGGCAGATGGACTGGAGGGAGGACTCATCTTCTTACTTTACGCCAGACCTAATGAAGCTGGCTGGCCTTTCTTTCCCTCTGAGGCAGATGATGTCAGATGACAGAGGGCGGGCTCATAATCTTACTTTAGCCCAGGACTGATGAAGTTGGCTGGCCTTTCTCTCCATCTGAGGCCAGATGATGTTAGATGGCAAAGAAGGAGGGCTTGTCTTCTTACTTTAGGCCAAGCTTCATGAAGCTGGCAGGCCCTTCTCTCCCTTCTCTGAGGCTGGATGATGTCAGATGTGTGTGTGTGTGTGGGGGGGGGTTGTCTTCCTACTTTAATCCAAGCCTGATGAAGCTGTCTGGCCTTTCTCTCCCTCTGAGGCTAGATCTTGTCAAAAGGCAAAGAGGGAGGGCTCATCTTCTTACTTTAGGCCAGCCCTGATATAGCTGGCTGTCCCTTCTCTCCATCTGAGGCCAGATGATGTCATGAAATGAATGTGATTAAATGTCATGCCTACAAATTGAATCTTAGTCCCTCCCTCCTCCCTTCCACACAATCCCCTCCCCCTCCTTTTTAAGGGAATGGGTGCTTTATGTCTATTTGATATTGTGGAGAGGATATATTTGTTACTAATCTTGATGAGTTCTTCTGGGTTTTTAAAGGGTGTTTTGTTTTGCCTGCTCCACATAAACAAGCAAAACCAAAATTCAGGAGATTATTACTCTATTTGTTACAAATAAGATTTAAAAAATAAAAGTAAATTCTGTTTGCAATATTTGTCGGAATACACTGTATTTTAATATACCAACTGTGAAAATTTTATGCCAAAATCAAATTGTACATAGCCATATTTTATATGCCTAAAAGTAATGGAGTGACTTTCAATCTGTAAAAAGTATTAATGTTGCATTTTCCCAATTTTTCCAAAAATTTCCATTTCCAAATGTTTTTTTCCCATGGCTTCAAAATTTCCAGAAATTTCACATTTTATAGTCCTCCCTCTGATGAAATCTCCTGCATACAATATTTTCTGTATACAGGTTGAATAAATAGGGTGACAGTAGGCAGCCTTGCCTGACCCCTTTGCCAATTGGGAACCATTCTGTTTCTCTATATTCAGTTGTGACAGCATTCTCTTGACCCAAGTACAGGTTGCACATTAGGGTGATCAAATTTAGTGGCACTCCCCCCCCCACTTTTTTTTTTTTTTGCAGCGTTGCCTAGCTTTTTGTGATCTATACTTTCAAGTGTTTTGTTGTAGTCAACAGAACATATGTATAATTTATTTTAGAATTTTCTGTTGCACTCCATTATCCATAGTATTTGTTATGTGATCCTTTGTGCCTCTTCCTTTCCTGAATCCATCTTGCACCTCTGGGATTACATGTTTGAGAATTAATCCATTACTGTCAACTGAACAGTCTCTGAAGAAGTAGCATGATTTAAATATTTGGGGCAGGGTTGGGAAAAACATAGACCTTCCAAATGTAATGGGACTACTGCTCGCATCATCCCTAAAGTTTGACCATGCTGGTTGGGGCTAATTCACAATAATTTTTGAACTGTTCCCCAGTTCTGAAGCAAAATTCTATAAATGATTTGCATGCCACCAAATATTTATTTGGGTTTTGTGTTTACTGCAATCAATCTAGTAAGCAAAGAAACCCAGCAATAATAATAAAAAAAGATCACTAAAAGCAAATCATGCTCATAGAAATGTTTTACTTTTACTGGTAGAAATGGTTACCACCTTGAGTCCCCATATTAGAAGAAAGGCGGGAAATAATAATAATAATAATATCCCGCCTTTCTTCCAATATAGGGACTCAAGGTGGTAGCCATTTCTACCAGTAAAAGTAAAACATTTCTATGAGCATTGATTTGCTTTTAGTGTCCTTCTTTTAGGACATTTCTCTGGAAATATTTAGTGCATCTAGTTTTACTATGTTAAATTGCAGCACATATCATAAGTGTTTGCAAAAATGGAATTTAAATTCAAACTTTTGGGCATTCAATTGCAACATTTTCAGCAACCACCCAGTCATGAAACACAAAAGGGAAACCACATGAACTATGTATAAAATGAATGTGCAATTCAAATGCACCTTTTGAATTTTACCATAATCCCATAGAGTAGAAAATTAGGGAGGGGGTGGAAATCCATCAAACAAATTTGAAAAACAAATACATTCAATGCAGTCTCCATCTGCTCATGGATATTACACAAGCCGAAAAACTGGCTATACTCAACAAATCAATTATTCATTGTGAATTATTCACTAGGCTCTGCTGCAAATAGTGCCAAGGACTGTTTATTTGTTTAAAAGTGAAGTGTTAAAAAAGAAAGAAAAATTTGGAACAAGGTTCCTATTTATCTTTAATGTTATATATTCCAGGCAGGAAATATAGGTCTGTATTTTTTATTATGAATGTATTTCTATTTTAATGAGTAAGAGAGAGGAAGGAAGGAAGGAAGGAAGGAAGGAAGGAAGGGCAAAGGAGGCATAGAAAAATGTATGTTGCTGGGGAAGATGAGATATAAAAGAAATAAATAAATCAGACTAGAATTTGAATGTATTCCTGAATTCAGCCTGGACTCTGGAAGGCCAGGTTTTGGCTGTGGCCAGGAGTGCACTTATACAGTTAAGGCATCTATGCTAACTGAAACTTTTTCTAGCGATGTAGCATCTGGCCATGGTGACAGCACATTTCTTAGTGATACCCCATGTGGACAAGTGTAATGTATTCCACCTGGAGTTGCCTTTACAAATTGACTGAAAACTTTCACTGTTCCAGAAAGGTGTGTCCAAACTGTTGACTAGCAATGGTTTCAGGAAACAGAGAACTACTTTGTTATGAGAGCTACACTCTTTCTCTGTCTTCCAGGTATACTTCAAAGTGATGGTTATAAACTATTCAATTCTAAAGGACTACAGGCTGTCAATATTCAGTATTTGAATTCAGTTACAGGATCTCAGGAAAACTGTATTCTCTTGTGTAACCCTGCCACAGTGTTAAGCTCTTCAAGGAAGGCTGTTACTTTGGTCCTGCCACCATAAAGGGTATGTTTAATAAAGACCCAAAAGAGGTCTTCTCTATGGACCTCTCCCCAAGTATAACTGTCTAACAAGGGAGTCTACGGTGCCCTTTCCATGTTGTCCTTCCACTAGAAGGCAAGTATTTTTAACATTTGGACTGGGTTGATGTTGAAGGGGATTGAATTTGTTAAGTATTGTCATTTCCTTATTCTTGATATGTTCTTAACTGCAATGTAAGTCTATATTTATATTTTAATTACACCAGTTTTATTTGAATGTTGCTGCTTTTAACAGCCTTGAATGTCTTTTCTTTTTTCAATTGCCAGAAAGATAGGCTATTAAATAAGCAAATAAATAAAATAATTATTCTGTGCAAATCCCTTTGAAAATAAAGGGAGTCGTGGAAATTGTTTGGTGTATCACAGCAGCCTTTTTAAACCTATTGCTGTGAGATTCAGATCAAACACTGTCTCCCTGAGTGACACTTAGATAGGTAGTTGAAGGGGAAACTAGCAGACAGTTTCAGCAAGGAGGCAGGCATCATTGTCCAGAAGCCTTCTGATTCTGAGATTCAAATGATCAGAGTGAGGCAGTCCCAGGACATTGCTGGTAATCAGATTCCATATCTCTTTTATCCCTGAAGTATATGCAAGCTGTCACTGCAGGATACCAGCAGATGATACTCACCAGCCCCAGATTATTACCTGTCTTTCTCACTGCTGCTGACTTGGTATCTGTCTGGTTGCCCAATGTTTGCCACTCTAAAGACACAGGTACCCAGCAAGTGCCCTCTGAATGAAAGGATACTGAATAGTACAGATGCAGTCTCAGCAATTACTTATAACTATTTCATTTTCTAAATAAATTGATTTTAGGTAAAGGTAAAGGTAAAGGTAATCCCTTGACATCAATGTCCAACTGTAGGGGGCAGTGCTCATCTGTTACTAAGCCAAAGAGCTAGTTTTGTCCAAAGATGAATCTGATGGTCATGTGGCCAGCATGACTGCACCAAACACTGTTACCTTCCCACTGAATTGGTACCTATTTATCTACTTGCATTTGCATGCTTTTGAACTGCTAGGTTGGCAAAAGCTGGGACTAGTGATAGGAGCCCACCCCATCATGCAGCACTCGGACCTCTAACTGCCAACCTTCCAATCAATTCAACATGCATGGACAAAATAGAAGTTATATGCAGCCGAGTCAGATTATCAAACAGTTATTGGCATAAATCAAGAGCTTTTTCCATCACTGAGATTTACATAAATGCTGACTTATCATTCAGAGATTTATTGAATTGATCTATTCTAGTTGGGGATTGACATTGGATTTAGGTGACTTTTTTCTTAGCCACTACACAGATGATCTTGATAATTTGGTTATTGCCATTCTTTGATTGTTCAGTTAATGCAGTAATTGAAAAAAACAAAACAAAACAAAAGCAAGCATTTGGCAGCATTAACTATTAACTATCAGATATCAAATCAAATACTAAATGTCAGATATCAGGCATCTAGTACTGTCAGCCATCACACATCAGGCGTCAACTCAATTGCCATCAGCTGTCAACTGTTAAATACTGTCAAATATCCAACAATACTTGTCAAATACTATTATCACTAATGTCTAACTACAACATAATGTTAAGAAAGTGAATACTAGAATTAAGTAATAGCAAAAGGTACATGTCAAATACTGTTGTTGAGTGCAACCCTGAGAGTGCAAACAAAAACAATTAATTCTGGCAAATTTTGATAACATTAAAAGGTAAATTTACTTTGCCCACTGTCACAAAGTGTCTAGATGCAAGAGACACAGGAGTTCTACAACTTTAATACAAGCGCAGAGAACAGAATGTTAGAAAATGTAGCTCATGACAGAATGAACAACACATGCAGACATTCTTCTTTTACAAAACCATTAAGATGCACATGGGAAGCTGTTTTTCATTAAGATGCAAAAATGTTGTCCATGAAATCTGGAACCTAAATACTCCAAGTAGATTTTGAGGGCATTAACACTTTATAAAAAAGCACAGAGCAGAAATCAAGGCATTGAACCTGGCTAAGCAGTTGCTAATTGGTTTATCTCAAGAACATGAATAGAACTTTTCATGTGGAATCTTTTTTGCCAATCTCTTCAAATAAAACCTTTGTAGATATTCATGCCCAATAAGTCTATCTGTGGCATTTATCCATGACAACAGTATGGAACATTCATGTTTAGAGATATTATGCCAACAAAAACTAGTTGTTTGTAATCTATTCCCTTCAAGCCTTCCTTATTACTTCCTTGGCTACTAGAGAAAGCCAGATGCTAGACATTGGGTATCTTTTTATATCCTTATGGTCCTTTAATAATTATTGAGAGAAAATTCTTCTTCATTACTGCAACTCTATGAAGAAAGATGATGTGGGTTGTGTGCCTTAATTCATTTCTGACTAATTGTGTGCCTTCAGTTCATTTCCGACCCTTGGCAAGTTTTTTCAGAGATGGTTTGCCATTGCCATCCTCTGAGGCTAAGAGAGTGTGGCTTGCTCGATGTCACCCACTGGGTTTTCATGGCAAAGCCAGAATTTGACCCCTGGTCTCCAGTGCTGCAGTCCAACACACAAACCACTGCACCACACCTGTTTTAATTAACCTGGCCATGCTATTAATAAAAGCACAAGGAAGTTATTATGAAACCATTTTCTAGTTTGAATTGTTTGTTTGTTTTAAAGTTTATATCCTGACAACATGAATTCTTGTAGCCAACAGAGCAGCTGTTTTATACTTACCATCAAGGATGAATCTGTGACTTGAAACAGACACTTCCAAAGTCTTTTCTTTCTTTTTTTAGTAATGTTTGAGATCCCATTGTGAGCCCCATAAAATAAAATCCTGCGAATGTTCTTGCCATCAAAATAAACTAAGTCCTTATCCACACAGTGAAAAAAAAACAAAAACCCAAGTCTAGCATCATATCTTTGGAGCCTCTTCAATTGTTCTGTTGCTGTTTATTTATTTATATAGTGTGGCACTTTGCATGTGAAACAATGTGGAAACAGATGAAGTAGAGGACCATAATGGGGGTGGACTGGATGGCCCTTGTGGTCTCTTCCAACTCTATGGTTCTATGATTCTATGATTCTAATGTTAGGAGGCAGTCCTTGTTCTCAACCAGCAACTGTTATCTGTAATGGAAAGGATGAAGGCAAACAATCTGAAACTCAATCCAGGCAAGATAGAGGTGCTTTTGGTCAGTCAAAAAGCAGATCAGGGAATAGGGATTCAGCCTGTGTTAGATGGGACTACACTTCTCCTGTAGATATATGTTGACATTTTGACTGTACTCTTTGACTCAGCTTTGAACTTGGAGGCCCAGCTTTGAGGTGGCCAGAAGAAGTGCTTTGTACATTTCAAGCTTGTGTTCCAATTGAACCTATTCCTTGAGATGACAGATCTGGCCACAATGGTACATTACTTAGTTACATCCCATGTCAACTACTGTAACATACTCTGTTGCGGCTGCCTTTGAATAGTGCTTGGGAAACTTCAGCTGGTTGATAGAGCTGCAGCCAGGTTAACTGGGGCAGGTTACAATGACTGTACAATGCCCCTGACGAAACAACTCCAGTGGCTACCAGTTTGTTTCCAAGCAAAATTCAATGTGTTGGTTATGAACAATAAAGCCTTAGCTCAGATCTAGGCTACTTGGTATACCATGGCCTCAAACAAATGGCCCAAAAGGGCCACCATCAGGCTACATTGGGGTGGAGTATGCACATGATGCATGCCTGTTCATGGCTGGAAGCTGCTCCAGGCACAGCTGTTTTCCAAAGAGCCGGACCAAAACTGCCCCCAAAAGGAGTGGAAAAACCTGCTCCTTTTCAGTAGGCCAGTTGGGGACTATGGTGGCAGCATGAATTGGAGCTGGGTACATGTGGCTGCACCAATGCCAATGGATCTCACACAGTCCTGGGGTGGCCCCCATATCTCCCTGTACAAGCTGATCCAGGCTCTGAGATCTGTAAACCTTACCTTAACAATGTAGTGTATATGTAGAGAGATCTTGTAGCACCTTTGAGAATAACTGAAAGAAAGCAGTTGGCAGCATGAGGAAATAGACAGAAGCCTACAAAAGCTCATGCTGCCAACTTTCTTTCAGTTAGTCTCAAAAGTGCTATAAGATCTTTCTACATACTGATTCTACATACTAACATGGTTACATCTTTCAATTCTGCCAGTGTAGCGCGTGCGTGTGTGTGAGAGAGAGACACACACTTGATAGTCCAATAGCTGGTTCCTTTTGAATGTTGTCCATCTAGTTATTCTGGCTAATTTTGTAGTAAACTGAAAATCTGCATATGTTAAACTCTAATGCCCTTAGTTCATTACACATTTCCCCATCTGGAAATGCACCATAACTCTGAGTAATAATCCCCAAGTGATATTCCTGTGTAGACAAAGATTCAAGGTAACAGTGGGAACTATACCAGGATCTAGTGACATATATAAATGCATATAATTTTAATCTCTAAGGAAGCAAACATATTTCAAAGCAGGCTCTGAGCCTTTGACACATGGATTAAGTACGATAGAAATTCAGTAATATATTCAATTAGGTATGGTGTATATTATGTTTGGTTCCCCCCCCCCACCTTATTATCTGTCATTCTTTGACTTTGGTGAAACCATTTTAGATCAACACAGAAACAAACTTGCTTGTGGGTTATCTCCTTACTGACAAACAGCCTTTTAAATACCCTTACTGAATTTAATAGTCAGTTGAAAATATTCCAGACATTTTTTTTTAAAGAGCTCCTATTGTTAACAAATGTCCAAGCCCTACCATGCAAGACAAAGTCAGTTTACACTCCTGGACATATGAAAAACCCTGCGTTGTTGCATGTTTGCTAAACATTTTGAGAACAAAGTATTTATTTTCTCTCTCTCTTTAGATTGGACTATTGTAGTTCAGATTAGGTTGATTATTTTTAATCCATTTCAGTTTGGTTTTAGTTATAGTATACAAAGTATCTTGTCTCTCTGCATCAAAAGAGAGAAAGGGACAGGGAAATTATTTGATCTCCCAGTGGTCTTTGAGGTGTAAAGGTTGTTAGTCTGGACTGACTCTCTGGACTGCTAACTAGAGGCAAAATGCTTCCATACAGTGCCATTTGGGAGACTTCAGCTTACTCGTATGACTTTTATGTTACAAAGTTCTGCAAGATCCCTTCTTGTCTGCCATCTCATATCACTTCATATCTGCATGAAAATGCCATGCAATATAATGTGAAGGAGAGTTGTGTCATCAGCATTCCAAGGGTAGCCCCTGTGTTTCTCCTTAACACCTAAAATTATGGGAGGTAATGTAAGGAGTTTATCACACAGGGCACTTACCATTGCCCAAACATTGCACAAGTGTTTGCCAAATGTTTCAGAAGCGCTGGAGGTGGGATCATCCCTAGTGCTTCTGATACATCATTGGAGGCTTCCTGCTTTCCTTCCATCACAGAAGCATTTGTTGGGAAGCCTTGGAAAAGTCATTTTTATCAACAAAAGATCCGGTTAATCATGGGGAAGCCTCAGAAAAAACCATTTTTATTAACGGGATCTTTTATTAATAAAAATGGCTTTTCCGAGGCTTCCCCACAAACATTTCCACAATGGAAGGAAAGCAGAAAGCCTCCAATGATGTTTCAGAAGCACGACAGATGATCCCACCTCCAGCGCTTCTGAAACATTTGGGAAACACTTGAGCAACGTTTGGGCAGCGGTAAGTGCCCTGTGCAATAAACTCAGCAGTAAGTGCCCTGTGTGATAAACTATTGGGTGACTGTCTCAAATTAGAGGATAGACTGGATGAGGTCTATACACTGAAGCTAGATCCATATAAGACAGAAGAAAATAATAAAAATAGGTTTTTCATCAAGCTCAGAATATAGAATCTATCCTTTTCTGGAAGGGGTTGCTGACCTCTTAGAAGACCATGTCCATAGTACAGAGAGACATGGTAGTATAAGGAGCACCAATGCCTTCTCTTTATATTTGAGGTTTGGGGGTGGCAAAGTAGAAAGCTCAGAAGAAACAAAAGGACACTCTTTTTATATTCCAAAGGCGAAATGACATTGTTTCTTAGCCTCTTAGGTTATTTCCACAGGGTATTAATATTCTGGTAGTGAGGTATATGTGTGTGCATGCTATTCTTTGTTTGTTGTTGTTAACTGCTCTCAAGTCAATCTCAGCCCATGGTGACCCTGTGGATGAGACATCTCCAAGAACCCCTGTTCTGCTTAGTTCCTGCAGAGTTATATCTGTGACCTCCTTAATAGAGTCTATCCATCTAGCATGAGGCCTTCCTCTCTTTCTACTTCCCTCCACCTTTCTGAGCATTTACTTGTTGATAAATTCAGACATTGTGTTGATTTGGACTGTCTGTGTTTATTCGTAAAAGAGGTTGTTGTATGATTTCAAAAGCAGCTGTTTATCACCTTAATAGTCTGATTTCAATCTGTTATGCTCACCTTCACCATCAAAGTGCTTCAAGAGTAGTAAATAGGGCACTCATGGTGTTATTATCTGCTAAAGCATTATTGAAGTTACAATAGGCTAATAACAGGTACTCATTGCCGTTTTAACACAAGCATAATGGATACAAATTTTGATTTTGACCTTATTGTTCTTTTCAAGGAGACAACTACCATTACCACCTCAACATAAAGCCTTCAGATACAGGATTATTAATCAGAAAGAACAAATTTTATGGAAACTTAATAGGACCAAAGAATATGATTCCCCCCACTCCCAGTAATTACTGAGATCAACAAAATAAAGAAGGTCAGAAAATACAAGCAACATGAAAGCTTCTACCTTGATATACAGACATTATGTTGAATAGCTGAAGAATGTACAAACAGTTTGCTATCACTAAAGCCATTAATAATGATTAGGAAAATATGAATATTTGACTTGTGTGTGCACTGGAACTCAAATGATCCAAAACCATAGAACCATTGCTAGGAAGAATTACAATAACCAGTTTTGCAGAACAGTTCACTCTGAGATTGGCAATATTTGCCCCCTTTTCCACAATAGCAGAGGGATAGCAGCACTCCAAAATGCAGGCATGATTTAGACTAATGCACCATTCAATATGCAAAGCCTGTGTAAGTTTCAACACATCTAGTGTCATGTTCAAACTGATGGGATTGTGACTTAATTTAATTTAATTATGGTGCTGTTTGTGTGGGATATGGTACAGATAAGCCTTTTTGCCTAACATCAAATTTGGCCTCAAAATTTTTAGAAGGTGGTTCCTGTCACCTTGAAGCCATTCCACCTATTAAGAAGTGATTCAAAACATTCTGACAAAATATGGTGAAGCCAGGCTGAAGCCAGTGCTTGAGCTATGGGGAAAAGAGGAGGTGGCAGACAATGTATTGAAATTGAAAAAAAATATATTTTGGACTGCAATTTTCTAACTATCTCAGTCACACGTAATTTCTCTGAGCTCTGGGTATGGCACATTTATTGTGTGTCTTCACTGGAACTGTTCAAGATGTCCCTATAACCAAAAAGAATTAGTAAAATGGTTGGGTGAGCAATAAAATCTAGTCCAATCCAACAAGTGTATCTTCTCAGGAATCTCAGCTTTTTTAAAAATGACAAATTTCTAACTCTTCTCAGGATAAAGAAAGCAATGCTTAAAATCTCAAAAGGCTGATGGATAAGAAACTGGACAAAAACCCTTTGTGATTTCCTTCTTTGTCATTAGCAGAAATAGATTAAATTATGCAAAATATTTCTTTTTAAATGCAGAACAGAATTGTTATAAGAGAAATGATCCACTTTGATTAACATTTTTTCTGTGATGTAGAAGACCTTTCCCCCCTCCTAATAGAATGCCTTGGCTTACTGTGCTTCCTGCTGGGTTTTGGCAGTCAAAAAGTAAAAGCCCCCTTCTTCACTGAGACCTCCAGTTCCTTGCTGTTTTGTCCAATTGCTTGATAGCCTTCTGTGAGATGAAATTCACACCCAGAGAGGAAGGGCAAGGCAAGCTGTGCCTTCTGTTCCCTTTCATTTCTCATGCCACTGCTAGCTTCCTTATAGGAGAGGGATGAAGAAGCAGCAATGGTAAGGAGGTAGAGAAGAAGGGTGTGGGGGCTTCAGGGTTTGGGAATGAGTTTCTTGTTAGTTTGTGGACCTTAGTGAGTGTTTAGGCCAAAATAGAAGTAAAAAAGAATGCTTAGCTTCATATTGCCCTCCAAATATTGGAATAATAATAATAATAATTTATAGCCAGCTCCTCTGTCAACCAATCGGAGCAGGTTACAATTCAAAATACAAGGTAAAATTTACAATGACCCATATCCAAACACCCACCCCTTAAAATTAGATTAAACTGACATCAAAGTTAAAACAACATAATTAAAATTCTCACGATATAAAACAACAATCAATTGCATGGGCATCAGGGGTCGAGATGTTAAAAATTGAAGGGAGAGCTTGGCCCACTAACAGAGCTGGGAGTTAAGGACTTTCTGGGAAGGCCTTCCAGAAAAGATGCGTCTTTATGGCTTTTTTTAAAGCAATCAAGAGATGTAATAAGACACATCTCATCTGGCAGGTCATTGCATAGCCTGGGAGCTGCAGATGAGAACGTCCTCTGGGAGGTCTGTGCCAACCTAGTTTTCATAGGCTGTAGCAGGTTCCTCCCAGAGGACTGAAGTGTGCGGGGGGGGGGGATCATACAGGAGGAGGAGGTCCCTAAGATAAGATGGACCCAAGCCATGTAGGGCTTTAAAGCTTAAAACCAACACGTTGTACTGTTCCCGGAAACTAATCGGCAGCCAGTGGAGAGACTTGAGCACTGATCTTTCCTCGATGTTCCCATGATAAACCTGGCTGCCATGTTCTGAACTAATTGAAGTTTCTGGGTTAATCATAGAATCGTAGAATCATAGAATCGTAGAGTTGGAAGAGACCACAAGGGCCATTCAGTCTCACCCCCTGCCATGCAGGAACTCCCAATCAAAGCATCCCTTACAGATGGCCATCCAGCCTCTGCTTAAAGACCTCCAAGGAAGGAGACTCCACCACCCTCCAAGGGAGTGTGTTCCACTGTTGAACAGCCCTTACTGTCAGGAAGTTCCTCCTAATGTTGAGGTGGAATCGCTTTTCCTGCAATTTGTATCCATTGTTCTGCGTCCTGGTCTCTGGAGCAGCAGAAAACAAGCTTGCTTCCTCCTCAGTATGACATCCCTTCAAATATTTAAACAGGGCTATCATATCACCTCTTAACCTTCTCTTCTCCAGGCTAAACATCCCCAGTTCCCTAAGGCATTCCTCATAGGACATGGTTTCCAGACCCTTCACCATCTTAGTTGCCCTCCTTTGGACATGCTCCAGTTTCCCACATCTTTTTTGAATTGTGGTGCCCAGAACTGGACACAGTATTCCAGGTGGGGCCTGACCAAAGCAGAGTAGAGTGGCACTCTTACTTCCCTTGATTTAGACACTATACTTCTATTGATGCAGCCTAAAATTGCATTGGCCTTTTTAGCTGCTGCATCACACTATTGACTCATGTTCAGCTTATGGCCTACTTGGACTCCTAGATCCCTTTCACACGTAGTTTCATTCAGCCAGGTGTCCCCCGTCCTATATCTGTGCATTTCATTTTTCCGCCCTAAGTGCAGAACCTTACATTTCTCTGCACTGGATGTCATTTTGTTAGCATTGGCCCAGCTTTCTAGTCTATTCAGGTCATTTTGAATTTTGATCCTGTCCTCTGGGGCATTAGCTACTCCTCCTAGTTTAGTGTCATCTCCAAATTTGATAAGTATGCCCCCAATTCTGTCATACAAATCATTAATAAAGATGTTAAATAGCACTGGGCCCAGGACAGAGCCCTGTGGGACTCCACTGGTCACTTCTTTCCAGGTTGAAAAGGAGCCATTGTTTAGCACCCTTTGGGTTTAGCCAGTCAACCAATTACAAATCCATGTAACAGTTAACTTGTCTAGCCCACATTTTACAATCTTGTTTGCAAGAATGTCATGGGAAACCTTGTCAAAGGCCTTACTGAAATTGAGGTATACTATATCCACAGCATTCCCTTCATCTACCAAGCTGGTAATTTTATCAAAAAAGTTAAACACAAGGGTAGCCCCATGTAGAGCACATTGCAGAAATCCAATCGTGAGGATCATATTTAATCGTGAATTGTATTGAACTGCAAATGCCAGTATTCCTTACTCTTAGCTTGCTAAGGCACTTGGAGTTGGAGTTGTAGGCCATTCCTACTATAGAATCTTGATTTTTAAAGAAATAGATAGATAGATAGATAGATAGAGAGAGAGAGAGATAGGACAGGAAAAATTAAGGGACATGATACACACAGACACATCCTTGTCTATGGTACTTGACAGCATCTCAAAGCATTCCAAATGAACATGTCTCCAGCTGTTGTCACACTCCAGCATTAATGTAGTTTGACACTATTTTAACTACCGGGGCTCCAACCTATGAGATCCTAACATTTATAGTTTGTTATGCAACCAGAGCTGTCAGAAAGAGAAGGCTAAATATTTCCAGAATTCCCAGAATTTCATAGCATTTGAGCCATGACAGTTAAAATGGTGTCAAACTGCATTGATTCTACAGAGTAGATGCAGACCCTGCTAGCCAGGAAATGAAACAGAATCTCCCAACAACAAAATGCCATTTCTTGGAAAAATTTGATATGTTAGGAAGACAAGTCAGTCCTTGAGGTAGGTACTCTCAATAAACCACACTCGATAAATGAGCAAAAATTGTTTACTGTATTTGGTGTGCTAAAAATTGTCCAGAAATTGTCCTGAATCTATTATTCACTTTAGACTGCATTATTCATGATAGGCCCAAATAAACAGTGTTTACATGGATAAAGAATGGATATTACTGGAGAATAAGAGATTGCTAGAATTAGAAGGCCATAATTTGCACTTTGGCAGGCATGCCTTCTTGTGTTATGACAAATTAAAAGCACACAAAGATGTTGATAGACATGAAGAGCATTCTATAAGCTATGGCTAAAATGTAAGAAATATCTCTGCCCAAAGATCTCAAGGTGGGCATCCACTCATGAAACTTTTCACAAAACAAACAAACAAACCCCTATTTAAAGGAAACTGGATTAAATATGAAGATATCTTGATTAAAACAATAGAAGGATATAAAATTAAAACAAGGGAAGAATTTCTGGAAGAAGGTTCAAAATACATTGGTTTTTATACTGACAAATTAGAGATAATTTTAAGAAAGATACTAAAATCCATGGAATAGAAAAGGAGACAAGTGAATTAAATAAAATATTAAAGGAAGGAGGAAAACATATGATAACATAATGCAATAAACACTTGTTAGATTTGAAATTGAAAAGGAGGCAATTAAGACAAATATGACAAAGTGGCTGCAAAATATAGGGAAACAAACCCTGCTGGCAAGCTGGGAAAAGTTGTGGAAGTATAATCTGAAGTTCACCAACTTAAAAGAAAATTATTATAAAGTATTCTTTAGATGGTACATGACCCCAATTAAATTGGCAAAGATACAGAATTTAAAAAAACAACTGTTGGAAATATGAAGAGTAGAATGGGACATTATATCACATGTGGTGGCACTGCAAGAAGGTGAAGATGTTCTGGAAAAACATACATAAAAGCATGGTAGAAATATTCCAGAAGAACATCCCTTTAAGCCTAGAACTTTTTTTTACTTACTATTACAGACAACATAAAAGATTAATTAAATCAAGAAGAAACAAGTGTGATATTATATATAGTTAATGCAATGTGAATGATCTATGCAAAATATTGGAAAAGCAAAACCACACCTACCACTGAAGAATGGAAAGTGAAATTAAATTACTTGGCTATAATTGATAGATTGATGGCGTATATTACTGGAAAGTCTATTCAACAATATGAAAAGAAATGGGGAAAGATACTTAAACTTGGGGAGAAGAGAAAATAATACAATAAAATATATACATTTACAAATCAATGGAAAATAAGGAAAGGGTGAAGAAAGAGGTAGAACATCCAAACAAAGGTTAAGGGGATTAGTTTAAGAATAAGCGTAAACTGGTGAAAGCAGGATTGTGTATTAGGAAATCATGGTAGAATGCTGAATGATTGTTTAAATGGGGAAACAGGGAGTGAGTGGGTATAAAGAAGTTTTTGAAGGGAAATGTATAAATATGGAAACAGAGCAAATGATGTTATTTGTATTATGTTAAGAAAATTGGAATTTCTTTTTAAAAGGAAGAGAAGTAGGTCCTGAAGGAAGGTATCCTCAATAAACCACTCTCAATAAACGAGCAAAAGTGGTTTATTTGTTGTGCCAAATATTGTCTAGAAATTGTCCTGAATCTTTATTCTACTTTAGACTGCATTATTCATCATGTGTCCAAATAAACAGATGGAGAAACAGAGACAAACAGAGATGAGATAAAATGCCTGAAATAAGCTTATGGCTGACTGATGAATCCAAGTCCCCTGGGACCCCAGGCCACCTATACCCAGTCATCCAGTGTGTTGCTCTAGTAAGGAACAAAATAGGCAAGCTAGGATATTTCTGTGGATAAAGCACCTGCAATAGCCTGGAAAGTGGAAACTAAACGAGTGGAAGAAACAAGCACATCAAACCAGCACCCTGTAAAAATGATTCATTGAAGCGTGGTATACAGGCTGTTTCCCCATCAGAAATGGATTTCAGCAGACCCAACATGGAACTCTCAACAGTCACCTGTTCTAATTCCTGTTGCTTTTGTATTCATGCGGAGGTGAGTCATTGAGTTTAGGCAGATGGACGCAGGGCAGAACTGGAAGGAGATCTTTCTTTTTTAAAGCAACATTATCACTTCCTTGCATGTTTTCACCCTGACTGACAACAATATACAAAAATTATATTTTTAAGTAGCATGAAAAAGACACCCTTGTGTCATCTTACCCAGATCAATAGTCATTGCTTCTGTTGCCATTGGTGAATGCCACCAATTTATTTATGTAAATTGGCACCCAGATTGTACAACGAGGGTAGGGGGGGGGTATGATTACTCTTTCAACACAATGTATGGTTAGATCTCATTATAAAGGATCTCAAGGAGGAAAGATAAGAGGTATAGCCACTTCCTAGAGTAAAGAAACTTGCATAGAAAAGACACACTAGAGTCAAGCAACCACAGTAAAAGATTATTCAGGTTAGGTCATCCAGATGTGGCCCAAGAGCACCAGTGCCTTCTGATATGTTTCAGAAGCAGTCTTAGCATTGCTGTTCAGTCTAGCTAGATTGCAATAACCATGTTGAAACAATGAAGTATTCTGACAAATGGTGAAATGCTAGCAATAAAACTGGATTTTGTTTAATTTTGAATGTGTTTTTTTTTTTCTTATACTGGACCATAGTGTGACAATGGGAAAACACAATTTTCAGCACATTTATGCTGGACCTCAAACTCAGACTTTTATGAGATGAGACTGACTTCTCCAGCAGAGAGGAGGAGAGGGTCATGGTGAAAGTCAGTTTTGACTGGGCCAGCTAAATTTTGTTTGTTGGACTTTGAGGAGTCACACTTGCACATATGGCTTTAGAAGGCAATAGAGCTATACATAGGTAAGCAGTATTCTCTGGTATGAGCCCTTCCATCTTTCTGTTAGTTTTTCTCTTGCGTCTTCACCTATAGACTCCACTTTCTTTGGCTCTCTTCTTCCTTTCTTCCTCATGGAGCCAGTCATTACAGACCCTAACTTTTCTCTCTCCCAAATATACAGTTCATTCTAATAAAACTCTCACTCTAATGATGATCTTTTGCTGAATATTTCAAACCCTAGTTTCCGTATAGATTAACATGGCTGACCTCTGTGCATTTGCATCTTGGTAACATCCCAATTAGATTACTGTCATGTATTATACGTATGTTTGGTTATAAACAGTAATAGAAAATTTCAACTGGTTCAAAATATGGCAGCTAGGTTAAATGCAGACCATATCTTATCTGTACTTAATTAGCTTTACTGACATCCAGATTCTATTCAGTTGTATTTCAGGGTTGTTCAGAATTGGTGGGGATTTCAAATTCTTCCCTTTTATTTGCAATGTTTGCTTGTCCTGCTATTTTTGGAATGGCAGCAATGATCTCAAAAAGGCATCTGATAGTGATACTAGATTATCATGTTCAGCCATTCCCAGATAATGTGGGGAGGGATGGTGGCCATCAGGAAAAGATACTATATTAATCCAATTTCATTCTTCCTCAAAATACTGCCATAATGTCCTAAGGTCATATATTGGTGGGGTGATTTTTAAAAACACTTTTCTGCCTGGGATCATGATATTTAAATTTCCAATGTGGGGAGTGGTAACCTGGCAATTTTCTTGAGCTTTTCAGCTGAGAAGCCTATGCCACCTTCTGAAAGTAAGTGAATACCTACCAGAGACAAGACATTGACACCTAAAGTGCTAGGATAGCTTTAACAACATGTTTGCCTTGTGGCTACCTTATAATTTGATAAAGCACAGACAGGCAATGCATAGACCTTAGAATTTAATAAAGTACAGATAGGCAATGCAGAGGTCATGGGTCCCATGGGGCCAATCACACTTTTTTGCACTACCTCCCATCCGAAAGTGATAAAACCATTATGGCATATAAATACAATTATATTGCATCTAATGCAGATAGTGTTGATCATAGTATTTTATTCTTGTATTTAATCGCTTGACTTTGATCAAAAGGTAGGGGGTATTTATATTTACAGTAAATTAAATTTTACTAATATTTAAATGCATCAAATATTACAATTTCCATCCAAACCCATTTGTTTTCTGTGTGCAATTTGAGAAAGAACTTCAGTTGTTCAATTATGGTGTGTAACAGTAGAAGTGTCCTTTAGATTGGGGAAAAACTGGTACTCAATTCCAAGTAGCATCTATCCCATAGCAATATTTAGTTTGTCAGATTTTGCTGAAGGCAATGTGACTCTTGAGGTACATTTACTGAAAGAAGGGAGAGGGAACAGAAGAACCCTCTTTAATTTGTATTGTCTTTCATTCCAATGACATTTATCAAATTTCTTTCCTTTGACAAGTTCAACTCTTATGTGCTCCTTTGTCTTCTTGTAAGTGCCTCAACGACAAGAAAGAGAGGATTAGCCAATAAGCCAAGTCATCTCTCAGGAAGAGTGGGGTAAAAATACACACAGACACACATGGGTAGAATCTAAATGGTAACTATACTTTGGAGTGACAGCTACCAGCACTTGGAAAATAGAAAGAATGTGTGGGTGGAGATGGGACTGCTTTGTCTGGTTTTACTTTAGCGGTTTTATATTAGCGAAAGTGTTTTAAACCAGATTTCATTGGCATCATCAGAACTGTGAGCAAACTATTGCTTTATTAAATGGCACTTCAACTGTTGTTTTATTAAACTGTACCTCTTTGTGCATTCTAGTAGTTACTTTTTAGAGATTCTACAATAATTAGAAGTATAAGTTTATTGACTTGTCCTGGAGTATGATAATGATAATCTTCCACTTCTAATCCTGGGCTGTGAGATTGCAATGCATTTTATGTTGACCTCCTCTGTAGGAATATTTTTGGTTCAAATCATATAGACTATGCAAGTAAATTGTGCAACTTGCAACAAACTATGGTTGATATTGCCTATTTAATGGACTTTTAAAAAACATTTGATGGATTTTTGCATCTTTTTGATAAATCAGCAACCTTTCTATAGACTCTCTCCCTCTCTATGTGCAAGCTATCCTTCACTAAGTTTAGACAGACTCATTTTGTGCAAAAAATATGCAGTCTTATGCTGGAGACAACTAATCTCCCAGGGGTTAGCAAACTCTATTTACACACACACACACACACACACACACACACTATTTGCCAGCTTTTAGCAAATGTTTCAAACCCTACTAGGTGGATCAAATCTGACCTTATCAAAAAAAAATTAAATCATGTGATACATATAGTTAGTATGGTGAACTGCTTCTGAATATTCAGATGATAAATTTTGCAAGGTTTATATAGTATGTGAGCCATAAAAGCTGTGGAGAGTTCTTTTTAAAATCCTTTAAAAAGAATTTGAGTTCCTAAAAAGCTAGCTTTAGTGTAATGAATATTAAAGTTGTGAAAACAAGCATCCAAATTCAGATCATTCCAAAGGTTAAGTTTTGTCTTGCAACATTAAGTTGGCTGCACACAGTGCCAGATTGCTTCCACTCTGATTTAGTATATGAGATGCATTTTATTCTTAATTGCTTTATAAATAGGAAGGGCTGCACTGTAACAGAAACCCCAACTTCCCAGAATATGCCTTTCTTGGGGCAATATTTTTTATCAACACACTAACTTTTAGTAAATATATATAAACATAAGGAAAATTACATTTGCACACTACACAGCTAACTAGACAAGTGAGATAACAGTTATAAGAGACGAAATGGGATAGACACATGAGTTCCAACTTACTAGGTGATAATTGTCATTATGAAATAATTATACTCCCTTCCTCTGTCCCAGCCCTCTCTGTGTGATATGCTCCTACATATTATTCCATTCTGATATTTTCCAAATCTTAAAATTCTATTCTACTATTCTTGAAATACTAAAAACTCCAATAGATTGCCAGAATTTCAATTATCAATTCTCTTTTTCTAAAAAAAAGTCTCTAATCAAATTTGTCTGTTATTTCTATAAGATCATACAATTTTATCAACTATTCTTGTGATAGAATGTCCATATCCTTCCATTCCTGCATATAGAACAGGCCTGAATAACATATGGCCTGGGGGCCACATGAGGCCCACCAAAGGATTTTGGGCAGCCCACAAGGATGTGGAACGACTTCAGGGCTTCTCTGCCGCTTGGCCTCCTACTGAGGAGAGGGCCATGTAGAGGAACATTGGCAAACACTCACCCTTCAAGGCTCTTCCACTCCTCGGCTTTCTTCTGAGAAGGCCAGGTGGCAGAGGCAGAAGAGGGGCAAACACTTGCCCCTCAAGGCTTCTCCATCACTTGGCTTTCTCCTGAGGAGAGGTCTGGGTAGAAGACGGAGAAAGCGGAATTAATATTAATAACATTTATTATTACATATTATTTAATTAAAATCAATATAAAGCCCCAAAAATTTCCACCTATTTTAATTTTGGCCCCTACCTATTGCCAAGTTGAGCAGGTCTGATATAGAGTATTCTTGCAACTGTAGCCAGGTATTGGACAATTCTTCCATGCTCTCCATTTTTTCATCTTTTCAACCTCAAAAGAAAAAGATCTGGCTTCAACTGGAACTTAAATTTCAAAATAGTATCCATAATAAAGTGTATTTGAATCCACCACATATGATAAAAGTTCCATCTTTTTGATTGTGTTAGTGGAACCCTTATATGTCTTCAGAACTCACTCTGGTGTCAGATACCCTCAGTGCCTCATTTTGTGAAATGTATACTTTTAAACAATACTTAGAGTTCACTTTAAACTCTTTGTCTACATTATCTTCCACTGATCTATTTGCATGTTGTGACCTATATACTAGGCCCATTTTATTATTAATTATTTAACCTGTTCTTCCTCCATATCCATTTTCAACAAAAGTTTATACATTTTAGCAATTAAATGGTTGTTATCTGTGCACGATTGGGTTTCAAATTTGCTACTTCAAAACTTTATAAACTCTTGAATCTCTGAAATATGTGTCTATAAAAATACAATTAAAATTTGCTTCTAAGTACTGTTTTTCTTCTATATAGAACTTCATAGGTGAGACCTATAAGGCATTTTAGGGCATTAAAACCTGAAAGTTGGCTTTTTTGGATTTTTTTTTAAGTTTTGTCAAGCAGTGGATGTGGATGCAGAATCCATGGATACAGATGTTTCAGTTTCCTCAAAAGCATGTTGGTCAAACCAAAAATTCTGACTGGGAAGTATTCTGAACAGCCTTTATGGGAATGAGAAGCAGCATGATGTAGTTGTCTGAATGTTGGACTAGGGCTAGGATTAGGGAGTCCAGGGTTTGAATCCCTGCTCAGCCATGGAAACTTCATGGCTGATCTTGGGCAAGTCACACTCTTGCAGCCTCAGAGGAAGGAAATTGCAAACCATTTGCCACAAATTTCTGTGATAGCTTCACCTTGGAGTTGCTATAAACTGGGAATAACTTGAAGGCACACAACAAAACAAATATGGGCCAGTGTTACCTAATTTTCCTGCAATTCTCTATTTTGCACCAGAGCTATTTTGCAAAGTCGCCCACTTTCCACATGCATAGTGTCCAGAACCAGCCAATTGTTTTGACCCTTGATGCTGAAAATCTCTCAAACATTTCTCTCTATCCCTGGCAGTATAAAAGTAGATAACCATTTGCTGTCTTTCATAACATCCTCAATTAGATTATTCACTCTGCCTACTAGTAGGGCCAGTTCTCCTGACTCCTATATGTGCTGGATAGACCAGCTAACTGGCATAGTCTGAAGTCTGCTGTCAGGGATCAGAAACAGCAAACTACCAGGACCAATCTCTTGTTTGATATTCAGAAAGAAGAAAATTACACTAAGCTGAAAAGCCAATTTATTGGTCTGTCAGTTGTGTGCCCTAAACCTGATAAGGTGTTGTTGTTGTTTGTCTGATGACAGGTGAGCTCTCCAGGGATAATTATATGGCAAAATGAGGAAATATAAAGCTACTTAATTTATGTAATTGAAACAGCACAGTTCTACCACACAGAATTTCACCCTTTCAAATGTCTTTTTTTAAAAAGAATGTTTACCTTGTCATATTTGCATGTTGCATGACAATGAATTCATTTTTTTTCCTTTCCTTCTTTCTTCGTTTCTCTTTGCTTTATGCAGCAGACTTTTTATGTTGCTATTATTTTCCATGCTGGTGCAAACTGACAACTATTGCGCCCTCTCCCCTATCAAGTTGAATGTATGTATCCTGTTTTCAGTGGGGGATGCTTTCCTTTTAAAAAGCTTAGGATATTAGTTTATGACAAAAATTATGTGGAAGCCTTGGAGATTCCTGATGAAGGGACTGCCTGAGATGGCAGGGCTTCAGAATTGGCTCTACCTGAAACAGACATTTGTCTAGGCAAACTAAAACAAACAAACAAACCTGAAGGTGATAAATGCCCTGCATTTCCACATTACCCAGCTAAAAGCTAAGTATTTCTGAAGGCCTATTTCCCAAATTTGATCTGAAAGACGCTTCTTCATACTTATCTTTTTCTTGGAGCGTTGATGTCTTTCATAAAGACCTTAGCATCCGATCAAAACAGATTAACATTTTTCTTTTGCCATGTTGACCTGAAAGCAGCTTATTTCCCCCAGCTCATCATGGCCGTCGTCAGCAGAAATAGACCCCCAATATATCAAGCCTTACCATTTTCTTCCAAGTATGAGCTTGAGGAATGAGGGAGTCTGTGATGTAGCAATATTGAAAAAGAGAGGGCTGTGATGGAGAGCATTGCAGTACAAGTGGAGTCAAAGTGAAAAATAATTTCTGCTCCCCAAACCTCTCAACACTGCCTTGCCACCAGTCAGTCTGGATGCTTCTTTTCAAAGGAAAGAAATATGCAATGACAGAAAAGCACCGGGAGAAGAGAACAGATGATACATGGAAGTGTTATGTATGAACATAAACATAAATATGATAGAAAACATCTCATAGTCTCATTCAATTTTCCCCCTCCTTCCTCCTTTTCCTTTCAAATCTGTTTTTGAGCAATGATAGAGGAGGGCTGTCAGAGGACTGGGAAGGATCAATAGGCTGTCTTGCTCAATGCCCAGTGAGAGACAGGAGCAATTGTCAACCAGCTATACACATGCATATACACAGAGAGAGAGAGAGAGAGAGAGAGAGAGAGAGAGAGAGAGATCAACAAACACAATGTGGAAACTCTCATAAGAACATAAAAGAAGAAAGGAAGAGGAATCTTGCTAGGTCAATATGGCTAGTAACCATGGTGGCTCAGGATTTGGGGAGCTGGAGGCTAAACTGATTTTCCCAAAGCTCTACATACTTCCTCTGACCTGACAAGGAGCCTGCTCGGGTCCTATTTGTTGTCTTTGTTGTCAATAGCATTTCTTCAGTAAAATCCCTGGGCTGTAACTTCCAAATTTTCCTGAAGTCTTCCTTTAGGTCAAATTAAGCTAGAATTCTAGCAAGAGAAATTGTTTGGAATTTCGTATGCAGCCCACAGCAAGGATGGAAATAATGGGGGTTGAAACTAAATGAACCTCATTCTTGTGTTTGATTGGACAGACTGAAAGAGGCAAAAAGCTGATGAAACTGACCACTTTCATTTTCCATGCCCGATATGTGGCCGTATTTGTTGTGTTTTTACTCTCAATAAAAAGGAGAGGCAGATTCTTTGTCCTACCTCCAAACAGTTTCAGAATGATGCTATGCTTACATTTTCTTTGCCTTCCTTGAAAAGCTCAATAGTTTTGTTTTGTTTTTAAAGTTTCTGTGTGGTCCCTAGACAGAGCTGGGCACCTCTGCTGTCTGCAGACACATGTGGCTGAAAATTAGCTAAAGAGACATTTCAGGTACTTTATTATCTTCTATCCTCTCCGAATTTGCCATAAACATGCACAGAAAGATAGTAAAATCACAATATTTATAATTGCCATTTCCTTGAACCAGCCCAATGGATATCTTACTCTGTTACAAATTGTTTTCTCAGTTTGTGATGTTAATAGGGTATATATATATATATATATATTCATTCTAACATCATGATGAACCTTTATCCCCAAATATCTTATTTGGAGGGAATATATGCATGGGTGGCCATGTATAGCAAAATACAACAAAATATAAAATCCAAAATTCATAAAACACACCAGTCAGATTTTTGAAACTCCTGATGAAGAAACCAGTGGAACTTTTGAAGCTTGCAGGATGTGTGTTGTGCATTTTGTTTGATAACTAAAGGTATTGTTCTTTTGTGGATTATGGATTTTATCTTATTTGTGTTATTTTCTCTCAGTTCTGTGTCTATGTGTAATGTGTGTTTATTTTTTATATGAAGAGTTCTTTGTCATTTTAATGTCTAAACTCTAACAGAAAGGAAAGCTTTTTGAATTTGTGAGATACATTTCAGAGCCCAGCTGAAATGCTGAAATGCCAAATAGAAAACTGCCAGTCCTGCCCTGCCTCCAGTTCCTTTACACAACCAATCCCAAGAGCTGAGAATGTGTACACCCAACAAATGTAGACAGAATTCCTGAAGATGTGAAGTCAGCTACCTACAAATTCAACTCTTGACTTTTCTGGTTGATTAAACCAGTGAGAAGTAGGTTGGCTGAATGATTACAAAAGGTGCTAGATATTTACTTGAGAGAAACTATATGGTGTTTTCATCAAATGAAAGAAGCTTTGATTTAGAAAAACCACTATTCTGGATTTTTTTATGGCAGTAACATATCACATATCTGGGCAAGGTTTTTAAGTGTGATCTAGTTCAAATATCATAGATAATACTGATTATTTAGTGCCATGACATGGTGAGACAGTATGATGAGTCTATAAAAAAAGCTCTCATGCACAGCATGAGAGCTAAGCAGCAAACACATTTTTCTCACATTTTCTGCAAATTGAACAGAAGTCTTTGTGCAGAAGTAGCATCATTTCATTTCTGTACTTCACTGCACACATACAGCAGTCACAAAAGGACAGGCTGATTGATTTAAGGATGCAAATAACACACCCAGTGCTTCTGCTTGTTAACAGTCTATATACCAAGGGGACATATATTGTTTTTTTAAATTGCACATTTTACAGAAATGTGCAAAAATCATACTCAAGAGTAAATCAAAAAGCTCCCTGATGTCAACAACAACAACAACAACTTTGTGGGTGATATGGTTTCTTATATATACACACCACTCAGGTAAAACCAAATTATAATTCACATTATTCACCAATGCACAAAAGAAACACATGCAAAGCTAGTTTTGGCATATTGGGAAACTTAAACAAACAAAATTCACTAACTTCTCTCTGATTTTTGTATTTTAGTATTATAATCCATTACAAGTAACTTTTTTAAAAAAGCCTACATTATTAACTGCCCTGAGACACTAAAATGAGATAGAAAGAGGGAAATGAAGAAATTAATTATTTAAATGAGGTTGAGATGGCTGCCAGTGTTCTCCAGCCCTGTCAGCATAAATTGAGGCCTTTCTTCCATTTCTGTTAGCATTCCTTAATAGAAAAGTGGGCTGCTTGACAAAAATATTCTTGAAAGTATACAGCCTTCTGGATAGTCCTAAGACTTCTCATGTAGCCATACTGTATTCAGGGAAGGCTGGGGATTACCATAGGTCTGAAACAGACCAGCAGTAAGCACTGTCTTCAGGGCAGAGTGGTGGTGTGGTGTTCAGATGACACACGCCCCAACACCGCCTCCACAAAAGGCGTCACACTGCCTGCCCACCCAAACAACAGGCAGCATTGTGACACTCTGGAGGCATGGTGTTTTTACACCACATGTCATAGGACTGCCACAAAGTTGTGGCAGCAGTGGTAAGGGCACCCCTTTGGCAGCTCAAGAAGGAGTGGCCATTTGTCACCTCTTTTTGAGCTGGCAAATAACCAGATCAAGGCTGCAGTGCGTGGTTGCTGTGACCCCAATCAAGCAATCAAAGGGACTGTATGAAGCCACCCCTTCAAGGCCATCTGTGTCAACCCATAGTTGTCATAAAGGGACAATCCCAGTTAATCCTCTGTTTTCCCACTATTTCAGCTTCTTTAAAATGTCCCACAGAATCATAAAACACCACTGCTCATTGCAGGATCTCCAGCTAAACCATCTTCAGCAGGTAGCTGTCCAGCCTCTTTCTGAAGACATCCAGAGAAGAATGTCTTTCCACCGCTTGTCTGGGCAATTGGCACCGTTGCTGAACCACTCTTACTGTGAAGAAGTTCCTTCTAATGTTCAGTTGAAAATCAACCCTCATATAAGATAAAACCATTGGAACTTGTCCTATCCTCTGTGGCAGCAGGGAACAAGCCTGCACCCTTCTCTCTGTGTCAGCCCTTGAAGTTTTTAAAGAATGCAATCATGCTACCCCTTCATTTTCTCTTCACCAAGCTGAACATGTCCAGTTCCTTCCACCTTTCCTCAGATATTTTGTTCTTCATACATCTTTTCACTCTCATTGTTCCACTCTGAACCCTCTCTTACTTCTCTCTCTGTCAGTTTGTGCCTTCAGGTAATGAGGTACCCAGAAATGAACCTGACCAGTGCACAATGTAGAGGGATTATTACATCTCTTGATTTGGGAACTATTAATGCATGCTAAACTAGCATTTCCCTTCTTTGCTGCAGAATCATACTGCTGGTTCATGTTCACTTTATGATCAACCATAATCCCTAGGTCCTTTTTGCATGCTGTACTGCTGACCCATCTATCCTCCATTCAATATTTGTGTATTTACTTTTTTATTATTTCCTGACCAATTTTCTAGTCTATCAAGGTCATTTTGAATTATGTTCCTATCTTCCAATGTGTTAGCCACTCCTCCTAGTTTATATCATCTGCAAACATGGTAAAAATTCCCTCCACTCTGTCATCTCAGGGCTTATCACACATGGCTTTTAAACTACCATAGTAGTTCAATAATAGCACTTTTGGTAATCTCTATTGCAGAACACCATTACCCTCTTTTTATGTCTACTCATTGTTTTTAGCCTGCACCTTGCCATTGACAAGGAAAAGCCATCAATAAGCTCCCAATCCTGCTAGTTCTCAGTGCAGTAAATTATCCTAGTGCAGTTTTGGAATTGCATGCCCATATTCCTCCTTTCCTTCACTATTCCAGAACAGCTATACAGTTGGCCCTCTTTATCCACAGATTAGTTATCCACGGATTTGAGCATACACGGCTTGAAAATATTCTCCAAAAGTATAAATTCCAAATAGCAAACCTTGATTTTCCATTTAATGTATGGGACACCATTTTGTTGTGCCATTATATGTAATGGGATTTGAGCATACATGGATTTTGTTATCCATGGAAGGTCCTGGAACCAAACCCCAGCAGATAGTTTTTAAAACCATGGAGTTTAAAAATACAAAGTTAGCATAGCTCCAGAATTGTGTTAAGAATAAGAACCACAGATTAATTGTGTTAAGAATAAGACTCTTAATTGTGTTAAGAATAAGACTCTCTGTTTAATTATCTGCTCTAGAATCTTTCCTTGTACTGATATCAGACTAACTGGATAATAATTGTTGGGATCCTCTTTTTCCCCCCTTTTTGAAGATGGGGACAATGTTTGCACTCCTCCAGTCTGCTGGGACTTCTCCTGTTCTCCAGGAGTTCTCAAAGATTATTGCCAATGAGTATGCAGACAGGTTTAAGGATGAGGGTAGATAAGAGTGCGAGGGGGCAGCACTTACGGTCAAACTAATAAAAAGATATGTGGTAGGGAGTGTTCCCAAACTGATATGTATGCATTTCCTTTCATTAATGCAATTATGACTGGAAAGGAGATAGTGTGATGCAGTCTTATGTCATTGATAAAAAATATTGAATAGTAAAGGCCCTAAGCCACAATCCTGAGGCACTCTACTTTAGATTTCCTTCCAGTCTGAAATATAGTTAGACATTTAGACGGTTCCCTGCCCTCAGGCTTACAATCTAAAAAGACATGACACCAAAGGAGGAGGTTATGGTGGAGGGGAAGGGGATCAGGTCCAGCAGTTCTTCTCTCCCTCTGAGGCCTGGACCAAGGCAGACAGACTGGAGGGAGGACACTTCATCTTAGGCAAGGCCTGATGGTGTTGGGCCTACCTTTTCACTCCCTGCCAGCCTGGGAGGGCTCTTTCTCATTCAGGCAAGGTCTGAGGAGCTGACTTGCCTTTCTTCCCTCTGGAGATGGTGGGTGGGGTGTGTGTTCTTCCTCTATCAGGCAAGGTCTGATGGGGCTGACTTGCCGTTCTCCCCTCTGGAGATGGTGGATGGAGATTAGATAGGTAATTCACCATCTAATTTAAAAGATTGTATGTACAGCGCTGGGTAACTTTATAGCGCTAAACAAATAAATTTCAATAATAATAATAATAATAATAGTTGTTGATGACAACAATTTGAGCACAGATTTCCAACCAATTATGAATTCATCAGATGGTGTTTCCATCTATTGCATATTTAAGCCATTTGCTAATCAAAACCTTATCAAATGATTTGCTGATGTCCAGATAAATTACATCCACTGCATTCCCACCTGATCAATAAAAGCATATAAAATTAGTTTGGCAGGGCTTGTTCTGGAGAAACTCATGCTGGCTCCTACTTATCACTGCATTAATATACTTGCTGACAGATTCTTGTAAAATCCATTCTAGTTGTTGTTGTTGTTGTTGTTGTTGTTCTGCCCAGTATTTTGGTCAGGGTGTCTGGCCTGTAGTTTCTTGATCTTACTTTTTTTTTCCTTTTTTGAAGACAGTGACACTTTCCACCTTTGTCATCAGCTTCCTTCAGTTGCTACAAATTAGCGCCGCCCGACTTACCGGGCCGGCGCAGTTGCCGCGCGCGGAAGCGCCACAGGCCATTTTCCCTGCCCTGGCAGGCAGCCTGGGCCAGGGTGGCCTTTAGTGGATTGCGCCACACAAGGCTGTAGGCGCATTGGGTGGCCTTCCGCCCCCCCCCCCCGCGGTTATCATAAAACCGCGGTTTTAAGGGGTGTGCGGGGCTTGAAGGCTACGGTGAGCATAACCCCCCCCCCCGCTGTTATCATTAAAACACGGTTATTGGGGGTGTGCTGGCTTGCAGGCTGTGGCGAGCATAAGCCACAGTTCGATTGGAGGGTAGTTCCTACTCCTATTTATGTTTTGTTTTTTGCTTTGAGGGCGGTGATCGTGGCTGTGGCCCTGCTGAGCCCGCCCTCTTGCCCCCTTTGTGATCTGTTTTGTGGGGGTGAGGATCGCCTCCCCTATCCTCCTGCTCTGGACTGCTTTGCTGTTGGGCATTACGTAAGGGCGGTGATCGCGGATTCGTCCCTGCTGAGCCCGCCCCTCCCTCTCTTATTGACTTTGTCTGGAAGTCCAGTATAATTTTGCGGGTTGCTGTGTAGACTTTAGGCTACGATGCCTTCTAAGTCAAAAGGTGCTAACAAGCAGCTGCCGGCCCCTTCGGCTCGCACTGGGTGAGCTTCAACGTCTCGTGGTCGAAAGGCTTCGGGTGCAGTGGCCCGTCTAAACGAGGAACCGCGAAGTACAGTGTCGCCAGGCGCTCCAGCCGGTGTAGGCACTTCGTCAGGCGACGGGCCTTCTTCGCAAACGTCGTCGGTCATTTCACAAAAGATGGCGGCGGAGCTGGCTCGGTCTTTTTCCGATATTATTTCCAAGGCACTAGCAGCAAGTGGTTCTACAGCAGTGGCTGGTGTGGCTCCAACGGTGACAGGTGGGAGTAATCAAGCTTCAGTCATGGCGGCAGGTTCGGTTCAGGCGTCCAGCTCTACCTCTGGGACCCAGGCTCGCGAGGTTGCTGTGCAGTTGTCGGATTCGAGTTCCAGCTCGTCTTCCAGCTCCAGCTCTTCGTCTGATTCGTCCAGTTCCGACGATGAAGTTTTGGTGACAGCTTCAGCAGTTGAGTCGGCCAGGAAGAAGCGGAAGCACAAGAAGAAGACGAAGAAGAAGAAGAAGAAGAAGAAGAAGTTGAGGCGTTCTGTCTCGCGTTCACCTGGGACTGTGGTGGGGCAGGAGGGTACGTCCTCAGGTGCCCCAGATGGTCGGGATGGGTACTGGGTTGAGCACGCCTGGGCTCCCGGTTTACCTTTGTGGGCCATCAGGAGGAGGGCATGGAGGCCTGGTCTGCAGGGGGTATGGGTTGACGCCCAGGCATCCTCCATCCCTGTTTCTGCACCAGGAGACCGCCCTCCGGGCTCACACCTTTCCAAGAAAGTACGGAAGCTCATTTTACGGGGGTGTTATGTGGACGTCTTCACCCTCCTCCAACCGAAGGGTCAGGAGGCTTGGGCCGTCACTTCTCCAAAACGTGCCAAGAGGCACCCTAAGGTTCCACCTGCTGAGCCTAACTTTTCTAACTGGTTGGAGGGCTATACAGTGTTTAAAGCGGTTGTTTCCATGGCTTTCCCCGAGAGGGCCTGGCATCTCGACTGCCACTTGTTGCATGTCCTTCGGGCAAGGTCTGTGGCAGGGGAGGCAGCAGCCATTGCGTACGACGCAGCTTTCAGGCACCAGGCGTCTCTTAGCTCTCGTGAGCGGTGGGACCAACTCCATAGCGAGATCTGGCTATTAGAAGTAGGCCCACTAGCTAAGTCCAAGGGTGCCTTCAAGGCATCTGGCAAGCGGGATCGTAGGCTCGCTTGCTGGGATTTCAATGCGGGCCGCTGCACGCGGTCACATTGCAGATATGAGCATTGCTGTGAACTGTGCAGAGGTTCCCACTCCAAGATCTCCTGCTCTCGCCATAGTTCTCAGCCCTTTCGGCAAGGGCGCCCTGCCCATGCGGCAGCCGGCAAACGTGATGGGGCCCCTGCCTCTGATGCCGGTGGGTCAGGGAGCCAGAAATGAGGTGCCTTCAATTCCTCTTCAGGGGTTCTCTATGGCTCGATCGCCCGTTAATGTGGGAGCCCTTTTACCTCTCTTGGAGGTTTATCCTCGTAAGGAAGCTGCTCGGATGCTAGCTGATGGGTTTTCATCGGGTTTTTGCATCCCAGTGGTAGCCCCTCCTCCTCCTTCGGTGGCTAGAAATCTGAAATCGGCCCGAGATATGCCTAACGTCCTCCTTAGCAAGATAAATAAAGAAATTGAGGCTGGACGGATTGAAGGGCCTTTCAGTTCCCCTCCATTTGTTGATTTGCATGTTTCTCCGCTTGGGGTAGTTCCCAAGAAGGCACCAGGGGAGTTCAGACTCATTCACCATCTGTCTCACCCACCTGGGGCCTCGGTGAATGATGCCATTCCCGACGAGTTGTGTTCCGTGAAGTATGCCTCTTTTGACCATGCGGTTCGCTTGGTCCGCTCCTGCGGAAAGGGGGCATTAATGGCCAAATGTGATATTCAATCGGCCTTTCGACTGTTACCGGTTCATCCTAATGATTTTCGTTTGCTAGGTTTCAAAGTAGGAGATGGGTGGTATTTTGATAAGGCCATGCCCATGGGGTGCTCCTTTAGTTGTGCAGCGTTTGAGACTTTTAGTACTTTTCTTGAATGGGAGCTCAAACGGCGGGCATGTTCCCCTCTGGTGACCCATTATCTGGATGATTTCTTGTTTGTAGGAAGGGCGGGTACCGATGAGTGTAAGAAGCTCTTGGACACTTTCTCTGCCCTGGCCCTAGAGATTGGGGTACCATTGGCTAAGGAGAAAACTGAGGGGCCTGCGTCATCTCTCACTTTCTTGGGCATTCAATTGGACTCTGTTCGGGGCACATCCTCCTTGCCCCAGGATAAACTGGTGGCGCTCAGGGCCCTTTTAGCGGATTTCCTGGTTGCCAAAAAAGCCACTTTAAAACAAGTCCAATCCTTGCTGGGGCACCTTAATTTCGCATGCCGTGTGGTGGCACCAGGTCGGGCATTTTGCTTTAGGTTGGCTAGGGCCACGGTTGGCGCTCACCTCCCCCATCATCGGGTTAGGATCTCAAAGGGTGTAAAAGAGGATGTCCGAGTTTGGGAATCTTTTCTTTCCAACTTTAACGGTGTGGCCATCTGGCAAAAGTCATGGCAATTAGGTGACCGTTTGCAAGTTCATTCCGATGCAGCCAGGAGTATAGGTTTTGGCATCTATTTTCAAGGCCATTGGTGCGCACAAAGGTGGCCGCAAGAATGGGCTATGGGCAATGTACTAAAGGACTTAACCTTTCTGGAATTGTTTCCGATTGTGGCCGCTATTCGCATATGGTGTGAAGAATTTGCCAACAAGAAGATCACGTTTTGGTGTGACAACCAGGCGGTTGTTAACGTGGTCAACAGTATGTCTTCTTCATCAGAGAGGGTTATGTTATTGGTTAGGAGATTGGTTCTTGATTGCTTAATTAATAACATTTCATTCTCAGCTCGGTTCGTGCCTGGACTTGAGAATAATATCGCTGATGCTCTCTCTCGCTTCCAGGAGGAACGATTCCGTCGTTTGGCTCCGGAGGCGGACCCCTCCCCAGTTCCGTTTCAACAGGAGTTGTGGAACCTTGGACCTCTATCATTATGAATGGCATATTTTCTTCTATAGCTCCTTCTACTCAAAAGGCTTATTTGAGGGTTTTTCCCAAGTTAGCTGCTTATTTTAGAGCCTTTAATATTCCAGCTCATTGGCCCATTCAGCCAGCTATTGTCCTTGGCTTCATGGCCTGGTTATATTCCAATGGGTCTTCCCCACGGGCCATTTCGGTGACACTGGCTGGCATCTCATTTTTTACAAAAGCCTCGGGCCTGGGTGATCCTTGTGCTTCCTTTCAGGTCAGGCGGACCCTGGAAGGTTGGAGGCGCTCCCAGGGTCCTTCTTTAGATGCCAGACGTCCCATTACACTTGCGCTGCTTGAGCGGCTTGTTGCCGTTTTACCAAAAATTTGCTCTTCCCCCTATGAGGCCGGCCTTTTTCGTGCTGTTTTTGTTACTGCGTTTTTCGGGGCCCTGAGGTTGGGGGAGCTTGTTCCAAATGCCGCCAATGATATCTCCATGCGTTCTCTTCAGGTTGGGGATGTTTTGTTTTCTACGAGCACTGTTTGCTTAATGGTCCGGAGGTCCAAATGTGACCAGTTGGGGAGGGGGTCCACTATCACATTGAACCGTTTTAAAGGCTCGTTTGTGTGCCCCGTTCGAACATTGCACGCCTTCCTTGATGTACGCCCAGCGGGTACAGGCTCCTTATTTTGCCACTCCAATGGTGCTCCTGTTACACGTTATCAGCTGGTGGCAGTGCTGCGTTTAGCCCTAAGACATTTGGGTTTGCCAGCGAAGGAATTTGGTGGACATTCTTTCCGGATTGGGGCAGCTACTTCGGCTGCTCAAATTGGATTGTCAGCGGACTCTATCAAGCAATTGGGACGATGGAAATCCAGGGCTTATTTGGGTTATGTCCGACCGGACCTGGACCTTGTTGGGGGTCAATGATTGTTTTGTGGTTCTATTTATTTTGCGTGGGGCCTGTTTGCGTTGTTGATAGGGTTGGCGGCAGGCGGTTCGTTTCTCACCGTCTGTTTGGCGGCAGCATAGGCCTGGATCTGGAGTGAGGGGTTTCCAGGGCTCGATGGCTCTGGATCGGGAGTCCTCGCGACCCGGGTGTATGGAGCGTGCTGATGTGGCCAGTGCGGGGGCCACAGTCAGTTGACACCCGGTGACTAGAGTGCCTTGCAAATCGATTGGGAGGAGCACAGTTGCCCGACTGTGCTTTAGGGCAGGGCTTGGCACCTACGTCATCCCGATGCTTGGCTACAAGCAACCATTCATTAGCCAACGGGGGTTTGGCTGATGTCCAGATCCAGACCTTATGCTTTGGGCCAACCCTATTGTTTGTTTTGGTTTAAAATAAAGTTGTGGCCATGTTCACTCCAGCCTTGTGTATCTGTGCTTTCTTGTGGCGCCTGACCTGCGAGGCAACTGAGTTCAAACTGCAAAAACGGTTTACACTCAATTAACTCAGTGGGATTGAAGGAAGGGAAATCTTGTCCTCTCTAGCACATTGAAGCAAAAACAAACTGTTGCAGCTTCTACTACTTTGTATCTGTTCTACTTCATTAATAATTTTTGCCACCTTGACTACATCTTGATGTTGCTTGCCCAAACTCATCACACTCATCACAGTTTTCATCTGTGAAATGTTGAAGGATATGCATGATGGCCAGCATTTATTGCCCATCCATGGAAATATCAAATGTTTCAGCTTTCATTGTACTCTTCCTGTATACATTGGTCTTGCCTCCAGTACATGGGAGGTTACAGAAATGTGGAACTATGTCTGGGGGTTCCTGTGAGATAAACATGTTTTGAGACCTATATCTCAAAGACATTATTGAACATGAGAGAACAAGGGATGTGAATTTTTATAATTTTCATGCTTGTATGAAATAATGGTTAGTTTTACCATTATGGTCTTTGCTACAACAACTCTGTTGAAAACTGAGCAATTTTAGAGGACTATTTGCTATTCAGGACTTACTGTGTGGGAGAAAAAAATCATGAGATCTTGTTCACAATAAATAAATTCCAAACTGCCTGTTTTCAACTTTTTTTAAAAAAAAATTAAATATTTTCCATATCTCAGTACAGCCGATATACTACATTCCTCCTACATTAATCTAGAAAAATTATTATTAATTTTGGGCTATCCATTGGACACTTATTTAATCTGATATTTTTGGATCAATTTGGACTGTCACTTGAGTGAATCCACCAATCACTAATTAATATTATTTGACAAGTGCATCAGAGAAACTTCATTCTCACAACAATCCCTCTCTGCTTTCACAGCACCAATTTCTCCTGGCTTGTGTGATCCTAGTTCATGCCTTTGTCAGTCCCTTAATATAGATTCCCTCCTTGCCTCCAAAGCACATACCCACACAGAAAGCAAATTCAATTAAGAAGTGATTGGCTATTGTGGTTCAGTTACAATAGAACTAATCACATCCATTATAGAAATCAGGTTGGCAATTATGGACCCTACCCTCTGGGTTGCTATCCTTTCCCACTATGCAAAATTTTGTCCTGCAATTTGCAACGAGGAAATACCACCTGGGCTGTATCCTCACTTTGCCCAGGATACCCGAGCAGCCTTAAGGATGTCTGAGCTAATTCCTGCTCCCAGATGTGCAGCCCTGGTGATGTCAGTCAGATTTATTCCTACCTCTATGAGCTGGAATAATCACTGGGTAGCAGCTGCAGTCAGACACTGTTGCTGTATTCTCCCTCTTTTCCCAGGCAAGTGGTAGTTTGAATCTTAAACAGTGTCTTAGATTACTCATTGTAAACATTTCCCAGGCCTAGAGGGGAAAATAATTACACAACTGTTTGACATTTCCTGCCCCCCCCCTTCCCCTCTGGTTCTACATGGGTGATTCTCCTTTAATTATTGAAATACTAGCATGAGAAGCACCATTAAATATGATAACAGTCCCTCCTTCTCTCCACCCCCAGGGCTACTCATAAACTGAGGAACCAGTCTTGACAAACACATCATTTAGCTATGACAGAGACACAAACAAACAAAAGTCCACCCAGGTGATTCTTCCTTTTTTCCCTACAGCTTCATGAGACAAGGTCACTGTACTCTATGTCACAGTTTCATTTCCAGCTCTTTATGTAATTGATAAGTCACACACAGCCGTAGGAAAAAATGAGTTTCCAAATGAATCTGACTGCCTGGTGGGGTGACAAGATGGTGTGGCCATGTTGACTCCATCACTTTGGACACAAAAATCCAGTATAGGAGAGTTCCTCATCTGCATGATTCCTTGTGAGGCTCAGACTTTCTTTAATAATGGTATTTACAAATAATCAATGACTCTTGTTTTACAGTTCAGCATGTGACAGGAGTTAATAGGTGAACTGAAATATGGATGGTCACCATCATAGCCATGACATGTGACAGTCAACTTACAGTAGAGAAAACTTCTGATAGCAAATATTTATATCCCTCAGGTTTAATAAGCAGAACATCAGTATATGATGTATCATCATAGATGTTACAGCAGTTCTGTGGGAGCTCTGTCCCCATGAGTTTTTAAAAGCATTTTACTTGCTGTTGGCATGTTTAAAGGCCTGATAACAAGGACTTTGATAAAAAAGCAAGGCCTTTAGTAATAAGACTGTGTCATATTGCTGGGCATGTAAATATTCCAACAGTCCTTATGCAGCCTAGTATCTCCAAATAGGAAGAAACCAGCAGATAAATTTCCATAGCTGCCCCAGCTCTGACTTCCTTCCTGGTATGCAATTCCACATTGGCAAGGCCTTTTGAAAAAAATTCCTTTATATGTTATGTCTCCCAGGTTACTTCTTCCAGTGAGATGTCCCAAGCCATCTTTTTTGTTATGCTTTATTTCACTTTTGCTTGGTGGGACTTCATTTTGCTGTAGTTGTTTGATGATGTTACCTACAGTTTTCCATGTACCTGACACTCATACTTAAGACTTGATTGCCCTGGAAAACTAGAGCTAAATCCATTTACTAGCCCCACTTTAAAATTATTATGAGGGTAATAGTGGGATTTAGTGTCAACTTTCCCAAGATCCCTAGTAGCAAGGGTACTGCCATAACTACATTCAAGATGACAGGGGAGAATGACAGTCTCACAGTCTCAAGTAATAATGAAAACAAATAAACAAGCAAAAACTGCAATATGACAACATTACTGCCAGCTGAGTGGGAAAAGAAACAGTATTTGTTTGAGGTAACAAACTGCATCCCTATTATTGTTGTATGATTTCAAGTCCTTTCCGATTTATGGCAGTACTAAAGCAAACCTATCACAAGGTTTTCTGGGGCTGAGAATGTGTGATTCACCCAAGGTCACCCAGTGGGTTTTCATGGCTAGATTGAACTCGGATTTCTCTAGTTGTAATCCAGTGCTCAAACCACTACAGCACACTGGCTCTCAGCATACCTATGCTTTCTAGTTTTCCTGACAATGGCATCCTGTTTGCTTGTTTTACAATACCCATTGTCTTCTTTCATCACTCTGTCCTGCAGCCATTTTATTTCCTCCCTCTCTCTCTCTCTCCACATTCTTTAGGACTTGACTAGACACAAGTAGGCTTCTTTATCTCTCTGCTAGACCTTGTGGTTAGGTGTGGGATTAGTTATTGTTCAGCTTCTGCCTTGCTATTTGATCACTCTCCTAAAGAAATCCACTACTGTCACACATATTTCCCAAATATATTTTGAGTTTAGGAGCTGGTAAGGGACAGCAGGAAAGGAAAGGAAAGGAAAGGAAAGGAAAGGAGGAAGGAGCAGCTTAGTATTCATTTTTTCCCTAGCACAGTTTTCTAAGATCAGTTGGCTCTGTTCCAAATGAAAGAAAATATTGTTCATTCATTTTATAAGGTCAGGTCTGTAGGTATTTTTTATGGTCAGGTGTGTAGGTATTTATGGCACTTTCTCCCCAACATAGCCTCTGAATGTAGCTCCATATAACATCTCTTATGGTGCAAAAGAATATTGGAAAAGGAGGAGATATCACATAGACAACTGTGTGCTTCTTGTTCATCTCAGAATGCACTCCAATTATATAATCACCCATAAGGGGTTGACTTAATCTTAGAAGAGGGAACAGATGTTCCAAAGAAGTCACAGCTTTTTATATGACACCTGTGCCACTCTCTAATGCTAGTTGGTTCCACTGTTTTGTCAACTTAATTTACCCCTGGGTTTCTTACCATTTGAAATCTTTGAAAGGTTGTGAGAATCCTAGGCTGCAGAATACAATCCAAGGCATTTGTTGATATATGTGTCTCATCCCATTTGATTAAATGCAGCAATGGATAAATCTCTAGGTGATCTTCTTCTGCCAAGAGTTGAGCAGTGAAGGATCAGGTGCCAGGATGAGTAATCAATCTAGTGGGTTTTTAGCAGCATGTCCAGGTTGCCATTTGACAGCATGCCTCTGTCAAGGAGACGGTGTCTTCCTCTAATCAATAAATCAATGAATTCTTTTGATGCTTACTTGGTGTTTGTATGTGCCATGTCACTCATTCCTGGGCAAGTGTAATAAGTTAAACTATACTACTGGCATCTTTTTTGGAGCCAATTTTGATTCCAATTGGGAAGAAGGAATGCAACAACCAAGGATGTGATCTTTATAATACTAGAATGGTTGGATGTGCACCTGACACACCACTGGCAAACCAAAATCAAAGAGTTCAGCCAATTATTGGATTGTTAATTTGTCATGCTGCAAGGATGGCAGAAGTTAAAACTGGAAGAATTCTTCCTCTTTCCTAATTAAATAAGGGTGCCTTGCAGACTGACTTTCCTGTTCTTAAGCACCAGGAAAAATTTTGTAACAGGTCCATGACCTCCTTGGCTCTTCTTTCTTCAATTTTGTTTACTCTGGATTTTTTAATAGTTCCTTTCAGTTGTTGGTTTTATTCTGTTTTATTACATATAGGTGCAATCTGTGATTTTACATGTGTGATTGTATACTGTATATGTTAAGACACCCTGGATTCCCATGAAGAAAAATGGGATATAAATCAGTAATTAATGGATAAATAAATAACAAATCCATGCTTCTACCAGCTATTGTTTCCTCAGAACCTTGTTTTACAATCCTTCTGCCTGTTTTTTCTCTAGTCAGAAAACATTTTGTTTCCAGAGATTAAAGACATTATAGTATTCACATATAGAAGCTGACTGGACTGGCATTTAAACCTAAATACATACTAGCAGGTCTATTAGCTACATACTAACCCAATGTATTTATTAGAGTTTGGCTATAATAACTCAGTTCTGTTTAATTCTTTTCACAGGAATATGACTTTTCCCCCAATTGCTTTTAAATTCAGTTAACCTTGTGAGGAAGTTCAGGCTGAGAGATAGTGTGGATCTAAAACATCAGTAATGTCTACCACAACCAAATTCAGCAGGCTAGCTTAAGCAGTGCAAAATAAGTAGGCCACATACATTTTTAATCTTCCAGATGGAAGATATGCGGGGAAAGGAGTGGACTGCACACATCCAAGAATCTTCTGCCCAAAGTGCTCTGGGTCCAGTTGCTGAATGTGATTGTCCTTCTTCCTTTAGCTACAGAAAAATGGGCATCCTCATAATATTTCTTTTTCTTCCGACTTCCCTACATCAAACATTACATAGTTTCTCTTGTGCTTTGCTTTTTGTGCTTCTGCACACACAAACACAGATTACTTTTTCATTCCATTCCATTCCATTCAACCTTAACAGTGTCGGAATCCCAGAACTGGGTTTGAAAGAAAAGGAAGGAAGGAAGGAAGGAAGGAAGGAATTGGAAGTATAATCTAGGGTCAATCCGAATGCAATCATAGGGTTTGACGTTATTGCGAATTAAAGCTTCGCACACAATTTCAGGCAAAAGGGAAGTCAATTCGAACGCAATCATGGGTTTCACGTTATTGCGAATTAAAGCTTCGCACGCAATTTTGGGCAAGGAGGGGTCATTTTCGGGAAATGGAGTGTTACTCCGAATGCAATGGGGATTCCCGTAAATTCGCTAAACAAGCGAATTTACAGGAATTCGCATTGGCTCCATTCGAAGTTTGGGAGAAATTCCTCCCATGTGAAAGAGTCCTCAGAAAAGTACACATCCTAGAATTCCATAGTAATTAGCTATGACAATTAAATGGTGTCAAATTTAATTAATTTTGCAGTGTGGATCCATCTTAATATCATCTAGTAGGTTTTATGGTTCAGTGTGGGTACAAACTTTTGAGTTCTCAAGTCCTATTCAAACACCACACTGGTTTGCCATTCTTTTTTAAAACTGACTCTTGCTAGACTTAAGCAAGTATCTTTCTCTATATGAAGAATAGCTCCCTTGACTGGGTTCCATATTCTTTTTGCCATCTCAGTACAGGTAAAAGTGTAGTGTACTCACTAAATGCATTTTTCTTTGTATTGACTGTGCATGCCCAAAGGAACTAAGATCACCATATAGCTACACGGTACAGAGCATGAGCAAGTTTCTTACATTCTGTGGGTGTGGGAGTATGTATGCATTGTGTGTGTGTGTGTGTGTGTGTGTGGTTTTGTTTTTGTTTTTGTTTGGTTTTTTGCCCATTTTCTTCCTCTGCATGAAAAGAAAAATCAGAAGTTGTATCTGCACTGGGTAAGATTATTAGAGGGTCATTTTGTGTGCATTTTGGTGTTTGTTTGTTTGTTTGTTTGTGGTTTTCCATTTCCATTCTTTTTCTTTTTCTTTTTCTTTCTTTTTTGCATTTATGGGACTGCTACAAAAAACAACAACATGGTTTCACAAAAACATTAGCTGGCATCCTGTTCGTGTCATATGCCAGGGTAATGTCCAGTTACACTGGCCAGTGACATTACTAGGGTTGGTGTCATCTGATGTGATAAGTCAAAGTGTTACGACCCCCCAGGATTAAGTGTCCCTAGTCATTCCCCTGACAGGAGCATACAGTCTTTTTTTAGACATTGCAGAGGGCAGTCAGTTCAAATTCAGTCAAAGCTTAATGGGAGAAGGGAATTAATCTCCTTCTTTGGGAGCTCAACGGTAGCTGGGGAAGGGCTGTGGTTGTATGCTGTGGTTGTTCTTTCATCCCCTTGTGCCCACAAGCAATATGAATGTGCTCAGGTGCCCCCTTGCACTTGATTAGTACCGTGTTTCCCCCAAAAATAAGGCATTGACTTATATTAATTTTTGCTCCAAAAGATACACTAGGTCTTATTTTAGGGGATGTCTTATTTTTCCATGAAGAAGAATTCACATTTATTGTTGGGAAAAAAAAGAACATTTATTATATACTGTATATATATTTATGTACAAAAACTTTGCTAGGTTTTACTTTCAGGGGAGGCCTTATATTTAGCAATTCAGCAAAAACTCTACTAGGTCTTATTTTATGGGGATGTCTTATTTTCAGGGAAACAGGGTAGTTGTGGAAATGGAAAAGAAGCAGCCTCCATGAGATGCTGATAATCTCACATGCACACTGGCATATGTTATTCTCTGTCAGCATGTTATAGGAGCCTGATCACTGTATTTTATGCAAAAATAAATTTATGGGCTAATATATTATTTTTGTACAAGTACAACAATAATGTTTTTCACACCAAACTGCATTGTATTCAAAATATAATATAGCTATACTATTGCATAGTATAATATTGTAATATAGTATTTACACAACAAATGTGCAAAAGCCCTCATAGTAATTTTGAGGATGAGATGCATCAATTCTCATTATGTCATTTCAGCTTACCTTACTGGGAATGACAAGGCTGGTGAATATACTTTTCATCACTCCTCTTTTTGGATTGTATCCCCCTTTTTCATGGATGTTTCAATTGGCATGGTGAAAATCATATTATCTGTCCAAGAAGCAGAAGCAGAAAGTTCTACATAGCAGAAGCCAGTCTGTGAAACTGGTAACCATAAAGACTGAGCTTGCATGTCATGTTAAGCTTACGCTCCTGTCATATTCTAACCAGGGGATATGCAGCCCCTTTGCAAAATAAACCAGGTTTCAGTGTACACTGAAAACTGTGGCTACAGTAAGTTGTTCTTCCGGTTATGTCCCTCCAAGTCATTTTTTAAACTTATTGGGAACCTAAAGCAAACCTGTCATATAATTTTCTTGGAAGGTTTCTTCAGAGGGAGGCTTCCATTCTCATCCTCTGAGGTGGAGAGAAAGTAACTTGCCCAAGGTCATCTAGTGAGTTTTTATGCTCCAGTCGGTAATCGAACCCTGATCTCCAGAGTTCTAGTCTGGTGTTCAAACCACTGCAAAATGAAAATTAGCCCAAATTAATAAATTAACTTCAGACTAATCCAGGTTTGTTTGGAATCAGTTAACTACAGTTCCTAGTTTGCATGTAATGAGATACTGTTTTCATGTGCTCAGTCATGCCTTATTTTCATGTTTCCATGAAGGATAGGGGTATAATTCTCATGACACTCAAGAAACATGCTTTCCAACCATTTTTTTTGCATAATTTTGAATATTCTTTCTATCCCAAGTAAAAAGGGAAGACTCGTGTAGAAGTAAAGAAGCTACATGTAAGAGCCTGTTGCTTGTGCATGTCTCTGCTCATTAGGACAGGGTTTTGGCTTCCCATTGTGTGTGAATATAGGTAAAGGCAGCTACGTAGAAGCACTTGTTCATGACTTCTATGATGATATATATTCTGATATTACCCTACAAAGACAGAAGTTATTGGCAGATGAGGAGCTAGTGTGATTAGTCCAATGAAGTCTCCTAGTGCTACTAAAAGTGTTGAAAGCTATGATTTGATATGCACTCAGAAGTAGGACAATAATTTCAGAAGGTGCCATTTCCTGTCAAATTAAACTCAATTGAGCAGAAGGATAGTGAATGCTTAATGATGGCAGCTTGTTATATGGGTGGCTTATGCTAACCCAGAGCAGGGCAGCACCAAATCTCCCATTATCGTATGACAGTTGTGGAATGAAGAACCAGAAGCCATGGGGTGCCCTTTCTCATTTGAGACAGGTTGTGGTTATGACTGAACAGCTAGCACTTTCAGCTCTTCTTTTTACTTCACATCCTCTTTAGTTCTTAATCTAGAATAGCACTGGAGGGGAGACTCCTATACCGCCTCATTTTCCTCCTTGATTTTTTAAAAAAGATATCAGCTAATTGCATGCAAATGGCTGACCAGCTTCAATATCTTTACCTGTTACATTTAGGAAAGTGATTCAAATATATCAATTCTGCACCTGTATCAATTCTCCTTTCTCCAACTTTACATCGATATGAATAAGCATCATTTATTTATCTGAACTGCTTGAATCCATCTCCCCCGCCATTACTACCACAAGTTTTGTTTTGCTTTTGTGAACATTTGAAATTAGCATTCCCCCCCCCCCCTGTGTATACATTTTAAACATGCACATTGAATACACAAAGTGTATCTCAGCTACCTTTGTTCCATGCAGGGCAAATTTGGAAGATCTGTTTTTTTTAAAAAAACAAAACAAAACACACACACACACACATACACAATGGAATAGATTCCCTGCATATCTCCAATTAGTGCTCACCCACCTATTTTAATATTACAAAGATGTGACCCCTGACATTCCCCTTCTCTTGACTATTTCATATATTTATTTTAAAGAAAAGCAGAAGGAGTAATGGTATGTGAATCAGCCCAGAGCAATGTTGGATATGTAAGGTGTGCTTCAGTGCTTTGACCTACTGGACAGCCTCCCCCTATGTCTGAGGCTGCATTCACACTGCAGAAATAATCCAGTTTGACACCACTTTAACAGCCATGGCTGAATGCTATGGAATTCTGGGAACTGTAGTTTGTTGTAGCAACAGAGCTCTCTGACAGATAAATATCTCACAAAACTACAATCCCCAGAATTCCATAGCATTGAGACATGGCAGTTAAAGTGGTGTCAAATTGGATTATTTCTGTAGTGCAGATGCAGCCTACAATGCAGCAAAATAGTTTCTTCTAAAGAAGGTTGTTCAGTGTATCATTTGATCCCCATCACTAAGAGTATGCTTCATTTGTATGAATGCAAGGCTCCTGGCCCTCCTATTTATCTAATCCAATATAATATAAATCACTGCCTAATATGCAGTGCTCCTGCTAAAAGGAACTGCCAGAACTATCCTTAGAAAATGTAATATGTTATTGTGACCTGGAAGTAAAATGAAACAAAAAATGATTTATATAAAAATTGGAGTGTGCAGATTAGCATTCTATAGCTGTATGGAAGTGAGTCAGTGGAAGCCAAGTTTTAGAGGAAATGTCCTTTCACATTAATCCCCTTTCTTAGATGCACAATTAAATTGCTGGTCTCTAGAACATAAACATATATACACATACATAAAGCCCAACCAAAGCATCTGAAGGCAAGGAATTGTTGGCAATTCTACCAGCTTTGCTGATATTGTTGGGAAAGTGCAAAAGAAGAGCCAGCCAAAATGAACAAGGGATTGTTGAAGCATCTTTACAGTTAATATATACTAAAGCATGAAGTAGGGGACAACACAGACATGTTTTAAATGTGCTTTTGAGATAAATAAAATAGATGTCTTTCTTCTTTCATGCTACTAAACCTGAGGTGGAGTGAGAAGGTTTGACTTGGATAAGTTTAGAGAGAAGGTAGACAAAGTGCTTTTCCACATTATGCACAATGAATTTATCAAATTTGATGCCACTCCATTAAATGGCTTTCAAATGGGATTAGACAAATATTATGCTGGACAAATAGGTCTCTCAAAGTTATTAGCTGTGATATTTTAACAGATTGAGACATCCAGTTTAAACATAGCATTCCTTTAAATATGAGTTTTTTGTGTGGAAAGCAAACAGCAGATACAAATTCCTTTCACCCTCTGTTAGGTTCTTCTCAAAACAGTGGTAAAGGTACAAGTATAGAAGGGTGAGAGACCACTATGAGAGCTGCCAAAGCATTCATGCATTCCTTGGGAGAGTCCAAAAATTCAGTCAGCTGAGTAGCTTCACAGTCAGCTGTGTATCAATATCCATGATCAGCCATAAAATTTGCTATATGGCATTGGTTCAGTCCCAGACTGAATCTAACCTTCCAAACAAGGCATCATGTGCCAAACCAGATTGCTTCTCCATAACTTCTAAGGTTGCAACACTGGTAGACATACTGGTCTGTCAGATGATGCCCAATGGTGGAAAAGAAATTCCTGTTCTGCTGCACTACTATCCAGAAGAAACTGACTGTTTCCTATTTGAAAAGAGGATGCAAGACTACCATACCCTCCAACTCTCTCTATTTTGCATGGACAGTCCCAGTTAACTGTTGTCCTGTTTTTTCAGTTGCTTTTTAAAATGTCCTGCTTTCTTCCTTCTCCTCCCACCTTTTCTTCTTCATCCTGTCTTATTTAAATTGCTGTAAACTGATCTCAAAGTACAGAAATAAGTTACAGCCAGCACAGCAGAGGAAGAGGAAAGGAGAAGTGGAATGGAATGCTTGTGCATTCTTTCTCATTAATAACTCTTGCCATCTTAGCCACACTCTGATGTTGTTTAGCCACATGTATAATAATAATAATAATAATAATATGATTTATTTCTATACCGCCCTTCCATAGATCAGGTTTTAACTGTGAAATGCAGGTTCTGTGAGTGGTACATCTAAAAAGTTGGTTTTCTTTTTTTCAACCTCTCCATATCACCCCAATCTCTTTATGTAACGAGGTTAAACTATTTCTCTATTATATATGGTAAGAGCCAGTTTGGTGTAGTGGTTTGAATGTTGGAACTCAGCTCTGTGGACCAGGGTTTAAATTCCAGCTTGGCCTTGAAAACCACTGGGTTTCTTTGGGAATTCATATGCTCTCAGCCTCAGGATAAGACAATAATAACCCTGCTCTGAAAAAAAATCTTGCCAAGAAAACCCCTGATAGTTTCACCTTAGGGTCACCATAAGTCAGCAATGACTTGGGGGCACATGACAAGAAAAAACAGACATTATTGAAAAAATTGATAGGACCCACACCTTTCTTATTAGTGGCTTTATACATTATCCATTTTCCTTCAGCCATCTTTATCCACACACCTGCTCAACTCACAAGCACTTGGAAGTACAAACACACTGTGCATTTATGAAAATCAACTGTGTTTCCCCCTCTATCTCTTCCTTACCGCCAGCATTCCCTAACAGCAGAATGGTCCTCATCTAGAGGCAGGGTACAGAATTTGCTTCATATTTTATCAAACAATCTAGAAAGGCAGAGTTCTTTATGTGTGTGAGAGTGTTTTTAAAAAGAGCTTTGATTCTGAGATCTGTTTAACCTTTCAAAACAGGAATGTTATGCTACAGCCACAGTAAATAAGAGCTAAATGAGAGATAGCCGCTCTTCTGATTTGACAGCTCATATGGGTTTTGATTGCATTTAGACCGAGCCAGTCACTCCCCTCCCCTCCTCCTGCACAATCTGCAGACAGCCCAGAGGGTTGAACTCCATGAAGTGTGAAGCAAAGCAGGGAGGGAGGGAGGTAAAATCAGAAACCAAGCATGGTACAAGCTCTGACTGTAGATGGATTTGGCCCCCTTCTGACAGCATCTTGCAACAGCCTGAGGCTCCAGGAGCATTGACTTTTCTTGGGCACAGCTGGCTGGGCAAATTATCTTCCCAGCCGGACATGCCCTGCCCAGTTTTGCTCCAGATATGAATGGGTAGGCAGTTGCTGATGGCTCTTGACCTTTGGGGGTGGGGGTGCTGCTTTACAGTCAGATATTGTGCTACAGGCAATTGCATTTGTTCAGGTCAAAAGCTATCAGGAGAAGGAGGAGAGAGTGAGGAATTATTGCAAATGCACAGTGGTAAGAGGATGCACCAGATACCAATGGCAGATTACAATGATGTTGTTACACAGTGAGACAGGAGAGGGCTGTGACAAAGGATCATAACTGAGGGTAGAGTTTCCAGCAGTAGTGTCATTTAGCTATGAGAACCAGTTGTTAAAAGAACCAGTTGGTCAGAACCAGTTGGTAAAAATCTATTAGAAGACTTGGAGACTGGGGAGTTTAAAAGAGAGCCAGGAGTAGCAAAGAGGGGAAGGGATGATGAAGAAGAAACCAAGACTGGAGTGGATGAGAGGGAGGGAGAGGAAGGGAGAGCCAAGAGGTCAGAGGGAGGTTTTGAAGCCATGGGAGCGCAGTATTATCTACTTGCTATTTATTTTGAGTTGTTGTTGTTGTTACATTTATTTCTATCCCACTTTTCCCCCAGATTGGGACTTTTGACTTGCAACAATTAAAAAGACATTGCCAATGGCACCACCGAAATGCCATCACTGATTGTGAGAGTGAAAACAGGAGAGGGCTTCTGTCCCTTTAATGATTCTTTAGAAGAGGGGATTTCAGTAGACATTGCTTGTCACACAACCAGGTAACAAGCAACATCTTTCCTGCTCAACCATTAAAGGAAGAAGAGCCCCCTCCAGTTTTCACTCTGTGAACTCTAATTGTGGAGTGGTCAATTGTAGTTTAGTGCATGTATGGACTCTAAAACTGTGTATCTTTTAATTAAGATCTTTTCATTTCAGTATCATTATTACTATGGCTGATACAGACAGGCAAAAAGGGGTGTGGCAGCGGTGATACTAGGGTTAAGGAGCGCACACCAGCCACACGCTCCCTAATCCTAGTACGTGTGGGAGCTGCCACAATTGCACAGCCCTGCCCACACATCACATGCATTGGTGATGTCACATGTGCACCCCATCCAAACAGTGTGGCACACATGTGACATCACCACGCTTCCAGAAGGCGCTTATTGTGCCTTACCAGTGGCATGAAAAGGAGCTCTGAAACAGAGCTCCTTTTTGGAAGCGGATTGTTCCTGCAGCAAATAAATGGCCGGGGGAATGATCCTGAGGGGAAAGGGGCCACCCCTTTCTCCTCATGGCTTCTGGGGTTTCTGGGGGCATGAAGCCCCACAGAATCCCTTTTCCAGGCCACTTCTCCATGGCTAAGAAAACTACAGATTGGAGCCACTAGGCTGCTGGTGAGGCTGCCAGTGAGGCTGCCCTGGTCTCAATCCGGTACAAAAATGGCTGGCAAAGACCCACCCCTTCAAGAACTGTCTGTATCAACCTTATATTTCTTTTAAAAGCTGTGTCCAATTATTTTTTAATTATTATTTATTTAATATTTTGTATTGTCTATTATTTTAACTGTATTTTGTTTTAACCCATATTGTGAGCTGCACAGGGTCCCATATTGGCAGAAAGACAGAATATGCATGAAATAATAAACAAGTCCTTCTTTTTGATTGCATTTTGCTGAGCCCTAGCAAAGCCCAGCACCCATTGCAAAGCCATCACCTTCAAGGGAGTTATTCTCATTCTTCTTCACTCTTATGAACAAGGACAGAGTCCGGTATTCTTGCCTAAGTCTGGAAGTGGGCATTCTTCACCAGGAGTTACAATGTCCCCACCACATTTTCGGAGATTATCACACCCAGAAATCCCACCAGGATAGACATGGGATTGAAAAATCAAAACCAGGTGTTATAGCACGAAGCTGCAGCTAGGTGAGTGCAACCTGTATGCAGCCCAGCCCCAGCTGTACCTATCCAGCAACTTTTCCAAAACAGCAATCTCCCATGTCTAATTTGCATTTATGTATACATAAGCCACTAGCAGGTTTCCAGATTTTCTGTGTGTATGGCGAGCAGGGAGAGTGCCTTGGAATTAATGCATAGTTTTAATACACTGTCCATAATGTGGACATTACTTTACAAAATTTAGCAGATTTACAGATTTCCTGCAGTGACTAAAATACGTTTCTGTACACTTTCCTCCAGTTGTGCACATTTTAGCTCTTTGCATTTTTATATGTACACCTTACTTTGTTTTGTGTCCATGGTATTTCTCTGATATGCTCTGTATTAAGTATTGCATACTTCCAAATTTTCAAGGCAAAGTCTTTTTCTCACAATGAGCATCAAGAGATGTGAAGACACTATTTTTCATTCAGGTTGTCCAATCCAAAGAAACCCCCCCCCTCCTCTCTAAACTGTCAAGCAGGATCAGAAGTTTTGAAATAAGGAATGCAACTCCTATTATGTACTGATGAATGGGTGGTTGTCCATAGTCAATATTAGCCTCTGCTGCAAGCAATTTTTGCTTGCATTAATACTGCATTCATTTGTTCATGTTTTGGATCTGGCCCAAAACAACCCAAGAAACAGCCACTCTCCTACAAATCATGCAAGAAGACTAGCACTCTGCTTCCTGGAATCCAGTACTACTCCTGCCCTGCTTATGGCATAAGGCAGAAACATACATAAAATTGTGTTTCCTGGTATGCAGCTGACAGAGACACCTGTGATTCTGGCAGTGAAAGGAGGGCAGGTTTTGAAGTGCTAATGATGATTAGTTCATTTAAGCCATCAGAAGCCAACAATGGGTTTGAAATGTTAATCAGATGAAGGGTCTGACACAAAAGAGCGGAACTGGGGAAGGGTGAACCAAAGAAAAGAAAGAAGCACAAAGACCAATGTCGTGAAGGAGGCATAAGAGAGAGAGAGAGGCAAGCAAAGACAGTGAGCAAGACGGAATGGCTAAGTGAGGATTTGACATGAGCATTTTCAGCTGTTCAAACTCTTTGATCTGCAAGTGGGACAGAAGATGCCTTTCCTTGCACGCTTCGGATGACTCTTTTTACTTACATCCACTTACTGATTAGTGTCATTTCACTCTCCCACAAGTGTGTGGGAGGAATATTCCAAAGAAAAAGCACTGCCGTCCTCAAATCACTTTCTTCAAAGTAAGTTCAACTGACTTCAGTGGAGCTGTTCCGGGAATTTGAGTTATGAAGCTGGTGGCCTAAATTTCTTTATGTCTGTCCTTTTCCCTGTTGCTCTTGTTTTTATGCCCTTTTGTGGAACCTCTGAAAAATTTTCCCACTTTAACTCTTTAGGCAGTCTATGTTTCACCAGTCCATGCATCTAAAGTGGGCATTCTAAACACTTCTCAGCCTATCAGCTTGTTGGAGGCCATTTGCTTACAGTTATAAATAGCTCAGAAACTGTTTAGTGTGGTATGAAGCAGTATATAAAAGAAGCTGCTATTGTTATTGCTTTTAGGTTTGACAATTTATTCATAATGGCATAACCCATATATGAGTAAATAACATATCCCAAGGTAGCTTTGTTGGCCATACAGCAAAGTAAATTAACAACTAGGTCCTAGTATGACAAAGGTGTGCCTGGCTGCTTTTCTTCCTCCTTTCTGGCCAGAGTAGTGAGACTTGGAAAGATGATGGAAGAAATTTTAGTAATTATGGCTGGGCCCAACCACAATGGCAGATCAATAACCCACCAACCTGAGAATCTGAACATAATAAGAGGCAGCTAATAAGACTCAAAAAACAACTTTTTATATACATATAGTGCCCAGGCAAATATACATGTCATCTGAACTTGTGATCTTAATTTGGCAGCTTAAAGTTTGTGACAGTGTCAGCAGAAGCCTTTGCTTAGGAAACGTGTTCCAAAATTAGGGTATCATCGTAAAGGAAACCCTCTTCTTTGTAGATGCATAGCATTCTTCTGTTAAACAATGCACTTGGAACAGGTCCTCTGCAGAAGATCTTCAAACATACATTTAAGATGTCAGCATACTTAGGCTGGGACTGTCTGGATTGTAGCTACAGTTCATCTGGAAAATGTTCATTGTGGTAGGCAAGAGTTGAGCATATGAATGACTTCTACAGTAAGCCTAAGCATGATTGCTCTAAGGAAGTTCAGCTGAGTTCTTTGGAATAATAACAGCAAAAATGAAACATTAGGGTTTGTAGGCCAGAATTAATCACAGCAAACAAATTATTCCACCTTCCATATGTATAATGCTGTACAATGAAGTTCATCATAATCCAAAGCCTGCTGGAGGAAATGGAAAAGGCTTTAATGGATGCCAAAGGGCTTTGAATAATGGGTGAATGATTAATGCATAACTTTTTGGGCACAGTTTCTTCGATGGTTGCAGGGCCCCAGCTCAGCCTCCTTGGGTATCAGCAAATTATTTGTTTCCCCTCTTAATCTGTTTGCCCTCAGCTATTGGACATTATTTGCACCACCTGATTGCTCACTCTAGCAATTACATGTCTTTCTGTTTCTTCTCCCTCACTGGATGTTCTCAGAGTTGCCAAGAGAGTCCAGGGAGGCTGTGCAAGCACTTCAATCCATAGATTTCTGCCAGCCTATATTCATCGCACTGGGGAGAATTCCTGACACTTTCCAACCTGAGAAACATTTTTTGCAAACAAAGGCCATTTTAAAGAATGTTTGCAACCAGGAAAGAAGAGGCGGGCAAGCAAGGCAGGCAGGCGGGTGGAGAGGAAGAATGAATGCTGTCAAAGCAAACTTGCTGTTTACAGCTGAATAAATGAACAAATGTTCACAAATAGTCTTTTGCAGTGCTGGTCAAGCTCTAATAATAATAATGCTTCACCATCAAGGAAAATGGGAAGTCAGCAGGTGTAACTCATGTATTACATTTCCATCTTCGATGAATAATTTTAAAAGTTTCTGATGCTGCTATAATAGTCATGATATGCTTTTAGACCCATTAGGTGGGCAGCCATAAAGCATCCAAACTGGATCTGTTTCTATGACCTTCTGATTAAAGAAAAATGCCATGTCAATTTAAAACTATAATGCAGTGACTAGGAAAGTGTAGCTGCTTTGATTGCTAACATTTTGTAGTAAATCTGTAGTTTTAAACATAGAGGTTATCCCCCTTGCTTGATGGTTGCAAGGAGGGCTTAGAAACACTGCCCTGTTGAAACCTTATATCTTAGCCTGTAGATGCAGACTGCTCCACATGAGGAAAAATATTATCTATTTTACAAATGTAAAGGCAAGTGGTTGTGAGTGCAGAAACACAATGCTTAATATCCTTCATAGTTAAGAGAAGTGAAATTGTCAATACTATAAAGTCCTAGAATAGGGAATATAATTTGATCTGAGGATTGCCAGTAAAGCAGCCTTCCTCAGATTGGTACCTTTCAAATATGTTGGACTCCTCAAAATCACAGAACAGTATTGAAAAGCAAGTTAGAATCCACAAGCAAAGCAAGAAACAAGTTTTCACATGCTTATTGATGGCTGTATTTTATTCTTTCCAAAGGTTTTATGATTATCTTGTTTTATAATGAGCCCAACACATTTGAGCTATTATAATACTGACCTTTGGGGTTATACATTCAATCTTTTTACAACAGAAATTTGTGAATGTAGATAAAAATCTCTCTTCATATAACTGGATTGTTAGACAACAAAAAAGGGTGCCTTGAAGAAGCCCATTCAGAATAATAATAATAATAATTATTATTATTATTATTATTATTATGGATGATGATGATGATGATGATGATGATGAATGGGTTTCTTCAAGGCACCCTTTTTTGTTGTCTAACAATCCAGTTATATGAAGAGAGATTTTTATCTACCTTCACAAATTTCTGTTGTAAAAAGAGTGAATGTATAACAAGATTGAATGTATAATAATAATAAAAATATTATCTTATAAAAAGAATGAATGTATATTATTATTATTATTATTATTATTAATTTATTTATACCCCGCTTTTCAGCCCTAAAAGCTATCAGAGCAGCTTACAATCATTATTTTAATTAGACAGTCGCCTGCCCTCAGGCTTACAATCTAAGAAGACAGGACACAAAAGGAGAAGGGAATGGTGATGGGGAAGGGGATCAGGTCCAAAAGTTCTTCTCTCCTTCTGATGCCTGGACCAAGGCAGATGGCATGGAGGGAGGGCTCTGCTTCATAATCTAAGACAGGCCCATTGGAGTTTGGCCAGTCCTTTCGCTCCCTCCTAGGCCAGATGGTGTTGCCATGGAGAAAGAGCACTTCACCTTGAGACCAGTCCCAATGGTGTTGCTAGGCCTCTCCTTTCACTGTAGTGCTGTTGCCATGGAGAGAGGGCACTTCAACTTGAGAAAGTATATTATATTATAAAGTATAGGAGCTTGCCATTTTTGAAAAGCCACAGGATAAGTGAGCCTGGAATCTTGGCTGCATAAGGGTTGAACTCGCTCAGTTGCAGCTGTGTGTGATAACACCCATTTTTGACTTTTCAGTCCCACGTGTATACCAGCGGTATTTCTAGGTGCAATAATCACTTTAGTCATTTATAGTTAATTGTTGTTCCAATTAGTTATGTGGCTGTAACTTTAACTATTGTTGTTATTTGGCTCAAACATAGAATTAGAAATATCATAAATAGTTTAAATAATTAAATTAAATTAAATAATATAAAAGAAAGAGAAGCTGCATCTACGTTTTGAATGTAAATGTTGCAAGGAGCAAAGCTTAGGTATTACACATTATGTTACCCCACAACCTTTAGTGCATTACATTTTACATCAAGCCTTTTCATGTATAATCTGAAAGTTATACGATGAATAATAAACGTGAGCTCTTTGTCTCTGTCAGAAGCTACAAGTTTTAATCATCTATTTTCATATTTTTCTTTACTTCTATTTTTCTCTATAAAATTTTATTTTGTATAATGGCATGGGTATGCTAGTGCTGAATGATCCTTCCTTTTTTGTCATTTGCTTGTTTCCAGACATAGTACAGATTTCTGTGTATTTTACAACAGATTTAATTCCACCACATACTTTGTTGTCTCCATGTCACTAATGTTAAAAGTGCAAAAAGGGGATTTGATTTGATTGTGCGCACTACAGCATCATTAAATTGAGATTGCTTTTTGAACTACGCTATATTGATGGACAAATTGTTTGTCAGCTCACTTTACCTGGACAGATTTTTATTTTAAAAAAATCTCTTCAAAATAAAACAAAAATAGAAGACACTTCAGCACAATACATACACACCACTTAATTTTAGAAATTCCACAGGCAAAGCAATCCTATAAAACTGTAACGGAACAAAATTTAGAAAATTCAAATGTCCCTAATCTATACCTGGGTCCATCAGGTCTTTCCAAACATCAAAGATGGGATGGAAACATTCTTGTAGAATATTTTTCTAGGGGTCCTAGGTCTCCTCTGTTGGAATAGCAAAGACACAGATGTTGTTATTGTTGTGTGCCTTGAAGATGTTTCTGATTTATGATGACCCAAAGGCAAACCTTTTATGCAGTTTTCTTGGCAACATTTGTTCAGAGGAGGTTGAGAGCATTGCCCAAGGTCACCCAGTAGGTTTCATGGTTAAACTGGGAATTAAATCCTGGTCACCAGGATTGTAGCCCAACACTCAAACCACTGCACCAAACTAGCTCATATGAACACAGACATCTGGGCATAAATGATTATTTTTTTAAAGATTTCATCATTTTGGAAGATGAGGTACTGTACAGGGCACTTCTTTGACCTTGTTCAGGGCTGGATAATCTTGCCTCTCTGTACTAACTCAATCAGGATTCCTCCATGACCTCTTAGGGAAAAGTCTCATGAATGATACTTTTAGAATTGCAAAGTTCAGATTACTGATAGCATTGTCAGTTCTGGAGTATACCATTTTTGTTCCACAAACTAAAAGAATATTTGTTCTTATTCTGATCTGTATAAATAATTTTTTCAATATCAGTAATTACAAATGTATATGATGTTAATTCTGAGGGCCTACAAGATTTGATCAACACACACAAAAAAAATTGTTGAGCACAATGGTTGCTTATTACACTTTTAGAATGCACACTATGATTGAAAATTTCCTAGTGCTGAGCTTTCTCAGATTCTGACATGTTATCATTAATAGTACTTATCAGTAAGGGTGTAGACTTGACAAACTCCTTTCCACTAAACATGCAGAGGTAGCTGTGTTGGCTATTTAACAAATACAAACAAAAACCCATCAGTGATTTATTAGCTGGCCAATAAAGTTATCACTGATGGATTTCCCTTCCACTAGTTATTGAATCATCTTTCTAGAGCTGAAAGTTCAGAGTTGAATTTATTTTTTTATTTATATTTATTTTATTTTGTCCAACCTTTCTCCTAATATAGGGACTCAATAATAAAGAAAAGAAGACCCCCCCCCCCCGTCACCACCACCACCCCAGCTATGATGAGAGAGAGATTTGCTAGAAACTGGAAACTTACTTTTGTTTTCTCTGAAGGCCCATGAAACACCTCAGCCATTTCTTGCCAGCCTTCACCTCTGTGCCTTTGCTTGGATAGGCCTATCATTTGCTGTCACCCCTGGGTGACCTCTTTGCTTGGCGTTGAGAGGCTTTTGCCCAGACTCACAGCAGGACTTAAACGAAATGGAATGAGGCAAAGATTACAGATTTAACGAGGATGAAAGCCCTGATTCCCACCTCTTGCTGAGTTCCCAGCTGTAGAAATTTATTTGACTTTTAGTACTGGAGTGACATTTCAATCTGGATGTACATATGTGATTGGCTTTGATGGGTACATAGCACTTGGCTATCTCTCCTTTCACAAAATTTCTATGATTTCCTTTGGGTTTTCCCACTACCTTAGAATGTTGACACTTTCAATAAAATAATCCCATTTTAAAAATCTCTGTGAACTCACCGGAAAATTCAAACTACACAGAAAAAACAGGAATTCCCTAATATCTCTGGTGACGTAAGGCTTGGCATTCAGGGGGCAGGTTCTGCAGAGGCTCATATGTCCAGTTAATGCTAATTTTATTTTGCCTGTCATCATTGTGAGCTTGATCAATAGGACACAGGGCCACAACACTGTAATTTTTTTCTGTGGCAAAATGTGAAAAGAATTTTGGAAACTCTTGCTGTGGCAAAAATAGCAGATGAATTTAGAAAGAGTTTCTTGCAACAGAGTGTAGTCTAAAAAGCCCTAGGTGATCACTGTATCTCACCTAATATAAAATGTTTGTCCAGTATAGGGAATTCCTTCTAGAGAACAATTTCAGAACAATTTTGGGATAAATCAAAAGATTATGAATAAGACTTGCCAAATGTATGCACACAAGATGGTATTCTGTCTTTCACATCAGTCCTACACATGTTTGCTTGAACATCTCACTGCATTACACAGAGATTTACTCTGTAGTATATGCATTTAGTATTGTAGCCATAATCCCTGGCATTGTTGTCATATATTGATATTTTGGGTCGATGACAGTTTAGTGTCCTATCAGTCCAGTTGGTGGTATAATGAATATGACAAATGTCACCAAAGGAGTTGTCATGAGTATCCACACGATTCACAGAATCATATTGCAGAACCTGAAATGAGTGAATTACTTTGCCCAATGAAGAGTCAACATAACTATCTCCCATAGATAGGGCAAAAGGAGGAAAGGGAAGTCCACCCACTGCAACTCACACCAAGAGTTCAAACCCTTATCTCCACTGATACCACGCCAGTGAGAATCATTGGGGTATTGAGGGGGAAAGATTAGATCACAAGCAAAAATAAACTGATTTACCCCTGCTGTGATACAGTCGCTTGCAGGATGCAGTCAGGAATTATCGAACAAAAAAATGCCGCCGATGCACTGGGAGACTGCGTCCTGGCTCCCAGCCACTCTTAGCTCACTGCTTTTCAAAAATGGCAGCTTCCTGTGTTTGCAAATTGGCTGACTGAGCATAGCTGGGACCCTGGATGCAGCCAATATGCATCATCAGGTGGCATCAGCAGCATTCTCCGTGCGATAATTCCCAATTGCATCCTGTAAGTGACTGTATCTGGGCAGGGGTAAGCCACTTTATTTTTGCATGCTATAAACCCCTAGGAATGTTTCATTGTTCCATAAAGCCATAGAACAAGGGCATTTGTGGGATATTAAAAGCAGCGACTCAGTCCTGTTTTGTTTCACTGCTGAGAGTGCTAGGCTAAATGTAGAGGCCCAGGGACCAAAAGCCAAGGATACTAAATTTTACTGTACCAGTCCTGTAGTGGGGCAGTACTGAATGAGTGGTGGGGATGCACTAGCACTACTTGAGTAAATAACCATGCTTGCCATGGGAGAAAATCAAAACTGCTAGGAAAAAAGGAAATTTTACTGGAAAATGGCACAGGTGCTTCGTTTGGACTCATTTCAGATGAAAATGGCACGTGGCAAACATCATTTTGCATATGAAAATCTAGTTAAGCTAACGAGGTCCTTAATTGGGGCTTTTATTATCTTTTAATCTTTGCTTAAAGGAAGTGATTACAATGCTCATCTTTATATGGCAAATGAATCTTTCATTTCAAAAAGTGTTTTCTTTGTCTTCTCCCTCCCTCATTGCAGTAATGAGGGAAAGGGAATATTGCTAAAACAGTGTCTGTATGTGTGTGTGTGTGTTAACAATTGGATTGCAGTCAAAAAGGCAGAAAATTTATGATAAGTTACAGATATATAGATATATAGAATCATAGAATCATAGAGTTGGAAGAGACCTCAAGGGCCATCCAATCCAAACCCCCTGCCATGCAGGAACTCCCCATCAAAGCATCCCAGACAGATGGCCATCCAGCCTCTGCTTAAAGACCTCCAAGGAAGGAGACTCCACCACTTTTCAAGGGAGTGTGTTCCACTGTCGAACAGTGGAACATAAATATGTGACAGTACGCAGACACACAGCCACTGTGTATTACAATTTAAGATCCAGTGTGAACAAAGTAGCCTTATACAGGTTCCATATTAACAACTTCCTTGTGTTGCACCAATTTCTCCTAAACATCTGTTTTTCATCCTCCTCACTAATCTCTTAATGTGTCCATATGTATCTGGTAATTTAGGCTGAGATCCTGCACTACTGCCATGTGAGAGAAAAAGAAGAAATTGTCAGTGATAGTTAGAAGAAGTGGAGGAAAGAATACCACAGTATCACAGTATGGAGAGGATGGAGAGAAGGCCACCTCCAAACTGCCTATTTCTTGAAGGTCTGACTTCAAGAAGATACCTATAGACAAAGTACTATAATACAAGCAATTTTCTAAGCCTATTTCTTGAAGGTCTTCAAGAAATACTTCAAGAAGGTTCTTACAGACAAGGTACTATAAGCAATTTTCTAAGCCTATTTCTTGAAGGTCTGATTTCAAGAAGGTGCTTACACTATAATACAAGCAGTTTTCTAAGCCATTCCAACCATAGAGTATTTTTTAAAATTCCAGACAAAACAAAACAAAAACTTGATTGTGCCTTTTTACAGAAGGGACAGTATTTTGCTGTCCCTTTTATTTTGAAATAGAGAGTCCACAGATTTTGGTTTCCATGGGGAGTCCTTGAACCAAACCCCAGCTGATACCAAGGGCTTATTTTAGTTCCAAAAACTCACTTGTAGCCAGATTTTCAACAACTAGGGAATTTGGAGCCAACTTCCTGCTTCACAAGTCATTGCTGCCATCACCACGGTTGCCTCCCCATTTTGCCACTCTCTTTTTTCTGTCTGTGTTATTTATACGGACCTTCTGATATGACCAAAGCAATTGTAACACTCAATTACTGTAATGCATTTAGATGAAATGTGATCAAAACATGTTATTCAGGCTTCATTTTATATTGTTTCATTTTCCCCTCTACATTACTCCTGGAAGAGACACCAAAGTGCTCTACAGACTTCCCCGATAGAGTGGCCTCCCTCTGCCCCTTTCAGTACTGGATCGGAGCCGCAGCAACCACACGCCACAGACCCAATATGGCACATTGCTGGCTTTAAAAACAATGGCAAAATGCCACTCCTTCTAGAGCTGGCAAAAAAAAGAAGAAGAAGAACAAACCTTGCTGCCATGGCAGTGGCTTTTCACCAATTCTTTGGCACAGCATGTCTAAACGCTGTGCCAAAGAAACTGCATGATGCAGCCAGCTGTGCAGTTGTGTGTGCAGCATGACACCGGCATCAGAGAGAGTCAGGACAGCTGGCATTTGATCGCCACACCCCCACTCCAGCCAGTGTTTAGTACCAGTCTGTAGAGGCCCCAATTATTTTTTTAAATAATAGTAGTGTTGCAGCTCAGATATTCTAGAGATAGTTTTAGGTATGTCATGGAATTGTTCTTTCTAATGTACTCTTCTTCCAGTCTGTATCGCCGAGATTGAATATGGGCTGCACACATTTTAGTCTCCAGGATCTGCACATTCCTGGACAGCTTAGCCACTTAGGGACTGTTTAAGTGCACTGATAAGCAGTATGGAAATGTTCTTGCTTTTGCTATAGCTGTGAACATCTTCAAAAATCTGTACATTTGAAAAGTCTGCCTGGGAAAAGACACACATTTCACAGATGCATACAATACAGCATGAAGACAGTTTAGTCAACAATAGGATGCAAACATGCAATGTATATGATTTTTAAAAATATGCACAAGAATGTACTTTTTTCAGGAAAAAAATGTCATCTAAAAATGGATGGAATTTTTCTGTAAATGAATATATACATGGAAACTGTCATGAGCTGGTAATGGAGATGAGGGATAAAAATGAAGTAGGTGAAGACAGACTTTAGCGATATCTGCATCCTTATTTGGTGACCAACAGAACTCACTGCTAGCAGAGGTTACATAAAGTTAAATTTAGTAGGACTCTAAATGTTCACTGAGCATCAAGTGTAGTAATCAAACTCTTATACTGCATGCATTGCAAATGGGAATTTGTGAAGGTAATCAACAGTCTATTTTTCATAATGCATCCATCTCTCTCTCTCTCTCTCTCTCTCTCTCTCTCTCTCTCTCTCTCTCTCTCTCTCGGTTTGTGGTTGAATCTATACAAATCAAGATAAAAATATACTCACTTATCATGCATTAATGTTGGACTGCCAGCTTTTGTTTGTGATAATGCCTATTCTATGTTTGTGAGAGTTTAAAGGCAATCAGCCCTCTTGAACATCACTAGTATCCATTGAGATAAAGGTTGCATTTTACAGCTTCAGTTTAGCTGCATGAATACATCACCACATTTCGTGAGGGTTTTTTTTAGTTACAAAGAGAAAATTAATTCATGCTTTCTGTACTTTTGCCTTATCGATAACTACCAGATTTTTCCATACAGCAAAGGTTCAGTTCAGTTCCATTTCCATCTCTGCATTTTGGTAACTATTTCAAATGTGTTAACTTCAGGAGGCATTTATTCTATATTCTACTTTAGGGGGAGGAAGTACATTCAGGTGCAAGACATGATTTTTTTTTTGGGGGGGGGAATACTCTCAGTTGTTTCAATGAAATATTTCTTGGTAAGTATTCTTATTATTGAAGCTATAGGCAGTTTAGAATTTGTGACATTTACATGGTCTGGGGGAAAAAAAACTTTTTTACCTTCCAGAAATATTAGACCATTTTCTGACAACAGTATTGGCGTAAATTATATTCCACTGCAGAAAAATTTCATGTTCTTCTGAATTTTTTTTTTACCTAATGGCAAGTTAATATGTTGGCATTGTTTTCCTTGGGAAAAAGTCTTAGCTATCTTTTCAAGCAGTTGCTCACTCTATTTCTAATGCAAGAAAGTTTTAAAGAAATACCAATGTTTCTATATGGAAAACATCACTATTTGGAATTTTCAGCTGTCACCATCCTGCTTCATGAGTTTAGTGAGTGTTAAATTTCCCTACTTTATCTTCAAAACAATCCTGTGTGGCTGGTCCCACAGAAGAATGAAGACCACAAGAAGAATGCTATGACTCTGTGCACTGGAGACCCAGGTGTACAGGACAAAGCAAACACAGGGATATAACTCAGCTGTACTCCAGCCTCTTCCTAAATAAATGGACTAGAATCAAAGAGAGGGAATGGGATTGTAGAGCCCCTTTAAGATTTGAGATTAGCTTCCCCTGGGAAGTATGGTCTGTAATTTGACTGTTCCCAGTCTATGGCTCTTGATTTTTTAAAAAATTCACATTGACCATCTAATCAAACATATAAGATACAGTAAACCCAGCTCTATCACATAAGTGGGAGTTGTGTCATTGATTTCAGAGTAGAGTGGATTACAGCCTGTGGACTGGCTCAAATACTTTGCAAACTAGAAATAGTGAAGTCCAGTGGAACATAAAGGATATCCATACCTCTACTTCCATGCATATGATACAACACAAAATGTAGCTGACAATTTCCAAATCTTCCAAATATTTGTTGATCTCTGGGTGTCTGACATCAGTTTTATGAACACAGTGATATAATATCATATCAAGTGTATTCATATTGTCTGTATATATGTGGAAATAACCACACCTCAGTGTTGGATCACATACTATTAACTGAGCATCATTCCATGCCACACAGGTTGACTCTATATTCCTTGATCTGCCTTTGAACAAGCCATCATCATTTTTGGATTAGTTGGATTAAGCTTCAGATAGCTCAGACAGACCATTGTGAACAAATGGTTTTAGAATCTTCACAGCTTCTTTGGATTTATATGGAAAGGAGAGAGTTTTAGGCATCATTAGCATGCAAGTTGAGATGGTACTCAATTCCCAGATTCCTAAAGACCAGGCATTAAACAGAATGGAGGACAAGATACATCACTGAAACCAATGGCCAGAATGTTCAATAGGGGTCTCCCATTATGGAGCCCCATCATTGCATACTAATGTTACTAATAATAGCCACATATTATCTATTAGATTATTTATAACATGTGTATTTATTTCAGTGGCTTTTCAAATAACTGTAGCTCTGGGTTAAAATTAACATCAGGGCTGAGGTCACTGTGTACTCCACATATTAACTTCTCTCTCATTAAAGTCACAGAGTTCTTCAAATTAACATGATTGAGTTTAAGCTTTTAGTCAGTCACTAATGCAGCAGCTGGTTCACATTGACCTTGATTATTAAAAAAAAAATAAAAGCGGCAACTATCTCTCAAAGTAACATTATCATTAAAGTCACACTTCTTTACTGGGGGTGTTATCACCTTTGTAGCAACACCTGCCTCCTAAGAATTAAATCCCCTCACTTTTGGCCCTCTTATTATTTAATTGACAATATGGCAGGGAGTGTGTTGTGGTGCCTTTTTTTAAAGCTGATATTTCTAATGAAAGTCATAGCATAAAGTCATTCTTCTTTTTTTAACCAGTAATTGTAGTATGACTTTAAACAAAAGTGTGGTATATGGATATAGCAATAGCAATAGCCATAGCTATGTGTCATGATAGCTGAACAAGACTACCTCATAGAGTGGAAGAGTACCAGAGGAGCACAAAACTGGGGCCAAACAATAACTAGAGGCACTGTTTTCATGCCTAACTACAGCTGGAAATAGAATATTGGACTTAGAATAGTTTAGGGGAAAGAGTGATAAAAAAGGGATATGAAAGGGGTTTATAAAATGATGCATGACATGTAGAAAGTGAATAGGCAAAAGAGATTTTCCATCTCTCTTTCTCTCTATGTGTGTGTGTGTCTTAGTACTAGAACTCAGGGTCATCCAATTAACTGATTCTTATTCCCAGGACAGACAAGAGAAAAAAATATACAATTATTGTTTTTATTGCTGCAGGATGTGGTGATGGCTACTATCTTAGATGGTTTTATAAGAGAATTAGCGACACTGAAGGAGGGGAAATCCATGAATGGCTTTTATTGTCTATCAGTTGTGTATCTGTTAATTGTGTAATGTAGATGCTCATCATGGCGGTTCTCAGATGTACCCAAGGAGCAAAAAAGTGTCCAAAAGTATAAAGAGGTGTCTTAATTCCTATCAATAATGGTTCTAACAGGTTTTGTTTTTTGTTTTTGTTTTTTGGTCTCTATCACAAGCCAATCTTTTTTAAAGGGTCTTCACTGGTCATTTGAGGCCAAGCTACCCCCAAATGCATTGTATTAGGAAAGACAATGAAGATCATCAGAGGGAGCGTAATGACAGGAGAAGAACGGGAGCAAAGTGTGATGCTTCCATCCTTGTGTGAAGATTATCAGATGACATTGTGATTATCCTGTGATTATCCCATCAGTGAGGAGGAATTGTCCTATCATTTACCTCCTTTTCTTAATAATGGGATAACCTGTTAATACTGTAGTGACAGGACAATTCTTCTTTATTGACGGTATAAGCACGGGATAAGCACCATGTGTCTGATAATCTTCACATGATCATACAAAAAGAATGGAGCATGGCATTTCACTCCTGTCCTCCTCCTGTCATTACCCCCTCCCATCTGATAATTTCCAATAATACATTGTGGTTGAGAAAATCAGGTTTTCCCCCATCTGCTCTGTAATTTCAGAAGAAACACAATGGCCTGATCTAGATTAGCAAAAAGAAGTGTGTTCATGGCTGCATGAAAGTCTAGCCTTTAGATGAGAAAAAGGGAAAGTGTGCCATGAAAATTCTTTTTTTTTTTTTTTTTTTTCCGTTTTAGGGGAGAAGAAGCGCCTTTAAAAAGGTGCTGGTTTTCCCAGCTTCTTTTTTTAAAGGCTGTGGTGCAGCTGCTAAGCATTAAGGAAAAGGCAACTTCATGTCACACTTTCCTGCCAATCTAGAAAGCCCCACAGAATCCTAAAAGTACCACAGTACTCACTCCTTCTCTTCTCTTTTCCTAGCATTGCAGAACATCATGTGATGTTTCACTCATTTCACTCAATTGGAAAAGAAAACATACGGCTCATGCAGACAGGGCAAAAAGACACTTTTGCTGGTATTCCATTTGAGACCATGGCTGGGCCTGGATCAGGACTGGCCTGTGCATTTGCTGTGGTCCTGTGCTGATCTGCATGGGACCATGGTGACTGCACAAGCCTGGTCCTGATCCAGGCCACAGCTGCGGTCCCAAATGGGACACTGGCAAAGAACCGAGTTTCTCAACTCCTTTTTCTGATTTTTTTTCTGGCTGGGCATGAGATTTCTGGCTGCTCTGGGGATATGTGCTGTTTAAACACCACACCCTCAAAGCAGCCAGAAACTGCATTTTCCTGCCCACCTGTTTCGGGATATATTGCTACAGGGGGAAATATGCAGGATGTCATCCACCTTAGCATTTTGTCTATTCAAGAGTGGTTCACCAGCAGAGCATATCCATATCCAAACCTTGGCATTAATCCCCAGCCTCTGCTAAGGTAAGATCTGAAAGGAGAGATCGAAATCTATACATTCATATTTTCCTTTTATAAAGGGAATAGATGGGAACCCTGACTATTTTGATTTTCTCATTATCTAGAATGAATTCCTGTAGATCTTCAATGGCCACTGCTTTTGTTTTCTTAAAGCTCAACATTAAGCCTAACATGGTGCTTTCCTCCTTAACCTTGTTCATTAGTTGCTCCAGGTCCTTTTTGGTTTCAGCTAGTAGTACTGTATCATCAACATATTTTAGGTTGCTAATGCTCCTTCCCCTGATCTTCACTCCTCCTGTCTCTGAATCTAAGTCTGACCTCTTTGCCAACTTGAACCATTCTGTTTCTGCAGTCTGTTCTGATGGCAGCCTCCTCTCATGAGCACAGATTATGCATCAAGACTAGTAAGTGTTGTGGCATTCCCAGTCCTCTAAGAGGAAGTCATATCTTTTTGTAATCTATGCAGTCAATTTTTTTTCTGTAGTCAATAAAACACAAGTAGTAAATTCCCTGGTGGGCTCTATTATCCATCGTATGTTTGCAATGGTACTCCAAGTGCCTCTTCCTTTCTTGAATTCAGGTTGCACCTCTGAGATTTCTCGCTCCTTATCAATATACATTCCCATCCACCAAAATGGAAACACAAAAGATTGCAGTAGTTACAGAACCATTCCACTAATTCCCCATGCAAGCTAAGTCATACTCAAAATTCTGCAGCTAAAATTCCTACCATAAATGGAGCAAGAAACCCCAGAGTAATGAGTAGTATGTCAGGGGTTTTTTTTTTTTTTAATGTAACTGATAAACACTTCAGTTTTAAAAAGATAACCTTCCAAGCTTTGGACATGTAAAGAAGTACTTTTAGATTATCCTAATTTATTTAAATTGTACACATGTTTATTTAGAAGCTCCACTGAGTTTAATTGGGTGCAACACTTAGCAGGTAACACCAGATACTGTGTGCATGAGAGACTGTACTAAGGCATGTCTGGGCTATCAGATACATCCAGCAGTAGCTGGCCTCACACCAGCTGGGAGCTGACTCACTGTCTAGCAACCCAGGTGGCCATTATGATTAAAGCTTGTTGTAGCTCTTTCTCACTGTTGCTACCTACTCTAGGCCCTACATTTTGAGCTCTGTTGCTGTGTGTCATCAAACACTTCAAAGACTTCTTGTTACTTGGACCCAGTTCCCTTTGCCTCTTAGGAAAGTACTGAAATTTCCACTTTGTACAAAGAAACAAAATTGGTTTGATGGATTTCTGCCCAAATTGACCTACAAATTGCCTCAAATGCTTTTACTGGATGAGAGCAAAAGAGCATAAGAATGGCCATGTTGGATAAGACTAAAGGCCTATCTAGTACAATGTTATGTTCACATAGTGGCCAAAGAAAACCCACAAGCAGGACAGCAATTAAACTATACCTTTTATCTTTTCTTCCTTAACAAATGATGTACAGAAGGAAATGGCTACTGATAACAGAGGTGACACACAGCCATCTTGACTAAGAGCCATTAATAATTCCATCTTTCGTATAATATTAAATCCCCCTTTAAAACCATGTAATGAAGTAGCAATCACTAAAACTTGTGGCAGTGAATTCTAAATGTCAAGATCCTTTCTATTCTATCAACCACTTATTTTAAAAACCATCAGTGTGAACCTGGAGTGTTTTCCTCAGTATACATCATGTAACACTGGGACAGTCATGACTTATGTTTTAACTTCCAAATCAGAATTGGCCTCTGTTAAGTGTAGGAAAGAATTTCACTTTGTTTTGTTATTGCTATTATTTACAAAAATCAGCAAATTATTTCATATCCAAAATAGGAAATCGGATACAAAATGGGGGGAAAATGAAACTGACAATTTGCCCATCCGGCCCTAGATATTTGGATACTTAATTCAGTATAAAGTCTAAAATCATTCTTGCAAATGTGAGAACTCTCAGTAAAAAAAAAATGCAGGCTATGCTATACCCTCTCACACACAAAGAATAAAATATATAGTTTCTCATCCTTGCACCTGAGAATAAGAGAGCTGAGGATGGAAATTCCTGTCCTTTGGCAACAGGTCCAAAAGAGTCCTCCGTATGCAACAAATAGCTATACCTATTGAATTTGGTGGTTGCAATAGAAAATAATTTCATTTTACTTTGGTTTTTTTGGGGGGGAGGGTTGCCTAATTTTCAAATGTTTTAAAATTCAAGATAAAACTCAAAATTTAAAAGATTCAAATGGGAAAGTGAAACTGATAAATTTTTGCATCTGATCTTAAATCATGTTAAGGATGATGAAAGTAGTACATTTCTGGTTTCGGATTAGAACATCAATTGCAGATTTTTCAGAATACACACTTAAACATAAATAATATTCTCAAACATGTTTTATACAGGTAATACAGGTAAAATGCACAATCCACTGTATGTGTGGATGTAAATAAATAATAAAGCTTTTATTTATATCCCCCTTTTTGTATGTTGATTAGCTGAGAAACACAATGTAAAATACAGAGAAATGATAAAGCTAAAAGACCATCCTCAATTATATGTTTGTTTTGGAAATGTGTATCAAGTCAGTTCACAAATCGCTGCTTAGGACTCATAGTTAACATTACAGAAAAACTTTGGAATGCTTTCTAAGGCCTTTACCCAGCTTCTAAGACTTTCTTTTGCATCATTTCATTTCCATAGCTATTATCATGTTTATTGGGTTGCAAGTGACATGCCGTGTTTATAGGCTTTACTGCCTACAACTATTGGCAATATCATCAGTCTTAATTGTTCGCTTGTATTTTTAGAAGCTTCATCAATGTTTCAGACTGGATCAAAATTTCTCCTAGACTCAAGGACTCTCCGATCAACTATTTGGTATTTTTGAAGCTCAGTTCTAACTGATATGATACTCTACAACTTAAAAAAAGGATCAGGAGTAACAGTCACATTGCAAGCCTGTCGATTGTACTGTCAAGAAACTTAGAAAGAAAGTGAAAAGCAGGGAGCAGAATAGACTAGGAGGCATCCATCAAAGTCCTTCTCGAGGTGAATAATTACACTCTCTGTTAATTGCATGTAGTACCAAAGCTTGGCTTTCATGAAATATGTCAGTTTTTATTGCTCTTGTTGTCAGTTTCTGGATGTCATAACTCTGCTCCTCAGAAGCCTGCCATCAATAAGAGCTATGGTAGCTGAACCTCATAAATGGAAAAGAACACCATTTTCAAATATGATTTTTTGTGGATTTTTCATGCTATGTGGCTCTGTTCTGGAAGAGTTTATTCCTGACATTTCATCAGCATCTGTGGCTGGCATCTTCAGTTCTTCAAATGGAAGCTGTGCTGGTGCTTAGCAGCATCTTTTGTGCAATGCCACAGACAGTTGTTTCTGGAGGAGACATGCCCTTATGATGGTTACTTTGCAGAATAGTCTACAGATCTTCTCATCCTAATAATTCCAAGGGTAAAATATATAATAAATGTACAATAAAAGCTGTCTATTGGCTTTTGTTATCATTAACTGATATTGCAGTACTGCATATTTGATGGACTAACAAGGACTAAGATAAAGAGCAAGATGTAGTAGCTTCATAAGCCCAAGAAGCTCCTAGTCTAACAGTGCAATTGTACTTATGCTCAGGAATAAAGTATGACTAAAACACTGAGCTCTAGGCAAGTCCCCACGGGGCATCAGTGGGGAGCCTTTTGCTTACACTGGATCATTCTATGCGTTGTCTTAACCATTTAAACCTCATAGTATGTCTGCATACCAGGGGTGAAAGTAATTGCTGGTTTCATTTTTTAATCTGAGAACAAAAATTTCAGTGGGGTTTTCTCCTGAATGGGTGAGATTATGGAAAGTCTTATGCATTTTTATGATTTGGGAAGGGGATCTTTGGACTTATTTACAAAATTTCTTTCATTTGCATGCACACACACAGACACACACAGAGAGAGACATGGACATTTTGTGCAGAAAACATTTTTGTGTAATATTTATTTATTTACCTACTAACTAACTTTCAAATATGAATACTAGGCAGGTTATCTTGGGTGCTTCACCAACAGGATATTTTCAATGGATTCTGAGAACAGGACTAGGATATGCAGAATGAAAAACCCTCTATCTGCATATAGAGAATGCAGAATGAAAAATTTACATAATCCTAATGTGTTTATCCTCTAGAAAACTGAATAAGCTCCTTTTCACAGAAAATGCCAATTGCTACTTCTCTCAAACTACATTTGTTTTGTCACCTCATATTTGTTAGTGCACAGCTAATGTGGGGCATAATCAGTGTCAAACGGCTAAATTAGTGGATAGAATTGGAGGAGTTGTTGGCAAGCTGGTTGGTTCTCCTTTGATGCCACTGCACTCATGCATATTTCTTTATGACCACTGATGGACATGCTGTATGGGTTTCCTTGGGTTGTACATAAATTTGGTTAGCTTTTTCAAAGAGTTGTAATCAAGAAATTTGCACACACACTTGCATTTTAAAAAAATGATACAAACAATGTTATACAATAAACACACCTCTAAAAGATGTTTGTAGATGAATCTGAAATAACTGGATTTGTTTGTTGCAAATAAATGACTAGCTGTGCATATGAAGGCTGGGCAAATGGAGTAAGGTAATGATATAACACATAAATAGTTCCAGTATTACCATCCTCCTTCTCCTATTCTTAGCCTGCTCAGGGATAGAGGTTTAGCTTGGGAGGAAGAGACTACGTATATATACGCTGATGCTAGAACAGATGTTAGTAAGATACAAGTGTGCATGTGCATAATAAGTTTGAAACAGGGGATGGATTGACACAAGGAAAGTGTAAGATGCACAGATGTCAAGAGAGCAGCAACAGCTCAGCAATCATATTTAGATCCCCTGAAAAATTTATTTGGTGCTTCATCACATAACCACCAGAATGCACTCAAGCACATCTTTGATATTTATGGTTGTTTTTCCCCCCAGTCTTCTGGCTGGATTGTTTCATGTTTAACTGTTGCCATCTTGACAAAAACATCTACCCCAGATGGATCTGAAGCTCCACAGTCAACAGTGAATTAGAATTGTTTTGCAGTTATTTCAATTGTCAGCACCTCTAGATACATTCATCTGCCCATACACCAAGGGCCATGTGGCCTGCTTTTTGAGCCTACATCTTGGACTCCATCATTATAAGCCCTGTGTCATAGTTAGTGGGTATGGTTGCTGTAGTACATGGATTATTTGCCCACTACCAGGGAATAAAACCAATGAACAACTACATATGATGATTAAATAAGTGACAACATGTTGGACTGTGTTTTCTAAATTTCTTAAATAAATAAAGTTTTGATGATGCTCTTGGCACCATATGGGTAGGAAGCCCAATGAAGCTTAGGAGAAAGTCTTCTATTCCTTGCTTCTCTAGATCAGTGGCTGGGGTGCAATGAATGCCACTTGACAGATGCCACATATGACCAACTCAGCAAGAGGTTACATGCATATTGAAGTATACTGTCACTTGTTAAATGACCATCTGTGTGTTGCTCAGATGCTATGCAAATTAGTCTATTTCTAGTCCATGGCAGTTTTACATGTAGTCAATCATCTACCCTTTCCATCTGATTTTTGCATCTAACTGCAGTTTTTCAAAACTACATGAAGCTTACACAAAGTTTCATATTTACTTAAGGATATGCTCATTTTTGCCTGTGACTTTTGAGCTAGAGTTGCATCTCAAAATCTGGATAAGTGTGAAAAATTTGGGTAAGTAGGTACTGATATACATATTATCCCAGAAAGTGCAAATTAGGACAGTTTAAAATATGAAGCAGATACAATTGCCCCTCACCCCTAGTTCACTCATCATCCTGAGTTTACTCTTCCTGATTTATTTCAGAGCTCTTGGTTTAAAGTGTGATATTCATGACAGAACAGGAAGTTCATCACGGTGCTCAACCTTGTTAACTGCTTTATCACACTAGGGGGCAAATGGGATTTAATGTTTATCACACGACATTTCCTGGTTTTCTCTAGTTTGACTCTCGTTTAAATCCCGTTTGCCCCCTAGTGTGATAAAGCAGTATGTTGCTTCTTGGTCTTGGGATGTCTCGTCTTGATGGTGGTTTCGTGCTGTGCCCATTTTAAAAGTGCAGAATGGGATGACAACACATTTGACACTTTTAATCCCCTCAATCTGTTTATGTAACTTAACATCTGTACATACAGCAATTATAGGTTAGATCTATCCTATCCCAAAGAACCTGCCAGTGTCTTAAGAGCCTCAGGAAATTGAGAGAGCCTTCTCAGTGGCTGCTCCTGCCCTGTGGAATTCCCTTGCACAGGAGCTGATATTGCCCTCTTCCTACATTCTCCTTTTGCTAGGAGGCAATATAAACCAGGCTCACTCCATTTTCTACATGGTGGCAGGCCTTCAGATAGTTAGGTACAAATCTATCATGTCCTCACCATGACACTACATTTCCTGGTGGAGGGATTGTGAGTTCCTGTAAGGCAAAAGGGTATGCTGATGGTAGCAGTGCTGGGGTCTCCCATATAGTGTAGCTCCCTGCCATGCACTTCTAAAAGTCTCCCATTCAACTTTTGTTTTAAATGGAGAGTACACCAGTATGAGGAAGTATATTCCACTGTCAAACAGTTCTTTGCAGTAAAAGAAGTCCCCCCCCCCCCATGTTTAGGTGGAATTTCTTTCCTTGAAGTTTGAATCCATTGATTGATGTTCTAGTCACAGGACCAGCAGAAGAACAGGCTCACTCAACTTTCTACATGATGGCAGGCCTTCAGATATGCTGTCATATCCTCAGCATGGCGTTACACTCATCTGGTAGAGGGATTGTTAGCTTCTGGGAAGCAAAAGGCTATGGGGATGATAGCAGTGCTGGTCACTTATGTCAGACAGGCTTTCACTGAGGAGCCAGACTCGTAGATTGTACAGACCAGTACAATACAGTGGCTTCATGGTGGTGTGAGGGCATAGTATTCAGACAGTGCATGCCCCCAAGCTGCCGGGAAAGCTGCATGGCTGATGTGTGCTGGCCTCATGGCACTGTGGCAGCATTGCATTTAGATGCTGCATGCCACCACAGTGCTGCAAAGCCCTGGTGAGGCAGAAAAAGCTGCTGCAAAAAGGAGTAGAAATTTGCCACTTTTTTGTGGTGGCAAAATGTCGGAGTGCAGCCATGGTGTGCATTTGCCAGGGTACCCATCTGGCTTTTCCAGGGGCAGCATCTGTTTTGGCCCTAAGTGAGCCAAACAGCAGTAGTTGTGAATAGTGAAACTGGAAGGAGATTTCTCAGCAACAATGGTAGTAGCAACATAATTAACACTTGTTAGTACTGCACACAAGAAGGCACGGGTAAACCTCTTTTTAATATCTTTTGCCATGAAAACTCTATAATGAGACAATCCAAAATGAAACAAGTGGTAGTGTCATATTTTAATTATATCTAAATTTTGTTGTTAGGGGTTTACCTGCTCTTGTTTTAGCATTGTGAGCTGCCTTGGGTCCCACATTAGACTAAAAATGTCATATAAATTGAGTGAGTAAATAAATAAATAAAATATTAATACCTAGTTAATTCCACCTCTCCCCCCCCCCCCCCCAGGTTGAAGTAAGTGTTATAATAGAAAATTGGGATTTTTTTTCCTCTCAGCTTGAAGTGAGGGCAATAATGCTGCAGGTTCGGGGGGGGGGGGGTGTGTGTGGCAAAACAAAACCTCAAACCAACAAGACAAGTATAGTGAAAGTCATGTTGAGAATTTGATTAAAAAAACAAAAAAAACCGTGCCCTGTTAGATATCATTTCTATGCTTTTCTTTAATCTGTTTTCTGTATTTTGTGTCAAAGGTCTCTCTGCAAAACACTTTTCTTATATTATGTCAATCACATACAAACAAGCAAATACAAAATTAAAGTAAGGGAAAGAGAGAGAGAGAGAGAGCATGCACACAAGTGCAAAACACACAAGTTCTATCCAGTGCAGCAAAGCAAATATTATATGTGATCAGTTTTGTACATTTTACAGGCAGGTGCAAAAAATTTTCAGCAGAAAGAAAGGAAGACCACATGCCAGATGAATAGGCTCAGTCTTGGAGGCCTCAGGCATGAATCTACAGGACTTAAGCGAAGCAGTTGAGGACAGGTGGTCTTGCAGATTCTGTACCCACAGTGTCACCATGAGTCAAGGACACCTCGAGGGTAGTTAACAACAACATATTGTTATGGGTATACATGGGGTGTGCATGCAGAGTAATTTTTTTGACAATGTGTAACATTAATATTCAGCTGATTATGACATAATGAAAGTTGCACATGTGTAATTGTTGTTCATGGGGCAATAAATTAAAATACATTGTTTCTGCATGCTCAGTGCCTCTGTGCATTGTTTCTGCACATTGGGCATGAAATTGTTCTGTGAACAATGACACTGATCTGTGGATGTTGTGTTACATATTTAGCATAGAAATTGTGTAATGCACACTTAATGTAACTCTGCCAGTGGATATACTGTATACACTGTGTAGTATCTTGACCCATATTCATTTGTTTAAAAATATTTCTCGTGTGCTTTTAGGCTCATGCCCTCAACTGCACCAGGTTGAGAAAAGATGCTGAGACCAAGAAGAGGAAGGCTATTTTCTTTATGATCTGATTGAAGCCTTGATAGTGGCATTTGGCTGGCCATTGCTCAAAGTAGGATGATACTGGCATACATAACAGTAAATGACACGCAAGATACATGAATTCTATCAAATTATTATTATTAAGCTTTATTTATATAGAGCTATAAATTTACACAGTGCTATACATACAATCTTATATTTAGATGGTTCCCTGCCCTCAGGCTTACAATCTATGAGAGACAATACAAAAAGAGAAGGGAAAGGTGATGGGAAAGGGGTGAGGTCCAGTGGTTTTTCTCTCCCTCTGGGGCCTGGACCAAGGCAGATGGACTGGAGGGACGGCTCGGTTTCTTAATACATAGTTAAAAGGAGGCATCCTGGGGCAGACGGCACAATCCTGGGAATGCCTCCCTAAGCAATATAGTCTTTAAATTAATTTTAAAATGTATTGTCATGGTCACAGATATTTCAAAGCAGCTTCAAAACAAAGCTATCTACCATCTGAGTACATGATAACATTGAAGAAGCATTAAAAAAAAACACCTTAGTGTATGAAGTGATAGGGTAAAGTATAATTCATGTGGAAGGGAGTTCCATAGCTGAGAGCTAACAATGACAGGTTTCTAAAATAGTAATTATATCAACAGGTTTTGCCAAGTGATCAAAGATGCACAGGCGTGATCCTTTAGATAAGACAAGTTATTTAAAAAGAAGTTTCTGCCATTATCAGCACAAATGACAATATGCTTATAAAAATAACACCTGTTGAGATAATGACTTGAAACTTGACAGCATCTGTTTACCTGATGAAGTCTACAATTTTGAAGCTGCAGCTAATGACTTAGAACTTTGTTCTTGTTCTGCACAAACTGCAGTAGTGGGCTGGGTGGGTGGGGGGTAAACTTAATGTCCAACAGCCACAATAAAAGATAGCTGTAGAAAAAAACAATTACATTTTCATTTACAAAGGCAAAAAGAAAAGTTATAAACATTTGAATGCTTGTGTTAAACAATATATTTGATATGCTGTCAAAAAGATTGTACGAGGGAGTATCATAAATTTTTAATTATCATCTTTAAAGATATTGACAGAAAGTTTGTTTTGATTTGTAGTTGTTAACTTTTCTTTATGTAGTCACCATCCAGATTTACACATTTCCTCAAGCATTTCTTGACCCTCCAAATACCATTATTGTAGAAGTTTGCAGATTGCACTTTAAACCACTGTTCCACTTCATGAATGACATCATTTTTGTTTTCAAACCGGTGACCCTGCAATGGATTTTTCATTTCTGGGAACAAGAAAAAGTCACTTGGTGCAAGGTCAGGAGAACAAGGCTGATGCTGCAAAATCTCAGTGCCAAATGCCCTTGCTTTGTTAACTACAACTTGAGATTGGGGAGCTGGTGCATTTTCAGCTAGGCGACAAATACCTCTGGAGAGTGTTTCTTTTTCAGAGCAATTCAAACTTGTCCAAAGGATTGCTGTAGTAAGTGCCAGTGACGGTTTGTCCCTTTGCAAGGTAATTTGTGAGAATGACTCCATGGCAGTCCCAAAAATATGAGAGCACTACCTTCCCTGCTGACTTTTCCACCTTTGCCTTTTTGGGGGGAGGGTAATCAGCATGCATCCTCTCCATGTTCCTGGTTTTGTTCTGTACGCACCCAAAGAAGTGCCGGGATGGGGCCAGGGCTGCCTCACCGGCAGCCCCAGAAGCCCCATCCTGGCACTTCTCCAGGCTACGGAGAAGTGACAAACTGCTGCTTCTTCGTGGCCTGGAAGCATGGTGCAGCAGGTGCCCTGGGCCCTGCACCCCTGCACTCCACAATCCCCGGTGGTTCTGAGGAGAGAAAGGGGCCGCCACTGCAGCCTCTTTCCCCTCGGGGTCCTTGGCACAGCCATGTAAAGGCTGCACCAAGGACCAACCACAAAAAGGAGCTCCATTTTGGAGCTCCTTTCAGCGCTGCTGAAAGGGCTCCCTAGGCACTCTCCAGCAGTGCTATGATGTCATCAGTATACCATAATAACGTCCAGGTGATAATTATTACTTTACGATACCCCCTCATGAATTGAACTTGTACCCAGGAAAAAGGATAAGAATCAAGATTAAATCATTTTGGCTGAAGCTCCACCAAGCCATGAAATAGGAAAACTGCTTAATAGACATGCCCTGTGATAAATAATTATGTGCACTAAAACAAATCCTGTTTGCTCACAAACTAACTTCCATGTACCCACACTTTCTTCCTGAAGGAGGAATAGAGAGGAGAATAGAGGCCGTTCTTTAGAAAGGGCATTGAAAGTGTAGCAATGAGTCTCTCCAGGGGAATTTTAATAAGCTCAGTTAATTAATAGCTTGTGCTACAAGCAACCCTTATGGAAAAGTTTCTCATCTGTATACTGAGGGAAAAGGAATGAAGGAACTTAGCAGAAGCAGAATCCTCTAAATGAAGTATTATTATTATTATTATTATTATTATTATCATCACACAACAATCCACATTCACTCACATATGCATGCCAGTACTAAGGAAATCAGGAGTTAGTTTGGAATAGTTGAAAGCTGGATTAACAGTGATACTTACACAAAATGAGGCTTTACTCTGGATCCATGGAATATGGCCATTTGGGTGAGAAGAGGGGGAATAGACATACCAGGACCAGTCAGAGTTCACAGTGACCCCTTTTAACTAGACCACTAACAAAAGATTTTGGAGATCTTTTATAGACAAAAACTATCCTGAAGGCAAAGGTGTTTGTCCTTCATCAAAATAAATCAAATCTACATTGTAAAGGATTGCTTGGTCTGGCAATGTCCAGAGTGAGAATGAAGTTGTAAATCAGCCTTATCGGGCCTGTCTGGCAAAACATCCTACCTCAAAAAGTTTCTCATTTGCAACTCCCAAACTATTCTGTTTGATGTGCCTATGGGGTAGTGTGGATGTGACCACTTGCCTCAGAGATTATGGTTGTCCAGAGTACAGCATCTATTTGGGGCCATAGGGAAAGCACACACACCAAAATTCAGAAGATTTTGGCTTAGCGTAACAAAAGCTGATATACTACCAAAGTCACACTCATTGTAATTAGCTATGATAATTCATTGGAAAGAAAATGCATTATTCTAAATGTATTATTCTTTAGATCAGCCATTTCCAAGTAGATCTTTTGGACTTCAAGTTCCAGTGAAAATCAATGGGCATTGGGAAGGGTATTGGAGGAAATGGCATAACTCAATGCAACTGGAGACCACCAGGTTGAGAAAAGATGCTGAGACTAAGAGGAGGAAGATTATTTTCTTCATGATCTGTCTGAAGCCTTTTTAGTGACACTTGGCTGGTCATTGCTATAAACAGGATGGGAGACTGGCAGTGCAAACCATATTTTTAATTTCTCTGAGAAGGAAACCCCAATTGACCTGGAGGGCCACTACTTATCCTTAATGTTTTTGTCATTCTGTAGGACTGCCTTGTCCAAACAGATGAAAGTAGCATCAATGTATTAATTAGTGAAATCATTGAAATCCATCATCCTCTGACTTGGAATACAAACCTTGATGAAAGAGAACATTTGCCTCCATTATGTAGTGATCTTCAAAGTTGTGAGTTCTTACCTAGCTAGAATTTTATCACATCACAGGGGAAATCTAGGAGCTTGGAAGGTAGGGAACTTGTTTTTCTTTGCCCCCCTTCTTCCCAACTTCTGTGGTGGCTTGGTGGGAAATGTCTTTTTCATGCATTCCATTGAGAAACTAATACACTCACATTTGCTTCCATTAAGAACTCTTCTAACTTCCCCACTGAGTCTTGTCCCACACACACTATCTCTTCAGTGTTTTAAAGGGACATAAGGAAACACAGGCTTATTTCTGCCCAAAGGCAGATGTTTGTGAAGTAATGGTGTCACCCCCACCCAAGATGTCACCCCTGCATATTGGTTTGTTTTTAGTTGAATAATTACACCCAAACTATCTTGGTAACTCTAGATTCAGTCCATAACCCTGCCCTGTTCATTTGCTTGGTTTGTCAGGATTCAGATGCTTCTTCATCTGATTATATATTCTGTGAATGTACGTTTCTTTTCTTTCTTTTTTTTTTAAAAAAAAGCTCGTAAAAACATTTTAAAATATTCTTTTTAAAAGTATTTTACTCTGATTTATTCCACTTAACAGGGAAAAATGTCAACTCCCATAATGTATGAATGCATTTGAACAAAGATTTTTCAGAATGGCTCAATAAACACATGGAGTCTTTGGATTGTTTTCTCTTTAATGTACCACAGTTTGAAAGTTCATTGTGCTAAAATATAACTCTGTAAAAGCCTCTTTTGTTTTGTTTTGTTTTCAAGAAAAAAACATAGTGGAATTTTCCTTATAGCATTTTGCTTTTTTAAAAAAATGATTTGAGAAATAAATTACCTTTAATTAATGCATACAGTTAGCATTATTATTAAGTAAAAGCGGGTAGTTCACAATTAAATACCAATTGCAAACCTAATAATACCCTAATTTTTAAAAGAAAAAATAGAAAAGTTTTCAAGGCAAAAAAAGGGGGCAATGGTATATTCTTGTGGATTTTCACATTTCTCTTCTTTAACATACATAGCTGCCTAAGGTGTGACATCTGCTGGAAGGACCCTTCTTCGGGTCCCAAGAGTAAAAAGAGGAGGGAGGACTGAGGAGGATAAAAGTCCACTACAGAGAAGCTGGATTGGCACTGGTAATGGCTTCATTTTGACTCCAAATTAAATTATAGCTGTTTCTTCAAGCCTCCTGGTCTCTGATTTTATCCAGATTGTACACATAAAGCGGTTTAACTCTTTTAACTTGGTTTACTTTTGTTTGTCAGTTTAATACACCGTTAGATTGCAAATTACAAAGGCTTGCAAAATTGGATATCATGTTGTTGTTGTTGTTGTTTTAAAAAAAAGTATGCTGGTTTTATAAGAATTTGCATTCTAAATAAAAATGATCCATCATATACATTTTTGCACAACTTGCTTTGACATTTCTATGTTGTACTGTGTGACTAAATGAAATGATCCTGCAAAGAATTATCCTACAATGAATAAGAAAGGGGTTAAAATATTCTAACAGACTTTCAAAATACTTTGAGTTGCTGATAGGAAATGCACAATTCTGTTCAAAAGCACTAAAAGAAGTTGCAGTTCCCAGAATTCCATAGCACTGAGTCATGGCAGTTAAAGTGGTGTCAAACTGGATTATTTCTGCAGTGCAGATGCAGTTTGTTTCACATTTTAAATTGTTTTAAATTATTTAAATTGATTATATTGTACATGACCCTGGGATATTCAGATATATGTTGGGATATAAACATTTCAATAAATAAATAAGCACACTGTTTGATATATGCTGATTGTCCAAGGATCCAAGGGTCACCACTGCATTACATGTTACATTTCTAAAGAGACTATAGCTTTTATATTCCTGTGGTGTGTTCAGTGAGATTAAGAGCCCAGTATGAAGAAATGTATAATAAATTATCCCTTTCTTTGAAATTTCAAAATTGCTAGTAGAGAGAGAAACAAATTCAAATGAGTTTAGATTCTTGAAGAAAGTATCAGTTTCACACATCCTCTGACTTGCTCTGAGACAAAACACACCTTGTCTCAGAAATTCACACACTGGAAAAGACCCATGGTGTGTTTCAGGGAATAAAATATGCACAAAGCCACACATACATTTTCAAAAGTGAATGGCTTACTGTGTGCAATTGAGATATGTATTAGTCCATGAAGAAAATTCATCAGGAAAATGCAGAAAGGCAAATAAAGTCTTACAACCTCACATGATGGAATGAAAACAGTGATGAGACTCAGAGAAATGCAATAAAATCAAGCTCAGAATTTTCCACATCCTCAGTTGCAATCTGAGTCTGCTGTATTGGGAACATTCACATCTGATCAGAGGACTGCAGTTGAGCTCTGTGTATATACTATATGATTTGCAGTAAGCAAAGTGTGTTATATATTTATTTGGAAAAAATAGAATCCTTGAAATAAAGCCTTTCAGCTATTAACATTTATGTGTTTTAGTTGGAAGAGACACAGATTTCCAGTTTATTTAACTCATCTAGGCAAATCTGCTGCATAGCACTTCTAAAGATTAGCTGATTAAACTCTAATTTAAAGTCACCAAGATTAAAAATAGGAATGTCAAAAGGGCATATCATCAGTGGTACACTTAAAATAGCATGTCATGTGGCTCCTAGAGATATACAATTTCTTTCTCCTTAAAAAAAAAAAAATCTGTATGAGTCTCTTGAGATATAAGACTGCAAACTACTGGTTAGGAAAGATCATCAGGTGAGACAAAAAGTAGACCTCTTAAGGTTTCCATGCACACGGCTTTCATCCCATTGAAGTGCATGGTTTACACAGTGATAAATCTTTACATCAGCCTTTCCTACTGACCACAGAGCATAGCTAGTGCCCCCCAGATGTTCTGGAATTCACTTCCCATGATCCCACACCAATTAACACATTGTCAGTGACTTATGGGAGTTGTAGACCAAAACATCTAGAGAGCTCCATGTTGCTTTGACCCCAGTGTATTATATGATCTGGACACAAGGACAAATAAGGAGGAAGATCTGAGCAGCATTAGAACAGAAAGAAATATAAGGAGACAGGACGGAAGTAAGCCAGACGTTGGGGGAAAAAAAATACAAGACAAGAAAGAGATCTGGGGCTCATTCACAATACAAATTTATAGCCCTATTATTCCATTTTAACTAAAGGCTAAATGTCTCACAAAACTACAGTTCCCAGAATTCCCTAGCTCTGAGTCAGGGCAATTGCCGTGATCTCAAATGGGATTATTTCAGCAGTCATTAATTTGACAGTCATGCGAAGATGCAAACAGGGGTTCTGAGAGCAGTTCAAATCTTCTTTAGAAGAATGATGCCATTAGATGCAACCTATTAAAAGCAATAATGTCAGTCCATTTGCCATCCATAAAAAAGAATTACAAGATAACTTTGAAGTGTATAAATATCAAGCAGTCTGAAAAAGGTTTTACAATGCTAAAAGTAGAGATGAATGAAACAGTCCATTTATTATAAATAATACATCTGTTTATCTGAAAGGTGCCACAAACTCAGTTGTTTTGTTGAAACATAACAGATTAACATGGCTATGAGTGTTGATCACTCATAAATCTATTCTATTTCTGTTCCCTTCCTGCATTAATTTGTGATGTTAAAAAAAAAAACCCCTGAAAGGTGTGAAAATTCTCCATTTCCACTGGTGATGCAAAGTATCTTTACAGAATTTTCACTCTTTATGAGAGCATGCCTCAATGTGTCAGACCAGGGAAGTAATTTTTCACTGACTGCATTCTCAAAGGAATTAACAATTTTAACAATTTTCTTTCCAATGTGAGGTCTTCAAAGCTGTACAGTATTTGAAGACTATTTGCAGTTTGAGCTTTTTGCACAAAATTCTGTGCACAATTTGCATATGGTATTTTTGTCAGAAAAATATCACATTCTATGCAGCACGTATGTAGTATTTTGTATGTAGAAAATTGTTTTATCTTCACATGATGAATGAATGAATGAATGAATGAATGAAACATGTGAATTTTGTGTAGAATGAGAGCTCAGGAACCCTCCAAGTTTCTCCTTGACAGGATTTGTCAGTGTTCACCAAATATATATTTTGAGCACTAGTCAAATATTTTTGAATATTATTTCCATCAAAATGTACTTCCAAGAAATTAACAACCTTCATGAAGATTCAGTTTCTCACCTACTGCCTGACAGCAAGACAATGAGCCTATTTTCCATAAAGACTTCTGTAAATTGCTCTAGACTTTGTACCCTCTGTGAAGCAAGAGACACATATAACAAACTAGAACAATGCTATTGTTAAAAGATCAGATTGTCATTTTTTTTTTAAAAAAAATCTCACAAGTCAGCATTAACCATAGTTTGTGTGCAAAAAAAACATCAAGTTTGTATTTTTTTAATAAAAAAATCACATATGTCTTTATTTTCTTATTATCATTAGTAACACAAACCACACACAGAAAAATATACTTACAAATGCATCTAAAATTACATAATATGACACATTCTAACAAATAACATTACATCTCATCACAGCAAATAAAATGGCCTCCTTTCCAACAAGTTTTGCTATTACTGTCCATTATTGCACCAGCGTATAAACAGCTCAGTGCCAGTGCGGGACTGTGGCAAAGCACAAACGTGATTGCTAATAATGCCAGGGATGTTATTACAAAATACACAAACCAGATTGTCTAATAGGGGGCATAGGGTGAAGGGGGTAAAGGGAGCATGTATGGGGGGACTTCATGAATGTGCTTTACCACTGGGTACACTGATGCACTGTACAGGTGGTGAATCATACACTTGACTGTGTGGTCTGTCATATGGGCTGGCATCCAATGGAATGGCAACTGGGCAAGAAGAGTCATTTGGTCCCAAGTGGTGTGTTTTTGTGACAGTGGGGAGGTAGGAAAAATAACTGCACAGCATGGCTTAATGCTGAGTGGTCGGTGGTTGTGACCCAATTTCAGAAAACCCAAGATTGAGCTGATTTGCTGGACTGATCTGCCCAGCCCCTTATGATGGTGGTAACTATACCATGAACAAGGGATCAAACCAATGTTGCTGCAGTTCTTTTGTTATTCTGAACAAATACATCTTGTTCATTGCAAACTTAGAAAACACCTGCACCCATTCAATTAAATTGCACTCATTTCTTTCCATCCAAAATACATTGTTGATGATAAAAGTATTTTATTCCTCTTAGTATACCACTTACAGAAAATTTATGATTTTTTAAATGCTATGTCTAAAGCTTTCTTCCTTTTCTAACAGAGGATCTGATATAATGTGAAATTTCTCAGATACAGAAAGATTCAATTCTTGCTGCAAAAAGTTTGATGTCTACACTTCATCAAAGTAGACTTGTGCATTGTTATTTGCCCAAAAGGATCTGTCATGGAAATGTTAAGACTAAATGAGGCTGCCCTGACTTGCTGGGGCTGGCTTGGTTGCTAGTTGGGGGGGGGTAGGCCCGGTAGGGCTCCCAGCATGCCTTGCCAGGGCCAGGTGAACCTGCCATTGGCCTGCCTGGGTGCCATTGCTGCTCAGCTCTCCCACCTTCCCTTACTTGCTTCAGGGTACTGTATTGTCACAACTTTGGGGGACAGTTGCATGGTATGGGGTTGCAGAAATTGACCAGAGCAATCGAAGACAGGGGATCTTGGAAATGTCTCATCCATAGGGTCGCCATAAGTTGGGATCAACTCAAGGGCAGTTAACAGCAACAACAAAATAAGGGTAATATGTATTATGGAAAAACATGAGGCTACACAATTTAGGGATTTTAAGTCCCATTACAATTGAACATGAAAAAATATAGGATTATATTTTGAATGGGAAAATGTATTGCAAAATATATCAAATGGATAAATACTTTATGTAGCAAACTCATAGCCCTTTCAAATATTCAAGTATTTACAATGAATTCAAATATGGTGCGGGCAGCAGTACCACAATCTCAGTGAAATTTTCTTATGGATACAGGTTAGTGTAAGCAATAGCACTGTAGTTTGGTCTACAACTCTTGAGGACCTGGGTTCAATAATCCACTTGTCTATGGACAAGTCACATACTGTACTCTCTGCCCCAGAAACCCATAGGATAGGTTCGTCTTAGGATTCCCATACAATGGAATTAATTGAACACACACAATAGCCACCACAACAGAAGCAGCAGTGATTATGCTAGACTAACAATTCTTCAGCATTACCCAAGAAGGATTGGGTACCTCTTTGTGCAACAAGTTTTCCCAAGTTATGCAATGTCTGTTGGATGGCATCAGTTACAAATTTGGGGTGAAACAGGTAGCCCTGAAAGAGCAGCTTGCCGCCTCCCCTTTGAGCACCAGATTGGAGCCACAGCAACCGCATGCCATGGCCCCAATTCTGTAGTTTTCCAAGCCAAAAAGAAGCATTTCTTTTGGGCCCACTCCTTTTGGCATATGACATGTGAATACCGTGCCAAAAGAGAGCCATAATACCACCTGCTATGAGGTCAGGTGGACGGTGTGATGCTGGCTTGGGGGTGATGTGGGGTATGCATCATCCAAACATCATGCCCCCACGTCACTTCCAAGCCAGTGCTTAATGCCAGTCTGAGCCTTTGTCTCAGTTCAAATGGCCACTGGTTGCCTGGGGAATGCTCAAGTACAGCCCCATTATACCATCAGCCAGCTTACAACCAATACCTTCCCAAACCTCTATATACCTTCACTGGTGAACTTTTATCCTCTGCCAGAATTAAATAGCTGTGTGTACAAACACTCCTTATCTAATGTGTGTGCAAAAGGAGATGGAGTTTGCTCTGGCAGAGCTGCCTCTACCTCACACCTTTTGCTAAAATATTACTTATGCATTAGAGTGCCCCCAAAAGCACTAGATATGTATCTGCATCCTATCACACTAAATAGTGAAGAGAAAGCATCTAATTCTTCTCAAAGCTTGGCTAATGGATTCAAGTCCCAAAGGAAAGCTGGATACCTACTTGGAACTCTCATCCTTTCCATGTTAAATTACTGAAGTAGTATTTTTTTCAACGCTAAACATTTCCCCCCTGCACATATCTTAGGGCAGAAAGGGAACCCAGCTTTAGCTATCGGGGGTGGGGTGGGGACTCCATAATAATTGGTAATTGAATCACTTTGAGGGCTTCACCCTTGCACTTTGCCATGTGGCACTTTAATCAGCTATGACCAATGATGAGCACAATGTGGCAAACAGTGGATGTTCAGATGGCAAAATTTCCAATCTGAAATTGACTTTGAGGCTTTAGTCTTTAAAAATTCCCTGGCTGGTGCCCTCATAAATCCTCCAGACTTCTCAAAAAGTAAATCAAATCTTCTAGTACAGCTCTTGACAGAGGTTATGAGCAAATCTGTAAAGGAAAGAAAAATCAGAATCTGTCTGTCTCTTTTCCTAATAATACAGCAGGTCTGTCTCCTTATTCCTTTGCCAGATGGATGGTTAATAGAATTATTCTTGGAGACTTTTCTCTATAGTGTTTTTCTCTCAAGTGGAACTTTATGTCCTGAGTAATTTTCAGTCACAGGGTTTTTCTCTTCTAAATTTCCCTACCTACCATCTACTTCATGTGGATCAATGTGGGGAATGTGTCGTTCTTAAGGCCCAAATTTACAGTCCCAAGCCCATAGACCACATTTTTCAATTTTAGGTGATTTTATTTTGCTCCATAAAATGACTTAAAACCACTGTAAAATGTAGCAGTTTTACCCCTATAAACCCCTTATATCTTAAAAATAGTAGGGAACCAAAATCTGCCAAAATTTCAGCCAATGGTGATGTGATACCATTTCTATTTGTTTCAGGTGTGTTGGTGTGACACACTGGGAGGCAGTTACAGTGGTGAATCTCTGCTTCCTCCACAGTTACCTGCCTCTGATATAAATTGACAGATGGATATAGATGATTTAGATATGATCTAGATATGGATAAATGATCTTTGATAACATATTTCCCTTTGGAATTTACCAAGTAAAGGAACCAAGGGATTAATAAAAATGTGCAAAATGCAAATGTAGCCACTGATATCATTTTTGCTTTTCCCCAAACAGGACTGAAGGAATGATACATATAGTGAATGAAATGTGAAATTTTCAAAATTAACCCCACCCCCCCTAAAAAAAAATCCTAATGAGAACCAAATTTACAACCAACCAAGTTGCTCTCTAGTGGCTTCTGACTTCCAATCTGTCCACTTTCTATGTAGTGCTTTTCTTTGCCTGCACACGTGATGTGACTAAGGTCCAACAGTCATCTGTCATCTGTCAGTATGTACAGGTCCAAAATGAGTAGCAGATGTCAGATCCTGAGGAGACTCATGTTCCTATCTCCTACCTTGCCTGCCAGCAGTATAGGCTTGGTTCTATTAATGGCCTGCATTATAGTTTTCTAGGCTACCACTCCGCTAAATATATCGAACTAGGGTAGGTACAACCATAGCATGAATCCATAGACTTTAGTTGGCTTCTCACTGGTCTTTTTCTTGCTAATGTGGAGGAAGACTTGCTTTCCATTCCTTCCTTTCCCAGTTAGGAATGGTGGCATGCTCATCTTCCCCTGTTTTAGGAGACAGAGCACCAGATTACAAGTATCAGCAGAAGCTCACTCTTATGTATGTGTGTTGATTTCTATGGGGCTTACTGCCAGGACAGTGTGTGAGATTGTATCCTATGTGGCAATGATCTACACAGATTTACCAGATATTAATTCACATTGGAATGCATAAGATTATGCTGTTCATAGAGCCGTTACTTTTCAGTAAATGGAATTTAAACTTGAACAAAAGTATGTGGTAAGGCAGATCTTATTTGCTAACTGGTAACAACTTACATCAACTTCTTAGTAATCTTTAACTTTCTTGTTCTTATGCTGGTATTTGTGTGGTCTCTTTATATATAGAAGTGGAGATGATATCAACATAGATTAGATAATTGTGGGAAGATCTTAGAAACTTATGATCAGGATTCCGGGAGCTTCAGTTCAAAATATAACCTTTCCAAATTCTGATTGTGGAGCAGATGTTTTGAACTTTGTAGGTCCATCTGGTGTTTTTAACTGTGTTTCAAGTAGTGTGGCCATGATGTCAGATATAGAGGAATTGCTTGTTCCTGTCAGTCTTGAGCTATCTCTCTAAAGCACTGGAAGCAGATCCCAGGATAATGGGCTAAACATGAGGCATTGATACATAAAACTAAGACCTCCTGGCAAACCTGCTTCCTGGACATCCAAATCATAAATCTGGGAAGCTTTCTCATAGACACATTCTTAGACTGGCTGAAAGAGATCTGTTTCTCCAACCTGTTTAATCCCCTGTGCTCTATAGGCTACAGCCCCTGGATTTGTCAAGTGTGATAGGGCAGTTCTTAATTGGTCACTGAACCACTGTTGCTGCAAAAGCTTTTTGGTACTATGAGCAGAGAGGTTGATACTAAATGATCACTGGGGAATAGAACTGAAATAGCAGTTCCTTAAACATGCTTAACTCAGCATGTTACCATGAAGTCACTACCTACTATGCTATAGGCAACTTTTCTTTTCTAGTTTTGTAGTGTGGTAATGATATAAAGGAGAGGGTTGCTTTGTAAATTCAGGTAGATATTTTTAAACCCTCAATGACATATTTCAATATTTAAATTTTCCATTGTAATGTAAGGTGTTTTGGAATGTCAGAACATTTGAAGCATGAAACAGACTTCCATTTCCCATGCCCTGGTGTTGCATTTAATTTTTTTGTAGCCTGTGAGGAAAAAAAAAAAGACCAAGAATGTATTCACTTGTACTTGTATTGCTTTGCATTTAAAGCTAGAGCTGAGTAAAAAGTACCATGTAATTGAAGTAAAACCTGTCAAAATTTCAGAAGTACTGTTGGAACAGGATGCACACATTACATTAATATCATCCTCCTCCACCAACTCCATCTTTTCTCTGATTTTCCTCATTCTTGCCTTAATATTCTTTTTATTATTATTTTAAAGTTCAAGGAGTTGCATCAAAGTTTCAGCAACCTACGCAGGATATTTAAAATGTAACATTTTGACAAAACATTATGGGGACAGACTTCTCAGACTCTAATTGGTCACATATAGCCCTTACTCACTTTTGAGTGGGGATCTAATGGACTGGTTTTCCAGCAAAAGTACCCAAGGGGAGCTAATGGGCTAGTTGTGCAACAAAAGAACCCAAGGACATGACACTCATTACACAATCAATTCTACAATTGTGGGATTTACTTAACTATGCTACTGTATATGTATGGTATAATAAACCATAACTGTCAACTGGCCAAAAGCAAGACCCAAATCTTTTATTGCCTTAGGAATATTTGGAGCTAGTTCCTCCAGCCCACTCCTGATGAGATGGAAACATCATAACTGTCAACTGGCCAAAAGCAAGACCCAAATCTTTTATTGCCTTAGGAATATTTGGAGCTAGTTCCTCCAGCCCACTCCTGATGAGATGGAAACATCATCCATACTCAGGAATAATCTAGTAGATGAGTCCCTTAGACTCATGGAATGAAGACAAATAAACCCACCAAATAGGTTGTGCTAATGGCTTCAGTTAACGTATTTCATTCAAAAATCAGCCTCCCTTAACTAAGGCCCAGTACACATGGGCAAGAAGCGGCGTGATGCTGCCAATTTTAGAGTTCCAGAGCATACAGCAACTGCACACTCCAGAACCCTAGTCCGTATGGACAATGGCATCCTGGCTGCCTCCTGTCCACATGGGGGCCACCATGATGACGCAAGCATAGTGCATCATCTGGACGTCGCTGGCAGGAAATGGCATCATGGTGGTGCCCCTTCCTGTTTGCTACTCTGCAAAAAAGAAGCCACTCTAGGCAGCTTCTGTTTGGCAGCATGTCTGTGCTGCAGCATGCAGATTCTGCAGCACAGATGAGGGGCAAAAATGGGCAACACAGAGCCACCCATTTGTACAGCCCTTAAGTCTTGCATAGTTAACTATTGAATCTCGGATTTCACAAGATGTGATGGACACTGACTGAGATGGCTTTAAAGGAGGATTAGACAAGCTCATAGAGGATAAAGCTATTGATATCTATTAGTCATGATGACCATATACTATCTCTAGTGTCAAAAATTCCCTGCTCAAGGGTGCATACATAACGTGGCCTTAATCCTATTGTAGGAGCAGACTCATTGTATCTGTAAGCTGCTTTGATTGCTACGGCAAAAAGCAGGGTACAAATAAAAGTATTATTATTATTATTATTTTATTAATTGTTGAAAGGTGAGTGAACACTTGTATAAATCATTTTCTTTAAATGGATCTACACCAATTGGGGTTAATCAACATGTTGAGGCCTAGGGTAGTTTAAGGGAAATGTATACAAAATGCATAATTTAGGGATAAGCAAATGCAGCAATGTGCATTTGAAGGATAAATGTATACCTGAATGGAAAGAACTTAAAAGTTGGCTTTGAAAGAAGGATTAATGTTATTAAGAATTTTGTTATGCTCATTCTTCTGAAAATTAACTTTCCATGTTCTGCTTTTGGGCAAAATGTATAAAATTTAAGAAGGATTTTAAAATGAATTTTTACAAGTCAATACATGCAACCTAACCTGGACTAGAAAAACTCATTTACCCAGCCTACCTCATCACTACAGTTTTGTAGTCTTAATTCATTCCTATAGTTCACAATCTTTTGGTATGACAGGCTTTTCCTCACCCACCCACTAAGGACACCTTATGCTTGCTGCTACAGGTTTATGAATATTTCTAGGAAAAGATAAACAGATTAATGTTTTATTGTGCCTGTCACCCAATGCCACCAATGCATAAATCATATTTTGTCTATAAGACACACAGAAGGAGAATAAATAAATGAAATATTAAAATTGTGAGTGATGATGAATACAAATTTGAAATCTAGCAAATAATTTCCAGCTAATTAACACATCTGAAGGAGATCCTTATCTGAGTGGTTAGATATCTTGTTGATAGTGGCAGAGCTGAATTTGCACATCATCTGTGTATTCTAGTCTCCTAACCCAGCTACATGCTGTAATTGCTGTAAATTTGTCACCTCCCATGAAAGTAGAGCCACAGCTTTGTCTCAGAAGCTGCCTATGTGTTGGTCTTTAAATAAAACAAGGTAGTAGTCCTTTTCATTAAGGAGAGCAGGAATGTAGGTCCACTCCTGAGTTTTAAAAAAAAAACAGCAACACTTTTCTAGTCATACACAAATAATTGTGATAATTCATATTGATATTTGGCCAGCACCCATAGAAGTGCAGCATCTTTGAAAGCATGAAAGTTAATGATATTAAATTCTGTGAAGTAGTCAGTGTTTCCAGTTTTCCTGCCTTACTATACAACTTCCTACCTTTTGAAATAGAGGTAATTAAAGTGCACACTTCAGTGCTGAAATGTCACACTTACCACCTATAGGCTTCCTATCTTTAACTTTAAAGAAAGGCTTTCTTCCTGCAGTCTTCTTGGTGGCTGCTGAGTTTTACTCTTATTAACCTTGTGGTCACAAAGAACAGAATTTTCTGTACCTTCTTTAGATCTCTCATCTAAAGAGATGTAAATGGGAACCAAAAAAGGAGGGTGGGGGAGAGAAAGTTGGAATAATTTCTTTAGTGGGCAACAGGAATGCTTGGAGACGTCCTGAAGATATGCAAAGAAAAACAGTCCTAGTGGCCCTTAGAAAAGGATTCCTGCAGGGTCAGCATGGCATAGGAAAAAAAAAAACCAAAAAAAAAAAAAAAGATAAAAACTTGAAAGTAGAGTCAATTTTTTTTTTACAAAAATACAAAAGGTGTGTATCTCTTTATATAGGTAAAGGCATTTGTTGACATGGCAACCCCATGAATTTCATAGGGTTTCTTAGGCAAGGAATATTCAGAGGTGTGTGTGTGGTTTTTTTTTTTGTTTGTTTGTTTGTTTGTTTTTGCCAGTTCCTGTTTCTGAAATATATCCTACAGTACCTGGTATTAATTGGTGGTCTCCCATCCAAGTACTATCCAGTACTGACAGTGCTTAGCTTCCAAGATCAGAAAGGATCTGGTGCCTTCAGGATGTTTATTTAAAGGGATCAAATTTAATGATTTTGGGTAAAATTGCTCATGGTTTGACTTTAAACCCTGTTGTGGACTTTATTCAGCCCTTTCCTTGTAATCTAAAAAAATAAAAATAAATCTCCCCTGATAAATATGCCCATAGTCATTATACCAAATGACTTTTTAGCCTTCTCATTGAATCTACAAACTCCATTAGATCCCTTACTGGTTGCATGTGTCCCCTGTGTTAGCAATAAGAACTCAAGGGATCCCTTTTTGCCTAACCACTGTGATGTACCACAACAGAAACAAGTAAGAGCATCAAGATTACACAGATGATGGATATATATCCCAATAACTTCAGTGTATTCCTGCAGTGATGCCTCTGTGGTGCTAAAACAGAACTCTAAGCTGGTACAAAACCAAACTAGTCCCTGCTGACCATAAATAACAGGTGCCAGATGTTTCACTTTTATCTCTTTGTCTGAGTTAACACCACACCAGAGATGGATCAGCCTCAAGGGAGACAGAGTGTCTTCTGTCCCCTTCTCCAGTTATGGAAAAAAAAATATAGCCTAATGAGTTTGGAAGATCGTGGCTCTTGAATTTCCAACAATAATTCCTCTACATGGGATTTACTTTGGGAACAGAAATAATTATTAGTTATCTTATCTTACTGATTATTTTGTCCAACTCTGGGGCTGTGCGCACTGACCATAAAGACCAGCCTGGGAGCAGAGCCAGGGCATGGCATCCACATGATATATGCCCCAACTCCACTCCCAGGGTGGTGTGATGCCACACACCACTCCACAGGATGTGCGATATCACAGTACTCCTCTGGCATTGCATCCACATGACACAGCGCCAAAGGAACGCCTTAAAGCTGCAGCACTGCAGCTATCGTGCCCTTTCCAGAACCCAAAAAGGAACCACTTTTTGCAGCTCCTTTTTGTGCCCTGGAAAGGCCAGATCAGGGCCGCGACATGCAGTTGCCATGGCCCTGATCCAGCACAGCTGAAAGCAGCTGCACAGCCCCTTTGTAATCTCACCCAGAATTGTAAAGTTCCTTAAAATTGTAGCAATTATTTTTGCCTCCCAAAAGTGATATTTCCAAGTTCCAGGCTGTGGTCATTGGGTATTGATTAGCCAAATAAAATCCTGTTGATTTGAGGTTCATATAGAGCAGAAGTGAATGGTGAGATATATAAATATTAGAGATTTCCCCAATTACTTATATATTTGAACTTGGTGATCCTAACATTGCCTTTGAACCCAAAGTAATTCCTGCCTTTGTCCCTGATTGCAAAATATAAGTGAAGGAGAATGGAGAATTACTATATAAAATCTGGAACGAAAATGTAATATTGTATGATTTCCCATTAAATACTTCATCTCTCTACATGGGCTGATAAGAGAAATTGAGCTGTATGGGACTAATTTGAACATTACTGTGGCTAGGCTAGGGCAGCAATTTCAATTAATGTAGAATGAACTGTATCCTCCTCCTTCCCTTCCAATCAAGTTGAGGGAGATCTCATCTAAATGACGCATGAGGCATTTCAAACATAATGAAATTATGCACCCTAGATTCGAACCTTCAGTTTGTTACAATAGGTGACTACAGAATCTTACAGAAGACATGCTGATAACTGAATCTTTACTATAACAGCTACTGGGATGGGTGCCATAATCTTGGGAGACAAATAAATGTGAAAGGCAATGCTTGGTTCAGCGTATCAGCTCAAATAATGGCACTGTGATGATGGAAGGATTATGCCAACCTCAGTCAATGGCAATGTTCCAATTGGCTTTAACAGTGTACATTCAAGACCAAAGAGGACATAACAGAGAAAGAGAAATATGTGAGATAAGAAAAGAGAAAGAGAAATTGTGTAAAGGAGTAAAGTTGGGGATTGAGATCATCTGAATAAGATGATTGGATTAAGCTTCTTAAAGCCAGTTCTTATATTTTCTCAGTGGAGTAATTTCTACTTCCACTCAAAGTTATAGCATATAGCTTATAGGAAGACCATGTTGGAAGGACTTGTGTTATTTCTCATGCTAGTGTCACTCCACTACTGCGGACCAGCAGAACTGGCATGAAAGTAAAGCCATCTTCATATCATTCCATTTCTAGTATTATCAATTAAAGAAGACTCATTAGATCAAATGCTGAATGTTATATGAACATTTATGTAAAGCCAATTGATTCAATGAGTTGATTGTAGTTGGGATAATCAAATGGATTCAGGCCGCAATGTGGAAAAGAACAAAATAGTAGTGGAAGCACATGCTAAATTAATGAAATGACCAGCCTCAAGTGGAAAACTATGTCATAAAATCCACAGGGCATACATCTTACTCATTCCTATTTCTGCAATGGGGTGGTTAGAGTGCCATACCAGAACTGGGCAGAGTCAGGGTCAAATCACTATTTGGTCATTTACAGCTAACTTACTGGTGGGAAAACAGCATAAAAACATAAATAAGCTACAGGAAACTACAGGGGAAAAACTACAGTAAAAGAGATTCCACTTAAACATTAGAAGGAACCTCCTGATAGTAAGAGCTGTTGGACAGTGCAACATACTGCCTTGGACAGTGGTGGAGTCTCCTTCTTTAGACGTTTTTAAACAGAGGCTGGATGGCCATCTATCAGGAGTGCTTTGATTGTGTATTCCCACACGGCAGGGGGTTGGACTGGTTGGCCTTTGTGGTCATTTCCAACTCAATAATGAAAATAAAAATACAAATAAAATATTAGGAAAGTGCATCAAATGTAACGTTGAGACAACTTTGTTTCTGTTTCACTCCAGACACACGTGTAGACAAGACACAATATGTGTAAGTTTCCAAATTTGAGTACATCCACAGAGTACACTCTGCCCTTGGTATCTGCAGGGAATCAGTTCTGGACTCTTCTAAGGATACCAAAATCCACAGATGCTCAAGCCTGCATTGTCCCCAATAGTGGTGCATGCATGTGGCTGCACCACCATTAGGGACAGTCCCCATTGTCCTGTGTGTGCATGCAACTACACACTGGCATTGTGGACAACAGAACTGGTGATAATGGAGGCTGTCCTTAATGGTGGCATGGCCACATGCATGCACTGCCATTGGGACAATGCAGGCTTGCTGTTCTCAGATGCTTGGATCCACAGATGGCAAGTATTTGGGTACTGAGGGCTGACTGTGCCCTTGACATGTGTGTGTGTGTGAGTGTGTGTGTGTTGGTTTTTTCCCTAAAAAAATCTCAACATGAGCATCAGAAAAAAATAATGTACATTAGTGATTCAGTAGCTTCATATCTTTAATTCACCATCTGTTAACACTGAATCCATAGAAGAGCAATTGTTCAGTTATTTTCATTCTACAATTGTCCAATGTGGCACTGATTTCAGGGTTCATTGGAAACCCCAAAACCAACATCATAACATAATGAAAAGGTCATACAAAACTTCCTTCAATCATCTTCTTAACCACAGAGATCTACAGTTCCTTCCTGTGAAAAGATTGTCCACATGGGTACATAATGTGGATTAGATGAATTATCATTGATTAACTTCTGTGTATTAATTAAATATAGGTCAATTAACCCATCACACAACCCCTGAGAGAGTCTTTGCTTGAGGGTTAATGGGAATTCCTGTGTGGCAGGTCAGTATCTGTTCAGTGGACTGTCTATGCTATTAAACAGCTCTGTCCTGGGAGTTGTAATTGACTTAGAGGAGGGATGGATGAAGGCAAAGAGAATGAGGAAAGGAGTCTGCCTTATTCTATACATTCTGATGTCAAGTGTTTCTTGAGCCAAAGCTTTGAGCTTCCTGAGCCAATTTTTTAAGCTGCACATGTGCTTGCATGTACTTGCTTCCACATTAAGCACACCCTAACTGATGCTAACAGGAAGTGGTTCTGTTTCCTGCTATCTAACTATCCTAGCAAAAGAATTTACTTTCATTATACTAACAGTCTCTCCTGTGAGTGGAATAGGCTTAACTGTCGGTCAAATCATTTGTAGTTTACTTACATATATAAAAGAAAGCCTTATGAATTGCAACATTGTTTTTCTGCTTTTGTCCTTTCCTTCTCATTCTGTGGCCTCAGATTCTCCAATACAGGGTATTGACATTTTAAAGTTATTACTTCACTGCAATATGAGAAGAATACATTTGGCCTGAAAGGCAATATGATGCAGGAAATATGTACATAACTGCTTTTAGTAGAAAGACAAGGGATTAAAGAGAGAGAGAGAGAGAGAGAGAGCTAACTAATCCTATGCATGCTTCTTCCATCCCAAAAAGTCTCATGCAGTGCATTATATCTTCTCCCAAGCAATATATTTTTTGTTTCTTTTAATTCTGTCTCTTCCTCAAAGGTAAGTATATGCATTTATGAACCTCACTATCTTCACAATAAGCTTGTGGTGGTTTAGGAGACAAGAAGTCACCTGAAGCAATTTCACCAGAGACCCTAAGTCTCTCTAAATCCATCATTTGAATATATTTGACTGTCTGTTGGAGAGTAAGAGTGCATGGGATGGCATTCTGAATTGTAGGTGTAGCTGAGCAAGGTTACATGAGTTTCTGCATTTTTAAAATAAACAATCCAACCTTTTCCCTTCCCTTTCTTTTTTTATATTACACTTCAGTACTTTTCACAACTGAGTTGCTTTTTTTTTGCAAGAAAAAGTTTATTTTCAAGAAAATCAGTATTTTTTTCTCAAACGAATGCCCCCAAATGCAAAAATAAAATAAAGTAAAATAAAACACAACTCTCACAGCAGTTGGACATTTTACCCCAAAGAAGGAGTCTTACTTTCTCAAGACACTCATTGGTCATGAGGAAATTAATGAGCCCAAATAGTGCTGCCCTCCCCTGGCAAATCTAACAGAAAGAGAATTCAATATGGTAATAGTCTGTTTAGGGATATAATTCTTCACTAATTTCAGGATCTATGTACACTGTAGAAATAATGTAGTTGGATACCATTTTAACTGCCAAGGCTCCATCTTATGGAATCCTGGGATTTATAGATTTATAAAATAAGAAATCCCTGGATTCTGTAGGATGGAGCCATGGCAGTTTGTTAAACTACATTATTTCTACAGTGTAGATGCACCTTCAGTCTTGACAGAAAAAAATGAGTAATTCTAGCAATTTTCTTCCCACTGGAATAAAACCTTTAAAAACTGTGCAGCTTTTGAATTCTATTAGCAGTTTGGGATTTATCTTGTGTAAAAGTTATTTTTGCACAAAATGCAATATTTTCTGTGCTGTAAATACATATTGTTATATGCAAGGAAACACTTTAATTATGGAATTATTCTATACAAAATGTGCACATGAGGGGTTTTTTTTGTTGGTTTGGTTTGGTTTGCACAGAAAGCAATTTTATGATCTCAGGTCACAATGGCATACGGGTGAAATGAAATCCAGCATTCTATTCTGCCAAATTAATACAATAACCCCATATTATATCTAAAAGAATTTAAAATTATTCTGCTGTATTAATATGATATAAGAGCTAATGAGGAAGGATGGGTGACAAATTTGTTCTATCTTAATTTATATGCCAGTTTACCAATTTCACACCTGTCAGACCAATGAGCAAACTGGAACAGAGCTGAACATTAAAATATGCACTTTCTCGAATTTAGCACTAGTCTTCTCCTTTAAAAATATGATGGCTATGGTGAAATGTGCACAAAAATCCATAAACTATGGACATATATATATTTTTAAAAAGTACACAGTAAATCAAACTAAAACTCACATATGCACTGGTTATCAAGAAAAGTATTTGCAAAATACATACATATGCAAAAATGAATACTTTTCAGGAAAGTAAACAAGAATGATTACTAAAAGAACTGTACATGGAAATGCATACAAATTTTCATTCAATTTTTTTAAAGTTGAAATTTGAATACTGACACCAAATTTGATGGATATAAACTTAAAAGATGGAAAAGAGAAAAATAAAATGGAACTGAAATTGAGAGATTTGTCAGTTCCTGCTATTATTTTCCATGTATTTGTTCTGTCATTGGCTAAAGGTGAGTAGATTTACCCTTGGATAAAATAATAATAATAATGAATCATCATTTATTTGTTTTTTAAAAAATATTATTTACAAATGTTATGGCATGCATTTTATTAGAAGGGACTTTTTTCTTTGTGAGAAATAGGAAAGGGGAATATGCCTAACATAGAGCTGGTCTCAGATTTATAATATATTAAGTAATATATGTAAAAGAAGAAATGAGTTCTGAAGGTATTGGAATGTATAGTCTGTCTGCTAAGACTGTGAGCTATGAACCCCTCACCACAGAGAGTCCCTGTTGCAAAATCCCATTTTTTGTTGCATGTTCACATCCATGAAGTCTATTATTCTCTCACATTATCTATCATATAAATGTAACAAAACTGGCTTGATTTAGAGGGCAATGGACATGGCTTATGCAAGACATTTTACTTCCAGAAGCAAAAGTCAATGATAATGACTTTTAAACTTTTTATGCACTGTAATAGCTAGAGACATAATTCAGTACTTTTCAGTGTAGCATAGGGGCTGTGCAGACTGCCCCTGAAGGGGTGTCCTGCAATTGCCTCCATCTTCACCAAATTGGGGCCACATCAACTGCACACTGGGGCCCTGATCTGGCCTTTCCACCGCACAAAAAGGACCAGATCTGTGTATTTTGTGCCCTGTAAAGTGCACCGTAGCTACCTGCATCCTAGCTTTACAGCACTCCTTTGGCACTGCATCATCTAGATGCAGCGCCAGAGAAGCACCATGATGCTGTGCCTGGGGGCAGAGTTGGGGCGCATTTCCACTTGTTGATTTGCTGCGGATTGGCTGCGGATTTTGTTCAATGCGATTTGACTCCGTTGTGAATTCGCTGTCACAGTGATGTGTTTCCATTTCATTTGATTGAGTATTCAATCCGTCTCAAATATACTTCGGGTCGGTTCCATTGGGCTTAATGTGCATTATATTATCCCGCATTATATATTCTCTTGGTTTCCACTCATGCCCCCAAACCGGTTTTTCCGGGTTTTTTTTTCCTTTCTAGCTGTCAATCTCAGCAAAAGCAATTAAACGTCACTGTGACTTCTGCTGTGCCTCTTTAGTATACTGCGGGATATGTTTTCTCCTCGTTTCCACTACAATTTCAAAAAGGGCAATTCCGGCGTGTTCAGCCAATCATTTGCTGGCAGTGAGTCTTGGGCATTCCATTTGCTGTCTTTTCCGGTCAGTGATTTTGCTGCATGGTGAAAGCATCATGGCTCCTAGAACCCCACAGTTAGTGCAGCAGGCATGTAGCCAAGGGTGGGGTTGGGGAGGGGGTGCAGACTCCCACTTGGGGTGCATTCACATCACACCCCTTCCTCCTCCTCCTCCTCCTCCTCCCGTCAGGAGCTCGCTCAGAGAGAGGGAGTGGGAGTGGGCCTCCATCCCAGCGACTTCTTTCCCTTCTCCCTCTCTTTCCCTCTCTCATTCCTCTCTCTCTCTCTCTCTCTCTCTCTCTTTTTTTTTTTTGAGAGAGAGAGAGAGAGATGGCAGGTAAGGCTTCCCTCTCCCTTCAGTGCCTGCCTCCAAAGCCAGGGATGGATCATGGGGGAAGGATGGCTGCAGGGCAAGCACCCAGAGAAAAGACCAAACAGGTTGCAAACGTTTTACCGGGGTGGGGGGTGGGGGAGAAGAGCACACACACCCCCTTTTGCAAGGCAGGACTGGGGGAAGGAGGGTCAGTTAAAGGCTGGAAGGGGGCAGGTTTTTCTAATAAGAGGGTTCTAAGCCAGGGAGAAATACTATTGTTATTATTATTATTATTATTATTATTGTGGTGGTGATGCTTGTATCCCACCTCTCTCCTCAAATTGGAACCTAAAACAGCTTTGGGTTATGTAATAATAATAATAAGTGGTGGTGGTGGTGGTGGTGGTGATTTTTGTACCTACCCCACTTCTCAGATTGGGACCAAAAAAAGATGATGATGATGATGATGATGATGATGATCTGGTGGTGGTGGTGGTGATTTTTGGACCCCACTTTTCTCTTCAGATTGGGACCCAAAACAGCTTTGGGTTATGTAATAATAATAATAATAATAATAATAATAATAATAATTTCTTAGCCACCTCTCTCCATGGCTCAAGGCAAGGGGCAACAAGAATTAAACAACACCATCAGAACACTTCTCTTCCAGCACACATTACTTTCAATAAAAAGAGAAATAACTTTGTGTTTATTATTATTCTTATTGCTGCTGCTGCTGTTTATGTGTTCTGTGCCTTCAAGTCATTTTTGAATTATATGAACCCCTATCTGGGGGTTTTTTTGGCAAGATTTCTTCAGAGAGAGGTTTGCCACTGCCTTCCCCTGAGGCTGAGAGAGTGTGATGTACCCAAGGGACTACTTGGCTGCAGGTTAAATCTAATTTGCCTCCATTTATGGAACCTTACACCTGGAATGGACGTAGATAGAGACGCTGCTGGCTTTGGGAACATCATATATGAGCTTCTATCAAAAATTTATCCCATGGGGACTCTGTCAATTAAATATTTTTATTCTTTACAATAATAAAATGACAATATTGAAATGTGTCTTATGGTAGTCTTTTGGCATCCACAAATAGAAATTACAGGTGTACCCTTCCTGGTACTTTAGCATTGGAACACACACACCTTCAAGTGACTGATCAAATAGTGATATTATCTCATGGAATTATAGAATCATGGAATCATGGAGTTGGAAGAGACCACAAGGGCCAATCAATCCCACCCCCTGCCATGCAGGAACTCCCAATCAAAGCATACCTGAAAGACGGCCATCCAGCGTTTGCATAAATGTTTTCTCCAGGAAACCATTCCAATGAAAAACACATTTAAAGAGTAGGATGATAGGCGCGCCCACACCCCAGGGACATTTTGACATTTGGTATTAGATATGCCTTCTTCTAGACACAAATATTTCTTTTCCATGACTGCAGTTTGTGTGTGTGTGGGGGGGATGCTCTGTGGTTCTGCTGGCAAACGTAATGGTGAAATCACTCGTGGGCAAGGGGGGGTTGCAAAGGGATGTACACCGCCTACAGTCTCCAGGAATAGCGATTTAACAACAGTGGACACTCTATCTTGTAGACAATTTCATAGCTAACCCTAAATAAGGGGTCAATAGTGGCACCAAGATGTCCAAAAGGTGTCTTCTGACCCTGCATTTCCCCATTTTTTTATTTCTACTTTATTTAGTCTTATGATGTGTAAATAGCTTTTGTGAACAATAATTGTTCATATTGATCTGTTCAGAAACTGTGAAAACAACAGAAAATATTTTTATTCAGTATAATTTTCTTTATTAATGTAAAGAGAGGTCATTAAGATACTCCTTTTTTTCCAAACCTCTGTCTACTATTCTTTATTTCTTGGTTGATTTACACCAGGTGTATTGGATAGAACCTACGACTTTCTGTATGGATATTTCATAATTACTTTTCTATAAAGGGTCTAGTATCCAAATAAAACCATAATTTCTAACATGTTACTGATAGTAGGGTTATATAACAACAGTAATAAGGTTGTGCTCCCTAAACAGAGCATCAGCCCCCCAAATTCTGTCCTGGCATTCTCCAGATACCTCTCTTTGAACTGAATGTGCTTATCTGCCCTACTACAAAGATAGTTGAGCAAGCAGTCCAGTTGGGTGGATGAATTAAGGAACATCTTATCAGCCATTTTTTCCACCGAAGTACATTCCTGCTTTCTCTGTGATCAGGGCCATTCTCTCTGTTCAGTTGCCTCGCTGTATCTGTCTCTGTTGAATACAAAAGAATGTGTGACAAGTAGTCATTGAATGCTCCATCTTATCAAGTCTTGATTATAACAAAAATTAATACCCTAATCCTCGAATACTAACCACATGGTCTAACTTGTGTTAAAACGTGGCCTCTAGCTGGTGGATCCTTCAAAGGCGTGGTGGAACTTTGGGCGCCTTCTTCACGATCTTCCATTTCACACGGATTTTCATCTGGAACATCAAGCTGTGTCATGTCCTCATCATCTTGCTATATTTCTGTTTGGTTATGCACGTAGGTGAATCCCCGCTGATCCTGTGTACCTGCCCGTAAAATATGCAGAGGAGCATAAATGCATTTGTTGTATAAGTTGGCCATAACAGTGAGATACTTTCGTGGGTGTATTTATATGTATATTTATACATATGTGTTAGTATTGATGGAAACGTATGTGTACGTACACATATACATACACATAGCTGTGTCGATTTAGTGAAGAAACTTGGTTCACCTACTGGCATTATTTTGGCTCATAAATAAATGTTTATACATAAAAAGAAATGTTCACAATATATATATATTTATGATGTAGTTACATATACATATGTAAATGTAAACATGTACTCATATATATGAATGGATGTCTACTTACATTAACTAAAGTATCTATATACTCATGTGCATATGCATATTAAAACACATAACAAACTCCAGCTCCCAGAATTCCATATCCTTGAGCCAGAAAAACAGTGAAGCCTTGAGCTCTAGGCCCCACAACAGACTCCAGCTCCCAGAATTCCACAGCCTTGAGGCAGAAAAAGGAGTGAAGCCCTGAGCTCTTTGGGCCCCACAACAGACTCCAGCTCCCAGAATTCCACAGCCTTGAGCCAGAAAAAGGAGTGAAGCCTTGAGCTCTAGGCCCCACAACAGACTCCAGCTCCCAGAATTCCATATCCTTGAGCCAGAAAAAGCAGTGAAGCCCTGAGCTCTTTGGGCCCCACAACAGACTCCAGCTCCCAGAATTCCACAGCCTTGAGCCAGAAAAAGGAGTGAAGCCTTGAGCTCTAGGCCCCCCAACAGACTCCAGCTCCCAGAATTCCACAGCCTTGAGCCAGAAAAAGGAGTGAAGCATTGACCTCTCTGAGCCCCACAACAGACTCCAGCTCCTTTTTGTACTTTTTGTATGCAAAAAAAATAAAATCATGCATCAAAGAAAAGCTGGATTTCAATAGGTATGAACTCTTACCGGCAGCAGATAGATAGATAGATGGCATCTCCACAAAAGAGCAATGGCGACAGGAGACTGTGAGGAGAGCAAGGCACAGGAACAGAAGGATACACCCCTTTGCCAACCCCTTCCTTTCATCCCTCCCACTGAAACTGATGCGCATGTAACAACTTTCGTTTCCATAGATTTTTCCAGTGTTAGAATTCGGATTTCTCGGAAAAGTGTGCAAAAAATGTGGTGGCAAATAAATCCGAATTCAAGTCACTTAAATTCGGATCAAGATGCAATACTGCGCATTGATGCACATCGACTGCGAAATTGAATGGAAACAGGGCACACCGCATTAGTGGCGAATGCGGATCCAAATGGAACCTACAACATATACTTCGCAGCAAAAAAATTGTTAACGCGGAGTAAACGCAAGTGGAACTGCGCCCTTGGAATATGTGTCATGTAACAAAAATGCCAGTCTGCACAATCCCATAATGCTGTTTCTGTCCGTTACTTGTTACATGACATATTCTTACATATCTTGAGCACTTGTATGTGTGTGGAAGTCGCATGCATGGCTGCCATGTAGTTCAATTAGTCATGAGGGAAAGAAGAAGGAAGAATGGGAGGATACTCAATGGAAACATGAACTGAACTAGAGACTCAGGCTAGTTGGGTTTTATTGGGGGGGGGGGGGGAGTTAGTTGGAGATTAAACAAAATCTATTTTTAAATGTCTGTCCATTGTATAGTCCTTTAATTCTACGGAAATGAAGGAGTCTGATAACACTGCTGGAAAGTGAAAGAATGTGTCAGTGTGCAGGCATGGAGATGCATGGGATTAAGACAGTTGCCTTGCCAGGCTGGCTGCTGCAAAGAATCACAGGGTATGCACTTGAACTGGCTAATTTGATATAAGCAGTCAGAGAGAGTTTAAAGAAGAAAATGATGTTTCTTGAGGTCAGCGTAGGCATAGGATTTAGAGGAATTGTTTGGAGAAAGGGAAGGGAAGAGGGACTGAGTGATTGATTCTATATGCTCACCCAACACATTTCTCTGTGTGCACATGGCAATCACGGGGGCTACTTTGTTCTACCGATGCTAATATGGAACTACAGTGTATTTTTTCTGCATTTTTTTAAAGTACAAAGTAACTATAATGGTACATTTGAATAACAAGTAACCCAACAATTTTCTTCCTGGACATCATTAACATTGGATGATCAACACTGCATTTACCAGCAGCTCATGAGTAAGTCATTTTGGCCCTGCTTTTACCATAGGTTACCAGTGGCTGAATTTGCAGAAGCTGACTAGATATGTTACCTCAGTAACGTATCCCCCACCATATCCTAGGGCACAAGTCAAACATAAGGCCTATAGGGCTGCCCATGTGGAATATACAGATCTGGTCCTTTAGCTGATACTATTTGTTCCTCAGAATCTGCTTCCTGAGTCTGGGCACACTGTCCAGTCTATTAATTTGTTTAATTTGTCTTATTTGGGTAAATATTATTGAAATTATTAGTTTGAACAGTTGAAATTACACATAGAGATTATGAATCTTCTGTACCCATCTTGCTAAAGCCTTTAAAAATAGAATTTAAAATATTCATCCAGGCCTGCTTCTGGGTGACTTAAGTTCATTTCAGTAACAAGCAACCCAACTGGATTTCATTAATGTTGGATGATCAGCACTGCATTCACCAGCAACTCACCATCATCTATTAATGTGGTCCTGGTAAAATGAATAAAAGATGTATTATCACAGTGTGAAGTGCACTTCCTGCTTATCCACTGATTTCAGCCCAATGTAGAGTGGCTGCCCTGTTCAGGATAGAAGCATATGTTGCCATTAAAAGAAAAAAGAAAAAGCCCAAACCAAACACAACAGGAGAAAGTAATTTTCCATTCTGACAGCTCCAGAACACATTTTATATTACTGTTATAATACCGAAAAGGGGAAAGCTACCAGATCTTTAACTTGACTTTATTTCTAAATGGCTAACTATGTTAGGGTGTTAAAGAATCTTTAAAAAGATTCTTTATAAAAAAGGATTTTTTGGAACATTAAAGACTGTCAGCTTCTTTACCACTGCTGCCCTGACCTTATGCCTGAAATCTTCACTGTGTAGAAGCTGAGACAGAAAAAGAAGCAGTACTAACATTCAGCTGGATGTGAACTGAGTTAATCTACAAAGCATAAAATTATTTGATTCTGGGATTTCCATTTTGTTCTTTTGCTAAATAAAACCATTTCCACTTTCACAGATTTCTGGGCAGCTATATTTCTCAGACCCTTTCCCCTCCAAAAACATCCCAACCTAAGACATTTGAGAGACCAACAAAGTGTCTGACAGGCTGCTTTCAGAGCCTGGAAGAATGGTAACTTTCTTGACAACTTCAAAATACCATCCCTTTCCTAAGGAGACTCCCATGTAAGTGTGTGTAAGGCTGTAGCTCATCTTTAATAATGCTACTTTTAAAAATAAATCATGTTTTATGGATCTAAACTTAGCCTCTCTAGATAAGTGAGTCCCGGGGCTGGTGATGATTAATATGCAGTGCTGGCGCATGGCCCAGCGGGACCTGATTAATAGAGATGACATCATGACGTTTAAACATTCTATTAATGCTGAGGCCTATGACAAATGGAGACACTAGGCATGGATTCCAGTGACATTTGCATAGGAAAAGAGCGAGGACTCTTAACGTAGCAGTCTCATTCCTCGCTAAAGACAGGCTGGCCTGTGGATGACTGTCTCCAAGTGCCACCTCACTGATTTAGAAAGCCTTTTGATGTGACCGCCATAGCAGTACTTTAAAAAAACAGAATGTCCATCTATTATGAGAGGATGAGAAGTAGTCTTTGGAAGGAAGGGCCTCAAGCTCATGGGGTCTGTTTTAACAGAGCCTGGGAAAGCTACTTTATGAACTATAGCTCCCAGGATGCTACAGCTAAAAGGGCCCCAGTCAAGGAGATTCTTGGAATTATAGTACAAAAAAGTAACTTGCCCATGTTTTGGTTATAGTGCATAACTAGATGTACAGAAACAACCCAGAGTAAGAGAAAGGATAATTGATTCATCTATAAGCAAAGTACTCATTATTTGCTATGCATAAAGGGTGAATTTATCACACAATGGGAGGAGATGATGATGATGATGATGAAGATGATGATGATGATGATGATGATGATGATGATGATGATTCCCTGCCCTGTGTCAAAGATCTCAGAGTGGCTTACAAAAGCACAACCAAGTTTTAGCCACGGCTATGGCACCCCATGGAGAATGCAAAAAGGAACTGCTTTTTGCAGCTCCTTTTTGCACTCTCCAGAGGCCGGATCAAGGCCATGGCATGAGGTTGTCATGGCTCCAATCTGATCAGTAAAAGGACGGCTGCATGCTGCCCATCTGCACAGCCCCTAAAGTCTCCATTATAGCTACATCCGCAGTGTCGAAATAATCTCGTTTGAAACCATTCTAATTGTCATGACTCATTGCTATGGAATTCCAGGAAGTGTAGTTTTGTGAGGCATTTAGAAATCTCCATAAGAGTGCCTTAGTATCATAACAAACTACAGTTTCCAGAATCCCATAGTACAAAACCATGACATTTAAAATGGTGTCAAACTGGATTATTGCTGAAGTGTGGATATAGATGTCTGCTGAAAGCTATGCACAAAGAAATCTATCATGGGTGGGAAGCATACAACTTGTGAAATGGGATTTTCTAATGGAGTAGGTGTATCAGAACTAACTTTGGGTCTACTGGATCCAAAGCCACTCTCATTTAGCTAAGTAATTCCCTTCCATTGCTTTCTATTTGAGTAATGGTGATTTGGATCAAGCTTTTCCACCAGGTGTGAAATAATGAAAGGCTGGAAACCTTTTGACCACTGCAACATCCCTTCTGCTAAGAACATCACATGCAAAAATGCCTTTGAGTGTTTTTTAGCAGATTTATCATACCAATGGACCCCAGGTACCATTGTTCTGAGTTATAATACACACAGTAGTCTTAAGGTCAAACCAAGTTATATAGGATTTTGGAATACTGAATTCCACAAGTGTCTCCATTGTCTAATTTAGACGTTTCATTATATATAGGGGAAAACAAATGGAAGAAATGTTCCTGTTAGTTGCTTTTTGTTGCTAATGTTCTCATTTAAAACATTCACCTGATGTTCTCTGTTTCATGGAACATCCAGAAACAATTCCCAGCACTAATGCAAATATTTTATTCCTACCTAGAGGTTGTTTTCGAAAAATCCAAGATACATCACAACCGGGGGGGGGGGGACCCACCAGCAATCCTTTTAAAAGGCTATTTGGCTCTCTGGTTCTGATTAAAGGCATCATTGCTGGATAGAAGAGGGAGCCTTTGTGCTAGAATAGCAAGATTTGGGAATATATAGTACCTTTGAAAATGATGGAATGTCCCTCCAGGTCCACAAAGCCAATAGTGAGCAAAGCCTGTGATGGGCCAATTGTTCATGGCATTATGAAATCTGAATATTCATTCACTCAGTTGCCTATCCAGCATCCTTCATAGCCCCTCTCCTTGTTACAAGCCAAGCATTTTTGGTTCCAGACTTTGCAGCCTTGGGCAAAACATATAAGGTACAGAGTGTTACCTAGCACAGACTATAGCACATAAAATATAAAACAGGAAACCAGATGTATTAATGTCTGTGCATGTATCAGTGAGAAGATGGCTTCAGCTTAAGGCTGGGAAAACTCCTACTGAAATGTCAACAAAGCATGACTGTGAATAATCTTACACTGTGGATGTTTGCAGATGTGACCTGTAATAATCTTTTAGCAGATGTGATATGGTCACTTGTAATCAAGTTAAAAGGATGTCTAGTAGATTTGACCAATAATAACCTCCTAGCAGGTGCTGTCATGTTTGAGGTAATTATATTAGAATAGCCAGCCAAAGATTCAAATTGTAGCTTCATCTCTAAAGATCTGTTTTGATTGGATGAGTGTAAAAGAAGGTTTAGTCAGCACTATTGTTTTGATTCATTTTGATTGGACAACTAATAAGCTAGGAGAGGCTAAGAAGATAATAAATGAAGCCAAGATAGATCAGCTCAGACAAACTTTAGGCATATCTGCACCGTATGAAGAGAAGGCAACCATGGGGCTTGACAGACAGCCCAACAGGGGCAGCTCTGTGCCACCCCTGGAAGCTCTGGGTTGGGGACATGGCAACTAGACATCACATCCCCAACCTGCTGGAAAAAGAAGCCGTAAAACACGGCTCCTATTTCAGGTGCTACAGGGGTGGCATAAGGGCCGTGGTGTGGCTTTATGTGGCCCTTCATGTGCAGCACTGTTTAGGTGCTGTACACAATGGATGTCATCATGGCGTGCACCATCTGTACAGGTGCACACCAAGATGGTGCCCAGGGTGCACGGTAGGGTTTCGGAGCATGTAAACTGAGCATGTAAATGCTCAGCCCTCGCACAACCCTAGTTTGGGTCTAGGCTGGCACAAAGTGCTGATCTGTACAGGCACCATGTCACCTTTAAGCAGAACTGATAACATGCTAAAACTTACTGAAAGATAGTACTGATAAGACCCTTATCTAGTGTTATGCTATGTCCCATTATGAGTGCAGTGCAGTGGTTCTCCAACAGTGTAGTGACCCGGATGAGTTCCTCTTGGGGGAGTGCAAGAAATCTAGGCTATAATTAACTGACATCTGATCCAAGGATGCAACCCACCTCCCCACCACCTCATTGGATCCTGCTTAAGCAAGGGGGCCAAGAGGGAAGGTCCAAAAATGGGTACTCTGCTCATTTGGAATTGAAGTGTCCTCTGCCCAGTGGTGTTCCCCCCCTTCCTCCTCCTCTTTTGACAAACAGGAGTGTGATTGCAACAGGAGAGAGAGGAGAAAGGCTGGCAGGGAGAGCTAAAGGATTGGATGCCTTTCCTCCATGCAACCGCTAACACCCCCCCCCCCCGATCTCTCCCAGGCTTCCTGGTGGAAAGGGAGAGACTGAGAGGTTTAAAAACCAGTTAAAGTTTTGTGATGAGAAGGCAGAGACCAAATAGTTCAAAAGTTTTTTAAGGCTTTATGGTGGGAAGGGAGAGATCCTCGAGGGGTTTAAAATCTGGTGCCGGCTTCATGGTGGGAGTGCCTTCCATCAGCCAAGGCATGGGTGAAGTGGCCCCTTGCTCTCTCCCTTACCATCACCCTGCTGATGCTGCAGCCTTCACTACAGGAATAGTTTTTCTTGGTTTGCCTGCAGTTAAGCACAGGTAGAGTTTTTAAAAACCATTTTTCTTTTCGATTTGTGATTTCTCAAATACACAGATACCAAAGCCATGGATCCCAAGGGGCCTGTACTTTTCCTTTTAGTAAACTTTGGGTTCAGAAACAAGCCCATGAATTGTATCAAATATAGCAATGTATCCAATTGGGTATTGAATTTATTGAAATAAAAATTTTCCAATTTGATGTTATTTCCCTATAAAATATTTACATGTAGGTTTACATAAATTTGTTGATGAAAATGCACACACTAAAAAACAAAATATGTTTATTCGCATACTAGGTTGAGGGGGTGGTGATGTCATGTGCACACAGATATAAAGAGGCAGCATGGGGGAAAGTTTAAGAACTACTAGTATAATGGATGCCTGTTAATATGCTTATGATTACAACAGATACTGTTAAGGTTTAACAGTACTCAAGGAGTTTACTCCCTTGGATCCCTGTGTGTTCCCAGATGCTTGTGTAGAGATGTGTAGTGCCTCAATAGATTAGACTATTCTTTGGTGGGCAGATGATTACAGATATAATACAAGTGACCAAACGAGTGTACATGTGAAAGTTTTTATGAAATATCTGGATAATACCTTGACTGCAACTATGGAATAAAAGAGCCTGATGATGATGATGATGATGATGATGATGATGATGACGATGATGATGGGTATATGGCTGAATTATACTGTTTAAGATGGTGATATTTATATATGTTTTAACTAACATCTTAATAGTCATATGAAGTAATATAATGAGTGTGTGATGCTGTACATGTAATACAATGTGATGGAGGCCAAGGCCTAGACATTAACATATCTGTGTTTGTCCCTAGTGGAATGATTTGCATATTTAAAAATGCACATAATAAATAGCCTAGGTAGTACCAAAGATCCTGTTTCTTTCCCATGTAAATATCCCAGGATTCCAATGGTTAAGAATGATTAAGCAGAGTTTCGATGTTAACCATGACTGTCTGGTTTAGCCACCAGCATGAACTGGATGCTAAGGTGGCCAAAAGTTGATAATAGAACCCCAGACAGAATCCAGAGTAGATGACAAATAGGAAGGACTCAGTTCCTCAGTTTTAAGATATGGGGTGAGAAACCATGAGTGTTTTGCCCTCTCTGCTGGCTGGAGACCTCTCTGTGGATTGAAAACCAGAAAGTCCTAACTGGTAATAAATAAGGCCTTTATATTTATTTCTTTTTTGATGCAAGAGTTCTCACCTTTTTGCAATAGTTTGCACAGGCTCTAACTTTCAGAGATGTGACGGATCAGGCTAAATTGTATACATGCACCATGTGATTTGGGGTGGGTATTTATCAAAACTGGAAAATGTTACTTTTTGTACTATATATCCCAGCATTCACATCACCATGGCAACTGGCTAAAAAGTCGCCTTTTCAAGCTTTACTGTCAGATATGTTTATGAACACATTTGAAAAGTCATCTGCAGAAACATCCTTAGAAAGTAGCCTGAGAGAAAAAGGTGTACTCTGTTTCACCACCTTGTCCTTTCTTCAGAGGCTCATCTTCATTAGTATAAGTTGAGTTGCTATTCTAATAGGACATGACCTGAGAATGTACTTGTTAGGTCCACAGGTCTGGCTGGCTAGCTGAAAACATGACTGAGAAGTTATTAACTATAATTCAAGCTTGATAAAATAATCTGTATTTGTAAAAATCTAACTGTCAAGATTGCAGAGGACACAATGGATGTGCAGAGACAGTACTTGTTAAAGCAATAATAGGGCCTATTCAGATCTCATATTCATAGGTGTCTGTATAACAATGGTTAATTACAATTTTATCCAGAATAAAAAGAGGGGGATCATGAATTGGATGACTGGGTCACATTTACTGATAACACAGGAGAGCTGTAACAATGCCATTTGTGTAGGATCTGACCATCTAGTTTTCTCTCAATTAACTTCTGTCTTGTTCTGGAGTCAGTGCATTAGTGAGTGCTTAGAAGTAATGAATTATAAAGCAATGAATGCGCAACATAGTTACTTGCAAGTGGAATTTTCTTTATGCATGTTATAACTAGTGGTTCACCTCTTATGTCATTTTTGAAAATAACAGCTACAACAAAATAGAAATGAGCTACATAAACAATACAATTACAAAATAGCTACTTCCAATTCAGTTCTGCTGCATTACAATACTAAACCAAATACAAAAACAAAACAAAAGTGAGGAAAAACAATATGAACTCTTTTTAATTTGAAATTGCTGAAATTTCATCCAATATAATTTTCAAGTTTGATTGGTCCTGGTCCCTAAAGATAATAAGTTTAGTCATTCAAAAGCTCTACCCCACCATCATATATTTTTTCCCTGTTGGATTATGCTCCCAAATAATCTAAATAATACATCTAGAGATGAAGACAGCTGAATAATGCAGTTTTGCTGCATATAGTTTTTTTTCTGTCTTCAGAGAGTTCTGTGAATAAAAAAAAATGTGTCTGAGAAGAAGATTTTGATAGAAGAGCTTTGGAAATTCATTCTGAGAGCTTCTTTTCACAGCTGAGAAATGAAATATACAGGTCCAACTGGATAAATCCAGAACTTTCTTTACACAGAAAAATACAGACAATCACATGGCCAGAAATAAAACTGGGTGTCTTGTTTACATTACTGAAAAAGTTAGCTGATATAATCACCGGGACTGTGACATGTAGTTGCTGCAGCCCTGATTCGGCACAGTCTGTGAGCCCCTTAGTTACAGACCTTTGTAAAGCTTTTTTGACTGTGAGATTCTGGGCATTATAGTAAAAAAAAAAAAGGAACAGATGCATATTATATTATATCTATTTATTTTATTTCAAAGATTTATATCCCATCTTTCTTTCATAATGGGATTCAAAGTGGGTTTAAATTAGTTTAAATGATAGAAATAAAAACATTGACTACAAAAATAATTAAACATGATTAATATTAAAACATAAGATGAAAAGGTAAAGGCAAAGGTTTCCCTTTCGACAAGGTTGTCAAGTTGTTACTAACTAAAGTGCCAGTGTTGTCCAAAGACGATTCTATGGTCATGTGGCTAGGATCACTGCACAGAATGCTATTACCTTCCCACCAAAGTGGTACCTATTTATCTACTTGCACTTTATGCTTTCAAACTGCAAGGAGGGCAGAAGCAGGGACTAGTGACGGGAGCTCACTCCATCACATGGCACTTGAGCCTCAAACTGCTGACCTACAAACTATCAGAGTCAGTGTCTTAACCACTGAGTCATCATGACCCCCTATAAGTTAAAAACACATAATTAAAACTAGTATAGTCACTTTTGGTTTCTCTGCTCTCATCCTGCACCTTAACTAAGCCTCAGATCTAAACAAGGACTTACCTTAAGTCTAGAAATCTTAGTCCAAAAACTGATCCCAAAAAACTGGCTCATCTTATCCACAAATCAATGTAAGGACTGTACTGTAACTCTTAAAAAAAAGTTAACTATTCCCTTATCTGAGTAGAGTGGCTAAAGACAAGAGCTTAGCCATCCTGGGAGCACCTCAAAGAAGCACCAACTCCCTCTACTTTCTCTGCTGCAGCATCACTTCTGACCTTTTTGAATGCCTGTGAAAATAACAGTGGTGGAATGTCTTGGGTGTGTCCCCTCAAAGGAGTATCAAGAGGAAATGAGCTTTGTAGGAACTGAATAAGACATTTGTGTATGTTTGTCAGCTTTTCTCAGTTAAAATTGAGTTGCCACATTAAAGGCTATAATTATCACTAATGTAATCATTGCTTTGTTTTGTCTTTTCATCCTTTTTTTCATATGTGTATTTTCTCAGCTCTGACTATGTCTGACTGCATCGCATACACATCACATAACCACTATTTACCATTTTCCCTTGCCCATCCATCTATCCAGGTAACACAAACAGTTATGCCTGCTGGAATTCTGTAAATTCTTTGGCATAATTTTTCTTTGCTTGATCCTTTACATCCTTTGTTATATGTCTCTAGGTTTTGCCTTTGACTTATCCATAGTTTATCTTGAAATCCATAACTTTGGCCCCCAAACCACCCATCAATGTATACATGACATCTAGTATATACAGTATACGATTTGATTCTAAGCTCCTGTTAGTGCACTGTTATTCCCTCATATTTTGCACTGTATCACTAAGTGAGCAAATCAGATTTTAAAATATGTATCATGTTGAATGACTTGAACTGTGATATTTAATTTAAAAAATTTACATCCCTCTCCCCTGAACACATTTTTCATGTTAGAGGCAAACTACAGCCTACATGTGGAAGAGGCCCACCTTTGGATTTAAAAAGTCATTTATTTATTTATACTACATCTCCAAAAATCATCCCAATAGCCATGTGGCTGTGGGATTCTGGGAACTATAGTACCCACAAGTAAATTTATCAAGCTGTGAGAAAAGTCATGATCTTGAGTAACTGTTACCTCCTACAGCAATTGAAGGGGTCTGCTTTGGATTGGTCTTCAAGCTGCCATTAACTACAGAAAAGGGTCCCCAAGGTTTATTTCCAATTTGAAAGCTCATTATGGGCCCAAAGCAATCCAGGAATTCCTAAAAAATTCACATTCTAGTGGTTCCACATGAAAAAACTTTTTAAAAATCAGGGTGCATGGAGAGAGGGGATGCAGCCTTTCAAGGTCTGCTGAAGACCAATGAGACTTCCAAACTTCAGAGGCTTCCCACTTTGTTTTCATAGACAATGCATCTACACTGTAGAAATAATGCAGATTGACACCACTTTAAGTGTTGTGGCTCCATCCTGTGAAATCAGCAAATTTACAAGGTCTTCTACTTTCTCTGCTAAAGAGTGGTGCTTCACAAAACTACAAATCCCAGGATTCAATAGGAAGTTAAAGTGATGTCAAACTGCATTATTTCTACAGTGTTGATGGAGCCTTAGCAGTGCAGAATTGATGCAGTTTGGCACTGCTTTAGCTGCCATCATATAATGGAATTCTGGGCTTTGTAGTTTTGGAAGATGTTTAGCCTTCTTGCTCAAAGAGCTCTGGTGTCACAACAAACTACAAATCCCAGGATTCCATAGGATGGAACCATGGCAGTGAAAGCAGTGTCAAGGTGCATTAATTTTGCAGTGTGCCAGAAGCCTCAGTCTCCTTTCATCTGTGGAAGTAGACTAAGTCTGATGAAAACTTATGCTACAAACTTCTTTCCCTCAGTTATCTTCAAAGGTGCTTGATGATACCTTGCTTACAACAGTTCCTTGCAGAATTAGTGTCTTTTCTTTAGGAAAGCTAAGCACACTTGCACATCAAATATAAAAGGAAAGATTAATTGATCACAATGGCACAAAGTCCTAAACTGAATTGCTAGTCCAGGTAAATTTATTGAATCAGTGGAAACTTGGTAAATCAACACTTGCATCAATCGCATGGATTCAGTAGATCCATTTTAGTTGGGAATAACAATTATATTTAGGCCATAAAATCAATTTAGAGCTATTGCTTTTACTAGTTATCTAATGAGACAACTGTTATAAATAAATAATATTTCATATTGTTATATGATGATGTTAAATAATAAATACATGCATGAATAAATAAATAAGTAGCTATTACATTTCTCATATCAGTGCATTTTACAGAAATTTGTGAAATACTCTAAATGCACAGTTTTTCTCTGAATACAAATCTGCCCCTTCGTGTCTGCCATCTCTTCTCTCTATGAAGTTTCCAGATGTACTATGTAAGGATGAATAATTTCAGAATTGAAATCCCTAGTTTCCTACAGCAGTCATATTGTGCAGAGCTGGTTTCTAGTCTTTCCTCAGAGTAGAGAATGATTCAAATTCACGATTTCTTGCTTCAACCAAACTGCCACACCTGAAAGATGTGCAACAGTAATGAAGCCACCATGGAGAATTGGCGCCCGGATTCTGACAGTTTGATAAGGTGTTCATGACAATATAATGGGATTTTGGTGAAACTTGATATTTGATGCTTGTAACTAGCATACAGCAGGGACACTTGAAGGCAGGCAAATTGATTTTGGAATTATTTGCTAGAAGAGGATTTTGTTTTTGTTTTCTATTTGGTCCCACAATAGATATAAAAATATCTTTTTTTTTATAAAAAAAAATCTCCTCCTTGAAAGTCAGTATCAAGAGACACAGTGTTGGACACTTTGTGAGGCAAAGGTAAACAGCCCCATATATTGATAAAATGTGGAAAACCAAAAAAAGGTTTTCATGACAGAGAAAGTCTCAAAAGAAAAGTTGAGTGCTACGGGAAAGGCTGGGACCAAACAATCCTCCTCGTAAAAGTGAAAACTACAAATAAGTTTAGAAAGTTGTTTGCATTGTAAAGAAATGTGATACATGAAAAACAACTACCATTGTCAACACAATGGGGAGGGGGGGGGGTTGGAGAAAATATTGGTCAAACAAAATAATGTTTTAACGCTCATGCAATCTCTCTGATTTGTGGCTCCATGGGTAACTAGACCTACAATAGCTGTAAACAATTTTCTGAAATTTCACCCAACAGTAATGTATAGTTGTTGATTTTTTAAAAGAAACAAGCAAAAAAAAAATGATAAAAATAAAATAGCCAGGACAAAACCTATTTTTGCCATGGAAAGTTCACACAACATCAATACCTTTACAACAACCAAAATAAAGATATTGCTATTTTGTGGATTTTGAATGTTATTGCACTTTGCTGTATGGTTAACACAGATACCTCGGATATATTTTTCCTTGTTTCAGTCAAGCATGCTAAGGCAAAACAACAGTGATATGCTGTATTTTCCCATGGGTCATCCCTATATAGGGGAATTCAAAATTTCTTCACAATTCATGTTGGGGTCAGGAAACAAAGAAGTAAATTTTCAATTTAAAGCCTAAATACACTCTTAATCCTCATGTTAATCCTCAATATTCAAGAATTTTCACTGGGGTCAGAAAATACTACAGAACTCACACAGCACAGGTTTTTTCTTAAAGGAGCAAAACCAAACCACAATCAAAATACTTGTCCATTAAGGTTAAAGAAAAGAAAGTTATCCTTTTGAATAATTAGCATAAACAAATATTACACTAGGACTCTATTGCAGATTGGTTTTAAGAGTATTCTTGAATCTTCATCTCTGAAAGGACATATGGCAGGCTTGATCACTGCTCACATTTTGAACAAAGGTTGTGGATTCCATTTGCTTCCTCACAGATGTATTATATTGGTAGTTATCACTACATACACCCTTATCCAATGCTTTTATGTGGAAGAGTGGTGATAGGATTGGCCCAGTTGTCATACCGCAGAATTAATGCAGTTTAACACTGGGGTTTGTAGTTTGTTGTGGCATCAGAGCTCTCTGACAGAGAAGGCTGGCTATTTCACAAAACTATGAATTCCAGAATTCCATAGCACTGAGCCATGATAGTTAAAGTGGTGTGAAACTGCATTAATTTTGCCATGTGGATGCAGCCTGAAGCTTTCCCTCCATCAAACACACGTTCATTGATTAAATAGAACTTGGAGGAGGAGCCTGCTGCTCCAATACCATTTTCTGTCCCTGTGAATTTTCATTGAACCCTAAAATACTATCTGAAAATATCTGTCTGTATGATATTTCAGGAATGTTCAAACGTAATAGGCAAGAAGGCAAAGACACCTGCTGTCTTGAGACTAGGGGCAAAGAGATGTATTGTATCTTGACATTTTGTGGTCATTAAAACATGGTGATATGCTGTAATCCCACCTCGATCCGCAGGGAGAGGAGGGAAATACAAACAAAATTATTATTATTATTATTATTATTATTACTACTACTACAAAGAACATGATGTTTTAAACCACCACCACCACCACCACCACCACCACCACCACCATGTATTGGAGAAAAGCCAAATTATTTGATATTATTTGATTTATTTTTTTAAAAAAAACAAAACAAAACCAAACCACATTTTTGCTTTTTATTTGCTTTTTGGCCTAATTTATTCTGCTTTTGCTCAGTGAGCTGTTCATGGCCCTGAAGTCTCATTCTCTGATTGTATTTCTAGAATTCCCAGCTTTCAAAGCCCTTCATTTAAAATAGAGACAGAGAAAGTCCCCAGAGAATATGTGTGTGAAAGAGGGAGTGAGACATAGAATGAGAGAGAGAGAGAGAGAGAGAGAGCACTGGTTGCAGGGGTATCTGCAAAATAAAAAAGAAAGAAAGACCATTTGAAAGTACGGTAAAAAGCTCTCCAAAACTTTGCTTAAGCAATATTGACCCCACAGTTCAGTGGGTATTTTCATTTGTTTTTTGCTTTTTAAAAATCCCACTTTTTTCCCAGAAGGAGAAGTGGCTCACCTTCTTTATTCTACAGTTCTAGCAAGTGGGTCAAGCTGACAGCTGGTGCCTGACCCAAATCAATCCATTTAGCTTACAGTTGGACTTGACATCATGAGATATCTTAAGGTTCCTGCTCAAGAGACACATCTGAGGAAAGATTTAAAAAAAAAAAAAACCTTAAAGGTTTATACCTTAAAAAATGGTTGAGTTTTACACATCGTCATATTGCCACCAGATGTCACCTAAAAGAAAATTCAAAGTGAATATTGATGGCTTTATTGAGTCAGAATGTCCAGTGAATTTAAAAGGAGTTGAACCTAATGGAAAACTATGAAGAAATAAGATCAAGATATTTCCTACCCACTTGCTTAGGCATATCAACCTAGTGGTGGTTGGTGTTTTCTTTAACAATGAGGTGATGATGGTATTCTAGGGTACTGCTATACTGTACAAATAATGCAGTTTGACACCACTTTAATTGTCCTGGCTCACTTTTATGGTATTCTGGGATTTGTATTTTTGTGAGACATTTAGCCTTCTTAGTCAGAGAGCTCTGGGCCCACAACAAACTATAAATCCCAGAATTTGATACAATGGAGCCATGACAGTTAAAGCTGTATTATTTCTCAATGCAGATGCAGCTGAGGTTTTAATTCAGATTCTAAAATAGTTTCAGGTCCTTGGATATCTCTTTTAAAGTCTGGACCAATCCACTAATAAGGGAGCCACAACTGCTCAGGTCACAATCCACAACTGCTTGAGTCACATGGCAGCTTCATTTCTTCTTTGGCTAATGTGTGTGTACACTAAATTGCAAGCAGAGGAAATGAAATTCCGAAAAAAATCATTTTCGAATTAGATTATTTTATTTTGCATTATCAAAGTGTAATTCCTGTTGTATACCACTTCTTTAAGAGGAAAGCTCCCAAAGCCTCAGGACTAACAGGCTTTATGAAAAGAATGGAAGGAACACTCAATCAAATGCTATGCTCATTTCAGTTTCTGCCAGAAGCTAGGAGAAAGAGCTAAGAGTTATGTCATATTTGGTAGGGCCAGGACAATCCTGGGTTTAATCAATTGAATTATATGTTTCTTTTAAGTCCAATGTTATTTGTTCCAAGCAATTTTAGTAGAGGGCTATTAGTTAAGATATCTTTGTGTGGTTATTATTAAAAACACCAACTGTGCAGGCTTCAAGGCCAAAACTGGGCCTGCACTTGCCAATACTCCTAGGAGGCATGGCATGTGATATTAATTGTGCGAGTGAAATTAATGTGTGCATGATTTATTTATGGAATATATTGATTTATTTCAAACATTTCTATATTTCCTTTCTGCCCAACATTTCCAAGGGGGTTTACAAGAATGATAAAAGCACCATAAAAATGATCACACTAGTGAGTGGGATAGGGGGATTAAAAGCAGAGATTAGAAGCCTAGGAGAATGAAAAGGCCTTTGCATAGTGCCTGGAAGGCATTAGCATAAGTGTCAGGCAAGATTCCCCATGGAGAGAGTAACACAAACAAATTAGAACAGGCACACTCACCCTTATTTCAGAGTTTATCCAGGAAAAAAAAATCCTATAATCTCTAATATTTCAGAGATAAAAAAAAATGAGTCACGTGTGGACAAGCAACATCAGTGTAATCATGATGCCAAAAGGTATAAATGAGAAAGAACCCTCAACTCGGAGAGTCTGGAGCAATTTCCTTTTGCTTGAGTCTACAGAGAAGGGTAAAATTCTGTCACTCTTCGTCTATCCCTCCTGGTGACTTGGTACAATCTATTTTAGCACTTTTTAGATTCAGTTCATAGCAACTGAACCCAGCTGAAGACAAAGCAGGACAGAGGGAGAAACTTGGACATTTTAACAAGCATCTCAAAATACAACAGGAGGGAACTGGGACTGTCCATGCCAAATCAGAAAGCCGGGGAGTGTATTAACCCTCTCTCCCACCAACCATTACTTCAATTGAGATGGAAATCTTTGGCACTACCTGATGCTTATTTTTCAGTGCAAACTGAAGTGCTGATAAGAAATTATTTTTCCTGGGATTATGGCAGGGGAACAGGATAAAATAATCCTTCCCACTCACAGTATTCCCAATGCTCCTCCATCAGGCTCTTATGCACATTTAAAAAAACCCACAAAAATATGCACATTACTTCCATCTGTGCAATTAGCCTTGTGTCTATTTTGGCTCTGATGTGACTCAGTTGAGATACAGATGCTGAACCAAGCATATGATGGGGTTATATAAGATAGATTTGTGCTAGACACAATTTTTTGAAACTGTCATTTGAATCATATCCTCACGGTGAACATTCTTCTATTTTCTCACTTTCAATCTTCTATATGGACATAGTCTTGATCTCTGAGATACCACTGTTTTTGTTTATTTGTTTATTAGCTTGTTTTTTATGTACAGACAATTGTGACTTCTCCTTTTGGAATCCTGTCCTGTTTGGACAGTAATGTTTTGTAATAATTAACATGTGAACATGGCAGACATTTCCATAGTGAACCTTTGCAAATTCCAGCTGTCATTTCTTTGCTTTTATACTAACTATGCTTTCATTAAATCTTGGATGAAAAGGAGCCTCAAGGTGTCACAAAAGGCAGAGCTTGCAATGCTGTTCCAATGATATCAATGGGAGTTTTGTTTTTGACTTTGGTAGGAGCAGACTGGCACTGAGATATGGAGACTGAAGTCAATGGGAGGCTGGCTTTAATTTGTTCTCTTGGGCACACACTCCTTCTTTGATGGCATTATTACCTGACAGATGTTGCTGAATGAGATAGGCAGTGCTTAGCTTCTAGGTCTGGTTGCAAAAATATTTATTGCCCCCACACCTCTGCTAATTGGGATGATAACAGTCTGGCTTTGTTAGCATACCATGAATAGGGAATCATGGCGCATGTTTATGAGGGGGCTTTTTAGGGTTACCAATTTTTAAGTTTTGGATGGATCTGTGAGATCTGCCACTCCCCACTGTTGCCATCTCTCAGATTTTCTGTCACTCAGTAGGTACTTTTCTAGAAAAAATCATGTTGTTCAATTAAAATGAAGGGAAATTTTGTTTATTACAAGTAATATTGGCTGAAAATAGTGGAAAATAAGAAATAAGTGTGACATGATGAATTACCCATGTTTAATTTATTACCTATGTTTAATTATATAATTGTTTTGTATTCACAATCACTACTTAGTCATAATTGCCACTATCGCCACAATTGTAATTTGCCCTCCTTCCACCTACATTACTGCTCACCAACCACATGGGAAGAAGAAGGTCCACACTACTGACAACCAGCACATGTTGGAGGGATTAGGCCAGGAGAAGTTACTTAGGTCCAAAACGCACTGCAGAAATAATCCAGACCACTAACTTCCCTAGGGAATTCTGGGAACTGTAGTTTTGTGAGACATTCAGCCTTCTCTCTCAAAGAGCTCTCTTGCCATAATAAACTACAATTCCCAAGGGTCCGTAGCACCGAGCCAGGGCAGTTAAAGTGGTCACAAACTGGATTCTTTCTGCAGTGTGTTTTGGCCCTCAGTTATGTATAAGCTGATACAGAATTTCAATCACACATATTGTGTGTGTCTATGTGTGTGCATGCACATCTCTTTTGTCTTTTTGCAAAAGCCAATGACCAGTCCAGCCATATTATCTCCATATCAATGAACATTACTGTCACAAGACATTACAATCAAAAGTTGACCTAGATGCCTGATGTGAAACCTCAGCACTACTAAGCTGGTTTGCTTGAAGTTTGAAATAGAGGTCTAAGTGAGCCTACTGAAACATGACTAGAAAAAAGAGACTCAGGCTCTCTTCTTGTTTCAAGTCATGTCATAAGGTTCACTGAGTCACAAGTAACTGTTGAAGATGGCATGACCTGAGATCTCCCTTGAATGCCCCCATATGGTGATGCACGGTGAGACCCACAACACTTTGAGGGTGTCACTATCTTATTGCAACTTATGCCTGAAAATATTCCAGACAAAGATAGTACAGGTGGAAATAAACCAACAGAAGAGTTGATGTTACAGAGAGAAGCAAGTTACCCAGGCAGGATATTTGGTGGCAAAATACTTGGTTTGATATTTTCTGTAGCAGTCCTTTTTTCAAGCTCTCAGATGTGTCAAGATAAATCATTTTGAATGGTATTCACTTAAAGAGAATTGTAGTGTCCCAGTGCAGGTTGTCATATAATAATTACATGAGTAACTACACAGTATTGGCCATGAAGGTCAGTTGGACCAAAGATGTGTAATAGTTTCCATAATTTAGTATGACCTGAAATCTTATACATGTATACGGGAACACTTGTGGTTTCTGTGCTAGCCATGGCATATACAATGCAGTTGGAACTCTGTAATATAACTCTGAATGGCTTTCCAGAGTAGATGAAAATATACTGAGATGGGAATCATGCAACTCTCCATATGTTGTTGGACTGCAACTCCCATCATTCATCACCATTGGATAAACTGGCTAGAGATGATTAGGAGTTACACTTCCACTGGATGGTCACATAATTCTTATCCTTGAACCATTTGATGCAGATGGTAGTCTCTGGAAAACATAACTAAATAAATAAGCAAGCCCGGCCCCCTGGCACTAGTGAATTTTCTCTGTCTAAACAGCTATAAACATGCACTATAGACTGCACTGACAAAATTCTATTTCCAGCCAAAGTCAGTGGTATATCATGTAAAAGTTAACTTTTTAAAGTTTTTTTAATTCCAAAACCCAAAGGCAAACAAGACTTTCAATGTGAAATCAGTATGCAGTGAACCAGTGTAAAAGAATGTTTTAGACTAGTACCACTCATGCAATTTCAATTATTGTTCAATGTAAATGATAGCTTGCACTCTCCAGGCAAAAGATACAAGCAAAAGCACTTGCACTCTGTGCTGTGTCATGCCTCACAATGTTGCAAGACAAAGGACTGATCCTTAGACCTTCTATATCAGAAAACTGTGAGATATTGACTGTAACATCCATGAGTCCTAGACATCATAAACAATAGTGAAATATGCTGCATGCTGCAGTCCATATAACCATGTTATATTTCCAATAGACATGCTTTGAACATCTCTTACCCTGCCAAGGCCCTTCAGCATTTGAACAGGGGAGCTTATATTGATTGATGCTGCTGAATATAATTTAATATAATATATAATAACAGTAACAATGACAATAACAATGACAATTGCTTTGGCTCCAGCCAGGTGTCTCAGTTGTTTTGTTTTGTTTTTCAGGTAAACCAATGAGCCACAAAGTGCTTATGATACAAAAATGTTGTTTTACGATAATAGATTCCAAATGCTAACATTTTGCAAAGAACTGGAGGTCTTTTTTGGTACAGTTTGAGGGAGATTCGTGATCATACACAAAGTCCCAGATGGTTCAAGGGAGGCTACCTAGGGCCTTTTACCTCTCATCTCCTTTTTTGCCTCCCCATTTCTGCCTTCTATCCACTCCTGATGTAGCCTACCCTGGCTCCTAATAGCTTCCTCACCCCAACACACCATGGCTGCAATAACAAATGCTGCCTCATTTCAGCATGATGAATGAAGAGTTTTAATGAAACTGGCCTAAGCCGCTCCTGGCAAGCTGCCTGCTTTTTGTTTGTTTTAAGCTGGGGTGATCCATCACCCACTCGACTCCTCTCCATTGCAACATCCCCAATCAATGCACTGTGCCTGTCCTCCTCTCCTATCCCCTCCAGCTCTCTTCCCTCCCTGGCTACATCACCTTTTCATTGCTGTCTCCAGGCTTATAGTACTGGCATGACATTCACCTGCTTCTTCTTGTCCCTTAGCATTGGTGGGGCTGTCAGAGATTTTGAAACGTTTTGCAATGTCAGCCGTGGTGTCCTTCCCTAGTGAAAAGTGACCTCATACAAACACACACACACACACACACACACACACACAAACCTAAGAGCGCTGCCAAATTCCTAGTGTGTATTAATTACCCCCTAGCTGTTTTCTCTGCCATTAGAGTTGCCTCTTTCCCCTGGGATATGTTATACATCAGCTTGTGATTCATGGCTTTTAGGAATCAGCAAAAAAACAGCAACAACACACAAACAAAATAAGCCTGTTTTCTTCCCCTCCCTTGCTTGAATCTACAAATGGGCAAATGGAACAATCACTGCAAACCACCCACCTCTTGGAAGAAAATAATAAATACAGTCTCAGAGCAGGAATGACACCTTAATCAAGCAAGTCAGTAACAACCCCCAGCTCGGCACTCTGGAGGCGGTGCATGAAGAAGAGGGCATATAAAGAGATTCATTTCACTCACATGTTTGATTATGGCAAAGGAGGAAGAAAGATTTGAGTTGGAACTTCTTAAGCAGGTGTGTGAATGTTTGCTTTGGGTGAGGAGGGAGAAAATAGAGGCAAAAGACCTACTGGGTATGGCTAAATCTCAGGAGACACTGATCTGTGTTCAGGTCTAATGGTTGTTTAAAGTTCAAGAACAGCCACTGGTTTAGCTCTTGAAGATCTTTTGCCTCTGTTTTCTCCCTCCTCACCCAAAGCAAACATCCACACACCTTAGAGCAGCTTGGAGAGAAAGGAGAGGAAACCCTGCATTCAGCCTCTCACCCTGTTATGCTACTCTTTTCCTCTTGTGAGATTATTAGTATCTTGGGAATCTGAGTTCCACTGGGAACTGCGTAACAGAGTGGTTAAGGAATCGCTCTTCCATTGTTTTTGACCCAAGTAGTCATTTGTTCCCTCCCTGCCTTTATTTCTCTCAGTTGCTCTTATGGGAAATCCAGTTATGGATCTCCCTTATCACAGTTACATTGGTTCATAATCCCATTAAAAACCAAATGAGAAAGTTGTGGATATCTTTCAGATGGAAGGGAGGGAAAGATGTCTGGATTTTGACATGATCTTGCGTGTATATGTATGTATGTATGTGTGTGTGTGTGTGTGTGTATATATATATATATATATATATATATATATATATATACAAATTTGTCAGAGAAACTGATGCTGATAATTAATCATTTCATTTCATAAGGATTTCAGAAGGATAGAGAAGGGTTTCACAAAGACTAGATGACTGCTGTGACAATATTACAACTAAAACTGTGAATAAAACTAGTGTAGCATTTCTATTTCTATTCCAAGATGCAACAGCTAGACATTTACACCTACATGGGGGGAAAGACCATACTAAATGCTGTAGCTGTGAAATCCTCAGTGGGCTACAGTAGTTGCTGGTTTGTTAAGTATCTCAGTTCAATGTGTTTGTGCTTCAGAATTATGACTGTCCTTAGTTCTGAAAATTTGAAGGAGCACATTCCCTGTATGTTGCCTACATGACTTAGCGTCTCCTGATGAGGCTTTGGTCTGCCAGTCTTCAGTGGTGGAACTGTCTGTTGTGGCAACTCATCTTTACAACTTCTTTTCCAAGGAATACTGACTATCTAATAAACTGAGGAATTTTTTAGATTGATAAACTGTTTTACTGAAGATGGCTTTGGGGTCTCTGGAAAGATAGCTCTTTGTCATTGTATTACCAGTGCCAGGATTCTGCATAAATGTAATAGATTACAATGCAATTAGTTTTTCAGTCTCTCCATGCACAGAAGGAGGTTTATGAAACTTCTTTGTGCAGGTTAACATGGCAAAGATGACAAGAGGAAAGGTCCACTTATGCACCCCTCTCCAGGCCAACTGTGAACCATCTACTGGTCTTGGGGAGAGGCCTTGAAGCCAAAACACTACAGAAGCATTGACTGACAGAATGCCTCTACCATGGTGCAGGGGATTTTCCATGTTTCCTCTCCTGTAGTGTGTTGGCCCGGCCCCCAAAACCCTCAAGATAGGCACCTTGAAGTCTGGAGGTCAGAGGTGAGCTCCTTCCATTGTCATTGCCACCACACACCATCTTGATACCTTGATACCATTTAACTTAATTAGTGGGCTTTCCACTCCACAATAAGTCAACAGGATCTGGGTCTTGTTTTGATTTCTGAGTCTTCTTTTTGGTTAAGCTTCTTAAAGCTATGTACAAAATGTATTTCTAATTGTATTACTGTATCACTTAAGTTAGCCTATGGAAGCTAGTTTTTGGAAACATCAACAAAAGGCCATTTTCAGTGAACAGAAAATTAACTAGAATGAACAACATAGTTGGTTCTCCAACTCTATCTTCATGACTAAGCTGGAGGAGGAAGGATATATGTGAGGAAGTGAAGTCAGTCCTAAAAATATATAGGTGAGGAAGTCAAGAATGACTTGAAGGAATACAACAAGTGCAATGCAATACAGAACGAACTATGTAAAGACAGAATGCATGAGGAATAACCTACCTTACTTTCTATTTCCCTCTAGTGGCATGTGTTTCTTCTGCAGGTATGATTAGATCTTTCTTACAAGTGTGGTTTGTCTGATGATTCGAAATGCCTGATGCAGCTGGTAAAGTAAAACAGCATTTTGTATGAAAGAATAAATATATAGATCACTGAACTTAATTGTTGCACAGGGGGTGGGAACACCTAGCATATAATGGGAATGCTGTGCTCTCCTTCTGTCTTCAGCACTATGCCCCTGCTGCTTTCTATGGCATTTTCTATTTGCATATGCACAGGGTAGGGTAGGGATTTGTCATCAATGATAATTCTGAAAATTGGAACTAAAATTGCCATTGAATCTAGGTATAAATAACAAGCAAAAATCCATCAGTGATACCTTTATTGGCCAACCAAAATGCACAATATATGTGTGCAAGCTTTCAAAGCTCCATGGGCTTCTTCATCACACAAGATGTTACAAACCAAACAGAGAGGAAAAAAACACATTTGGAGATGTTAGATGCCTAGATGTTATTTCACTCCTTAGTAAAGATGTTATGCTGAGGAAAATATCTTTTGCAGGCAGGCTCCTCCTCCTTCTGGCCATGTGGCAATAGGGAGATTTTCAAAGTCCAGGAAATTTAAAGTCCATTTGCATCTCAACAGGGACCCCTCTCTTGCAGTCCAATATGGTGTAGATATAAATGTAGAGGCTCCAGCTGGACTGGGGCAAAGATTGTAGATGAGTGGCAAAGCATATCATAGAATCATAGAACCATAGAGTTGGAAGAAACCGCAAGCGCCATCCAGTCCAACCCCCTGCCATGCAGGAACTCCCAATCAAATCATCCCTGACAGATGGCCATCCAGCCTTGTACACTGAAAGTTGCAGGAAACTGAAAAGACATGTTCAGTAGCCTTCTGTGTAGTCATTGATAGCCACTGCCAATAAGATTACTTTCATTATCCAGACAGGCCCAAAGGTTCTGTAACAGGTGCCTTTTCAGTTTTCTGAAACTAATATTGGGCCAGGTGGATAAAGTATTTCTGACAGTTGAGCCAGATGGACAATGAGTCTGACATGAAATAAGTCCAGTTTCCAGGATATATGAAGAAAGATTTAATTTTTTAAAGCAAAATAAGGATGTGATTGTCCATTCTCATATTGAAATCATCTTGGGACAGGATGGATGAACCTGACACCGATCTGAAATTGAAGTAGCTCTGTGTAAGGAGTCATAAAACTTCTGCAATTGTGTTCCTGTAATATGGATTGTATTTATTCAGAACTGAGACTGTAGTCAAGTTTTTTTTAAAAAATTCCTAAGGAAATACAAATTATATAACCAAAGGACAGCCTATGAATGCTCTCAGAGAAGAGCTAAATTCATCATTGTTTTACTTTCCAGCAAAAATGGGACTATTTTTTAATGTCTCATATCTAGAGAAATGTTCTCATACTAAAAAGTAGTGTTTTCTCTCCTTTCCCCATCTTTAGTGCAGGATCTTGTTTCCCATATGTAGTGCCACCCATTTCAGGTTGCATACATCAGTAGGAGGCAAATAAGAAGGGCTGCTTTCCTCCTCACATGTAATGCTTAGGGGGCATCTCTTCTGTGCACAGTAGGAGATTGGTTGATCACAGCAGGAATGTTTCAACTTGTTTATCTTCCCAAAATATATAAAGTTGGGTTCAAGCTAATTTGGTGGAACTTTATTCCTGCGCAAATATATGAGAGTGAAGTCATGATTAACTTGCCCATTGATTCCAAAAGAGAGAGGAAAAAAATTTTAATCATTTAATTTGCTTTTAGGGGTGTTTTGTTGACTACTTTTAAAATAAAAAATGGAATAAAATGCAATAAAATAAATAAGTAATAAACTAAGTTTGAAACCAAGATATTATGCTATTAAAAATTCAGCTGCTGGTGTGTAATATTTACCACCATCAAACTTCTTTAGGAAGCATGTACAATCTTCCTGACAAAGAATGTGAACAATAGCTCAAGGGAAAAGAGTACATTTTACCTCAGGCTCTTTTAATATCTCTCCAAAATAGACAAGGTGTTTGATTTATTCTCCAGGTTGAAAGACATACCTTCTCTCTCACAACTTTTACTTCTGTTGATGAATTGCAGTGTATTCATCTTCTCTTGGACAGGCCCCAAAGCATATTGCCTTATGATCAGGATTGTATATTTTGTCCTCCATATCCAAGAATTCATTGCACAAACATGTTTTTTGTATTGCTACAGAGACTTGCACTTGGAGAATGACCATTTGCATCTTTAAATTGCTCAGTTTTTAAGATTCATTGCACTAGCACCCTGATAAAAATATGAGGCCTCAATGTAAACTAGATCATTAACTTATCAAGTAAACAATATTTGTAATTAGGCCTCCACTAGATGTTTGCTGAGAGATCTTGTAGCACCTTTGAAACTAACTGAAAGAAAGAAATTGGCGCCATGAGCTTTTGCAGACTTCAGTCTACTTCCTCAGATGCAGCTGTAGCCAAGAGCCTAGTTGGGGAATTTTACTATTAGCTCAAATTGCGAGATGGGTCTGCTACAACAACCCTGCGAGGTCGCCTCCCACTGTGTATACCAAGAAGACCGGGGTTCCAAGAAATTGAGCAGAGACAGGCTTGTCTAATTAATAATGTCCAATTTATTAAAGAGAAAGACAATCACACAGTGCACTCACACACACACACATACAAGGCTAAGGAAAGTCAGTAGTTAGCATTGGGGATAGTTTGAGGCTTGACTAATGGTGATGCTTACCAAAGTGTAGATTCTCCTCTGGGAATTGAATGAGACAGTGATTTCAGTAAGCAGCTCTTGTTGGTGACCAGTTCAGAGATCAGACTGACGTGGAGTATGCAGACCTCTGTGCTGGCACACTGAGGGCCCAAAACTAGGGGTTTTTATGGGGAAAATATCCCCTCTGGCAAAGGTGTTTAATGGTGGGCTGATTGTTTGTGCAATAGGGTCTGATAGACTCGAAGGGATTAATCCTTTGTAATTATCACCTGGAGAGGATGTCTCAAAGCTCCCCGGATTATGAGGAGATGCCCCAAGAGGACAAACATTACACCTCCAAATTGATCAGATTATAATCTGAGGCGACTCCCTTTGACTATCTGGTGATAGTATTTGTCTGAGAGGATGTGTCCACTATACTCTAATCCTCTTTCTCCTGTTTGACCAGACTTTTCTGGTCTGGCCAGTTTCCAGGCTTGACCAGCAACCAGGGTTCATCTAGGGGTCATATAAATGTGTATCATTTATGTCATGATTTTATACAGAGCACTATGGATAACACAGCTAGCAAATGAAAGTTCATGCTGCCAATATCTTTCTTTCTGTTAGTCTCGAAGATGCTACGCGATCTCTCTATGTACTGATTATACAGACTAACATGGCTATATGTTTGAATTCTACTATTATAGATGTTTGTTGTTCTTAACCGCCATCAGGTTGACTCCAACTCATGGTGATCCTGTGAATGAGACATCTCCAAGACCCTGTATCCTCCATTGCTCTGCTTAGGTCCTGCAAATTCAGACTTGTAACTTCACTGATTGAGTCTATCCATCTGGCATGCAGTCTTCCTCTCTTTCTACTACCTCTACCTTTCCTAGCATTATTCTCTTTTCTAATGAATTGTGCCTTCTCATGATGTAGCCAAAGTGCAACAGCCTCAATTTGATCATCTTGGCTTCCAGGAAAATATCTGGCTTAATGTGTTCAAGGACCCATTTGTTGGTCTTTTTTGGTTGTCCAGAGTATCCTAAATACTCTTCTCCAGCACCACATATCATCTACAGAAGCAAGGTTGGGATTTTCTGCTTCTTCCCTGTACAGTTAGCCAAGAGTGCCCAAATATAACCCTCCAATTAACTGGAATTTGCTGAAATTTTGTGAATGTTGGTGTAAACCCAAACAAGCTGTAACTGAATTCTGATCCATCTGTAGAGGATGGACAAATTTGCTAGGTTTTTTTTTCACCCATGTCAGAATTTTGAAAATGCTGGTAAATTATGATCAAAAATAATTTGAAACAAAATTATTTCCTGAAAATCTTAACTCTCTCTAACTCCAATGAAATTTCTTACCACAAGAGGCTAGTAAAGTGAGCACAGAAGAGGTGCTATTCTCTCTTTTCTGATGCATTTTAAGTATGTTTAAATCTTTGGTAATTGCATTTGTTTTATTTAATTTTGTCACTTTGTCAGCTTAAATTTCTTTGCAAGAATGTTGGACCATAAACCCAATAAACCAACAATGTCAATTCACTCAGTTTTTGACATTAATGAGGAAGCAAGAGATTCTCCATCTCAACTCCCCCTGGGCACTCAGTTTACAGATCCTTGTTTGAGAAAATCTCATCTTTGCTTGGAATACTGGTGAGCATTACATGATGGGAAAATTTGCATTTCCCAGATTCCTTCCACCTGGAGCGGATCAAGGGAGACAAGGAGACTGAAGATGTGTGCATGGAAACAGAGTGATACATAAACTTCAAGGAAACATTGCTGAAAGCTTGCTGAAAATGAAATAACTGCATTGAGCATTAAATACATTGTGTGTAGCTAAGCACAGATAAGTATGAACTGGATTAAGATCACAATATGCAGGTAGGGGAGACTAAACCTTACAACCATTTTACATCTCGAATCAGACCCAATCCTTGTGTAGGGCTAAAAGTGTTGGGGGGGGGGGTACAAGGGTGCCTCTGTTAGCAATAATAGAGGGAAAGGTTAGTCCTGCATGGGAAGAAAGGTGATTTATGGGGGAAATTGATGGAACTGAGAAAGATGCATTGCTCCCCTACCTGTCCATGGTATTCCTGATTCAGATCAGATACCTCTGTACTTTCTTTGGCATGGAAAATAAATTGGGTCTTAGAAACATGGTATGCACTTTACAGGTTTCAGAGAGATGAATCAAGAAGAGGCTAACCTAAGAGGAAGGTTGGTGATATTTCAAATCATTTCAATTTAGGACTTATTTATGATAAGTTCGAGGAGGGGCCCCATGCAGCACTTAGGACCTCCTGGAGTCCTCCAGTTCTCATAGTGGAGAGGGACAAATAGCATGAGAGAAAAATAAACCTCCAGGGGTATGGTGTAGCTTTGCTCTTGAATATTGTTTTGGAGAGACAAGTTTATTTAGTCTATTTCACTTCGGGTTTTTGAAAATTGTGAGTGCAGTAGTGTGGTGCAGCTTGTGAATGGAATGGTGGTACTAAAAATGATGGCCTCCCACAGAGAGTGTCCACCCCTGCTTTCTTCCTGATTTGAAGCCACGTCATGTGGTCATGACATGAGCACTCTGGCTGCTTTGGGAGCTGGTGGTGCGGTGGGTGGGGTTTCAATGTGGCTTCAGAAATGAATGGCAGGTTCAAGCCATTTTTTCCTGCTTTTCTGAAGCTTTTCTGTCTTGTGTGTAAGGGTATGAGGCACTTCACTCCTCCCCTTTTTGTTAACAATTTGTTTAATACTCCCCCATCCTCAACATTTTGGTCTCTTGACCTCTTCCACTTTGTTGTTCTCTTTCTGCAAGTTTTTGGTTTGATACAAAAAAAAAAAAAAAAAAAAGGTAACATGTGTTAGTATCCCATTGAGTTTTCTGGGAAGTATTGTTTTTTTTTAACTGCTATCAAGTTAACTTCAGTTTATTGTGACTCTATGAATAACCTCAGCTTATTATGTCCTCCACTCCACCAAATGCATCTGAGGAAGTAAACTGAAGTCTATAAAAGCTCATGCTGCCAATTTCTTTCAGTTAGTCTCAAAGGTGCTACAAGATCTCTCTACATCCAGAAGACAGTCCTCCTCTTTTCCTGCTGCCTTTTTACCTTGACATTTATAGTATGTTAATACTGTAATATGTTCCTAGATATTAATGATGAATGAGACTAGAATTCACTTGTTGATTAGTAAAAAGCCGTGATCCACCCTGGTGCAGTGGTTTGAGTGTTGGGTTAGGATTTTGGTCCTAATCTCCACCCAGGCTTAGAAATTCTGAGTGACTTTGGATAAGTCATCCTCTCTTAGCCTAAGAGGAGGGGAATGCCAAACCTCTTTTAAACAAATCTTGGCAAGAAAACCTATGATAGATTCACCATAAAACAAAGTCAACTTGAAGGCACAAATAACAAGATATCTTTGACAAAATATATTTCTTTTTATATATTAGATAAATATCCAGAAACTCCTCTTGGTTGTTCTATATGTAGAAAACCAGCTATTTCCTGAAAAGTTTTTGAGTCCTTTTCTTGTGTGAATTAGTAAGAATTGGACTGTAGTGAGGAGCATATGAGTATCTTGCCATCTGGTGGTTGATTGCAGCATATCAAGTGTTAACTGTCAGTCTATTTATTGTCAAATGTGAATAGCCTGCCATTATACCAATCATGCTATTGTTTCCTATTAACATGCAGGATTCATTCACATAGGGCTTTGGTTGCTTTATGGGTAAGGGGCATGATCCAACAACTGCACAACTTGTTCCATGATCATCCAGAGTAACATGCATGAGCACTGGATAATTGCTGGATTTTGAGCTCAAGAACATTTGTTTGTGCATGTCCAAAGTGAAGACGTGTGTTTGTGTGGCTGGGGTGGGGGAGAGTACAATACTGTAATTTCTCTTCTTTTATTTAGCTTAGCCTTCCTCAATCAGTGCTGTCCTGGTTTCTTAGACTGTTGGGTATCTAATGATCTGAATGTAAGAATGTGACATATCATCCCATTAACTACAATATATATTAGATGTGGATTATAGAAATTGCATTCACAAACCATCTGGACTAGAGAGTCCCAGATTGAACAAAGCTAGTGTTACATATGAGTCAGTTCTCATTGGGCTCTTTTTGATGAATGGTGATTTTCTTACATGCCCACTGTTTTTGAAGTTCTTCTGGGTTCCCAAAGTTATTTTGCTATGTGTGAAAAAGTTGTCACTGCTGTTGTTGCTTTAGCAGTCCACTTGGCCATGTGGAACTAAGTGAAACAGTTTATTACATTGTGGAGATTTATGTAAAAGGTAACAAAGAAGTAGTGTTGTTGTTGTCATTATTATTATTATTATTATTATTTATATAGTGTCATTAATGTACATGACACTCTAGTGGTGCAGTGGTTAAATGCCAGTAGTGCAGCCATTCACTCACAAGTCACAAGGTTGAGAGTTCATACTCAGCCAGGTGCTCCAAGATTGACTCAGCCTGGCATCTTCCAAGGTTGCTAAAATGAGTACCCAGTTTGTTGGGGGCAATTAGCTTACATGTTGTAAACTACTTTAAGAATGACGGAGAGAGAGAAAGAGAGAGAGAGAGAGAGAGAGAGAGAGAAGGCTGGAATAATATAAAAATTTACAGTACAAATGTAGGAAAAATTATTCAGATAAAATACTATATAATATAAAGCAAATTCACAAATACATATAATCAAAATATATAAGATTATAAAACAATATTAAACTAAAATGCCAAAATTTAAAAACAAGAAGGGAAGAACAGATCTGCAAATGTCCCTGGAGGCAATGGAGCATGGAGCTCAAGTGAAAAACAGACAAAGTCAAATAAAGGAAAAGGAAACCCTTGGTTGGGTGAGAAATTCCTAAAACATAGATCTTGAGTAGGCAGGTAAAAAGAAATAAAGACTTAAAGATAAGAGGAAGCTTGATTGGGTAGGAATTTGAGCATTAAAATAATAAGTTTGGAAAATTAAATGTTTTTATTTCATTTTATTTTTGCCTTTGGGTGGGATAGTGAGATAGTTGTGGAGGCTCAGATTTGGCCTTTAGCTACTGACCCCTTTTTATACTTTTATCCTAGTGGATAAAAATTTTATCCTAGTGGATTTGGGAACACAATATACCATGATGAGCATTTCTTTTCTTGCAGAGGTAATTAATTTGTGCATGGCCTGATAGTCAAGTTCAGTCGCTAAGGCTTGAAAAATATGGGCCAGAAGAAGTGGCTTCCAGCCACTTTGGAGGCATGGCATTCAGATGATGCATGCCCCCAAAGTGGCTGGAAGCTGCTCCGAGACTGGCAAAGGCAATGTGAAGCTGTCAGAAAAAGGAGCTGAAAAAATCTACTCCTGGTAGCAGTTGGCTTAGGGCTGCAACAGCAGTCCACTTTGAGAGCAGGCCATATGGTCAACATGGTCCTGGGCCGATAATGGCCCAATTGTAGCCAGGGCTGCCAGAGGCCATTCTTTGCTGCCTGTTTGCTTCAGCCTTAGTTGCTAGCTTTTCTGGGTCTTATTTATTTACTGGTTCTCAACTCCCTAGCTTCTTTTCTTTGAAAAAAAATAATTTGTTTAGCCTTTGTTTTGATTTCTTTTCCAAAACATATTAAACTCATTATAAGAACTGCTTTTTTTACTCCTGATTGCTTCAATCTGATCTTTACAGAAGCTAAGGGTCTGACAGTGATGCTATGTGTCAAATAGTACATCAACAGGCATTTATTCCTACCTCCACATTTGTCTCCAATTCATTTCAACACCTCTGTTTTGCCAGTATCCAGGTTCTTTTTAGTAGTTTTTCAGAAGAGTTCAAGACTGGAGGCACAATGCATCTCCTGCTAGTTCTGACCCACATGCTTTCTATTTTTCTTCATAACTCTCACCTCTCAAGTATACAGTGTAGGTTGACTATACCTACCATTTTAAATGGGACAATACTGTGGGTTTTTTGTTTTTGTTTTTCATATTTCCAGACCACCCCATTATTTTAATATAAATGTTAATTTTATTCCATTTTCCATATATATATAGAAAAAAAATATGTCATGGAATGTGAGAAGTTTTATGATAAGGTTTTGAAAGATTGAAATTTACTGTGTAAGATTACTTCATCAGAGTAATATTCATAGTACAATCGTGGTGAAATACAGTTCCCCACTACATCTACTTAAATTATTTTATGAGTTCTGTCACTGAATAATTGTTAGCTCCAATGGTCATGTAATAAAACTTTTGTTAACATCTAACTTTTTCATGAATACATAATATTACATAACCCTTTCCCATTTTTGCCATCCCAATGTTCCATTTTTTTGTTTCAAGGAAATATGATCAGCTTAACAGTGACCTAATTCAGGGACCACTAGGATTGGCATCACCTGGTGTGATAGCTCATGGTATCACCCCCTATTGACCTCCTTCCATCCCATACCATCCTTCATGTTTTATTTTGTTTTGTTGTGTTTTTGAACTTATGTTACTCATAAATCACAATTCCCATATATTACTGAATATAATGGAAATGGTTGTGACCTAAACAACTGGAAAAATTAAAATTATACCTTTAAATTACAATGCTATATGTACCACCTAAATGTATTTACATGTACACAGTATCATGTGGTTAAAGTGAAAATTTGGTAAGATGCGATGTTTTAAAATAAAATTTAAAAATATGTTTTGTAAAAGTATTTGAATAATAATAAAAAACCCTGAGGCCTCTCCTTTCTCCATCCACTGAGCCTCAACCCTCTGATGTCATCTCTTCAGCTGAGTTCCAGCATTTAAAGAGATGCAGGTGAACACCAGAGCAAGTTTTTGCCACAGGCAGATGTTTGGGGAGCTGTGGAGTCATCTCCCTTAGGGTGTAGTTCGCGCCTGGTGTAGTTCGCACCCCTTGTATGCCCTGCAAGTATATCCAAAAAAACTATGAGCCAGTAGAAAGCTATCATATTTTAATATACAATGTTTTATTAACCTGAATGATCATCCTATGCCATCAATCTTAGTTCTGGGTTTCATTAAACCATGGCTTTTGGTTTCATAGGTACGGTACAGACAGCCCAAAAGGGCCATCCCCACCCTGTTATTAGGGCTGGGAAGCACACAGCATTTGCATGCTCCCCAGCCCTAGCATGTAATGATGTAGCATTGTTTAGACGGCATGCATAATGATGCCATCGCAACTGTGCAGCTTCTATACAGAGCTGCGTAGTTACAAAAGCATATAGGCACCCAATGGTGGCTTTTCCGTTTAGTGCTTCACAACTGTGACGAAAAAAAGAGTGGGGTTTCCCCGCACCTTTTTTGCTGCGCACCTTTGCTGCAGCATCTAGCTGCTGTGGCGAAGGTCTGCAGCAAAACAAGGAGGCTTCAGATCACCCTTTTGGGGCAGTCTGTAAAGCCCCATACCATGCTTTGCAGTCAGAGATTAAATCACTGTTTCTTAGTTCAAATGTAATCGTGCTCAAGAAACCACATGTACCTTTTAAAAATATGAATGATCAAAAATGAAAAATACACACAAATACAGTGTTCTTTAATCCATGGAAAAATGCAGTAAAGTAATTATATTAGGAAAAAATAATTACAAAAATGGATACGATCGGGAAAATAGGTGCCACTTGATGGGTGCCAGGTACCAGGTCAATACATGGTGGGTAAATAACACAGGTGGGATTTGGAAAAATGCAACAGAACTGAATATGAGCTTTTTTCATATCTAGATTGATAAAAATTTAAATTGTCCTTAAATCTGGAGTTGAAAGCAACAGAGTAGAAAATATACACCACAGATTCTAAACTCTGAGCTTTGGTCTTTATTCTGTATACTACTGTCTTTCTTTCCAACTACCCTGCTTCCTTTCCTTCACTTGTTCATGCTTCTGCTCCCAATTCAGTAGAGTATCTGTCAAATATCATGCTTGTGCCTCAGAACTCTTAATAAGGAAGAGATAAAAGTCCTATATTAATAAGTGCAAAACTGTTGTGTGTGGTTTTGTTGTTGTTTTTGGTCTGTGTAAGATGGGGAGAGGAAAAGAAAGACAGTAATTAGCCTGTTTTCTCTAGTTCTGCTCAGTGAGGCATTCTCAGTGCCACAAGAAGCTTCATGACAACCCCCCCCCTTTTTTTTCTTATTTCTTTCCATCTCCAGCCTTTCTTTGAAGTAGCAGGCAAAAATCTTGGTGAGAAGCTTAATGATAATCTATGTCAGAATATTGTTTCCTTTCCCCAAAGATCATTTGCTGAAATTTTATTTCACATCCCATCCCTTTGTTATGCTGCTGTTGTTGTTTTTAAGGCATCTCCACATCAGCTTGCTTAGAAGGAACAAAACATTAAAGGAAGAAAGGATGCATACATTTTGAGTTTCCTACATAAGTATTTCCATGAGAACTGACATTAATAGTTTTATGTATAGCTGCATAATGCTTGTTAAAAGGAAAAATGCAATCTTTAAACCACATATTTTAAAACTCAAGAGTGGTTACAGACCTATTGAACAAGCATGTCCTGACTAGTAATAGAGGGCTCTTTCCTATATAATGCATAGCAGACTTTTTATGAGTTTTCAGATTAAGAGAATATGTCTTTTTACTAGAATTCATGGAACAAACATCTCTACTGTAATGATTGCTTTAGAGGAATAGTGAAGGCCTTTCATCCAGAAATGGGGAAGGAAATCAACATCAACCTCATTCTTGCAAGGGAGAATAAAGAATTCAATTTTTCTCCTTTATGCCAACTGATATTTGCACATTTGTGTGAAGTATCCACATTTCCAGAATGAATCAGTGCATGGGTACACTTATTTATTTAGTTAATTATTTACTTGTTGTTGTTGTTGCTGCTGCTGCTGTTGTTGTTGTTGTGTGTCTTCAAGGTGTGTTGTGTGTCTTCAATAGCAGCCCTGAAGAGACCTTATCATGAAGTTTTCTTGGCAAGATTTGTTCAGAGGAGATTTGCCATTGCCTTCCCTTAAGGCTGAGAACATGTGACTTGCCTAAGCTCACCCACTGAGTTTCATGGCTGAGTGGAAATTGAACCTTGCTCTCTAGAGTTATACTCCAAGCTCAAACAACTATGCCATGCTTATAAAATAAAATAAATTTCTGCACAGAAAATACTCCTTACTATACAGATTTTTTTTTTAAAAAAAATCACAGAATCATAGAATCATAGAGTTGGAAGAGACCACAAGGGACATCCAGTCCAACCCCCTGCCATGGTTCCTAAAATTGTTCGTCACAGGGAAAGGTTTCCAGACCCTTCACCTTTTTGGTCACCCTTCTCTGGCCACACTCCAGCTTCTCAATATCCTTTTTGAATTGTGGTGCCCAGAAATGGACACAGTATTCCAGGTGAGGCCTGACCAAAGCAGAATAGAGTGGTACTATTACTTCCCTAGACACTATACATCTGTTGATGCTAAAATATAAATAATTAATATAAAATATATAATAATAATATATATAATATATAATTTTTAGTTATTTACCAGGACTCATAGATCCCTTTCACATGTAGTCTTGTTAAGCCAGGTGTCCCCCATCCTATATATATGCATTTCATTTTTTTTCCTGCCTAAGTTCAGTACCTTACATTTATCTCTGGTGAAGTTCATTTTCTTAATATTTAAATATTTCCAAGTCATGGATGGTTGAATCCATGGATAAAGAATTCATGGATACAGAGGGTTAATTGTAGTCTCTCTCTCTCCTTCACACAAACATACACACACACCACACAAAAGAAATGAAATCTTTTTCATTCTCAGAACAGGATTATTTATTTATTTATAATGCCAGCTTTCTCCCAGATGGGACCCAAGGTGGCTTACAGATATGTGTGTGTGTGTGTGTGTGTGTATGAATTACAATAAATTTTATAACAGTTAAAATAATCTAAAAACAATATAAAATTACATAAATATATGGAAAAGCTGAAAGCATGACTAAAACACACAATCTGCACTGTGATTCAAAGGGCTGATTGCTTTCCTAATTTCAATCCTGTCAGAACTGCCACACAGTAAACCATTCTTCTTTATTCAAACAGCAAAACTTTATTTCAGCAACTGGAGAAGTTAACAGCAAGATGTCTGCAGAGCAAACTATCATCATATACAAACATAAATTAACAATGCCCCACTCTATATTTTTGTGGGTTTTACTTTGATTCTTTCATAAGTCAAAATATCCCTATACACAGCGTGGAGTCGAAGGCTTAGTCCTTCCTTCCCAGGGCCACACAGGATATATATATCCAATCCTTTTCCAGGCTATCATTCTCTGAAGATGCCAGCCACAGATGCTGGCGAAACATCAGAAAGGAACTCTTCTAGAACATGGCCACATAGCCCGAAAGCTCCACAAAAAACCTATACATAGCCTTACTTTCTAGGCTCCCTCATACACTATTGCTTTTGTCTCTTTCTTCCTTTTCTCATAGACTTCTTCTTGGAAAATCCTCCTACACACATCTGCATATTTGCTGGACAATCATTTTTTCTGCTCTTTGAACCAACACTAGAACTCCTGTCACTTTTGAACACAACCCTAGTTTAATAATATAGGAGCATTATATAACATTTACTAACACTACAAAATAATAATGGGGCAACATATGCCAGGATTCTGACATGCCTCTGGTAGTCACTTGCTCAATAATTAATTCATTAAAATTTTACCCAGCTCTTCATTCCCCAGATTCCCTGAATGGGTTATACATTGTCAGTACAAACTAGAGAGTTTTTGAGTAAAGGCTTACAATTTACATGATATTTCACAGAAGAAAAATAAGAAAGGAGGAAAACAGAAAAGAACAAAACAGACACAAATTCTTACTTTAAAATAGTAGTTTTTATAATAGCCAGCTTGACACAGTTTGGGTGAGGAAGAGCATGATGGACCTTGCCATTCAATGGAGCTGATTAAAGAGCCTTGCTTCCTATCAGCTTTCTTTAAGGGCTGCAAGAGAAGTGAACTTCCATCTTTAGTTTTTTGTGGGATTTTTTGGGCTACATGACCATGTTCTAGAAGAGGTTATTTCTGATGTTTTGCCAGCATCTGTGGCTGGCATCTTCTCTGAAGATGCCAGCCACAGATGCTGGCAAAATATCAGAAATAATCTCTTCTAGAACATGGCATCATCTCTGAAGAGGCCAGCCACAGATGCTGGCAAAACAAGAGAAATAAACTTTTCTAGAACATGGTCATGTAGCCCGAAAAACCCACAAAAAAACTATGGATGCCAGCCATGAAAGCCTTTGACTTCACAAACATTTTTTTTTCCTGCAAATCAATGGGGAAGGGAGGAGTTGGCCTACCAGAGGGCTTTTTCTTAGTGGCATAGTGATAACAAGTTTTGTCTTGCCTTCTTATATCTTTTCCTGCACAGGAAGTGTGATATTCATTACTTGAGGTAATCTAATTAAAGGCAGATATGGGAAGATGGAAAGAGTGGCAAGTTTTTGGAGGAGAGAGTTCTATCAATTACATAGCATGTCCTGTACCAACTATGCTAGGGGTTGTATCATAACTCATCCTCTAGAGCTGGACAATTCAGAGTGAGAGGAGGAAACCAATTGCCAGGAATCTGCAAGTCTGGATAACAACACTCTGTGGCTCCAGTGGTTAAGATGCTGGCTCTGTTGATTGCAAGATCAGGAGGTTGGCAGTTTGAGGCCCAGATGCTGCATGATGGGGTGAGCTCCACTAGACCCAGCTTCTGCCAACCTAGCAGTTCGAAAGAATGCAAATGTAAGTATATAAATAGGTACCACTCTGATGGGAAGGTAAACAGCATTCTGTGCAATCATGCTGGCCACATGATCACAGAGTCTCTGACAATGCTGGCTCTTTGGTTTAGTAACAAAGATGAGCACCACCCCCTATGGTCAAACATTACTTGACAACCTTGTCAACAGGGAATACCTTTACCTTTACCTGAACTTAAGGCAGAGGGGGCCCCTGCTTCCCAGCAGGAGACTATAGATGCTGAAGATCAGTTGTCACCATTTGTCTAGTGATGTCGAAAGAAAGATTATGCCATGCCCAGAGATTATTAAGTAGGAGACAATGACCTAATTAGGCACCTGGGGTCTTGAAACAGCTGTCAATAAATCCCCCAGACACTCCTTGGCCACTTATTGCTTTGGCTGTCTTTCCTTGATGATTAGCAGTACTTTCTGATGTTCCTGGTATTGACCTTAGACTGGCTATGATTTATGGCTCTGTTTCATTTCTTGCTGGCTTTGTTTATCTGGACTATTTGCTGCATAGCTTCTGAACTGGGTAACAACTGCCTTATAGCTATGGCTTTTGCTTATTCCTCCATCCTGCTCAATATTGTGTGACTGAGCTGGACTGAATTAACTGCTCAACAACTTTTGTATTCTAACCACATGATTCTTGGGACATATGCTGACTGGAGCATAGCATAGGCTGTTGCCCTAAAGAGGACACTGAACCATTACAAATGTCAAAATAAGATTCAGATGCCACTCAGCTTCTTTATGGGGAATGGAAGGGCAGTATCTTGTTCTTTGTCACAAGCAGAAAAAAAAGTAACCCTGCATACAAGCAACTTCACAAAACCACGTCAGTGTGACAACCAAGTCAGTGTGACATTGCTATTTCCGCTTTGTCAGTGTTCAGTGGGAGAGAATAACTTGCTTGAAGGCTATGCAGGGCATCCATAGCTGACATTGGTATTTGAGTCCAGCTCATTGATGGCAAAGTAAAATAAAATAGTAAAAAAAATGAGGTGAGGAAATCACCTACACCAAAGCTGATCGGAATTTAAGGAGAAGTTCATCCTGAGAAGGCCACCTTCAAAGAGAACCTAGTGATGATGATTTTAACAGTATCAGCTAGGGATATCACAGTTATTTAGCATATCTTTTAATGTGACATATCCCATAATACATTAGGCTTTTTAACCACAGAATAAATCATTGCACCTATTACATTGGGACTATCACCTGACACTGGTATTTAACCATGTTATCTGTCTGGGAGCCTGTCTATTCAAGTCTCAGAGCTCTTGTCTAGTACCAAAGGAAATAAGGGCATGTAATAGCTGGCCTTGTGAAAGGCAGGCAATATGAGGCTTCAACATTGACCCAGCTTGCTATTTTAAAAAATCTAGAAACCTGAGGGTTATCCCCCCCCCCATCCTCTAGGTATGGGGGGGGCACATTGGCAAAGCGCTTTCTGATGACCTACTCCTTTATTTGTGTCCCCTGGGAACTTATAGTCCATCTTGAGGACTTAGGGGGGGTCAGAAGTGGCAGTGGGTTGTAGCAGCAGTGCTGCCATCTGTGACGGAAAGCTTCAAGTCACTGTCAATGTAATTATTTGCAGTTCCTGATCTGACGTAGCTATAAGGCAGTGATAAGTAACCATTGATACATCATCCACATGTAGTCTATAGAGCTTCCGAACATCCCATACAATTTCTTATTCTGCCCTATTCAGCATGGCTGTTGGAGTGTGTGTGTGTGTGTGTGTGCATTTGCACATTTACACAGAGAAAGAGAATAACTCTCAATTCTGATCAAGGTGCAAAGACAGCAATGGTTAAAGAAACAAAGACTTTATTTTAAGAGATCCCAGAAAGATGGAAAAGCTAACTAATGTTACTAAGCTATCTAAACTATCTATCTAAACTACTTTCAATTTTGGTGGAAGTGAGGGAGGATAGGTCAAGAAAAGAAGAGGTGGAAAGATCCCCAAGATTACCAGTTTATATTTCACAGAAGTTACAGTAGGTAGATAAGGAATGAGGAGACTTTAGGTCACTGAAAACTATTTAACCCTATTAGTCTCTCTAAGACATCTTTAACTCTTAATAGCAGTGTTCCTGCGACAATTAACAGCAGAAGATCTTGATCAGGATCACAGTTGAGAGCCTTTAACCTATCACTTCCCCAGAGATTTTTTTTTTTGGTCATTATCATTTGCAAAAACAGCTTTTAACTCTATGACTCTAGATTAAAGGTGGGAAACTGTGGCAGGTCTGGGGGTCAATTTTCTGTCTCATGACCCTCTGAGGGTTGCATGGTCTGCCCAAAACCTAGAAAACAAATCCAGGAGTGGCTGGAACTCTCAGGATGAAAATGGGATAAGTGTGTGTGCATATGTTTGTGTGAGAGTGTGCATGTGTAAGATGGCCCTGCAGTTTCTCAATAAAAGGTTAATTGCAGCTCCTGGAGAGTTGGGCAAAGGCAATTTTCCAGCACTGATTTGGTTTGTAGATATAGAAGGGAATTTTTTAATTGTTGTTGAGAAAAAGAGAAGTTAAGGGGTATGAAAACAGCCATGAGGACTTCATTTTGCCTAGGGGCCACATGTTAAGTACTCCTGGTCTGGTGCAAGCTTAGGCTCCAGCAACTATCCTCAATGAACTTGAAGGAGTTTCTAAGACTAGATTCAAATATAGTCACACATGAAACCAGACTAACCATAATTATCATTGGTAGATGTGATGAACTAGTCTTATGACTGGTTCATCACATCAAATTGTCAACATGGGCCAACTTTGCCGTTTCGAAAAGTCAGTAATTTCCCCCCATTTATGCCAGTCAGCCCTTATTTTCAAAACATCATGAGAAACGTGTGTCTGCATTTTAATTACTCAGGGTGCTTTATTACTTTAATACCAAATCTTCATGCATTAATTAAAAGCGGCTGTGAGACAATGAGGATGAGTAGGATGCAATAAAGGCACAGAGTGAGAATAAGAACATTATTTCGATGAAAATGGATTAATGGGGCTTCACATAGTGGTGCTAATGGAAGTTTTTGAAGTTAAAAAGGAAGCAGCAAGGCAGCTGAGTAAGGAATTTTGCCATCAAAAATCACAGCTGAGCCAACATCTCCATATTAAAAGGATATTGATTTATTGATTATAATGGGAGTGACTGAAGGATGAATTAGTAAGGACACATGCCATAACCTTTTAAGAAGATCAGTAAAGAGTCAGTAATTTATATGTTTTCCAAACCAAATTTGTCAGCTTATCCAATCAACTGTTTACACATTTTTTGATCAACACAGCACAGATGTAGAACTATGAAATGCAACAGAAAATATAGTGAGTAGGTTAGGCACATACAAGGAACCTGTACTATATAATGACACAAGGAAGCAGTCATGATCTAAACACCTTCTTAGCCATTTTCCAGCACTTATTTGGGTTTATAGACATAGCAAGCTGCCCCATATTGAATCAGACTTTTGGTCTTTATAGCTCATTATAGTCCATGCTGTTTGACAGTAACTCCCCAAGGTGTTAGACAGGATTCTTTATGGATATATTGTAGATTGAACCTGGTGCCTTGTGAAGGCAAAACATTTACTCTGTGGCTGATCTATGTTGTCTTTCTCCAAAACACTGGCATTATTAATTGTAAGCTACTTTGTGCTAGATAAGACTATTTGTTCATCTACAACAGGTAGCAACTTTCTCCATTTTTCTTTTCTTCATCTCTTACTACCTAGTCCTACTCAAGTGGTAATACTGAGATTTGAAACTGGGATTACCTTTATGCACAGCATTTAGTCTGCCCCTGACATTTATCTCCTCCTCTATGCAGGTCCAACTGTAATAGTGGACTGCCCAGAAGTAAAGTGGGAGAGACGATCTAGATTCACTCCCATCACCAACCCATTGCTTTTTGTATAAAAAGTAGCTCAGTACACCACCATTTATAGAAAAAATGAACAAACAAATAATTCAGTTACATCTGCTCACTGAAATTACATCTTTGAAACCAAGAGGAGAGTTGGCTATTTGAATCAGAACAGGTGCTAATGTGTCATCTTTAATCAGTGTTCCATCTTGTAAAAAATTCCAATATATTGAACATGAATCAAAGGGATTGGAAAATCCATGAAAGTTGTAACGAAGTTATCAAAGAATGTATGACCATCACACAGTCTTTATCTCTGGAAAGTATGAAACTACAATTGCCCATCCATATCCATTGATTCCATATCCATGGATTCAGCCACCCACAATTTGAAAATGTTTATATAAGGGACACCTTTGTTTTTAATGGAATTTGAACATCCATAGATTTTGGTATCAGCAAAACCCCAGCAGATACCAAGGACCCACTGTAATGTCACATATAGAATTTTAGTTTTTAAACACAGAAGTATTTAATACCAATCATGTTTGGTAACTGAGCAATGACTTAAGATCTTTCTGGTTGTCTTTAAAAACAAACGAAGAAGAAGAAGAAGAAGAAGAAGAAGAAGAAGAAGAAGAAGAAGAAGAAGAAGAAGAAGTGCTGCCCTGTTGTGTCCAGGATTTTTCAAAATATCTAGTGTGGCAGAACAGGTCTGGATTGGTGAACTTTTGGGAAGTAGTGAGATGATCGCTGACTGCAGTGGAGAGAAATAGTTATCTGGAGCCTCAGAGATACACAGGAAGTGCTCCTTTGTCAAAGTTTTGGGAGAGAGCACATTGGGAAATGGGATGAATGTCTCTGTTGGTGCAGGAATTGGAGTACATTTTTAAGGCTTTTGTTTAGATTCAAGTGATGTGAGAATGACCTTCTATATGGTAATTATTGCAGACACCCTTCTTTCCTTGATCCACCACTATTTTTATGAAGCTTTATGCTGTCATTTCTGTAATGATCAATTATGGTTTTCTGGTAGGTTAATAATAACTGTTTTCTTGCTATGGTTTAGAAAATCCAAAGAAAGCGGAACTTTTGCAGCTGAAGGCAATAATGGGCTGTTGCAGACAATAATGAGCTAAAGACTAGGAATCAAATAAGAATGACAAATGAAGATTCAGATACCGTTGACAATTGCATACTAGGAGAATGTAGAGGTTAACAAAGATGGATCCGTAGGAGTGTAAAACAAGAAGGGACAGATGAAGGTTAGTTGTTCTGAGAAGTTTTTCCCAGATGGACATAAAATGGGGCTGTGCAGGAGTACTTTCAAGAGATTGCCGGAAAATTGAGGATTGGCTATGTAGGACATGATAATTTTTAGACTACAATTAAAAATAATTTTACAATAACAATTCAAAAAGATCAAAGAAGATGCTAATTTTCCACAATGGGGACTCTTTCTCCACAACTCTGGGCTGGAGCAGACTGGCAGCCAGCTCTCAAGGTAGGGCCAAATGTGCATGTTTTGGGAATCATGTTTTGCCCCATCCAAGGGTGTACATTTTACTCTTAGGAGACAGCCCACAAATTAGGAAGACCTTTAAATAAAGGAGATTATCACACATCTTAATAAGAAGACTTACCTTTCTCAACTCAAAGTCTAATTCAGGCTGCATCCAGGTCCTGTCTCATGGCTTTTGTCACCAAATCGGCCATCCAAGTACAACCCAACTGCAGCCCAGGTTCCTTAACACACTTCGGCTATCATTTTTTTTAAAATTTGGGAGCTTTTCAGCTTTGAAAAACGGCCACCAAGGTGCATTAAGCTGGGCTGTACTCAGATGGTGGATTTGGCAGCAAAAGCCATGTGATAGCCCCCAGACGTAGCCCAAATTAGACTTCAATTTGGGAGAGGTAAGTCGCGTTATTAAAATGTGTAATAATCTCCAAAAACACACAGACAGAAAATCTGACTTCTGCTGCTCCAGTCTCCAGCCGTTTTCTTCACATCAGAGGGTGAGAAAATTTATGTGTGTCTTTTCATCTGTAGTCCCTTAATCTTATCTCTAGCTCCTTTAGATTGGTTAGGAGAAGGGTTTTAGCTTCCATGCTGTTTCCTCCCCTTTTACTCTGAGAAACAGATTGCATTGAGCATAGACTGTTGGTTTTTGTTGCTATCTTTACCTGTCTTTTCAATAAATAATTGTTTTTGATCAGCTTGTCCTTCTAACTCAATTTCACTTAGAGTTACATCTCTGTTTTTAAACCTGCATCTTGCAAGGTCCTACAAAGAATTATTATTATTATTATTATTAACCTTTATTTATATAGCGCTGTAAATTTAGACAGTGCTGTACATACAATCTTATAATTAGACAGTTCCCTGCCCTCAGGCTTACAATCTAAAAGACACAACACAAAAGGAGGAGGGGAAGGTGGTGGGAAGGGTGGGAAGGGGTGGTGGGAAGGCAGATGGACTGGAGGGAGGGCTTGGCTTCTTAATACATAGTTAAAACGAGGCATCCTGGGGCAGATGGCACAAGTCTAGGAATGCTTCCCTAAACAATATAGTCTTTAATTCAATTTTGAAAGTGGTTAGAGAAGTGAGGAGGTGCACCTGTGGGGGAAGAAGGTTCCAGGAGTGAGGGGCAGCAAGTGAGAAGGAACAAATCCGGGACAGGGCACTGGAAATCCTCGGCTGGTTCAGGAGACTATGACTATGACTACCAAAATGGAGGGTACGAGAAGGAATGTGAGGAGAAAGAAGTTCAGACAAGTAAGGAGAGGCCAGTTCATGGAGGGCTTTGAAAGTCACCTGGAATTGACACCTGGAAGAACTCCCCCACCCCCACCCACCCACCCAAAGAAGACCCCAGTAAAACCAGTGCACTGCTCTTAACAGGTACAGGGAGACATCAAATTATCTTTATCATCTGGGTTACTACCAGAGATATGTATCTGCCTAGAAGATGTAAACACACTGTGGTAAGGTACCAGCTTCTAAATAGTCATGGGATTTCAGTCATCCTCAATTTAGAACATCAAAAAGCAAATGTATCAAGATAAATTGCATGAAATCCTAGTTTGCAATATTGATTAATAGGAAGAGTTGGAGCACTGTTTAAAGAAAGAAAAAAATTAATTTAAACATACTGATAAGAAATCTTATGATTAGTCATAAACTTCCTTATGATGATGCTTCAAGAGGGACATAGAAGCTAAACAGACCACCTCTTTGGAGTGGCATCCCACCTCCCCTTTCCTCATCAGATCAGGGCCATGGTAAATACATGCTGTGCCCCCAATCTGGCAGTTTGGCAGCACTAAAAAGAATGGCAAAATGCCATTTTAGCACTGGCAAAAAGGCACCTTTACCACCATACTGGCAGCTTTTTGACACTCCTTTGGTGCAGCATGTTTAAATGCTGCACCAAAGGAGTGCCATGACACCCCCCACCATGCAGTTGGGTACACCCCATGGCCCTACTTAGCCCTGAGGCCAGCATTAAACACCTGTCTGTTCAGCCTCTGAGTTACTTAAACAACATCAGAAAGTAACAAGTATGTATGATACAAAATGAACTTTTATCTTGTCCATCTTCTGGCTTCAGTGTAATACAACACAAAACACCGTAGAAACCATGGTTTGAATCATGTGATATTCACTATTTAGTAAGGCCAAGTGCCCAAATTATATAACAGAAGACACTCTGGTCTTCTGGGAGGAACCTGTTGCAGCCTATGAAAACTAGGTTGGCACAGACCTCCCAGAGGGGGTTTTCGGATGTCGCTCCCAGGCTATAGAATGGCCTGCTGGACGAGATGTGTCTTATTACATCTTCTGATTGCTTTTAAAAAGCCTTAAAGACATATCTCTTCCGGCAGGCCTTCCCAGAAAGCTCTTAACTCCCGGCTCTGTTTGTATCAAGCTTCCCTCTTAATTCTTCAACATCTTGACCTGGATATCCATGCAACGGCTGTTATTTTTTATATTGTAATTTTAATTATGATTTTTTTTAAAAAAAAATTGATGCTAGTTTAATTCTATTTTAAGGGGCAGGTGGTTGGGCATGGGCAATGTATGTTTTATCTTGTAATTTTTAATTGATGTAACCTGCTCTGATTGGATACAGAGGAGCGGGCTATTAATAATAATAATAATAATAATAATTATTATTATTATTATTATTATTATTATGTTGCACTGAAAAATGAGTGACATCTCATTATCATTGTAATGCAACCAAGTTGTGCCTTACTTGCAGCTAGAGAAAAGGAGCAAATTTCAACTGTCTGGCTATATAGAACTACTTACTTCTAAGATCTAGAATATATTTTATAGGGGGAGAAATGGGCATAAACATCAGTGAACCTGTGTTTTGGCAAAGCTGGTATTTAAGATCCACAATGCTACACAAGCTTACTTAGGAACACCTTTCCTTTGATTATAGTAGGATTTACTTTTGAGTAAAAATGCATAGGATTGCCCTGTCAGATACTTTTATTAGAAAACTGGATACTATGTTTCTCCTTGTGGTACTCCTGAGAACAAGTGAAAAGTGATAGGAGACAGTCAGTTTAAAAATCAAGGCTCTAGGAACAATTTAGTAATGCGACAAGCTGCCAAGACAAGCTGAGGAAATACGAAAGCTGACAATATACAAGGCACAGATGAGGATTACATCTGTCAGTGAGGCTTTCATACCCACCACTATCTGAATGATGCACCCGAGGCTTCCTTCTCACCAAATGAACCTATGATTTCTCATTGGTGTCTAATTTTCATTGTAGCTGCCTGTGAGCAAACAATCATGATCATTTCCTAATGTCTACATGCACATCTGGAGTGCAAGTATTTAATATTGTGGCTGCCTTTTATTGCCAATTCTCCTAATTCCCTTATCAATTCTCTCTCTTTTCCCTGAAATGTCTTGTTTTATACTTCTTCCCCTCTGTTTTGCTTTCTTTTCTTCTTTATATACATAATTAGCATAGCAATCTTACCAGGCAGGTAGTGAAGATCTGAAGGTGGATATATTGCCTAATCCAAAGCCCAATGGGTCTTATGTTAGCTGGTTAGAAAGGAGCAGGGAGAGTAGCATTTGAATTTATGTTTTCTTCCCTGGTTGGTTGTTGCTAATACTTTATGGATTGTGAAGGCGAAGGCTTTCATGGCCAGCATCCAAAGTATTTTGTGGGTATTTTGGACTATGTGTCTGTGTTCTGGAAGAGTTTATTCATGATGTTTCACCAGCATCTGTGGCTGGCATCTTCAGAGAATGCTGGCATGGAAATGAGTGGGGTATATATACTATGTTGACCCTTGGTTGAGGGGAAGGGATTTACATGTTAATCTCTGTGTTGGTCTGTTGGTGAATGGTAAGGCCTCATGGTGTCTATTTAATTAGTGATCCATTGTCTGCTGGAACCCCCCTGATCCTGGGTTGTTTCAATTTGCACTTTCTGGGTCTTGATTTTGGTGTTTGTCAGGACTAGTTTTTTTCAAACAGCATTTTGTGCCCAGGTTGGTTTCTAACATGTTCTGCTACTGCTGATTTTTCTGGCTGACCCAGACTGCAGTGTCTCTCGTGTTCCTTGATTCATGTTTGAACACTGTATTTGGTGGTCCCTATGTAGACTGGTCCACAGATGCATGGTATGCGGTAAACTCCTCCAGCCATGAGATGGTCTCTCCTGTCCTTTGCTGAGCACAGCATTTACTTGATTGTCTTAGTCTGTTTATAGATCATTTGGAGGTTGTGTTTCTTCACCAGTTTCCCAGCAAACACAGTGTTCAAAATTTAATCAAGGAACACGAGAGACACTGCAGATGCTAACAAACCATCAGGAATAAACTCTTCCAGAACATGACCACATAGCCCAAAAAACCCACCAAAAACTTTATGGATTCCTTTTCATTGAATGGGAGAAAATTAAGAACAGCAGCTCCAGGACTGCATAGATCTGCCATTGCTTTGCAGAGATGTCTAGGGTACCAGAGACTCTTCTGGCAGGCACACTGAGTATTCACTTTTCTTCCCCCATAAATGTTACATACTAAGGACATTCTCTCTCTCTCGCTCTCTCTTTAAAGTTGAAGTTACCATACTGCTTACCTCTAGGGATGTGTGAGAAACACTCTGTCAAAGTATTTTTAAATGAATTTACCCAGTCCACACCTGCCAGGCTGGATTCAGAAATAGATGCAATTTGCAGTTTGAAATCTGTACATTTTTAGACTTGTGATGTGTTCTGTGAAAGAAAAGAAATACATTTCACAAAATGTGCACATTTTAGAAATGTCTTTCTCCCCCCCCCCTCCAAAAAAAACCAAACCAAAAAAACAAAACAAAAAAAAACAAACAAAAAAACAAAATCCTTGAGAATGTAGATTTTGGAAATGTACATAAACACTCTTTACTCAATGTACATTCACCCACTAAATATATCCATTGAACTAGTCCATTTGGAAATGAAAATATATCTGCTTCTTTGAAAGAAAATTCCATGGAATTAGTACAGAATGGACTTGGAGTGGACATAGCCAAATATTCATGAAAATGAGTGCCCATCCCTACCCATCTCGATTTTACCCATCCTTACCCATCTCGACTATAGAATGTCCAAAGTATTCTGCATAGATGATATTTTGCTAGCCCCAGCAATATTTTTCCTCTAAACTAATAAAACATGTTATAATTGTGAGGGGAATAGAAAGTACCATGCCTAAGAACATCTAGTTACTTTTCAAAACAGATGTGATTTGAATCAGGGAATTTGTGAATTCTGAGTGCCTTCACTCAGTGCTGCTCCTAGGTGTTTGACTTTGCTGTTATACTTGGGTTTACAAAACAGAATAGCCCAGCACAACCATATTTGCAGCTGCACTATTCTGTGATGGCAGGGAAACATAACACATGATTGGAGTGTTCATTAGAAGAATAGACAATTAACTGTACTCAGGAACACCCAGACAATCAAGTATAACAGCAAAAATAATGGCAAAAATGTGTTGTCACTATGGATGAGTTTAAAATTAGATTGCTGCATTAGTTGCTGTGCTTGTTTCATACATCTTACTGTAAATGCTACCCCATTACTGCATGGAGTAATTAAATATACTTTTGTGCTTACAAACACACATTCAATTTTATGTCAGGATATAGAAAAATTCAATTATTTTCAATTTACTTTCCCCTGTCCATTTAGGATGATATTGATAGCTTTCAGATAGGCTTGCAACCAAATAAATTCTGCAACCAAATTCTCACTCATTAAAGAAACAGTTTAAGAACACTTTAGAGAAAAGCTCATCCGTTACTTGGTGAAAGTAATATCTGAACTTTATTAAGGCAGTTTCAAGATAAATCACATAGAAAATACCAAATAGTTAGTCTGATACATAAGAGATCTAGTCAAACAAATCATCAGTCACAGTCATAAAAGCTATGCACTCTTAATACAATTCTGCACATATATTTCTCAAAGAAACAGCTTCTGAGATACTAAAATAATAAATTACAGTTCAGAGGTGGATATGTCTGCAGAGGAAAATATATATCTCTTCTTACATGCGCTAGGGTGCTGAGGAAATTATTAAAATACAGGCCTTCCCCAGAAGAGATATTACTGTAACAAGTGCTAAACAGCTCAAATTTTGGGGGGCATCAAGAACTTGAAGTGCATGTTGTGCATTACAGAAAAGCTAGAGAGGCACAGTAAAGTCTAAGCAATGGTCAGAATTTGTCCCCATATTTGCAAAGATGAACTGGACCATTAGGATGTTTGAATCATTTTCAAGAATACTGACAGCTGATAATGGTGAAGTAATGATGAGCAACCTTGTGAATGCAGTTACTTTACGAGAAGATGTGTTCACACTGCCATTTTCTCCTATCACTGACTTCTTTCTGCTCATTTTGTACTCTTAATCTTAGCTAGAAAGGAGATGCCTAAAGGAAAAGACATGTCTTCAGAGGACATAATTGACAATAACTACAATATCAATTGAACAATTAAATTATTTCTCGCATTACAGTTTTCCCATTCACTTAAGAGAGGTGATGATCTTGTGTAAGGTTGTCTTACTAATTAAAATCTCAGCACAGGTAGGAAGCCTGCAAGGTTAGACATTGGCACATTGCTAGTCAGTTGTTTCTTGCAGTTGCACTGACATGTCCCTCCATATCACAACGGCAAGTCATTTTGATGGACTGGAAAACCTACTTCTGTAACCTATTTGGGAAGCTATCTCTTCCCATGTGAAGACGGTCTGTTGAATTGGGCTTCAGGCCCTGCCCCATGTGGACAAGCTGATATGAGAGCAGGGTCAAACAAAGACAAATGGCTTATGTAGACATGCCCTAGGACATAGAGCATTAGAGGTATAAGAAATGGAAAACGGGGGGTGGAATCACCAAAGAGAAATTCAAACAAATAGCAAGCACATATAGGGGGAATGTCAGAAAAGCTAAAGCACAAAATTTGCTCAGGCTTTCTAGAGACACTAAGAAAATAAAAAGGAGATTTTTGGTTATGTCCATAGCAAAAGGAAAAAGGAAACAATAGGGCCATTGTGTGGCAAATTTCTAGCAGGGGACAGAGAAAAAGCAGAAGTACCCAACACCTTCTTTGCTTCACTCTTCTCGCAAAAGGAAAAGGGTGCTTAACCTGAGTAAAATGGAGTAGTTGAAACAATAGAATAAATGCAGCACAGATAAAGTAAAGAGATAGTACAGGAATACCTGGCTAATCTAAATGAATTAAGGTCTGTAGGGCTAAACAAACTACATCCAAGAATATTAAAATAAATGGCAAAAATAATTTCAGAACTGTTGGCAATAATCTTTGAGAATTCCTGGAGAACAGGATAAATCCCAGCAGACTGGAGGAGGGCAAATGTCACAAAGGGGAAAAAGAGGACCTGAAAAATTGCCACCCACTTGGCCTAGCATGAATTCCAGGAAAGATTCTAGAACTAATCATTAACCAGAGAGTCTCCAAGCATTTAAAAGGGAATGCCATAATTGTAAAAAGTCACCATGGCTTTTTCAAAAAGAAGTCATGCCAGACCAGTCTTCTCTCTTCTTTTGATAAAACTACGAACTTGGTAAATGAAGGAAATGCTTTGGATGTAGCATATCTTGATTACAGTAAGGCCTTTGACAAGGTGCCCAACAATATTCTGGTAAATAAGCTAGTAAAATATTGGTTAGACAATCCTTCTGTTAGGTGTATTTGTAACTGGTTGACCGACTAACACCATCTTGGAGAGAAGTCACCAGTGGGATGCCACAGGCTTATGTCCAGGGCCTATTGCTGTTCAACATAGTTATCAATGACTTGGATGAAGGAGCAGAGGGCATGCTTATCAAATTTGCAGATGACACCAAATTAGGAGGATTAGCTAATAGACCAGGGGATAGGATACAAATTCAAAATGATCTTAATAGATTACAAAGTTGGGCCAAAACTAACAAAATAAATTTCAACACAGAGAAATGTGCTACACTTAGAGAGAGAAAAAAAATGAAAAGCATAGATTTAGAATGGGAGACTCCTGGCTTAATAAGACTACATGTGAAAGAGATCTAGGAGTCCTAGTAGACCACAAGTTGAACATGAGTTAATAGTGTGATTCATCAGATAAAATAGCTCATGTGCTTCTAGATTGCATCAATAGAAGTATAGTGTCTAGATCACATTTAATTATAGTGCCACTCTATTCTACTTTGGTCAGGCCTCACCTGGAATACTGCATCAATTTCTGGGCACCTTAATTCAAAAAGCATGTTAAGAAACTGGAGTGTGTCCAGAGGAGGGTGACCAAAATGGTGAACAGTCTGGAAATCATGTCCTATGAAGAGGGGCTTAGGGAGCTGGATATGTTTAGCTTGGAGAAGAGAAGGCTGAGGTGGTATGATAGCCCTGTTTAAATATTTGAAAGGATGTCATATTGAGGATGGAGGAAGCTTATTTCCTGCTTCTCCAGAGAATAGAATCCAGAGCAATGAACTCAAACTACAGTAATAGAGATTCCACCTAAACATTAGGAAGCATTTCCTGACAGTAAGAGCTGTTTGAAAGTGGAATATACTTCCTCAGTAGAGTCTCTTTCTTTGAAGATTCTTAAACAGAGGCTGGATGGCCCTCTGTTGGGACTGATTTGATTGTGTATTCCTGCATGGCAGGGGATTGGACTTGATGACACTTGAGGTCTCTTCCAACTCTTTGATCCTATGATTCTCTATCATAGAATAGGGATGGAACAGAAATTGGTCATTTATCCAAAGGGAGTCAAATCTTAATCTGTGATTCTGTGTGTATGTGTGTGCGTGCATGTTATGACACAGGCCTACATTCAACTGATAGATTAAACTGCTGAGACCCATTGCATCAGTGAGATTTGCATAAATGTTGACATACCTTTCAGCAGTCAGTTTAATAAGCTTACCCTCATTGGGACTTATAATTGGATTTAGGCCACTTGTAGTCACACCAAAACACACACACACAAACACACACACACACACAGGATATATCTTGTAGAGCTGTCTTTTTTCTTCCCTTGAAATGCAGCAGAAACCCTTCTTTTTTTCTGTGTGCTTGTGTTCTGTCTGCTAAGTGCCAGCTGTCATTGCCTGCTGGTTAATTACAATTCTGCAAATACGGGTTAGGGAAATGCCATCACTTTCCTGACTTGGCTTATGCAAAGGGGCTTTCCTTGTGTTACCCACTAACTTCTCTTCCCTGGCAGAAGCAGATAGAACAAGACTGACATTTGAAAAATTGTTGCATTTCCTTTGTCACATCTAACCTGACAACTTTCATTCCTGCTTTGTCTGCCCACCATGGACTGAGATGCATGCTTGCTTACTTCACAGGCAGCTTTCCTGTCCAACAACTGGTCTGCAAATAGCATCAGTCAACAATAAATACTGTTGAATACATCTTTCTTTAAAAGGGGTCCCTTTTGCCTTTTTTAAGTGCCATTGATGTTAGGAATATAGGATACTGCTTTGTCATGGGTCAAACTGGTAGTTCATCTAGGCCACTACTAGAATCTCTGATTAAGAGTAGCTCTTTAAGATTTTAGGCAAAATGCTTTCCTAGGAAAACAGAATCTGGAGACATTCATTCATTCACTCAAAAGTTCTGTATTTCTTCTGGCAAAAGCATCACTGCTAAGTAACAACCCCTCATTACGGAATCAACATTAATTTGAAATAGTAAAGTAATAAATATCACAAAACAATAACAAACAGCACAGATGATGACAAATAAGACAAATGGATCCAATAGGATTCCATAAAGCCTTAGAGGGTTCCTTGGTTGGTAATGCCAGTGATTCTGTCAAAGCCCTGGTCAATACATGGAGGAGGAGATCTGTCAACTAACCAGCTTAGACAGCTTCAAAACAGCTGTCAAGATGGATCTCTTCCAGAAGGCCTTCCCAGAATAGTTCAATCTAATTTCTGTACTCTCCCTACTTTATGTAACTTTATGTAATTATTTATTATTATTATTATTATTATTATTATTATTATTATTATTATTTAACCACTGCCTCTACTAGAAGATTGTTGTCATTTTAACAGGTTGAATTTTTAAACTGCATTATATTTAATCCTGTTTTAAAGGGGGGTTCAATTTATTTATTAAGAGTATTATTAGTCCTATATATAAGCTGCCTTGATTGCTGCAGCAAAAAGACATGGTATAAGAATAAAGTTTATTTATTATTTTATTTAAATTGTCCATAAAAGTTCAGGATTACAAAAAATATTTTCATTTGTCACCAAAATGCTCACCGGATAGGTAGAAGCCAAGTTCCATTGGAAAAAAACGATTCCATAGCTGTGGTGTCACCAATAAAAATGTCATATATCCAATGCAGAGCTTAAGATAAAATTTTAGGATTATAATCACTGGCTATTTTGCCTAGGGGATTTTGGGCATTGTATTCCAAACATTACTATTTTGTGTTCTCTTCCAGTTGCTAGTTCCCTCATCACTGAAGACAGGGTTTCTGGTGCAAATTTCAGTCAATGGGGAAGATTTATCAGGAATCAGGCTTTCCTTGAGATACTCAGGTCCTGAATTGCATAAAACTTTATTGAAGGGGAGAAAACATATACATTTGATGTAAAGAACATGATTTAAAAAAGAAAAAAGAAAAAAAAGAAGAAGTCAGATGTGGGAGAAAGTAAAATTGACAAATTAAGCCATCAAAGCAGGAAATTTTGATTACTTAACTCCTAACAGATTGTCTTTAATTGTCATTCTAATTCTATGATGCTTGTGGTACAGCATCTGGGTTGCAGACTTTTGTCTTCTGACACGTTCCTCAGTTTTAATGCCTCCATGACAGATATAACATGATTCTCTCCATGAGAGGATTATTTTTATCTAGTGAATCTGGCCAGTGCAGGAGGCTGAAACTCTTATTTTAATAATAAATTCTTCAAATTTCTCCATAAATTTGATTTAAACAATTTGAGATCTGAAAAAAATATATAAATGGGAATGCAGAAGAAAACAAATTGGCAGATTCACTCTTGGCTACTTTGAGAGGCCTAAAACCAATATCTTATTCAAAAACTGAGTTGAACTGGTTAGATTTGTATAATTGTTGATTTATATAATTCCCATTGTGTTTCTGCTAGCTGTAACTAGCAATTTGCTTCAGTCCATAAAGTCCGATCTTTGTCTCAAGGACAGATTTGAAGCCCTTTATGTCTCATGCATAAAACAGCTGTCATTCTTAAAGTCCTGTTCCTTTTAACATTCCTCCAGAGGTTTTCGATATTATAGCAAGAAGGCATGCTGTTTTTCTCCCTGTTGTCTCTGTTGCAATATTCCACAGGGATGTAGAATCGGAAGGATGTAGAAGCCTATTGCTCTATCCAGAGTCTGCTGTTCCAGCTTCTCTTTCAGATGTTGAAGGAGCACAGTCAGAGAGGTCACCCAGTCTCTCCACTTCATTCAAGACTCTGGAGCCAATTGACACAATTGTACATCTCCTTTTCATTTGATTTTGCTCTGTACCCTCTTAAAGCCACTAGGACCTTTTCATTCTTTGTAGATGCTCCATTATACACTCTCTTCCCACACTCAGTGCCAGCCTGTGAGTAAACATCATTCACATCATGCCTCTTCCTTCTGCTTCCTGTTCCTATTAGTGCATTGGTGTCTGTTGCCTTTCAAGAAGAGCACACTTTTGCCCACCCAAGGTCAGTATGTGCTCTCCCTCCAGTCATTCCAAAATCATGGGGTTCTCACAACACAGCCTTTTGATACATGCAAAAGTCTTTCTATTCTTTTTCCTTCCTTCCTTATTCTCCAAACTGGGCCTGATCTTGTTGCTATGGTAACTCCGGACCTGCAAGCCAACCATGTTTTACTTAATGCACCCTGCTTGTAGAGGCTGCTTTAAAAAATCTGTACAAGGTTTGGGCCTGATTCTGACTCTTTAAGGGGGTGGAATGGAGGGTGATGAATTAAAGAGAAAGATGTTCTACATAAAGGGGAAAAAAGAGAACAATCGGTAGGAAATGAGTCTGTGGTTCCAGCAAGTGGCACAAAAAGAATTGCAGCGATTGGTATGATACCTGCAGAGCTGTCAATCGTAAGCTCTCAGCTCAGGGAAACTCACCCAGAGAGGAGAAAAATCTCTCAGAGATTTAAAGATCCCATTGAAATTCACACAGTGAATCACGCTTCTCCCACAAAGGCCACTTAAGCTGAGACAGTGAATGAACACAAGTCCCTCTAACAAGGCAGTCCTGACAGGTTTGGTATTTTCTTTGAATCTTACTGCTGTGCCTATGGAAGAGTGGTGGTGGAGTTGCTATTGAATGGTCATATATGATTTTTAAAAAGAAAGAGATGAAGAAGCTCTTCAAAATTCTTTCTCTCTCTGTTCAAACCCTTGGCAGGCAGTCACAGCCATCTTCAACAAATCTTAGGGATTGTTTCTCTCTGTTTCTGTCTCTCATTCACTTTGCCTCCTCACACCAATTTGTTTGCTATTGGGCTGTCTAGCAAACATTCCCAACTAAGAAATGAAACTAATCCTGAGGTTACAGAATAGACAGCTTTTTAAAAAATAATAAAAATCTCTTGTCTGTCTTGACAGGCGAAAACATATTTCTATACTGAACTTCGTTTTCTCAAAAATCATAGAATAATGGAATCAAAAAGTTGAAGAGATCGTGAGGGTCATTCAGTCCAACCCCCTACCGGTCAGGAATACATAAAGCATTCCCAACAGATGGCCATACAGCTTCTGTTTAAAAATCTCCTAAGAAGAAGACTCAAGAGGTGGTGTATTCCACTGTCACATAGCTCTTCATCAGGAAATTCTCCCTAATGTGGAGTCAAAGGCTTTCATGGCCGGCATCCATAGTTTTTATGTGGAGCTTTCAGGCTATGTGGCCATGTTCTGGAAGAGTTCCTTTCTGAGGCTGGCATCTTCAGAGAGTTTTCTCTCTCATAGCAGGGCACCTTCCATCCTGTTGTAGATGCAGTTGGCCTGTGGTGATTTGAAGATCCTTTTTGCTCTGAGAAATTGTGGTATGGTGTCTGTGGCTCTGCAGCGTAGTAGGAAAGTTAGTGAGCAGAGTAGATGTGTTTTCCTGGTCCAGAGTTTTTCCAGTCTCCTGGTGTCTTGGAACAGTTTCTCCCATAGAGATATCCAATGTGGAGTCGAAGGCTTTCATGGCCGGCATCCATAGTTTTTTTTGTGGAGCTTTCGGGCTATGTGCTCATGTTCTGGAAGAGTTCCTTTCTGACATTTTGCCAGCATCTGTGGCTGGCATCTTCAGAGAACTTCCTAATGTTGAGGAGGATTCTCTTTTCCTGTAGTTTTCATCAATTGCTTCTTGTCCTAGTCTTTGAAGCAGCAGGAGAAAAAACGTGGCCCACCCATGATATGACATCCTTTAAATATTTGAACATTGCTATCATGTCACCCCTTAACCTTCTCTTCTTCAGACTAAACATACACAGCCCCTAAGCTGCTCCTCATAGGGCTCAGGTTCTAGATGTTTCTCCATTTTGTTTGCCCTCCTCTGGACATGCTCCAGATAGACAGAGTCCATCCCATTTCCCTAACATTCTTTCAATATTGTCTGCAAACAGAAATATGAGGCTGAGAAAGAGTGGTAGATGGTGACATTCACATAAGTGAAACAGTGAATATGTTCGGGGTTTTAACAGTAATCCAGGATGCAAACCCTTGCCCCAGAATGGCTATGCAAGCAGGAGCAGACCTGTTGTCAAATGGCTTGGGTCTTTCCAGAGGCACAAGGCAAGCTTGGCCCTAGACCTGCTATGAAACAACTTTCCACCCTCTTCATATCAGACTATGGATATCAGACCACTGAATTCTATCATTACATTTAGGGAAACTTAAATGATAGAAAATTTTGGGTCAGTTGGAGCTAAGCAAGAGAAGAACATTTCAACTTTTTGCTTTAAAAATAGTCAAAAATGTTGAAAGTGTTGAAAAAGCCTGAGAGTGTTGAAAAAGACTGCGATAAGACTGCTAGAATCTTTGCAGTTTGGGCTTATTTTACACAAATGCATACATAGCTGTTTTGTACAGAAAACAGCTTTTTCTATACAGAAATACAGTGGTCCCCCGGGTTACGAAGGTAATCCGTTCCGGATTACCTTTCGTAACCCGGAAGTCTTCGTTTCCTGGGGGACCGCATTAGGAAATGGACCGCGCGGTCGATTTAAAGGGGCCGCGTGGTTTTTCTCCTTCGCATCCCGAGGGATCCTTCGCATCCCGGGGGATGTTTTTTGGTCCCGCCTGTTTCGGGTCCCGGGGATTTCGTTCCCCGGGGGATTCGTAAACCGGGGGACCACTGTACTATTTTCTATGCATATATATATATATATATATTGAGCAGAAAATGCTCTTTCCTGTGTAGAACATGCTATATTCTGTGCAAAAAGAAGAAAGTTGACAAAATTACTCATTACTTCCATCAAGACAATAATTACTGAAGAACTGCATCCCTCTGACTGCTGACTTGTACCATCCTATTTAGAATTATTTATACAAACTGGCAATAGCTTTCCATCATCTCCAAGAGAAGTCCTCCCAGCCGGGTAGGATAGGAGCACCTGTTATCAGCTTCAGCTGATATGCCAGGTGTGCCCTTTCCTGGAAGTAAGGGATCTAGAAACTGTAGGACATGCACTGGTAACCTCACAACTCGATTTCTGCAATGCACTCTGCGTGGGTAAAAAGAAGAACCCTTGAAAGATGAGTGAGCTTCTCACTTTACAACCTTTCATCCTTGACATTTACTACCCCCCTCCCACTGAGGCCAGTATGCAAAACAAAACAAACAAACAAACAAACAAAAAACAATTACACACTCCGCTCTCTTACTCTACGGCAAACATTGCAGTATATAAGCTCTCCATCTCTACACATTCCCCCATTTCATATTGCAACATAATTGCAATATGTAGTGTATATATGCAGTGCAATATGCAGGGAAGGCAAGAAAAGACTAGTTTGCTGCCAGATTGGAAGAGAATCCATTATGTTCTATGCATGCATTAGAACAAAGTGACCTTCTGAAATAAAAACTGAGACAACCAAAGGACAACTTAACAACCCTTCCAAACCAATATCATTTTCTTCAATGAAGCTCTTAGTATTCTTTACACTTGTCTTTGTCTCATAGCCTCATTGGCTCTGTCACTCCCTATACACCAGGAAAAGCATTTGTTACCTAGTTCCTGTCCTTCTCTGGTAAATTAATATTTTTGTTCTAATTTTTGTCATAGGAAGATTTTATATATATATATTTTTAAAAATTGAGAGTTACTATAGCCAACATTCATTTACTCTTCTACTGTAGCTTGTATTTTTGCTACAAGTGAGAAGCCACTGGTGAAATAGTCCTAGTTTAATACAGCAGTCTACACAAGTGTAGTCTTCTTAACAGATGCTGTGTAGCAGAGGTTTACAATCTGAACATAAGCTGAGTGGCAACTCTTGTCAGCTTTAAACCACGTGGGCAGGGTGCCCATGCTCATATCTAAACATAGCTGAGGAAAGAAATTACAAAATGTTGAAGGATTGCGCTGGGGTTGCATTTAACGTCACTTTTTGGAGCCTGTCTTTGGCATCTGCTTGAGGGAAATCTACAAGTACTGATTAAAAGCAGACCAACAACAAACAGGGGATTAAAATCCTACCAAAGTACTTGACGCATTGTCAAAAAATGAATTCAGTAAAGAAATGGGCAGTGGAATGTGTTGTTAAATACTACCACCCCACTTTGTTATTGATTTTTGGGTCGTACAGACCACCCATAAGGGGTGGCCTACAGCCTCCTCTTTCTTTGCCAGATCAGGGCCATGGCAACCACATGCCATGACCCCAGTCTGGCCTTTCTGTGCTGCAAAAAGGGCACCATAGCCTCTGGCGCCATGGCTTTTCTGTGCTCCTTTGGTGCTGCATCATCTACATGCAGTGCCAGAGGAGCACCATAATGCCACTTGCTGTGTAGTGCATCACAAGGTGTCACGCCAACATGGGGACAGAGTTGGGGCATGTGTTGTGTGGATGCCACACCCCCACTTCACCCTGATGCCAGCTTTTATGACCTGTCTATAAGGCCCCTTTGTTATGTATGAACTCTGCTTGCCTCAGAGTGTTTGAAGAATTTTTGAAAAATTCAGTATAAACTGCCCTGATCTGCGATTTTCAGACATTTAGTTGCAATTCTTGGTCACATCAGAATGCATTTATATATATATATATATATATATATATAGAGAGAGAGAGAGAGAGAGAGAGAGAGACAGGTTGGTATAGTGACTTCAGGCATCAGATTTTGGATGTCATATAAGGGTGGGAAAGTGTTAAATGTTTATTTTGTTGCTATATTTTTCCTGTGAGGGATAGGAATAGCTATTTGTGGGAGTTTCCCCCCCTCCCCACTTGGACACCAGGATAACTTCCTGGGCTTTGAGGACAAACCATTTGACATGGGTGCATTGCAAGGCAGGGGAGAGTGACATTTGCTGTCTTGATTTAAGCAGCAAAATGTCTTCAGTTCAGGCTGCTTAATCCAAGAGCATTTACTTTTAGGAATACATATGTATCTGTAAACTTCATGTTGATTGTTTTTAAAATACACAAATAGCAATGGGGTCTTGATATCTGCTGGGGCTTGGTCCCAGGACCCCCTTGTGGATACCGCGGGTGCTCAAATCTCATTATGTACAAAGAGTTAATAAAGTGGTCTCCCTTACATAAAATGGCAAAATCAATGTTTGCTTTTTGGACATTTTAAAAATTATATCTCCAAGCCATGGTTGTTTGAGTCTGTGGATTCAAAAATCTGTTGATAAAGAAAGCCAACTATAATTTTTAAAAAGAACATGTAGGTGGTAATGTGTAAAGAGACAGAAATCCAGTGGCTACCATTCTCTTAGGCTCATATAGGTGTAAACTGGACTCTTATTAGTTACTTTGGAGGTGTGTATTCTCTTCCATCATCCAAAATGGCCAAAAAAATTTGTTGGACCAGCTGTTGCATTCTGCCTCCCTCCCCCAATACACACATTCTATAGCTTGTGGAGAGCTGGTGCAGGGGGATCAGAGAAGCATCTGAGTTTTAAGCTTATCATTTCCAGCCCAATCCAAGGATAGGAGGAGAATGGGTGTTATCACATGGATTTTTCTGCTGATGCTGCTGGGAGTCCCCAAGCTGTTCCCCAATTGTGCTTTGGCCACCAGTTTTGAGCTTTTGTTCTTCAAAATTGGCATCATAGCACAGCTGGGAACGGCTTGGGGACTCCTGGCAGCATCAGTAGCAAAATCCATGCGATAACACCTGTTTCATCCATTTCCATCCTGTTCCATTTTGATCTCAGCCCATGCCCAAATGAGGCTGGAAATGGCATCTGATAAGTATATACTCTACTATAAGTCGACCTCATGTATAAGTCGAGGGCAAGTTTTTGGGCCAAAATTATGACTTTTGATATGACCCGTGAATAAGTCGAGGGTAAAATTTAGCACCATGTAACAAAGGATGTAAAGGATGAAGCAAAGGAAAACGATGCTAAAGATCTTCAAAAAATTTGACAGGCATAACTCTTTGTGCTCACCCTAAAGGCTGGATGGATGAGATTGTAGAGGGGGTTGATGCCTCTTTTTGGTGCTCCAAGAAGAGATTACGCTCTCACCTTTCATCAGAGCATGATTCCTTTTTTTGATAAGAGTTAAAGTACAGTACTTCCATTGACCCATGGATAAGTTGAGCCAGGTTTTGGGGGCTGATTTTTTGACTAAAATGTCTAGATTTATACATGAGTATATACAGTATATGTCCCCATAGCCAGATCCAGAATGATTACAAAATTTATTGAAACCTCCAAAGGAGTTGTAATATAATCATTCTGCAGGGCACAGTTAGATGTTTCTCCAGTACCCCCCCCACACACACACACACTCTCTACCAGCCATAAAGTGGCTGAGGGGTTACGGCAGCTAAATGGTGAGTCCAAAGTGTGTTGAGAGGGAAGTGTAGCCTAGTTCTGCATGCAAAACTATTACGCTATGTACTACAAGATATCATCCTGAATCTCCTATCACTCTCCTGCCTTCCATAATGTGTACTCATAGTTCATTTGACATCTGCCTACTTGTGTATTCAGGATCGAACATTTTCATTTACTATAAATTTGTCAAGGCCATTAAAACTGAAATAAAAATCTAGCTACTCCTAACTTTTTCTCTGTCCTGAACTATTATCTTTAAAATCAGTTGGGAGGTATAGGTAATTGAAAGCAGAGTTTGACATTCCTGATGTACAGATATCTATATAGATGTAGATCTATTGATGTCCAACCCCTTCAGAATTATAACATGCATTAGGAGAAAAGCACACAGACTATTTATAAAATCTGTTGCCATCACATAGATACATACTGTGGCTCAAGTTGAATAGGGGACTGAAGACGGGCAAAATGTTTAACAGGGAAGATTCTTTGTATTGTATCTGTCATAATGCGTTATCATTACATTTGTCAACATTATATTTGTCACAGTGTATCACAATGCCTTTCCATTAATTGATGTCAGTGCATAGGAAATAGTGGGTTGCCTGTCTCAAAACAGATACAACAGCTGTTTGTGTGTGGGGTGGGGGAAACCTTCGTGAAAACAGCAAAAATAATAAAGGAATTCAATATATGTTCATAAGGAAAAACAGGCAAAAGTGTTTTTGTTTTCTTAGTTTAGGAAAGAAAACATGATAAAATAGGAATTTATAAAATTAGTAATGGTACATTGAGATCAAACACAGGTAATTCCCCTGTCTCCCATCACACAGGACTTTGAGATAGCACAGTTACTGGCAACCATAAGTTCTGAATGGACAAAATAAAGTGCTATTTCACACAAAGTGGACTTAATGTAAGGAATTGATTGTCAAAGGATGTCATGATAGCCACAAACTTGGATGGCTTTAAAAGTAGATTAGTGAAATCTGTGGAAGATAAATCAATCAACAGTATTAGCCATAACTGATAATTGGATTCTTCTTAAACTTCTGAATATCTGATACTGGAAATAGAACAGAAGAAGGCTATTTAAACCCTTTAAACCTTGCTTGTGGCTTTCTCAGAGATATGCGATTATAAGGAGAAACATGCTGGGTCAAGATTAAGGATGTAATTCTTTACTAAGTTTTCTGTTGAAGGAATTTTACCATTTTGTTTATCCTGCTGCACGAAACCCTTTGAAAACCACAATTATAAGCCCATTCACAATGGAAGACTTGTTCTGCGCAAAAGTCACACATAGTTGATTTGTACAGAAACAGCAATTTCAGTGCAGAAAACAGCATTTTCTAGGTAGCAATGTTATTTTCTGTACAGAAAATACTATTACAAAGAAAATGTTGTTTTCTATACAAAACAACCATGTGCAAATTTTTACAAAGAATACACCCTCAATTACAGCAATTCTGTGCAGAAAGCAGTGCTTTCTGTACAGAAAATAATATTACTGAATAGAATTTTTTTTTCTGTCCAGAAAATGCTATTTGTATGTCAAACAATAATGTGCAAATTCTGTGCATGAGCTGTGAAGATTCTCATCACACCAGGATTTCTCAAAAATTAAAAAAAAATACTTTGCAAATATTTTTAATATCAAGTTCATCCCTCATCAAAATTAAGCTCTACCCAGTCCAACATGCTCTTTCTGGGGGGGAAATGAGAGTGGGGAGGGGACCCAGGAGGGAATTCCACAGTTTAGGAGCAACCACCAAGAAGGCTGTGTCCTATGTACTCACTAACCATGCTTACAACAATAGTGGGATCAAGGAAAAGCCCTCTAAAACTCTGCCAGGCCCGTATTTCAAGAGATGTCATTCAGATACTGTCAAATGTTTCTTTATTTATTTATAATGTTTCTATCCCTTCATTGAAAAAGACTCCCAGAGCAGCTGACAAACTATTAATTACAGTTTCCTGCCGTTTGGCTTGCAATATAAATAAGACATGACATACAAGCAAAAGGGGGTGGCGGTGGGGGAAAGGATTAAGTCCATCAGATACTGCCTCCTCTCTCCCTCCGAGGCCAGATCAGCGGCAATCGAGATGGAGGGAGGGCCTTTCAAATTTATAAACTTTCCCCATGCCAGTGACAGACAGAGGATATTGGACTGAGATAGATCTTCAGCCAAATTCAGAAGGGTTCTCCTTATGTTACTGTGCTGATTTAAAAGTGGTGTTGTAATGTCTTGCTAAACATTGTGGTGTTATGCAGATGTATCATACATAATGGAATTAAAAAAAAATCTTATCAAAGAGGGCAGCAACAATATGGCATTATAGCACATGTCTGCTTTGCCATAGCCAGTGTCTCATTCATTTCAAGGCTGAAAATGGCTGCAGAGAAATAAAACTTGGAATTGCTATGTTTCATCTTCTTTCTTTTTTCCAAACTCTAACAAGACAAGACACAGTTAAAGTTGAACTGCTGCCTAAAAACAATCTCACTGATCCTTGAAAGCTTCCTCCCAAGAGTATTGTTATATTTGTAACGAGTTACCACCAACCAAGGTGTCATATCAGTAAGTGCTGCTGAGTAAGGCATGTTGTTAAATCTGTAGAGTGCCTCTGTCTCAACATATCAGCAATGTCCCCTGCTATGAGCCTCTGTCATAGAGTTAGACTGTGCTTGCATACTTAATGGTTCTGAACAGGAGTAACCCCTTCCCTTGAATTGTGACAAATGGGGAAGTTGTAATGATCCCCCTCCTGATTCCATCAGTAATACTTTGAACAATCATGCACAACAATGAAGCCCTTTCTGCTTTTTCACTAACAAATGCATATTTACAAATATGGCTATACAACACTGCATATTCCTATACATATGATATGCTGAGGAATTTCCAGTCACATTTATATTTTGCACTGTAAAGTGATTTCTTGAGTATTTCTTCACATTTTAGCAATGCTTCCATATCTAAAACAAAAAGGGAAAGAATTTTTTATTCGTTTTTTAAAATAATCTTTACAACTGTCCTATGGTAAGACAGATAAGAGAGCACACAAATTCACTTACTAATATTACAGATATGAATATACCATTTAATATACCAATTATAGTGTGTTGTTGTTGTTTTTGTTGTTGTTGTTGTTATATAGGTATAGCAATATACCAGTTCTCACCCAAGTTACATACATAACAAAAGAACCTACCTTTGACAACTCTCTTCAAGAAAACTAAGGTCCAAAACACACTGAAGAAATAATTCAGTTTTAGATCATTTTAACTGGTTAAGTGCTAGGGAATTGTAGTTTATTGTGGCATCAGAGTTCTCTGACAGAGAAGGCTATATGTCTCACAAAACTACAGTTCCTAGAATTCCCTAGCATTGAGCCTTGGCAGTTAAAGTGTTCTCAAATTGCCTTATTTCTGCAGTATGTTTTGGACCTAAATCTGGGGCAAACAGAATGTATTGCTTTGATTACTCAAGCCTAACAGACCAGCTGCTTGACAGAGTTGTATCAGTTTTCACAACTTTTGGAAGGTTTATGGTCAGGGTCAAAATTTACATTTTTCTCTGCCTCATAACATTCTGAACCTATCCCAACAACTACGGTGCTCCCTTGCCTTACACGGGGGATCTGTTCTGGACCCCCACCAGATAAGGCAAACACTGTGTATGCTTGAGCCCCATTGAAAACAATGGGCTCGTGCATGCAATGTGGCATGGCATGGGTGCCATGGGTGCATGTGCCATTGCCTGTTCTATTGCTTTTTTTCACCATAAGCTGAAAGCTGCGTATGGTGCACCCATGTATGAGACGGGTGCAATGTATATGATTGTGCTTAAATACCTGTGGTTTGAAAACTGGATTCCATGAATGAATTTGAAGAAGTGGATTGAAATCCATCAAAGCCTCTAAAATAAATTAATCTTAGAAGCATCTCTAGGTTCTTTCCCTAACCCTTTTCTTTTATACTGAAACAGAGGACTGTGGTTATGTCTCTGGAAACTGTTATAGATGGTGAGGCTTAGAAAGACTGGCTTACCTTAGGCTCTCAAACTCTGGATCTGTACAAGGGGATTCCTTGTTTATAGTTCAGTTTTCAGCCATTCAGCTATGCAAGGACCTAATTCAGAGGCAAGAATTTATCTATCAGACCTAGAACTAGCTACTGCTAGATACTGCTGTATCACACTAGGGGGTGAATAGGATTTAAATGAGAGTTAAACGAGAATTAAAAAGGAAATGCCCTATGTTTATCACAGGACATTTCCTGTTTAACTCTCATTTAACTCTCGTTTAAATCTTGTTTTCCCCCTAGTGTGATAAAGCAGATGTCTTCCATCTATTTTTTTCCCTCTTCCTCTTACAACTCCTCTCTCGTGCCATAATTAAATACTGGTGGCACTTGTTAAACCTCAGTTACCCATCATGTAACATGTCTAAACTGGAATACTGTGATTTAATTGATATCTACAATTAACATGACAAATGCAATTACTTGGGCAATATGTAAGTAACAAAACATAAAATCTGGGGGAGTTTTACATCTTTGCAGTACAGGAACTAGAAGTGGCACATATCTAACAAGGAGACTCACTAAGAGCCCAGACTGTAAAACCACCCCATCTTGTCACAAGATAGTACATTTTAGAATTAGGTTTAATCTAACCTTGGTCAAATTCTGCCTCTTGATGTGTGCTCCGTAGGATCAAAGTAGATAGATGTGTTCCATACAGACAATGGAAGATTTAGGTTTCTATTTCCCCCCCCCCTTTAGCATTTTTTTTTTGCATGCTTTTAAAGATATTCTAGTAATCTTTATCATTTTAGAATGATATCTTGGCCACAGCATTGCTTTGATTTGTGTGATTGTACTTCATAACAAAAAATATGTTCTATTTACAGTAAAATGTAGACATTCTTCAGTGGAATAATTTGTTCAGTATGCTTTTAGGCTATATTTTATGCTGGCAGATTTCTTTTTAGAAAGAAGACAAGACAGAGACCCAGAGCACCCTCTCTCAGGCGTCTCAATTTCTATTTTGATGTTTATATTTCATGTGTATTTCCTCTTGTAGTTTAATGTCTGCACAGAAGGCAAATAGAAAAACTAATATGATCTGACTAATCCACTACTTTAATCAGAGGTGGGCCTGTGTAGTGTAGTGGTTCAAATGTTGGAAGGGTCCTTGGGAGATCAAGGTCTCTTAGCCTAACCTATCTCACACTGGGTTGAAGGAGGGATGAAAAAGAGCAGAGCTGTGTGAGTTCATTGAAGTCAAGGAAGGATATAAATAAATAAATAAATAAATAACAGATAAATGGTACAGACTTCTTTATAAAATAAAAACAAACAAACCAATGAGCCTTTCTTGAGGTGGCATAGAATTGGATGATGGAAATACAAACTGTGAAAAGAGAAGGTATATTTTGTTGTGTTTTGTTTTGCTATCACACAAGGACTGCAGTTGTTTTAGTTCTTTAGCCATGCACTTCAAAAGCAGATTGCCTCATAAAAGATTGCCATGCAAGGTTTTTTTTTTCCCCTAACATAGGAGATGGGGAAAGGCTTCAGCACAACAGTTCCTGGTAAGTTCCTGTTAAGGATGGTTACACTTACTCTAAAAGAGAAGTGGTCAGTTGTGGCCCTCTGGGTGTTTTTTTTTTTTTTTTTTTTTTTTTTGGACTATGACTCCCATGATCTCTTATGCTGGCTAGGACTAATGTGAAGTTGCAACCCATTAACAGCTGAAAGACTATGCATCTTTTGCAAAGCTATGATGGATCAAATATTTTACACAGTCATCTTGGCTACAATGCCACACTCTAAAGCAAGAGAACTCAAATTAAGTTGGGTCCAAGGGTGGTACTTGATGGTAGGTAAGTAGATTTTTGCCATTGCCACTTGAGGCAGCTATGCATATTAAGCAGTTGTGGTGGTGAATGTCTTTCTGGGTGGCAGATGAGGGTGGCCACATCTCCTGATTCACTTTTAGCTATTTTGCTCACCATGACTATGGACAGGGCTTGTCTTGTGCTTCTTCTTTTGTCAGTTGTTCCTGCTTCCTGCCTCTGTTGAACGATGTTGAGCTTTCCACATTTTTATTTTTCCTTTCTGTTTGTCTTGTTCACATTTTTACAGCTTTTCTCTCCCATTTTATGTGCTCTCTTGGGAGTAACTGTGTTCCTTATTCAGCTCAAAGAAACTGAAAGGGCGGGGGTGGAGAAATGAAGGATAACTGAGCAAAGGAAAGAAACCTTGATGAAAAGCTAATTTCAGAAATGCTGAGGTACCAAATGCTCCTTATCTATATAGAGGGAGATGAGGAGTCTGGGAAGCTACCATTATTGAGGGAGATTAGCATTTCATAGTGCTGTTCTTCCTTACATGGCAAAGCTGACAGGACAGTCATGAGAATCACACCTGGCAGCTCCTAGGCTCCATCCCCTTTGAAATGTTCATGTGCCTTTTGTAAGAGTCTTTAGTAAATTGCCTTGCATTCCATCTGGGCAAGATGGCAACAGCTGTCCAAACTGGGAGATTAAGCATGGCTGTCAGTAGCTCACCTCCTGAGCTACTTTTATCCATATTAACCTATCCAATTCCCTCTCTGCTTGAAGTCTTTCAACTATTCAGCAGGAACTTTCTACTCCCCCCCTTCACAATTAGACCCTGGGGCAACCTAGCTTTGCCATTTTTAAAAAAAGAAAAGAAAAGAAAAGTGTTCCCTGACTATCTGCAGTTTGTCAGGTAGAAATTTAGCACAGGAAAGTTGTGAGGGTTTTTTGTTTATAGTTTTTGTGGGTTTTTCAGGCTATGTGGCTGTGTTCTGGAAGAATTTATTCCTGATTTTTCACCTGCATCTGTGGCTGGCATCTTTCATGGATGCTGGACATGAAAGCCTTAGTTTTTGTTTGTTTCTTATCATTAATATAATTGTTAGCAAAATCTTTACCTGGCGAATTTCTTTCCCTCGCTATCCCATGTACATCTGGCATTTAACTCAATCACAGAACCGCAGTTACACATTACTTTGTGATAGAGCTTGCTGTCATTTTGAATTTGTCCATATGTGGAGGGTTATACAGACATCAGACTTAAATTTAGCCTCTTCACAGACTGTAATTTTGATGGCAGCTCTCCCCCCCCTTTTTTTTATGGAACTTCATGATTAATGTATCTGACATTTGATTCTTCTCTAAGAAAAGTAAAGCATCTTCATTAGTTTTACTGTCATCCACATCTTAACCTTTCCCAACTATAGGTGAGTTGTTGTTTTAGAAGCACAAATAATATATGATGCATCATTCCAATGTAGGAATTTAGGGAATGTGACTGACAGGATGGCCATAGACAGAAAACAAAGTTCATAGATACTAGCATGGTCTTTGCATAAGGTGTCTGGTAAAATATAGTAGAGGTCGACTAGAATACATTGCATGCTGTCTTTCTCTGCTATTGTAACTGAAAGGCATTCACTCTCTCCTGTCAATATTGTTTGTCATTATTGGCAGGACTTGTTAAAGGTGTAGCCTCTCTAATTGAGAGTACTGGGAAGTCTTGCACTTTGCCAAACCAAGGAGTTAAATGCTTGGCATATCCAGAGTGAGAGCTAAGGGAGAGAAGCAACACAGAGGAAGGCCAGAATGTCTGGTCTCCAAGGTGCTTGAATTTAAATGCGGTTGGAAGATTATTCCTGGAGCCCCTGATGTACTACAGATTCAACAGTGACTGCTGATACAGAATAGACAAGTCAAAGGTCTAAGCCCTTCCAAACTCCAGAGTAACCTTTTAACCACACATTTGAATGAGATTGTGTCTACAATGTCAATTTAATCAAACCTGGTTTGAAGAGGGGGAGGATTACTGCTAAGAATGGCTCCAACAGCTACACAGAATAAGCTGTTAACATTAAGTCGGTGAGCAGACACACTTTTCTGACGACACTGCAATGAACTGTGTTCTATAATCCATCTCTATGTAGGATGGGACATATAAAATGATCAAGATATCCTCCCCACTGATGAAAGGTTACAATGCTTGGGTCTGTTTAGTGTAGAGAAAATTGTGAGTTAAGGGAAATATGATATGTCTCAAATATCCATGATGTACAGAATAGAGAGAACCTTCTATCTTTCACTTATAATGCTAGAATCTAGTATCATCAATTGAAGATGAATGTGGATGATTCAGGAAAGATAAAAGGAAACATTTCTTCACATGTGTCATGGGTTTGCAGCCACAAGATGGAGTGATGGTTGCCAATTTGGATGGCTTTATAAGGAGAAAATTTCATGGATTTAGGTTCATTAGTGGCTTTTTGTCAGGACAGTAATTTATCACTTTTGGTATCAGAGGCTATTGTTGTATGCCTTCAAGTCAACCCTAAGGTGAACCTATCACAGATTTTTTTTTGACGAGTTTTATTTAGATGGGAATTGCTATTGCCTTCTTCTTAGGCTGAAAGACAGCCTTGTTTGAGGTCACACAGTAGGATTGCATGGCCAAACTGGAGTTTGAACCCTCTTGAAATCATAGTCCCACATTCAAACCACTACATCATGTTGGCTCTCCTCAGAAGCAGTGTACCTCTTTATATCAATTTCTGGTGGATACTCATATTATGCTATTGGTTCCTTATAAGCAATAGGTTTGCTTAAGGTCAATGGAATTTACAGTGCTAACAGAACACTGGACTGCATAGATCTTTAATCTGATCCAGCCTGGCTCTTTAAATATGAGTTAATACAATAAATGCAAATACCAGTGCATTAGAATTTTCAGTGAATAAACTTATTACTTGGAAAAAAATGTTGCTTTTTTAAAGATCCCTTATCTGCATTTTTAACTGATATAATCCAATAGTCTACTCTGTTTTTTCATAATGTAGATAATATCTTGAGGCAACTCTTACTTAACATGTAAGCTTCTTGCTTTACATATAGACTTCCTACATTGACTCTCGGTCTCTAGTAGCAAACAGCTGCTTCTCATGTCTCTTTTGTAGATTGTGTAGGTCAGGTTTCACCTTAAATAATCTGATCTGATATATTTCTCTGTACAGGTGATGTTAGTACAAACTGTAGCTCGGGTAGACTTTTGTTATGTGGTTGAATGGAAGGCTCAGTAAAATCCATAGGCCTAAGCACTGCCTTCTCTCATCTCTTTCCCTCCTATGCCCTACCTCCAGACATGAACTCCAATCAATATCTGGATTCCTGCTCCATGTCCTGCTACCAGTAGAAGTTTTATAAATAGCCACTAGAGGCACAACCTTTTCCATCATGGCTCCAGTCCTTGCCCTGACAGTCTCACCTGTACCCATAACTATTAATATAGTACCACACCAACAGTTATTACCAAAAGTATTTGGGTAGACTTGTGTGTGTGGTCTGTTTGCAGTGCTGCTGTTGGGTGCCACCTCACTGTTCCTGGCTTTATTGATGGTGTGATGATGTTCTTATTATTTTTATTAGTTACTTGTATTTCTAGATACCTATGTTTATGTTCTTGCTTTAGGACAGAAAATTGGGCATAAATATTTTAAATAAATGAATAATCACTGGAATCACTTATGTACTAGAGAAAATGCACCAGCTGCCATATAAAGGTCCTGTGTTTAACTGATTCATTATGAATTGGAAAATCAAAGAACAGACAAGTGATGAAGTAACCTCTTTTAAACAACTAGTATATTCTAAAGAATTCTACCTTGCTTTGTGTTTGCTCTCCCAGTAATGATGTAGACAAAAGGAACTAGTCGGTTCAGGGGGAAATTAAATGAGAACTGTTTTGTGAATGATCCAAATAGGGGCAAAGAAAGAGAGAACAAATATGTTTGAGAACCCAAAGGTTACTGGATATATTGCAATGGATAATGGACTAGCTGGTTTGTGTGGAATATGAACTAAGTTCATGTATGTAGTTGCCAACTCTTGACACAAGAAAAACTGCACTGTTCTGAAAGTTATAGTGCACTGCAAGTGCATTTTGTATTCTTTCAATGGGGAAGGAAAGAATATTTGAAAATATTCAGAAAAAAATATAAACATGTTTCTCAAGTGTCAGGAGAATTCTGGACTGACGAGAATTTTCATGTTTGTTTGTTTTAAATGAGAAACAATATTCACTATGCAGAAAACAATATTTATGCAACAAAAATGCTGTTTCCTGCACACACAAAAATGCATGCAAAATTTGTGCAATGCAAGTCCTTATTTGTCAATAGTCTTTGGAAACTTTAACCCTTAGGCTGCATCCACACTACATAAATAATCCCGTCTGACACCACTTTAACTGCCATGACTCAATGCTATGGAATTCTGGGAATTGTAATTTGTTGTGGCACCAGAACTGTCTGACAGAAAGTTCTAGTGCTAGTTCTAGGTATGAGTTGGGAAAATCCTTGGCAGAAACTCAGAATTCTCTCTCCAATTGACAATAATAAACTTGTTGGATGTATGAAGTGACTCAGTATAGAGCAGCTTCCTATAGTATGGATACTGCACACTCGTACATTTTCTATAATAATAAAAGTTGTTGGAGGCTTCTGTAATTGTCTTACAATCATTTGCAATTTTCTGAAATTGTGAAGTTCCTTTCATAACGAAATACAGAAGTTCTTGAGAGAGCTTAACCATTAAAGAGTAAGAGCCTCTGATCCTTAGGAAGGCAAGGAAGGATAAGAAAAAGGGGTATAGTTGTGGAACTGGAGCTCAAGGATCAGAAAAGATCTTTTTCTCTCCCCAGTACTTCTCCATTTTCCTCCAACACAGCAATAAGCCAGTGCATCAAAGTTCTGAAATACATCAGATTAAAATGAGAAGGTTAAATGTGATAGCAGTGAATGGAAGTGAAATGTCAGCTTGAATCCTCTTCATGACACAAAAAAGAATTAGTGACTCCAATACAGAATTTGCTGAGCCATAAGAGAGTGCTCAGTAGATGCTTGCACAGTAGCTTTAATTGCCAGGATGCACACTTCTGTTCATTCATTCTGGCCAATTCTGGAAAATATACCTTTATTTTTGAGCAGAAAGGGTGCTCAATGTATAATGTGTAATCAGTAAAATAATCTCAGGCCCATTCCCAAGCTGTCTAATAAAGTAAATATGCCCATGGTGAGGGAACCAATGAAAGAATGGGAAAGATGCATGAAATAAAATATATCTATATTGCAGCATGCATGTACATATGTCGGGGGTGGCCTGTAGAATAGCCCTGTGTGTATACGAAAGTGGCCTAAATGACTAGCTTCAGAAGTGCTAGAAGAATAACAGATGGCAAAGATCACAGCTTGGGAAGGAGGGAGGGAACATTTTTGCATTACAGCTCCAAGAATTCCCCAGTGGCTATAGTAATAGAGGAATTCTGGGAACTTCATGTCAAAATGAACTTTTCAAAACTTTGGGGAGCATCCACAATTAATTTTATTTTCAGTTCTCACTTTCTTATCGATTTCATCTAAACAATACATCTCTCTCTCTCTCTCTCTCTCTCTCTCTCAACTAAATCTGTAGACTTGGAAGGATCTTTCCATTTGCAAAATCCTACATTGGATCCTAGCTGAAGTAGAGGTGAATGCTACTTACATTCAAGAGAGCTCAGGAAGCCAAGGAAATATCTCAACAGCATTCTGAAGATGTAGATTAGAAAGAGAGAGAAGGATTAGTCAAAGAACTTTGTACTGAGTTTTTCTTTTTCTCAACAGACTACCACAATTGTTCAAACAGCCATTTCTTCCTATAATAGACAAAATGATGCTGCTCCTCCTATTTCATATACACAAGTCAACATGACTGTCAGCCTTAATATTATTTCATTGCTGCCAAAAGAGTGGCATTCCAGACTGCATCTGAAGGCAGAAGGCTGACTTATGAGTCAAAGGGTGGGCTGCATGGGAAACATAATTCTGTCCTCTAGCACTTTCTCATTCCCTACTCAACTCACATCATCTGCTTGGCAAGGTGGCTGTCTCACTTTGCCTGATACTATGATCATCCCTGGTAACCATATGACAAACGAAAAGCTAAGATTCAAGCCAATATATATATATATATATATATATATGCTGGGATAGAGAGACCTAGGTCCACCTCCCTACTGTCGTGGAAGAGTGCAAGGATTGCATCCAGAATGACTGAAGGCAGCAGATGATTTATGGGAAAAACCGCCCCTATTCCGCCTGAGATTTGAGTGCCACTGCACCATAGTTAGATATACAAATATGATGTTGTCTTCATATAAGGCAGCTTCTGATGTTCCTAGATAGCAAGAATACATAGTTGCAGAGACTTCACTTAAATAAATTATTTCTCAGTATGTCAGATTTGGACTGGTCTCAGATTATCTCCAGAGGCAATGGACAATTCTTCAGTGCAAAACAACAACAGCAAAACACATGTATGTTATGAATACCGTGCCTCTCAATTTCCATAGGAAAGTCATAGGAACAAAGTTGAAAAAGTGAGATATTACTTTTCCAAGCTCTGAGTATGTCTAGGTGATTACAGATGGTAATTCTTGATTTTCCCCAGTTCTAATGGGTGTCAAGGAAAATCCACCTATTTTTCTTCCTATGCTGTTGGGAGGTGTGGGAATCCCCCACCACCCAAGATGACAGAAAGCTCTGAATTGAAAAGTACATAGCTCTTCCAGCTGACATGTACTGGGAACTCTTTTTGCACAACTTCCCCTCCCATTCCACCCCAGTCCCAAAGTTGTGCTGAATTCATCAGCTGTGAAAAGATGTTACAACTATCAAAACAGCCATTTTTTGACAGAAAGTTGACAGCTATCATTTGAGAGCTGCAGCCTCCTATCCTGGATTTCTGTGAAAGACTGGTAGTAGAAAAAGTTGTGGGGGGAAGTTGGGGAGGGGGAGAACTTAGATGTTTGCAGAACAAGTTTCTGCTTGCCCCACACCTTTCCTCTCTCCAAGCCTCAGTCATGACAAGAGGCTGTGAAAAGTTATTTCACCTGTCAGAGCAGCTGGGGAAAGGTATAGATACTGATATATCTTTTCACAGCTTCTTGTCAGAATTTATGTGAAACACCAGTGCCTGGGCAGGGGGGACCAGAGGTTGCAGGAAAAAGAGAACTAGATCATCAGCCAAAAACCCACACCTCCCCTCTCCATTTTTTTTTAAATAAATCCTTTACTGAGGCTATGAAAACATGTTTCAGCTGTCAAGCTAGTTGTTAGGGAGGAAGAAACTGAAGTATTATTTCATAGCCTCTAATCAAGATTAGGGTATGGGGGGGGGGAAGTTGTAGGGAAAACAGAAACTAGATTGTCAGATGTTTAACATTGACAAGAGAGTCAGCATGTTAAACATCGACAAGAGGGTCAGGGGATTCCCAGCAGACAATGATCACTAATTAGCAGACATTAATCCTTTTTTGCATTAATCCTCTTTTGCGCATTAATCCTCTTTTGCACATCCTCCCACCCCGAGGACTGCCATTAGTAACAAAACAATACGCATGTAAATCAATCCTCCATTCCCAGGGACACACAGGATATATATGCCTAATCCTTTTCCAGGCAAACATTCTCTGAAGATGCCAGCCACAGATGTTCTAGAAGAGTTCCTTCTAGAAACGTCAGAAAGGAACTCAGAAAGCCCGAAAACCCCACAAAAAACCTATAGAGTCAGCATGGTGTAGTGGTTTGAGTGTTGGACTACAACTCTGGAGACCAGGGTTTGAATCCTGCTTAGCCATGAACCCACTGAGGAACCTTGGGCAAGTCATACTCTCATCATCAAAGGATGACAACGACATCACTTCTGAACAAATTTGCCCAAGAAGCCCCCATGATAGGTTCACTTTAGGATTACCATAAGTTGGAAATGACTTGAAGGCACACAACAATAACAACAACCATTCACAACATTTCCACATTTTGCAACTTCCCTCACCACCTTAACGCCCAATCTTTCACAGAAATCCTGACTAGAGGTTGCAGCTCTCAAATGAGAGCTGACAACTGCCCTCTGCCCCAAACCAGATTAACAACTTTAAACATATTTTCACAGCTAATACATTCAGCACAACTTTATGGCTGGGGGTAGGGAAAGGTGGGAAAGTTGCAGAAAATCATTATCCAGTACATGTCAGTTGGAAAAGCTGAGCACATTTCAGTGAAAGCTGTGCAGCTTTGGGCCAGGAAGAAGAAGAAAAGTTACAGCAAAGCTGTAGGAACTTTAAGGGGTCCCCTTTCCAAAGAGGATGGTAAATCCAATTTTGACCCCATTTGGGAAATTGATGAATCCTCTTCCCATCCCTATAAGAGGCCTATGAAATTCTCTCTATTTATATGATTTTCCTCAGGCAGGAGATTCACTGGATGATCATGACCTAACTTAACTCAAAGGTCTCTTGTCAGAACAACATGGAATAACTCCACACAATCCCTGAGCACCTTGCCAATAGGTTGGAATACCTAATATGTATATAATCTAAAAATGTATTTACATTACTTTCTAGTATTACTGTGATTTCTTAGGATATAATTGCATGGGCAAGGAAGAAACAGGGGAAACCTGTGGGACAGAAAGATTTCCAGTGGTTCCCTTTGGGAAAAGCATTAAAGTATTTAGATGGATATGATAGAACTCTAACAAGACCAGAAGTCTAACTGGAGTCTAACTAATACAACACTAACAAGACTCTGGAGAATGAATTCTCTTTTCATTTCTAAGTTGTGAGTCCAGTTCATTATTCAATGGTCCTTCTTCAGAAAAATCTCCCTGAATCTTTTAATGATCACAAGGAGATGGGTAATCCTGCTGGATTTTTTAAAAAATATATTTAGTCTAAAAGACAATAACTCTGGAGCCCATTTCCTGTGATTGTGCTAAGGCAGACAAGTAACTGGAATGTAGAAAATTCCTCTGCTACAATGTACATCTAAGGTGAGCAGTTACATTCTGAAGGTAATGTGACTGTCCTGAAATATGAGATAGCTTCCCTTTCAAAGCTTTGGGAACACCAATTCTGGGGAGAGAAAAAAAACTTTTTGCAAAATATTATAATATTTTTAATTTTCCATATCCATCTTAAAGCTGTCTACTAATTTTATTCTTGAAAGAAACAAGAAGTAAGTGTAACAATTTTGTTCCCATTGTGAGAAAGTCTTTGAAAATCATGCAGTTTTTGAAGCTCATTCATAACTTGGGATGTATTCTGCACAAAATTCACATGGTTGATTTGCAAAAACAAAAAACAAAACCTCAAAACACAGCATTTTCCTAATGCTTGTGAATGGGGATTGATCTTTGTCCATCATTCATATTAATGTGGGGTTTTGTTTTTGTTGTTTTGGTGATAAATAATAAAAGGTGAAATTTCTGATAAAACCAGTATTTTTTGTACAGGAAACATAATTTTCTGTGTAGAAAATAACATGTGCAGAAATATTATTTTCTGTGCAGAAAACCTTTCTTATGCAGAAGATAATATGTTTACATAGAACTATTATTTTCTGTTCAGAAAATGTTGTTTTCTATAGAAATCAACCATTTGGGAATTTTACACAGAATAAGTCCCAATTTACCAAGTCAGTCCAGGATTATCCTCAGGCTTTCCTTAAACTCAAAAACAAAAGAAAAAAATATGTTTTTTCAATAATTTTTGACTGGTTTTGAATATTTTTTCCATCCCTACTAACAATTGCAACTTCTAGCAAACAGGGGTAATATAACTGAAAGTTTCCAACCAGAAAATAAGTTTACTGGGCACTCCTTTTTTATTTCCAGACCTGTTGCTTAGGGAGAGTTGCAGAAGGAATTTGTCAGGAACTAATTTATTGTAACTCTTGTGGTAATAGGAGCTAGTAGCAGCACTTGAGGTTTCAAAAAATGGCTGAGGAACTTCCACTAAAACAGTGATGCCCAGGGTCACTTTACTGTCTATCAGTGAGTAACACCAAAACACTACACCCAGGACTTATTTCATGGCTGTCTGTAGAGGAAAAAGGAGGGGGGGGGAACTTACCTTCCTGATAAAAATGGAGTCTGCCAGGAACTTATAAGAGGATCAGGTTATCTTTTAGCAGACATATAACTTAGCCAAAGAAAAGACTGCCTCAGTGAACATAACTGTACCTTTTAAATGCACACCTGGGGCTTGCTGTCTAGCTGCTAAGCATTAAGGAAAAGGCAACTTCATGTCACACTTTCCTGCCAATCTAAAAAGCCCCAACATTTCCAAGCTATGTCTCCAACTTAGGGAGGGAATTTTTTTTTTTTGACAAAACAGTCTCAACAAAACTAGCATTTTTCACACCTCCTAGTGACAAAACGTACACCTAAGTTCAAGCATTCACATACTTCTGAAACTGAGAGGGCATTTCTAGAAAACAATGTGCACAAACTAATGTCCATATGTAAATAGCTCAACAGCTGAATAAGTAAATGCCTTCAATGTGCATAACTGGGGGGAAAAATACACAGACGTACTGTGGTAAGTGGAGAAAGCTATTACACAAATAAGGCAAACGTGCAAACTAAATTAATAAAATAAATGTACCAAAAATTGCATAATTTTCAGCATGTCAAGAAAACAAAAAGGCCAACATCCTATAGCATGCTAGCAGAGCATGAATTCTGCCATTCTACTTATGCTCTGCCACTCTGTTTGTGTCCAGCAGGCCTCCATCTGTGGTTGTGAATCAAGGCGGAATCTTCCAGAAAGGTCTAACAAAGTACATCCATGATAGGAAAACTCACTCTTGCATGTGGTTAGCAACAGAATGCCAGCTAGTGTCTCCCAATCCATTATCAAAATGAAGGAGAAAGAAGGGGGGTGGGAGAAGGAAGGAAGGAAGGAAGGAAGGAGAGAGAAAAGGAAAATAATAGGGGAAGAAAATGCAGTTGGAATTTGGAGACACTGAACAAAACTGTAACAGAGATTGTCACATCCCTAATCATTTGTAGTCAGTGTGGAGCAGTGGTTTCAGTGTTGGATAAGGACTCTGGTAAACCAGGTTCAAATCCTTGCATAGCAATGGAAATCCTCTGCATGACCTTGGACAAGTCATATTCTTTCTGCCTCAGAATAAATCACACCACAGAAAAACCTATAAATGAATCACCTACCTGAAACCATGTAACAACAATAGCATATGTAATTTACACAGGTCCCATTACTGTCTCTCTGAGTAACAAAGTGTACTTCTGTTTTCTTGACATTGTTGCAAAATGTTGCAAAATGTGAAGCAAATAGACAAAGTGACCTGAGGAAGGTGACTTTGATAAGTCACCAACAAAATACTTCATGTGTTAATAATAATGAGAATTCAACATTAGTCCAGCTAGTTACTTGAGTGGCCTTGTTTTCTTTTCAGGGACCTTTACATAAAAGTGGCATCTGATAGGGCCAGGTTGCTGGTCTTTGGTATTTTTTTTTAATAGTATAGCCAAATGCCTGATTTGAAATAAATAAATGAACCACTCCATCTCTGTATTGTATTTTTGTGCTTTGACTTGCCAAGTGGAACTGCTTCAATAAGCTCTTTTAAACATCTGCTTCTCCTTCCCTCACTCCTTTTTTTTAATGTTGCCACTTGGTTAGACAAATAAATCTGCAATTGTTTTCCAATTTATGCTCTCATGATTCAGAATTCACAATGTATTTGTGCCTGCCTATAGCCTGGCTTATGGCAGCCTCCTTATGATGAAAGATCTCATTATAGTTAGCACTCTGCATTCAGGAGAGGCAATCAATTCTTTTCAGATATCTAATTTGAATCACTCGGGTCCGACTAGCTGCTTCCGTCTCCTCACCTCCCATTACAAAACTTTCACTTCTACCCCATCTCTTGATATTAGCCTATTTCAATGTGAGCCTTTGGAACTCGTCCTGGTAATAGGAAACTGTAGGTTACATTAGTCTCAGGTTTTGTTGAACACAGCAATTCTCTTTGCAAAATCTGTTTCCTGCACTCTTAATGGCAGCATTCAATGAACAATGCACAAGTCGTTTTCAAGTGACATATCTGCTCTTGGTCTGCAGCTATTTTAAACTCTTTTTGGCACTGACAGTGACATAGAAGGAAGTAATTCCTTTTCTAGGCTCCTTCTTTCTCATGCCTCCCAAATCCCATTCTTGCCGGTGTCATTCTCCAGCAGCTGAATCTTGAATATTGTATTAATGCAGCAGGCAAGCTGTAGGCCAAATATGATTTCCAGAGGTTAATTAGAGAATAGCTTTAACAGAGAATAAATTTTAAATAATAACAATCTGTTTGCACATAATCCACAAAGCAGCAACAGTTGTCAAACACATTGTAGGGAAATTATCTGCCCAAATACAGTCCAAGCCTCAAGCTGAGGATCTATTTCTCGGTGCGTTAATGCTGGTGTCCGATTCTAGGAGGAGGGAAAGGAATACCAAGACGAACCACCCAAATTCAAGGAAAGAGATTTGCAGAGTTGGAGACTATACCCCAGTGCCTACAGTCAGAAAAAGAGTTGAAAGAGTAAGATCATAGTGGTGTCAGCTTCACGATACTGTATATGGTTGTTCACTATCAGAATGTATATGGTGCTGGGGTAACTATCTGATCTTCAGTTTTCTTCACAAGAATAAACCATTTATTTATTTATTTGTTTATTTATTTTCTGCAACATCCACTCCTCCATAAGTACAAGGACTGAATTTAAGCCTGCAGTCAAAGTGTTATGTGATTGGTTCATCATATGTTTGAATCTCATGTTGGGTAGTTTGTTTTTAAAACACCCTGGCATTTTATCTTACTATGTATAAGGCCTGAATACATTAAAGACAACAGATCTTGCCTGATTTTGGAAGCTAAACAGGGTCAGCCTGGATTAGTACTTGGATGGGAGACTGTCAATTAATGTCAGGTGCTGTAGGCTATATTTCAGAGGAAGGTACTGGCTAAGCCACCTCTGAGTATTCCTTGCATAACAAAATGTGATAAAATCCATGGGGTCACCATACGTCAACAGGAAACTTAAAAGCATGCAAACACTTGCATTTAAATAACAGATTTAAACCAGTTTTAAACCACAAAAATGAAAGGAAGTAGATCACATTGGCAAAACCACATCTCAGTATCCCTTGCCTAAGAAAACCCTATGACATTAATGGGGTCACCATAACTCAGCTGGTGACCTGAAGGCACACACACACACCTCTGTGCCAGAGCACAAGTCCAGAAACAAGCAGGTGAAACTTTGATGTCCAGTGAAGACATCAAACAACTGTACTGTAAATTTAAATATGCCCCAAATCAGCTTACATGTCTTCCAAACAACATGTTTTACAGACTCTGTAAGAATAAAATGGATTTACCCTGTGTTATCATTTGAAACAGAGGAAAATGGTTTTGTGGCTATGTCAAGTGTACACATATATATGGAGAAGTAAGAAATGCTGTGTCATTAGACATATCTGTCTATGAATGCTCTGAATAAGCTTCAGAGAGCCCTAAATTTTAACCCAAATTCTATGTGGTATTCTTGAAAACGTAATAACAGCAACAACAAAAAAATCCAATTTGCCCTCATTTCTCTTGTCATGGAAATCAGGAGAATCCATTTTCTCAGTTATTTTTTCCCCATTAGCTTTCACCTGAATGCAAACAAAAGTGTAATAACCAGACAGGAAAAGGGAGAATGGGAAGTGAATCATCCTTCAAAGAGAACCTCCAGCTTTGGTCTGAGTCTAAAAAATGTGCCGTTAACAATGAAATCACTTTTTTAAAAAGTTTGGGAATATTATTTGGAACAGTTTATTAGAAAAAAGAAGGGGGGAGTGGGAGAGAGATGTGCAAAAGACTAATAGCTAAGCCTAGCTGTTGGTTTCGCTATGCTGGGCAGCTGCTACTTTAGTAGCAATACTGAAATAACACAGTTATAAAGCTATTCTCTGTTGAGCAAAGTCAATACCACAAAAATACATCAGGAAGAAAGGAAGAAACTAGCTAGGGTGTTACCTGGTGTGGATTGTGTCACTTGGAAAGGGTGTGTGTCTGTGCTGCCTGCTGCTCCATCACGAGGCTTCCTCCCCAGGGAGAAAGCCTGGTGACAGAGCAGCCAAGAAGGGTTTGCGCCTCCTGCACTGTTGGGGAAGGAGGACCCAGCCAGGTGTCACTCTTCCTCTGGAGTATCACCAGGGGCAATCAGCACCCCCACATACCCCAGTGATGCCCCTGCTTCCCCCTGTCCCTGGACAGAATGAAGACAAGACAAAAACACTGGAGTTGAAAATGGGCTAAACTGTCATGTGAAGAGAGCCAGCATGATGTTTGAATGTTGACCTCGGTATGTGGTTTGGACTAAGCTTATGAGAAACCATGGTTCAAATATCCCTTCAGTCAAAAGCCACTAGATGTCTGAGCAAGGCACACTCTTTCAGCCTTAAAGGAAGACAATAGCAAACTTCCAAATAAATTTTACCAAGAAAATACTATGGTAAGGCTTTCCCTAAGACAGAATCACACTAAGTTTGAATTGATTTGATGGCACATAGCAGCCGTTATCAAAGCTAACTTCAAACTGAGTGGAACCATCCCTTCAGGGCAATGTAAAGACAAAATGTTGCAGGTCAGATGTGCATATGAGGCAATGTCCCACTGTGTAACTTCTTGGCTAGATCGCCAAAGTGGGTATGCAGAGAAGAAGTCCAGGATGACTTTATGGTGGGCTGGCTTTTCTAATAGTTCACTTGTTAGTTTCTCAAGTATATGTCCCAAAGAAGAATATCTCTCAACAGTTCAAGAATACAATAGAAGGAAACAAAGGTCAATGTTCACAGAGTTGTCCATATACAGAATATTCCTAGAAACTCAGTTAAAATTTCACATGTGGAGGTCACTAAGCACACACAGTAGCTCTGCACTCAATAAATTAAGCAGTGCAAGGCAACAATGGTTTTTCCATTATGATATTATGGATTCAGATTCATGGGAATAATTTATCTCTAAGTCTTGCCTAAAACCTAATTCAGAAAGAGAGATAAAAAATGCCAACAACGAGGAGGAGAGGGGAATGGCCACTACCACAACAGGTTTATTGAGCATCCAAGGAATAGATAACTTCTCTTCTTCTTTGGAGCTCCCAGTTCTACAGTGAATTTGCCACCCCAATTGGAGATATTGAATAGTGGAAGGAGGGGAAATTAAGTGAAAAGGAGAGGGAATTTCTTTTTAAATAAAACTCTGTTTCATATATTTTTAAAAAAATATATTGTAAAACATTAAAACGGGCTTACCTATTATACAGCATTATTCCAAAGAGTCAATGTGAGGCAGGCAAATGTATGCTGATAAGAGGAGGGAGTTTATCACACGAAGGGAATTGGAAGTATAATCCAATGGCAATCTGAATGCAATCATGGGGTTTTGTGTGATTGCGTGAAAGCTGATCACACACATTTTCGGGCAAAGGGAAGTCCTTCCAAACACAATCATGGGGTTTCATGTGATTGCATGAGAAACTATCACATGCAATTTCGGGCACTGGGAAGCAATTTCGGGCAGTTCTGAATGCAATGCAGTGTCAATAAGTAATCAATTAAATTCGCTGAACTAGTGAATTTACTCAATTCTGAACTGGCCTCACTTCCATTTCTTTCGAAATTGAGAGAAATTCCTCCCATGTGATAAACTCCAAAGAGAGTATTGATAGGGATGCTGATGCTACCTGAAGTAACAACAACAAACTAACATTTTAGAAAGCAAAAGCTGAGATGTTACTACTACCAGCAATAGGTGAAACTGTGCTCCTTGAAGCAGCATAGATTTTCTTCCAAACTGCATAGGACTGGAGGAGGAACTGGTTTCCTGACATCTTCCTTCATCTAATTAATATTCAAGTGAAAATTTCTTCTAAAATAATTTTAAGTCAGTGTAGAGAACAAAGTTATGAACAAATTTAGGACAAGTCACACTGTCCCAGCCTCAGAAGATGGCAATGGCAAATCCCTTCTGAAGTGCCAAGAAAACACAATAATAGATTTGCCTTATGGTCACCATAAGCCAGAAATTACTTGAAGGCAAACAACACACACATGCATTTATAAAGAGAGTTTTGGCCTAACTAGAAATATTTTAATTTTCAAATGTTATTTTAAGATTATTATTTTTTTAAAAAAATGAGGGGGGAATAATAAAAATTTAATTTGCTGTTATAAGCCAATATGGAGATACCCCCCACCAGGAGCCCCTTTCAAGACCTCCTGGGAACCAATGGCTCTGTACATTGTACAAGGTAGCTTCAAATATCAGAAGCAACAAGTTTTAATGACAGGGTTAGGGTTAGGCCTTCCATTCTTAACTCAATTACTCTCTAGGAAACTGGACAGTGGACCACATAGGTCTTTGCTCTGACCCAGCGTGAGCAAGACACTTTTATGCTCACATGAAGGAAGTTTGGGGGTTTCCTTCTTGCTTAAGTTTCTTGAGGAGTCAGGACCTCAAAATTCAACCCCAGCTGGATAATTGACCAATTTCTGTTCCATTCCTATGTACAGACTCAAAGAATTGGAAAAATCTCAGATTTGGAAGAGACCTCAAGGGCCAGCAACCTCCTGCCATGCAGGAATACACTGTCAAAGCACCCCTGACAGATGGTCATCCAGATTCTGTTTAAAAATCTCTAAAGAAGGAAACTACACCACCCTCCGAGGGAGTGTATTCCACTGCCAAACAGCTTTCACTGTCAGTAAGTTCTTCCTAATGTTGAGGTGGAGTCTCTTTTCCTGGAGTTTGGCTCCTTTGCTCCATGTCCTCTTCCCTGGAGCTACACAAAATGAAGTTGCTCCATCTTCAGTATGATGCCCTTTCATCTATTTAAATAAGGCTATCATATCACCTCTTAACCTTCCTTGTACCCCGCCCCGATTGCTCGTTCAGAGGGGTGGGCTAGAAATAAAAATTGTTGTTGTTGTTGTTGTTGTTGTTGTTGTTATTCTCTTCCCCAGTCTAAATATGCCCAGCACCCTAAGCCATTTCTCATAGGGCAAGGTTTCCATGCCTTTCACCATTTTGGTCATCCTCCAGTGGACATGCTCCATCTAGTCCACATTCTTTTGAATTATGGTTTCTGCTCCTCCAGAGACTAGTACGCAGAACAATTGGTGCAAACTGCAGGAAAAAAGATTCCACCTAGATATTAGGAGGAACTTCCTGAGAGTAAAGGCTGTTCAACAGTGGAACACACTCCCTCATTGTGTAGTGGGGTCTCCTTCCTTGGAGGTCTTTAAGCAGAGGCTGGATGGTCATCTGTCAGGGATGTTTGACTGGGAGTTCCTGCATGGCAGGGGGTGGGACTGAATGGCCCTTGTGGTCTCTTCCAACTCTATGATTCTATGCTCAGAACTGGACAAAGTATTCCAGGTACAGTAATTTATTATATATAGGGATGGGACAGAAGTTTGTTGGTTACACATGGATAAATACACAAGCACACAATCACAGAGCAAAGCCAATTCAAGGAAATCTGAGTGTTCTCTCTCTCTCTGATTTTGTTCTTGTTAGTTTTACCCCAATTCCAGTGCAAACTAAAAGAAGAGCTTTGCTTCAGTCTCTTACACTAGAGTGGGACAAAAACATATTACATGGTTTCTGTTCTCAAGCTATGAGATTTTGAATGTTCAGTAATGGAAATATGGGGGACTGAAGGGCTTGCATCTGCAGTTGGAGCTCTATCCTCACTAGGTGATTGTTTGTGAGTCAAGCTTAGATAAGCTTTTGCCATTTCTAACTCATAATAGTAATAATAATAATAATAATAATAATTTTTCTTTCTATTTCCCGCCTCTTCCCATGGATCGTCTAACTCTTAGCCTTGGTACAACTAAGGTCTAACTCTTAGCCTTGGTACAACTATCATTATTTTGGCTAAGACGTGGGCTTATAGAGTGTAAGGACCATTAAGGGGCTGTGCAGACAGCCCCTAAGGGGTGGCCTGCAGCCACCCCTTTTACAGTCAGGTTGGGGCCTCAGCAACCTCATGCCACTGCCCTGATCTGGCGTTTGCAGGGTCCAAAAAGGAGCTGCAAAAAGCGGCTCCTTTTTGCACCCTGCAAAGGGTGTGATAGATGTGGTGTCACGGCTTTACATCACTCCTTGGGTGCTGCATTATGTGGACATAGCTCCAGAGGAGCACCGTGATTCTGCACACCATATGGTGCAGTGTACAGAATCACACCACCCTTGGGGCAGAACCGGGGTGTGTGTCATGTAGACACTAGACTCCAACTCCTTCCCCAACCCGGCCAAAGATGCTGGTGTGCACGGCCCCTAAGTAAGCTTTATGTTATAATTTCCTCTGCACTATGTCTTTTTAGAGTGTATCAGGCTACATTGTTGCCCGAAGCTTTGAGTCTTAACTCTGGAGCTACAAAATCCAGCTTTTGTATGGTGTTGAACAGGTAGCTGTGTCTCAGCTGTAATTAGTTTTCAATACTTGGATGAGAGACAGATGAATGAATTCAAAAGATGCTTGAAATCTTATACATCATACATGTGCAGAATTTCATTCTCCATTCCAAGTTGGGAAAGAATTTCTCTGAAGAAGAAAGTTGAAATATAATATATCCAAACATTATTAAACTGGCCAAAATCGTATTCTTCTAATGCACCATGCTATATCATGTTTTTCCTAATTAGTGATTGTATACTTCTGGTAGCAAGTAGAATGTCTTATGAAGCCCACTTAAAAGGACATTGGGATTACACGTGGGCCACAGGCTGAACTTTCTCACCCCAGTCTAGAATGTAAAAACATGCATGACAGCAGTGTGATAATTTTTTAGGAGGCCCAATAAAACTGTACATTGGTACTCTCCCACCTCTTTCCTTATCTCTATCTTTAAGGGGGAAAAAAAACATGGGGAGGGGGATTAGACTGTGCACTATTGGCAGAAAAGGTAGCTAAGGATCTTAGAGATGGAGGCTGGGGCTGTTGGATGAAAGATTAAGAGTGGAGAATATGATCATTAAGTTATGCATTGGGCAAATCCCCTATGAGAAAAAAAGGTATAGTGCTTGGGGATATTTTAGCTAAGAAAAAAAGATGATTAAGGCTGGGCATGCTATAAGTCTGCTGCAGACATGCCTCTGTCATATTATTAGAGATTGAGGTCATCCAATGGAGCTGAATGGTGAGAAATGAAGAAGAGATAAAAGAAGTACTATTTCACACAGAATGTAGTTGCAGTGGAATTTGCCGTCACAAGATGCAGTGATGGCCACAACTTTGACAGCTTTAGAAGGAGAATAGAGAAAGTTAATCAAGGATCAGTCTGTCAGTGACTACTGGTCATAATGACTATATCCTGCATCTGCTATCAGAACCACTACTTAACTGAATGCATGTTGCTGGGAAACATGAGATAAATAGTGCTGCTGCATTTACATCCTGTTTGCAGACTTCAAATAGCCATCTGGTTGGCTAAAGTGGAAACAGAATGTTGGAATAGATAGGCTTTTGGTTTCATCCAAAATGGCTCTTCTTATGTTCTTATGAGTTTACATGCTGGTGGAGAATTCTGCTAGTTTGTGATTTCTCCTGTGACTGCAGTATTACAATCTAGCATCTCTAAGAGGTCAATAATATCAAAAAAAATAGCATTTGAGGAAGTAAGTAAAGCAATTTTTTTTATACTGATTTGAATTCACCAGCTCAGTCTTGGCCTGCAGGCTATCTCCCTCCATCTCAACCCATTCCTGTATTCTGTTGCCTGCCATCACTTCTGCCATCTTCAAGTGAAGCTGCTACCTGCCTTCCACACTTTTTCACTAACTAACTAACTATATATGCTGATGAGATCATTAAATTTATCAGCTCTCCCAATTCATTTGAGGTTCATTAAGGATCTGCAGCATTGCTCCTTTCATCTTGAAATGGAAAAGGAAACAGCCCTAACCCCTTTTGAGAAATTAAAGTGAAATGGCTACCACTTTATTTTAAGTGCCCATTAACTAAAGCATAACTGAAACCAAGTTACAATGAGTGCCTCCAGGGGATGTACATATGAAACACACACACACAAGCGGTAAATGGCGTCAGTCACAATAATCAGCCCTTGTGGAATAAACATCAAAGCAATTCATAATATGGGAATAGTTAAGAACCTATTTTACAGAATAGGGAGAAAGGCTGGCCTGAGAACTCCTTCGTCTCTAGCAAAGACTCATTTAAGTCATATTAAAACATCTCCCCCTTTTTTGCTAGATTGGACTGGTGCTTTTAAACCATTCTTGTGTGAATTCTACTCTCCCCCCCCCACACACACACACACTTTAACTGAGCTATTGTAGAAGAATAAAAATAAATTTATTGTGAAAAAATGGATCTAATTGATTTTCCTCCTAATTTTAATGCTTCCCACCTCCTCACAGGTTAGGTCACCATAGCTTTCTTAATCTTTGGAGATTACTCTTGCATGATTTGAAGAGACGTTGATTGCCTTTTAAATCCTTTCATTTCGACTTGCTTAAATATTTTGGCCCATTGCTGGAGTTAATGATGATGAATAGGATTAAGATTAAACACTTAATAAGCATAAGGAGAGAAAAAAATCTTCCATTTCTAATGCATAATATAGAATTCTGTCTCATTTGTTCCTTCACTCCTTTTTAAGACTGCGGTATGCAGTCTGTCTTTCTGTCTTCTTGCTTGCTAGTCTTCTTTGTTCTCTTCCTTTACCTGCATCCTTTTGATCACAGGTATGCAAATAGGAGGTTTGTCATTGATATCAGGAGGCAATCAGTCAAGTCTTTCCAAATGAAAAAAAAAAAAATACTATTGCCTTGCTTCTGTGTCTGGAAGGAACCAAATCGAAAGCAGAGAGATGGAAAACTGACTTTAGGCACTGGAAATATATAGCTCTCCAGATGCTGTTGAACTGCAGCACCAAGCATTTCTTGATGTATGTTAGATTGGCTATGGATGATGGGAGCTGCAGTCCAACAGCATCTTGTGGAGGAGCACGTGATTCCCACCCCTATCTAGATGTGTATTGTATATGAAGATGTGGTCCCCCGCTCTTTCAGATGGGAGGTTTTCTGCAGTCCTGCCTGCTTATGCTGGGAACTAAACCCAGACCTATTTGAATGTAAATGCATCACTCTGGCACAGTCCTTCTTCATCTCTTTTTCCTCTTGAAAAAGCAGATAATGGAAACATTACTGAAGAATTACTATCCAATATATTTTTTAAAAACCTGCAAAACATGACTATATAGGAGAGGACTATTTAGGAAAGTAGAGCCTATTTGGCAACTTCAAAGATTAGATGGTTAATGTGCATAAACATATTGGATGCCATGTTCAATATAAAGAGCAGAGAGGAAAGTTACTTGTTTTGCATTTGAAAACATCCCTTCATCTGCTGTCATATCTGCTGTCAGGACATAGACTATTCTTGGCATTTGACAATGAAGACTAGATAGGAATGTGGGGGAGAAATCTTACTATTGTCTCAGTTTTCATATGTTTTGTTCATAATTCGCTAAGCCTTGAGACAAGTTATAGCCAGCCTGAGACTAAGGGCTGAAATAATCTGAAGGGGGATTGGGCGAATAGCAAACACATGCCGCAGCCCCAATCTACCATGCAGCTGACCAAAAAAGGAATGGCAAAGAGCTATTCCTTTTTGGACCAGCAAAAAGGTGGCTTTTCTCACTCACCATGGCCCATGGGTAGCTTCAAGGCATGTAAACACCACATTGCCAGAACACCCAGAAGCTGGCCCACATCTGGGCATCTGGGTGACTTCAAGTCAGTTGCTGGGCAGCTTGGGAGCATGTGTCATCTATACACCACATCCCCAAGCCAGTCTGTTTCCCCCTAAAAGATTTCTTTTTTTGCACCATATCTTTTGGCAGTTTGCACAAAATTTCACTGTGTCTTTTGAATTTGTGAAGTGAAACACATACACAGGACAAACACAGAATGACGGGCTGACTGATCACAAAGACACAACAATGCTACTACTTTTACATGTCCATGTAATAAACCAATCGTTATCATATTTTGCATAAATGAAGAGGGGGATGAAACAGCATAAAACATCTCTCCAAATAAATATTTATTGTGATCTCATGGCAAAAAGTTGTTGTTGGTGGTGGTGGTGGTGGTATTATTCCATTTACCAAATAGAAATGAATCCAGTCAGGTTTGGTGCCTTTGGACTGAGCTAAAACCTGTTCTTCTTTTCTCATTGAATTCACTTCTTCAATCAAATTCCTACTTGTTGATATTTAGTGATCGGGTATGCACTCCATTGACAACAGTGTAGTAAAGTGGGTTTCTTCCTGGTCAAATAAAAGGGAAAAAGATGGAACAGGAGAGATAGCTGAAGCCAAGAGCTGATGTTTGAGAGGGGCATGTCCTGGGAGCTTTTTCTGGAGCTCCACTTCAGATAGCAAGATACAGTATCTTGGACCAGCAAAGCATATGTCTGGTATTTTCTCCCCAAGAATTTTTTTTTTTTTTTGAAGGAAAGATATACAAATGCTAAAACCATTGGACTCTTTCACATGGGAGGAATTTCTCTTTACTGCAAACTGAGCCAATTCGAATTCCTATTTAGCAAATTCACAGGAATTCCCATTGCGTTCGGAGTGCGTTCGGAGTAATGTTCCATTTTTTGAAAATGACACCCCTTTGCCCAAAATTGTGTGCGAAGCCTTAATTCGCAATAACAGAAAACCCATGATTGCATTCGGAATGACTTCTCTTTTGCCCGAAATTGTGTGCGAAGCTTCAATTCGCAATAATGTCAAACCCCATGATTGCGTTCGGATTGCCATTAAATTATACTTCCAATTTCTGACGTCTGAAAGAGTCCATTGACGAGTTAGGTTTTAAGAACAAGATTGCATGGTATATACAGTATGATATGGTATATCATATAACTTTATGTTGATAATAACCTTACTTTAATCACTTTTCTTTGAGCACTATTGGGTACTGCACCACTGAAATAAAATGAGGTTAGAAGCAGGGGAAATAACTCACTCTGTAAATGTGGGAGCATTTTCCTATGCAGATGTTTAGTTGATGACCACGGTAAGATCAGCACCTAGTGACTAACAGCACCTTTTAATGGTGGCAGACATTTTAAATTTCTTACAGTTCAAAAAAGCACCTCAAAACAAGGCTTTCTGGGGGAAACAGAAGGATAGCTGTTTTGATTCTCCTCCCTCTTTACCCAAGAAAGTTGCCTTGCTACCACCATACAGACAAAACAAAATGGCTAATTTGGAGGTAAGTGAAATACCTGAGGAATGGCCCTTGTCAATTTGGTATAGCCCTAGGATGAGTGTTATCTGCAGTTGGCAGGAATGGATAAAGGCACACGAAATGCAGGGACAAACAGAGAGATGAATATACAGAGTGGGTGGAAGGGATTAAACTGTCAGGGAAAAATGGCAATGACAGATTGACATCAAAAGGTAACATGTTCTGCCTTTTGCATTTAATTGCAAATTGACCCCATTGTTTACATTTCCCCCCTTTCTCTCTGTTAGGAAAGAAAATGATATTATTTTTTCAAAGGGAAAAAAAGATTTATAAGTGTGAAAAACTGCATTTTTCATTGGTCTCCCCTTTTCTTCAAAGCAGACAGATTTTCTTCAGAACTTATGGTTCAGGGAGGGGAAATAGTTTTGGAAGGTTTTTTGTTTGTTTGTTTGTTTGTTTTTAAAACCCTCTCTAGATACAGGCATTTGACCCTTTCACCCCTTCTTTGTCACTCTTCTTCCCAGTCCTGGTTGTATTTTTATATGCTGCCCCAGTGTAATCTCTTTCTTGTTTGTACAGCTTCTACAATTTTTTTTCATACATCTGTATAAGAACATTTGTTATACAATGCTGCAGCTGCCAGTCATAAGGAGATGGGATCTAGCATACCATACATGTGTAGTTCAAATAAAGAGAAGACAAAACCACATTTATTTATTTATTGGCTGTATATCCCACATTTCTCCCAAAATGGGATTCAAGGTGGGTTACAATAATTTCAAAAGGACAGAACTAAAACTGATCAAAATGCCAAGCCAAGGCTGAGGAAACCTGAAGCACCCTCTGAAAGTGTTTGAGCTGATCTGATCTGCTTGTGTTGGGCCATTAAGCCCTTTCTGGTCTCTCCTTTTCTAGTAGCTTCTAGTGGATCAAAAATAGTCTGTCAGCCACCATATGTTTCACTTTGGAGGGGGAATGAGCAGTAGGACTTCTCAAGTGAAACAATATAAACATTTGAATTTGGTCGAAACATCTGGCAGAGTTGTTTCTTAGACTTCTTTTAGGTACCCTTCCAGATATAGTCAGGCTGTCCCTGGCTCACCACTCTGCCAAACGCATCTGAGGAAATAGTCTCAAGGTTATGAAAGCTCATGATGCCAATTTCTTTCTTTAGTTAGTCTTAAAGGTGGTACGGGATCTTTCTACATAGCCATACAGATACAATCTCAGAAAAGCTTGTAAAGGGTGGCCCAGATAACCCTGGTGGATTTTTAACTCCCTGATTGACCAAACTCAAGGAATGCTCACCAGTGGTTCCTCTTCATTCTAAAGAGATATGTTCTGGGACCAAGTGTTGTTGAACATCTATACTTGGGTGATGGAACTGAAAGCATGCCTGCCAGATCTGCATATGATACCAAATTAGGAGGAGCAGAATCAAGATACTAAATAATGCTCACAGACTGGAAAGCTGTCTCTAAAACTTTGTTTTCCCCTCCTTTATTTGCATTAATTAATTAATTTAAAAAGTGTGAAATGTTTTGATAAGTTGCTGTTTATTGTGAGTTGCTTTGAACACTTTGAAAAATGGGTAAATAAAACACTAACTAACTGAACTCATTCTCCTCAAATTGGGCAGACCCAGGATTAGAACACAAGACCAAGATATACTGAATAACCAATGCATTTGACTGATAAGCCCTTGATCTGTACATCCCTCATAAGCTTCTTTTAAGCAAATCCTCTGAACGCCTATATAAGAGGGATTAGGCATTCCCTTTGGCTAATTCCTGACAGGTAATGTATTTCAGAGTTACCCCTTCTTTTCACAATGGGCTGCAGCATTTTCTTTTCCAGGCTGTCCCTGTCCCATGGTATTCCAGTTGGGCCCATTCAATCAGAACGGGCAAACTAGATGCCAGAAAGGCACTCATCACCATCATGGCATGCTGCCATTTGGTAAAATATCATCTCTATCAGTCCCAACATCCATCACCTTAATGAACACCAAAAATCAATCCATAATTGACAAAAACATTTTTAATCAAAGTATAAGGCATTTAAAGCTTGTCTACAGCAGCCTTTCATTTTCCATCCATGTTTACACTACATGAGATCAGGGAGGTGCCTGAAACTGGGCTAAGTTTCAAATAGTTCTCGCAAACAAAAGCTAAAAAGATAGATTGTTTGGTTGTCAGGACTCTGAATAACAGCTACTATTTGTATTTGATTTTTTTCATCTTTATATTTTAAAAAAATGGAAGGAAGCAATGTTGGAGCATACTGAGGTTCTGCTGGTTTGACAGCTGTAGGGAATGTAAACAGCTGCTGTTAGAACAGACGCCATTCCTACTAAAACTGAAACAGGTTAAACAGCATTACTTTAAAACAAAAACAAAAACAAAAAACCCCACCACACATGAATAGTTAAGTTACCAAAAACTAGCATTTCTCTTTAGCATGTTGCCAGTTACATTTGCTTCCAGTCATTTCCTAGTTCATGTCAATTCCCAAATTCGTGCTTCCACAACATAGCAAACACAAGTTTAATTCAGTGTCTATTTGGAGATGATTTGTTTTAAAAAAACCAAGACACCAACAACATCCAGGAACACATCTCCACTTAGTCCACAGTATCCTGGGATCGTGTCACTGGAAATTTCATCTTTTGTCCTGGCCCGGGATTGGGATATCCATTCTCAGATACTCACTCCTGGACTTTTCCAGACATCATGGAGGGTTCTACAGTGGTTCTTCCACCTTCCAGATTGGAACTCAGACCATGAAGAGAGTGTCATAGAAAGGTGGCATGGGCCCAATCAGGAAGGGAAAGGATATGGCTTGCTAGGATTCACACACTTCTCTTTTTCCAACCACACTCAACAATGATTCTCTTTTCCTTGTTAAAGGAAACTTCAAACAGGTCACCTTTGCCATGTGTTATGGATTTTCAAATATGAGACTTGAATCTGAGCATTTAAGCTAATGCTGTCCTGATATGGAGTGGTGCACAATTATCTCAGTGGCTGGTTGCTGCACAAAGGCTGAATTTGGTGTGAGTTTTCATACCAGTGCAAATTCTATGCCTGACAAGCTTGCTTCAAACTGAATTAAGCTACATCAATGTATATTGTATCTTCTGCAGTCACTTTATCTCTTTGCACCAGCTGTAGCTTTAGAATTCAAAGCCCATTTGGGGAATCAGCCAGAATTTGGCTTTGATTAGAACTTATTGCTATTTTAGAGGGAGGCAAAAATCACAGGCGATAGTAACAAGTTTTTAATGATCACTACCAAAGGCGTTAAATAAAGATGTAACACACAACTGTATGTGTATTGAAGGGGAAAAATAGATATGAGATGCATTATGCACAATGTCTGGACTGAATTATAGCTGCTGAACTGGTAAATGAAGGTACATGAAACAAGCAATAGACCAAGGAGGGTAACTGTAGGGAGGAGTCACCAGAAGTGAAATCACATTATTTCCAGGCTCAATTTTGAATAGTTTTCAACCATAAGAAAGTATTTGGAAAGGAGGGCTTAGGGTCTCATTAAAGTAGGAAAAGAAAAGCACACATTTGGAAATGGTGTTGGTGCCTTTGGGACAATTTTGGGCAGAATTTCACCCCAAAATTCTTTAAAACAAGCCATTTTCAGGAGTTGCACTGGACTGCCTGGGACTCTGGGGTTCGTGAGGCTGCATGTAGGCCATGTACCTCATTTCTTCTCCCCATGCAGTAGATGGAACAATGTACAAAAGAAATTTATGATAAAAAAAGAAGATGAAGATGAAGTTGTATGGCTAACTGAGGATGGAGCCAGTGAGGTAGACTGATTTTGAGTAACCAGAGAGAAAATCAGTAGGGGGAAAAAAACTTGAATACCATAGCTGAATAGCATAGCTATTTTATAATGAAACAGGCCTTGATAATTTCATATAGGCAATATTCAATATCTTGTTCACTCCACTAAGGGAATAGCTTAATGATCACTAATTCTCCTTCTGGATGGTTTAGTGTCATGGATAGCATTTACTTGGGGAAAGATCAGAGGATGATGCTGGAATCTGGGCACTCTGGGACTACAACTTTTATTTGCAGGGGGAAGTAATGCAAAGGTTTCTTTTTCAAAACAGTGCTGGCTTTGACTGGTGTCCTTGGCATCTCTGTGTCTGTTTGGGGAGGGGGGGAGAGGCAGGCTGGGAAATGCATCCATAGCTGGCAACAGTTCTGGGTACCTTTTGCTTCACTGCCAGTATTTTGTGAGGAAAGTAATGTGGGAGGCTGCAATCATACTTGGATTGCCCGGTCCTATTGGCATTCCTGTTTTCCACTGAAAATGAAGCAATATGGAGATATAGCAATGTTTGTGACTCTTGGCACATTCATTTGGATTTGTAAGGGAAGCAGGGAGAAAGTGGATGCATCATTGTCATCTACAAATGCCAGTGTTTGCAAGGGAAAGAGTCCAGGGGTTTCAATGATACCCAACTACCATCTGGGAACCCTGGCATTTTTGCAGATGTTTGCAAAGTTTTCTCTAGATAATGTGTCTCCCCTCCCCTCCCCAATCTTTCCACCACCACCACTGATCAAAAACAAGTGTTTGGATACAAAATTGTATGTGTATGTTTGTTACATAAACACGTAGTGTTTGCTTTCAAATGGTTGGAATTTTTCTGCAATTTAAAAAGCACCAAAGGAAGTTGAAATTGTACCCTTTTCAGGAGAACTGTTCTCCTATTATAAATTAAAAGAATATTAGGTCATCCTATCCTCTCCATGCTACATCTGACTTGCTCCTGACAGCATATCCTCTAGTGTTTTGTCCAGTCTAATTTTCAGTCTGACGTTAGCCAACTCTCTTGATCCTGACATTCAGTGCAGCTGCTCATTGGAGTTTTTGTTTTTGTGTGTTCAGCACAAAATGAGTCTCATTTTGTTTGTTGGCTGGTGACAGCTTTCTGTGAGGAGGGAAGTGGTATTTGCTGCTCTGATTCCTTTGGTTCAAAGCAAAATTATGTGCTTAGTATCTACTTCTGCTTTCCTTCACAGCCTGGGAATCCTTGATCCTTAACTGTGTACTTTGAATATTCTCAAAGGTGTTCAGAATATACATTTGCATTCATGGGAAGATGAAATCCATGATATAACAAAGAACCAGGAGACTGAAATAGACTAATGCATGGCTGAGGCAGAGCAAAATAGTGGGAGAATGGACTTAAAGGATAGGCAAATTTAGGGCAAGAATGTAGGCGGAAGTTAAAAAAAGGTGTAATCTAAACTGAAATCAGAGCTTTGCATTTCAATAAGGAAAGCTATGGCATAAATGAGTTCATTCATCACATTTCCAAGAACTTAACTTTATTCTGGAATAAAAACAATTTCCTAATCTTCCTGGTTCCACCAGGAAACATGCTATTTTTTTTTCATATCTTTGCCTCCTAGTATTCCTGAAAACCATGTATGAACTCAGAAATCTTCCAGATGTATATGCCTTTGACAAGTCCTGTATTTTTGACAAGAAAAGACATAATGGATAACAGTGTGTATGGCAAACAATTGTGTCATGACACTAAGTCCTTTCAGATATTCTCATGTGGATCCTGCCTGGGAGAAAAGGAACAACCTTACTTCTCTGGTCCTGTCCATACATGTATCTGGATATGCCACATTGATATATGCCTGAAAGAAGTGTCCCATTAAATTGATTCACAGGACTGACAAGTGGATTTCTTGCTTAATTCATAGTAAATTGTATATGTACAAAGAGTGAATGCACCATTACAACCTAACCTTTGGGATTCTCTTGAAGCTGTACAAGAAACAGAAGTTAATAGCCTGAACTTTCTGACCACTCTTTCCTGCTTTCCCAAATCAGGCCCATATGCTAGCTACCAAGGAAACTGGAGGCTGGGAATGGCATGGTAGGACCCTCCCTGGCCTCCAGTTGTTTCTCCAGGGGGAGCTAGAGCCCCAGGATGGCATGAGGGGACCCTCCCCAGCCTCCAGGTACCCCCCCAGAGGCAGCTGGATCCAGGGACACCATGGGGAGAACCCTCTCCAGCCTCCAGGTGCCTCTACAGAGGCAACTGGAGCCCAGGGATGGCATGCCCCCCCCATGACCTCCAGTTGCCTCTAAGGAGAAAGAAGAGGTGCACTCCTGTTTATTCTTCCTCCCCACCCCCTGAGGCTTCAGTCGTGTCTGGAGAGGCAGCTGAAGGCCTGAGCGCTCTACATGGGGCTACCCTTGTGCCTAACTCGGAAACTTCAATTAGTTCAGAATATGGCAGCCAGGCTTGTCACGGGAACATCAAGGAGAGAGCACATAACACCGGTGCTCAAATCTCTCCGCTGGCTGCCGATTAGTTTCCGAGCGCAGTACAAGTTGTTGATTTTAACCTTTAAAGCCCTACATGGCTTGGATCCATCTTATCTGAGGGACCGCCTCCTCCCATACGAACCCCCTCCCCCGCACACTCCAGTCTTCTGGGAGGAACCTGTTGCAGCCTATGAAGACTGTATGTATATTTTATCTTGCATTTTTTAATTGATGTAACCCGCTCCAATTGGATACAGAGGAGCGGGCTATAAATAAAACATTATTGTTATTATTATTATTATTATTATTATTATTATTAGGGTGGGGTAAGAAGTCCCACCCTGGAGGTCCTGCCCCTGGAAGGCAAAAGTTCTGCTCCCCAGAGGGCAGGTAACACTTGATGCTGCAAGACCTTTTAGTTTGGGCACTCGGCCCCGGGAAAGGCTCACCGTCATTGGCCTAGGATAATATCCCAACCAATATATCTCTGTTGTCTGCTGACCATGGGATACTTTCTCAGATAGGGAGATCATTGAGAAAGAGGGGGAGGAAAAGAGTCATGGCTAAGACAATCCTAGTGCTTAATTTCAATCATTCACAACTGAACCATGACATTAAAGGTCCAACCAGTGCACAATCTAATGAGCATGCACATCCATGCATACATGCTTCTGAATGCAGCATACACGTGCACTAGTGCACAATGTTAATCCATATACAGTTTCTGCAGTTTTGGACTGAAGGCAACAAAAATTTCCAGCTTCTTCCCTACAGGAACATATACTTATATAAGGCTCCAATAGCATTCCGGTTCACTAATGCAATGTTCAGCAGTCTAAACTAAGGTTAACAGTGGCAGGAATCAATAATTGATTTACATTGATAAAACAGCAAAATTCCAGCAGAAATGGAAGAAGATCAAACTCCTTTTTTGCAGCCCCCAGTGCAAAGTCAAAAGAAATGCCTGCTTCAGGAGTCTGAGAACCCTCTAAGGCTGTAGGAGGAGAGGGAGAGAAGAAAAAGAAATCCTATGGCATATGCACTGTATCACTGGGATCATGCTAGACCCTTGCAATCACAAACTTTCACACATTTAGAAGGACCACAGAAATTGAATCCATAATCAGTGGCACATAAAGTGCTTATCTAAGACATATGATGTTAAAATGCTAACCACAGAAATATCAGTGAGCCAAGAATGAAGACCAATCACTAGAGATTTTATCATATACCAAGGTCATTTGTTAAGGTTGTGAAATTTAGAGTCAAATAGATGGTAACAGTAAATTGTATTCTCTATAAATAACCCATCTTCCCTCCCATAGTATCTCCCAAGAGAGGCCACCGATCTCTCAGGTAGTCCATCTGACTGTCAAGCAGCTCTTACTGTCAGGAAATTCTCACCAATGTTTCATTTGAAGGTCCTGGTTTAAGTCTTACCCTCTGGAGTATCAGAAAAGAAGTTTATTTTGTCTTCTACATGCTTGCCCTTCAGCTATTTGAAGATGACTATTGGTCTTCTCTTTTGGGGGCTAAACATACTTAAGTCCTAAGTTGAGAGTTAGGTATGTTTAGCTGTGGAAAAGTTTGCATATTTTGGTAGACAGTTTTTTAATGTGTGCATTTATGCATTTTCTCATTGGCTAAATTGTGTCTGCATATATTTTTCCTGATATGCACATATTTAGTTAGGCATACAGTATTTGTTGCTGTTGTGTGCCTTCAAGTTGTTTCCAACTTATGGTGGTTCTAAGGTGAACTTTTTCATGGAATTGTCTTCGCGAGATTTTTTTAGAGGAGATTTGCCTTTGCCCTCCTCTGAGTTAAGGATTCAAAGTATAGTTTCCATAGTCATAGCCCAACATTCAAATCACTACAACACATTGGCTCTCTGGGCCTATTTGTATCCATATAATTTGAGGGTGGGGGTGGGGTGGAGAAGAAAAGAAAACAAAAAACCCTAATACTCAGTGTCTTTCTGATTATGTGAAACTGCTACCTGTACTTTCAGACCATAAACTGCATGATTTCATTTAAAACTCAGTTAATGTGGTTAGTACTAGAACAAGACCACTCACCATTTTTCAGTACAGTACATTCTTATTTTTGTTCCTTCTGATGAATATGGTCACCATTCTATAGTAATCCATTCTTAATCTGTAACTGGACACCAGGAAGTTACATCCTGCTTGCACTTAAGCAGATTCAATAAAGAAGGGATCAAGGTACGCCATGGTGTTTTCTTCTGAGATGATAGACAAGTCAGATTTTCAGATTCTGTTAGGGAAGAATAGATATTGTACATACTGCTATTGCTAAGAATCAGGAACAGCCAGCTTTCTAGGATGTGTCTGGAGACTAAGAGTGCAACCACAACTCAAAGATATGTTGTCTGTGGGGGTTAGGATTAGCATATGCCTCTTCTAATAGAAGAACTCACTTCTGCCAGATAGTCTCACTCTGCTGCACTCCAGGGACCCAGCCACAATGCCAGCATAAAGTTAGGTTGGGTGCAGAGTAGTTATAAGCAACTTCCAATACCTTTAGGCTGGATACAGCACAGTGTCAGCTGGCCTAGCTTCAGTCCAGTTGGCCCTTGGCCATCTTTACTAGTTAGGATTTCACTCTGAAGGAGTTGCATTTTTATAGCAGAACATAATTTTGTGGGAAGAGAAAGGCAGTCATTATCTGCAAGCATAGCTCCCCTTGCATTTTGCTTGCCAAGTTGACTGCAGCCAAACTCGGTATTGATGAAAGCTGTTGCCATTCCATAGCTTCTGGGATGTGAAATAATGTGGTGGCTTCTGTCCAGTTGTCAGGGTACAGGTGTCCACTTTGAAAAACCCACCTTCATTAGTTGCTCTCTTGCTGGCAGTCTGCACTGTAACGAGGGTCTGAGACCACAGGGAAGGGACTGAGTTACAGTCAGCCTCTGAAGGAAACCTCTTTATGTTGTGTGATGCCCTGGCAGATCAGGGAGAAATAGCATGGAACCTCTCCAGGGTGAGATTATCAGTCATTATGACTGGCAAAGCTTCAGGTCTTTTACCTCCCAGCACTTTCAATAAAGCAGGCCTTGTGGTTCGAAGCTCTGTGCAGTGAGCTGAAGAGAATGGGCGTTTTAGGCTTATTGGTACCTATGAAAGCAGGCCTGGCACTAAAATGTCTGATTTTTCTTACAAATATATCTGATACAGATAAGAGCATCAGATCTGCCCCAATGAATCAGATGAGCATTCCATCTTGCCAAATGCCTTGGCTATAATCATGCCTGGTTGGCTGCAGATATTTTAGAGGGACTGAGGAAAAAGAATTCTACTGTGAACAGTAATGTGGGGGGGGGGGGGCTCCATATATTTTTATTGCTCTGCTTTTGAATGAGTTAGAAACTTGAGGATTAATTGTGTTTGAGTATGAACGTAGACTGAGTTTATCCTTGAGATTCAAAAGAGATCATACTCTTGATCAACCTCTCCCAAAATTAGAATTAGCAAAATTCTGAAGAGGACAGGACTGACACTCGCAGAAGAGGGCAATCTACACAAGTGTTTGTTTGTTTTTTTACTCACCCTTATCTAGAGCTTGAAAAGTTAAATTTTTGGAATATTAATCCCCTAGATATCAGGACCGGTGTACATAATTCCAAGGGTTATATCTCAGAACAATATCTTCACCAAGCTCTGGCCTTGACACACAGAAAGCAAGCCTATGAAGTGAAGGGTTTCAATACCATAAAGTGAGAGGAAGGGAAACATGTTAACATGGCTCATTTATGCACATCAGGGCAATATTAAAGAGACTGTAAAAGTGTCAAAAGGAATATGACAACATTAGCTTTGCCTGCCAACAGTTTCTCCCCTATGCAGTTAATCAAAATTATATGGCTGTACCCTGTATTATTTGTACCTGGTCACCTCAACTCAGCATAACCTCCACTCAAAAGTTAATTTTTGGACTAATGTTCCTCAAACCTGAATCCAAAAAGTAACTTTTTGAAGCCCTGGTTCAACTAAATGGTAAGAATTTCCTGTGTTCTAGCAAAAATAGCCTTTTTTGTTGTTAACTGCTGTCAATTTGACTTCAATTCAGCTATGAACAAGAGAGCTCCAAGTTACCCTATCCTCAACAGCAAGCTCAGGTCTTGCAGACCCAGGGCCAAAGCTTCCTTGATTGTATCTGTCCATCTGGAATGTGGTCTTCCTCTTTTCTTACGGTCATCCAACTAACAAAGGTTTATCATCTTTTCTAGTGAGTAATGTCTTCTCATTTTATGGCCAAAGTGTGAAAGCCTCAATTTAGTCATTTTGGTTTCTTGATAGAGTTCAGGCCTGATTTGTTCTAGGACCTATTTATTTATCTTTTTAGTAATCCACTGTACCCTCAGAACTCTTCTTCAGCACCACATTTCAAATGAGTTTATTTTCTTCCTATCAATTTTCTTCACTGTCCAGCTTTCACAGCCATAATTACAAATGGAAAATATGGTGCCATAGACTATCCTAATTTTAGTATTTAGATGATAGTACTGTAGTATTCAATGATAATAAATAATATGTCTGCAAGTATCTAGATGGCAGTGCAGTAATCAGTAAGAGTCATCCTGTTTTTTTCAAGAACAAATCCTACCAAACTAATTTTATATCTTTTTTTTAAAAAAAAAAATCACATCACTAGTTTAGTAGATGGTGGGAAATTTGTGGGTGTCATTTCTTTGGATTTAAGCAAAGCATGTGATAAGGTCCCCCATAATGTTTTGGTTAGCAAACTTGTTAAATGTGTAATAAATGAGGATGATGTCAGATGAATCCATAACTGGCTGGAACACTCCAAGAGTCATCATCAAACTAGAGAGAGGTCTTGAGAGAAGTGTCTCAGGATTCTGTTCTAGGGTTGTCTCTTTAACATTCTTATCAATTAGTTAGATGACAGAGTGGAGGAACCCTTTATTAAGTTTGTAGATGACACAAAACTGAGAGGGATGGATGAGGCATTGAAAGAGAGGAACTGACTGATTTCATATCTTCTCTTTCATTTTTCTTAGCCTTGCTAATGTATGGTTCTTATTATATCCTTGTTTTGCAGTAGGATTCCTGTGAATATGCTGCCCCCAAATGGATTTGTTTTATTTTAAAATGTCAAATGTCACATCCAGAAGTCATGGTTAATCTTGCTGTCTTCCTTTCCAGCTTCTGTCTTCTTAACCTGAGCCCTGGCCTCATTCACACTGATTTTTCCCCCCACTCTCATTTCCATGCTTTTCTGTGATATTGTTGTCCAACTTGAAATAGAGATCAGACATACATGGATTGAAAAATGGACCACTTTATTTAAATTAAACTATTTAATTATCTTCTTGAAAACCAGTAAAATTGAAGGGGGCAACTGTGGCAGGTGGCCTGTTTCCCAGACTGCCTCCTCAGCTTCCTCTGGATGAAACACCTGAGCTGACTGGGTTGCTCCCTGGCCATCTAGCATCTGGAATGCCAACCTGAGATATCCTCACTCAACTCATGGGGCTTAATTGAAGATTATATCCCAGGTCAACCCTAAGGAAGGCCTTTTCCCTCTCCCTTTCATCACAAGGCCTACAGAGAAAGTTTAAGAGTCCTAACCTTCACCCCAAGGGGGTGCCATAGGTATTCACCTGACACTAATTCTCCCCCCACCAACAGCCAGTGACTGTATGTTTAAGTCCACACCTGAGCCAGTTTTCCAAGTCCCTGAACAACAGTGTGAGGTAGGTGAAACACCCTTGGAAAGGGGAGAAAATCCCTACCCAGCCCTTAATGTGACCAACATAGCCACACTGAAGTCAAGGTGGGAGGGTGGAACAGCACAATTCAATAGAGGAAAAGGGGAGGGTGGTGTTTGCTTAAATAGTCTCAGCTCTGCCCACAGCCTCCTCTCTATGTGGCGTAGAAGTGCTATGTCCAATTGGTTGCTGGCCTGTATTCAAAAGGATAGCAAATGTGTGTCCCCAGCCAGGGTGTGGCCCAGAGGATGCAGATTGGTGTCCAGCTTGAAATAAAAAATTGATAGTAATGGCCCAAGACTAAAATTTGGTTAAGGGGGACCTGTCTTCATGACAGAACAAGGGGCCTGGATGAGAACCTGTAACCTCAATAAAATGTTTAAGGGCCAAAACAGGGGTGATTGAAAGGTCACTCAATGTCCTGGCTGTATGTGAGAACCCCTGCCCCACTGGTCAGAAAAGTGGATGTTAAGTAGTATACCCTCCCAAGTAAAACTGAGATCATTTAGATACAAGGCCACAACTAACTTAGAGGCTGACACTAGTTCTGAAACTTTGAGTGCCCCCCAAAAATGCAATCAAGGCTGTGGCCTGGAAAAGGGAAACTTCATAGGAAGAACTGCAAATGGAGGGCCAGGTGGAACTCAAGCCCTTAACTATCATGGGAGATAAAGGAGTATGTGTATCTACTTTGATCTGGCTCTCTCTGGACCACCCTTCTAACACCTTCCAGTGTGATCAGCTAGGCCTTGAGCCTTGGACCAGAAGGCTAGTGCAGATAACTTAGCCCAAATTGACTGTGATCAAAGTCCCTTGTGATGCAAAGGCACACAGAATTGAAGAATGTGTGAACTTGGTATCAGTAACTCCTCACCTAGGCTCTCATGCCTACAAAACAACAAAAACTCTTCAATGGTTTTAACATGACTCTTTTTGATGCTTGTGGCAAAGGACATGCCAATCACCCATATTACTCGTTGGTGCCAAGACTCCAAAGGTCTGGTGGCATTGGAACTGGTGACACAGAATTGCCTAGAGCCAGATGTCTGAACTGCTCCATCTGTGCACAGGAAAGAGAATCAGCTATCTCATTAACAATGCCAAGCACAGGACAAGCTGTAAACAAAATGTTATAATGCAAACATTGTAATGTGAAGGCATGGACAAACTTCATAACCCTTGGCGATTTAGATGTTGATGAATTAATTACATGAACTGTAGCCAAATTATCACACCAAAAGAATAGAGAAGAATTCCAAAAAAGGTTAAATTGGTGGTAATCCCCAGTTAAACCCATTCATCCAGCCATGCCTTTGCATACCATCACCCCTGAAAATAGGCTCCTGCTATATCAGATGACACTTTAAGTGCACCTTGGAACTTACTTTCTTCCCTTCAAAAAGAGACCCCATTGAAATCTTGCAGGAATACTATCCATACCTCTAGATCCTCTCTAATGTCCTTAGACACCCACAACCTGTCTTGGGGTAAACTTAAGCATATTGTCGCATCACAAAGGCCCTGCAAAAAGGCCTGACCTGGTGCTATAACCTTGCAGGTGAAATTTAGGTGGCCAATAAGCTCCTGTATTTCTTTAAGTGTGGCTTTTTTGAGCAAAGAAAACTGAAACAACCGGAACCTGAGGTTTTGTAGCTTGTCCTCTGGAAGTCTACAGAACTGATTCATTGTATTAATCTCAATACCCAAAAAGGTTATTCAATGGGAAGGGCCTTCCGTTTTCTCAGGAGCTAAGGGATCCAGTTCTTCTGTCAAGGAAGCAAAATCTGAGAATAGGGCAGTACATTGACCAGAACCATAAGGCCCTATAAATAAGAAGTCATCAAGATAATGCACTATACCCTGCTAACCAGACTTGGCCTTGATGGCCCATTCCAAGAATGTGCCAAAGGTTTTGAATGCAACACACGAAACTGAGCAGCCCATTGGCAATGCCCTGTCCAAATAGTAACCTCATTTGAAATAGAAGCCCAATAGTTCAAAATCACTGAGATGGACTGAAATGTAGACTTAATGTTACTTTTTTCCAATTCAGCCCCTATACCAAATCTGCATATGCATTTCACTGCCTGATTAATGGAGGGATATTTAACTGAGCCCAGGTCATCTTAGGTTATGAAAGGTGGTGAACTAATCTATATTCTTCAGGGGCTTGCTTTGGAACTATTCCCAAGGGCAATACACACAAATTGGTTGGGGAGGCTTTATTAAAAGGACCCTCAACTCTACCTACAGCTACTTCCTTGGCTATTTTCTGCCTAACAACCTGCTGTAAACCAGAAATAGACTGTGAATTCTTGGCCATAAACGGATGCTGAACTCCAGAAAAAGGAATATGAAAAGCAGAAGTGAAACCTTGTCTTAAATATAAAGGTGCTTGGTGATTGGGATAAGCACCCAACTATCGAAACAAGCTGTCTAGGTTTATAGGGCTAGGTCCCTTTTGCAGCAGGAGGAGGTTGGATTGATGACTTTTTACCCCCCCCCCCTTGTTGGTCTCACAGGTTTCCCTGGGAGTTCCTTCCCCTGGAGCAATTACAAAAGGAGTGGTTAGCTCCACATATAGAACACTCATGCTTGAATTTGCATGGCTTGCAGTGCAAATACCCTGTGACCAAAATTCCCAGCAAAGCAATTTATTTGGTTGTCCTATAGCTTGTTGGGGATGAGAGAAGCCAGGGCCACTAGCTTTTTGAATGAGATGGCCACTCCCTGAACTGGTCTGGATGAGGTCATGAGCTACATCCACAGCTGCCATTGCAGTAAGGGATAAATGGCTGCTCTAATGTGAAAAGCTTCATCATAGAGAAGCCATGCCAGGCTGGCAAATTCCACATACACCCTATGGATTATATCCATGTCCTGTATGAGAGACACTGCTTGTAGGGGTTGAGATCTAGCTATAAATCCTGAATAAACAAACATACCAGACAACCAATTAGACCAATTGTGTTCAACTTTCTTTTTCTTTAATTTCTCTTTTTCTTTCTCATCCAAGTTCTTCTTTTCCCTTTTATCTAATTCCCAATATAAAATGGAAAAGATGTCTGTGTACTCCCCTTTCAGAATCTTTCCCCTAGTTTTTTGTTTTTTTAAAAAATAAATGGTCACCAAGTGGCAATGTTATATCCACATAAAGGACAGCTGAGCCGAGGGAGTCTCATACTGTAAACTGTATAATCAGAATCCTCTGAAATATAGCCTACAGCCAGCAAAATGATAAAAGACTACAACATAGGATGGGAGGGTCAGGCCAGAGCAAAAAACTGTCCAAGGGCAGCTTGGTTCCCATCTGGGATGTCCACCTGATCCCAATCTGTGGTTGGGACCTGTTCCCAGCCCAGAGAGGTCTGATCTGTGCCCAGGTGGGGGAGAGGCTGCTGATTAAGGCAATACTTATCTAATCCCAGGCAAGGTACTCCACCAGCACTGTTCCTCCTTGGAACAACGCAATCCAAAAGAGGGACAGAGGAGGGCAGAGCTGGCTTGAATAGCCTCTGTTCCACCCCCAACCTCCTCCTGACCTGACACAGAAGTGCCACGTCCAATTGATTGCTGGCCTCTATTCAAGAGGGCAGAAAATTCATGTCCCTGGCCAAGGTGTGGCCTGAGGAATGCAAATTCTCAGAGTTTTTTTTTTTTTCTCTCCCAGAGGTTTTGCAATAACATCTTATCAAAATCAAACAAAAACAAATGTTCCATGTCTGAATGTGTTAAATTCAATAGCTATAACTTTACCCATTTTGAAGTAGGCTATGCTGTATCTGCTCTATACTGCAAGCATTAAATATGAAGAACCTGCCTTGTCCACACCTCAAAATATGGTAATACATAACCCTTATGTATCCCAACAAAGATTGCTAAATGTAGCAGGATTGAACAACAGATTTTCAAAAGCCAATAATTCAAGGACTCTTGCTAACACAGGGGAATTTTCTACTTTCTCCACACTGTTTTGAATCCCAAATCCTTTCCATTGATATGCAGAACTGGGGGTGCAGAACTGATAACGTTTTAGTTGCTCATTTAATGTCATGGTATGCCTGAGTGTTGTTGGTAGCATCAGTGGCAACTCTTACACTGATGCTGATGGTAATATGCAGTAATGTTCCTTGGGCAAAGAAAGAAGCCCTTATGTTTTTACAGGTGGACACTGATGGACAGCAGCAAATAAACACACAGGGCAACCACATATGATTTTAAAGTGTAGAAAGATGAGGGAGGGGATAAAATCCTGAATGCTTGTTCAGAAAACTTTTTTTAAAAAAAACATCCCAAGGCTCCCTTTATACATCATAAAAAGCAGTCATGGGAGCAAACTCAACTTTGTGGGTCTTTCTTTTGTTTTTGTTTTATTTTTGCTTTGCAGTTCATGGTTAATGAAGTAATTACAATAAAATACTTTCAAAATCCAAGATCTAATTAAACTGAATAATAAAACCTCAATTGATCCATTATTTAGATTGGTGAGATGTGAACAAAAAGAAACACTGAGCAAGTCAGTGCATTATGGGAGAAGCAAAGCCATCTTTTTTATTTGGGAACTCTGAAATTAAGATTTAAAACATCCCAGAACAATTTTGTTGTTGTTGTTGCAGGGAGACATGAAATATAAAGCATTGTTAGAAGAGCTGAAACATTCTAAACATTTAAATAAAATCATTGTTGGGGTACAATGATTGTTCTTTTTCTTTTTCCTTTCCTTTTCCTTTTTATTGCAGATAATTCAGACATTCTTTTCTCAGTATTTTTGCCAGAAAAAGACAAAAGTGATTATCACATGGTTTCTGTATCTAACGTGTAGAACTCCTTTATATATAAGTGGCAAAGTAGATGGTTTTGAATGGAATTGATCTTAATATGTGTTCTGTCATCTACAGTTGGACTGTACAGTTGTGCTCCATAGTTTTGAAAGCTGACATGTACAGGATAATAATTACTTCTCTGTTAAAAATCTGGGGCTCAAACATCTTAGGGTACCTGTCTCTCTGCACTTTTTTTAAAAGGACTCGAATGGTGTCCCATCCCTCTGTGGTACTTCATTCTGTAGAATTCTCCATTAAGCTTCATTTTCACTGTATTGTCCTTCAGCTTTTAACCTGGTAGTTAAATGATGACAATGGCCCAAGGAGTTCTAGGTGGCCCTGCAAAGTACTGTTGAGAGGGTGAAATATACTTGAAAACAGATCCAAGGATAAGAAGTTTATCTGCTGTTGTATTTTAGCTGGCTCAAGCTTATTTCTCTCTGATATCCTTGGTGATAAGCTAATTCTTTTCCTTGTCATTGGCAAGAGCTGCCACTCCAGATGACCTCATAATAGTTCTTACTGATGTTATTAAGATGCCTTTCATGTGCTCCCCTAAACATCAAGGTGCTGAAAACAACTGGTAAATCTTTAAAATCTGGTTTCACACTTACTTGCTGCGATTTTAAGTTTTTTTTATTATTGACACAGCTTATAAAAACTTCTGGAGGACCAGACTGCTAATTATAAAATTATTGCTATCCTGTTCCCACCAGGGCTACAATCAAATGGTACCTTCTCTAAAATAAGATACTATAAAATGAAGTACATTCCTTTCCTTCCAGAGCACAGAGAGGGAAGTATCTATTCTTGAGAATTCACCACTTTCATATTATCTGTTGATCTTTCTCTTGTTTCTGTCTATGGGGATTATCACATGGAGGCACTTATCATTGCTAAAATGTCAGTAAAACATTTGTGAAGTGTTCATGAAGTTGGTAGATAGTCGATCATGCTTCTAAATCATCATTGAGATGTCCCGCTTCTCTCCTGTCCTCAAAGCGTTCTCAGAGCAGCCATTTCTCCAATAATGGAAGTTCCCATTATTGAAGAAATGGCTGCTCTGCAAACGCTTTGAGGATGGGAGAGAAGCAGGACACCTCAATGACAATTTAGCAGCATGACCAACTATCAAACCTTCATGCTTCAGGAATGCTTCAGGGATGTTTTACTGGCAGTAAGCCTCTGTGTGATAGTGGCCCATGTTATGGATGGCAATGGTGAGGGATGTCAGAATTGGATAAAATAATCCGTATGTGAAGTGGAGGGGGTTGGGTGTTTGATTTGTCTAGAACCATCTACTATTCATTGCTAAATGATTTTTTTTTCCTTTTGGTAACACCACTGTAATATCTTCTGTCAATGGTTGTTCCTGCTCTCAATGCTTGAGGCAAAACTCTTAAGAACTCTAATGCCTTCTGTGTAAACCTTGAAATGCACACTAAAGGTCTTGACTTTAAAAAAGAAATCCTGAAGGAGACAAGGAATATGTATTTTCCTTTCAACATTACAATCCTTCTGTGAAATTCTTGGTAAGGAAATAGTAAAACTTTGATTCTGAAGTACAATCTGGTATGACTATTATAATATATTGTTGGCAACACAATGACTCCAATGTTGAGATAGCTCATATTTGGCTCTGTACTCTTCTGCCTCATCTCCCTTCTGCCTCATTTGCTAACAAACATTCAGCAGGTTCTTCTTCTTCTTCTTCTTCTTCTTCTTCTTCTTCTTCTTCCTTCCTTCCTTTCTTTCTTTCTTTCTTTCTTTCTTTCTTTCTTTTTCTCCATCTGTCATTGCAAGTGGTACCTCTAGAATTTAAAAAAAAAGTTCTGTTTTTGGAGTCCTAGGATTTCTTATTTGTTAGTGGCCATGTTATTTACACAATTATGGGCGTTTTAATCCAAAATAGGCCCCACCTGGAATATTGTGTCCAGTTCTGGGCACCACAATTCAAAAAGGATGTGGAGAAACTGGAGTGTGTCCAAAGGAGGGCAACTAAAATGGTGAAGGGTCTGGAAACCTTGCCCTATGAGGGAGCTGGGAATGTTTAGCCCAGAGAAGGAAAGGTTAAGAGGTGATATGATAGCCCTGTTTAAATACTTGAAGGGATGTCACATTGAGGAGGGAGCAAGCTTGTTTTCTGCTGCTCCAGAGAACAGGACCCGGAACAATGCATGAAAGCTCCAGGAAAAGAGATTCCACCTGAACATTACTTCCTGAGAGTAAGGGCTGTTCGACAGTGGAACACACTCCCTCAGAGAGTGGTGGAGTCTTCATCCTTGGAGGTCTTTAAGCAGAGACTGGATGGCCATCTGTCGGGGATACTTTGATGGAGAGTTCCTGTATGGCAGGAAATTGGACTGGAGGCCCTTGTGGTCTCTTCCAACTCAATGATTCTATGATTCTATGAATAATAAGCTTTCCAAGTTCTGGATAATATTATATATATTTTCACTAAGCAAAGAGAACTTGTATCATCTTTTAGAAGCTTCCGACTTCTAAAAATGGCCGCCAAAGCAGCTTGCAGTACCCGGGCTGCATCCAGGATGGACCTGGGCAGTATTTAGATGGTGATTTCTTTGTAATAATACCTGGATGCCTTATGAATTAGGGCTGAATTAGAGAAAGGCAAGATGGGATTTTGACCCCATGCAATAGGGTCCTTGTCTACAAAGTCTTACGCTACAACTTCTTTTGTTCTATTAAAGGTGTTACAAGATCCCTTTGCATATGAATAATCCAGGATAACACAGCTATGTCTCTACATTATACAATTATAATTATGTTTATCACACATAATATCATTTTCTATCATATTTTCTATAGATACACTTTTGGGGTCCCAAAACAGGATTAGTGGAGATGATTACGTCTGGGATATCTGGACCTGGTTAAAAATATAGGTGACATAAAAGAGACCTTTGTTTTGCACAATTAAGTACATTTGTAGTAACTGTCATGCCTTCTTCCCCTTTTCATATCTGAATAGCAAGCCTCTGTTGTTGTTGTTGTTGTTGTTGTTGTTCATGTGTGTCTTCAAGTCATTTCTGACTTATGAGTTTTCTTGGCAGAATTTGTTCTCAGAGATTTTGTCCTTGTCTTCCTCTAAAGCTGAGAGAGTGTGGCATGCCCATGGTCACCCACTAGGTTTTCAAGGCAGAGCAGGGATTCAAAACATGATCTCCAGAGACATGATCTCCAATGTACTGGCTCATACATAAGTGTCTGGTGACTTCCACTTAGTATTTGAATTACTGCCCCCCTAATCACTTTATTGAAGATAGGCCATGGGGAGACTCAGGCAGAAAACTCTTCTGGGGCCTTTTCTTACTACAGAAAAACAATATTATGATTCAACTGTCATAGCAATTGCAGTGGAAGCACAGCACTACAATTGTGTAGTGTGAATGCACCCTGATCTTGTACAAATGTTCTGTGCTGTGATGTTATGTTCAAGATACTGTCTTGATTTAATGCCCTAAGCATTTAAAGAAAGCATCAGCTAGATCCTGAGGTTCACATTTAACTAGAACACCCAAAATTTTTCATAGATTTACACAGCCAAAAACTGATATCTGACAGCTAGCACATGTATTCCTAAAATGAATTGCTGTTATAACTCCCATCAAACCTCCATTATGGCAACATTCAAAGTCATTCAGCTCTTGTGCATGTAACTCAAATGGTATACTTTCAAGTAGTAAATAAATGTTTTGGCTTAGTGTGTTATAATGAAGTTGAAGCTGGATATATTTTCCAAGTTAGTTTTTTTTTAAAAAAAAATAATGTTCTATTCCAGTTCTGCCTCAAAATGCAAGAACTCCTTTCCCTAATTTCTGCATAGATTTACACACTTATAAACAACATATGCAACCTTAGGCAAGTCACAAATTCAAGTAATTCTGTTTATGCCCAAATGGAAATGTATACATATGTAGCATTACTCATTATAATGGGAAAGAACAGAGGGAGTATTTGAAGCCAGATTCTTGTGACATGGTGAAATTTATATAGATGTTGAGTAATCCAAAAAAATTTTTAAAAAGTTTTTTTAAAATGCTTAATTTATCATTTATATCTAAAATTAAATAAAATTAATTAATTAAAGCCCAAAAGAAGATGTAGCTGGGAGGGAGTACACACTGACTTATCACCAAGCTTCTCTTGAACCAGCTGGTCTGTCTTGTTCACTTTTCACTGCAGCACGAGCCACTTTTTCCCTTAATAAAATTAAAAAGTGTGTTGGTAGGTCTAAACAAAGAAATGAGGAATCTAAAAGCTGCACACATTGAAAGGATAACATAATGGTTCACCCATAAATAGAAACAATTTGGTCTTTACATTAAACAAAAACAAAAACAGTGTAAGCATATATTGATTATGTTTATGTTGAAAAGGGGACATATATTACACTCAATGTTAATTCTAGATGGATGTTTACATTTATTTTAATACACTACAATATTTTTTAAAAATCCTAGAATTAAGGTGAAAAATCTCTTTTCTGACTTTACATCTTCTTGCTGCTACTTGCCATTTTTGTGAGGGAAGGAAATAGCTCCATGAAATATGGAAAACCCCATTTCATATCCATCTGAGCCAATGAAAGGGAATATGTAAGTCTAAAAAGAAACACACATTTTGAAAAAGGGTTCAGGAAGCAACAACTTTCATCCACAAATATAGGGGGGCATGCTTATCAAATTTTCAGATGACACCAAATTAGTAGGAATAGCTAATACCCCAGAGGACAGGATCAAAATTCAAAATGACCTTAACAGATTAGAAAGCTGGGCCAAAGATAACAAAATTTCAACTCAGAGAAATGTAAATTACTGCATGGGGGAGGGGGGAGAGAAAATAAAATAAAAAATAAAAAGAAATAAATGCATAAATATAGGATGGAGGACACTTGGCTGAATGAGATTATGTGTGAAAGGGATCTAGGAGTCCTAGTAGACCACAAGTTCAACATGAGTTAACAGTGTGATGGGGCAGCTAAAAAGGCCAGGAAAAATCTACTGTGGCCAATAAAGACTAAGCTGCCTGCAGTTATCCAGAGGAGGGCAAACATTGTTCCCATCTTCAAAAAGGGGGAAAAAGAGGATCCCAACAATTATCATCCAGTTAGTTTTACATCAATTCCAGGAAAGATTCTTGAGCAGATCATTAAACAGAGAGTCTGTGAACATTTAGAAGGGAATGCCATAATCACAAAAAGTCAACATGGGTTTCTGAAAAACAAATCATATCAGACTAATCTGATCTCTTTTTACCAGTTACCAGTTTGGTAGATGAAGGGAATGCTGTGGATATTGCATATCTCGATTTGAGTAAGGCTTTTGACAAGGTTCCCCATGACATTCTTGCAAACAAGCAAGTAAAATGTGGGTTAGACAATGCAACTGTTAAATGGATTTGTAATTGGTTGACTGGCCAAACCCAAAGCATACTCAGCAATGGCTCCTCTTCCTCCTGGAACAAAGTGACCAATGGGATGCCACACGGTTCTGTCCTGGGCCCAGTGCTATTCAACATCTTCAATGACTTAGATGAAAGAATAGGGGGCATGCTTATCAAATTTGCAGGTGACACCAAATTTGTTGGAACTGCTAATACCCCAGAGGACAGGATCAAAATCCAAAATGACCTTAACAGATTAGAAAGCTAGGCTAAAGATAAGAAAATGAATTCCAACACAGAGAAATGTAAATTACTGCACTTAGGGCAAGTCATGCCACATGGGGGACTCGCACAGATGTAACAAACTGAGACGAGGCTGGACTAAATGCCTGGAAATGGCAAATGTATATAAGGGAGGAGCTCATTGCTCAGTTTGGGTGTCATATGGTATGCTGTATAGGTATGAGATTATGTCCATATGAGTACTGATTTGTAAACAGTGGAATGAAGATTAAAGTGCCTCTGAGAGCTGTGTGTCATTTTGTTTGCTGCTTTTCTGTATGTGAGAAGGTTTTCTCCAGCCAGCACAAGCTCAGAGTGCCTCTTTGGGGTTTGATCCAGGCATACTGCTTTGGAGATGTGGACTGCTGGTCGCAGAAATGCTCCAACAGTTTAGCCTTGAGAAGAGATGGTTAAGAGGTGATATGATAGCCTTGTTTAAATATTTGAAGGGGTGCCATATTGAGGACGGAACAAGCTTGTTTTCTGCCTCTCCAGGAAACAGGACCCAGAAAAATGGATGCAAATAACAGGAAAAGAAATTCCACCTTAACATTAGGAGGAACTTCCTGACAGTAAGAGTTGTTAGACAGTGGAGCACACTCCCTTGGAGAGTGGTGGAGTTTACTTCCTTGGAGGACTTTAAACCAAGACTGGATGTCCATCTGTTGGGAGTGTCTTGATTGAGAGTTCCTGCATGACAGGGTGGTTGGACTTGATGGCCCTTGTGGTCTCTTCCAATTCTATGATTCTATGATTCTAATTCCTGTTTAAACTCCCAATTTTCACTGATTTTTCCCATGTGATAAAGTCCAAAGCTGAAAGCCATAATTGTATGGTTCAACTTTACAAGAGTTTTGATCTTGAAGCTGATTCCTCTGAATCCTACTACCCCATCTTCTACATAGTCCTCTTTGTAGGAATTACTTTGTAGTTCCTTGTTCTTCAAGTGTCTCTTATTTACATCTCTTAAGATTCTTGTGGGACGCTGAGAATGTATTTTGGCAATAAGGTATAATTGTGTCTGAATGATCCATTGGATACAAGGTATTGCATTGATGCTGTCCATTTTGTACACAGCATCAATATAATTCATTATGAGATATTGGAGGCACAGCAGTTGGTCTATAGCAGAATGGTTCCAACTCTTTCTTATGTGAAGTTGTCAGGATGTGGATGAGTATTAGAAATGATTAGAATATTGGACATCTTTCCCAGTTCTATGAAACTGGCAACTTGCTCAACATCTGTTTGGGTGGGTATGATCAATACATCTTTCTCTTTCCTCCTCTCTGCCATGGATCCATAGTAACTATTCAGCTAGTAACTGTTGCCTCATTTAGTACACTTATCCATAACTGCAAGTATGTGATTTTCCCATCAGGTATAGAAAATCACAGATATTCATCTCTACTGGTGATGACAGTAGTTCCTTTGTAATTCCTGTACTACTTGTAAAGTGCTTTGTGCAGAAATACTCTGGAAGATGCTGAGGCAGAATGAAGCACCTGCCTCCTAACATGAGGGCATTATTGACTGCACATATGTCCTCATGTTCCTGTGCCTGCCAGGTGTAAGCTTTTAGCTGGGGATGAGATCTCAGCACTTGTTTCATTGATGAATTTAATGATAGTCTGTCATTTCTAGTTTGTATTTTAACCTGTTTAGCCTCTTACAAAGCAGGTCATCCAACTAAAGATGTTGGAATCCATAAGAGGTCCTATATTCTACAGCACCTCTCTCTCTCTCTCTACACACACACACAGAGACACATGGCTGCTGAAATGTGTGTGCTTTTCTTCTCAGCCTCACTCTGCTCTTACAGAGAAACTGGTGGAAACTGTGCATTCATTTTAGGGATGTATAAAATGTTCAACTGATGCAAGATTTTTTTTAAAAAAAAAATCAGTCTTTTCTTTTTGAAAACGTTTGTAAAGGGCCTCTGCATAAAAACATGGGGCTTTGTGCATGTAAGAATGACTTAAATAAAAATTTGAATTCATACTTGAGACAACTTTGCTAGTCTAAATATATATGAACATACACATCTCACTCAGCCTCAGAATAAAGACCTCAGTAATAGCTTGTGTGACATTCCAAACCAAACAGGAGAAAAACTAGAGAGGTTAGTAAGATGCCCTTAGTTAAGATCGTATGAGGAGGGTATCTCCCCATACCATCATCACTAAGGACTAAGGACAGAAACAACAATGCAGGCATTTTACTAATATCTCCAATTTTTCTCCTGTTTGGTTTGTAACATCTTGCCTGATGAGGAAGTCAGTGCAACTTCGAAAACTTACAAGTATATTGTACATTTCGGTTGGCCAAGAAAAGTATCACTGTTTGATAGATTTTTGTTTGAATTTGTTAAATGGCCAACACAGCTACCCCTGGATGTTTCCTGATTGTGTGACATTGGCAATGAAGTTCCATCCTTCTCTGTAGGATGTTCAAATCATGTCAGTAGGACCATTGCTGTTTTTTATGTACAGGCTTAGAGGTGACAGACCTAAATCTGAGTCCAAGGGAAGAACAATTTCTGTCTGCACTACTTCCAGTTACAAATCCAGAGAGGTCTAAGAACATAAGATGAACTATGCTGGACCACCTTGCTTGCCCAAACCAAAGTCCTTTTTAATTCAGCATTCAGTGACTTTTAGATGGGAAGCCCACAATTAGAAATGTGTATGGTGGCATTAGATTATTTCCCCTGCCATTTGGTATAAAAGGGACAGTATGCTGCTTCTGATACTACAGGTTATGTATAGCTCCATGACCAATAGGGAGAGTGTAACTGTTGCAACTGGACTTTCAGGTTGACTTCTTTGTGGAAGGGGATCACACTAATAGCAATATTCCATCCAAAGATAAGGTTGCTTGAGCAGTATCTACTCTGTGTATTCCAGTACAAAATGATGCAATCTGTCTGCACTTTTCAGAATTTTGCAGAAATGACTCAGAAATGTACCAGGATTATATAAAAAAGACTACATTAGGACAAACTACAGAAAAGGGATCAAAGATAAAAATGTTTAGAAATATGTGTTTTATAACAAGATATACTCACAATAAGTACCTAACTGTGTTCTCATTTTTTATGTGGATTAAAACAAAACAGATTTATCTGAAGCAGTATGGAAGTGTGTCATTATGAAATAGCATGTGCAATACTGACACAGCCCAGAAATAGACTAATCCATCTATCCCTGCCACCACCTTCCATCCGTAATTAAACTGACCAGAATTCTACAGTTCCTGTAATAATTTTTGCCCTATTAGGCCAATCTTCCATCAGGTCTGATTTCACATTGAGTCATGGAATGGATCTTCATCTCTTGTTGATGCTCTTTATCTACAGAGGCTGCTTTGCAACTGTTAGCTGAAAGTGTGGCAGGGAGTAGGATTAAATTCATTACAGTATTAAATAAATCAGGTGGAATTAGCTCTCTGCAGAAAACAGCAGCTGGCTTTTGCAGTGTTGTGACAGACTCCACCAATTATGCAATGCAAATAGAATCCATCTGACTTCCACAGACTCCCGGGCCATGACAGGTCTTGAAAGCCTGTTTGGCAACTTCCTTTGATCTTGTCCCACATGTTTTCCCTCCTATGGAGGGGGTGGAAGTGGATCGCCTCTGACAAACCACCACTTTCCAAAAACAGCTCTTCTTCTCCACTAAAGCAGGAATTATTTCAGGCTTTCTGGAACCTAGATCTACATGCAAGGCTTATAGAGGGGAAACAAGATTGAACTTTGCTCTCATTAATGGAGCAGGCTGTTGCTTTAATGAGTAGCCATGCTGCCATTTTTATGCTTAGAGCAGCAAAATAAGGCCACAATACCAAAACCATGGACACACACCCTAATTACCCAGCAAGGTTAATTTGACTCTGTAGTATATGTGTGCTTGGAAGATTGATTCTGTTGGAAGCTATTAGCCAAGGGAGGGAGATGAGTCTCCTATTGTGTGGGGTGGGGAGAAGGGTGGGATATTAGGTTGGAAGAGCTCTTTTGCTATGGTACTGTGGGCAAGCCAAGGTTATGCTGAAATAAAATTAGAGCTTGAAGGTTATCGCCTTGTAAATAGAGACCAAAGTGGCTCAGGAAGAGTGAACTTACAAAAGCAAAAGGTCTTCTCTGTTCAGCTGGTAATGACAGAGTTGTTTGTTAAGCACTGTGCTTTAACACAAGGTTATGGAGAGGGGGGTGGTTGTGTATTTTAACAGGATTTGTTAAAGAAAACTAACAGGTTGCCAGCAGGTTGGAGGGCTGTTATTTAGGACAAGGAACTGTGTGAAACACTCTTATGTAAGAAAGAGATATAGGCTTAAAACTGCAACCAGCAGCAGAGTTAGGAGCTGGCCGCCTCAAAACAACAAGGAGAATCCACAAACATGACCTCTACATGCCAACTTCTTGCCATAGAAGGAGAAAGGAGAAGCTTCTCTCATCCCAGTGACATACCAAAAAAGAAAGAACTGGAGGCAACATGAACCCAGCTAATGTTTTGAACCCTAGGGCTATGAAACTTTGAGAGGGGAGGAATGGAAAAAACACCTGAGTCAAGGTGATTTTTCCAGTTCTCCGTCCCACCATACCTTTATTTAGCAGATGCAGATGAAGTGCTACTGCCTTCATATTCCACATTTCTTCCTCTTTCTCTTTGCATGGAAGGAACTGGTTGACCAGGGAGCCCAGGGGCTTGTCTGCAAAGATCAGCCTAGTTCCAACCCTGTTTGGAATATCATTAAATGCTGTCACCCCCTCTAATAGCAAATCTGGCTGTTATAGTGCCTATTACTTTCAACATTCAAGATAAATTTCTTACAGGGATATATTGTACACCATATATCAGAAGAGCTGTATCCTCCCATGTAAACTTTCTAGTGTTTTGAGATACTCAGGAGAAGGACTTGTCTTGGTTCTGCCATCCCAAGAGACATATTTTGTGTACTCATTGACTGCTTCCAGATTGTGGAACTCCATTCACAGATAGTAGGGATAGTAATATCAGATATATTAATGTTTAATTATTTCATACTTGGACAAAAAAAAATGAAGAATTTAACCCTCTGGCCAAGATTCAGAAAGTTCTGCATGTTGTTCAATGATATTTCACAATTCAGGACTTTGCAGGGGGGGAAAAAAACGAAAACACCTACACACCCACACCCACACATTTGTAAAAAAAATAAAAATAAATAAATGGTGTGGTTGCCCATTTTTATTTTTTTATTTTTTCACAAAGGAGAGGGGACTCCTAAAGAGCCTGACAAGTCCCTAAGACTTGCATAATGATTCCATAACAGTGGCCATATTGTTCTTCTACAATGATGTAAAGCCATGATGCAGTAGAGTATAGTTCTCAAAATCATCCTGTCCCTAGAAATACTGCCAGGCTGCTTCATGTAGCCAGAAGGAAAACAAGTTGTTGTCTTCTTCTCCTTGACCTCTTTCTTTTTCCGCCTCCTCTTCTTCTGTGAAAGAAAGCCCAGGGAGAGAAGAACCCTCAGTTACTTCATGTTCAAGATAAAACAAGCCCTCTTAGAATTACTTCCCCCACAAATCAATTTGATCTTCAGGATTATCTTGTCCCACCCCCCCCCACCCCCATGAAATCTCCCAAATTCTCACTAACAAAGAACCAAAAGTCCTGAAGAAGATCTTATGCAATTTGTCCATCAATTAAACCCTTGACTCAGAAACAGAGTATTAAGGTGTCAGTTTAGGCAGGGTGTGGAAGGCAATGATGCCCTTCAAATGGACCACAAGGCACCATGTTCGTTCAGACCTGTCATTTTAATTCTACTGGTAGTTCATTGAACTACTCAGCCATATTTTTCAGTTGACAAGAAACTTCCTTTTAAAAAGAAATTTGCAGCTTTGAAAGGTTTTATTTTTCTTTCCTTTTTTTTCTTTTTTTGGATGGGAAGAAATGAAGTCGAGTCCAAGCTTGCTATGAATCAGTTTTGCTTAGAGCAAAATCCAGATCCAATTTTCTGTTATCTTTTCTGATAGGAGCTTGGCACAGTGTAAAAGGAATAAAAGATAAATGCAATATCTGAAGCTGCACTAGTTTGGTTCATGCTCAGAACACTATGTTCAGTCATGTCTAACCCTTGGAGACCTGCAAAGAAATCAGTTCCCTACATAGCTTGGCTGGTAATAATAGCAATAATAAGTTTCTCACTGCAACTGTAGTCCCATTTACAGATGTCATGAAATAACCTTTGCAGTGCTTCAGTCTCTGTTTTAAGACTGAATAGGATCTGCTTCATATATCAGGTTGTATGTGAGAAGGGCCTTCTTGGTGGTAGCATCCACCTTGTGAAATGCCCTAGTAGGTGACAATACATGCTTTTAAAACATGACTATTTGAGAAGCTATTGTTTTGCTTTTGCCTTTGTATATTATGTTAATGCTTTTGGTTTTTGTTTTAAATTGCTGGTTTTGTTTTATGAGTTCTTTGTCTTCCTATATTTGAGAAGTTAAATCATTATTTTTTTACTTGGCATATATTTTATCAGAGAACCAGTGTAGTATAATGGTTTGAGCATTGAACTATGACTCTAGAGACCAGGGTTCAAATTCTTGCTTGGTTATGGAAACCCTCTGGGTGAACGTGGGCAAGTCACACTCTCTCAGCCTCAGAGGAAGGCAAAGACAAATCCCTCTGAGCAAATCTTGCCAAGAAAACCCTGTGAGGTTTGCCTTAGGGTTTTCATAATCTGGAAACAACTTGAAGGCACATAAGAACAATGTGCTAATCAACTGCCCACTGCCTATTAGCCATTGTAGATTATATACTCATACTTCAGATTAAAAAGCATAAAACTAATATTTATTCTTATCCTGCCTTTCTCCCAAGTTGGGACCCAAGGCAGCTCACAACATACACATGCACACACACACACACACACACACACACACTAAACAACACTTTAAAACAATTAAAATAATCCAATTAAAACAATATAAAGTGTTTAAAAACACAACATACAAAATTTAAAACATAAAGGTTAAAAATAATCTAAACCAACCCCTCACCTCCAATAAAACCAGGCCTGCATGATTTTTTTTTTTAAAAAAACTTGTTTGAATAAAAATATCTTTGCTTGCCAGCAAAAGGCCAGCAGGGAGGGAGCCAGCTTGGCCTTCCATGGATGTGCGTTCCACATGGTGTCTCTCTCATGTCCTCACCAAACAAGCCTGGGATGATGGTGGGACTGAGAAAAAGCTTTCTCCTGAGCATTTTAGGGCTCTAGGTGGTTCGTACGGGGGACATACTCTCTCTCAAATAGTCTGGACCTAAGCCATGTAGGGCTTTATAGGTCATGACCAGCACTTTGAATTGTGCTCAGAAATGAACCTGTAGATAGTGAAGGTGTTTCAATACAGGAGTTATGTGCTCCCTATAATTGGCTCCGGTCAGCATTCTAGCAATTACATTTTGGACCTGTTGAAGTTTCCAAACAGTTTCCAAAGGCAGCCCCATGTAGAGTGTGTTACAGTATGTAATCAAAGCATGTGTCACTGTAGCCAGATCTGATGTCTCGAGGAATGGGTCTAGCTGGTGCACTAGCTTTAATTGTGTAAATGCACTCCTAGCAACTGCTGAGACTTGGGCTTCTAGGGTCAGACTGGAGTCCAGGAGCACACCCAAGCTGCAAGCCTGAGATTTCAGGGGAGTGTAACCCCATCCAGCTTAAGCACAGCCCCAGTTCCATGATCTGCATTATGACTGACCAGGAGCACCTCTGTTTTGTCTGGATTGAGCTTTAATTTGTTGCTCCCATCCCATCATTTACTGACAGCAAATACTGGTTCAGCACAGAGGTGACTTCCTTGGAGTCAGATGGAAAGGAGAGATAGACTTGGGTGTCATCTGCATACTGATGACACTGCATCCCAAAATTCCAGATGACCTCTCCCAGTGGTTTCATGTAGATGTTGAACAAACAGAACCCTGTGGGACCCCATAGATCCATTGACCAAGGTCCAAGGAGGTGAACAGGAGTCCCCCAGCACCACCTTCTGCGTCCAGCCCTCCAAAAAAGATAGTAACCACTACATATCAGTGCCTTCAAGTCTCATCCCAAAAAGGCGGATCAGAAGGAGACCTTGGTCGATGATATTGAAAGCCGCTGAGAGATTTAGCAGGACCAACAGGGGCACACTCCCCCGTCCAGTTCCCTTTGAAGATCATCCACCAAGGCCACCAAAGCTGTCTCTGTGAAGCCAGATTGAAATGGATCTAGATAATCCATTTCATCCAGACATCCCTGAGGCTGGGAAGGCCACTAGTCCTTCCAGAAACTTACCCAAGAATGGAATGTTAGAGACTGGTTGATAGTCATCTAGAATGGTGGGATCCTGGGAGATCTTTTTCAGTAACAGCTTCACCACAGCCTCCTTTAGTCAAGAAGGAAATTTGCCTTGCTACAGTGAAGCATTCACCACTCCCTTTACCCACTTGACCAGTCCCCCTCTAGCTGATTTCAGAAGGCAGGAAGGGCAAGGATCCAGTATGCACATTGTGGCCTTCACTTCTACAAGGATCCTATCCACATCCTCAGGCTGCACAAACTGAAACTCATCCAGTAATATGAGACAAGCAGGTTCTATGATTACATCCACTGGAACTGTCTCAACTACAGCATCCAAGTCAGAGTGAATCCGTGTGATTTTATCTGCAAAGTGTCTTGCGAATTCCTTATAGCAAGCTATTGAGTGATCTTTGTTTCCTTCTTGTAAGAATGTAAGAGGCCCCTGACAACTTGAAACAGCTCTGCTGGATGACAGCATGCAGATGCAATGGTGACAGAAAAGTATAGTTTTTTTGCTACCACCACGGCAACAGCATAGGCTTTCCAGTGGGTTCTAGCCTGTATTCGGTAGGATTCACTCTGAGTCTTCCACCATTATCGCTCTAGTTTCTGCCCCACTCCTTTCATCACCATCAGTTTGCTGGTAAGCCAGAGACATGTCTGACTCCACTTCATGTGAGGGGCACTTAGGGGCAATCGTGTCCACTGCCGTGGCTATTTCCCCATTCCATAGATCAGCCAGCACTTCAAAAGGATCACCTGCCACGGCAGTAGGAAATTCCACAAGATCCATCAGGAATTTATCCAAAAACCTCCTGGGGTGGACCATCTACAAAAAGATCTGATTTTGATTGTCTTGAAGCAGGGAATTTTCTGTAGTAATACTTTTCACCTCTCTAAAGAGATTATCACACCTCCCCCCCTCCCCAAAAAACCTATTCCTGATAGGATACGGTCACATTTTGGATTACAAGCAGATTGTATCATGTTCAAAACCAATACCCCTGCCACCAGGTGACTGCAACCCACATGCACCCCAGGTCCCAGCTGTGGTTAGCCAGTCAATTTCCAAAGATGGGAACTTCCCACCTTTGAAAATTGTCTGAGCTGAATGCAGGTAGTAGTTGCCCGGTGGCAGCACCAGCATTTTTGAGTGTGATAAAACCTGCTTGCAATCCAAAACATAACTGAACCCCATCAGGGATAGGACACATTTTTGATGTTTGATATTCTCCATTTTGAGCTCACTAATGTTCATACTCTAAATAACTTCAAATGCTGTTAATAATTTTAGAAATATAATTTTATTAAATCCTGCTGCTAAGAGTATCATTATTATCAGTTCTAATTTATTTCTTATTGTAACAGATTATGTTCATGATGTAAATCAGGGCTGGGAAAGTGTACTGGGAAAGTCTCCAGATGTTGAACAACAGCTTCATTCATTCCTCACCAATAGTTGAATTGGAATGTCTGGAGCCAGCTGCAATCCGGCAACTATGCAACTGTATGAGTCATCTCCCCAACTTATGCTGCCAAGGTCAATGGCATCACTGGGGGGGGGTCAGGGGGTGCAGGCTGCAGTACCAGGTGACACCCCACAAGGGGGGGTGATACCTGGTCAGCCCCCTGCCCCCTGTGGGGCCTTCTCGGGGGCTTAGATGCACCACCCAGGCCACCATGAGGGCTTGGGCACCCTGTCTGTGCTGCCTTGAGGCCTTGTGCACCTTGTCCAGGCCACCACAAGGCCTTCTGTGCCCTATCCAGGCTGCCACAAGGCATTGCATGCCCTGTCTGGGCCACCGCAAGGCATCGGGCATCTTTCCCAGGCTGCAGTGAGGCCTTGGGTGCCCCCATCTGGGCTACTGTGAGGTTGTGCGTGCATTCACTTGTGTGTGTGCATGCTCCCATGCATGTGCTTCCCCATGTGGGGCATATATTCCAGAAGTCCCACCCCCAGAAGCCCCACTGCCCCACACCAAGTCAGGTGACACCACTGGCGAAGGCCACAATCTTTGCAAAAGAAAAGAAAACAGAAACAGACAGACATATACCACCTTTAGCCTAAATTTAATTGTTGATCCATGTTGGTGTTTCCCATAATTCATAGCTTTCAGCATTTCACAGATGAAAAATGGGACTTGTGGCCAAGCCACATGCAAGTGTGATCGAAAGGGTGCAGCCAGACAACAAGACAGCAAAAATCATCATTAATAAGGAAGAATAAACAAAATGAACATTTTAAGGAAAGAAACTTTTGAACTTCAGTTTAGGAAGGACAACCCCTTCCTAAGTGCAAACTACGGTCAGCCCTCCATATCCACAGATTACTTATCTTCATATTCAATTATCCAGGGCTTGAAAATATTTTTAAAATATATAAATTCCAAAAAGAAAATCTTGATTTTTCAATTTTATATAATGGACACCATTTTACTACATCAATATATTTAATGGGACTTGCACATCCATGAATTTAGGTATCTGCAGAAGGTCCTGGAAGCAAATCCCAGCAGATACCAAGAGCCCACTGTACTTCCATACTTTCAATTCAATTTGCAGCAATAGAAGTAAGATGTAAGAAAGGTGAAATGGGAGGAGGAAACTCAGGAAATTTTAAAGGCAACTAAGAAAGTGGGACAGCAAAGGATTAACTGGGGCTGTTCCTACCAAATGAGAACAGTTAATTTAATAGGTCTAAAATTGGTCTTGATGGTCCTTGAGGTCTCTTCTAACTCTACAATTTATGATTCAATGAATTTGGTTAAGGACCAATATCATTTCTAATTTATCATAATATTTCAGAATACTGTGATATTCTACCTTCTCTTGTATAATCTTTTAAAAGAATAAAACTAATAGAAGTGTCAAGTGTATTTGTTTTCTGTTGCCAGTTTGCTACCACTCCTAGGCCACCTGGGACCACCAGACCTCGATGCACATGCTCTAATTGTTTCTGTCCTCTTGCAGAGAAATGTATTGTTTTGCCATATGTAGCTGATGTCTCAAAAGGTCTCAGATCCATGCTTCTTGTCCCTCTATATGGTGTAACCACACTGGAGAATTAAGTCTGCTTCACTCTTTGACTGCCATGAGTCAATCCCATATAATCCTGGGATTTGTAGTTTGGTGAGGTACCAGAGCTCTCTGACAGAGCAGGCTGAATACTTCATCAAATTGCAAATCCCAGGATTATATAGGATAGAGTCATGCCAGTTAAAGTGGTATCAAACTGCATTAATTCTCCAGTGTGGCTATTCCTGTTGCTGAGCCTTACTCAATTCTTGATGGAAGACAAGGCAGCCACTACTGGGCCAAACCCCTCCATAGCTTTTAAGAAGAATTTAGCTACATACAAACCAGCCTGTGCTCTGAGATTTGCTGGAGAGGCCCTTCACTGTCCCACCACCCTCACACGTGCATCTGGTGAGAACATGGGAGAGGGCCTTCTCAGTGGCTTCCCCTAGCTCTGGGACTTCCATCCCAGAGAAGTTAGACTGGTACCCTCTCTAGTTTCTTTTCACAAGCAAGCAAAGGTTTTTCTAGTCTGAGAAGCATTTGATGAGTGATAATATAAGGTCCATCTTACAAAATGGGCTAGATACTGCTGATTGCTGTGCAACTGTGTGCGTTTTAATACATATGTTTTAACCTGATTTTATTTTTCTGAATATTTAATTTTTTACCTTTTGTATTTTGTGGATTTTAACAATTATTCTTATTGTTTTAAGCTGCTGTTAGTCCCAATCTAAGAAAAAATTAGGAATCATAATCATCACCATCATCATACATTCAACCTTTCTGCAGTTGAGCAGAACATAAATAGCTGGAGGATGGGACAGGCGCTTTCTCCAGTGTCAATATGATGCCGCATCACAATATGCCACCTGATTCTCTCTGGGCTGAGAAATGTAGTCAGACTCCATAGGTATCTGTTGAGTGTTGCAATAGAGCAGTGGTTCTCAATCCTCCCAATGCTGCAACCCTTTAATACAGTGCATCATATTGTGGTGACCCCAAATGGATAGTGGAGCGGTGTTTCGGTTCCTAAGACCATTGAAAATATGTGTTTTCTGATGGTTTTAGGTGCTGCATTAGAGTGTGAGCTTTTGATGACTTTCAAAGCAGAATAAATGTCTAGAAAACAAAGAGAGAAACGGAAAAGACTAGCATTCTAAAGACAGTGAATGGAAGACTTAAAGAAGCTACGGAAGGTGTTGCTGGCTGATCTGTGATGGAACAGAAGCTACTGCTGAGCAATGGTTTTATTATTATTTTTTCAATTGACCCTGGAAAATGTATAAATAAAATCTATTAATGGGCCTTGAAGAAGAATCACTTTAAACTGTTCAATTAAACCAGACATTGTAGAGAACTGAAGTGAGGCTGATGTATGTGGGGGAACAATAAATACATCTTAAAAATGGATTTGGCTGAGTTGCCTGGACCCTGACATGCACCATTACTGACAGATCAAATCTCACTTCTATTAACACCATAATAGTATAGACTCCACAGGTTGTAAAAATAAAATAAAAAAGGATTTACTTTATTCAGGTTATGACTGGATTGGAAAACCTGAGATAAAACATGACCTCTTTGCTCCACTCATGAGTTTCATTTCCTGGATTTTTCTTTCCCAATTAATTAATTAAAGAAAAATCTGTCATCATCCTTCTGTGCATAAGTGGTATATGGCGCCGCCCGAATTAACGGGCAGGCGCTGTTGCCGCGTGAAGGAAGGCCTCTCCCCTTCCCGCGCGCCAGGCTTGGACGCCCCAGCGGCCGGTGCGAGCGCGGGCTCGATGCTGATTGGCCACTGGGAGGAGCAGGAAAGGAACCTGTCTGATTGGCCACAGCAGGGTATGGCGTGCCCTCCTATTGGTGGAGAGCTCGGAGAGGGTGGTGCCTCCATCGTTCCTCAGCCCTCATTGGCTGTTGGGCCTATTTAAGGCCGTGTATGGTGAGCGTCGGCACCATTGCCAGTTCTGCTCTGGGGGCCAGCAGATCAGAGGCTTCACTGCCTATTTAGCCGCACAGTAGGGGGTGGGGCTTTGGGTCTGACAGCCTTCCTCGCTGCCTAATAGGTGGGGCATTTTGTTGGTGAGGGCATCTTTACCACCTCCCCACTTCTTGGTAACAATCACCCGCTCCTTCAGGTTTGTTGCTAAGGGACAGGCAGACAGGGTTCATGTTTTTTGAGAAGGCCTTTTTGTTTTGTTTTGTCCTCCTTTTTAGTATTAATAATTAATAATTGTTGTGCCTGCGGCCTTGGCCCCTGCTGATCACACATCCAGTGTTCGGAATTTTGGCTTCAACTGTTTTTTCAACTGCACGGTGCTCCTGGTGGTGTTCGGAATTTTGGCTTCAACTGTTTTTTCAACTGCACGGTGCTCCCGGCGGTGTTCAGAATTTCGGCTTCAACTGTTTTTTTCAACTGCACGGTGCTCCTGGTGGTGTTTGAAATTTTGGCTTCAACTGTTTTTTCAACTGCACGGTGCTCCTGGTGGTGTTTGAAATTTTGGATTCAACTGTTTTTTCAACTGCACAGTGCTCCGGGTGGTGTTCGGAATTTTGCCTTCAAACTGTTTTTTGTTTTGGTTTGGTTTGTTTTTTGTTTTAACTGCACAGTGCTCCAAGCTTCAACCCTGCTGGGCACGTGCAAACAATCGTCTTGATGACTTTGTGACTACAAACTGTTCTTCGGCACGGTGCTCGCGGCTTCAGCCCTGCTGGGCACGTGCTCTCTACTTGGTTGGTGATTATTGCACTGCTGACTTTACACGGTGCACGCGGCTTTGGCCAGCTGGGCACGTGAGTTGTAACCAGTGCTTGTGACTTGACAACGGTGAACTGTAATTTACACGGTGCTTGCGGCTTCGGCCCTGCTGGGCATGTGTTTCCCTTCACCTATAAGCAGCTTTGCAATACTTTTTTCTTGCTGACTACAGTCTCAATCTTAGTGTTGTCAGACCAACCAATTTCAACATGTCACCAAAATCAAGGAAGTCAAGTGGTGCTGCACAAGTTACCAGTTCTTTGTGAAAACAAATTGTAGGTCCTGGGAAGAGCTAGCCCCAGGGACTAGGAGGTGCCCAGCACGTACGTATGCCTGTAGACAGGGGAGTTCGACAGTTGTGGTGGATCCTGCGACAATAGTAATGGTCCAGGCCCATCCTCCCCCATTGCAGGCATCTTTGATCATTAGCCAAGAGATGGCTGCAAAACTGATGTGGTCCTTCTCAGAAATCATTGCTAAGGCCATGGCAGCCTCCCAAGTATCGACATCTGCTGGTGTTGCATGTCTGGATCTGGATCCCAGGAAGGCGACAGGGAACAACAGTTGGCGGATGATGTCCTCAGCTTGGGACCCAGGGAGGGGTTTTTTCACAGGTTGTGCCTACAGGTAGAGAAGGGTTCTGGGTGGACCATGCTTTGGTCCCTGGGTTTCCCTGCTGTGCTATCCGGTGCAGGTCCTGGCATCCTGGCCTGCAAGGTGTATGGGCCTTGGGTCTTGGGCATCCCTCCCTCAGCTCCTGGTGAGCGTCCTCTTGGGTCTCACCTTTCAAAAAAAAAATGTGAAAAAATGGAATTTTAACAGGTTGTTTCGTTTACATTTTCACACTATTGCAACCAAAAGGGCATGATGCCCTTGCTGTTACATCCACCAAATGGGCAAAACAAACAAACAAACAAACAAACAAAACACCCTAAGGTTCCCTCAGCAGAGCATACATTCTCCATAGGGCTGTTATCTCAATGGCATTCCTCAAGAGAGCTTGACACTTAGATTGCCACATGCTTCATGTTCTTAGATTCAGAGATGTACCTGGTGAGGCAGCTGCTATCACCTATGATGCAGCCTTTTGTCAGCAGGCTTCTCAGAGCTCTAGAGAGCACTGGGATCTTATTCACAATGAAATTTGGTTGCTTGAGGTGGTCCCTCTGACCAGGTCCAAAGGGGCCACCAGACCAGATGGTAAGAGGGACATAAATTGGTCTGCTGGGAATATAATGCAGGAAGGTGCTCCAGGTCTCACTGCAGATATGACCACATCTTTGAACTTTGTCGAGGGCCCCATAGTAAGGCAGCTTGCCCAAAATCAGGCCACCATCCCTTTCAGCATGGGGCCCTGCCCAAGGTGACTTGTTCCCCTCCTCCTTCAGAGTATAAGAATCTTAAATCAGCTTGAGATATGCTGGAGGTTCTTATGAAAAAGATTCAAAAAGAAATAGATGCCGGCTGCATTGAAAGGCCTTTTGATTCTCTGCCTTTCCGAACATTCAGGTGTCTCCCTTAAGAGTTGTCCCCAAGAAGGCTCTGGGGGAATTCCGACTTAGCTATGCTTCGTTCGACCATGTGGTCCAGCTAGTGCAGGCATGTGGCCGCGGAGCCCAAATGGCCAAATGTGACATTCAGTCTGCTTTCTGCCTTTTGCCTGTTCACTCTGATGATTTCCACCTGTAAGGGCTTAAGGTACAAGGCCGATGGTATTTCGATAAGGCTATACCGATGGGCTGTTCAATTAGCTGCACAGCCTTTGAGGCCTTCAGTACTTTCCTGGAGTGGGAGGTAAAGCGCAGGGCTTGCTCCCCGCTTGTGACTCATTAACTGGATGATTTCCTTTTCACCGGACGGTCCGGCTCAGACCATTGCCAGATGCTCCTAAATACCTTTTCTGCTTTGGCATCGGAGATCGGGGTCCCTTCAGCAGCTGATAACACTTAAGGGGCCAGCTATGTCCCTCACATTTTTGGGTGTCCAATTGGACTCGGTTGAAGGAGTTTCTCGTCTCCCTCCTGACAAATTGAGTGCTCTTTAAAAAAAAAAAATATTTCAGAATTTCTTGCATCCCAAAAAGTTACTATGAGACAGGTGCAATCCCTCCTGGGTCACCTGAACTTTGCGTGCTGTGTGGTTTCTCCTGGTCGCCCCTTTTGTGCCAGGCTGGCCAGAGCTACTGCAGGTATTTCCAGGCCTCATTACCATGTGAGCATTACCAAGGGTATTAGAGAGGATCTGAAGATTGTGATTTGGGCTGTTTTTTCAAGGACACTGGTGTGCTCAAAAATGGCCAAAGGGTTGGGCTTAAGAGGAGGTTGTTAATAATTTATTTATTTATTTATTTATTTTGGAATTATTTCCCATTGTGACGGCTGTCATTATTTGGAAACATGAGTTCTCCACCAAACGTGTTCTGTTCTGCTGCGATAATCAAGCCATAGTTGCTGTTGTTAATAGCCTGTCTTTCAAATCAGAAAGAGTCGTGCTGGTGCTGTGGCTCATACTCACTTGTTTAATTTTAACATTTCTATCACAGCTTGGTTTGTTCTTGGTTTGCAAAATTATTTAGCTGATGCTCTTTCTCGATTCCAGGAAGACAGGTTTCAATGGCTGGCTCCAAAGGCAGACCCCCTTCCCATGCCATTTCCAGAGTTCCTCAGGAAGATTGGACTTCCAATGTGACCCAGGGCATTTTGTCTTCGGTGGCCCCCTCCAGTCTCAGGGCCTATAATAAGGTTTTTTCTAAATTGTCCTCCTTGTGGGGTGCCCTAGGCATTCCAGCACTTTGACCTATGGATTCGACAACTGTTTTATGCTTCATGGCGTGGTTAAAGTATAGTGGGGTTTCCCCGCGCTCTATTTCTGTTCACCTTGCAGGTATTTTGTTCTTTGCAAAAGCCTCCAGCCTGGTTGATCCATGTGCTTGTTTCCAAGTGTGTTGCACTCTGGAGGGTTGGAGATGCATGCATATGGTCAAAAACGATGCCAGGCACCCTATCTGTTTTTACACTGCTTCAGGATATTGTTTCCCAGCTTCCCGCCATTTGGGGCCCTGAGGGTAGGGGAGCTGGTCCTGTCTTCGAAGACCTATTGCTCAAAAAGATACTTGTGCATCACTGATGTTTTGTTCAATGCTGATGCTGTATGTTTGACAGTTCTCAGGTCAAAATGTGATAAACTGGGCTGAGCCTCATCGATCATATTGGGGCACCTAAAAGACTCGCACCTCTGTCCTGTTCGGGTTCTAAAAAGGTTTATTAGGCACCAGCCTGCATGTCAAGGATCCCTATTTTGTCATGCTGATGGCTCACCTGTCACACGCTTTCAATTTGTTGCTGTGTTAAAGCTGGCCCTTCAGGCGATGGGTCTTCTTTTGGTTGAATTTGGGGGCCATTCATTCCGCATTGGAGCGGCCACATCTACAGCCTGTGCTGGACTCTCTACTGATGTCGTCAAGTAAATTGGTTGATGGAAGTCTAGGGTGTTTGCGGGCTATGTGCAACCTGATTTGGACTCTTGCTCAAGCGGATGCTATTAATATTATTTGTGGAGGGTTCTTTTTCGGTTCTTAGGGTTGGCAGCAGGCGCTCTTTCAGACCTGCCTGTGTGGCGGCAGCATAGGCCTGGATCTGGGGTAGGGGTTTCCAGGGCCCGCTGGCACTGGATCGGGAGTCCTCATGACCCGGGTAAGGAGCGGTTCGCTGTGGCCATTGCGGGGGCCACAGTCGATTAATACCCGGTGACTAGGATGTCTCGCAATTCGATGTGAAGCAGCGCAGTTGCCTAACTGCGCAACAGGGTGGAGCTTGGCACCTACGTCACCCCGATGTTTGCCCCTGCTACCAAGGGTACATCAACCAACCAGGGTGTTGCTGATGGCCAGATCCAGACCTTATGCTTTGGGCCAACCCTATGGTTTTGTGTTGTTCTGCATGTGTGGAACAGTTAATAAAGTTGTGGCCTTTTTTCCTCCAACCAGGTTTCTGTATTTATTGGGGGGCCCTGACCTGCGCGGCAAATGGCGCCGCCCGAATTAACGGGCCGGCGCTGTTGCCGCGTGAAGGAAGGCCTCTCCCCTTCCCGCGCGCCAGGCTTGGACGCCCCAGCGGCCGGTGCGAGCGCGGGCTCGATGCTGATTGGCCACTGGGAGGAGCAGGAAAGGAACCTGTCTGATTGGCCACAGCAGGGTATGGCGTGCCCTCCTATTGGTGGAGAGCTCGGAGAGGGTGGTGCCTCCATCGTTCCTGAGCCCTCATTGGCTGTTGGGCCTATTTAAGGCCGTGTATGGTGAGCGTCGGCACCATTGCCAGTTCTGCTCTCCCACCCTCCCTCCCTGTTTAGGGAGTTGATTGTCACAACTTCTGTTCTGGGTGGCAGCATAGGCCTGGATCTGGGGTAGGGGTTTCCAGGGCCCGCTGGCACTGGATCGGGAGTCCTCATGACCCGGGTAAGGAGCGGTTCGCTGTGGCCATTGCGGGGGCCACAGTCGATTAATACCCGGTGACTAGGATGTCTCGCAATTCGATGTGAAGCAGCGCAGTTGCCTAACTGCGCAACAGGGCGGAGCTTGGCACCTACGTCATCCCGATGTTTGCCCCTGCTACCAAGGGTACATCAACCAACCAGGGTGTTGCTGATGGCCAGATCCAGACCTTATGCTTTGGGCCAACCCTATGGTTTTGTGTTGTTCTGCATGTGTGGAACAGTTAATAAAGTTGTGGCCTTTTTTCCTCCAACCAGGTTTCTGTATTTATTGGGGGGCCCTGACCTGCGCGGCAAACAACATAAATAATCCACATATGTTTCTAAAAATCCCATCCAATACAATAAAATGGCCATTCAATAGCTGTAACAATGGACAATAATATAAACATTTCAGTCATGATTCTGACTACCTTTCCCACAATCAGGTTCTCTTAACAGGAAAAAGATGTGTTGTAAAGTTTGAGTGGGGGTGTCTTGTCAACTTTGCTCTCCCATAACACCTTTTCAGCCTTCCATGTACATAGTTTCATTCTGTCATGGCCAGCCAAGAGTTGGAGTCAGAGGATGAGGAGGAGGACATGGCTCCTCAGGAGCAAAAGGAATTGGAGGCTAGGCCAGGTCCCAATTCTGCCATGCCAGACCCTAGCCCTGAAAATTCAGCCCCAGGAGGGGAAGCACAGCCAGGCTCTGGCACTGTGGAGCTCCCTTCAGAGGCTCAGCAGATGAGTGTGGGCTCCAGGGAGGAATCTGGCTTGGAGGTTCTGTCCTTTAAGGAACAAAGGGCAGAAAGTGCTTGCTTACGCCGATCTCGCAGGCTGGCTGAGAAACAAGCTCTTAATAAGGCTCAGCTGATACCAGGCAGGGTGTTGGCTATTTAAACACCTGTGAGAGGCCATCCCTTTGCCAGAACTTATTGTAAGTCTCTTGGTGTGACTGTGTGCTGGCTTCGTGTATCTGGAACTCTGGTTTGCCTTGACTTGGAACGATTTGGATTTTTGCTGCTTTCTCCTTGCCCTGACCTCGGACCGGACTGACTTCTGTGATTTCCCCAACCCTGACCTTGGCTCTGGCTTTTGGACTACTCTTTGGATCACATTTAGGCTTGTGGAACTGACTTATCAGCTATTGTTGGTGAGTGCTGGCCGCAGTCTGGGACACATTCCTTCTTCTTGGCTACCATGTTTGGAGTTTGCCATCACCCATAATGTGAATTCAAAAAGGAAGAGGGAAAGTATTAAAACCCAGTTGTGATCTATCACAATTGAGGAAAGTTTATAATTCTACAAGGTGCCAGAGTAATCTTTTTACACTGGCTTTCTGCTCCTCCTTCTTCATACATTTGGTGTATCTAATTTATCATATGGCACCCCTTTTCTTCTTTAGCTGCTTCAGATGTAATGAACTGAATATTTGAAAGAGGAAGTTTAGTTGGGATGATCTTGTTGAGTATGTATTGTTCTTCTGGTTATGCAGCATAATGGGCTCTATTTAGTGAAGCAGTCAACTGAAAGATATGTGGTTATATCTGGCTACTATGAGCATGGAAGTAATAAGATGTGAGTAACATAGTTTCCTGCAACAGTTGTTTCTTTAGGGAGCAAGGATATAATGAAATTCTGTTTTGAAATGTAACAAGACAGGACAGAATTTACTCTACTGGTATAATAAGTAGCATTTTCTAGTTTCTTAAAATATTTTCAAAGGGCACTTTTAGGTGTTGTGCATTAGATGGATTTTGACAATAATATTTCAAGTTCTATGCCATTTCTTATCAATTCACTTGGCAGGACAAAGGCAGCATATAAATTGAATAAATATTTTTTTTTTTTTAAAAAAAATACATTTGAAAAACATGAGTAACACAAGAAGTTACTTTATTTCATTCTAGCATTTAATGACAATGGATTTCTTTTCAGTCATGAAATTGAACAGGAATGAGTTATTCTAAAAAATAAAAAATGAAAATAAAAATAAATCCGAGCTGTAAAGCTACTTTCACATTCAAGCTACTGTCCATTAAGTAAAGTATAATGCAATTATAATGCACCTGTGAGTTGAGTAGCTATTGTTTGCAATATTGGCTGAAACAAAGGAAGAAAATTTCTGTTATTGCCATCTTATTATCAGGCCCACTTTGTCATATTAAAGAAAGATGAACGTCTATTGTTGTTTTTTTCACATATTTGATTTTTTGAAAAGCATCTCAAGTTCTTTCTGTTAAATTTATGGGGGCGGGGGGGGGGGGGGGAGAGAATGTCTATTTGTGTAAGTCAAAGTAAACCTGACAAAAATCTCAATAATTTGCATCAGCCGGGTTCAATAGATGCAACAGCTAACTCCATATCTCATAGATGTTAAAAGAATTGTTAGAAAAAATTGTTGGGAAAAAAAAGACATGACAATCTTAGGCCAGCTCCACATATCCGAACAACAAAGGGATGCAAATTCAGACTCTTTAGAACTAAGTACCCAAAGAACATTTAATTTGATGGGTTTTGCTTTCTCTCACACTTTCAAGCTTTTTTTTTCTGTTTTAAATGTTTCCATCAAAATCCTCAGTGAAATGTGAACATTTGGAAAGATCTTATCAAACCAGATTCACAACCCTAATGTACAGTACTGACACACCATTCAGGAAACTAGGCAATAATGTCATTACCTCTCTTAACTCCTGGCTCCACCAAGAAACAACCAAGTCCAATGCACCTAGTGACTAAACTATATTATAATACGATCCAAACAATGCCTTTCTGAAGATTTCAGTTGACAAGATTCTATATAAACAGCAATAGGAGATAAACTGAAATCAAGACATGGCCTGTTGCAATATTTGGTGAATTACTCATGGAAGGTTTGGTTGGTTGGCCCTTGTATATGTTCCAGCCTGCCCCTGGTGATGCAGCGCCCCCTCACCAATTTCCATTATTATTATTATTATTATTATTAACCTTTATTTATATAGTGCTGTAAATTTACACAGCACTGTACATACACAGTAGCCACAAATGTAAAGTTATTTATATTTTGCTCTGATCCTAGAAGGCAGGCCCAACCCAAGACACTTTACTGTCTTAGCCAGAGCAAGAAAGGACAACACCTACATAAATCAAGGTGCATAATAGAAAAAAGCCAAGCTAGCCAAGAATCATGGACTAACAACAATTTTTGCAATTGAAGTTTCATGCAAAAGGTGTACATGGTTGTTTTTTGCATAAAACAGCATTTTTTCTGTTCATAGGTATAATTTCTGCTCCAAACATAATTTTTCTCTGTGTTTCCATGCATTGCAACCATTATTAATTATTTATTTGATTTCTATGCCACCCATTTCCCAGAAATGAGACCTAGGGCAACTTAGAACAACATTGAAACAAGACAGGAAAATATAGATAAAATAGATACTGGGGAAAATATGTTAGTTTATCATGTTAAAATATAATAAACATGACTAAAATCTGATTGAATTTAAAGCAATTCAAAAACATTTTTTAAAGTGAAGCACTAACCTGCTAGTCTTTTCCTCAAAGCAGAATGTAATACATGCAGGAGCACAATGCCAATATCTTGCTTGTATTATCCACATAGTGTACATGGCAAGACAAAGCTAAGAGTGAGTCACTTAAACTAGATGCAATGTTTTTGTTTTGTTTTGTTTTTTGCTCCCTGGAGCCTCCTTTTATTCTGTTATTCTGACACTAGAGCTGGAAATGTCAGTCTGTCTTATATGTTTTCAAAAAAAAAAAACAAACAAACAAACAAACAAAAAACAAACAAAACAAAACTCTATTTGAAAAATACATTTTGGTATGTTTTTGCAGTGAAAATCACACTGCAAAATTCAACAGAATGAAAAATCTGAAGAATAACAATGTTGCATTTGGAACAGACATTGGTCAGATATCAATAACAACAATATTCAAACATCAGTGTCCTCACAGGGACACTTTGTCTCTGGTCTTAAAGCATCCATTGTACAGCAAATACCCTTCAATGGGTGGAATAGGGATGGAGGTGGAGAAAATTTCATATATTAGGAAGACTGAATTTTCATAATCAATTATTATCATGCTACTTATGTTTACTGAATTATCAGATGCAGGATGTTTGTGTTATCAGCAGCATTTTTGTGAATGGCCCATGTTAATGGTAATGTAACTGCTATTTCCAGTATTCTGTACATTTAATTTCCATCTGATTGTAATACCTACTTTCCCATCCCAAATCCTGTGTACCATATACATGAAATTCTGGAAAGCATGGATCTGATGCAATTGATGAGGAAGGCTATAGTCCACAAACCTATATATAGTATGACTGTGGAAGCCACTTTTGGGATATTGTGCTAGATGTTTCAGAATTTGGTAGTGTGTTACTGTCAGTGGCATCCACTTTACAGTGCTCCATTTAAAACAGAAAAGCTAAAATTCCAATTAGGGAGTTTCCTAAAATCATCATCATCATCATCATGATGTCACCACCACTACAATCATCAAAATTGATCCTGCCATAATTCCTTGAGAAATTATGGTAAATGTCTGAAAATCTGCAAGAGTGGGCCCTTGATATCCTCTGGGTTTTGCTCCCAGCCCCTGCCCCCTTCTGGTGGATACAAAATCAGTGGATGCTCAAGTCCCATTATTGTCAGTGGCATAGTAAAATTCCTTATATAAAATGGCAAAATCAAAGTTTGCTTTTTGGAAGATAGATAGATAGATAGATAGATAGATATTAAATCCATGGATAGTTGAATCTGTGAATGCAAAATCTATGGGTATGGGTGACTAGCATAAATAAATAATAGATAATAAATAATCCAAGTTCCAATGACTAGTTTTAAGTCAAATTTCCAAAGAGGAGTCTTACAATAAGAGGAAAATGGGGTCTGCTACAACTCATTGGGAAATACTTTTTAAAACAGCTAGAAAACAGAAGAAAGTTCTCTGAGACCTTGCATCAAAGATTCCTATGGTGAGAGGAATAGGACAAGGAAACAGGAAAGGGACATGTCGTGAAGCAGGGAAAGAGACAGGGAAGAAAGATGAGCTAAGACACTGCTGGCAGAAATCTTCAGGTTAAATGGGGGGTCAGGAAAAATGGGAAGGGTTCACTACCAGTAGTTCTGGTAGGAAACTTTACATTAAAAGGTAGTGAACGCGAAAACAGGATGCCCCATTGGCCCTGTTTGGAGTTTTTAGAATGTGTTCAGATCCCTGCTCATCCGTGAAAACCACTGGGAGACCTTGGGCAAGTCACACTCTCTCAGCCTCAGAAGATAGCAAAAGCAAATTTCCTCTGGGGAAACATGCCAAGACTGAGGGTTGCCATAAGTCAGGAATGACTTATAAAGGCACACAGCACACAGTAGGCACTCAGACAGTGGACTCTTTCAGATGTCGGGAATTGGAAATATAATCTAGGGCCAATCCAAATGCAATCATAGGGTTTGACGTTATTGCGAATTAAAGCTTTGCACGCAATTTCGGGCAAGGAGGGGTCATTTTCAGGAAATTGAGCGTTACTCCAAACGCAATGGGGATTCCCGTAAACAAGTGAATTTACAGGAATTCGCATTGGCTCCATTCAAAGTTTGGGAGAAATTCCTCCCGTGTGAAAGAGTCCAGTGTCGTAAATTGTTACATTTTTAAAATTCACAAATTAGTCCCATTGAGTCCAACAGATCTTTCTCCTGTTGCTATTCTGTTGTTATGTTGCCTTCAAGTTGTTTCCAACTTATGGTGAGCCTAAAGCAAACCTATTGTGGTGTTTCCTTGGCATGATTTGTTCAGAGGAGGTTTGCCATCACCTTGCCCCTGAGGCTGAGAGAGTATGACTTGCCCAAGGTCACCCAGTGGGTTTCATGGCCAAGCTGGGAATGTAGTCTCCAGAGTTGGAGTCCAACACTCAAACCACTACACATGCTGGCTTTCTGTCTTGCTTCTAGGAGGTGAACATAGGATTGTAGTTTTAGGCCTCATTTGCACTGCAGAAATAATGCAGACACCACTTTAACTGCCACAGATCAATGCTATGGAATTACAGGATTTGTAGCTTTATGAGATATTTAGCTTTCTCTGTCAGAGACCTCTAGTGCCAAAACAAACTACTAATCCCAGGATTTCATAGCACTGAGCCATGACAGTTAAAGTGGTGTCAAATTGCATTATTTCTTCAGCGCAGTTGATTAGCAAAGTCTTTTATGAATTCTGTAGGGGTTTTTTGTGTGTGTGTGTGTTTGGCTACAACAAACAAACTTTGACTATGTCTTTAGATATCTTTCTCCATTCAGAAAACAACACCTATATTTATTTTGTATTTTATTTTATTATAGTTAAAGACAGTGGTCTATTTTGGACCATAAATAACAGACAGCTTGTAATTTCAGTTTTAAATGAAATCTGGGGAATGTACGCATATGAAACTGTGTCTGGATTAGTGCAAGAGGTGGAGAAGAGATGGAAATTGGAAAAGATGGAGATTAAAATAATAATGGGATGGGTACCAAAAATAAAATATATTTTCCCCAGCAAAGGAGAAGAAGTAACTGGAAAATATGGAAATGTGGGGGGGGGGGACCATTGTAAAGAAATACTGAAAAGTGGAATGTAGCTAAGCTAACATGAAGCTTGTGCTAGAAATAGACAATAGGGGAAATAATAAAGGGAAGAAGCCATCAGCTGTACAATTTACTTTCAAAACTTTCCAAGTTTTAAAGCTCCCTAGGGGCAGTGTAATAGAAAAGGGCTTTTAAGTGCTATTTCTGATTCCCCCCCCCAACGTTTCTCCTTTGGGAATGTCTCAGAAGGATGATTTATCGTCTAATGTATTTAAAGTGACATGGCCAATTTTGAAAAGTTTGCTGCAGTGATGCCAGCAGCCGATTCCACAGTACTGCAAAATGTATACTTTGAGTTAATGACGCAGAGAACTGCAATGTATATACAGAATTGCTTCTATATTTTCCCCTCCTGAATATGAAAAACTGATGTGTTATCTTTTACCAGACTGGGTTTTCTTTTGTTGAAGAGTTATAGAGGTTCTTGAGTCATGTTACCAGTAGACGTTTTATTCTACCATCATTCTACTTAGTTCATCCAAGTTCCGTTGTCCCATAATGACTGGAGGCACCCCCAGCCACCTCACTCAGCTAACTCACCTTCCTCCTTTTTGACTGTCTCCCTCTCTCCATCCCCAAGTTGCTTTCTCTCTGAGTGCTCAGAAGGATGGACTCTGTTTCTTCTCCTAGCAGAGCTTTCAGTGGAGCCAGCAAGATGGTGATGAAGAGATGGCTTTGGCAGGCAGAAGGCAAAGCAGTATTTCAAAATAAAGGTCCAAAGAGAAATTTTACTTTGAAAAAGTGGGCATGTTCAGGAAAAGAAGGGTGTATGATGCCCTAATAGATATGCCTAATAAAGGTTGATGGATGGATGGTGCCCTAATAATGTTGCAGCACTGTAATGAGTTACTATATCATGATAATCACCATCTATTTATTTGTTTTATTCATTATCTGCTGACTTGCTCTCAACAATGGGATTCAAGGGTTAACAACATATATAAAACAATACATAATAAAAATTATATAGAGTTTTTGATAAAATATAGTTATTTAAAAAGGAATTAAATAATTTATCAGGTTAAATATTTAATATTAAAAGATTGCATGGACCATAGAAACACAGCACATTATTAAAAGCCCACCCCATTTAATTTCCAAAAGCCTGGTGGCACAAAAGTATTGCCGACAGAAAAGAGGAAGGAAGGAGCTAAATGATCTTAAAGCTATGATGGGCTCATAAAGGGACATGCAGTCCTTCAAATAGCAGGTACCTAAGCCACATAGGGCTTTATAGATCATCATTAGCACTGTGTCCAGTAATAGATTGACAGCCAGTAAAGCTTTTGCAACAAGGGAGCCCTAGTGGCGCAGTAGGGAGCCCTGGTCCCGCACTGGTTAAATGCCAGTACTGCAGCCACTCACTTGCAGCCACAAGGTTGAGTTCAATTCCAGCTAGGGCTTCCAGGGTCTACTCAGCCTGGTATCCTTCCAATCTCACTAAAATGAGTACCCAGCTTGTTGGGGACTATTATCTTATGCATTGTAAACCACTTAGAGACTGCTTAGTTAAATATGAAGGGGTATAGAAATGTAGCTGCTAGCTGTTGTATTATCCCTGTAAACCCCAGATTTGGTGGCTGTCCTTTGGAGCTGTTGAAGTTCCTGAAAAGTTTTTAAAGGAAGCCCCATGTAGAATACGTTACAGTAATCCAAATGGTCATAGCTAAGGCATGTGTTACTGTTGCCAGATCTGACATCTCCAGGAATGGGTGCAGTTGGGGCATTAAATTAAACTATGCACATGCATTTCTGCTCACTGCTGAAACCTAGGCATCCAGGCACAGATCTGAATAATAGAATACTCCCAAACTGTAGATCTATGTTCTCAGGTCCTCTTGAAATCCTGATTACTTTTTTGAATAATGAGGAGACATTCTTCCTCTGAAAAAAAACTTTAGAGGACAAACACCCTCTGAATAAACTTGCCAAGAAAACCCTGTGATAGGTTCAGCTTAGGGTCACCATAATTTGAGAATGACTTGGAGGTCATTTTATTTTCCTATAGCACAAAATGTGTGCATAAATGTCTGCCAAGTAATTTTGTTGGTGTTAAGGAGTAATGTTTTCTAGTTCCATCTAAACTACTTTGAAATGATATTTTAGATGAATTCTGACAGTTGTATGCCATTTTCTTATCAATGTTAAGGTTCTTAAAATGAATAAATGAATGCATAAATAAATAAATCAAAGTGATGTGCAATGTAAGAAGTCACTCAGAAACTACCTTTTATATTTTGAATGAAATGAGAAACAGTAGTAAATAACTCTTCTAATCACTAATAGGAAAGCATTACTTTTTAAAACTACCTTTAAGAGCTCTGAATTAGTCTACTAATGAGTTAACTAATAGCTCATGAAATCCACACTTTTAAGTTTTCCATTACTGATGGCAACAACATACCAGCCAAAGGTTAAAGTATTAGCATAATGTATATAGATTTGCATTAAGAAGTTAAAATGGTATGATATAAATGTAAGTGAAATTACTATAAATATATCCCAGACAGGTCCAGGGTTAACCAAACCAAACCCAACCCAACCAGATTGCTGTGGGAAGAAAGCAAGGGAGAAAGGAGCCAGGAGGGCCCTTTTTCCCTTGGCTCTGTCGCATGAAGCCCCAAGGACAGCCCTTTCCAGGCCATGGTGAAGGGGCATTTTGCCCCTTCTCCGTGGCCTGGAAAAGTGATGGATTGGGGCCTCTGGGGCTGCCGGTGAAGCTGATCTGCCCCCAATCCAGTGCTGAAAGAGGTGCCCATGGACTGCCCTTTTGGGGCGGTCTGTAAAGCCCCTATGTTTACTAGTCATTCCAAGAATGGAAATCAGAATCCCATCTTAATTGTTTAGCAGCCACTACCCAAATTCCAGGCCTTGTGGTGTGTTAATGCCAAGCACGCATGGCTATTTTGCATGTTCCTAGTGCTGCCGGATGCTTCCCACCTTAATCGGTCTGAGCATTACTGCTTCCCCTAATCACCCCCTGCACTTAATTGACCAATAGAGCTAGACATATGGAGAATCGAATCACAAACCCAAATCAGCACTTGTCAGAAGAAATTAACTCAAACAGGAAGCAGCAAAAACACTTGGTTTCTCTCCTTCTTGCTCACTGATGAAAGCAATGATTATTAATATCCCCAGCTGTGTAGCAAGCAGATGCCAAGAATCTTGGGGGTAAGGTCTTTTTAAAAAATAAATAAATAAATAAATAAATAAATAAAATTCTCCCTCCCCTCTCTGCTTATGTCTTGAAATCTAAATAGCTTCTGATTGACCACATCAGAGGAGTGGTCGCTCTCTAGGGCAGGCTATCCAGGAATTAAGCTCTAAATAAGTGTCCTCAGGGTGATGTACATTTGTTCTACCTTATACAATGACTAAAAAATGAAGGGTTTATCAGGCAACCTCTCCTCCAGTTCATTGACTGTGTGTGAGGACTGTTCAGTGTGTGAGGAGGAATGGGACGGTGTACTCAATAGTTATATCCTTCAACTCCATTGTGACCATCATTAGCCATGTCCATTGATGAGTGCATGTTCAGTGTTAATGTAGAGAAAAGCTATTCAAATGAAAACATGTACTTCTCTATGGGTCAGTCATTTCCCCCTGAAGTCATACTGTGGACTACACACACTGCCAAATTTTGGTATTTTCATTTTTTTTTCCTCATGGCCATGTGGGTACAGTCAGTGAGCTGATCAATTTCTGAGTTAGCAACTAATACAAGTAAGCCCACTCCACCATTACAAAAAATTGCTGGTGAGTGATGCAGTTTGTCTGAGGTAATTCATCTAATACCCACAGCTCCTAGATTGTGTTAGACATTCATGTGGAACTAAATGACAGTTACAGGTAGCAGGTCAATGATATTTTGCATAGCATTTAGAATTTGGAATCAAAGCATGAGTACTGGGGGGGGGGAAAGACGGTTGTTCTATGGTGGATTACTCCAAGGCAACCATTATTAGGACAGGTTGCTAGCCTTTGGGCAATCTCAGTAAGCAGACAATCACTTTAGGAATGAAAATAATATTTGAAAAAGTTCAAAAAACCAAAAATTGTTTTCCTGAAACATGTTTTTCAAATGTTGATGCATCTTGATAGAAGAATCTTGCACTGATTAGAATCTCCATCATAGTTTTGGATTTATTATATGCAAATATTTTCTAGGCAGAAAAACTTTTTCCTCTAATGAAAATGAAGGTTTCTATACAAATCCATGTGCAAATTTTGTGCAGAATTAACTTCCAATTACAGAACTTACTGTGTAGGAAATGGCTATTTCTGCACAAGAAATAGTTTTTCTGCATGAGAAATAATACTTTCTTGGCAGGAAAATGCTATTGGCTATGCAGAAAATGTCATTTTCTCCTCATAATAACTATGCAAAAATTAATTGTGAATAGGCTTTTTGTGTGGCTTTTGAAGACTTTTTCAGAGTGGAGAAAATTGCTAAAACTACTCTTTGCTCCTTTTGAGAAGAAACTATGCAAAACGATGCATGCCCCCAAGATCCCTGGAAGCTGGCTTCAAGCAGCCTGGCTGCCCAGACATGGGCTGACTTCCAGGTGCTCCTGTGGTATGGCATTTTTATGCTGCATGCTACCAGAGCACCTTAAAGCTAGCTTCTGGTGGTGGGACAGAAAAGCTTCCTTTTTGAGGTCGCCCCTCCATGGGTAATCAAGGGCACAGATCCTAGATCTGTGAGTTAGAAGGGGTGACTGTATATAGATATATAGATATTATTCACTTCTCTACTCAATCATCCTTCAGTATCAATTCCTTGAGAAAGATGGCATCACTTAAGACACCTGAACATAAAGCTCTCATTGCTCTAGCTTTAATATCCAGGATTAGCCACATAACTGAGAAAGTGTTCACCATTTTGAGCACTTCACAGCAAGCTTCAGTATGTGGTAATTAAGGGGCTTGACAGACCGGCCATTAAGGCCAGCCTGGGAGCAGAATTGGGGCAGGGCATCCACATGACAATCACAACTCCATCCACAGGCCGGCGTGACACTGTGCACTGCTCCATATGGTGTGTGGCATCACAGCACTTCTCTGGTGCTGCTTCTACATGTCACAGTACCAAAGGAGCATGGAAAAATTTCATGCCATTCCAGGCCCCAAAAAGTAGCCACTTTTTGTGGCTTCCTTGTGCACCATGGAAAGGAGAGATTGGGGTCACAGCATGTGGTTGTCACAGCCCTGATCCAGCACAGATATTGGTGGCTGCAAGCCACCCTTAGGGGCGGTCTGTACAGCCACTAAGATTCTATTTCTAACCACTGAGAAAACAGTTCTATAGGAAAAGGGGTCTAGCTTATGACACACACTCCATGTCCTCATCAGAGGGTAGCATTTTTCTAAACATGCAGGCACTGTTTCAGTAAATCACAACTGTAGTATGAGAAGGATCTCATGCATTAATACTGTAAAATAAGTAAAACAAAAACAGCAGCACATTGATCATCTTTTCTTCTAATGCTATGTTGTCAAATCCTCCCAAAGTATTTTGTGGTCTCAGAAGACTTACACCTCTTGCCATGGTATTTTCCTTCCACTTATTTTTCACTTATTTTTCTTCTAAATTCAGTTTTGTAAGGCAGTGTTTGTTCTTAAGAATTGCTGTATCAAAAGCTAAAAACAAGACAGGAAAAAATTGACCCAAACACAGAAGAAAAAGAGAACAAATTGCACTTTACAACTGGGCAATGGTGGAAGACTCAAAACAAATAAAAGGAAGCACATAATTCAACTGTGGGATTCATTGCTGCAGGATGTAGCTAGTGAACAGCTTAAACTGATTGAATGAAATCATGTGAACTGGGGCTTTAGGTAACAGATACAATATGCCTCTATATCAGTGGTTCCCAGCCTATGGATTGGGACCCCTTTGGGGGTCAAACAACCCTTTCACAGGGGTTGCCTAAGACTACTGGAAAACACATATTTGCATGTAGCAATGGAAATAATTTTATTGTTGGGGGTCACGACAACATGAGGAACTGTATTAAAGGGTTGTGGTGTTAGGAAGCTTGGGAACCACTGCTCCATATATATAGGGTTGCCATGTCCCAAGTTTAGGGAGAACATTCATGGGTTTTGGCCTCCCATCCTCCAGCCTGCCACCCTTGTCCTCCAGCCTACTATCCTCCTCCTTCTTCAGTCCTCCTCCTCCAGCCCTAGGAAGCATGGCCTGACATCCCACTCCTTCCCGGCTTTGCAACCAATCAGAGAGGAATAGTTAGCTTAATACAGTACAGGGACGACCTATATCTCAAGGGAAGTTACTTTTCTGTTTCTAATGGAACTGTAATTTGATTACCTGTATTCCCCTCTGCCCCGATTCCCACATGGCTAAAGAAGGCAGAAGGCCATGAAGGGCAAGGCAATGGCCCTTGCCTGCATTGAAATCCCCCCAGAATAAATGAACTACAACAGAAAAAAAAATCTGATACTAAATGTAGGCCTATGACTTCTTCTCCTGTGCGATTTTTAACATATGTGCCTGATGAAGGAGCCAATAGAGTTTTGAAAGCTTGCATGATGTATTTTCTGCATTTCAATTGGCCAATGAAAGTATTGCTCTTTTGTGGGTGTTTCCTACATGGCCAACACAGCTCCTCCTGAATAAGTTTCATGAAATAGTGGAGGAATTACATCCCTCATATCAGCTTTGCTTTTTTTTTTTTTTAAATATAGTTTGTATAAGTACCAATATGCTTCCCTCCCATATCATCCCAAATCTGCCTGAGGAATCCATGACACTCTTGGCTGAAGTTGATTTGGTATCAGACAATACAAAAGCAAACTAACTCTGTTCATGCTGGTAGTACATTCCCATCTAATTATAGACAGAAAACTAGCACGTGCAAGAAATCCAAGCATTTGTCCAGCAGCTACCAGTGTGAATCAGGCCTTTTTGCTGATTAAATAGGAAATTGTGGAATAGGGGACCTTTTTTCTCTCCAGGTTTGACTCAGCCATCAGTCTGACCTCCTCTGAATCTAAGTGCAACTAGGAGGACATTTGGAATTGAATTAGACACAAACAGTGTTTTTTTGTTTTTGTTTTTGTTTTTAAAAAAAATACATTGCTGTGCCCTGTTCAGTCAGTGATCATAGATTTACGCTGTAGCTTTCACAGTCAGTGATAATTTAACTTATGGTTCCTATTGTTGTAAAGCATCATGTATGCCATACAATACGATAGAATGAAACCATAGTTGATGGTTATTGCTGGTGACTGACTGGTAGATGGATTATGATGTTGCTGTGAATAAAGATAGGATTTTTAACTTCAGCAATAACAACTAGACACCCTACAGAAGTCACTAGGATTAAAGCAGAATAGTGTAACTGCAGCCTACTAATGAGGCTAAATGAGAAATAAGAACAATATTCCCCAGGCAACAAAAGTTATTAAAGAATGTTAAGGATTTATTTGGCCAAGAAAATTAGCAGTGGATAATGTAGACATCTCTTTTTTTTCCCTCCCCATAATAGCAAGCCACAAAACTTGTCACATACATTGCAATTTTGTTTTGCTTCACTGTCAGTTTTCTCTAAACATCTTTGCATAAGATATAACAGTTTGTTTATTAAAATTTAATGGCTTAAGAATGCCTTCTTGTTGGACAAAAGCTTTCATCATCCTTTCAAAAGTTCATCATCCATGATCTAAGAGTATACTAGTATTAGAAGGGGGTTAAAGCCAAAACTGCTGTATGGGAAAAAAAAATATGGCAGCTTCATATAATTTCATTATCATTCTATTCCTGTCATTTCAGGGATGCTACTGTATGCGTACACCGGTCTTTCTTCAAGGACTGCCCAAACAAAAATAAGAAATATAAAATAGTAACACTTGGTTTTCAAATGCTTTGGCAGTAATTGCAATACATTTGTTTGATTTATCAGAAAGGAAACACTGAATAGTTTGCTTTACATACACAAGCAAAAATCTATAGCTCTTCAGGTATACTTCTACAGTATAGGTCAGAATGGACAATGTGTATTTCCCCAGCCCTTGACTGTATGTTTTGGCAGCCTGTGGCCCATACAGATTCCCCAGACACAGTTTTTATGCAAGCTTTTGAAGTGTTCCTGTTTTCTTCATTCGGTGGAGATGTTGCATGCCCAACACAGCTACCCTAGAAGTTATTTCCAATTACTATAGATAACATAAATAGGCAATGTTGAACCATCCATTGGTGGTTGCCCCCCTTTTCATGTACAAACAGGTATGACAGTAAACTGGCCATGGAGGATGAGACCTCCATAGTCACAGCACTGGAGGAAAGCAACACAAATTGCTGCCTCTGTTTGTATGTGTGTGAGAGAAGGAGGGAAATGGAGGTTAAAAGGTTATGCATCCCTTTCTCTCTGTGTGTGTACCCTACAACCATCCCAAAGTGTCAAGGGGCAGTCTTGATTAATCCTCTGTCATCCTACTATGTCAGCTGTTTTAAAAATGTCCCAGTTTCTCACTCTTTTTCTTTTGCTCCCTCTTTGTGCTCATCTTACTTCAGTTGCTGCAAACTGAGGGGCTATACAGATGAGTGGCATGCTGTATTGGGGCTATGACAACCACATGCTGTAGCCTCCAGAGGACACAAAAAGAAGCTGTGAAAGGCAGCTTCTTTTCAGCATCCTGCAAGCGGTGTCAGAAGCATGCTGGCATGTCATGATGACACCCCTTCCACGATGTGCAATTTTCATGCTGTGCCACTGTGGCATTATCATAGTGCTTGCCATGTAAAAAAGTGCATGCCAAAATGGCACCATGGGGTGGGGTCACAGCATTGATTGTGTGGATGCTACACTGTGACTCAGCCCACAGAAAGGCACAAAGTGCTGCTCTGTATTCCTCCTGAGTTTAAATTGCAAATGCAATTGGTGAAGAGGACTAATGAGGGCACAGTCAGCCTTTCACAGTTAGTGTAGGCAAAAGCAAACTGCTGCAGCCTCTCCTGAGTTGTGCATTTGCCTCATTAATACCTTTTCCTTTCTTGATCACACTCTGAAGTTATTTGGCCACACATGTTTGTGTTTTCATTTGTGAAATATCAGGAGACATAAAAATTTGGTGGGGGAGGGAGTAAGGGCAGCCTATTCCATTTGGGCTCTATTTATTCTTCTTGGTATGAATGCAGTAATTGGATCAGAAAAGGACTCCCATCTCCAGCAAAAACTAGCAGAAAACCACAGTGAAGGCTCCATCTATCCTGCTGTCATTGATACCCATGATAAACAAGCTCAGCCTTTTTTAAACTCCCTCTTTTAAGCAGAGATGATCATACTGCTGATATTCCATCCACCTTTGTCTAATAGACATCAGATGAAAAGCACAGCATGTAAATATTATTTAGAAGCTCAAATGCCACTGTAATGACCGCTGCTACATAAAGGATATAAAAAGACAGGATTATCTCGCTGTGCAACCTGCAATTTTGACTATTACCCAGCAGGCTAGATACAAATGATATTTTGTTGGCAATGAGAGCCCAGCCTGAAGTTGCACACTGCTGATTAGCATAGAAGTTAAACATCTGCCAAAGAGATGGATCGGCTGAGGGAATCAGATGACCTCACAAGATTCTCTCAGAAACCATCCTCGTAGATTTTACCCACCATTATGTTTAAACAAGGAAAGGAATTCAGTGGACTAATGCTCTCTGTTTAGCTACATCCCACAGCCACACAGACCCCCTCCACAACACACACTTTGCCTCCTTCAGAGATGCCAGAGCTCAGTGGAAGAACACATGGGGCGTGTTCCCACTATGAAATAGAGCAAATTGCCAATCAGTTTAAATGACCATCGTTCCCATTTGAAACTGGTTCCTGTCTCAATGTGGTCGATTCCTGTTGTGATAAAGTGAGGCAAAGACAAAAAAAAACCTGATTTTTCCAGACACTAGTTTCTAAGAGGTTCTTTTTAAAAGAATTGATTCCAAAGAGTGTTCAACAAGTGGGAACAATAGATTGGAGTCACATCATTCTGAAAGGGAGGGACTATTGGCAGAGGGGTGTTTACCATCCCTCCTCAGTTTTTGGTAGATCCACCATCCCCCCCCCCACTGCCTTTGTGCTTGTGGTGCGACCTATGGGTGCATTTTTTAAAAAAAAAAATTCATAGAAATTTCAATTTGTTGATGTTACATCTAATTTTCTATGAATTTTTTTTTTAAAAAAATCTATATTTGATCCAGGCATGGCGGGGAGAGAAAGACCCCTGCAGATCCATGCCATCCCTGGATCATCTGATCCAAGCATGACAGGGGTCTGGAGGTCTTTCTCCCCCCTGACATCCCTAGATCGGGTGATCCAGGGATGGCAGGGGTCTGGAGGGAGGTCTTTCTGATGATGCACAGATGATTGACGTGGGATTTTGAAGTGGTGCTAACTAGTGGGAATGACAATCATGCCAAAAAGAAGTGATTACACAGGGATAATGAAAAGACATGGTTTCATAGTAGTGGTAGTAGTAGTAGTAATAATAATAATAATAATAATAATAATAATAATAATTTTATTTCTTACCTGCCCCTCTGAGTGAGCAATCGGGGAGGGATACAACATGTTAAAAATATATACAATTAAAATCCTCCAATATTCCCACCTCACTCCCCTTAAAACAGTATTAAACTAATCATAATTAAAGCAATCAAGATTTAAAATACATATTCCTTCAAGTCCCATGTAGGGAGCAGGAGGGGGTCATTAGACAGGGGAAAATTAGTTACTATCTGGGAAGGCCTTCTGGTAGCGATGCATCTGGATCGCTTTTTTAAAGCCTTCCAAGGTTGTAATAAGATGCATCTCATCCGGCAGGTCGTTCCACAGCCTGGGAGCAATAGTAGAAAAGGTCCTCTGGGAGGTCTGGGACAACTTAGTTTTTATAGGCTGAAGCAGATTCCTCCCAGAGGACCCAAGTGTACACGGGGGCTCATATGGGAGAAGGCGGTCTCTAAGATAAGTTAAGTTGGACCCAAGCCATGTAGGGCTTTAAAAGAATGACGGAGCTTTTGGACTCAATTACCAACATGGAGCAAAGGCAAATGAGAAATTAGTTTAAAGTGTAAGTGGGATTGAGCCCATGGATTGTGTATATGAACATCCTCTCCAGACTTATTTCAGTCTGGGATAACTCCTGCCTGAAAGTTGAAGCCTACTATAAATCAGTGATGACAACACTGAGCAAGATAAAATATAGGTTTAACTATAAGACTGGTTATTATCTTTAAAAAAAACCCAAACAACAACATAAAACCTGCCAGGATCATAAGTGACAGTGGGTGTATAATTTTATTGTATGCCTTCACATCATTTCCAATTTATAGCAATCCTATTATAGGATTTTCTTGGGGTTATCCATTGTTGTACTCTGAGGCTGAGAGAGTATGATGTGGCCAAGGTTACCCAGTGGGTATTCATGGCTAAGTGGAGATCTGAACCATGGTCTTTTGGAGTACTAACCCAATGTTCAAACCGTGACACCACACTGGCTCTCTTGGCGTGTATATAGTCCTGTCCAGTTTCAAGTCTATTCCCACATTCTCTTTAAATGCAATAAAATCTCTAGAAAAAAATCTATTACTTAATCAATATTTCATTTGCTGAAATACTTGATATAAATGGTGATTTTCTCTACCTCAATCTATACTGCCCCTGCTGGTTCTGCTTGACTTCTCACTGCCATTCAGTAACACAGACTACAGTTTATTTCTAGGCCATTTTGTGGTGGCTTTCAGTCCGATTTATATAACCATTCCCAGATAATAGTGCTGGCATTTATTGCTTTGTCTCCTAACTTTTGGTTGTCAGCGGAGAGCCAAATTTCCTAGGACTCTATTTTATCCAATTTCTAAGCAGGTGGATCTGTAATTATGGGGCTTTACAGACCACCCAAAAAGGACAGTCTGAAGCCTCCTTTGTTTGCTGCAGACCTTCGCCACAGCAGCTAGATGCTGGGATGAAGGTGTGTAGCAAAAAAGAAGCGGGGAAACCCTGCTCCTTTTTAGCATCACAGTTGTGATACAATAAACTGAAAAGGTGCCATTGGGCACCTTTATGCCACTGCAACTGTGCAGCTCCATATAGAAGCTTCTCATTTGCGTCAGCATCCTTACGCACACCATCTAAATGATGTTACATAGTGATGTGGGCGTCATTACATGCCAGGACTGGGGAGCATGCAAATGCTGCATGCTCCCCAGCCCTAATCACGGTGTGGGGACAGCCCTTTTGGGCTGTCTGTACTGTGCCTATGATTGGTAACTTAAAACATACCAAAAAAATAAAAAAAAATCCATTGACATTATTGCAATGCGTGTTAAATGGAAGTAAGGAGATTATATGGGGCATCATTGTCCGGTCCCTGTCCCATCTTTCCTGCCTGATCATGGGAAGGACTTTCACATATATTATTACATAACCTGTACTTGACCCAGCATGGAAGTGCTAGTGAAAGTGATCACTCATCACCCAGGAAGTGTGAGTGAAAGTGATAATGCAAATCACTTTCACATCACATGAGGTGGGCTGAAAAGCGCTTTCAGCTGTCAGCTGAAAGAGCTTTCTACTGTCATTTCCAGCCTTTTGTAATAACAGAGGACCTTGTTATTACCATGACAGCTGAAAGTGCTTTCAGCCGATGGCTGAAAGTGCTTTTCAGTCTGCTTGCATGTGAAAGTGATTTGCACTATCACTTTCACTTGGGTCACAGATGGGATATGGATGGGGGAGTGATACAGTCCCTATCCCATCTCCATGTGATGATCTTCTAAGTGATATGGTTGCCAGTCACATTTGCCAGCATCAGCCACTATGATTATGACATCTCTTAATATTATTATTTATTTTGTGATGACACTTAACATTATTATTTACATGTGATGACACCCCTCTCAAGGTACATGTAGAAAGAAGCCGCTCTACTCCTTTTCTAGTCTCAGCTTTCATGTATGTTGACTAAGAACCAGCATGGTGTAGTGATTTGAGCATTGGACTACAACTATGGAGACCAGGGTTTGAACCCACACTCAGCCATGGAAACTGACTGGGTGATCATGGGGAAGCTACACTCTCTCAGCCTCAGAGGAAGGCAAAGGCAGCTCCTCTGTTAATAAATTTTGCCAAGGAAAACCTCATGACAGGTTCACTTTCGGGTCACCATAAGTCAGAAATGTCTTGAAGGCACACAACAACCATAACAACAACTCTCACTATAGGCTGGTATCATTCCACTAGTATAAAGAACATTTCATTTACCTAATCTTAATTCTCAGATATGCATGGAGGGGGGGGGGGGGATTTTCCAGTTATACAACTGAATATTGACATGGCTAGGATCCACATAACAAAAGTAGTATTGTTTGTGCAGATGCAAAACCAAATAAAAATGCACTGGTGCACTCTCTTCCTATGTAAAAGTCATGTTGAATTTAGGGCATAAGATGTAATCATCCACTTTCTTCAGCAAATTAGGCATTACCTACAAATTGATTATCTACATGTAAGCACTTGCAAGTATGTATAAAGGTAGCTCAAGAGCCTTTTGAAGAAGAAAATCAATTTCCAGATTATATCGGTTAAAACAAAGTAGTGGGGAAAGTGGGTTCTTAACGTTTTCCAAAGTTGTTCCCATTAGTTCAACTCAAAATGACTTTTTTTATACAAGAAGTGCAATGGGCTAGCATTGTAAGCAACATGTAATGGAAGTAACATAGTTCACCCTTTAGCCATAATTTCTGTTTCTCAATTCCAGTTTCTCTATGTATCAAAGCTTCACAGTATTGTGACACAGTGTCTTAAAAAGAGTGAAAGGATTTTTATTTTGAATATCTCTTTTCTGACCTAAGTTTTAGCACAGTGTCACAATCTTGTTTGGATAGGCCTCTGTATACAGAAGTGTGGTATTACAAAAATTACTGTACAGATGAATTAAAGGCCTCTGTTCTGTCTGTATAAGAAACAGCACTAGTAAGGAGGAGCAGCCTAGTTTAGAAGATTGAAATTAGCCTGAATCACAAATGTATTTTCTGCATTTTCTTAGCCATTTTATCTTCCACATATATGAGACAGAATCTCATTTGACATACTTCTGGATGCTCCTAGAGTTTAAATTCATGCATGTAATTCTGCTAGATTCAGAGTGTCACTGCTTGGTTATTGTAGTGAATTTCATTGCTTAAGTACTTCTTTACACTGATCATATTTATCAGTTTTGTTTAATGTGTCTCTACTCCTCTCTATAAATGTATGATAAACAGGAGGCACACATTTTTCTACTCTATTACTTTTCTGTTCCATGCATAATTTGAGAAAAAAAATGATTTTTACACATTTCCTTTTTCAGCTGGAGAATTCTGGTTGCTTTAATCTGATCACCTTCATCGAGTGGAAGTTAATATCCAAATTAAAATTTTGAGTACAGTGCCAAAGTTTTGGGAGAAACAAGTGGTTAACCCTGCTCATATCCCTGTAGACAGAAGTTAGATTTCATGGGCTGCATGTTAAATACTTCACTATTTTCTTGCTTGACAATACTGCAGCATTAACACAACAGAATGTTTTAGCATTCTGTTAACACACACACATGCACACACCATGATATGTTGCAACAGTGTCTCTCTTTCTCTCTGGCTTTTCTTTGCTAACGAAGATTCAGGAAGGACTTATCCCACGCTTACTACAAGCGCGTTGATGACTAAAAAGGCCGATCCGAGATAAGCAAGTCCGGTTACAGAAAGCACAGCAGAAAGTCTCCTTGGGTGATGTTTCCAAGTTGTGGTTCTTTCTGCGTTGTCGTTTCTCTTCTAGACTCGTTTGGCATGAGTTCTCAAAAGAGGCTGCAGCATTGTGGATAGTGCGTCTCCATGCCTCCCGATGTGAGGTCAGGGCAGACCATTGTTGGTGATCAATTTGGCCAAGCTTGAGATGTTGTTTCAGGGAGTCCTTGTATCTCTTCTTTGGGGCACCCCTCTTTCGCTGACCCGTGGCGAGTTCACCGTAGAGTACTATTTTAGGGAGGCGGTGGTCCTCCATCCTGGAAACATGCCCTGCCCAGCGCAGCTACGTTTTCAGTAGCATGGCCTCAATGCTGGTGATCTCTGCTTGCTCCAGGACAGCAACATTTGTCACATAGGACTCTTTCATACAAGGCTAAATTGGAAGTATAATTTAAGGTCAATTCGAATGCAATCATGGGTTTTATGTTATTGCAAATTAACTCTTCACATGCAAATTCGGGCAAGAGGGAAGCCAATTCGAATGCAATCATGGGTTTTACGTTATTGCGAATTAAAGCTTCGCACGCAAATTCGGGCAGGAGGGGGTTATTTTCGGGTAATGGGAAGTAATTCCGAACGGAGCAGGGGTTCATGTAAATTCGCTAAACAAGCGAATTTACATGAATCCGCATTGGCTCCATTCGGAGTTGGGAGAAATTCCTCCCCGTTTGAAAGAGTCCATAGTCAGTCCAGTGTATGTTTAGGATTGTGCGTAGACAGCACTGATGAAAGCATTCAAGGAGTCATAGATGTTGGCGATAGGTGACCCATGATTCAGACCCATAGGGGAGAATGGACAGTACAATGGCTCTGTACACACTGATTTTTGTGCTTCGCCTCAGGTGTTTGTTACTCCAGACTCTTTTGTGAAGCCTTCCGAATGCATTATATGCCTTTGCTAATCTGTGATCGATCTCTTTGTCAATCTTGGCATCTGAGGAGATGATACTTCCCAGGTAGGTGAACTTCTGTATGGACTTAAGTACAGATTTGCCGATGGTGACATGGGGGTGATAGTGCTCTTCCTGTGGTGCAGGCTGGTAGAGGACTTCCGTTTTCTTCAGGCTGACTTCCAGCCCAAACAGCTCTGAAGCTGTTGCAAAGCAGGATGTTAGGTGCTGCAGAGCTGCTTCTGTATGGGCACCAAGGGCAGCATTGTCAGCGAAAAGCAGCTCACGTACTAGATAGTTTAGAGTCTTTGTGCGAGCCTTCAGACGGCTTAAATTAAACAAGCTACCATCAGTACGGTAACGTATATAGATGCCGTCTTTTTCTTCGAGATCTGCTGTAGCCCTTTGGAGCATCATGCTGAAGAAGATTGTAAATAGAGTTGGAGCGAGAACACAGCCTTGTTTCACACCATTAGTTATTAGAAAGGGCTCCGAGAGAGCATCACCATATCTGACTTGTCCTTGCTGGCCCTCATGTAGCAAGATGATCATTTTGAGGAATTTGGGGGGATATCCTAGTCGTTCCAGGATCTGCCACAGTCCTTTTCTACTCACAGTGTCAAAGGCTTTGGTAAGGTCGACAAATGTTACATAGAGTCCTTTGTTTTGCTCTCTACATTTCTCATGCAGTTGTCTAAGAGCAAATACCCTATCTGTAGTGCTCCTATCATGCAACCATGATATGTTGCAACAGTGTACTGTGCAGCCATCATGAGTCAAATTCCAAATAAATAAATGAAAATTTTTTAAAAAATTCAAAACTAAACCAGACCACTAACTCAACACAATAACATCTAGAATGGGAATGGGGAGCAGTAAAAATTAAGCCCACCCCCCACCCCACTTGACATATATAGCATGAGAAAGATTTTCTGGAAATAGTAAGCAAATTTACTTCCCAACTAGGAGTTCCCGATTCCTCTAGATTTGGGGGGGGGGGGGGACGGGACAGGACATTGCTGAGTTGTTTTTTAAAGCATAGAAACACTTCAGGCCACTTGAAGTTGCTAACTGACCTAATTCTTTTGAATCTTGGGCCTTTGGTCGATTGAGGAAAGGTCATGAGCTGTAAAAATAAAAAAAAATAAAAAAAATATCTAGGCCATGGGTGTTCAAAAGACAACACAATTATTTCCTTATTCTAGGATCACTATCTGGTTCCTATGATAGGACTAAATCATGCATTATTCATTCCTGAGGAAAACCTATAAAAGTGTGTATAGAGTCAATATCGGAATTCATGGATTTAAAATCAAACTGGTAATGTATAGGGCTGTTTGTGTGGCTGATATTCAGTGTAGCAGATACTAAGTGCATGTTCCAATCAGGAACCAGGAAGTGCAGAAATATATAATATAGGAATATCATCTTTTCATCCCCACCTCCTCAAACTAATGCATGACAGAGGGGCTTGAGACCACACAGGTAAGGCATAGTTCAAATCTCTACTCAACCATGCACCCTGGCTGATCCCATCACTATTTCCCCTTTGATACAGTCTCTAATCTAACCTACCATACCAGGCTGCTGTGGGAAGAAATGTGTCTAGGAAGGAAAACCATGCCTACTGCCTGGACTTCATTGGAGGATGCCTAACTGGAAGATAAATACAGTGAATAAATTATCTGGTAATATCTGGAGTAGATATGTGATGGCCTGCAGAAACATTAAGAGGGGAAAAATCATTTTTTTTTTCTGAATCATGCTAAAATAAAATATTCCATAGTTGATTTTCAATTTTTTTCTTGTTTTTTCCCCCTTCATTTTTTCCCCAATCTTTTCCCCAGGAAAAAAAAATGGGGGGAAATGAGAAAAAAACAAGAAAATCAATCATGGAATATTTTATTTCAGTATGATTCTAGAAAAACACAGACAGAAATGGTTACTGCAAAGTGTGGTATGAAGCAGTATATAAAGCTGCTATTGCTATTGCAATTTTCCCCTATTTTTTCTGTAGGCCTTCATATCTCTAATCTGGAGTCTAATATTAGCAATGAAAACCCCAATGACTTCCCAGAGTGTTAGGAGGCAGGGATGGGCTTTAGAGGTTATTCACACTAATTACCTGCTTGGCAACTCAAGCAAGCAGGAGTACAAATGAGACAATGAAAACTGGCAACATCCTTCTGGTCAATTGATTTTTTTTATAGTTTTTAAAAAAGTAAGATTGGCTCCCATCCCACAAATAGTTGACACTTGCATAATTGTGCATGAGTATAACCACGTTCATGTATACAGATTGATCACCCCACATGCATTAAATCATGCCTAAAGGTAATGAAATACATTACAAAAGCAGTAACAAAAACAAGGTATTTAAAACAGAGGAAAGCCCAAACTTAACTTGGAAAAGGGGATTGGACTCCATCCCTCACAAACTCCCAGCCAGCATATCCCCTTGCAGTCCCAAAAGGAACTTTGGTCTGTTAGTCTTCTGAAAAGTAAATTTGATCTGAAGACTAAGCATGATCTCCTTGAACAGGGAGTTTCAGTGGATTTCGTAACAAATTCTCCCTGCAGAAGTAGAATTATGCAAAACAAGGAATGTCAGCTTGCTTAATTGGTATAATTTAGACAAGCTTCAGAATTCAACTACCTCATCTAGAATACTATTACTGTTGCACTTAATTATTTAAATGTGGAGCATAATACCAGCTCTGCCACAGTTAACTTGATAGATAGGCCAAAAAGCTTCTCAGACATCAATGGATGTCAAGCATCATTGAAATCAGTTTGTATTTTTATGTATGGATTCTGTATCAACAAGTCTGGAATACAGATTTCATTTTAAAATACGTACTGGAGATTGAGCTACAGGAGAAAATGAACTTTAAGACTGAAGCCAATGATATGTATATGTATGTTTCCTGGGACTGTATTTTTAATGTTAAGCATTTGTTTATTTTATGGTGAAAATGTTCATATTTCATGGCACATTAACAGAAGTTATTTTATGATCAAAGTTGAGATTTTTTTTAAAAAAAAAACATAAGCAAATAGTCTCAGTTCTAGAAACATGTGATGGCAGCAAGCTCCTGAACTTTAGAAAGACTCACTGCAGGGCAGCAGCAGAACCTGGCATTCCCAAGTGAACATATTGCTGACATCGGCCCTGTCAGAAAAAAAATCCCACCACCATCCCATTCAGAGCTCTGGACAGTGTTGAATGAAACCACCGTCTTCCTTTACCCCCAATAGATTTTTCACTCAGACACACTATAGGCATCCTGGTCCCAATCTGAAAAAGTCTTTAACTACTTGTGTAACATGACCTTTTTCATACTGGTAGTTACAATACAGTTCTCTTGCTGGTGCCACAAATGCAGTAGAAAGGCTACATGGTTGCTGAGTGCTATAATCCCTCATTTTATTTTATTTTTTACCATTTCAGTGACAACATCTATCACAACAACAATGATGGAGATGATTTTATTCTGGCTGGATATGCACTGCAGAATTAATGCAGTAGTTTTGAAACTGCTTTAACTGCCTTGGCTCAATGATGTGGAATTCTGGGATTTGTAATTTGTGAGAACAGAGAGCTCTGTTGCCAAACAACCTAAAGATTCCAGGATTTAATAAGATGGAGCCATGACAGTTAAAGAGGTGTCAAACCACATTAGTTCTACAGTGTGGCAGAAGCTTCTCAAAACCCTTAACCCTTTGCTGTGGTGTGTGGCCTCTCTTGTATTCAAAGATGGTGGGCATTTCACTTCTAACAAGGTGTAACTACTATCTGGTATATTATGAGAACACTGATCCAGAACTGAAGCAATGCTTCACTAAGGGGGGGAAGTAGACTGTCCCGAAGGATAAGATTCAAGCCATCCCTTTGAAAGCTGGATTGGGACCATGGCAACCACATGCCATGGCCCCAATCCACCTTTTTCCACCCAAAAAAGGAGCGATTGTGGGCTGTCCACTGTCTCCAATGGTACGTATGTATGGGGGCATGACCCATTCAAGCCTATGAGGCTTGAATATGTGCAAGCCTCTGTTTGCATAGGGGGTCTGAAATGGGTCCTTCACAAAAATGGTGCATTTATCTATATGCACAAGGATCTTGCAGCAGCTTTGAGACTAACTTAAAGAAAGAAGTTGGTAGCATGAGCTGTTGTAGATTTCATCCTACTTCCTCATTCTCTATACATGACAAAGTAGTCTGAAGTCTATGAACATTCATGCTACCAACTTCTTTCTTTCAGTTAGTCTCAAAGGTGCTACAACATCCTTTTGCATATTGATTTTCCAGACTAACACATCTTTGTATGTCTATCTGTAATTACGTATATTTCTGACTGACCAATGTGCCTTACCAAAAGGTGGATAAGTTTATTCTCCAGCCTAAATTTTGTTACCCAGGTCATTTTCAAATTATGAAAATATGGATGAAAGGATTCATTGCTCATTTTATGATAGAACTCATCAGGGTAAAATTCTAGAACCTGCTAAATCATATTACCAGGGACTTTTATCTCGGTCTTCAATCTATCCAATGAAAAAACATGCCCTGAGCAAACACAAAGTGTATTTTTCTCATTAATCAGATATGAATGCAGTTATTGTACAGTTATTTTGGCTTTCTGGAACTGTTTCTAAAGAACTTGAGTGTGATGGCATTTCTCTCTTTTTTTACATTTAAGTCAGCTTCTGTTGGAATAGTGAAGCCTGTGATGCCCGGCAGATAGACTTGAATAAATCACTCTAGCAAATTGAATACATATTTAGATCTAGCAAATGGATTGCTTTCATGGCTGTGGGGTAAGAAATATATTCTGGTGATGTCTTGTTTTAGCTTCTTAGATGTTATTATTGGATTATTTGCCCTTTGCAAGGTCTTTCTATGAAATCATTGCCTTGTATACCCAAGTGCAACAGGAGCCTGTGGCTATGGATTTAATTCCTCAGCAGGGCACTTTTTGATTGCAATCTGCAAGCCAAGGCCACTTTGCCCCAACCTGGTGAAACCCAAAGACTCTCCATTTGTGTGACAATTTCCCATTTGATGAACTGGGAGAAAGAGGTGCCAAGGCAGAGTGAGTAGATTCCTACATACCAGAAATGAAGCAGAAACAGATTCTTCTCTTCCCTCGGCTGTAAAACACATTAAACACTTCCTTTAGTAGTAAGACTCTATATAAGTAGTGTATTTAAATGTTGTATTTCATCACAATTTCTCAAAAGCTGTGTTGTTAGCTGATTTATCAGGTTTTCCCCAATGGGGACAACATGATGTCTTATCCCAGTAGGGAATTGCTAGTAGCACTACTTGCATTTCACATTTTAAAAATGCTTTCAGCGATAGATGCCAGATGCTGCTAACCCTACTCATGTTGAACACAATCAGTATTATATATGCAAGCCCTAGCAACATTTGACAACTGCTAGCTTCCAGAGTTTTCCAGTCCAAAGTCACATGTGTGAAATCCTGCACTGAATTCTGCATAAATAGATGTCACTGGGAATTATAAACCACAAACTGTAAAAGATTACAGACTGTGACTTTGATCCACAAATGAGCCCTTATTCTACAGTCTAAAAGAATGGGCACACTGTTGTTGTTTACTTATTATTGATTGGTTTTGCACTGGTCTAAGGTAGTTGCCAAAAATGAAAATAAAATTAAGCAAGAGCCCACAGGACATTGATAATCTGTTAAGAAGGCCTTTATCAGAATAGGATTTCAGTAAAAACAGCTTTTCTTTTTAGTTTGTGACAAAAGCTGAAACTTGCCCCAAAAGTCCTTTTCACACACCAATTTAAAGACAGAGCAGAGTCCTTAAAAAGGGAGAAAGACTGTGTCCCTTTTTGCTTCTTGTTGCCTTATTTGTGGGATAAGGCAACACCTTTTTGTGCTAAAAAGAAAACGTTAGGTTTTAAGTTTAAAACACTTCATGATATAAAACCCTGGATGCTTGACAAACATTTTCCCCCCATATATGCATGCCTGTGTTAAGATCTTCAACAAAACAGTCTTTTATAAATACTAGTCTTTTATAAATACTGTATTTGACAACAGATTGTCCATGTTTCATGTGCAGCAGCTCTAAAGAGGGTATATTTGTGACATGGTTCTTCATTGTGAGAACTAATTGATTTATCATTCCCTTGATAAAATATCAAAAAAGTCAAAGTAATTATACAAATATATGCCATTTGGGATGCTTTGCATAACAAAATTCTGTTCTTTCTAATTTTGGTGATAGGGGATATTTCTCTTGTCTCCACCCCAGACAAGAATTAGGAGCATGATGGTTTATAGCAGAAAAGTTCTAATGGAATCCAATCCTCAGAAAATGAGCCAGTGTCCTGTCTTCCAGGGCAGGATTCTGTCTCTTTATTTCTACTTTCTGTAAAGCAACATTATTTCCAGTGGGCATTTTGGAAGCACAGGCAAGAAAGGGGACTGACACCAACCTTATTAGAATCAATAAAATATAATTAGAGATATGTTGTGGAATACAGTTTCATTTCACAATTTGACGGGCTTTTCTTGTGCACACTATTTGTACAGTCCAGGGAGCAGAGGTCATTTGGACCCTAGAATGCTCATTTTGAAGAATGACTGTAGATATCCACAGAAAAAATGTGCACATTTAAACAGTATGCATAGAAATATGTGCACACTTCAAATGAGTTCCAAAAACACATTTCTGTTGATGGAGAGAGTATCCAGGCAATGTGTGCAATTTTGAGCACAGACATTTTTCAATTTGGAAGGAAAAAACCAAAAATGGACAGATTTCACATCATTAAAAATACAACCCCTCAAAAAGAAAATTTAAAAAACAAAACAATGATGTCAACAACAAATTATGGGACTGGATATAGACCAGAAGTGGAAGTGGGAAAGGGATGATATCTGCAAAGCTAGTGCTCAATTGAGCCAGAATGGTATAGTAGTTTAGGTGTATAATAATAATAATAATAATAATAATAATAATAATAATAATTTATTACCCGTCCCTCTGTAAAACAATCGAGGCGGGGTACAACAAGGTTAAAAAACAGATTACAGATTAAAATAATTCAAGAATTCCATCCCAACCTCCCCCCCCCCTTTAAAATAGGATTAAACTAGTTAAGTTTAAAATTAAATTACTAACAAGAAAAATATAATACAACATAATACACAAAAAACACAATGCTGGCCACAGCATGGGTAGCAACAAAATACAGAGGGGGGGGGGAGATAAGGAGTTGGGAATTGGCTGAAAGATTTTAGGAGCCGGGTAGATTATACAGTTTCAGGGAAGGCCTGCCGGAAGAGATGCGTCTTTAAGGCTGTTTTGAAACAGTCTAGTGATGTAATGAGACACATCTCGTCCGGCAGGCCATTCCATAGCCTGGGAGCAGAAACAGAAAAGGCCCTCTGGGAGGTCTGCGCTAACCCAGTCTTCATGGGCTGCAACAGATTTCTCCCAGAGGACTGAAGCATGCGGGAGGGTTCATATGGGGAGAGGCGGTCCCTGAGATAAGATGGACCCAAACCATGTAGGGCTTTAAAGGTTAAAACCAACACCTTGTACTGCGCCTGGAAACTAATCGGCAGCCAGTGGAGAGCTTTAAGCACAGGTGTAACGTGCTCTCTCCTAGGTGTTCCGCTAACAAGCCTGGTTGCCATATTTTGAACTAGTTGGAGTTTCTGGGTTAGGCACAAGGGGTAGCCCCATGTAGAGCGTGTTACGGAAATCCAAACGTGAGGTTACCAAAGCGTGCACCACTGTTTCCAGGTCCCTCTGATCCAGGTAGGGGCGCAGCTGGCGTATCAGATGAATCTGATAACAGGCACTCCTGACTGCCGCATTCACCTGACTAGTCATGTGAAGCGATGAGTCAAGGAGCACCCCCAGACTGCGAACAAGGTCCTTCGAGGAGAGTGTGACTCCATCTAGGACTGGAAGATGTATTCCCGAACCTGGTTTCGGGCCTGTAACAGCTAGTACCTCCGTTTTGTCTGGATTGAGTTTCAACCTGTTTTTCCTCATCCAATCCATTACCGCTGCAAGGCAGTCATTAAGAGGAGAGACGCCATCTGAAGTCCAAACCGACGATCTGGTCATGGAGAGGTATATCTGAGTGCCATCAGCATACTGAAGACACTGAGCTCAGGACGGTTCGAATTCCCTGCTTGGCCATGGAGACATACTGAGTGACTTTGGGAAAGCCACTCTGTCTCAGCCTCAGAGGAAGCCAATTGCAAGCCTGCTCTGAACAAATCTTGCCAAGTTAACCCCATGATAGGTTCACCTTAGGTTACCATATGACAGAAATGACTGGAAAGCACAGGACAACAAAGGACTTCTTTGTGCCTGAATCAATCTGGGGGGGGGAGGGGGCATTAGAGGCAACAGAGTAACAGGCTGGTAATGGCAGGAACTTGCTTCAACTATCTATGTTTCCTTTCTGGCTCTTGCTTTCCCTCACCTCCTTTGCTGAGATGGGTAGAGGTAAACATGTAACATGCAGAGGACAGGGGAGGATATTTCTAATTTCCCATATTCCCAATCACAAACATATGATGACACATGCATTTTCAGCAAACATGTGAGAAAGTCATGCGATTTCTGAGACAGATGTATACACTTCAAATGTGTACAGGGTTCCCTCTTCTTCATCTAGGAATTTAAGAACAATGAGATTGTCAAGGACCTTATAACTCACAGTATATGGTGATGAGCATGTTTGGCTTTAGGCTGCAGATTTGTTGCACAGCTTTGCTTCGCAGAGGCTTGGCTGAGGCAACTCAATGATTGAAATGGCTGGGTGAAAAACTGAAGCCATGTTTTCCTGTGCACTTCCTCAAAGCCTGGAGAGTCATTAAATTGTTGCAGTCCTGACACTTCCTCAACACTCTCTGTCAATGATATGGGGGCATGAAAAAAATGAGGTCACTTTCAATTAAACAGCAGTTGTAAGAATATATGGGTAAATAAAGCTTGGAGAGTCATTAAATTGTTGCAGTCCTGGCAAGTTTATATTTTTATGTTTTACTTTGGGGGGGAGTCATATGCTTAAGATCAAAGTTGACTACTGATGATACAGTATTTAAATTTTCCACTTTCTCATGATGGATGCACCACAGGGTATAAGCAAAGCAACTGTCTCAGTCAATCCTTTTTGAATATTCTGAAAGTTGTTTAAGGAAAGAGGGAATTGTTTGGGAAATTTTTCTCTCTTGGATGCTAAAATAATGTAAATGGCTATGGATACCATATTCCTTGTTTTGTGTGTGTGTGTGTGCGCGCGTGTGTGCATGTATATGTGCACATACATGGATACACATGAACACATGCACATGTGACAGGGATTATTTACTACTCTGCTCGAGCCAACAAATTGTCTTGCCCCAGTAATGTTGTCTGCATGCCTCCACACACATCCCTCGCCTTAGCTCACAATGGCCTAATACAGCTCAGAATGGTCCAACTGCCAAGTGATTGGATTTGATTTTGTAGCTAACAACAACTGATAGACTCCCCTTCGTTCATCTGTGGAATCCCTTTGTAAAATTGTTTAAGACAGTGGCCATCATTCCTTCACATGTCAGTGAATGTCATAAGTTAATATTGTGTTGCTTGAAGAAGCAATGTTGTAAGAATTGCTTCTAGGCAACTTAGCAAAAAGGATTTTAAAAGGTCAGTAATGACTACCATGTGGATGAACAAGCAAATGAAATATTATAGAGATATTAATTTTCAGGGTTGCAAAGGGGGAGAAACATGAGCACTGAAAGCAGAACAAGACACTTATAGTGGGCTCTTGGTGTCTGCTGAAGTTTGGTTTCAGGACCTCACATAGATACTAAAATCTGTAGATCCTCAAGTTCTATTAAATACAATGGCATAGTAAAATAGTGACCCTCATATAAAATGGCAAAATCAAGGTTTGCTTATTGGAATGAATACACACATAGACACTGTGAATGGTTGGATCCCCGGATAAAAAAAATCTGTGCATACATAGTTGCATATTTCCTTCTTGCCAATTGACTCATGTACAGTATGCAGTTGTTTTACTTGGAAACAATCTGCAAAGACTTTTGTCCTGAAGATGACATTCAGAAACAACGATCTATTTATTATGGAGAGGCTGTGGGGCAGAAAGAAGGGAAAAGAAGTCTATATATCTAATCAAATATAACTTAGGGCCTGAGCAGATATGCCAAAATAAAGGTGCTTTGGGTCGCGTTGGAGGTATGCTGTTTAAATGATGTGTGTATCCTAAGAGGCCAGAAGCCATGCCAAAGCCATGCTCCATTCCTAAGGAAGTGAATCTCCACTCTCATAGAATCATAGAGTTGGAAGAGACCACAAGGGCCATCCAGTCCAACCCCCTGCCATGCAGGAACTCCCAGTCAAAGCATCCCCGACAGATGGCCATCCAGCCTCTGCTTAAAGACCTCCAAGGATGGAGACTCCACTACACTCTGAGGGAGAATGTTCCACAGTCAAACAGCCCTTACTGTCAGGAAGTTCCTCCTAATGTTGAGGTGGAATCTTTTTTCCTGCAGCTTGCATCCATTGTTCCGCGTTCTAGTCTCTGGAGCAGCAGAAAACAAGCTTGCTCCCTCCTCAATATGACATCCCTTCAAATATTTGAACAGGGCTATCATATCACCTCTTAACCTTCTCTTCTCCAGGCTAAACATCCCCAGCTCCCTAAGTCGTTCCTCATAGGGCATGGTTTCTAGACCCTTCACCATCTTAGTTGCCCTCCTTTGGACTCACTCCAGTTTCTCCACATCTTTTTTGAATTGTGGTGCCCAGAACTGGACACAGTATTCCAGGTGGGGCCTGACCAAAGCAGAATAGAGTGGCACTATTACTTCCCTTGATCTAGAAGCTATACTTCTACTGATGCAGCCTAAAATAGCATTGGCCTTTTTAGCTGCTGCATCGCACTGTTGACTCATGTTCAACTTATAGTCTACTTGGACTCCTAGATCCCTTTCACACGTAGTTTCATTCAGCCAGATGTCCCCCATCCTATATCTGTGCATTTCATTTTTGTGCCCTAAGTGCAGTACCTTACATTTCTCCGCATTGAATTTCATTTTGTTAGCATTGGCCCAGCTTTCTAGTCTATTCAGGTCATTTTGAATTTTGACCCTGTCTTCTGGAATATTGGCTGCTACTCCTAGTTTAGTGTCATCTGAAAATTTGATAAGTTTGATAAAACTCTGTTTTTTTGGTTTATGTTTTGTCAAAACTTTGATAGGGTTGCCCTCCTCATTTACCAAAATTGCTTCCCACCACAATTGCACATTCATACTTTAGTCAATTAGAAATATGGACAATTATCACTCCAATTATTCATTCCAATAGCAAAATACATACCTTTATATACATGGTTTCTTTGTGTGGAAAGAGGTGGAACTTCTCATAATCCCACACAAAGTGAGAGGGGACAAAAATACATATGGGACTCTATGTAAAAGAAGTGATAGGTTTTCACATATTTATCAGTCTTGTCTTGACTAATCATATTGAGGATGTGGCCATTTGTCAGATACATGTCTGGCAAAACGATTGTCATTTTTAACCTGCTCATAGCCTCAGAGAAGAAGAAACATGGTAAAAGAAGAGAAACAAAAAAAGGTTCATTTATGAATAACGTTTGACCATCAACTGAAGTAGCTGACAGTTGTGAATTGTGTGCCATATAGACATGACTATCCTTGGCTGCCCTTTCACTGGAATCAAGTGCTGACAGCAATACCTGTAATGTTGCACTCCTTGTGAAATGTCAACGAAAGCAAGTTGACTCTTGTACTGATTTACTCCAGTTAAGAAATGTCAAGAAAGTGATCCATGCTATCAAATCTCTCTTTGTAAGAAGAGCTTGGTAGTGAGTCACATAAGCCAAAGTTTACTGTTGTGGAGAGCTCTATAGTCGAATGACAATTCAATCACACATTTTATGGGTGTCATAAACCAAGGAGTAGAACTCAGTCCATTTAGGGATCATCACTGTTCTTTGAGTAGTTTAATGCCATTTCAGCCTCTGACTATTTCTCTTCTTCACCTTCTGGCCTATTTCTTCTTAACTTTCTTTTTTGCATCTCAACTACTATATTTTCATCTCCTGGATGATTTTACCCCTGTTTGCCTTCCAACTCATTCTCTTTGTACCATCTGTAAATTAGTCCACCTCTTCTTCCATTTAGCTTCCAATTTTTACTGTCTTGCCCAGTCCAGAATATTTTGTAGAACCCTAACAAGGTTGTCTCAACTGCATGCTTTGTGAGATTCTTTAAGTATTTCAGAGCCAGAATAATGAATTTCCCCCAATTTCATCTGTGGACACAAGCAATTCACTTCAAGGGGATTAAGAATACAAATGCATTTTTTTTCTTTTCAAGTAAACTGCTGCAGTCTCTCTTTCTGTCTCACTGTTATTGCACAGTTATTGCATTAGATCCATAAAAGAATATTTGCTGAGGTGATGGACTCCAACCTATTACTGTCACTTAAATCTTCATGTAACTTTCATGAGGTGGATGCACGGATTTAGGAAGCAAGCAGATGCAAGAACTGTATAAAGCAATCACTTCCATTTATGCTTGTGTAATCAGGATGTAGAATTAGCATTTGGCAGCTAGTATATAGGCACTTGTGGTTGGGAAAGCCCTTCTGTTTAGGAATCAGTGGAACCTGGCAGAATCAGAGCTTAGAGCAAAGTGATAAAATCAACAGCAGCAGATTATGACAGCAGCCAGAGGACATTATGACATTAACAACAACTACAACAAAAATCATTTGGGATAAAGCACCTATAGGAAGCAGAGCTGAACACTAATAATAATAATAATAATAATTATTATTATTATTATTATTATTATTATTATTATTATTTTATAGCCCACCTCTCCCTGAAGGATCAAGGCAGGTAACAATCATGAAAACATAATAACATAATTAACAAAAATCCCTAAACACAATTAAAAACATGAAACATCATAAAATATAATCAGATTATTAAAATCAATCTAAAATTAACCCTCATTAAAATGAGACAGTTGTGGGAATAATAAAGCAACCGTAGTTATGGGACAATGGGAGAGCCTATTTATCAGTCTGGGAATGCCTGCTAGAAGAGATCTGCCTTAATGGCCTTCTTGAAGGCATCAAGAGTTGTAATGTGATGAATCTCCTCTGGTAGGTCATTCCAAAATTTAGGAGCAGCTGATGAAATGGTCCTCTGGGTAACTACAGCAAGCCTGGTCTTCTTTGCCTGTAATAAGTTGCTCCCAGAGGACCTGAGTGCATGGGGTGGATTATATGGAAGAAGACGCTCCCACAAGTAAGCTGAGCCTAAGCCATGTAGAGCTTTAAAGGTTATTACCAATACCTTGTACTGTGCCCAGAAACTAATTGGCAGCCAGTGTAAAGATTTTAAAACTAAACTGAAACAAATCAATATGAGCACAGGCAGTATGAGAATCAAGAACCAAGAGGTGCCTACAGGTCCAAATAAACCTTAACTTTCAGCACTGTAACAAAAGTCACACATTGATCTCCAGTAATGTGGTCCTGCCCTGCCCTGCCTTTCAAAATTCACATATAATTCTGCTACATCCCCTCTTCCTGCCACTCCTGGCTGTTCTGATACAGTCACATTGATGAGTTCATGTTATTTTGCAAGGCCATAGAATCATAGAATCAGAGTTGGAAGAGACCTCAAGGGCTATCAAGTCGAACCCCCTGCCATGTAGGAATACTGTATCCAATCAAAGCACCTCTGACAGATGGCCATCCAGCCTCTGTATAAAAACTTCCAAAGAAGGAGACTCCACCACACTCAAAGACAGCATATTCTACTGTTGAACAGCTGTTTCTATCAGGAAGTTCTTGCTAATGTTGAGCTGGAATCTCTTTTCCTGTAGTTTGAATCCATTTTCTCTTATAGCAGCAGGACATCTTCCACTTCTGTTGATATGTGCCCCTTGGCCACAGCTATGAATATATCAGTGGGCACAAGGATGACAGTTACCATGCTTTAAAACGATCTAGCAAGGAAAAGAGTCTTGTTTTAAAGGAAAAACTGCAAAGCTGTTGAATGAAAGTGTATGTGTGAGGGCATCAGAAATTGCCACCTTCCTTCTCATTTGCTACTTTTCACAAACTGGGGAAGCTACCACCTCCTAGGCTGAGTAGTAAAAATAAAAATGCTCACAGCTGAGCTGATGATCAATTGCTTCTCTAGAAACTCAGTAGACATTTTGGACCTGTTCTTGACCAACAGTCTGGTCATATTTTGCATGCTTCACAACAACTCCAAGGAGCATCGGAAATGGGAAACAAAAAAGGGCATTCTGACTTACCTTCTGTCTCAGTGGATGTGAGTCATTCTGAGGGCTTGACCCTTTGTGGACTTACTCTCTTCCACAGGGTTGAGCATACTGTGTCTTGTGTGGGAAATGGATTGATCCTACACACACTTACCCTTATGAAGGTGCCTGATGCACAAATGGAGGGTATAAGAGGAGTCAAACTGTGAAACAATAAAGTTTAAGAGTTTCCCCTTGGAGAATATTTTGGGAGGTCTGGGACTCTTTTTCTTTTGTCCTTTTTTGGATTTTTAACATGCTCCCCCAGAACATTTAACTCAGGCCTAGTTTCCTAATCAGTCAGTTGCTTAATCAGTCCTTAAACTATGCAATACTAAGCCCCAGTGTCAGGGAAGTATCAGGCACTCATGGACTATGGAAACATGACCACAGTCAGGTAAGACACATGCTGAAATCTCCTGGGCAGGAGACCACAGCTGATGTGACAAAGCAGGCATAGCAAGTTACAGCTCTCTTTGAGCTCTTGTGGTTGCTTTGAGTTAGAGAGCTGTCTTTGCTGTTTCTTGTACTGAAGACTATTCCCACCCACACATACTTCTGAACTTCTGTTCCCTTTCAAGTGTGGGTTTCCCCCCTCCTTTTTTGTTCTTTTGTTAAGATCATTTCTCTCTTCATGTCTTTCAAAGGACTTCTAAAGCTCCTCAGCCACAGGAAAAGGGAGAGAAAAAACTTTTATGGGCTGTGCGTATTTGTGACTGTTTCCTTCACATACAACACACAGAGAGACATGCATACATAAATTGCAAATGATCACATTTCCCAGACAATGGTGAAACTTCTAAAACCATGCTGTCATTAACACAGCACAGTTGGGAAAGCTCTGATAGAAGTAGCTTTCATTGTAACCCCATTACATTTTTGTTCAGGCTTGTATTTTATGAAAATATGGGAATGTTAATATTAACTGTCTTTGGATGGCAATGAAAAGGGATGCTGGCTGATGGGTGGGCACACATGTTGTTGTCTTGAGGGCCCCTGAATGATGAAGTCAATTGTTTGTTCTATACTGGTAATACAAAGTCCTAAATTTATAAATCTATACTGGTAATACAAAGTCCTCCCCATTCACTTCCACACATAAAATAATGTCTTTGGTACATCATAGAATACCTTCATGGATTTTGCTGCTCAGTGGCACTGCTTTCAATACCTCACATTTCTCTTCACATTCACAAGGGCTAGAAGGCAGGCAGGAATTGATTGATATTGGGTGTTTTATGATTTGTGGCACATAACACCCCCATAAATATATAAGCTGCCTGATTGCAGAGTGGAGATTTCCCTGTATTTTTGATATATGATGTGTAAGAAGAAGAGAGATGTTTATGCGGGTGTCAAGCCAAAGCAGTGGATCACTGGACACCTTTAAGATATATAATTTATGTGAGGCCAAATGGGCTGCACTAATTACTGATACCTGTGGGAGACAATTGTTCAGGCTCTTGTTTCCTGACTTCCAATAGAGTCACAGAACATTGGGTCCAGGAGAAGTTACATAATATGACAAATTGTCAGGTGCCATTGAATTAGGCTGAATGGCTTCAGAAGCGATGTCTTGAGATGATAGCACAGTATTGGCCAATAAAAGTTAATAAAGGCTCTGACTATTGTAGGCAACTTCTGGAAGATGTTTTTCTAGCACTTCTGGCTCCTGCATATGTCCCTTTCTGAAAGTAATCTTTCTGTGTGGCATTGTTCTCCAGTATCCAAGTCATTCTTGAGAAAATCATATGGTCTGTCAATCTGATAAATAATTCCATAGTTATAGTGTATATAGTCACTATATTTTAAGACTTTAAGCTGATTTTAACCTGCTTTAGTATTTTCTGATTGGAAAGGACCCTATCTCCATGCAAGAGTGCACATTTTATCTGCACAAGGCCCCAGATCCAGCCCTTGGAATCTTCAGGCATTAGTGTAGCATATGCTACTCTATTCTTAAATCAGTCATGTTATTATCACTGCCTATATTTGAAAAAGAACTTAAAGTTCCTGTGCAAATGGATTCACCATGGTAGAACAAGGTGAGGGTTTGGCCCTAATGTATGTAGTCCTAATCCCCCTTTTTTGCAACTCTCCAAGGTGGAAAGATATCCTCAAACCCCAGATCCTTCCAGAATACAAAATATGATGTTTTTGCCCCCAAATCTCTCAGAACAATATAATATCCCTCACCCAAAAATATGTCAATTTTACTTATTTCTCTCTCCACGAACTGCTAATTACAAAAATAGCCCAACACTAAACCCAGAAGTGACTTCACATAATTTTCAGGTTGTTGAAAAGGTACCCTGCTACAGGGACTATGGGCAAAAAATGACCCCTATCCTGGAGGTCATTGCCCAGAATATATAAGCCCAAAACATGGGATAGAGCATATATACACACTTTTCATGATTGGCTTGGGTTGCTAGGGAATGAAGATACTGTAGTATTTGCTCTGAAACAGGCTAATAGTAAATATGTTTCACTCTGTTTTATCATTAAGACTCAGAATGGACTGTTTTAATAAGAAGAAACGTAGCAAAAGAATGGTGGTGGAGAGACAGAGAGACAAGGATGATGAAATGCTGCCAGTATTTGTTGAAATAGGGACAATCGATCATCTCAGGAGCTTTGATGTTGTCATAGACCTGTGTTTGTCTGTCTGTCTGATGTGCTGGAAAAGACGAGACAACTTCTTCCAGCCTGAGCACTGAACAATGGAAATCAATTTCTTAAATAGCTCTATTGTAGGGAGGAAAAAGAAAAAAGGCAGGCTTCCTCTTGTAATATGTCTAAAAAGGAAACTACAATTAGGTAAGAATTCATGAACAAAGAAAGGGGGGTAATGTTTGGGATTCTCATTTTCTGAAATACCCTGTAAGTGAATAGATTTGGACTTGACAAAAACTGAAGTTGGTATATAATGGGAATTAAAATAAACTGGGCGAACTGGAGAAAAGAAAGTGAAGAATTCTGTAGTCATCATTCAGACAGATTGTATCATAGATTACTATAGATGCAAATTAGTCCTATGATATTTTTTTCCCTTTCTTTCAATGAATATGGATAAATAATGATGCCCAGAATACAATACTGTAACAGGTTTCTGAATACCTCCCCCCCTTCAATCATTTATACCTCACCTTTCACTGGACTTCACGGGGAAAAAGGGATGTGGGTGACTTATACATTAATACAAGCATTAATATGATTGAAAATAGAATGGGTGAGAAGGCAAGTAGCAGAATGTCAAGAAGTTCCTTGTCTGGACCATAACTATAGAGCTCATAATGCTGGCTAAGTAACTAGTAGTTTAAAAAGTACCTTTTCCTGATACTATGAATAATCATAAATCACTGAACTCATTAAATTGGGAACAATGATAATCAATAGATTGATATTATAAAACAGCTAGCTGCTCTATGTATTTGAATGAAACACTATGGAAACGAAGCCTATTTTCCAATAGCAAGCATCCAATACACATACAGGAATAATAATAAAAATGCCTATTTTTTTGGGGGGGGGGGATAAATGTCTTGAAGGCACAGTGTTACTTTTCTCTGAGATGAAAATATTTTTGGAAAACATTCCCACAATTTAGCAACTACAAATGTTAATTATCTGAATCCACCCAGAAGTGAAAATGTTCTTATCTATTTATTCTCCTTTTCAAACAACTGTAACATTTCTTTGGATCTTTCAAACACTTTCATTTTAAACAGATGCAGCTTCTTTCTCATCATCAGAATTTTTATCTGTAGTTTGAGTTTTAATAGAACTGAAGCAAAACTTTGAACCTATTTTCTAATGGCTTAGCTGAAAACAGCTTCTTTCTTCCCCACCCATCCTGAAATGCGAGACCCACTTCATCATAGGAAGAATACCATAATCTGACTAATATTAAAAAGTATCAAAATAAAGTTTTCCAGTTGCTCCCTTGGAGGACTGTAGGAAAATGCTTAATTTTTGGCCAAAAAAAAAAAAAAAAGATTAAAAGATATCATGACTGTCTAGAAAAATGTTCTATTTTCAGTCACATGGGATTCTCATGAAAAGACTTACTGTTTCAGTTAGTAAAAGTCTCCATAGTCTTTCCATTCAGTGATACACTGAAAGGGCAAAAGTGGATTTCCAATGAGAAACAACCTCAAATTTAGCAACAGCTAATAAAATACTTATTAGAGTTTTGTGTTTCAAGGTGGCATTCTTTGCTAAAAAAATGAATCACTAATTCACTGCCCTCTCTAAAACATATGGACTGTCTTGTCATTTATGATATGATTCAATTAACCTGTTCCTAGAAAACTGCTGGTCCTGGACATGAGAGTCACACATGGGATAGAGAAACAAACTCTCCACATCCTTTTCAGGATATAAGGGACATCCTGATTCATCAACTGAAGTCTCATTGGAGGAAAGTAAAGCAATGATATGTAAAAAAAAATTTGCTTTATTTGGGTTGTGTTCAACAGATCTACTGTTAGTGTCTTGGACTTTTTGTGTGGAACACTTCTAATTTCCTTAGATCTTCAAGGTCTATCCACACTAAATGGAAATCTCTGAAGTTCTTCTTCAAAAATAACTGCTGAAGAAATAAGCAAAAAGAATGCTAACTAAATTTATATTGCACAATCCTAAACCATGTTTTAGACAGAAATACATTTTAACTTTGTTTTAAATGTGTTTTAAAATGTTTCAATTATCTGGGTTTTTTTAATAGGTTTTTTTTTGTAAACTAAGAATTTTTGCTGGACTTTACTTTAAATTTTTGCAAGCATCTTTCAGTCCCTTGTTGGAAAGGATTGGGTATAAACTAACAAATACATCCCACTCTTCTTAATGACACATGCTCCCAGGTAAGAATGTACAGGATTTTAACTTATATCACCTTTCCTGTTGGATTTGAATAATGGGCAATGTGCCCCATAACTAATAATAAATTCCTCCATTCCATATATATCAGGAATGAGAACTGTTTGACTCTTTAAATATTTCAGAATGAACTCCTTCAGTCATTTACCATCGACTTTATTGGGTAGGGTAGTGGCACAGTCCAAAATATTTGGACGAACACAGATTCCTCAGCCGTGGCACAGGTTATGTGAATCCCCTCTGAGAAATTTTATTTCTCAATATCAAAATCTGTTTTTCTTTCCTGGAAATGTCTAGGGTGTTATTTTGCTGAGCAGCAGCCTCCAAGTACACCTCATAATTGAGCTTTAGGCAGTATGCAGTGGGAGTCTCATGTCTTATCCACTTCATTGGTGGTGTCTGGAGAGCTCCTTCAGTAACTCCATACTCCCCATGGTGTTTCCATTGTTGATGAAAGGCAGATGGCACATACCACACTCTGATGAATAACTTGCATTTTGTTTTCTATGAATGTCTGGTAGGGATTTGCAGAACACCCTGGAGAGATGTCAGTCTTCATCAAAACTTTGTTTCCTTCTAATTTATGCAAATGTTTCACCTTAGCAGAAACCTCTAAATTCACCTTGAAACATTTTGGGTAAGATATGATGTCATCACAATTCCTCAACTCTATGAAATGTCTCCACAAATGGAAAGAAGGAACGCAAAGCTGAATTGTTCTCAGATCCCAAGCTGGTGACCATAATTGAGAATTGTCCTTTGTAAAGTTCTGCTATTGATGATGCATGCTTTATCAATGTATCCTAACAAACAGATGCTAGGTCAAACCTAAAAAAGCCTTTAGCAATCTATGTGAGTTGAAGATAATTTCCTATTCCGGATGTGTTGACTAGCTGAATTTATTTTATTTTTTGAACTGGGGTAATTATTGTGAAATACTATCTGATTCCCAGCTTTTTCAAAACATTTGTTCAGAATGGATTATACATGGAAATTAAACTGGGTTTGTTAGATCTAAAAGGAGAGATAAATTGGACAGAACTGTCACAGTTCCTTAATTAGATGAATGTAACTTCATTGGAGCCAGGTTTTTGTTTTTTTGTTTTGCAGTGCTTTTAACAAATATTTTTTTTTAAAAAAAAAACTTTAGTCAATTGAATAGGATTCCCAATTATTTCCTTATGTTCAGATGGAGCATTTGCCTCTTTTTCTGTGATTGAATTTATTTGCTAGAATATTCATGAGAGGAGAACACACACAGGAAAAACAGATATCAAAAAGCTGGAAAAATAATTAGAAGTAACATGAGTTTTAACACTCAATCCTGTGTGTAAAAAAGTAGTAGTCAGCTATTCACAAAAAATAGTCACAGCTGTTTAAAATCAAAACAAAACTCTGCTTCCTCATTTTTTGCTCAAGATGATATAATAAAAATCCAGCCTGAATTTGAGATCTTGGGAATGTTTCTTGAGAACTCATAGCATCCCCCACAGGGGTGGAGGACCTATTAGGATGGTTCGCTCTCAGAGACTGATGGATCCTGAAGGATTCCAGAAATCTTTAGAGGGATCTATGGTCGGTATTGCTGGTGATCCTATTGATACCCTGGCTAATACCTTGAATTATAATCTTACAAGGTTTATCATCACAATCACTCCCAAGCATCCTTTCCAACCCACTTCTGATCATAAACAATGGTATACGGAAGACCTTAGGAATATGAAGTGGTAAGGACTTGACTCAGGTATCTGCTCCCCAGAATCCATTATTAGAACATATTACAGCTCACTGCAATGCTTTTGATGATCATTTTGCAGATAAAATCTCTCAGATAGGAGCCAACTTGGAGGCTGGCATTATTGCAGATGCAATAGGTGAGGTGTCCAGTGACCCTGTGAATAAGATCATATTGGATCAGTTTGAATCTGTGAGTACCAAGGATGTGGACAAGCTTCTTTGAAGTGTGAAGAAGAAAACTTGCCCCTCGACCCCCGCCCTTCATGATTCCAAGGAAGAGATGCACCTGAAATATGTCATAGATGATCTCTTAGGGAGGGCTATTTTCTATCTTGTTTAAAAGAAGTGATGGTCTGGCCCTTCCTAGATCCCTTAGACATGAATAATTATAGAACAGCCTTCCATCTCCCATATTTTTAAGCAAGGTAATTGAGAGGGCTGTTGTTCTTCAACTGCAAGTGGTTATCGACGATGGTATCCTTCTGGAACGGCGGAGAGAATTGGGGATCGGGGGCACTGCATTGCAGTGGTTCCAGTCTTATCTCTCAGTCAGATTCCAGATGGTGATACTTGGGGACAGCTTCAACTAAGGAAGGCATCTCCCCTCTGAATGAATGTTTGGAAGCAGTAACGGGCTGGATGAGGAAAAACAGATTAAAAATCCAGATATGACAAAAGTGCTTGTTGTTGAAGGTCCTAATCTGGCTATGGAGGTCAACTAGTCCTGGACAGGGTCACACCTCCCCTAAAGGAGTGTGTTTGCAGTTTAGGGTGCTCCACCTCTCAGTTTCATACATCACTTTTTCCCAAACTCCTAGTTTAGTACATAGGAATTTTCCCTCAAGCTCTCAGGGCAGGTCTACACTAGCCATTCCAGAGTGATGCTGGATAGCTGTTTACACAGTGTCCCATTGTCACTGGGCTGCCTGGTGCCACTAGCATGGTTTATTCCCTTTGAGGTCAGGAATGATGTACCCAGCATCAATTTCCTGGCTGGACACCTTTTTGAGACCACAGCAGGAGTGACACACACCAGTGGCAGGAGCAGCAGATGGCAGAGCAGAATGCTGTGTAAACAATCACCTGGCATCATTTTGGAGAGCTCCAGATTTTCTGGGAAGATTTAGAGCAAAATGTGAATATTTAAAATTAAGTTTAACACTTAATCTGGGATGGCCCAGATTCAATGTGGAACTGTCTTTTTCAGTTGAATTGGGCCTTTGACCCCACTTCATGAAGAGAAGGCAATGCAAAGGCAGGAGAAAACTGGTCCATTTGGGTAGTGTAGACATACTCTCAATTGATTACCTGGCACTGTGGAGCTTCTTGCCCCAGGAGATGAGTTGTACCCCTCTCTCCTCATCTTCTATAAACTAGCTAACACATTTTCTTTTATTCCATTAGTTGGAAAAGTTTTAGTGATATTCTCTTCACTGTTTTTCCTGCTAGACATGTCACTTTTTTGCAGTTTATACTGGAATGAATATATTATTTTGTGCTATAGATTTTTTTCGAAGCCACACTGAGTTTTTATAAAAATTGTGGGTTTTTTTAATAAATTATCTTTAAATAATTGAATTTCTATCGTTAGCATCTCCAAACAAAGCTGAGAAGGGCTTCTGTCTAAAAACCTGAAGGATTGTAACCAATCGGGAAAAAAAAAGTCATAAAGTGAATCAGCTAATGGTCTAATTCCAAATAAGGAAGGTCCCTAAATCAAATCCCAGAATAAATAAAAGGATTTACATTTGTCCCAGAATGTCACTACAGTATCAGTGCACACCAAATCCATCTTTAAAGCAAGATGAGCAGCCTTTTTTTCTCTGCCTGTGTTTAACCATGGAAAATGGTTGAATGAAATAAGCATCTGATAAAATCTTTATCACTTGCTGAACTCACTCAAGAACTGAGTTGAAAAACTCTCCCACATTAAAAAAACCCCAATACAAAACCAAACAAAAACCAAACAGGGGCACTGTTGAGGTCCCAATCAAAGACAACTTGCGCAGGGTTTCCCAAAACTAGCATCCAGCTTTTTGGACCCTATTATACTATCTCTTTGTTGTATACACATGATATGGTTTCCATGTCAGAGGCTGGAAAAGTTACTGGCCATAGTGGCTGCAGGATTCTGGAGATTGTAATCCAAAAGTTCAACTTTTCCAACTTCTGAGGAGTTCTATAGGAGTTTATTGCTCCACTTAAATAAACCAGTTTACTACATCTGAATTAAAGCCTAAATCAGAAGGCAGCTGGGCCCTACAGCAAGGATTTTGTCTCCGAAGTCGCCAGGCGAGTACAGCCTGGCTGCAGCCCAGGTCCCAGATGAGCTCCAGCAGCTTTACAGTTAGTCCTCATACATGGCTTGAAAATATTCTCAAAAAGTATACATTCCAAATAGCAAACCTTGATTTTCCATTTTAAATATGGGACACCATTTTGTTGTGCCATTATATTTATTGGGACTTGAGCATCCACAGAGTTTGTTAACTACGGAAGGACCTGGAACCAAACACCAGCATATAACAAGGGCCCACTGTATTTCAAAGCCAGGAGCTTTCTGACTTGAACAATTGGCCACCAGAACTTGCCTGGGACCTGGGCTGCAGCTGGGCTGTTGTTGTCTGGCTCCTTAGGTGGCAAAATCCTTCTGGTAGGTCCCAGCTGCCTCCCAATTTTAGCTTGGATTTGGACGAGGTAAGTGGGGTTATTTAAGTGGAGCAATAATCTCCATAGGTTCACAAGCGCACACAATAATAACTGTTCTTGTCCCTCTTTTACCCCCTTTTCTTTTCTTGGCTGCAACAACCTTCATAGATCAAAGGTATATATTTGTTCACAGATATTTTTTTTTTTAAAAAAGAACTCATCTGTTACAAGGTTAAGCTCCCAATTTCTGTTCCTTATTGTATGAATGAAACTATGTTCAGCCAGAAAATGAACTCAGCATCTTAGATGAGGGTATGACATTGATTAATACAATAGTGTTTTTCCTCCCCTTCAGTCACATTCTGTGGGTGCTAAAGATTTTCTTACCTTCTTTTGCAGCTCCTTCACACTGACCTGTGGTTTTCACTCAGTAACCACAATAAAGCTCAGGACATTTTTACTGAGCTTTGGAGATAATTTGGAACCTGTAAAAATGTGTGCACAATGTAAAATATTCATTTGTGGTTATTCACTGCTGCTTGACCTGCATTGATTTCCTTCCTCACCAGTTAAAATAATAATAATAAATAATATTAACAACAACAACAACAACAATAGGTGTCTTGGCATAATTTTGCACTTTATGTTGACCTTTTTCAAGTTCATTGACAGCTCTTCTGAGTTTGCAAAGTGGCTTATAAAAAGTAATTATAGTTCTGATTCAATAGAGACCAAAAGCAGTTGCTACTATAGTCACACTTTTAAATGGATTGTGCTCTTTCTCACAAGGAACAAATCTGGCCCCATGTTCATCTGATGGAAGAGACCATCAGGGCAGCTGTAAGTGAAGCGGGGTGGTAGGGTGGTGGTGGTGTTGAAGTCTGAAAACTTGTAAGACCTGGCTGTGCTCAGCAACTTCTTTGGTTTCACAACTCAAACTTACATGCCTACATCTAGTGCAGTGAAGCTGTGGCTGGATGTCTTTGAGGCTGAGTTGCATACCCTTGCTGAATCTAGGAGACAATGGCTTTGGAGATGCTAATAAATAAATTTTCATGTGTTTAATGCTGGTTATATTTTATTCTTTTGAAAAAGTTTTTGATTATCCTGTTTTGGGAGAAAAAAGTCCAACACATTTTGGCCTTTATATTATTGATACTACTGAGCAGACTTTTTTTTTTTAAAGTTTAACAGTCTTTAGGGATGATTTCATAAAACTGTGTTTTTGAAAATTGTTATCTATTCTTTTTTAAATAATAACAAAATAACAAAATAAAAAAGTTTAACAGATCAGTTATATGGAGAGAGATCTTTAGCCAACTTCAGAAGTTTCTCCTTTTGATACACTGAATGTCAATCCCTGGAAGAAGGCCACTCAGCAATATAAAGGTGAAACACAGTGGGCTTTTTTTCTTTTCTTTTCTTTTTGCAAAACAAGATAATCAAAAAAATTTCAAAATATTAAAATATAACCAACATTAAACATGTGAAGACTTATTGATTGGGTACACACGAGTAACCACCCATCACTGCATGTGATTAGAAAACGGGACACCTGGTTGCAATCAAACCATGGCCAGGCACCACATTTCTGTTTCAGATGCAGCAACAGGGGGAGGTCTATGTATGTGATGCACTGACAAGACAGGTAAGGGCATGCAGAGCCATCATGACAGCCAGGGTTTTCCATGGAGTTTCAAAGAAACACCATAGCAAACAGCATGTCAATCTGACAGCATGTTAAGGCCCTTTTGCCCTGGAAAAGACTGGATCCACTGGATCCACATCTGGTCTGCTAGGATCAAGCCTGATCCTTCCTCCTGCGGTTTGAGGCTGTATTGTCCAAGCAGGATGACTCAAGGACGGAGAGAACCTGGTCCTTTTGGCTTGTGAGGATGACCCTTTGGATTCTAGAGCCAGTAGAGTCTTCCTCATGGTTGATCCTCAACCACATTGGAGGCTACGACAGCACTAAGATGTATCTATATGATGATAGTATAGCTTCTGTATTCCAGGGACCAGCAAAATTATGGTTGGGTTATTGGTTTCAGGTCATTTCTGATAACCGTTACCAATTCATGAGAATCCTTTATATTCAGGACAGAGCTTTTTAAAACATAAATGGGGACAAGAGAGGTTTGTCCATCAGGTCCCAAGGCTTTGGATGTTTAGGCCTTGGGTTTAATTTGAATAAGAATTTGCAAAAAAATTAAATACAATAAAGTAACACAATTGCTAAAATTTTGGATGGAAAGAACTTGAGAGTTAAAACTGAAACTGTCAGATTCAACCATCTTGTTCTAGAGTTCTGAAGACTTGGCTCTTGAAAGTCTGGGTTTGAATCTTGCCATATTCAGCCTGTTGGATATGAATGCCACCAGTTTTCCCCCTGATAGGCTTATTTTTAATAGCTATATGTCAGACAGATACAACTTTTCCCAGAATGAGAGTACTGTGTTTTATCTGTTGCATTTGACCAGTGTAAAAATATGAGCATTTCCCTTCAGAACTAATTTGACCAGAATTTACCAAATGTTACACATTCAGGGTGACCAGATCATATAATCACAAAGGAACCACAAAAATGTAGGACATTACAAAATAAAAGCCGAAAACAATAATAGAAATGTAATTGCATGCTTTTTGATCATGCTTAAAATGGAGGACATTTTGAAATTCCTCCTGGACAGAAGGTTGAAATGTAGGACATGTCCTAGAAAAGGAGGATGTCTCATTACCCTGTGCACATTTCATCACATTTTAGAACAAAAGAGATTTATGACTTCTTTTTAAAGGGAATGTAATGCAGATGCAGGTGACAGATTCTTCAGTCCCTTGCTGCAGTTCTTATAGGGAAAGAAAAGGGAGGATTCATTGAAATGGAGGCAATGGTCGGAAGCCCTTCTGTAATCAGACATTTGTATATGATATCATATAAAATGTGGCAAATCTCTATAAACCTTAGCTGGGTTTGATTCACTTTTGAACACTACAGTAGAATCATGCCAGTCCAATTAATGTGATTTCATCTGAATTCTTTCTTCATTTTTCTTAGATAGCATTCTATTTTTACCACCAGTGTTCCATTATGGTTTAAAATCAGAAAGCACGTTCTAGCAGCCTTCAACCATTTCATCTTGAGTTTACCCTTCTGGTATTTATTAATAGCTTTGTCCTGATCAGGACTACTGACATCTGCAGTTTTATTTTGGTTTCTATTATTAACACATTAGCTTGACACTCAATTACTCTCCAGGGATTTATCTGTACTGAAGCCATACTTTTTTGCTTTATCTAGAGATGGGCAAATCAGTCTATTTTCAATCAGTGTCACTTCTTCATGTGTTCATATTTAAGCCTGTTCCTTCCTGTTCCAAAATATCTGCATGAAAAATTGCATTTCTCTCTCTCTCTCAAAATTAGCATTTTCAAGCTTATTTTATTTCAGTTTGCAAATTTCTAAAATGTTTTTTTTTAAACAATTACCTTGAGCCAAGATCTTCAGAGCACTGGGGAAATCCCTGCATTCACATTGGTCCAGGAGGTTTCAATAAGGTCATTTCAACTTAAAATCTGTTTTGGTCACATTCCTCAAGCATCTATGGGGCTTTCTAGATTGGCAGGAAAGTGTGACATGAAGTTGCCTTTTCCTTAATGCTTAGCAGCTGCACCACAGCCTTTAGACGGAGCTGCGCTGTTCCGCAGTTTTTAACAAAGAAGCTGGGAAAACCAGCACCTTTTTAAAGGTGCTTCTTCTCCCCTAAAACACACAAAAAAGCGTTTTCATGGCACACTTTCCCTTTTTCTCATCTAAAGGCTAGACTTTCATGCAGCCATGAACACACTTCTTTTTGCCAATCTAGATCAGGCCCATAGTTGTATCTTTTCCAGAAAAAGAGCATGGTATTAAGGAAAATTCAACTGTGGTGGGGCTTATATTATACAAGGTATTTCCACGCAAGAAAGCTCCAAAATTTCAAAAAGGCAGATAATGAGGAGAGGAATTATAATAACCGAAAACCAGTTTAAGGCTTTTAAATAATGGCTGGTATTCTGTTAGCAAGATGTGCATGCATAAGTTGTGCTATGTGTGTAGAGCAAATTATTTGCCATAGCACAACAGATCTATTCTGCTGACAGCACCAACAATGGAATTCTACATAAAGCAACTCTGTACATTGTGGTTACACACTGTACATTGCAGTTGTCATTGCACACCGACACTGCACACTCTGCATCTTGGTTATACATTGTGGATTGTACACTGCACAACAGCATCCAATCATTGATATGTGTTGCACAACGTTGCTCTTTTGCATACTGCTGGTGCAACATATGCCCACATGTACATATTTATGATTTGCTGAGGAGATGTTGGTTTGCAGACAATTCATGGTGGTTTTCAAGAATAGTCAGTAAAAGGTTGCATTCTTTCCACATTCCAAAGCATAGAGACTGGATAACCTCTCATAAAAAAATGTGTTGTAGGATTAAAAAAGTAGGCTTGTCAGTCACTCAACTCTCTTCTTCCCTTCCCCCGAGCAATTTCACAAAATGCAAAATTTAACCCATTTTTGTAATTGTTCTTTCTGCAACGGGATATCAAGACTAACTAAGAGAAGGTTGGTAGTATATGCTTCCATAGATTCAAGTCTATGAACGTTTATGTTACCAATTTCTTTCCTTCAGTTAGTCCCAAAGATGTTACAAGATACCTTTGCATACTAATCCAGATGAACACAGGTATGTCTTTGTATTGTTCTCCCCCCCCCCCCCCGCAATATATTTTATGGGGAGTTCCTGGAATCTAAGTGCTATGGGCTTTGACCAATTCCACATGAGATTCTAAATTCATCCAGATATGCTGTACATTCTTAAAGTAAATAAATAAATAAATAAATAAATAATCTGGAATCTTACCGTTGCCTATAAAAAATTGGTGGGTATATTTCTAAAGGGCAATTCTCCTGTTCCCACTGATTGTTTCAAAGCCATCACCTCAGCATTTGAAATTGCTGCTTTGAGTCACAAAGAATGGTCAAAGCCAATGTATGTCCCTGTCTGCCATTTCTATAAATAATTCTGCCTATCCACCAGTTCTGCAAGTCAGGTTTCAGCAAGAAACATTATATTCTTCAGCCCTTTTCTATTAGGCAGCACTGGAAGAAAATGTCAGTGTTTTTGTTTGACTCAGCAGAGGGATGAAGGAAACTTTGACCTTAATTTGCAAGGAGAAAAAGAACAGGATTAGAGGAAGTGGGCTAATGGAAGAGTACTGTGGAAATGACTGCTGAGGAGGAGGATTAGAAATAATGTTTATGAAGAAAAATCATAACCTCTAGAAATATTTTCCCCCAAAGGTAAATAAAGCATAGTTTGAAAAAAATGAATGGGCTAAAAGCACAGACTAAGATCTTACATCAGATTTAGACTGTCAGGTATTATAGCAGCCCACTGATCCCCTCATTTACAAAGAAAAATAAATAGGCCTTCCAGCATTAGCTGGAAGTTATATAGCTGAATGACTGAGTAATATGCAGGATGTGAAGTGTAAGTTTGTGGCTTGGGTGTCCAGCTCTGGATCATATCAGGGAAGTCCCATTGTGAATAACACTCATACAGTCTGCTTTTTCCCCCCTGAAGTACCATAGAAAAGTCCAGTGACTATTTTTGGAAGTATTCCATATGGGTGACTTTGGCTCAACAAAAGATATTGCTTTAGAATGTTTTTATCTGTCTTCAGAGATGGCTTAGGAGAACATTGTCCTCCCAAGTCAAGTACTCCTTTATGTGATTTGGAAAACAAGTATTATCATTTCCTCTGTCTGTTTCGCAAGCATAAATGCAGTTTTCTTTTCTGCATGTCATAATGAACTGCTGGAATTACCATCTGGATGGGAAAAGATTACAGTGCCCATCCAACAGGATTTCTGCTACAAAGTCATCAAAGGGTGTGTTCCACACCATTCTTCCTTAACACAGGATTTTTGATTTGTGCCTTAATGTATTCTGATGCTGAATGCTTAGGAAGCATTTGTTTGACTTAATGATATATGAGTTGCAGTGCCTTAATTCTTAGCAACTATAATTACAAATTTTGATGTAGGCACAGTTTTGACATGCTGATTGAGATGGTATCCATCATCATCCCTATAAAAAAGAAAAAAAATCTCTAGCATGTAGAAGTTTTACATTGCAGAGAAAGAAAATGAATTAAACAGTGAAGGGGGCAGTAAGTAATTAAGCCATGGATGGATAAATAAAGTGAGATGTGAGATGTGGCCTACAGAATTGTCCAAAATGGAGATGCAGCCTGGAATCTTGTTAGTGACATGTGTATGCATAACCTGGAGTTACCGTGCATATGTCTATTTTTGGATGATGTGCAAGAGCAACTACTCACTAGCTCTCATGGCTGTTCATTGGCCAGTGAAAGGAGGAAGGAAGGAGATCCTGCATCACCTGCTGTTTATTTGCAGCCAGGAAAAGAGAAATAAGATTGCTCCCCTGTGTCTCCAAAGACTTGCTTTGAATGGGAAGCTCAGAGTTGTGTGTGTGAAGCATAAGGCTTTACATGCTTTGATGTAGGATCATGACCTCACTGTAGAACAGTGGTCCCCAAACTGAGCTCTTTAAGAGATTTTGGACTTCAGATCCCAGAAGCCTCAGCCACGTTGGCCAATAGTCTGTGTTTCTTGGAGATGTAGTCCAAAATCCCTTAAAGAGCTCAGTTTGGGGACCACTGCTGTAGAAGATTCAATTGTCTGCCAGTTATATTTAACTTTATACCCATTGCATGAAGAGTGGTCCATGCACTTAGTTATTTGGCCTAAATCCAACATGGTATCCGACACAGCAGAACATCTTTGCTTCTTCTTTGTAGCCAGGAGAGTTGCCAAAAAAACTAGCTGTGGGAGGCTAGCCCTTCAAAGTTAGTATGAGCAGCAAGGGCTACAGTGGCAAGGGGAGAGTACCACTTCTTGCTTCTGATTCCCTAATTCTTCCAACAGAAGTCCAATGCAGTATTCTACCTTTTGATTTTAATACCTATGCAGATCTGCATTATGATGTAAACAAGCTTTTGATCCTGCATGTTAAATACATTATCAAATACCTTGACATACCCTGTATGTGAAAGATACTTTGGGGAGAGAAACTAGTTATTTGTTTTATATGTCCGCTTCCACATGCTATCATGCGAATGCAGAAGCAATCCATGAATCCATTTGGTTTCCACATGTGAAAGACAGAAAAATGACTTACTCTGATTTTCTACACACAAGTAAAACCCATGAACACACTCTCTCTCTCTCTCTCTCTCTCTCCCCCCATATTAAACATATGAAAACAGCTGTTCTACCACACACCATTCTTATTATTTGTCTACATCATTGGAGTGCCTGCTTTCAACATTATGAAAATATGATTTATTTGAAAATTCATAGTCATTTCAATAAAATGGAAGCAAATAGAAATAAAAGTGGAACTATCACAGAGAGAAGGTGGAGAACAGATTGGGTGGATGGGAAAGTGAGAGGAAGTATAACTCACCTGAAGAGAGACAATGGGAGATAAAGTTCTAAGTGGGTGGCAATAGAAGGAACTTGAAATAAGAGAGAAGAGGGAGAAAGAAGGAGGAGTGTGAATAAAGTGGTGGGAAATACAGGAAAGAACAGACGACCTTATGACAGTTTAGAACAGCTTGAAAAAGGTCATGTATGCCCACAGGGTGGTGAGATACACAAGGGGCAAAGTGGACTGTCATGGTAGATAAACAAGGGGTAGTGGGACTGAATATAATTTAGCACTCACTTGTCATATCGAAGAGGAATGGAGCCAATTTTCCCATCCCCAGAGCATGGATAGAGCTGCGGGGAGACGAACCTGTAGATTCTCAGCAGCTGCCAGACAAGAAAAAGTTGAAAAAGCTTGTATTTCCCAGTACTGAAATACTTTTAATATGTTCTATTGCAAAGATGTCAACATTAAAAGGGATCCACATAATTCTAAATTTGTCATTAGCACAATCCTGAGAGGAGGTGGTGATGGAAAAAAACCCTATGGAACACTACCTGCAAATGGCAACTGAAATATGTTTTGTGAAACAGTAACATATACTTTTGTGAAAACCATGCTGGAAGCATAATGCAAAGATATTAAAAAAGAAGAAACTGTAATGGAGCAAAACACCCCTCCCCAGTTTGGAGCTCTCCATGTTTATTGGCCACAGCCATGTTGTCTGGGGATAATAGGAGTACAGACATCTGAAGCATAACAGTTTGAAAAAGTTTTTGGAAGAAAGATATGTTACAGTGAGTGAAGAGGAGGCTCTCTGAAATGCAAACATGTTTCAGGATTTTTTTTTCTAATTAAATTTTTATTGAGTTTTTATAATAAAACATATAAAGTCTGTAGAGCGATGACAAAGACAACAACTAACGGCAAGGGCCAAGCATATGTATCTGATGAATAGTTATTCTGCAGCAGAATAAAAAAAAAATAGTTCTCAGGAAGAGCCAGAGAGTCCAGCTTGTCAAGGTGTATGAGTCCTTTGGTAGTTATTCAGGTTTTAAGATTTTTTTTAGGATGAAGTGGTAGGAACCGATTATGGATAGAGTGCATTATGTACAATTATGTACAATTATCATGTACCATGATGTTCATTATAATTATTATTTTTAATTCCCATCTATGGGTCCCCCCTGTACCAAGCTAATCTTTGAGTGTGCATCTGATGGCGAGCTTATTTTCTTGAATTGAAAATTGCGTACATGGATAATTGTCTATGGGTCCATGTTCAGCTTCAGAAAGTGCAAACTGGCTAAGCTTTGGTCAACAGAGAGTTAGGCATTCTCATTCTATTTGGTGGGCTTTCAGTGACAAAGGAAATGGGGGAAGGTTTTTTGTTTTGTTTTTTTTGTTTTTTTTTTTGTTTTTACTTATTTTTCATTTCCATCTGTCTCCAAGATAGGTGGGCATGTGTCATTTGGAGGAAGTTGCAAGTGTTCAAGGAGCACGTTCTGGTACTGTTCTAATCAGAATCTGATAAAGTTCCTGTTTTTGACCATGCTAGCCTGAGAATTAGACTCAGAAGAAAGAGACATTAACATTGGAGGAAGAAACATTAACCATCAAAGATGTGCAGATGACTCCATAGTACTAGCAGAATATAGCAGAGATTGGTAAGATTATTGAAGAAAGTCAAGGTGGAAAGTGAAAAGGTGGGTCTACAGCTGAACACAGCCCTTGGTATCCATGGACTTACTATTTGCGGATTCATGTAACCCCATGCTATCTCCAGTGGTGGAGCATGCATATGGTCACTCCATCATTAGGGATAGTCTCCATTGTCCCCAGTGGTGGTACATACATACAGCCATGCTGCCGTATTAGGGAGAACGGATGTTCCTGCTCCCATTCACTTGCTCATTCCTGAGCTGAATGGAAGGATGTGGAGGGGAGCTGTCTCACTTAAGGATGAGAGGCAGCAAAAGGGAGAGCAGCAGCAGCTTTCTCCACTCCAAAGCTTGCCTGTCCTGGCAATAAAGGATTCTGAATCCCTCAAAGTTCTGTTGTTCCCAATGGTGGTATGGTGACATGCATGTGACACCATTGGGAACAACACGAGCATCCTCAAATTTTGGTTATCTGTGGTGGGGGGCTGGCCCCCACGGATACTGAGGGCCGACTGTGATTTTAAAGTAGACAAGACATTGAAATTTATCAAGATTCTATTCTCGAGCTCAATAATCAATCAGAGAAGAGACTGCAATAAAGAAAGAAGAAGAGACTTGGACTTGGAAAGTCAGCTATGAATGAACTAGACATGAATCTGAAGTGTAAAAATATATCACTGAATATAAAAGTTAGGACTGTCCATACCATCATATTTCCCATGTCTATGTATGGTTGTGAAAACTGGACAGTGAAGAAAGCTGATAGAAAGAAAATCAATTCATTTGAAATGTGGTGCTATAGAAGAAAAGAGTTCTGTGAATACTGTAGACTGCCAAAAATACCAATAAGTGAATCCTAGAGCAAATCAGGCATGAACTTTCCCTAGAAGCAAAGTTGCCTGAACTGAAATTGCCACCTAAATATTAGGAACAATTTCCAGACAGTAAGAGCTGTTTGACAGTGGAATATGCTGTCTCGGTGTATAATGGAGTCTTCTTGTTTGGAAATTTGTTTGTTGGTTCATTTTTTAAGTGATGGGTGGCCATCTGTCAAGAGTGCTTTAACTGTGTATTCCTGCATGCCAGGGGATTGGCCTGGATAGCCCTTGTGGTCTCTTCTAACTCTATGATTCTATATTTTGGCCATATCATGAAAAGAAAGGATTCACTGGAAAAGACAACAATGCTTGGTAGATTTGTGGGAAATAGGAAAAAAGGAAGACCATATGGATACAACCAGAGAAGTGACAACCAAGAATCTGCACGTGCAGTTGAGGACTAGGAGGTCTCTCATTCATAGGATCAACTTAGGTCAAAATCAAGTTGAAGGCAGTTAACAGAAATAAGGTTGAGGATTCCTAGAGCAGTATTCCATAGAAGTAACTTTTACCTAGCTTGCAAATTCCAGCATTGAAGTAACTCTGTATTCCTCATATATGGATAACATACACTCATCTGCCAAAGAATTTAGAAACTATAAGTTTAGAATAGGAACTAAGTTCAAAATGTTTGATAAACATTTATTTAAACATCAAAGCAACACAAGAATATCACAGGTTTGGGAAAACGGCAGGCCATACCTTGGTCTTGGAGACTTATTTATCCTGAAGTGACAGGTGACAAACTTTCAAGGGAAACAACACTTTCTGGATAATAGTTTATTTATTTCTCATACTTCAAGCTGTAAATTCACCTATTTATGGAAGCCACATTTTTTCTCCTATTGTTCAACTGTCATTCAAAGGTGCCGTTCTATTATCGAGTTGGATGTCAAATAGTCACAGCTCTGTCAATTTGATGTCAGGTTGTTGGTAGAATGAACTGAGTTTCATTTTATTTTAATTTATTTATTTTTGGCTTGAGATAGAAAGATGTTGGAGTGTGTGTATGTGTCTGTGTCTGTGTAGGGAGTTAAATAAAAGCCATTCATTCACCTCCCTTCTCCCTGTCAAAAAGGAGCAAATGGGCCCTTACTGACACCCCCACATGGCTGATGGAAAGCTTGAAAATATTATCCTACATTCCTTTCTGTATGTGTGTGTGCATGTATGTATATATATATATATATATATATATATATATATTTGCTGAATGTAGTGTTGAAGACATCAGTCTCCACAGGGATATTGCTCTCAGGAGAAGAATCTACACTGAATAGCCAGTTGATGAATGACTTTGCCATCTCTGAGACTTGCCCATCACTATCTCATTTTTTTTTTCCTGGCACACTAACATTAGGTGGAGTTAGACATAAAGAGGGTGGGACTTGAATTTGAAAAAAGGTCCACAGTAATCTACAAGGAAGGAATTGAAAAGCCTCAGCCTTACATATGAAGAATATGTGGTTGTTTCCAAATCTTCAATCTATTTTCCAGTAGTTCAGGAGGAGCATGAAAAAAAGTGCAAAACTTTCAAAATATTTATATGAGAAATTTCTGCTCAGCTCAACGTGAAGTCAAGATCAGACTCTTTCATTGTATCCATTGAATCCTTGTATAATCAGGATTTTCTCTTTTTATTTCAGTGCATGAAAATGAGAAAATGCAACATTTTTTGCCCCATTTGTGGGATTGTGAGGGGGTTTTTTGTTGTTTTTTTTTGTTTTTTGCCCTAATTACAGAAAGGCATGTTATTTTTTTTTTAACTTATCATATGCATCATTTTTTTCAAGGTAAAGGACACTTGTTCTGTGCAAAAAACATTTGTGAGAATTCTTCATATCCCTAGTACAGGCTGAACATGTGCTAAAAGGAAACCTTCAAACTCATCATTTTCAATGGCAGATCTAAATCAGAAGTCAGAAACATTTTGTCCTTGAGATGATCTGAACTTTAACTCCCAACAATCCTACCCAATGGTAAAGGGCTATGGGATTAATAATATTTATTGATAGTTTACCTATATATAGTTTCACTTTATATTATGTGAACTTTTAGTTGTGTCTCATTTAACTTTTTTAAGAGTGCAGTGGTTTGAGTGTTCGACTATGACTCTGGAGATACAGGGTTTGATTCCATACTCAGCCATGAAAGCTGAGTGTACATGGGCAAGTCACTTGCTCTAAGCCTTAGGTGAAGCCAATAGCAAACCTCCTCTGAACAAAACTTGCCAAAAAAAACCAAAAAAAAAAAAAACCCAACAACAACCATGATACATTTGTCTTAGGGTTGTCATAAGTTGGAAATGACTTGGAGGCACATAACACATGACACACAATACCTTGAGCTTCTAGGGGAAAAAATGGATATAAAATAACAACAGCAATCAAATATTTCTGTGTGTGTGTGTGTGTGTGTGTGTTTTCAAATACATCTTTATAATCTTGCCAAGTTAGGAAAATCATTTTATATATATTTATGACAGTTTTTATATCAGGTGGTAGAAACTTAAATTTGGCAGGGATATTATCACAGGGTGAGGATATGCATCTTGGTGGTTCAGTAAAAATCTGTTTTGCTTTGGCTGAATTACATGTGCGTTTTTTTTTTTTTTTTAAAGAAGTTTACTTGAACACATGGCTAGTTTTGCTTCTTTTGCTTTTAATTTTTTGTTGTTGTTGTTGCATGATTTCCAATATTCAGTCAGTATAGATCATGCATACATATGTCATTTGTTTAACATTTAGTTTGAGTTGAAAAGAGATAGACCTTGGCTTGTCAAACATACTCGGAAGGCATCAAGTTGAGGAAGCCTGGTTTAGGAAACTGGGATGCACAGCTGCTCTGCTAAAGGATGTTGCTATGATCCTGTGGCAGGAGGTTTCCTATATTCATACATTTTCTTCCTGGTTTAGCCAGAACTAAAGCAAGACACAATTTGATTAAAACTACTTGGTTTCAGTACTAAGCTCTTTTAAAACCCATACTTCACCTACACTGCAGATATAATGCAATTTGACACTGCATTAATTGCCATGGCTCAGTACTATGAAATTCTGGGATTTGTAGTTTTGTGAGATATTTGGCCTTCTCTGTCAGAGCTTTGGTACTACAAAAAAACTAAAGTTCCCAGAATTCCATAGCATTGAACCATGACAGTTAAAGTAGGGTTAAACTGTATTATTTCTACAGGTGGATAGTAACCCATAAAGTCATGGCATGAGAAAAGCAAATAGTAGCACCTTTTGTATTAATTGCTTATAAGCAAGTACCATAAGATTAGTGCACTAATGTTGAAACCACCATAACATTTCATAACAAGTTAAAATGGATTTGAGTATTGTCTTTCAGCTGTATGAGACCATAAATTTGTGTGAGAAGTGAGAAGTTCTACTATTCAGTACATTTGCTTCTAACATACTGAATGCTGTGCCAATTCCTGTGACTATTTAACTGGTATGTCAACTGCAGGTGAATAAAGCAAAGGTTGGAAGGAAATCCTTACCAGTAAAGATGTTTGCCAGAGTGTGCCATGTGGGGTAACAAAGGAATTATGGTGTTTCACCTCAAAAGCACATAACAACTGCTAATGCCCTTTTTTGGCTGTAACAAGCAATGTTTACCCGTTCATGATGAGGTTCATTTTTGAAACTTATTGAGACATTTTTATTTTATTTCATTTTATTTTGGGAAAAAAACCTATGCAGTGATGATGAAGATGATAATGTTAATAACACACCCTAGCAACTGCAAAAGCTGCAAAATTAGTTTTGATGGGCTGGCCATTCTTCAGAATATATTTTCCTTTGAGTGGTAACTTTCCTGCAGCCAGGTTAACTTATGGTTTATTTGAAACAAAGCAACCTGCTGGATATTTCACATTTGAAGTCTATTTAACCCGTATCCATTTATTTCATGGAACTTGAGATGCTGAAATATCATTTGTCTAATAGATAAGTGGATGGGAGAAGGGGGAGAGTATAGCACACCAAAGCACATATAAGACTGGAAACTAGCTTTTGCAACAAGTCTCCATGTTAATTCTGTCTAAATGGCTACTGAAGCAAAAGTAGCATAGCTGTAACATAAGGCAAGTAATCAAATACTCATTCAGTTGCATAAAATCTTTGGTGAAGTTCATGATTTCCCAGCTCCAAAATATGAGGGGCTATAGGCATGACGGTGATGTGGTGGAAGCCTGGGATCACTGAACATAATCATGTTTTCTTCCTGGCAACATTAGTGCCTGGCACAGCTCAGGAAAGATATTTTTGGATCTGCAATGCCAAGAATTCTCCAGTAGCTGTCTGGGGGAATTCTAAAAGTCATACTCCAAAAGAAATCATCTTCAAACTCTGGTCAATTTCATGTAAAATTGCTCCAGATTTTTTTTTTAAGTCCCAACTTCTATTTCTTGGCCTTTTGAAATCTTTGAATACATCACTCTGTATTCAGGATTTGTGCTGCATGTACGCAGCAGTTAATAAAGATAGAGGTGTTGTGTGATCTGCAGTTTTGTTCCAACTCATGTCACTAGAGCTTTAGCTTTTTGTCTAATATTTCAGTTTCATCTCAAAAAGTTAATTCAATTCAAAAGCCCACCCCTCATTTCCCAGAGTTTATCATTGTCACCCTGACAGCCATTTATTTATATTTTCAATAAATGTATTGAACTCTCCTCCCCTTTTCATCTTTACATATCCTTGCTTGAGTATATTAAAACTGCAAAGCTGTAAAATGTCAAGTTTATGCATCATGGTTCATGCCAATGATTTATTCTCCCCCACCACTTCATTTTACTCACTTAGATGTTGAAAATACAGTAGACTGTTCCTTTTCACTTTTTCAGTACTCTTAATTCTGCAATGGGCTGCTAACACTGCAGGAAGTGCGTAATAAATCAAAGCTATTTTTCATTTGATTTTTTAAAAAGTTGCATGGAAATGTTCCTATTGATCTCAAAGCATAATAAACTCTGAAGTCTCTTTTTAAAAAAATGCAGACTTGGTGACTAAATCTAGCTCTGAGTGACCCATTAATGGAAGGCACAGTACACACTTTAGATGGGATGTTTGGCTGTTTGCCATGGGTACAGCTGTGGCAGAAACCTAATGCCCCTTCAGTGCTACATTCTCCTTGACAATGTTTTCCAGAACTGTCAAATATCACTAAATAAATAAACTCCATGTCATTCCTGTTCTGTATGATCTCCTGAGTAATGTTTACTGATTGCCAAAAACATGGAATCCAGAGAGAAGAGAAGACAGATGTTACATTTCCTCTTATTGTGTTAATAAATTGAAAGAGAGGTTGCCTGCCAAGTTTTGTCTGCTGCTGCTTTCTGGAAGCAGGGGATGGTGCTGCTTGGGCATTGCAATAGACAACAAGCTGGCATCTACAAATAATTCTGCATTTCCACAGACTCTACATGTAGTGGCTTGTTAGACAACATTTATTTTTATTATCCAGAGGGCACCAGAAGATGCCCATACATGCAGTGCAGGGACAAATTCTAGCCCACTGGGTGAACAGCACAGTAATCATTCATTGCTGTTATTTATGTTGAAATGTCTCTATCTTGCTCTTCTCTTTAACATCAGGGTATGGCACCATAATCTGACACCAACAAGAATGTCAGTTATGTAAATGGCGAATGCAAAGAATATATGAATGCTGGGGAAAGGGATTAAAAAGGTGTTTTTGAAGGTCTGCCCCCCCCCACCCACCAATGGAGAGAATCCTCCTCAGGACACTTTCTTGTTTGCTTTCCCTGTCCTTAAATAGACTGACTTCCTAATGACATGTGGCAAGAATGTGTGGGAGACCCACGAAAGGATCCCAGTAATCTGCATAATTCATAGGCTTGGTCACCTTATCCCACACCTTCTTTATATCTTATGGGGCAGGCAAAGTGGAATGGCAGCCATGGATCACAGAAAACTGCAGCCTTCAAGATCCTCAGCTGCCTCCCCCCGCCTCCCGCTCTCCCAATGACATTTTTATTTATCGAGGTGTTTGGAGGATGGATTTTGCTGTATAGTGTGTCATTTTAATATTTTTTTTACTGGTTTTAACTATGCTGTTTTTAAACTTATGTTTTAATATTAGTAATAATTATTTTTTTTCCACTTTTGTAATCAGTGCTTTAGTTCTAGCCTTTTAAATTATTGTAAGCTGCCTGAAATCCCATTTTGAGAGAAAGGTGGGATATAAATCCTCTGAATGAAATAAATAAAAATGTGGCACAGCGCAGGCAAGGAGGAATTCAAACAAGAATCCTGGAAGACTACAGCTTCAGGATTATTTGCTACCTTCCCCTCCCTCGTGTCATCTGAGACAGCATCCCTACTTGAAATGCAATGTATATGACATTGCTATCAGGGATATAGTTATGGAATGTAGAAATATAGATTGCCAAGGATTTCCAGATTTTGGAGAAGAAAGAAGTGACAGAGAAGCAGATAATTTTGGGATCCCACTGTGATTAAAAGGCAGGATATATATCAAATAAATAAATAAATGAAAAATAATAGTAGTGCTGACAGTGTAGATTAAACTTCATTTGACCTATATAAGTTCTCCATTCAGTGGTGGCTGGTGACTCTGATCTCAGTGGGGTAATCTGGGTTTTAGTCTGACCTTAGTGACTATTGAAGTTGTTGAACCTTAGTCTCAACATAATTCAGCACTCTGGGTAATTCCTATAATATTGAGACCAAAAAGGGGGATGAAAAGGATATTAGAAAATATTCCAAAAATGTCAAAAAAGGTTGTTTTTTTGTTTTGTTTTTGTTTTTAGTGCCAAGGAACTCTAATAATAAGAATCCTACACTGACAACAGTCTCACAGTTCAGGACTTATTCTGTGTGTGTGGGGGGGGGGATACATGTTTGTTTTGTGCAGAAAATAGCATGATATGCAGAGGAATGCAGAAATTATTTTTTTCTGTAGAGCAAATATTGTTCCCCATGTAGAAAATGCTATAATTGGGAACTTACTCTGCTCAGAATTGCACGTGACTAATAATCACACACATTGCTGTTTCTATGCAGAAAACTCATATTGTTTTCCACACATAACAGTGTTTTGTTTTGTTTGTTTGTTTTGCTCAAAGCAAAACTGTGCAAATTTAGTACAGAATTGTGAAATTTCTTGCCAATCCAAAATTCTTCTCATTGGCATTTCTCAACACTTTAATAAAACATGTTTTTCCCACTATATTCTGAATATTTGCAAATATTCTTGCCAACCCTAACTCCCTGCTGTGCAGCAATACATAACTAAAGAGGTCCTGGAAGACGCCCATCCAACTTCTCTTTAAAGAGTTCATCACCAATGAAGACTTTCCATTCCACAGTTAAATAGTCATCTTTAGTTGGAATTTCCTTTTTTGTCACTTCTCCTTCTTTGCCACTTTCCTATCTGGTACACCGTCCTACTTATCCTATATTAGGCCTGAATCAGAGTGTGGCAGAGGGATCATTGTGAGCTTCAGGAGCTAGTCATGTTATCAGGGTTCTGAACACTTTATGGAATGTATTTTCCATATTTAATCTGGAGAATCTGTGATTTTCTGCCTCGGTACTTTAAAGAATGACAGAAGGATGCATCATGCAAGCACTGATGGACAATGGCATCCTTTGTACTCAGCACAAATGAAACACAACTAAGGTTCAAACTCTTGTTTTTGTGCTAAGTGGCTATCTTTTTTGGTAGAAAAGTTATCTGTGGCTAATTGGACTTTATTCCATCTGTTTACCTCATGTGTTTCCAGCACCAACTGTCTTCTAGGGACAAGGATAGATAGATAGATAGATAGATAGATAGATAGATGATAGATGACATTCAGCTTCTGTGAGAACACTGCCAGATATGGGCTTTAGGAGCAGGGTGATTCATAGATGTTCAGAAGTATTTGGGAACAGTTGAAAACACATTGAGGATGAAAGTTCAGTGGCTGCAATGCAGTTGTAACTACAGGGACATATGACTCCTGTTCACTCCCACATGGGTTGGCAGGAGCAGGAGAGGAAAGAACTGAATCCACTCATACAAAAGTGTGAGAATCCAGTTTCCATAACAACGTGCTTTCAGCTTCTTCCTCATGTTCTGATATTATCTTTTCATGTCACTTTTCAAACTTTCTATGCTGTAACAAGAATACTCATTTGATGGCAGCAAGAGCCTTGATATAAGTTTGGGTTGCTTTTATTTTCCAAAGAGATGAGTGATTGGTTTTTCCCCTTAAGATAATTCTCATAGAGAGGAACATCAGTCTTCAATATCTTGATCTCTTACTTTTCCAGTGATTGTGTGTGTGTGTGTGTGTGTGTGTGTAAAAACTTAATAGAAGCTTTAAGCTATTGATGGCACAGGCCCAATAGCTCAGTCTGGAATACCAATTGGGTATACCATTTATGGATACATGCCCATTCCATACAGTATGTGATTGTAATGGCCTCTGCCTTCTGGATTTGAATAAAACCAAGACAGGTGCTAGAGATAAATCTGAAAAATACGAGATGTAGTAGCCTTTACTGTCATGAAGCCAGTGGAAAGAAGGGTGTACCTTTTTGCATTTTAATAAAACTGCTCTGTTAATTTTAGCATTTCATTTCTGATGCACTGAAATGCATTGCATTTTAATGCACCAATACTTCTAACAGGTGAGTTCACTAGTGGAAGTATTCAAATATAGTGCAGGAAGTATGCAAAGCACACACATACAGAATACTCACTTTTGGGGAATGCAGCTCTAAAAATCACAGCATGGCCAATACTGTGTCAGCCAGAGAATTCTGAGTTTTGCTCTAAATATTGATTTTTCCAAGTTCTGTATAACCCCTAAAAACTGTAACTTTTGACATGGTGTATTTGTTGCTGCAGGACATTCTTTGCAATAGAAAGGACAGGGAGAGATTAAAATAGGTTGCCTGGCCCTTCATTGACCTACGCATCCAGTGACTAGACCAGTGCTTTTGCAGTGGATCAAATGCAATGGTCCAACACATCATATTATCTGTATCCTACTATTTTCACAACATACTAAAATGTAATTCTGCAACAGCATTTAGACTTTTCTTTTTAAAAAGGAGAGAGAGAGAGAGAGAGAGAGAGAAAAAGCCTGAAATAGCTGCCTTTATCAATCTATGGTGAAATTTTCTAGTGGAGGTTGTTGTTATTCCTCTTTTAACAGATAGGAGACCAATTGCTGTGTCTATTCCCAGGAGAGTTGTGGAGTTTGGAGTCATGAATGCCAGGTGGTATTTCTCTGTGCATAGGTCTGGTGAATCTGTCTAGGCTCTGGTTTCATTGTGGAATGGTGAGGTGAGAGATGGATCATGGACATGTTCACTCTTGCATGCCTCTTCAGCCTTGTAGAGCCTGTACTGCCCCCTGGAACTTGAAAAAATTGTGAACGACTGAATAGATTGAACAAAGAGCATATTTAGCATAGAGCTTGCCACAAAGATAATGAAAGATGAATTAAGCAGAATGCTTGTGCTTGCCACATGATTTCCTGGACAATAAAGAAAGCTTTATCTACACAGTGGATCTATATTGCATGGCTCAGGAGTTGCTATGCTCAGTTTCTCGAAGCCAACTCCATCCTGGACCCTTTTCAGTCTGGTTTCCACCCACGGCACTCTACAGAGACAGCTCTCACTAAGAACTCAAATGATCTCTTCCAGGCTAAGGTGAATGGCCTCTACTCTGTCCTTATTCTTCTAGATTTATCTGCGGCCTTTGACACCGTGGCTCTGTTCTCAATTGGTTTAAATCTTACTTGTCAGAGAGATCTTTTGCAGTGGCCACAGGTGGTCAGACTTCCTCCTCTGTCCCCTTATCTGTTGGAGTTCCTCAGGGCTCTGTCCTGGGCCCCCTTTTGTTCTCTCTATACACATTATCCCTTGGTAAACACATCAGTTCTTTTGGTTTCCCCTATCATCTGTATGCCAATGACACTCAGCTATATCTCTCCACCCCTGACCATTTGCCGGGGCTTGAACAGCAAGTCTCATCTTGTCTGGCTGCGATCTCTCAGTGGATGCGGCATTGGCGCTTGAAGCTCAATATGTCTAAGACAGAGCTTCTCATCTTCCCACCTAAGCCCACCCTTCAATACTCTTTTTCTGTTTCTGTTGACGGCACTTCTATTCATCTGGTTCAGCAAGCCCGCAGTCTTGGTTTTATCTTTGACTCCTCTCTGTCATTTATCCCCCAGATTCAGGCCACCACCAAGACGTGTAGATTCTCTCTTTACAACATTGCTAAAATCCATCCATTCCTCTCAGCCTCCACCGCCAAGACTCTGGTCCATGCCCTAGTGGTCTCGCGGCTAGATTATTGTAACCTTCTTCTGACAGGGCTTCCTCTCTCACACCTCCATCCTTTAGTCTCTGTCCAGAACTCAGCTGCACGTATTATCACATCTGCTCGCCGCTTTGACCATGTTTCTCCTCTCTTATCCTCCCTTCACTGGCTCCCCCTCCCCTTCCGCATCCAGTACAAGCTTTTGTTATTGATTTTCAAAGCCCTCCACGGACTGGCCCCTCCTTACTTGTCTGAACTTCTCTCTCCTCACACTCCTCGTACCCTCCGTTCTGGTAGTCAATGTCTCCTGTCCTAGCCAAGGATTTCCACTGCCCTGTCCCGGATTCGTCCCTTCTCACTTGCTGCCCCTCACTCCTGGAACCTTCTTCTCCCACATGTGTGCCTCATCACTTCTCTATCCAGGTTCAAAAGTAAGTTAAACACTATATTGTTTAGGGAAGCGTTCCCAGGATTGTGCCATCTGCCCCAGGATGCCTCCTCTTAACTATGTTTTAAGAACCCAAGCCCTCCCTTCAGTCCATCTGCCTTGGTCCAGGCCCCAGAGGGGGAGATGAACCACTGGACCTCATCCCCTTCCCACCACCTTCCCCTTTTCCTTTTGTGTTGTCTCTTAGATGGATCCCTGCTCACAGGCTTACAGTCTAAGTATAAGATTGTATGTACAGCACTCTGTAAACTTACAGCGTAATAATAATAATAATAATAATAATACTGAAAACATGGCAGTCTGCTGCAACAAACTTGCCAAACACTTTAAGAACAAAATAAAACAAAACAAAACAAAAAACTGTTCAGCAATGTGCCATTTTAGATGTCAGACTTCTGACAATTTTGAGTGAGGTCTCTACAGCATCATCTTCACCCCTTTCTATGAGATATTTTCCCATTCTGGATACCTGAGAGCATGGGCAAGGTGATATGTAAGGCCAAACACTTGCTCTCTCGAGATAAAACTAGGCAGCATGGGATGGAAATGTTGGTTTCCTTGGTTCAAAGGTGATAAATACATTATTGCAAAACAGATGATGCCAGCCATCCTTTAGATGATTGTGCAACTTGTGCCATATCCGGCCCATTTTGACCTGGCAACAACCAAAAGGAGAGCTTCTCTATGGTGGTACCATATGTCTGGTTTCATCCCTTTTTGTGCAGTGTGCTTATGCAGTAATTTGTGTGGGTCACTCAAAATGTTTCCAAAAATTCAGAAAATAGTGGTTGGAAAATAGCTTAGTTCCTAGCTGTGTGAAAAATTTTAAGTTACTAGCAAATAAACCAGGAGGAAAATGAAAGTAGACATCAACTTTCCTCACACTGGTGTGTTTGTAGAAACGACGAAATATATTTACATTTCTATCTATATGCCTGTTTGTTTGTTTTTTAAAGTATGTATCCACCAAATGTATTGGGAATAAAAGAATAAATTCAGTACAAGCCCTCCATGAGTTACAATTCACTTGTAAGAGATCTTTCCACTGAGACATTTTATTTAAGTCGCTGGCAAATGGCTCAGGAGGACAAGGAAAGTTGTCATGTACTTTCCACACACAGGAGTGTTTTTAGGCATCAAGAAGGATATTTACATCTATGTTTCCAGATGTTTGGGGTTCAAAAAGAAATTACATGTGCAAGTTTGCTTGTTCAGTATGCTTATATCCTATTTTATTTATTTATTTATTTATTTTGAAAACAAGGTAATTTCTAGATATAACTCATAAATACTGTTGAAGTAAATATCTTTATTAGATAAAAGCTCACCAGAGTTTACAAACTAGTAAAAGCAATGAACAAATAACAGGTGCTTTTACTACAGATATTTGGCAGTCCTTCATCATCCCTCTCTCACATGAAAATAATGGTTAATCTCAATGGAATTCCTTTGTGTCTCCTTAATATTCCTATATAAACAACAGCATATGGGAGCCTCAGTACACTGTAGATAATAATGCAATTTTACACCACACCACCAAGCTGGAGTGTGTCCAAATGAGGGCAACTAACATGGTGAAGGGTCTAGAAACCGTGGCGTATGAGGAGAGACTTAGGGAACTGGGTATGTTTAGCCTGGAGAAGAGAAGGGTAAGAGGTGATATGATAGCCCTGTTTAAATATTTGAAAGGATGTCATATTCAGGATGGAGTAAGCTTGTTTTCTGCTGCTCCAGTGAATAGAACCCAGAACAATGGATGCAAGCTATAGGAAAAGAGATTCCACCTAAACATTTTGATGAACTTCCTGACAGTAAGAGCTGTTTGAAAGTGGAACACACTCCCTCAGAAAGTGGTTGTGTTTCCTTCTTTGGAGGTCTTTAAACAGAGGCTAGATGGCAATGTGTTGGGGTTGTTTTGATTGTGAGTTCCTGCATGGCAGGGGGTTGGATAGCCCATATGGGCTGTTCCAGTTCTTTGATTCTGTGTTTCAATTTTCTATTATTGACTTTAAGTGCTGTAATTCCATTCTATGGAATTCTGGGATTTGTAGTGTCACAAGGACTTTAGCCTTCTCTGTCAATGAGTGTCGGTGTCTCAAAACAACAACAACAACAAATCCCAGGATTCAGCTCATGGCAGATAAAATGGAGTCAAGCTGTGTTATTTATATTGTATAGAACATCCCTAGATGTATTTTTTTACCCAAACCTTTTCCTCTCCACTAAGGTTTCTACAGTGGTCATAACAGCTGTAGAATTATTATGTTCATTCTTTTAAGTAATGATCCTAAGCAACAAGAAATTAAAATAAAGAAGGAGTAAACACTAAGACTACTATAAAAATAACTTGGCTTCTCAACAGATTGTGAGGTGTTACATCTAGACTGAACTACCAGTGGCACTGTTCCCTATAGTGAGTTCAGCACAGAGCCTCTCACTCACCCCTTTTCTTCTTCCACATGTCTCCATTTTCTGTACTGCTCATTCTTGTAACTTTTGAATAGATATGAAAACAGCAACATGAGAAGCATGCATGAAGCGGCTACTGAAATAATAAATTTAACTCTGAAATAAATGATACCTGTGGGTAATAGGTTTGAAATTGCTGTGTTCCTTGGTAACGGGATATAATTACAACTTGCACAGGTTCTGCAGGGCAATTGTGCAATTATCACCCTTATTTCTAACTTTCAATGAAAGCCTTAGCACAGTGTTACTCATGATTCTGTATCAGGGGACAAGAAACATATTGGAGAGATAACAGTACTACTCGGTACATGTGCCTTTGTAATCTTTCCATGCCAAGTTCTCTCTTCCCCTCCCCTCCTGACTGGGCAATCTGGAAATGCACAATGCTGTGTGATTAAATCCACAAAACTACAATGCCTCAACAGCTCAGTCAGGCTACTGCAGGGTTACTTGGTAACTACTAGGGAATGAATGATGAGCGATAGGGCTATATTATACCAGCAGGCAGGTTATTGTGTGTTACTATACAGTTCTGCAGTAATTAAAGCCTATTGAATGATATTGCTTCTCTACCACTGTGAGGAGTTCTCTTTGTGTTGCTGCATAGTAACATAGTAATTACTGAGCAATGGGTGATGAATGGTGTTGGAGAGAGCTGCTTACTATTTTTCACAGCTTAATTTGTTCCAAAGTATCAAAGAACACCGTTCTGACTGTTGCTACAGGATGCTACATGTGTTCTTGTCCATCTGTTACAGTACTGTTGCACAGCCATAATAGAGAAATGGTTGATTTGGGGTCAACAAGGCTAGAGCTGGTTGGTTTGGTTGACTAATTATTTGAGACAGAAGACAGGTTTTGGCTCAGTTTCTTGGCTAGTCATGAAAGAGTGCAGTTACACTGATTTCAGTTTAAGTGACTAAGAGTCCAACACACATTTTACTATTTAGAAAAAAAGCTGTCTTATACCAAACCAGCTGGTTTATCCCTTTTCGCACAGTATTATCTATAACAGCAGTTTGAATCTAGGAGTTTTATACAAAGCAAATGATAATCTCAGAGCTTTTGACTATAATATTTGGGACTCCTTTCCTCCAAACTGAAGAAATAATGCCATTTCATATCACTTTAGTTGTCATGGCTTCATCCTATGGAAACCTCGGATTTGTAGTTTGTTGTGGCACCAGAGGCATCCAGCAGAGAAGGCTAAATGTCTCAGAAAACTACAGAATTTCAAAACAGTGGGTCATTATTTCTGCAGTGCAGTTGCAGCCCTTGGAGTAGAAATGAGGTCCCAGACGAGTGAAGACAGATGAATTTTCTTTTGCTTTTCAAAAAGAGCTGAAAGAGAATCTAGACAAATGCTGAGATGTGAGCTTGATGTTAATACCACAGAGGTCTTGGAACAGTAATAATAATAATAATAATAATAATAATAATAATAATAATAGTTTATTTATAGCCCGCTCCTCTGTTCATACACTCGGAGCGGGGTACAAGTAAAAAAAAACATAGATTAAAACAATCCCATGACCTGTTTCCAAACCTCCCACCCCTTAAAAATAGATTAAACCGGCAGTGATTAAAACAGTAATTATTTAAAAACATATAACAACATCCTAACCCTTCCTTATGCGGCCACGTCATAAGTGGGGATCAGAAACATGGGAGTAGGCAGGAAATCAAAGTCTGGGACCGAAGCTGGGGATAGGGAATTTAGGGGAAGGCCTGCCGGAAGAGATGCGTCTTTAGGGCTTTTTTGAAGCAATCTAAAGATGTCATGAGACGCATCTCATCCGGCAGACCATTCCAGAGCTTGGGAGTGGTCGCAGAAAAGGCCCTCTGGGAGGTCTGTGCCAGCCTGGTCTTGATAGTCTATAGTAGGTTCCTCCCAGAGGATCGAAGTGTGCGGGGAGGATTGTACGGGGAGAGGCGGTCCCTGAGATAAAATAGGCCCGAGCCATGTAGGGCTTTAAAGGTTAAAACCAGCACCTTGTACTGTGCCCGGAAACTAATTGGCAGCCAGTGGAGAGATTTAAGCACTGGAGTTATATGTTCTCTCCTAGATGTCCCAGTGACTAATCTGGCTGCCATGTTTTGAACCAATTGAAGTTTCCGGGTTAGGTACAAGGGCAGCCCCATGTAGAGCGCGTTGCAGTAGTCTAGTCGTGAGGTGACCAAAGCGTGTACCACAGTTTCCAAATCCCTCATCTCCAGGAAAGGGCGCAGCTGGCGTATCAGCCAAAGCTGATAACAGGCACTCCTGACCGTCGCATTCACCTGACTAGTCATGTGAAGTGACGAGTCTAGGAGTACCCCCAGACTGCGAACAGGGTCCTTCGAGGATAGTGTGATTCCATCTAGGACCGGGAGTTCTATTCCCAGACCTGGTTTCGGGTCTGTGGGCACTTAGAAATGAATACCCCTGAAGCCCTTTCTAGTACTACAATTCTGTGATTTTTATATTCAGTACCACTAAACAGTGCTTCCTATATTTCTAATACAATTTCTTTATTAGCAAGTTACTTAGGTTTGATTGTTATCAAACTGCATAGGCAATGCATTGAGTGTGCAGAGTTCCTAGACAACATCTATTTTTCTTCTCTCAGCCCTTAAAACAACTTTCTGCTCATGCTCTTTTCAAAACACCCCATTTCCTCAGACCAACACTTTTTCAGACTCCAACAGCAATTATAAGGCCCACAAGCGTTGTCACTTTCAGGTATCCTATGGGAATCTAAGCTGTGCATGATTACAGAGATATCATAGATTATTCAATAGGAAAAAGAGTTGCAAAGAAAGTCTAGTGCTTTTCCCAGGTGAGCGGCGAAAAGCACTAGTTTTGCAAAGGGTGCAGGAATCTGAACTGCTTGAAATACCACAGTGGTATTCAAAGAAAATCTGTAAAGGACGATTGATTATCCAGCTTGGCTAAACAATTCAAAATCTTTTGATGAAATTAAAGATTTAATTTGTCCTGATTAATCAGACCCTGATTAATCAGGCAGAAGATTTCTTTTTAAAATGTTATAATATTTTTTACTGCACATTTGTGATACTAGGCTGTATCTAGATCAAGGGAAGTAATAGTGCCACTCTATTCTGCTTTGGTCAGGCCTCACCTGGAATACTGTGTCCACTTTTGGGCACCACAATTCAAAAAGGATGTTGAGAAGCTGGAGCATGTCCAAAGGAGGGTCTGGTGGCACAGTGGTTAAATGCCTGTACAGCAGCCAGTCACTCAAAACCCTAAGATGGCGAGTTCAAGACGAGCAAAAGGGCTCAAGCTGGACTCAGACTTGCATCCTTCTGAGGTCACTAAAATGAATACCCAGATTGTTGGGGGCAAGTAGCTTACAGTTGTAAACCGCTTAGACACTGCTTAGGTGGTATGAAGCGGAATATAAATGAAGCTGTTTGCTTGACTGCTGAAATCCGCTTTGATTCCCCACCGGAAAAGGCAGAATAGAAATAAATCCTATTATTATTATTTAACTAAAATGGTGAAGGGTCTGGAAACCATGCCCTCTAAAGAGAGACTTAGGGAGCTGGGGATGTTTAGCCTGGGGAAGTGAAGGTTAACTGCTTTATTACACTAAAGGGCAAACAGGATTTAAACGAGAGTTAAACAAGAGTTAAACAGGAAACAGAGCTATCAATGTTTAATATCCATCTTTTAATCTTTTACTGTTTTAAATTCTACTCTTAGTTTAATCTATTTTTAAGGGGCGGGAAGGTAGACTGGTGTGTTTTTTAATATTATGTATTTTTAAATGTTGTACTCCATCCCGATTGCTCACCCAGAGGGGCGGAATATAAAGAAACATTATTATTATTATTATTATTATTATTATGCTGTGATAAACATAGTACATTTCCTGTTTAACTGTCATTTAACTCTGTTTAAATCCTGTCCCCCCCCCCCAGTGTAATAAAGAAGTAAGAGGTGATATGTTTAAATATCTGAAGGAAATTTCATATTGAGGATGGAGCAAGCTTGTTTTATGCTGGTCCAGAGAATAGGACCTGGAATAATGGATATAAACTATAGGAAAAGAGATTCCACCTAAACTTTAGGAGAAACATCCTGACACTAAGAGCTGTTTGACAGTGGAACACACTCCCTCATAGTTTGATGGAGTCTCCTTCTTTGGAGGTCTTTTAAACAGAGGCTGGATGGCCATCTGTCAGGGATGCTTTGATTGTGAGTTCCTGCATGGCATGAGGTTGGATTGTATGACCCTTGTGGTCTCTTCCAACTCAACGATTCTATTATTTTAATGTCTATCTACTTAGACAAATGTTCTGTTGACTTCAAAGGGACTTCACTGCTTGCAAAATGTGTAGAGCATTGCAACCTTAACTACTACCTTAACAACAATCTAAATTAAAATTCAAAATCAGAGACCCTTGTTTTCTTTTTTCTCCTTTCCTTTCTTTTTATATTTTAATGTTCAGCACAATTGAAATTAATTGTAGAAATATCCATGTAAGAGTTGAGAGTCTGCCTGGTACTAAGTTAAACAATATGGTAAAAGGGGCAATTGTACAGTAATAAGTTTAAAATGTTACTACTGGGATTCAAATCATTCACCAATTCTTTCTTGGTCACACAGTCGTTTACTAATACCTAAATATCCCAGAACAATTTATTATTTAGAAATTATTTTTGATTGGAAAAAACAAACATATAAATTATTAAATTATGCATAACATTAAGATAATCAATATATTTATTTTAAAAATGAAAACATAACACTATATTATCTATATAGCAGAGTTTTTTTTATGCTGATTCCAGTTTTTCTGTGACCAAAATTTCAACAGCTGGGTAAATTATTCAGTAAAACAAACCTATTCACAGCATTTTGAAAGATTGTTAATATATATATATATATATAGAAAACAGCAAAAAGCAGACATTTTGAGTAAAAATCCCTATTTTACAAACCATTGCTAGATCCAGGTGCTGAACTGCTTTAGTCTCAATGTCCTATCATAAAAGTATGTAAAGGGAATAATTCTCTTGCCTTGCATTTTTCTCTTGAATTTTTCTCTTTGTGAAATTTTCAGTAGAAGCTATATCTTTATGAGACTCAATGCCTTTTATGAGAGTCACTGTACATTTTTTCTCCATCTTTTAAAATATTATGTGTTAGCAACATACATGTCGTTGTTGCTTTTCTGTTAGACTCATTTGATTCCTGGTGCATGCAACATGAATGAATCTCTCTGACTGCTCCTAGGAGTAATGATGGCATGGTTTTATTATTAAAAAATGTAACATTTGGGTCTTTGAAATTGAAATGGATTTCAGTCTCCCTTTATATATTAATTATTGATAAATGGAGCCTGGGAGACGACTATGAAGCTTGGCATGATTAAAGACAGACCGTTTTTAATTTGATATCTCTAGCAGTGACAGAGGAATCCAGTTTAATCGAGTCATTTATCAAAAGAGGATAAATCAGAGGGGATTTCATTGGGAACTGGATGTTAAGGAAGAGGTTGGAGGTAATGGAAGAATGGCGATGCAATTGTGAAACATGCTGGGGAGGAAAATTTATTTGTATCTTGTATTGTAAGCAGATGTCACAGCCACTGTTCAGATGATCACAGATTACTGTGAGCAAGCCTGTACAAGTCTCAGGTTTGCATGCTTGCCTTCCATGTACAAAAGGAGAATGGAAAACCTCTGTTACTGTGGACAGAATTAGCTGCAATACTTCACATTTCTATTTAGAGGGGAACAGTCATTTATTCTAAAATGAATTAAGTCTTTCTGTCCCCTCTTTCAAGTAAAATGGGAGATGATAGGATGGAGTATATATGGTTACCATTTTCACCTGCCTACTTGAATGGAGGTGATTACTGCAAAGGTTTGGGTGGCTATATCTGCCTGCTGTGAGACCCCAGATAGCCATCCCTTCTCAATGAACTCTAATCATATTCTCTGAGGTCTCTAGATAAGGTACAATTTCATATTTTGCCATGTTTTCATTACTTCTTCTACTGAATTAGGACAATGTATACTTTCCATGTATTCAGTGGCTTAGTGGTTAAGACACCAGTTCTGATGATCAGAAAATTGGGAGGTTGGCAGTTCAAGGGCCAAGTGCTGAATGATGGAGTAACCTCCTCTCACTAGTCCCAGCTTCTGCCAACCTAGCAGTTCAAAAGCATGCTGCAGTCATGCTGGCCACACGACCACCAGAGCAGGACAACACTGGCTTTTTGGCTTAGAAATGGGGATGAACACCACCCCCTACAGCTGGTTACAACTGGACATTCATATCAAGGGACTAGCTTTTCCTTTTACCTTTATGCCTTCCTCCCCCACCCCACCCCAAAATGGAAGTGACCAGACAAAAGCAAATTTATATAGTAATGATAACCATCATCACTCCCCAATGTTCCCCTCTCCAGATTTTTATCTCAAGTAGTCATAACTAACTGTTGTTGTCGCTGTTGCTTTTGTGTGCCTTCAAATAATTTCTAGTTTATGGCACCCCTAAGGGGGTTTCTGGGCAAAATTTGTTCAGAGGAGGCTTGTCATTGCTTTCCCCTGAGGCCGAGAGCATGTGACCTGTTCAAGGTCACCAGTGGGTTTCATGGTTGAGCATGGAATTGAACCCAGGTCTCCAAAATTGTAGTTCAATACTCAAACCATTACACCACATTGGTCTCAACTAACTATTAAGGATGGAAACTAATTTAATTGCATTGGTCTGCCTGACCCAAAGCAGTGCTTTTCTACCTCACAATTTTGTGAAAAGCCTTGTACCTCAAGCGAAAAATTCATACCTTTACAAGGAAGATGAGCTGTTTCAGAGAAACAAACAGTGTGCACATGAGATTTGCTAAAATGTATATTAATTAGAAGCAAATGTACAAATTCCTTTTATCAATGGGCAATATGCATAAGTTCAGTAAAATGTATAAACAGCTGTATACATTCATAAAAATACAATTCAATATGTATGATATTATATATGGGGGGAAAAAAAGTTCAGTATGACAGGACAGGAGAGACCATCTCCTGGCTGTAGGAGTTTACCACATACGGGGAAGCTGCAGACAAATCTACATAGGGACCACCAAAGAGTGTTCAAACATGAATCAAAGAACATGAGAGACATGCAGACTGGATCAGTCAGAAAGATCAACAGTAGCAGAACATGTTATAAACATTTTGGACATAAAATGCTATTTGAAAACACTGAAATTCTGGACCATGCCAACAACTATCAGATCATAATGCACAGGGAAGCCATTGAAATCCACAAACACCTAGACAACTTCAACAGGAAAGAAGAAACTCCTTAAAGAAACAAAGTTTGGCTACCAGTCCGGAAAAACACCTAAATCCCAGCAAGTGCAAATGAAAACCACCCCTGAGTGGTTTTCAGGAAAGTTTCCGAGCAGACAATGGATCACTAATTAAATAGGCACCCTGAGACCTTACCATTCACCAACAGACCAACACAGAGATTAACATGTAAATCCCTTCCTCTCAAATAAGGGTCACACAGTATATATACCCCACTCATTTCCATACCTGTATTATCTGAAGAGAATAAACTCTTCCAGAACACAACCACATAGCCCCCCAAAACCCACAAAAAACTATAGTTCAATATGAAATAAGGAAAAAAGGCTCACAACTTGATATGAAATAAAGGTGGAAAGAAAATGTGGGTAGGATTTGAAGATACAATAAACAACAAAACAATGGCAGAGAGATTTTACATGCTCCTGATATGTATTCATGCTTATGCTTGGAGTAGGTGAGGATACTGATAGGGGAGATACCAAGTTTTCCATGGTGGCATCATTATATAAATGTATCTAATTGATATAGACTGGAATCCTGTTGACTATTTACATATGCATAAACACAGTATTTACAGTGCTATACAATGACTCCTGTCCCTGTCCCTCACCCATCCTGCCCCTTACTGGAAAACAGCTACTGCAATCAACAGGGGTCAATTCCCCTGTAAATCAGGAAACTGCCAACTGACATTCCTACCCACTCCCATGAGAGATCTTCAGTGCAACAGGCAAAAAAGTGAACCCATTTACAATTTCCTCTCATGCCAGATATTACTCATGCAAGGCAGGTGGACCCTCAGCCAACTTCTTCCCAATTGACAAGGGAACAGATTCCCCATCACTCACAATGACTTCTTCTGGTAAACTGAGATTGCAGGCCATTCATGGTCCCTACATGGCCCATGAATTAGGGGCTATGTAGAGATCATGTATACAAAACATCCACAAATGCATAACTATCCAACAGGATTCCTTCTTATGTGTTTATATGTTATTGTCATGTTTGCTACATGATCCTTTGATAGGCTGAGATTGTGATGTGAGGAAATCATGCTCGAGCTGGACTATTCCAGTGTATTGCCACAACCAAAATAATTGAAAATGTGTAAAAGTGTACAAAAATCTGAATTCTGTGCATGGTAGTCAGTGCACATGATTCTACATGTGACACATCAGTCACTGATGTCTAGGTTCTGTTCAATGGTTGTGATGCAGTACAAGCACTTGTGAGATAACTATCGAATCATTTTTTTACTGTATCAATGGGAATATTACTGACAGTTCTAACTATGTTCTATCTAGCTATGCAATATGCCGTTGTCTAACGGATGGCAGATCCTTCCCTGTAAAAGATAAAGTGTAAAGTAATATAAATGGGAAGTGTAGGCAGATAACACGAGATGAAGAATTTGGGCAGAAATTTGTTGACTTCTCTAATGAAAGGATGTTTTCCAGGGACATCTAAGCAAGCTATTATGGTATTATAAATGTAGGCTTTTTCACATTTAAAACATCATCAATCAACTTAGCCTTTAGTGTCTGAAGTAACAATTTAACCAACTACATTACTTTAATGGATGTGCTCTGGAAAAGTTAATACCTGTTGGTTGGGCTGGACAACAATCATGAACCCTTCAGCAGCAGAATTTTAAGCAGGATTCAGTGTGTATGAGTGATTTCTTCTGACTCTGGGGAAACCATCACTAGGATATTATACAGCCTTTCTCTTCTGAGTTTCTGGTTTGAAATGCTTCAGATATAAATATAACCAAAAGTGATTATATGCTACCCCAACAGGCTGTGAAAATGGAGCTTTCCGTTTTCACAGTGGGAGATGGTTGTTATAGCCAGCAAGGCCTGCTAGGAACATGGAGTGGAAAAGATTTGATTAGCTGTAACTGAGGGTCAGTGTCAGCTCAAATACTGGGCTTCTCTTCACATTTCTTTTTCTCCAAGTACTGAAATCACTGTCAGTGTAAAGGCAGAAAGAGGTTGGAGTCTGCATTTAGAAAAAAGAAGCAGCACAGTAGCTGTTAGGTTCACACTTATGGTCTGACACATTGTTGGTAGACATAGGCCCTGTCAGCAGCCTTTGGTTTAAATTGGCAAGGACTGAATTTCCTGTGGCTTATATCATAATTCATCCATTCTTCTCCAAGCTTTCTCTGAGGATTCTTGGGACAGGGGAGCCAGGGGGAAAAAAACCCTGGTCATTCTGAAATGTTTCTGAAAGGCTAGAAAGGATAAAGTTTCATGGATTGTCCCCTAGTCTCAAGGCTTTCCTTCCAGACACCTGTTCCCAAACAAAAATATCACTGATGTATCTAAGCGTGCTGAGAAATACCACTTTATGAAAGATAAAGGTGTATTTATCTGTAGTTTTATTTTGCAGTATTTTTACTTAATTCAGCCAGGAAAAAGATAAATGAATCTCATGCATGTGATAGAAATGTCTGTTCCTGTGTTACTGTGGTGTAACACTGTCCCACCATATTGCAAGGGTAGGTTTATTTCGGAAAAGGGAACTGGTACTGGTGTATAAGTCATAAAAGAAAGAAAGTCAATGGGGCAGTACAGACCGCCCAAAAGGGGCGGTTTGCAGCCGTCCCAAGAAGCGTCGAGATGGGGCCAAGGCTGCCTCACCGGCAGCCCCAGAGGCCTCATTTTGCCACGTCTGCATGCCGTAGAGAAGCGGCAAACTGCCACCTCCCCACAGCCTGCAAGTGGGGTGCAGCAGGTGCCCTGGGTGCCCACTGCACCCCTCTCTCCCAGGCACTGCTGAGGGGAGAAAGGGGCTGCTGCTGTGGCCCCTTTCTCCTCGGGGTCCTTGGTGTGGCCGTTTAAAGGCTGAGCCAAGGACCTGCAGCCAAAAAGGAGCTCTGTTTTCAAGCTCCTTTTTGCGCTGTGGAAAGGGTGAACTTGGCGCCCTCCCATGGCACAATGTTGTCAGGTGTGTGCAGCGTTGTTTAAACACTGCACGTCCCATGATGACATCATGGTGCACCCATATGGATGCCGCCATTTTAAAATGGCGACATCCATACGTGTTAAGGTTAAGGAGAGTGTGAATGCTGCACCATCCCTAACCCTAAACGCACCGTACAGGTGGCCTTTTTTGGCCATCTGTACCAGGCCAATGTGAATAAGCCCAAAACTTTGGGGAAAATATTTCATTCATTCATATTTGAAGGAAGTGATATTTCTAAAGTGGTAGTATTAGGCAACTGAATTCTCCCTACTTTGAATTTCCCCATTACTGTTTTAAACAGGAGTATAAATGCATGGTTCAGTACATATTACTGATGCCATAATTTTCATTATAAATTACAAATCTTTACAATCATTACAAATCTTGGAATCCAAAGGGTTCTGAATTGTGGTCTTCTTAAGTGTATGTTTCTGTTTCCTCTGAACTGCATGTTTTAATTTCTCTTATAAAAGCTTTTTTTTTTTTTTTTTTGCATTTTCAGGTCAGTGTATCTCCTGAAATCTGACACCCCCCTCCCCCGCCAAAGCTGAACAGCATCTATTTTCCAGTACATTCAGTTAGATTACCAGTTAAAATTAAACTGAGTCACTACTCCTTCTTTGTTCCGTACTTTTTGCTTCACAAAAAAATTATCCCTTGTATCTATAAATTTAAGGGTCTCCCATCTGGGGTTTTCAAATTATCAGTATTATTATTATGTCTTAAAATTCTTACATGAAGCCGACTTTTATTTATTAATTAATTATTTATGATATTTATACTCTGTCCTTTATCATTAAAGGCTCTCAGAGCAGCTTACAGTTATTATTATTTTTAATTAGACAGTTCCCTACCCTCAGGCTTACAATCTAAAAAGACATGACAAAAAAAGAGAAGGGAATGGTTTTGGAGAAATAATACTGATAATAATAATAATACTGATCAAGTCCAGTGGTTCTTCTCTCCCTCTGAGGCCTGGACCATAGGCAGATGGACTGGAGGGAGGACCTTCTTCTTGCTCTGGCTAGCCCTGATTGAGTTGGGCCTGCCTTTTCACTCCCTCCAGGCTGGATGATGTAAGATGCCATGGAGGCAGGGCTTTTCTTCTTCAGGCTAGGCCGGAGGGAGTTGGGCCTGCCTTTTCACTCCTTCCAGACCATATCATCTAAGATGTCATGGAGGGAGGGCTCTTCTTCTTCAGGCAAGGCCTGATGGAGCTGGACCTGCCTTTTCACTCCCTCCAAGTCGAATGGTGTCAGATAGACTGAAGGTAGAGCTCTTCTTCTTCAGGCTAGGTCTTTTGCTTTGCTTCAATTTAATTTTTTAAAAACAAAATACTGCAGATTAATTTACATTCAATGGCTGTTCTAACTTTCAACTGCTATATAAATAATGATTTTTCAATGTATATATTATAGCAGTAGTAGCATAGTAATGCAGCAGTGTTGGCAATAATGGGCATAGGAGGTTCCATTCATGCTGTTGTGATTATTATGAGACCTTCAGTGCCATGGAAGTTGGCAAGGCTTAGCCAAAATTGAAAGAAAGAAAAAGAAAGAAAGAAAGAAAGAAAGAAATTTCAGTTCAAGGGGGGGGGGAGATATGGGAATAAAGGAAGAGGAATCAGCTGGTTTGATAGCAACACTGCACTAGTTAGTTCATATCTAAGTGACATCCCAGTGTAGGATTTTGTTCATAATGTTACAAGACCACAATTCAGATTTTATCAAATGTGAAAATACGTTAGAAAATCTTCCTGCCTAGTATGTCCTCCTTTTTGGTCAGGTGTAAAAGAATGTACAAAGATGTCATTAACTGAAATTAGGTTGTGTCCTATACTTTCATTCATACCCTTTCTTCAACACACTAGACTTGTTCAGTAAGTGATTGAACTTTGCATAATTTTAGAGCTGGATTAGCCTTTGTTCTGGCATCTTTTTGCTAAAAATCCATAAGATATCATATCTTTGTCTGGACATCATACTTCTATGATGTTTTTTTTTTTTTAAAAAAAAAGACAAAAGTTTTAAGAAGTGAATGAATTAATAGCCCTATGCAAGCTTATGAGTCTGAATAAGAGAACTTGTTCTCATATGGATGCTCTTCCTGCAATAGGGTGTATGTGTGATTCCCCTGCCCCCCCCACACACTTATATCATAGAATCATAGAATCATAGAATCATAGAGTTGGAAGAGACCACAAGGGCCATCCAGTCCAACCCCCTGCCATGCAGGAACTCCAAATCAAAGCATCCCTGACAGATGGCCATCCAGCCTCTGCTTAAAGACCCCTAAGGAAGGAGACTCCACCACACTCCGAGGGAGTGTGTTCCACTTTCGAATAGCCCTTACTGTCAGGAAGTTCCTCCTAATGTTGAGGTGGAATCTCTTTTCCTGCAGTTTGCATCCATTGTTCCGCATTCTAGTCTCTGCAGCAGCAGAAAACAAGCTTGCTCCCTCCTCAATATGACATCCCTTCAAATATTTAAAAAGGGCTATCATATCACCTCTTAACCTTCTCTTCTCCAGGCTAAACATCCCCAGTTCCCTGAGGCGTTCTTCATAGGGCAAGGTTTCCAGACCCTTCACCATCTTAGTTGCCCTCCTTTGGACATGCTCCAGTTTCTCCACATCCTTTTTGAATTGTGGTGCCCAGAATTGGACACAGTATTCCAGGTGGGGCCTGACCAAAGCAGAATAGAGTGGCACTATAACTTCCCTTGATCTAGAAACTATACTTCTATTGATGCAGCCTAAAATTGCATTCGCTTTTTTAGCTGCCGCATCGCACTGTTGACTCATGTTCAGCTTATGGTCTACTTGGACTCCTAGATCCCTTTCACATGTGGTCTCATTCAGCCAGGTGTCCCCCATCCTATATCTGTGCATTTCATTTTTCCGCCCTAAGTGCAGAACCTTACATTTCTCTGCATTGAATTTCATCTTGTTAGCATCGGCCCAGCTATCTAGTTTATTCAGGTCATTTTGAATTTTGATCCTGTCCTCTGGGGTATTAGCTACTCCTCCCAGTTTAGTGTCATCTGCAAATTTGATGAGTATGCCCCCAATTTTGTCATCCAAATCATTAATAAAGACATTGAATAGCACTGGGCCCAGGACAGAACCCTGTGGGACCCCACTGGTCACTTCTCTCCAGAATGAAAAGGAACCATTGTTGAGCACCCTTTGAGTTCGGCCAGTCAACCAATTACAAATCTATGTAACAGTTAACTTGTCTATCCCACATTTTGCAAGCTTGTTTGCAAGAATGTCATGGGGAACCTTGTCAAAGGCCTTACTGAAATCGAGGTATACTATATCCACAGCATTCCCTCCATCTACCAAGCTGGTAATTTTATCAAAAAAAGAGATCAGGTTCGTTTGGCATGACTTGTTTCTCTGAAATCCATGTTGACTTTTTGTGATTATGGCATTGGCCTCTAAGTGTTCACAGACTCTCTGCTTAATGATCTGCTCTAGAACCTTTCCTGGAATTGATGTCAGACTAACTGGACGATAATTGTTGGGATCCTCTTTTTTTCCCTTTTTGAAGATGGGCACAATGTTTGCACTCCTCCAGTCTGCTGGGACTTCTCCTGTTCTCCAGGAGTTCTCAAAGATTATTGCCAGTGGTTCCGATATTACATTTGCCAGTTCTTTTAATACTCTAGGATGTCGTTCATCTGGTCCTGGAGATTTATATTCATTTAGGTTAACCAGGTATTCCTGTACTACCTCTTTACTTATTCTGTGCTGAAATTCCCCTATTCTGTCTTCTGCTCCATTATCCTTAGGTTGAGCACCCTTTGCCTTTTCTGAGAAGACTGAAGCAAAGAAGGTGTTGAGTAATTCTGCCTTTTCTCTGTCTCCTGTTAGCATTTTGCCATCTTCTGCACGCAGTGGCCCTACCGTTTCCTTCTTCTTCCTTTTGCTGCGGACATATCCAAAAAAGCCCTTTTTATTGTTCTTAACCTCTCTAGCAAGCCTGAGTTCATTCTGCGCTTTAGCTTTTCTGACTTTACCCCTACATGTGCTGGCTATTTGTTTGAATTCATCTTTGGTGATTTCCCCATTTTTCCATTTCTTATACATGTTCCGTTTAAAACTTAGCTCAGTTGAAAGTTCCTTAGTCATCCATCCTGGCTTCTTGAGACATCTTCCATTTTTCTTCCTCATTGGAACTGTTTGAAATTGTGCCTTCAATATCTCCCTTTTGAGAAACTCCCATCCGTCTTGAACTCCCTTCTCTTTTAGTATTCCTGACCATGGGATCACTCCCAGTATTTCTCTAAGTTTATTGAAATCAGCTCTCCTAAAGTCTAGAGTGCGTGTCTGACTATGCCTAGCTTCTCCCTTCCACTGTATTACAAACTCCAGGAGAACATGGTCACTTCCACCTAAGGATCCAACCACTTGCACCCCATCAACTAGGTCTTCCCTGTTGGTTAAGATAAGATCTAAAATGGCTGATCCCCTTGTTGCTTCTTCCACCTTTTGGACAATGAAATTGTCTTCCAGGCAAGTGAGGAATTTGCTAGACCTTGAGGATTTGGCTGAGTTTGACTTCCAGCAAATATCAGGATAGTTGAAGTCACCCATCACTACTACATCTCTCCTTTCTGAGTATGTGTTTATTTGTTCTAGAAAGGCATCATCCAATTCCTTTGCCTGAGTCGGGGGTCTGTAGTAGACTCCCACAGTAACATCCCTGTTATTTCCCTCTCCTTTAATTTTTATCCAGATGCTCTCCACCTGGCTTCCATTATTGACTTCCTGGATCTCTTCACTGGTGTAAATATCCCTGACATATAATGCTATTCCTCCTCCTTTCCTGCTTGGCCTGTTTCTCTTAAAAAGGTTATACCCCTCTATTTCTACATTCCAATCATGAGACGTATCCCACCAGTTTTCAGTGATGCCTATTATATCATATTTCCCTTGTTGTGCTAGGAGTTCAAGTTCATCCTGCTTATTTCCCATACTTTGTGCATTAGTCTACACTTATATGGAGAGTATCCTTTCATAGGTGAAGATCTCTTCAGATTCACTGCTTTCCTTTTTACAGAAATGAAAGGTCTAGAACAATCTCCTCTTAATGTTGTGATAGAATAAGTTTAGGAGATTTTTTGCATTGTATTTAATGTGACATATCCCCAACAGGATACAGTCATGTTTAATTTTAAAACAGGATGTTATCACACCAGCAGTGGCCATATGCCGTATGCACCTCAGACCCTAGCTGTGCTTATCTAATGGCTTTTCAAAAACAGGATAAGTTCCACTGAGACCCAGGCTGAATACTGGTTGCATTTGTCCAGCTGCAGCTGCATGTGATAACACCTGGTTTTAAAATTAAATGTGACTGTATTCCATTGGGGATAAGTAGCTTTGAATACAATGTGATAATCTCCATAGATAATAACTTCATGGGGTTAATTCAGTAGGAGAGGATGTTTTTATCACCAGATTTTACTCTGTGCTAAAATAGAGACAAATTTGGAGGGTGGTTCCTTCAAAATATATTCTAGGATAATCATTTGGTAAGATTTTGTTCTGAGCAATGATTATGGCTAAGCTGGGATTCAAGTCCAAATGGGGGTGCAATTATGACTCTGAACAAAACCTTGGACATGTCCTAGTGAAGTCATGAGAGATTATACTGGATGTTTACATATGAGGAAGTCCGAAATGTTGCTTTAGAATCTCTCTGACATTTACTGAGGTTTCAGTAGGATGCAACTCATTCTAGGGAGTTAATGTGCTGTTACCAGGAGGGAGGGCTCTTTTTCTTACTTTAGGCCAGGCGTGATGGAGCTGTCTGGCCTATCTCTCCCTCTGAGGCCAGATGATGTCAGATGGTGGTAGGGGGGACTATCTGTCCTTTCTCTCCCTCTGAGGCCAGATGATGTAAAATTGAGAGAGAAAAAACCCCACATTTATTCATTTTTTTTCCTACTGTGGGTTTGCAAGGTGTGGAACCCAAGAATTCTTGAGTATGGGGATGATGATAAAGCAATCTGTTAAGGACAGAGAGTAGCAGGAGGACAGCTGGAGAACTTTGCACTTCAAGGCATCAGGGATGGGCCTTTGTGCTCATTGGCATCTGGTGTTTTGCAGATTAAATCTATACCCCTCCCTCTGCCTCTTCCTCCAAACATGTGGCCCCCACTCCCTAAATGTGATTCTTATCTCAGCAGTAGACCAGATTTGTAAGATTTTTTATGATGTTATCTTTCTTTGGGTGATATCTTGTTAAAATAGTCCAGTAAACTTGTCATGATTTAGCTCTCTGCCTGGTCTCCTTAAATCTTAATCTTTAATTGGAAGATGGTTACATCTTGACTCTGATGTTCATGGATGAAAATTAATAATCACGATCACTAAAGCAACATACAAAATAAAGACTTTCATTTCATATAGTACAGTCTAAACTATTATTAAAATAGTCCCCCTGCCACATAGTTCAATGTGTTAGTGTTAGATGGATTTAGCTCTTTATGGCTGTTTGTTTTTTAATGGAACTGGAGTACTGTTGAAATAATAATAATTGAAAAAAGGAAAAGAGTTCAAATTTTGAGCTGTAATAGTAAAATATCTATAGCGATTCTGCACCAAAACAACAGAATATCCCTCCAGTTAACTTTCCTTTGTAAGCATACCCCACACCCTTCCACACATACAGTTTCATAATTAATATCTAGAGTTGGGCATGTGTCATGCATATGATGACCAGTTGAAATAAGACATTATACACATGTAGGAATCATGCTGACCAGAGGTAATGTGGAGAACTAGATAGAACTAAGGAAATAGGTTTGCTGACCCCTTTGCTCCTCCCTCCCCGGGCTCTATGAACTTTTGCTTACAATGGAAGCAAAAGTGTCCCATCGAAAGGCAATCAGTGACCACAACCCTCATTTTAGCTTATGATGTTTCTGAACACTCTTCCTGCCTGATCATTAAAGTATTGTCTCAACTCTAATCAATGTATTGTCACTCTGGAGCTAAAGTCATCATATTTCAAGGGATTGCTGGATTTTATTTCCAAATAAAAATACAATAGAATTAAACACAATATTATAATTAAAGCATGGTTCTACTTCAGCAGCTATGGCTGCATCACAAATAAACTTGGGACTGTTAATCTGGTGAAGTACTAGGGGCCTGAGCATGAGAATTCTAAAGACTTTCCGCTGGACTCCTGGAGACCAGGATTCAAATCTTCAGTCAGCCATATAAAATACCTTAGCCTTAGAAGAACCCAATGACAAAATTGAATAAATCTTGCCAAAGAAACCTTATGATAGGGCCACCATAAATTGTAGCCAACTTGAAGGTAGTAACAACAAAAACTGCAAATCCAAGCATGCCATAGGATATAAACATGACAGTTCAAATGGCATCATAGTGCTAATACTTCAGTAGTCTGAAGGGAGCCTGAGTGTGTTTGGGACTGCAGCCCAAGGAGACACCTTTTTTAATTTTTTTTGCAATATTAGTTTTAAGCCTTAACCTCTCTTAACATCTCTTTTCAGCCTCTCAGATTTACCAGACCAATACAGGACATTTCTAGACTCCTAGAGTCCTTGGCAACATGGACTTTACACTAGTATCTTCAATTAGAAACTAAAAACACTTATGTTTGTCTACCTAGCCTACTATCAACTACTCTGTCTTGCAGTAGCTTTACAGAGTCTCAAACATTTTGCAGAGTATCTTTACTTTACAGATTATCTCCTAACGGATCCTTTCTTAGAAGGAGAGAGGGAGAGATGGCAAGGAATGTTCTTGGTTGTTTGCACTCACAACATGCACTCTGCAATTGAGCTTCAGCCCTTTGATTGAGTTCCTTGACTGGATCTGCCAACATCTTTTTCATCCTATGCGCCAATGGTGCCATTTCAGAACATCAATGAAGAGAGAGTCCTAAGCATATGTGACAAAATCAGACATTTGGTTCCACTATAAAAAATAATTCTCTTGGCATATTCACATAGGATTTCATCTAGACAGGCCAGAATTATTCAGATAAAGGCTGCATAGACAAACAAAGCAGTGGAGGGCAGGAGAAAGCAAGTGTGTCTCTCTCCTCCATATGATTTTCTGAATTGCATTACCAGTATGTAATCTGGCCTATGATATGGGCCAAGTTAATAGCAAAACTCTTTGGGAATCTCCATGAAATCATTGGAAGTAGAATTTTGTTTAGAATATGCTGAGTGGAAGACTGTTCTACAAGGGTCAATATTCCTCTTGGATTCAATTTCTCTGTCTTTCTGTCAGTCCCTATCTTTTCACCCCATGATCTCCCCAAACTAGAACTGTATGATGTATTTTGTAGGAGAAGTGTTCAGAATTTTTTCCTGTTCTTTTCACTTGGCAAATTGGCACAGAAGAGATCATGATTTTTACTAATTTGTTCATTATTCTCAATTGTTAGATGAATCATTTGCATGAACAAATGTTACTCTTGGAACAATGGCCTGAAATCTAGCTTCTCTGAATATTCACTATTCATTTTCCATGCATTTGATGAATCACTTATATTATATGGTTGTTTCCCTAACAGATTACTTAAAACTTTTGGGAAAGGTGTGATATTGGATAAAATGAGGAACAGCAGCATAGGCTACTGTATAAGACAAGAGGAAAACATTGGATTTGTTATGGATCAGACTGCAAACATGAGGGTATATGATGTTGCTGAAAAGAACCAAAAATGTTTCTGGGCTGTGTGGACATTGGAAAGTATTGTGAGGAATAAGTAATAAGATGAGCTATTTTTTTGCTTTAACAGAGAGCCAGTGTGATGTAGTGAATGATGCATTGAGGCTGGTTCAAATTCCCACAATCAATTAAGCCTACTAGGTAGTCTTATGGAAATCATTGCCACTCAGCTGAACCTGTCTGTGACAATAAAACAGAATAATAAGCCACAGAGGTCACCTCAACTCCTTGGAGGGAAAGTGGGATAATATTGTGCAGCTATAAAATTTCCCTTTATGGTTTCCAGATTTAAAGAGAGATACAGTGAATACCAGCTATACCCAGCCAGATGTAGTTACAAAGTGTGTCTTTTCCGGCACAGGGTTCCAGAGGTCAGTGATTAAGGGAAAAATCTATTGCTCTCGCAATTAGGCCAGAGCTTGGAATGTTAGGTTTGAAAATTAATTCAAAGAATGGTAAATGTTAGAAATTGAGAAATTAATTCATCACCACCAATGCTAATAGTTGAATTTAGTTAATTAGTCATATTATTGTGAATTAGTTTAGTATGAAAGATGTTAGTTTTGGGACAAGGAAAAGGATTTGCTGAAATTGGTACTGAATGGTCACCATTGATCTTGGTATGCAAAGGGATTTTGTAGTACCTTTGGGACTAATTGAGTGAAAGTCATTGCCACATAAGCTTTTGTAGACTTGGGCTGTATCCACACTGGAGAAAAAATCCATTTTGACACCACTTTAACTGGCATGGCTCAATGCTAGGGAGTTCTGGGAAAATCACAAAACTACAGTTCTCAAAATTCCATAGCATTGAGCCAGGGCAGTTAAAGGGGTGTCAAAATGGAGTGTTTCTGCAGTGTGAACATCCCCTTGGTCTACTTCATCAGATGCAGCATTGAATGTGTGTGTATACTGTATATATGCCTTCACCATATTTGTCAATTTACAGTAATCCCATGAATTCCACATGGTTTTGTTTGAGACACATTTTGTTACTGTCACCTTCAAGACAATAACTTGGAAATTTCAAAGTTGCCTTCCTCAGCCTGGGATTTTGTTCTCCAGATGAATTGCAAAGCCCAGACTGCAACTGTTGCCTGTGAATTGTTTGAGTTCAACAGGTCTAGACACTGTCGGGTTAGGAAAGGGTTGCATTAAGTATACAGTAAAACATTTTCACTTACATTTTATCACTGGTGTGCATCATCTCTTTTAGTTGACGGTGTTTTGCTCAAATGAAATGGAAGTTACTTCTGAACAGTTTTTTTTTAAAAAAAAAGAAATACTTTTTTCTTTAGTAAAAGTCATATTTGTTTTTTCCGTGTGTCTTTGGTTTAATGCAAGAGGGTGTCATTTTAACTAGCTATATCTCTTCATTTGATGTTACAACCTTACCAAAACCCTTCTATTGAGCTGCAGTGAAGTGTGTGTGTGTGTGTTGGGGAAATGAAAATCAAAACTGAATGGTAGGGAGGGAGAAGGGGGAAAGGGCCAGTAAAAGACTGTGAGACTAAACCATTAAAAACTGAGTGTGGGATATATATATATATATATATATATATATTCCTTTTTGCTTAGAAAAATTTGTTTGGAGTAAAATTCCTATGTAAAGCAATGTTTTAAAAGCATTAAAATGGTGCTTCCAGAAGTGCTAAAAATTGAGCTGGAGAAATTTTAGGCTTTTCTATTCAATATAGACTTTGGAAACTTTAGTTGGACTGAAACTTCCATGTGTTCTTCAAAGCAGTCTTTCAAAAAGTCTTCAAAGCAGAGATGGGAAAGTCTGTGAGTTGTTTTCCTGTACAAAGCAAAGGTTGTGCAAATTTCCTTTGACTAGATCCCAGTTCTCATGTGCAAAAGCAATGTTTGCAAAAAATAAAAATAAATAATTATTTTATTTTATTTTTAAAGAAACAAATGCTTTTTTTCCTGTTCAGAGCAGAATTCATTGGCTGACCTAAATTTCTTAAAAATAGTATCTCAAAAATCATAATAAAACAGATATATGAGAAATTGTGGACTAGGGAGGTTCTGTTTAACACACAGCTTGGAAAATGTAATTTCCAACTGGAGAAATATTTTCTCACTTGTTTCACAGCATGATCTGAGCAACTGTGTTGGATGCTTAATGTCATGCTGCATAATATTGCCAGGTCCCGGCCTTTCTGACATCACCTAGGACTGTCCTTAGGTCTATGTTCTGGACTTTGACATCTCAGAGACTTGTATTCTTTTTACCTGGCAACCCTAAAAACAGAAGGAGATTGCAAAAGAAAAGCAGCTTAGGTCACAGAGCATCCAGAATTGGAGGAATGATTGAAAACTCTGGCAACATTCATGCACCAAGGAAAGAGAGAGAGAGAAGATTATGGGGAGACATGATAACAGTCTTTAAATATTTAAAAGCCTGTTGTAAAGAAGATGGATAATAATAGTGCTGACTTGCACCCAAGAGTAGGACATGAAGCAGGAGGCTTAACATGTAGGAAACTTGATTTAAGGTGAACATTAAAGTGGGAGTGGGAATTCTATTTCAAAGAGCAGATGGCCAACAGAGTAAAATTGCCAGTGAAAATTATGAAATCTTTTTTAAACAAAAAGAAAAGAAATTAGACAAGCTTTTTAAAAATAAAAAGAAGAAGAAGAAGAAGAAGAAGAAGAAGGAGGAGGAGGAGGAGGAGGAGGAGGAGGAGGAGTCTAAAACTATAGCAGATTGTGCCTTGGTACATAGAATATATTCATACGAGAAATGTAGGATGTGGCAGCAAACGGAAGATAGAGAAAGTAGCAGAGGAGAGCAACTCATTTTGATGGAAGCCATTTTGACTTGGAAGCATATTGGCTGGATACTTAAAACAACTTGATGCCTGCTGTTGTGTAGTTTTGCAAAGAAGATGGAACACTCTTACACTCTTACAGAGTGTAGCACTTGCAGCAGAAGAACCTGGCTTTGGTGTACTGCTGGTTTGGAGTATGAAGCAGGTGAAATGACCACACAATCCTGGTTCTGAGAAAGGCTGTTTTATTTAAACAAACAAACAGACAGACAGCTTCATTTATATACCACTTCATACCCTTAAGGAGTGTCTAAGCGGTTTACAATTGTAAGCTATTTGCCCCCCAACAATCTGGGTACTCATTTTAGCGACCTCGGAAGGATGCAAGCCTGAGTTGAGCTTCAGCCCTTTGCTGGTCTTGAATTTGCCACCTTATGGTTTTGAGTGAGTGGCTGCAGTACAGGCATTTAACCACTGTGCCACCAGTAGAATGAAAAACAATACATACATACACATTCTACCTTCAAACAAATAGGCATATAAAAAGAAAAGGAACTAAGCATTACATATACACTGGCTACGCAGGGCTGCAAGTGGCTGCGAAGCAAAAGGCTTTGTCTAACAGCATCTTATATATCTTTTTTTTTCTTCTACAAAAGGTTCTAGCAAAATATCACGTCATCTGATCTAAAGAATCTGGCCCAAGCAAAGGGAAAACATTCCCATGCCTATTACTGTTTACTAGGTGCCAAGTTGAGATGCATTGTCCTATATTTTGCCTTTGGGATGTAAATCCCTGTGCAGCATCTAGATGCAGTGAGAAATTTTCCTTGACCCATTCTCCAACAAAGTGAACAAGGCCTACAAATCTGCAAGGTAAAATGCAGCTTGAACCATACTTTTTTGCTAAAACCATAAGATCCATACCAACAGTCTAATACTAAGGCAGCCTAGGAATTCAACATCCCAGGGAGAACAATTCACTTCTTTTTTCCACTCATGGCTTGGGAAAAGGTATTTTATTCCCTATAGTACTTTTCCTCATCATCACCCATTCAGCCACTCACATTGCATAGCATCCACTGAGCTGTTGTTCCCAAAAGACCATGAAAACTCTTTTGTGGGGCAGCATTAGTTATTGCTTAGTCTTTAAAATGTCACACAACTATTTCATAGGCCTGATACAGATGGGTGCTTTTAGCCACCCTGGCAACATGCTTGGGTTGCCCAAGAGTGGAGCAAGTAGATGCTCTGCAACCCTAGCACATGGCCAGGATGTCATCGCTCTGCAGCACCGTACAGATGGTGCACAGAGCAATGACATCGTATGTGTGCAGCAACCAAACGGCGCTGAGCACCTACGATGTCATGGATGCACCCGATGGAGCCTGTAGCGTCACAGGTGTGACACAAAAAGGAGCGATTTGGGGGGCTCCTTTTTTTCCTCTGCACCTTTGCTGCTCCGTTTGGTTGCTGCGGCGACAATGCAGAGCAAAAAGAGGTGGCACCAGACTGCCCTTTTTGGGCAGTCTGTAAAGCCCCTTAGTTCATAGGAAGCATACAAACCCCTTAATACAGCTGCTCCCTTGGCTGCTGCTTTTTCCATATGGCTTAGGTCCAGTTTATTTGAAGGACTTTATTTTCCCATATGGGCCTGTCTGTGCTTAAAGATGCTTTTCTTGATCCCACCACCTTCCAAAGCACATTTAGTGAGAGTACAGGAGAAGGCATTTTCCCTGGCTGCTCCTACTTTCTGGAATTCCTGTCCTAGAGAGTCTAGGTTTTCTCCTTCTTTGCTATCCCTCTGTCAGTTTGTGATCACTTTTCCCTTCGAGCTGGCTTTGGGAACTGATTGTTTTACACATAAAAGGTTTTTGGAACTTCCTTTACATGTTTCTAAGTTACTATTTTGAATGGTTTTAATTCTAAAGGCATTTTGATACACACACACACTTTTTTGTTCAACATGATTTTTCAAGCGTGTTTTTCTTTTAACTCCTTGAGCCCCAGTGCAAAGGGGAAGGTGTAATACAAATAAAGTGATTGATTGATTTTGCTGTAATTATAAAATGCTTACTCTTTTGGAATATCTATTTGTTGGCTATGTCACCTAAAGTTAGTGCAGCTGTGAACCATCCACCTCCCCTACATTGCCGACACATTTACTGTTCATGTGAAATTTGTGTACATATCTTTACCACACAATCAGATGCTGTGGCATGATCCAGATTCCTGATAGTCTGGAACAACTGTATGCACATGGAGCCCTTTAACAGCCCTTGTCCAAAATGTCTGTGGACATGTATCAAATATGACCAATTTAATTAAAGCTAAATATGGTTTTAAAGCTAGGTGTGGATTTCTTGACCTCTTAATATTTCTGAGAAGACTGGGAAACCAGACACTCCTCCTTCAGGAGAGACATCTTACTCAGCTTGCCTTGTTGTTTCCCTAGCTGCTTGGATTTCATTTCCTTGCTGCTCAAGATGTCTTTATCAGCCATCCAGTCTTGAACTTTTCTGTACTCGTTCTGTAATTCCAGCCAAGATTTCTACTTCCTTACTGGCTTTGTAATAATATTCTTACTTTTCCCTGCTCTAAGGTTCTAAATAATAAATCAATAATAAATAACACAAGGCTCAAAGTGACACGGATGACAAATTTCACCACTGACCACTTATGTGCTCTCATGTTGTTCATCACTGCATTGTTTGAAAAAACTACAGTTACTCTGTGTTTGTCCTGCATTGCAGGGTAGACAAGGCAGCTTGGTTTCAGGTTTTCTATACTTCTTTTATTCTAAAAGGTCACACTAGCCTTCTCATAACTGAGAAAAGAATACAATCCTTATCACTGCCCTTTCTGCCATCTCATATCTATGTGCTGATGAAATTAAAGGGATGTAGCATATATATAGCACTCCAGAGGACCAATTCATGCTTCCCAGGATCTCTATGCAATACTAAAGATAAGGTGATACTCTATTATGTCTGTGTAGAATGTGTATTCAATGGTTTGTTTAAGCCTTTCTTTTTGCTTTTTCTCTCTTCTCTTATAGGTAAGTCCTGCTACTTCCTAAACTTTCCTTGAGTGATTGTCCTTTTACCATACTGGTAAGTTGCTCTTGCTTGATCACATTACTGCCGTACCATTTCTGCACAGTGTGCCTTGTAACAGACTTGTCATCTGTCATAATGGCAAGATGTGTCTTGTAATGATATGGTTGCAGGCACAGCATGTAGGACAGGTGAGGCGTCATGATACTCTAAAGTGCACAGGATGTATCCATACTCCTTGGAAAAACATTGATTCAAGCCGCCTGTTATTAACACTAATAGTAGCAACAAAGGGGGGAGGAGCTGGTTTACATTGGTCTAATAAATGAGAGTCAGCATTGTCATCCTTTTCTTTGCTTCTGGTTTTGGAATACACATATCTTGTGCAAAAATCCTTCACTTAATTATCCTACACTGTCAGTTACAGCAAATGCAAACCAGTTCCTAACCTTTAGACCTTCAACTCTCAGAATACCCAGCCAGTCGAGCCAGTCATGAGGGACACTAGGATCTGAAGTCCAAAATATATGAAGGACCAAAGGATGAGAATCCTTGGTATAAAAGAATCCTTATAAAATTTAGACAACGGCGTTTTGAAGGCTACAAATGGCTCCTAAGCAGTTTGAGAAGGAGACAGATGAAGGCCTTTTGCCCCTTCTTTTCAGCCAAATATATGCTAAGTTTGAGTAGGATCTTCATAGCACAGAAGAACAGAGAACCTACTGAACAGAGAAGAACAGAGAACCTACTGAACAGAGGCAGTAGTAGCAGGAAAAGTTCTGGTTTTGAAGTTGCGGGATAAGGTACTTTAGACTCAGAAAACAGAGGCTGGAAAATGTCTGCAAAGAGAGATATTAAAGTGGCTGGAGAGGAATACGGTATGATGTATGGTTTACTTAACCATGTACATATCACCCCCCCTCCCACAAAGATTTTCAGTTTGGGAATTTAGATGATTGCTAAGTTAAATTAAGGTGTTGTTCTGTTACCTTGTCATTTTGTCATTTAGTAATATCTGGGAAATAGATTCTATTTTACTGTGTTTAGATACTCTAAAAGAACATTATCTTTCTAAAGGATTACATGGGATGTTGGCAGATGTATTTGGACAACAGGATCTTCAGTACAGACTATTCTTTTGTCATGGAAATTTGAATTTATCAGAAAAAAAAAGGCTAATCTAAATCCATTTAGAATCATTATTCAGATGTAGGATTGCAAGTAAGTTCATCTATGCGAGACAGACATGAGGAGCAAAATGGTATGGGGTTGTTCCACTGCCAATGCTTCATTTCTTGTTAAGTAGCAAGGATGCAGCAACTATTTTCCAGTCACACAATTATTGTGGTGGGCAGGCTGAAAATGTATACAAACATCTCTTGCCTTTCCTTATTGGTACCAAAACTATAACTGGGCTTTATTTGTTTTGGCCTGTAAGAACAAGATGGATTTGCTCGTAAGAAAAAGATGTATTTGTTATGCAATCTCAAGGCAATTAAACTCCTCTGATTTTGTGGTTTCCAAAAGATGAAAGAGCTTCTCTTTTGTAAATTTAGATGTACTTTCCTTTCTTGCACCACTGAATATTTTAAGTGATGGGGGAAACTACCCCATAACTTAAAGGTACTAACTGTGGTATCAAATTGGATACCTAGCATGCCCCCTCACACCTTTCTTTCCTACCTCCTTCTATTCACCCTTATTGAACCCTGACATGCCCATTTTTTTTCTCCCTCCTCTTCAATTTCCTGGTCACTTCCTTCGCATCTATCTGCAAATCAACAATATCAAAGTTCATGGCACAGCAACTTTTTTTTTATGTCCAGGGCCGTAGCTAGGCCTTTAGGGGCCCTGGGGCAGAAAGTAAATTCATGGCCCTAATATCCTGAGTCCTACTGTGAGCCGCAGATGCCATCTTGGGGCACCACCATTAAGCGCCACTCCAGGGTGTGTATGGCACCTCTGTTGTGGTGAACAAAGGACCCCCCTTTGGCTGGGGGCCCTGGGGCTGTGCCCCGGTTGCCCCAGGCTAGCTACAGGCCTATTTATGTCTCAATTATCACAACCTTTTCAACAGTTCTGCTCTGTTTCCTATCTCTGTAGGAAATGCAGTTGCACAAGAGAGCTGGTATTGCTGGGGGGGGGGGACAACATTATTTGTGGATCTGTTTAAAAAGCTTTTAGGCCAAGGGGAATACTCCTCTGACAAACCTTATAAATCCTACTTAGAGTTGGGAAAATTAGTCTAGCTGTGAAACCTTTCAAACTTTCTTTTGTGTTCCAATGATGTATTGAAGTGGTTATTCTATGGATAGTTGAGCCCCCCCCAAAAAACACAACTAAAATTATACTGTCTGTTTATCTTAAGATATTATGTTTATTTTGATTCTGGGTGATTAAAGTAGAAATGCAATTAGAAGTGTCACTGTTGCTTAGTGTTACTTCACTGGCATTCTTTCAAAGGAGCTTCACAATTTGAAAATATTTTCTGAAAGTAGAAGCTTGGGAAATAGCCATGATGAAATTTTCTTTACTATTCAACTATACCTAGCAAACTGGTTGTTTCCCTGAGGTGATTGCAATACACTGTGTAACATGATATTGGAATAGGTATCTTAAATGATGCTCATGCTATGTGTGGGCGGCCAAGGTGAATGCATTGAACAAACATCTTGGATTTTTTAAAAAAATTGTATTTCACCAACCTGTCTGGATGTATGGGGTGGGGGTGGGGGACAAAGTGGAGACAGGTGAGAGTGGAAGACCTTGCAGGTTGTGGACATGCCATAAGATATATCTAGTTGGCTGTGTTCAACTTGGTATGTCAAAACCTACCTTCAGGTTATCAGTATAGAGAGAATTCCAGGTTTGTTTTTGAGAGCTCCAGACATATGTTGCTGTTGGACCTGCTTGGTTGGACCAGTTTGGTGTTGGTGATGGCATGTGGATAATATTTCTTTGTGGCAAAGGGGTGGAGCTGATTGAATGTTACTTTCTTCTAGCTGTTGGACAATTCAGGTTTCCTAAGGCTTCAGACATTGTGTAGGAAACAAGATATTTAAGTATCAAACATACCCAAACTAAGCCTGCTAAAGTTTATCTTTCAATCTTCAGAGTAACAGAAACATGCATTTTTCTGAAGATGCTTCAAAAAGAAGATGATAAGTAGCTTTAAGTTTAATAACAACAAAAAGATATGAATAGCTTGAATCTACATATGCATGGGGAGGCTACACCCTAACTAAACTAATGAATAGTTTAAGTAAAAGAAGAAATCTTTAATCTCACCTTCTCTCTAGAAGGTATGGGAGAAAGGAGATTATGGTGGCCAGACAGATAGAAGAAAATCTTCTCTTTTAGAGTAACTTTCTAAAAAGAAGTGAGCTGAATCATTCAGTTTGTTTATTAGTTTACAAAAGCATTTATCACTATGCCATTCAGTTCTAGTGCTGAACAAATTGAGGGGTTAAATGAGGGAAGATAGCTGGTTTTTTTTAAACATGTAGGAACTTTTAGCTGTCTAATAACTCCACTTGCTCTAAACAACAAAGAGAGTGGGGTGGGGGGGGGGGAGAATGCTGAAATCTTCCAACACTTCCTCTTCAGGTAACTTCCAGTTGTGAATTCTCTGTAGATCATTTCCCACTTGTGAAAAATAGAGGCATGCAATAGAATTCTTCTCAACTCCAGAAGATGGGGTTTGGGGGGAGGTAGGGGGATATTGGCAGGTGGAAGCACTCTATATGAGTAGCAAGCAAAACACAGCATGAACCATCTAAGGTCTTTTTCCCCATCAGGCTTTGAGGCCTCTAAACTTCAGGCTGGATCATATTTTTTCTGGTCAAAAGTAATAATGACTGTTTTCCTAGGAAGCCTACAGGGCTATTCATTCAACTTTTGAATAAATCACAGGGCTTCCCTGTCTTGTCTCTTAAACTGTATCATACTTTTTCCCCAACTAGATGTAGTCACTTTCACTTTTTGGGTGGAGGGGGCTCAAGAATATTTTTAGCCATTTCTGAAAAAAGGCCCCAGACTTTTTAAAGCTACACATCTTTGTGGTAGACAATTCAAAGTTGAATCTATGGCTGAATTAGGCATGTGAGCCAGCTCCTAGGCCCATATCACACTACACAGTTGCACTATAATTCCTCTTTAACTGCCATGATTCCTTCCTGTGGAATTCTGGGATTTTCAGTTTAGGGAGGATAATGTGGAACTCTCCACCAGAGGGAATTCTAGAATTCTTTTAGCAAACAACAAACCTCAAGATTCCATAGGATGTTGCCATTCTAGTTAATGTGGAATCAGTGCTGTGATGTTGTAGTGTGAAAGGGTCTCTGAAAATTTATGGTAAATTTAAGTTGCTTATTTTATTTTTACAACACTATATGTTTGCAAGGAAGTTGGTAGGAGATTTTAAATGTATTAAGTTCAAAGAAAACAGTGTCCACTTTTGCATTTCTGTTTCTCCCTGTTCAGAAGTTGTTCTTATTTAATTTCTTTGTTTATTTGAACACATCAGCAACATTTCTATGCATGAGTAGCATTAGCTTGTCTGGCCTATTTGCAGATGGAAGACTGGTTCCCTGCTCATCCATGACCTCCCAGCATATCACTTAACATGTTGTACATTGCAAATCTTCTGATGTCAATTCCCTGGGAAAATAATTGAGTCTCACAGTGTTATAAAGACAAAGAGAATCACAAGTATTACCCACATTAAAAGTGATGTGTAAATGGCTCATCTTGATGAATAAGCAAACTTTTAGAAGATGAGAATGATTTATTCATTACTGCAAATACTTTACCCCATCCTTCTACTGCATAAGGGTGGGGTAAAGCCATCCCAAGAGAAGAAAATAATTTTAGAAGAAAATGAAAATGGTGGAATGAAAATCTTGCAAGAAAAAATAAAGTGGGGTTTAAAAGAAAGAAAAGATGTTTCACATGATCTTTCTCTCAATTATTATAGATTCTTTTGTCCAGTATCTTTAAATATCATAGCTTACCTAAGCATATTTATACCCCACCCCTTTTCCAAGAAGATAGTTTGACCTACATCTAGCTATCTAAGAAAGATAATCATGTTGGTACACTTAGAGCAACTCCCCACTAGGTAGTCTTATATATGTGCTCATTCCCATTCCCTCCTGTGGTAACCTCAGGCTTATCAGAGGCCTTGTTCATTCTGCAAATTCTGCTAGCTTGTACACTAGTGAGCTTACTTCAAGAGTGGGGAATAACTTTGTCACTTGGAATCATGGGATTTCCAATTTCCCATTCCTTCCAGAATGTTCTAGAGACAACTGCTGGCATGCAATATTTCCATTATGGATTCTATAACCTAGAATTACAGATTCATAACTGCTCTGTATTCAGTAACACTATATAGTCTTACTGTAAAACTACATAAATGCCCTCCCAGCCCACCATAAGAACCAGAACCTGGATTGGACAAGACAGATCCATTCAGCTTCTGATCATGGTGAAAGGGGCGGGGGGGGGATGTTTCCAATTCCCCTCCCACTAGTGACTGAGGCTGCAACAATCAAAAGCAGGAACTCCTTCAAAAGTCCTTGTTGAAGCACTTGCTGGTAGTAGGGGTTGGAAATGTTATGTTCCTTGTGCCGCAACTGGAAACTAAGGGCTGGTACAGACAGGCACCTTGTGCTGGCCTGGGCCCAAAAGTAGGGCTCAGTAGGACTGTGCATCCACACATGCCCAGCCCTACTATTGGTGTCCATGCACCATGTTGGCACACCTATGTTTACACGGGTCACACCATGATGACGTATGGGCATTGGAGCGCCCAAACAGTGCTCCATACAAAGGGTATCGTCATGATGCATGAGCACACCTCTTGCACCCCTAAAAAGAAGCTCCTAGAGCAGCTTCTTTTGAGGGAGTGGGTTGGTGCCACAGCATGTGGCTGCTGCTGCATTGACCATGGCAAAGCTTTTGGCTGTCCATCTGTCAAGACCCTAAATGACCTTTTCCCCCCATCTGGCTGCTGACTGTTAAGATGGGCTGAGAGTGAGTTGTGCCAGGAGACTTAGTTATGCAGCTACAACTAAGGGGCCAAAGTAGAACACTGGCAAATTAATATATCAGGGAAATAAGGATGAGGTTTATAATCGTTAGTCATCATTAGTCACCTCCAGATGTTGTTGTCTCCTATCTGTCTCTGACCTTGAGGCTAAAAAAAAAAAAAAAAAAAAAAAGTGGGGGAGAGCTTTGTACTTCCACCATTTTGAGCCTTACTGGAATGAAGTGGGATTCTTCCCACTATCATCTTTTAAAAGTTGACTTCTCCTCACAAATCTTAGTGGATGCAAAGTCATATTTGCCTGCTCCATTTTAATCCTGCAGGCATCATGTGGATTTGTATTACTGTTGTGCAGATACCTAATGATTAATTAAATCATGATTGATTTAATGATTAATGATTAATTAAATTAAAGTAATAATCAAATATCATAATAACAATAACAATAATAATTGCTAAAACTAATTTATATACAGGTTAAACTACTGAGGCGATCTAACGGAAATTAAATTTAGTGGTCTGATTATTCAGTTTGTATAAATGAAATCAGCAGTACAATAATTATGTTCAGTTTGCTTTACAATATTAATTAAATGTGCAAAATAACAACAATATATGCATTTTGTGAATAAAATAAATGTGCCTTTTGGCAGACCAGATGAATGCAAAATTGCACACAAAAAGTGAGATAGTAGAAGAACTAGAAAGAATTTTTTTTCTTTCAAAAAATGAATTACACTGACAAATCAAAGTACCTAGATGTAATATCATCAGGACCAGTTGGAGTTGGAGAGGAGATATAAATTTCACTATGTCTTGCCTCACATTTCATGTTAGAGCTGTCAAGGAACAAAGACCACCTCTCCCTTTTCCTTATACTGTGTGGTTATGTCCAAAACATACCATTTGGCCTTTCCCCAAGTATTTTTGATGCTCAGATCTCTGGATTGGTCCAAATTGTTTTGGACTGTGTCATTTTGCTCTAGAACTAATTAGAGCCAATCTGAGCCAATCTGAAATTTGTACAAATTGGTCTAAATCAGTCCAGTTCACTTCAGGATTCAGTTGCACAACTTTGGGTTTCATAATCCAGACCCATTGCACCATCAATCCAAGAGAGAGATTGAAAGAGAGAGAGAAAGAGAAACATCCATCAAGGGCAGCACCAGCAGGGTCAATCTCCATAAAGACACAGAGAGAAAGATAGAAATCAAGGGCTAGACAATTCACAGATTTGGTTTTTAACAAGTTTTCTATAGCCCACCTGAAAGGAGATTGTGACCTCCATAGACAACACTGGCAACCTCTGGTCAAAAACAGTGTTGACATGTGTTAATTTGTTATTATGAATCACTAGAAATAACATTCCAAATTATCATGCAGAGTGTGCTCTTACTTGTGATCATAGAATCATGCCATGCAGGAAGACACAATCAGAGCACCCCTGATAGATGGCCACCCCAACCTCTGTTTCAAAACTTCCAAAGAAGGAGACTCAATCACACTCCAAGGCAGCGTATTCCACTGTCAAACAACTCTTACTATCTGGAAGTCATTCCTAATGTTTAGGTGAAAGCTCTTTCCCTGTAGCTGAAACCCATCGCTCCATGTCCTAGTCTCTGGAGAAGCAGAAAAGAAGTTTGTGTGTTCTTCTATATGATGTTCAAATATTTAAACATGGCTATCATGTCATCTCTTTACCTTCTCTTCCATGGTTTTGGAATGATAGGTAGTTGAGTTTGAACCTGGCAGAGATTCAATCTGGCCTGCCATTCCTGTTGGTAATTTGTAATAAGCATGTAGTATTTCATTTGATTAATCCACATCTTCATTGCAGTTGATCTGCTGAATCCTTTGTCAAACTTGCTTTGATATCAGTTAGGTATTTTTCTTGCAAAAGCCATGTGGGCAGCTACACTAATGAGCAAAACAGTGTCTCATTAGAAGACAGAACTTGCCAGTTCAACTAAACCATGCGGAACTGAGTGGGCATCTGAAGACCTAAGGAGCTCCCAGAGGCAGTAACCTCTGCCCTGACAGAGGATGATGTTCATGATTTCATTGCCATGTTTGATTTCCAGACTTCAGACTGAGATTTCTAAGGAGGTAGATATATTGAAGGAAATGCTTATAGCTTTGCTTACCTATCCAATATGCACAAGTGCAGATGTGCACACCCACACACACATTAACACACACAAATATATATGTATCTTTGTCTCAATATTAAACATTTTTTTCCAGCAGAGATTTAATAGAACTTTTAGGATTTTTTTTCCCTTACCTTCATTCCATCTGTCTTCCTCACTGCTCCCAGATCATTTGGATTCTAGCCACATTGTTAAGTGTGTTCAGATTTGAGAGAAAGCTTATGTGTGTGCAAGAGAGAACTTTTTCCAACAAGTACAGCCCTTCCCAGGGATATTATTTTTCTCAAACTTTATCTAAAATCTATTTTCCAGCGAACAGGGTCTGCATCCACACTGGCAAAATAAACCAGTTTGATACAACTTTAACTGTCATGGCTCCATGCTATGAAATTCTTGGAATGGTAGTTTTTTGCAGCACTAGAGTGGATACAAACTACCATTCCCAGAATCCCATAGCATTGAGCCATGGCAGTTAAAGCGGTGTCAAACTGGATTATTTTGCTAGTATGGATATAGCCAGGGTTCTGCTTAATGGTGTGCATTAAGAACTATAGTTTGGTTTTAGAAATTTCCTGGTCAAAGAGATAAAACTAAGATATTTTGTAGTTGTATTTGGTGGCGCAGTGGTTAAATGCCTCTCACTCAAAACCATAAGGTGGTGAGTTCAAGACCAGCAAAGGGCTGAAGCTCGACTCAGGCTTGCATCCTTCTGAGGTCGCTAAAATGTGTACCCAGATTGTTGGGGGGCAAATAGCTTACAATTGTAAACCGCTTAGAACTCTTTGAGGGTATGAAGTGGTATATAAATGAAGCTGTTTGGTTTTTTCTTTTGTATTTAGTACTCCTTTAAAAGCTGTTCAGAGTCAAACTATCTGGGACAATGGAGAAGCATGACTGAACTTCCCTCTTTTTAAATAGCAGCCATTATTTTCTAGGAGGGGAAAGATGATCTTGGTCATAAACGTATTGTTCAGGAGAGATGACAACACTTCCACAGTCCTGATTCATTCCTGTTTCATATTTCCCCATGTTTGGAAGCCCAAATAATGATTGGAATGGGAGTGTCCTTTCCACTTAACCTCCAGCCTCTAGACTGAGCAACTATTTCCTACATTTCTACATTATTTACTATATTACCCAGTATTATTTGTAGTGTTGTTTACTATATTTATGATTTTACTCACCTCAGGTCAATAGGGCAGGGACCTCTCTTCTCATCTCCACTATAATTTAAAGTGATTGTCTATCTGTGGTGCTAAATAAATTCACACACTTGATCACAAATCATCACCATAATCACCAAAAAAAATGTTTTCAGGGCTGCAATCTGATTTTGCACAATGTGTCCTGCAAGACTTCATCTTGAAATCTATCATTCTTCTTGTTGTGTTTCCTAGAATTCTTTAGGCATTCCATACTGATTCCATGTCAGTTTGAAATATTTTTCCCCTTCTTATTTAAAAATGTATATGTATTTTGTTGCACAAATTTTCAAAAGACACATTTTTATATACTCAATATATATATGGGTTTCCCAAGCAAGATGCACCTTATTCAATTGACTGTGTCAGGAGACAAGAGTGGAATTTCTGTATTCAGTTGTGAAGATATCTTTTTTCTTCTTCTTCCAACCCTAGCCCTGACTCAGATCTAGGTGTTGTGTACCAATGTCAGTTGCTGCTGTGTGGCAAATATCACCCCATTGTGAGCACTTTTTGTTCCAACTCAGCTTTTCAGATCATCTTACATTCTCAGAAACATGGCAAGTAGAAAGAGATGTTTCGTCTACTGGTTACACACACACACACATCGCACTACCCCTTCAGTCCAAATTTCTTTCATTCTTCTCTCTCTCTTTCTCTCTCTCTATATCTGTATGTGTGTATCCCCTCTACAAAAGCTTCTGTCATTAGATGAAAGGTCAGAGTTATAATGTGAATCTGGAACAATAAATACAGTGGAAAATGGATTGAAATGCAAAGCGGCAAAGAGGGTTTCCAATTAAAAAACACTTTGCTGAGCTTCAACCAAACAAACAACCACACAGACTACAATTTCTTTTCACTTATAATTAGATGCCATTGAAAGTTAATTACTTCCACAACTGAAGAAAGTGTACATTTGTAAAGGAAAGAAGGGAGGAAATTCATGTTGGATTTAATACTTTAAAACAGTGGGCAGAATCCTTTTGGAGTGTTGCATCTTCATAAATGAACTTATGTTTGGGAAAATTACAATTGTGCAGTTGCATAACATCCCTATCTGGTAGAGAGGCACTGTTATGTTACTACAGAGCATAGCCAAAAGAGTGTTCAATGTACATTGGTGCCTGATGCATAATGGGACCAATGCACAATGGAACCAAGTGTCCTATTGAACATTCTTGTTGAAGTCCCATTATGCATCTCCCACTGAGCCTCAGTGGTCATGGATTCACCTCCTTCATTCACCTCCCTTTCATGTCTGGCTAGCAGTCCTTATAGACGTGGAAAAGTCTGCTGGGTGGGATGGAAAGGGAGGAGAAAAAAGGGGAGGCCACAAGAGGGAGGCAGACTCTCTCGAGCTGGGCATGGGTTTAAACAGTTTAAAAATGGATGTTATTTCATGCCTCCATGCCCAGCTCAGTGGCAGCATGTACCTGATCTGGACTTCTCCCAGGCTTTGCAAAGAATGGGAATTTCCAGTTCTTTGCAAAGTCCAGGAGAAGTCCAGTTTGGGTACACAATCTCTCCAAGCTGGGAATAGAGGTGTGCAATAGCATGCATTTCAAACGGTTTAAGCCTGTGCCCAACCCGTGCCCAGCTCAGAAGAAAATGGTGTGTGATAATCTCTATAAAGTCAGTACTGCCGCCACCACCATCACCACTGCTGCTGCAAATACAAATTTCTGAGTAGGCAAAATTGTCAGACTTAAACATATGAAATATCTCATGTCACAGAACCACAGAGTGTATAAGTAAGCGAATGCTCAAGGAATATTCACAGTCCAAGCAAGTTATGAGCAACAATAAAAATGGTTGCAAGTGTCCTCTTCAGTGCTGAGAGATGCCAGACATAGAGATATGATATGTCCCAGGCCCAGTGCCCAGAAAATTTCAACCAAGGAAGTGATACCATCATATCTCATGCCTTCTACTCTTCTTTGTATCCCCTTGCACTGTTACACCCCCCTTACACCTGATGGCCTACCAATACACCATCCACCCTCCTCCTTTCTTCACTCACCTGAATCTCCTCATTTGCAGCTCCCATTCTACCACTTTGTCTCCTACTCTCCATTCACCCTTGCTTCTGTTTTTCTGCATCTTCCCTCCTTGTATGGTGTGCTCCTGTGATCATTTTTCAAATATTTTTTGAACATTATTTTCATCCCTAGTATTGAGATTGGTGGCCTTCACTGGGCTGGAAATCACCATTTTAGATTTCTTGAAATGCCACAGATGGCTGATTGAGGAAGGCAACCCTCACTATCCCCCCGCCCCCCTCATGGTAGATTGCACTTCCCTCTGAAATCTGTAGTACAAGCCAGGAGCTTTACAGAGCATTGAGGAGTGCTGCTGAGTTCTTTTCCCAGCCCCAGCCCTTGGCAACACAGTAGAGAGGAGGCAGTTTTTCCTCTCCTTCCTAACTGACACTTCTTTGGTCCAAACTCTTGGCCTTTTCAGCTATAGTGTCAAAACTATCCATAAATTATGTTGAACTGTGCAGTCTGCATAAGACTATAAATTGGCTTTACAGTCATATTGTACCACTGGAAGGTCAAATTGGTTCTCAGAGGAGTCAGGTTCTAACTCATTGCCCCAAAAGAGGTGTTGAGGGGGGAGAGTCAGTATACTTTTCAGTCAAATGACAGGGCTCTCAATGAATGCCACTGACTGAAGTTTTTGCAAGGAAATAGTGCAATTGCATTTCACTGGAGTTTCCATGGCAGCAAATGGCTACTTTTATATTGTTTAAAAGCAAGCAAGAGTAACAATTGTATGTGAGGATCTCAGTGAAATGTATCAGAAATTAATTTCAGGGTCACCCCACTCTCTACCCTAACCTTGTACCAAAAGAGAAGAAAACTGCTGAATGGTTTACTGGAAGGAGGAGGTTCGTATGTTTTTTCTTGTCTGATAATCCATTCAGCATCAGATAGGTTAATTTGTGGGGGGAAATAGGTCATTTTGTCATATAGGGATAATTTAGCTATGCAACAGTTCACAGAGATGTCTAGGAAACAATTTAAAAGAAACACCTTGAAAATATTTGGATAAATTGAATGTTGGAATGGAAAATTAGAAACATTCCAGCTCTTCAGCACTTAAACTAAGTGATATGTGTGTTATCTACATCTATTTAGCATATCTGTAAATAGTTCAGAATGTAATATCATTTATGTAGGCTTATTTTAAACTATATTTCATTCCTGAACTGGTCCACATGTCTGTATGCAACCACATTATATGGCAGCTTATTCAGCAATCTAAAACCTGGTGGAAAATGGACTTTGGAGACCCAGACAGCATCCACACTGCAGAAATAATAAAGGTTGACATTACCATAACTGCCATGGCTCAGTACTATGGAATTCTAGGATTTGTAGTTTGTTGTGGCACCACAGCCCACTAGCAGAAAAAGCTAAATGTCTCATAAAATTACAGTTCCCAGAATTCCATAACATTGTACCATAGAATCATAGCATCCCTGACAGATGGCCATCTGTCTTCCATGACAGTGTTAAACTGGACTATTTCTGCAGTATTTGGGCAGCCTAAATTTGGTTGTCCAGTCTGGCTGCCCATTTTAAAAAGACAGAACCTACATCACAGATCCCCACTACTGCAGCATATTGTATCCCATTGCAGAAAAAAAAGTGCCTCATTTGTTGATTTTGCTTTTTATTCATTTATTTAAATTTCTAACTTGCCTTGAAGGCAATTTCATTGTCCAAAAGGTGGAAGAGGCAACAAAGGAGTCAGCTATTTTGGATCTGATCTTAACCAACAGGGAAGACCCAGTTGATGGGGTGCAAGTGTTGGGATCCTTAGGTGGAAGTGACCATGTCCTCCTGGAGTTTGTTATACAGTCGAAAGGTGAAGCTAGGCATAGTCAGACACACACTCTAGACTTTAGGAGAGCTGATTTCAATAAACTTAGAGAAATACTGGGGGTGATCTCATGGTCAGGTATACTAAAAGAGAAGGGAGTTCAAGATGGATGGGAGTTCCTCAAAAGGGAGATACTGAAGGCCAATTTCAAACAGTTCCAATGAGGAAGAAAAATGTCTCAAGAAATGAGTATGGATGACTAAGGAACTTACAACTGAGCTAAGTTTTAAATGGAACATGTATAAGAAATGGAAAAATGGGGAAATCACTAAAGAGGAATTCAAACAAATAGCCAACACATCTAGGGATAAAGTCAGAAAAGCTAAAGTGCAGAATGAAGTCTGGCATGCTAGAGAGGTTAAGAACAATAAAAAGGGCTTTTTTGGGGGGGGAGGGGATATGTCCGCAGCAAAAGAAAGAAGAACAAAATGGTAGGGTCATTGTGTGGTGAAGATGGCAAAATGCTAATAGAGAAAAGGCAAAATTACTCAACACCTTCTTTGCTTAAGTCTTCTCAGAAAAGGCAAAGGCTGCTCAACCTAAGGATAATGGGGCAGGAGACAGACTAGGGGAATTTCAGCACAGAATAAGTAAAGAGATAGTACAGGAATACCTGGTTAATTTAAATGAATACAAGCCTCCAGGACCAGATGAACTACACCCAAGGGCATTAAAAGAAGTGGCAAATGTAATACCGGAACCATTGGCAATAATCTTTGAGAAATCCTGGAGAACAGGAGAAGTCCCAGCAGGCTGGAGGAGGGCAAACGTTGTTCCCATCTTCAAAAAGGGGGAAAAAGAGGATCCCAACAATTATCGCTCAGTTAGTCTGACATCAATTCCAGGAAAGATTCTGGAACAGATTATTAAACAGAGTCTGCGGATATCTAGAAAATAATTCCATCATCACAAAAAGCCAACATGGGTTTTAGAGAAACAAGTCATGCCAAACAAACCTGATCTCTCTCTCTCTCTCTCTCTCTCTCTCTCTCTCTCTCTCTCTCTTTTTTTTTTTTTTTGATAAAATTACCAGCTTGATAGATAAAGGGAATGCTGTGGATGTAGTATATTTTGAATTCAGTAAGGCCTTTGACAAGGTTCCCCATGACATTCTTGCAAACAAGCTTGCAAAATGTGGACTAGACAAAGTAACCGTTACATGGATTTGTAACTGGTTGACTGACCGAACCCAAAGAGTGCTCAACAATGGTTCCTTTTCATCCTGGAGAGAAGTGACCAATGGGGTGCCACAGGGTTCTGTCCTGGGCCCAGTGCTATTCAATATCTTTATTAATGACTTGGAAGAAATTATTGAGGGCATAGTTATCAAATTTGCAGATGACACCAAATTAGGAGGAGTAGCTAATACCCCAGAGGACAGGATCAAAATTCAAAATGACCTGAATAGACTAGAAAGCTGGGCCAAAGCTAACAAAATGAAATTGAACACAGACAAATGTAAGGTTCTGCACTTTGGGAGGAAACATGAAATGCACAGATATAGGATGGGGCATACCTGGCTGAATGAGACCACATGAGAAAAGGATCTAGGAGTCCAAGTAGACCACAAGTTGAACATGAGTCAACATTGCAATGCAGCAGCCAAAAAAGCCAATGCAATTTTAGGCTTCATCAATAAAAGTATAGTGTCTAGATAAGGGAAGTAATAGTGCCACTCTATTCTGCTTTGGTCAGGCCCCACCTGGAATACTGTGTCCAGTTCTGGGCACCACAATTCAAAAAGAATGTAGAGAAACTGTAGCGTGTCCAAAGGAGGGCGACTAAAATGGTGAAGGGTCTGGAAACCATGCCCTATGAGGAATGCTTTAGGGAACTGGGGATGTTTAGCCTGGAGAAGAGAAGGTTAAGAGGTGATATGATAGCCCTGTTTAAATACTTGAAGGGATGTCACATTGAGGAGGGAGCAAGCTTGTGTTCTGCTGCTCCAGTGAACAGGACCCAGAACAATGGATGCAAGCTACAGGAAAAGAGATTCCACCTCAACATTAGGAAGAACCTCCTGACAGTAAGGGCTTTTTGACAGTGGAACACACTCCCTTGGAGAGTGGTGGAGTTTCCTTCCTTGGAGGTCTTTAAACAGAGGCTGGATGGCCATCTGTGGGGTATGCTTTGATTAAGAGTTCCTGCATGGCAGGGGGTTGGACTGGATGGCCCTTGTGGTCTCTTCCAACTCTGTGATTCTATGATTCTATGATTAAAGAATGACTATTTCTTAGCAAACAAAAGCAGCAACCCCATGGTGTTGCTTGGCCTCTCCTTTCACTCCCTCAAATCCACAGTTCATGCCAAAAGCAATACTAATCAATCAAATTAGAATTAAACTTCTTTTAAGCCAAATCAATGTTATTTAGACACTACCCAAGCCAAATTCCCTTAATGTCACCGGTAACAGTATGGGGTAGCTGAAAATCCCGTGAAAACAGGGAAAAATTCCAACCCGGCCCACAGGCGACTAAGTAAACTTCACACTATTCCAGCGGCAGGTGGGTGGGTCACTGAATTGCTTCGGAATGAAGCTCCTTGGGAGCAACGTATCAGTCTTGCCCCAAACCACATCCCCAGTAGCCAATATGCCATCGCAACCGTGCCACGGCATGTTTTAAACCACTGGTCTCAGCCAGTGGGAGGGCAGCAAAAGGTCCTGCCCATCTCACAGCCTACAGCGTGGAGGGGGTGGGATGGCCCTTTTTAAATAAATACACTGTTATATGAATTTTTCATGCACAAAGTCCATTATGTGGGGGAGATTGCAAAATACTTTTTTCCCTGTTGCTTAAAAAAAGTGCAGGAATTTTTATTTTCACACAGTGCTGAAAATCTCACAACACTTAAAAGTATTTTCAATGAGGTTTCTTATTAGTTCTGAACATACTTCTTGTTGATGATTAGAAAGTTTCCAAATAATCTTTATATGCATGCATGCTACATATGCATTATTTTTAGCAATTGGCTTAACTTTATCCAACCATAATATTTTCAAGCCAGCTATATTTATCTGTGACAGTGAATATACATTTTTACTTCTATGTATGGTAAGTGCAAACTAACAAATATTAATGGCACCCTGAGAACCAATGTAATCTCATTTAGCACTGTGGCAGTGTTTCAACAGGGGCAGAACTCATTTCTGTATGTGATTTGTGGAGTCAGCTGACAACAACTTTTCCTATTCTGAAGATATATAATGGAAGAAAATTCACTAGCAGAGCTTTTGTTTTCACCATGTAAAAAGTGAATTTATAATAGTTTTACAATGTAAGTTCAACTGGTAATGATATCTGTTCATCTTAGTGTCTTAAGGCACTACATATTGCTTATTTATTATTAGTTAATATTTGTAATTGTCATAATTTCAGCATTAGGCTAAAATATGTTAAAACATATTCATCTATGCTTTTCTAAGGGGCTGTACAGTCCAGCACTTTCTGCCGGCCTGACCGTGGATTAGGGTTCCATGAGGGCTGAGTGTGCACATGCTCAGCAACCCTAGTCCACTGCCTGGGTGCCATCATAGTATGCACCAGTACAGACGGTGTGCGCCATGATGATGTTGCTCATGCACAGCGCACAAACACCACCGCACATGAGGACCATCATAAGTCTGCATTGTGGCCCTTATGGTGCTCCTGTAGTGCTGGAAATAGGAGACACAGCTCCTTTTTCCAGTGGGTTGAGGGCATGGCATTCAGTTGCCACTTCTCCTACCCTGTGCATCCAGGCCGGCAGCTCCTTTTGGGATTTCTGTGCTGCACCTAAGTGTTGTGCTGAATTTACATGTACTTGTGCTGCTAATTTATACCTTGGTTTCCAATGTGACACTGTCTTGCTATAGGTTTTTTTTTTTTTAAAGTTGTGTTATACTGTTTGTTTCTCTTCCTCCTTTAAACACCCAGGTATCCTTGGTTGAAGGGTGGCTTAAAATATTTCAAGTATTTTCATTCATGTAATTAATAATGCAGTAGAAATGATGGACTTTGTGAGCCTTTTATTGATACTGTTCCCTGGTTTACCTCTGGATGGACACCTACCATGTTATGTAAGTCTTATGAGAATGATTTAGGGAGCTGGGCGTGTTTTGCTTGGAAAAGACTGAGAGGTGACATGATAGCTTTCTTTAAATATCAGAAATGATGTTGTGGAGAAAAGGAGACAAACTTGTTTCCTACTGCTCCTAGAACACCAACCAATGGGTTCAAATTGCACGAAAAGAGATTCCACCAAAATATTAGGAATAACTTTTTCTTAAAAAAATAAAAATAAAAATAAAAAATAAAAAAAAACCCTAAGAGATGCTTGATAGTGGAATGGATTGCAGAAATTGGATGAATATTGTTCATCTAACTTCACTTAGTTATATATTCATGAATTGCAGGAGATTGGACTGGATGGCCTTTGTGGTCTCTTTCAGCTCTAAGATTATACAGTTCTATAAGACACACCCTGTGCCATTGCAGCTCTAAGATTCTATGATTCCATGACCAACAAGAAGTCCAGACACCCCCTCTCATAGTTTTGTCCATACAGCCAAAGTTTGGAAGTCATGTTACAAGTAACATAATTTCTACTGTACGTGTGTAGTGAGTGCAACATAGTTATGTTGAAAAGTAACATGACAAGTAGAAATCACATTACTCTGTTGGTAAAATAACACCTTTACCATTTCATTGAAAAAACACCTTAAAAAGAAAAGGTTAATGAACTTTTAGATGCAATATGACAGGACTGTTCCAGGTATTGTGCACTATGATGGAAAAGTGTTACAGTGTTCTTATTAATCTATAGTGTTCTTATTAGTCCATAGGGTTTATGTCTGTTTGTTTAAATAATGGAAAAATGTCAGGCGATGCAGTAAGTTGTTTTTTGCACTGCAATTGCTCATTCCAAATGATGGCTTCAATGTAAATGGGGTTGTAAATCTTGTGTGTGTTTTAGTCCAAAATTTAAATGAACTATCCAAGGTTCTGTACTCTAACCCAAAATAAACTCTGGACCTTGTAAGTCATCAACCTTCACTACTAATTCATACGATGATGAAATTTTTCTCAAACAGAAAAAGAATGTCATGGGAATGAATTATTTCTAAAAAGTCACTTCCCACACCCTGTCTATAGCCTGTAAATTCCCACTGTTAGGGAGATGTTACCATGAAGAGCAGACAGGGAGGAGGAGGCAGAACAAATGATGGAGCAAGCAGAAATGGCAGCATTAAGTCCCTCTATGAAGGAACAAAGTGACCAAGGGGATTGTGGTGGGCTGTCAGTATGTGCTTGACACCTGTGGCCCATTCACACCACATACACTTGTAGCTCTATGTTTGACTTTGACTGCCATGGAAATATCCCATGGAAGTCTGGATTTTGTTGTTTAGGAAGACATTAGCTCTCTCTGGCTCCCCCCCCCCCCAAAAAATACAGTCAGCTCTCCACATTTGTGGCTTTGACTTTTGTGGATTTCATTATTCAAGGATTTAATTAACATGTTCTGACTAGGAATTTCCAGGTCCTTCAGTGTAACTCCGTTAGAGGTTGATCATAGAGTTGTGCTAGAAGACCTAGAGATTCCTAGAGAAAACACTTCTTTGGGCATTTGTATCTCCTCCAGTGTGGTTCTATGGTTAACATCTGGTGGATGTTAACTACAGAGTTGCACTGGAGGACCTAGGGAATCCTAGAGAGGTGTTATCATGGGTTTTTTAAATGGTTTTTTATTTGCATTTTTTCCATTTTCATGGGGATCCTGTGTCCCAAACCCCAGTCATTGTGGAAGACCCACTGTACTCTGTCCAGAACTGGAGACCCCAGGATCCCATCGGATGCTTCCATGGTAGTTAAAGTGGAAGACAGCAGTATAATTGTGTAGTGTGAATGAATTCCAAGGGCTCCTTGGCCTGCCAGTAGAACTATCATGACCAGAGACAGGAGTGTGTAAATCTTTCTTATTGAGTTTCTCAGTTGCCTACATTTAAAAGAAGTAGGCATAGTGAGGACCAGCATGGTTTGAGTGTTGGGATTATAACTCTGGAGACCAGAAAAACTCACTGGATTACCTTGGGCAGATCAGTTTCAGAGGAAGGCAAAGACAAACTCTCTCTGAACAAATGTTGTCAGGAAAACATCATGATAACTTCACCTAAGTGTTAGGGTGTTGTGTTTTTTGTTTGTTTGTTTGTTTTGGTGGGTTTTTAGAGCTATGTGGCCATGTTCTAGAAGAGTTTATTCCTGACATTTCACCAGTATCTGTGGCTGTTATCTTTAGAGAATACTGGCATGGAAGGGAGTGGGTCTGTGTGATCATGGGTAAGGAGGAGTGATTCCCATGTTAATCACCTAAAGGTTGCCAAAAGTCAGAAATGGCTTGAAGGCACACAACAATAAGTTTATTAGTCTCTGGCAGCATAAAAATGAGGAAAAGAGGGGGGGGGGATTTTTTATTTTTTTAAAAAAAATGTGACAACACCTTTATGACTAACTGGTTTCTATTTTAGATGAGCTTTCATGGATATAAACCTACTGCTTCAGATGCAGCACAGAGAGATATTAAAGCCTCAGGATATAAAGCATATTTATAAAGTTGTTGGAATGGGACAGAATATAATAGGGTCAAGGTCTATTCTTTCCAGCTTTCCTGTTGGAATGCTGGCCATCAGCATGAAAATGCTGCTAGAGACTGATCAAAGGCCAGACTCCCACTTCCTTAGCCATGGGAAAATCTGAGAAGGAAGATATACTTTTCCATAAATGGTAAAGGACCATTTTAGATAGAGGGCATCAGGCATTTGAATTATGTGCCCCTAGGTAGTTGTCATTTCCAACCTGTCTTTGGAGTGTAACATGTTTCTGTAACTTTGCAACTTTCTAAGCTATGTCTGGAAAAGGATGCTCCAAGAAAACTCACAGCACTTTTGGCTCTTTGATATACACACAGGTTCCTTTCTTCTTCAGGAGCGGGAAAGGAAAAGTGGCTTTTCTTTGGGTTACTTAAAAATGTTAATTTTGTATGGATTTTTACATCAACTAAATCTAAATCAAGTCTATGCACATTTTTAAGAGCATGCAGTTTGAGTTATGCACATTTGTTAAACGTAGATGTGGTTTTGTGTATTTTTTCCTTTCTAAAATGTATCAGAACATTCACAAATGTATGGATTTCAGAGTTAAGATGAGTTTCAGTCTGCTGGCAGCCATAGGACGTAAGAAATGTAAATCAAATACATTTCTTTCTTATATACTGAGAATGGTCGAAGGCATTTGATACAGTACTCCTAATAAATCTAATGCCACAGAAACCTTGTCCTATATTACTTTACACCATCTTTACATGCAATATCTGAGTGTGAGCAATATGACCTAGACAGAAATACTTGAGAGATGTGATCTTTAGAAATTCTTATAAAAATGGCATGGTCTTCATCTTTTTAAAACCAATATTTGACTGAAAATTAGCCATCCACCAGCTGTCATACTCTTTTGAATGTTCTGGTACAGTTAGTAGCTTAGATGTATCAAAATAAAGGATGCTGCCAAAATTCAAAATGAAGTGGTTTATAGGGGAAATCAATTATATTTTTAATACCCCATTGTGTTGCATGTCTCTGTAGCTTTCTGAGAAGCTTTATTATATAGCCTTCCAATAAACAATGTTTAGCACTGAAACCTAAATTAATTACATATTTCTGTCTATATTATGTACCCATGCAGTCTCCATAGTTCTGTTATGCCCATTTTGAAACTGATTAATTTAACCTTTTGAAAGGAGTATAAAATTATCACCTGCAGCCCCTGAGAACAAAGAACATAATGCCCTCTATGTGACAGCAAAATAGATGTCCTCATACCATACTACAGTTCACATGTTGCATCTCACCTGTAAGCATGCACTATAATTTATAAATGCACAGTTAGGTCTTTTTAAAAAGTGGACAAAGTTAATCTGAGAGCTGACAGAGGAATCTGTAACTTGATGAGCAAATTCCAGTGTCTCTGGAGTCAAATCACCCATAACTAATCAACTTGTGTAGGTAGAAGAACATTCACATTTACAAAGAAATCATGCAGACCTCCAAATACTGTTAGCTTGAATCTCACAGCAGCCTCAGCCAGCCCCACCACTAGTAAGAATTGCTAGAAGTTCCAATTTAATAATGTACAGAGGACTGCATGTTGCCCACCCTGGATGTAAACATATTTTAATACATATTTTAGCAATTAACAAAACTGAATATACTTTCAAAATATACTAAAGTGACACAATTTATAGATAGATTTAATCATCCCAAAATTGCTTACCGATACTTCATATTAAATTTTGACTTTATTCCTTTCATGACATACTGTGAAACATATGCTTGCTGTACTGTACTCCTTAGGAGCCATATGGGATAAAGATACAGCTAACTGATCACAAGCAATAAAAATATGGGAGAACCAAACTTCTTTTTAAAAAAGGAAAGTCCCTGTTCAGCTGCAAAGCTTAGCTATGGCCTTGGAGAAGCCACAGTACTGTTGTAGTGATAATTAAGATGAAAACTGGAAAGTATTGTAAAATGTAAAATGAAAATTGCAAAGCATTATAGAAATGAACAACTTTATTAACATGCTTCATTGTGTGTATCAGCAAGGAAGAAATGTGGTTTATCACACATTAACCTCTAGCAATAAAGGAAAATATGCATTTTTCTATTGTTCTTCAGTTCAAGGCCTATGCAAGGGCATCTGAAAAATTAATGACATGAACTTGTCAATAATTGTGTACACAAACAATCTGAAACACACTTACCAAGCCAAAAGAGCAGTCTTTCATATCCACTTTAAACTCTGTTTCTGTGATCTAGACAGCTTCACAGAAGTAAGAATAATGAGGAATTAATTTCATTGCAGAACCTGTTGAGAAGATATTTCTCATGATCTTACATCCACTGGAGGGAGAGAGAGTAGGCCAGTGCTCAATGGCCTGCCATCTGTAATTCTGGCCCCCTGCTGCCCACATGTTGGGTCTACATGTGCTGATTTCAGGGTGTAAAGTTCTTAGGGAACCCACAATGAACTATCCTCCCCTTTTATGTGTTAACAAGTATGTATAACAACTCACTGAGACAGATTATTAGTCCAGTGACAAACTAAGGGAGTAAAGAAATAAATACAATTTTTGCTGTTCTGTACCGTCAAGGCACTTCTGATGTATGGTGACCCTAAGGCAAACTTATCACAGAGTTTTCTTGGCAGAATATGTTCAGAAGCTGAGAGAGTCTGATTTGCCCCAGTAGGTTTTCATGGCTGAATGCAGATTCAGCTCTGGTATCCTAGCGTACCAGTCCAACACTCAAAGGACTACACCGTACTGGCTCTCAAATTATATATGTATATATTATGCGGAAGTTTAAAAAGTCAGTTTCCAGTAATTTTTCACAAATAGATACTATTCCATATATAAAAATGCATAATCTGCATAATTTTGTGGTACAAACCCAATAATATTGCAAAGGCCTGATATATTCCAATTTTACTGTTTTCATCACTTCATTATACTTTTAATTTTCTTGACACCAGCTTCTGTTTAAAAACTTCCAAAGGGGAATCCATTACACTCCAAGGGAGTGTGTTCCACTGTCAAATAATTCATACTGTCAGGAAGTTCTTCCTAATGTTTAAGTGGAATCTCTTTTCCAGTGGTTGAATTCATGGATGCAGAATCTGTAGATATGGAGGGATGACTGTACTTGACTGTCAGCTTGTCACTTTGTTATGTATCATATTTGAAAGTCAGAATCTATATTCTCTTTTTTCTTTGCTTGTGCTCATAATGCTAAACAAGCTTCACTGACCTGGTGAGAAACAGGCCAGTGACCCAACCTTCCTGGAAGTAGCTGTAACAACTCAGATTGGTTGTCTTTACAGAGTGGGACCTTACTCTTCCAGGGTCTTGTCTGCCAGCTTTATGCCACTTTCACTAGAGCAATTAAGAGTTGGGGTCACCCAGATTTTATCCCTTCCCTGCCAATTAGAGGAATAAACTAATTATAGCCCAACCCAGCTTGTGAAAGGATTGGTTGGGAATACTGAACATAGGTATTATTTTGCCTCAATATCTGCTAGAATGAGAAGGAGGAGGCATTGGTTTGAAGTAGGAGGAGGAGAGGAAGAAATCACTGCTGAAACACATGGTGCATACCTTCAAATGTTTTGAAAATAAAAGACAGAAACATGTGGTCAAATAACATCAGAGTGCAATAAACAATCCTAGCCTTCAATTACCCACCACTAAACCTGATGCAAAGATTATTCACACATTGCCAGAAATATGGGCCCCATTCTCCCCATGCACCTGATGCCTAGTAAATAAGTTGTTACTGGGTTTATTCACACTGTAAAAATAATCCAGGATGAACCCAGGTCGAATCTCCATTGTTCACATGCATCCCAAATGCACCTAATAAAGTTTTGTGGGGGGGGGGGGGGGCTGCCAAAAAACACACTTTATCTGGGATAATCAATATTGGGTTTTCCTCTGTGATTTCCACAAAAAAATCCACATAATCAGTAGTATGAATAAGTGATACAAATAGAGTTGAGATAAATTGCTGCATACCTTGAACATGTTCCGAATGCATTTGCATCATTGACTTTATATTTATTCGAAAGTGTGTGCAACTGAACTTGCAGTGATGCATATCAGTACAGTGCCATAGTGTAAAAAACAAACCTGAAAATGTGTGAGTGAGATGATTCACATTGTCATGCTAAAAAAAAAAAAAAGGCGTCTAAATAACCCCCTGTGTGTGTGTTGCTGGGGGGGGGGGGGAATTCACAATTGTGACAATTGTGCCACAATCATCACAATCATGACTAAGTAGTGATTGTGAATATGTAACGGTTAGACATGAGTAAATCTAGATAATTGTTCCACATTCACTTCATCATGATTGTGACCCTACTGCTATAATCATAACTTCTCCTTCACATACCTATTTTACAAGGCATCAGCTGTTTGAGGAGAAGAAGTCCATCCTGCTGGTATCAGAGCACAGCTGAATATTTCTATCTGCTTCAGGGGGCAAGAGCCAAGAGGTCACCTATGGAAAAAAACAAACAGGCAGAAGGGAACAACCAGAAGCTGCTGCCAGCCCAACTGCCCCAGGGCTGCAGCAACTACATGCCATGGCCCTGAGGATGTCTGCTGCCACGGTCCCAAATGGAGTGCAGCAATAAGTGAAAAAGATCTTCTCCTTTTTGGGCTGCCTTAGGCAGCCTTGGCACAGACTTAGCATAGCTGCCACATGGGTTGGAGTGTGCAACATGTAATAGCTAGACACCCCAAGCTATGTAGAAACTGGCTTTTTAAGCCTGTCTGTTTGGGGCCTTAGTTAAGTTTACTAAGTTAACTATGGGACTAAACACATTGGGGGAAAGCACCAGCTTCCTGGTGCCTTGGGGGTATGGTGTCTGCACACCACATGCTTCAGCTCTGCTCCCAATCTGGCATCACGCTACCCACCCAACCAGATGGTGGGAAGCATTTTGATGTTTTGGCAGCATGGCATTTAGATGCTGCATGCTGGTGAAATGCTCAAAAAACATGACAACAAATACACTTTTTTCCCAGTGCAAAAAGGAGCAGCTTTCTGCCACTTCTTTTTGCACCAGGGAAATGCCAGATTGGGGCCGCAGCATGTGGTTGCTTTGGCCCTGATCTGGCACTCAAAGGGGCAGTGAGAAGCCACTCCTTTGGGATAGTCTGTTTCACCCCTAAGTAGCAGATGTAAAATACTGGCCATTGTTTATAATGGTTGGATGGCAGGAAAATATTCTCAGTTCATATGGATTCTGTAACAACACATTGCAAAATTAATGCAATGGCAGAAATAAAATGTCTTATCCTGCATGGGGATTATGGAAAGATGTTACATGAGCAGAAAGAAATACAGAGAAATGGTTTTGATAGCATATTGGCTTCCATAAGGGTGTTCTGTCACCATCAGATAACAATTTACAGATAACAATATTCTCGTCCATCATAATCTGACCTAGCAGTTCAACAGCTAGGCTTTACGGATGGTTTCCTGATCAGTCTCAGTTGGGCAGTGGGTTAGAATGTCATTCTACATTGCTTTTTTTTAAACAGTTTGGCAAAATTAACATCCCTTCCCCCAATATTGGAGATGACAAGAAATCCTAAAGAAAGTCAGATGCAAGAGAAAGCAAAAGTGACAATGTTTCCCATATCTAGTCTAAATAAAATATAATTTAAAGCATTTGTTAAATACATAGAACTTCTATCAGTTATGAATACACACACACACACACACACACACACACACACACTTCTGGAATAAGAATTACTATGACAGCAGGGACTGCTACAGCCATTCTGTAGAATAGCTGTTTGTGATATAAGAAACCAGCTGGTAATATATAGATGATCACCTCCTAGGCCATTGCTCAATGGGCAGATGTTGGTAGAAAAATAACCAGCAATCACCGGTGGCATTAATTGGTTCCCCTGATGTTTTTTTAATGCAGATGCCAAGCTTTGAATGGAACATGGTGTCTCCCTTGGCAGTGCATATGTTGTAAAAAAAAGGGGGGAGGAAAAAGAAAGCCTCCCAGCTGCAGTTTTTCATGGAGATATTCTAGTTCAAAAGCTTTGTTCTCTTCTCTCAAATTAATAGTAGCAGACTGTAGTTCTAAGAGAATTTCATTCTTCATGTGCTCAGAGGTGCCTTACTATCTAGTCAGCTTGTAGGAACAAGGGGACCAAGGTCTGGTTAACATATGGTATAATTCTATACTTGTCTACTCAGAGGTAAATCCAGTTGTTTTCAATGGGTCTTATCCCAAGTAGGTGTGCATGGAATAGCAGGCTTGTATAAGAATCAGGTTCCAAGGTCAAATATAAGGCTTTGAAGCATGTTATATAGCTCTACGCCAGTGAGCCTCAGGAGAAATTAATCTGTGAAGCTACTAAGGGCCAGAACAGACCAGCAATAGGAGCCGGCTTGGGGGTTGTGTGAGGATGTGGCAACTGCACAATGCATGCCCCAACTCTGCCCCAATCTGGCCTCATGCCACCCTCCCAACGAGATGACAGGCAGTGTGGGAATGCTCATGCAGTACAGCAACATGATGCCTCATGCGGCAGGAGAGAAGAAGAGCTGCAATGGTGGTGAAAGGGATACCCAAAGAGCAGCTTTCTGCTGCTCCTTTTTTTCACCAGGAAAAGGCCAGATTGGGGCCACAGCATGCAGTTGCTACAGCCCCAATCCAGCGCTCAAAGAGGCGGCCAGAAGCCACTCATTTGGGACAGGCTGTTTCACCCCTTAGTTAACCTATGGCAGTAATCTCTCCATATAGAATGAGAGATAGAAAACATGTTCTTATGAGTTTTGGATGGGGACAAACCAAATAGACTATAAGGCCTCCTGTTAGGCCTGAGTCTGATGGGTCACATTCAGGAACTATATTCAGAAATGATTGATATGAAATTTGGCATTGTAAAATGAGATTGGTTAAAATCATCCATGCCAATGTTGAAACAGAAAGTGTAATGGCCTAAATACATGTTTCAAAACTGGCAAGTATCTTCCAGTGGTTCAACAGCGATTGCAAGAGTTTTCTCACCTGTTTACTTTCCTTTTCGTGCGGTATTTTCTCAGGACAACTATGATGCCTTTGTATTAGAGGCAGGAAGAAGGTCTAGTATGTGTTTTGTTCTAGAAATAGTATGTAAGTAAATGTATGGTTGTGAGATGCGTATTTCACAGCTTTCTTAGGAATTGGCATCACACTTGGTCACACCTAGAATAGCCCTACCGAAACAAAGAGAGAAAGGAGTTAGTCATGACAAAAGTAAGTCTTAACTCTACATAAAGCAGTGGGAACTATTCCACTAAAGGCTTCTCCAGACTGACTTTGCAAAATAGCAGCTTGGGTTTTGCTTGATTTTGGAACAGAAACATCTATTGCTGTTCCCAGGGAAAAGGTCTGGGAAAACGGAAATAGAAATGACTACTTAACAGCATAAGAATTGTATCATCAAGCAACACAATAAGGTAGCTTTGTTAACAACCATTTGTACTAATGATGTTTATCAAAGAAAAGCAGTGTTGCCCTTTTAAACTGTTTTATTGCATGACAAATTAAAAAAACACACACACACATTCTTCCACTGTCCTTCCAAAGCCTTGCATGCCCACGGAAAGCCACATTCCCCGCTGAACAGCTCTGCATAATCAGATGATGCGTGAAGCATTTATTCCACCCCATTTCTGTCTATCCTTCACTGTCATGCCTTGCCCCTTCTAAGCCCCACAGCCAACCCACTCCCGTACAGCATTCTCCACCATCATCTCTTCTTGTGCTGTACACTGCTGTTTCTTTTCTTTTTCTCCCCCTTTAATTTAATAAAAATGAGTGGTTGGGCTGATTTGCATATTCATAGAACACTTGGTTAATAATTGATGAGAGGGCCTGGGGCAGGTGGTTGAGAATAAAACACATTTAGCAGAAAGCAGAGTGGAAAGAACAGATCCCTGGGATGGTCGGTGTCCATGAGGGGATTCAGCTACTGAAAAGGAGGGGGAGTGTGAGAGGACGGGCAGACTCAGAACTGAATGTCACAGGCAGAATGTAATTTTACCGATTTAAATATTTAATCATGTTCCAGGAATCGGCAGTATTTCAGTCCCAGGGGCTGTCTATGAAGCTCTAAGCTGGGAAAATGGAAGGCTCTACTCCTAGTATGGAAGAGATGGAGATATAAAGGTGACACAGGGTCATAATTAGATCTTTGCAAAAGAAGGAGAGGAGGAGGAGGAGGAACCACTTTGATTTTGTTGTTGTTGTTTTTGGTGCAGCTACTTTCCATCAAAAATGCTTGTTCAAAAAGTGAAAATCTTTTATCAGACAAATTGTGTGGAAACTGAAGATGATATATTTTTGGTTTTGGTTTGTTCTGTTTTGTTTTTGGCCAAGTCCTGAACAGTGTTCATGGGCAGTGAGGCAACTCTTCCCACAATTTATTGTTAAGGTTTCTTGGGATTGTGAGGATTATAGGGCAGAATTTATAGGAAGCAAAAGAAGTTGCCTTATATTGCATGCTACATAGTTCCATCTACCCCAAAACTGCCACTGTGCTATTCCCCTGATATTTACCAGTGATCTCCCACCAAAGAATTAATGAGACCTGATCAGAGATATGAATGTATCTTGTTTCCTTAGTGAGTTAAATAGAGATTGTGTGTGTAGGCTTCTGCTGTCTCTTTGTGCAGTTTTGAGCAGCAAGCAAGGAGTGGATGAGGATAATAATGTCACCCGGCTCCAAACCTTTCACCAGTCCCTAATCCTCATCACCCAATACGGCTCAAGGAACTTTTAGTTTGTTATTGTTGACTGTCTGCTATTTGCACTATGTTTTAACTTGTTGTTGGTTTAATTCTTTTTTTAAGGAGGGGAGGTGGGAATGGGATTGGATATTTTAATTGTCTTGTTTTTAATTTTATCTTGTACCCCACCCCGATTGCTCACTCAGAGGGGCGGGCTAGAAATAAATATAAACAGGTAGCAACAAGGGGAGAGAGAGAGAAGAGAACAGAGTGAAAATATGAGAATTATTAGAGAGATACCAGTTATTTAGATATTTGGAAAGGGAATTTCAGCAGGGATTGAAACCCTAGTCTCCCAGAGTCCAATACTCAAACTTCTATACAACACTGGCATGGCTTGTTAGTAATGATTAACAATGTGTTACCTATCTGGATTGTAATAACAATAACTTTGACCTGGGTTGTTCTGCATGCAAATCATATATGGCCTGCTGTGCTTAATTCTGCATGTGTGATTTTAAAGTCATTCTAAATGCTTTATTTAAATTAACTGAAGTAAAGTTTATATCAGTAACATCAACAATATACAGAATTTTAGGATTGCTTACACAAGGTTCAGTATGATTCTAACCCTCAGAATGCTTCTCACGTGTTTCTGAACTTGAATACTCATAATGCTTGAATCTGAAGAATTTTCAATCATTTCTATTTATGGTGACACCTACAAGTCCGTTGGAGGGGACACAGAGATACATAATAGAAAGTTTTATCCCCTCCTGAGATGTTTTATGGTTTATTTATGAATAGCCTCTGCAGTTAAAATTGAAATAACATTTAACAATAGCCCAAGGGAAATACTGACCATTCATTTCCATTTACCAATGTGAGGTTGTGTATTAATAAATAACCATATTATGCATTATGGAACAGAGAGGAATCGTTAGATGACTGTCTATTTAGTTATTAATACTTAACAATTTAGAATTAAATGGTAGATTTCTTGTTGCAGCCCCAGCAGTGAGAATACAAATAGGAGTACTAATCAGTTTTCTGTAGCTACTATCCTACTCCAGTTCCCACAATCCTGCTCGGAAGAGCTGTTTGAGACCAACGTCAGGCCTGCAGAAAGTAACAGTGATGGTTTTTCCACTGTGTATCTCTTTGGATATACTTTCTTCCAATCTAATATCTATCTTAATTTGTTCATATGGGGCTTCTGCTTAATTCTTGCAGAAGTATAGAAACTCACATGGCTTTCCCGGGATATAATGGAATTATTTGGGCAGATTCTGAACCAAGTCTGATCAAGTGATGAGTGAGAAACTGAGTTTCAACTCATTTTAGAACCAAATGAACCCAATTCACACCCAACCAGGATTTGCAGTTGGATGGCCATGATTTTTTAAGCTTTCAGTGTAGTTCAGGCAACAACTTATGTGTGAAAAAAAAATACTTATGGAAAATGGGCATGGAAAAATGTATACATTTTTAAAAAAATCATATGGGATAGGGATATATCACAGTCAGATGTACACATGTATAGGAATGAGCTTTGAAGTGAAAACTGGACATTCTACATGAATTTGAATTGGATGATTTGCACATCTCTAAATATGTCATAATTATGAGGGGACATTCTAGAGAAACATCAATATATAGCAGAACGTCTTTCAGGTTAAATTTCTACATTTGGATTTGAAGTATTCATATGAAGTATTTGGATATAAAGTTCTGTGGAAATATTTTGAAAATGAGACAAAGGAGTATTCTTAAAAGTCCATTAAACTTTTCTTAAAAGCTCGTTAAACTCATTGCCCAGCTTCCTTGTTAAAGCTTGCTTTGACTTGGGTTGGTCAGATTCAGTGGGAAGGTATCACTTTTAATTGTATTATTGTGAGTTTTTAGAGCTATGCCTGTACAATTTGCTTGCTGGGATGCAGGGATTCAGGGTAGACATGTAAAAAATAATTACCAATTTTCTAAGGAAATTAGCATGTGGAAACACCCAACAAGAAAATGGTCAACAGTGCTGAGATATTTTATGTTGGAGGACATTTTGTGCAAAATACATTCATAGAAAAATGTTGTATTTATAATCTGCAAAAAAAAAAAATGCAGAAAACTGTGTTATCAGTAAAATACACTTTTTTGGCCAGTATGTTATAGTGGTTTGAGCACTGGGCTACAACCATTTGGCCATGGAAGCCCACTAGGTGGCCCTGGGAAGTCATACTTCTATCAGCCTCAGATGGAGATAAAAATAAACCCCCCACTGAACAAATCTTGCCACAAAAATTCTGTGATAGGTTCACATTATGGTCATGATATGTCAGAAACAAGTTGAAGGCATAAAACAACTGCAAAGCTTTTTTATTGCAAAAAATGAAGTGGCTAAAGGCCCCTCTGCACATTTCATGAAGTATGGTTCTGCTAACAGAAACATTAGCTCCACGTTGAGTTCGCTGCGTCTCTTATGCAACAAGTATAATTTGCCGCATGCCTTAAGGTTTCTATTCCGTAGCCAAAATTCTAAATCAGATTTAAGTATTGTAAATCTTTGCATGCAGAGTTATTCATTGATTGTACTATAGATTGTGCAGTCTTTCTAATGAATGGCAATACTGGGCAATGAAATGGGCAAGGGCATCACAGGCTTAACTCAAATGTGGACATTGTATGTCAGACAAAATTGTCCAAATGCTTCCACAGGGGAATTTGCAAATGCATTAAGCATAAAGAGGGTCTTGTTTCTGTGCTTCCTGTTCTTGCTCCACATCATCGGCTATTACTTGAAGAGTTAAGAAATGCCCCATATCAGGGCATGAAGTGATATGGAATATAACAGTAAATATTATCCCAGGCTACTAGTTTCACCAGCAGCCTTATGTTAAACATAGCAAATGCTTCCATCTTCACACAGGATAGAAAGAAAGTCACAAAGAGTTCCTGTCCTTTGCAGACTTACATATTACTTGATAATGGGGAGATTACTTTTTGAACTACAGCTCCTAGAGTCTCAAGTAAAATTGACTTGGAGGTAATGCTTCCAAACCCTGCATACCATACCACCTGCAGTAAAAGGTTTTCTAGCCAAATCATAAGCTTTTTATGCATCATTCTGTGAATTTCCATTTTGCTAGTTCCCTTGCAATCTAATATCCAAGAATATACACAGCTATCACCCTAGCTCTGTGGTTGTTTCCTATCCTGTTCTCATGCCCCTTCTGTTCTGGGTACAGTCCCCTGCTGTCAGATACAAGGCATCAGTTTCCAGTTCCCCTGTGGCACTGAAGGATTTAGAGTCAACAACTCCTGCACATATCCACACACATCCGTGCACAGATGTCTGGCAACCAGGGTCCATTAGGGCAGGGAAGAGCTATGTCAACTGTGTGCTGACATTTGGATGTTACAAAGATTCCACTGACACAAACCTCTGTGTGCTGATTTGTTGTAAACATGTCAGAGAAGGCTGTGAAGATATCTCCAGCCTTTGCCCCCTTCAGACTGCCATATCACTGCAAAAGAGAATAGCAAAATAAGCTCCAGGCTTTGCTCATCAAAACACCTTAGTGCCCTGCTGCTGTGTCTGATTCTCCACAAGATGGTGTCTCTTTTTCAGCAATTGCATCTGGCAAACCCCACACATCTTTGGAAAAACTCTGGAAAGCTTCTGTGTCAGAACAAGAGTCCATCCCATAGTGACTTCTCTGTAATTGTTGGTCTATAAAAAATAAATTTGAGAGGAATGGGTTTTCCACAAAACTGCCCCTTTTTTTTGCCCCCACTTCCATTCAGGTCTATGGGAAATTTACAATTGCATAGAAAACATGAAAGTGAAGCACTGAAAGCTGGGAAGTGATTATACCATTTTCTGTTAACACAAATCCAAGCACCACTGAAAACACCCAAGGGAAATGTAAAGTTATCCAGGATGAAAGGAATGACCTCGTAGATTGGAAAACCAGACATGACTGTGAAATTCAGCAGTGTGAACTGTGATGTTCTTTAGATTAACATGCGTTCTTTGGTAGGAAATCAATAGTTAGAAAGGAATAGAAAGTAAAATCTTGTGGCTACTTGTAGTAATTTTATTCTGAAGACTATGATAATGTATTTATATCATATAGGACAAAAAAAAAAAAAAAAAGGCACCAACACAGATCAGCAGTGCCACCAAGGGAACTCCCTGTAGTGATGGCTGCCTATTACACTGAAAACATATTCATTGTGCTAACAAACTGTAGTGTGTTTGCTAAGCTTGCAAGCAAGCAAGCAAACAAAACTTGGAAAAAAAAATTATTGACCCAACCCATAAGAAAAGGAATTGCTTCACACATAGAAGCATTTCATCGGGAAAAGAGTCAAGTGCTTTTAGATTTTTCATATTTTAGACTTGAAAAAAGTCTGTTTGCATAGACAAAATTCATTTTTACTCCTAACAGTCTGGAGTTTTTGTTTTGTTTTGTTTTTTTGTTATGATTCCCTCCACAAAATCCCAAGGGGTCCTCCCCCACACACAAATACTTTTTTTTTTTTTTGCAAAAAGTCCTGAAGTGTGAAAAATCAGCAGAAATGAACAGAAACTCTCATAATCTCATCCACCAGAAATAAAATATTTCAAATGACTTCTTGCACACAAGAATGGAGTAATCACAGTATTGCATCCTGAATGTTTGTAAATAATATTAACTTGCTGAGGATGTGAAGGTGCCCAATAAGACACCGACATGGCAGTTGGAGGTAAAGGTCACAACTTTATTAAGCATAACACAAAGGTAGGATTGGCCCCAAAGCATAAGGTTTGGATCTAGAGCATCAAACAACACCCCAGTTGTTTCATGCAAGGTTGCTTGGAACACCAAGCATCGGGATGACACAGGAGCACAGAAAAAAACGTCCTTCCAACGGTGTTATCAGACAATGTCCCTAGTCACCAGGAGATAAAGCAATGTGGCCCCCACAATAGCCACACCACATTCCTTCAATGCTCCCAGGTCCAAAGGACCCCCGATCCAGTGTTACCGAGCCCTGAAAACCATGCCCACCAGATCCAGGACCTATGTTGCTGCCAACAAAAGTTGTGACAAAACACCCTAGCCTAGATGGGGAGGGTGGGAGAGCCAAGGGAAAATGGCACTGAGGAATGTGCGGCACAGCCTTAAATAGGCCAGCGGACCAATCGGGAGGCCAGGAAAATGGAGGCACCACCTCCCAGACTCCCTAAACCAATGGGCTGTGCCCAGCCATCTTTGCCAGCCAAATAGCTACACCTTTGGCAGCAAAGCAGGCTGGGACATGTAGTCCCAACTGAAACAGAAGGGGCTCCCCTTCCACCCAAAGCAGCCAAATGGAGGGCTGTCCTGTCAGCACAAGGGCTTCTGGGGCAGAGAAACTCCACCACAGCTGAGTTGTTACTGGGGCCTCCCTCCACAGCAACAGTGCGAGCCCAGGTGAGTCAGGCAGCACCATATTTTCTTCTTTCAGACTGCACAGAATAATTTCTCAAAACCCCAGCATTTTCTGGCCAATTAATTCCTTCTGAACATTATGTCATGTGTTGTGCTTCAGCTTCATTTACCAGTAGTCTTTAAGTGTCAGGATCAGAAACCCACAGAACTCCTGCCATGCTTTCTAATCAGTTATGATATATCTGATTTGCTTTGTTCTACTGGATGATGGGCTATGCCATTCTTTTAGTGTTGCTGGGTGGAAGGAATATTTATCTTTTGGAGTTGGATAATGAACAGGTATAAAGGCGAGGTAATATGCATAGGAAGCTGCCAAGATCAGTGCCATGGTAATGCCTCCTTGGAAAAGGGATGTTTTGGAATGGAAGCAAATGAAGTTTGAACATTCAAAAAAGGTTTGAATTGTTCTTTGTTTTTAATGTACTGTGTAACCAAAATTGTTTTAGTCCTAACAACATCGTCATGCTGTGAACTAATTTAATTTTCTGAGTATAGCTATCTGTTTTCACTCTGTGCATATGTTTCTGAGTTAAGGTCAGCTAGTACTATGTAATTACAGACATGGAGATAATTTTGGGGGCACCACACCCTAACTTCTCTCCATAAAATAAATTATCTCTTCTGCATGGCTAGCATTGTGGGGTGGGGAATCCCATGACAACTATTTTTTAAATCACCCTTCATAGGTGTTTGGAGTTAGTGATTTTGAGGAAGTGTAGGAAGCAAGCATTGGAGAGCCATGGAAACCCGCTGGGTGACATTGGGTGAATCACACACTCTCAGCCCCAGAAAGCCCCATGATAAGGTCACTTGAGGATTCCCATAAGTTGGAAATGACTTGAAGGCACACACACACACATGCAGACAAACAGAAGGAAAAGGAATAAACCTCTGCACTCAATCTCAAAACACATTCTCCTCCCATACACCTTGTTGTTGCCTGAAATCTCACAACAGATTATGAGGCAGCAGCACAAGGTGAACCAACAATTGAACTATGTGATATTCCACCTCCTTAATTTATTCAGGCTATTGTTGTTAATTCCCATCATGTAGACTTTGACTAATGACAATCCTATGAATGATAAACCTCCAAGTCAAACAGTTATTAACAGACATCTTCATGTTTTGCAAACTCGGGACCATGGCTTCTTTGCTCATGTCTATCTACCTGCAGCTAACAAAACAGGAAGTGTAACTGTTACAGTTACATCCTCAAAAGGATTGAAAGTTTCCCTTATTCTGCTACAATTGTAAGGTAACATATTTAAATGCTAGTCATTAGGAACTTGTAGAAAGAGTGTAAATCCCACTTGACTGAAGTTCAGTTTGAAAATTCATCCAATGAAAAATGGGGTTGGGGACAAAATCACATGTTGAGATCCTCGCCATTCAAAGTCTTACTCTTCTGTAATACATGTAGCAATTTGGGCTAATCATGTGATATGACTATAGGGTTCTTCCTTACATTATAGACATAAACAGGAGAAAGGTTAGTAGTTGTGCAGTCTTCCCCATTAAATATGGTTGTATGAAGTGATTCATCAGTTCTTTCTAACCATTGTAGGAAGAGGATCACTAATCCTAGTTTTGTAATATTTAAAGTTCTGAGGCTGAACCATTTGGGATATACCTGTTGGCTTTTTGGAAGGAGTTCCAGATTCAAAATAACCATAATTTAGAACAGAATAATAAATACTCCTGTCAAAAGTTAAGTCAAGCTGTATTTAATAACTGTTCATCCAGAAAATATCATAAATGGTTGGTCACATAGGATACAATATCCTAGTCATTTATTATAAATTCTGACTTGGAAATTTATCTTCAGTTTCTAAGCACCTTTTCTGTTGTTGTTGTTGTTCTTGCTGCTGCTGTTTTAAGGAATCCAGCTTGCACCAAACTTTTATATTTCAGAAGTTCATTGATATGGTGTGGGATCCAAAATATGTACATACATGTTTCTTATTTTAAGAAAGTTTTCAGCTCTTCATAACTAGTATGAAGTGAGATTTTCAATGAAATTCCAAAAAATGTAATGTTCTTCCTTGGAATATATTCTGTTTCATTTATTTTAAAGTAATTTAGTATTCATGAAAGGAATGGTTGATATGTATCATCAGTATGACAGTTCCTATCTCATTTAGCACAATGAAAAAGGGATAGGCCAGGAGAAGAAAAAAAAGCAAGTTAAGATGCTAGTTTCTAGAATACTCCCAGTTATACCTGATGGAGTGGCTGTAGGTATGTGACAGCTGAAGAGGGGTCAAAGGCCACTGCTCTCTTAGCATTAGCAAAGCCTTGCCCTCAAGGTGTCAAGCTTGGTAGAATGCCTGACATTATATGACATATGAAAGAGAGTCAAATAGCCTGTCTGCACAGATCAGGATATTCTGGGGCAGCTACCCTGACCTGCCCCATTACCTGGCCCTCCATTTCAGCACCTGTTGGCTGCTGGTGGGAAGATCTAGAGCCCCCTACTCCCTTTTTTACCTCAGAAGTGAGTGACCCATAGCACCAACCCATGACTCTGTGGGGTGCTCCTACAGACAGCTGCTGTGACGCAGGAATGAAGGGCTCCAGCTCTTCCCAAAAGATCTGAAGCAAGGGGTATATCTTGTAAGGCTGTATATACTAGTTCTGGTGTTGAACATGCTAAATACCATCTCACACCAGTGATGCAATATCACTTCTGGTAACGATCTGGAAAGAAACTCTGAAGAAAAGCAGAGTATTTTGGTGTGCTGGGGGATGACCCATGTGAGAAAATTGGCCTCTGGCCCCTACCTAGCTGTTCATCCTTGGGCTTTATTATGGTCACTTGTAGTAGCATATAGTAGCATCTGTCTGTGAGTGCATGAATGAATTAAGGGGTTATTCTTAGCTCAAGTTATGTTGTGATATATAACATTTCTTCTAATTCTTGCACACAGAACTGAAAAAATAGCTTAATATTCTTCTGGGATTATTTACAATCATCAGTACAATGAAGTTTATTTATTAAAATAGTATGTGTATTTATACTGATTCCTCAATAGAGACAGAATTTGTCAGTGTTGCTGGAGATAAGGATATATTTGATTATTTACTTTTAGAATTACTTTTATTCTATTGTTCTTTAGTTCAATAAATAATAAAACAAATTATTGATTAAGACATCCTACATTCCTCCCCAAGAATGAGTTACTGCTTTCTACTATTTTCTCAATAAGGCACTATCACGAAGCTTTGGTGATAGGCAAATTTATTTAAATTAAATCAGTTTAATCAGTTACAACAAAGATGCACACTACTGGCAATTATTTAATCAGAAGTCAGCCTTCATAAACTGCTTGTGGTCATGTACAATGGTTATATGGTAGGCATTCATTGTAGAGTTGGCAGGTGAAATAAGGTACATGGCTCTTGTACCTTTAATGGTTGTGTTGAACAGGCAATTTTAGTTGGTAGTTTCATCTATGACAAGCAAAACCTGCTGAAATCCTCTCTTCTACAAAATTATCAAGGGTAAAGGAACTCTGGGCATGTCTACAGCAGTGAAAAATGTCCCACTCACCCCAAAACCAATGCTGGAAGTCTTGACAATGTACAACCGCTTTTGGTGGGGATCCATGGTTTTTGGCCCTTAACCTGATTTTGTCTGGAAGTAAGCAAAGTCAGGCAAAACTGAGTGTCTTTGGTTCTTTTGACTGTGTGAACAGCTGAATCCAGCTGGCTGGCCCAGTTGTCCACATGCCAAGAGCCATGCCATCCACCTTAGCCTGCAATAAGCAGTGCAAAGAAGGGGATGGGCCCCCTTGGAGTCTACTCTACCACTTCCTCACTGGCCAAGGAACCCCCCTGTGAATTCACTTCTGCTAAGGTCAGAATGGGATGCTGTGTGATCAATGAGGTGGGGTAGAGCAACCACTCCTCCTAGATTGCATGGCTGGATGTCCAGGAGGTGTCCAACCATTCAATCTGGCCTCATTAAATCATATGGCTGGATGCCTCCTGGAAACATTATAACCAGTGATCTGGTGGAGGTGGGGTGGGATGAGATCTCATGGCTGGACACCTCCTGGAGACATCACAGCCAGTGATCTATCCTTCTTTATTGGTCACAAAAGTGCACTATTCTGACCTCAGCAGAAGTGGTGACATAGAAGATAAGTGGTTGGTTTGAGGGAAAAGGTCTCTTCCCTGGTATTGGGGAAAAGATTTAAAATATATCACTGTATCCTTGATTATCTCTACTTATTCTGTGTTTCTCTGACTCAGATTGTCTTCTCATTGTATGAAATACTTTGGCTTTAGAATTCAGGCATTAATCCAGCTATGCCTTTTTATATTATTATTGTGGGTAAAGCCTAACAAGATGATGGTTTTATTTATCAACGACAAAGAAGCAAAATGCAAAGGTTAGCTGTAACAGCTGGACTTTAGAAATGCCTGGGTCCTAGAATAATCGTGATGACTGGCAGGGATAGTTCCAAATTCCATAAACAGCTTGCTGTGTAAATAATCTGGAAATCCTGTGAACTCTGCATGTATGTAGGGAAATGGGTCATCCTTGCTCTACTAGACCTGTATTATCTGATGTTTGATCTTACACATTTTTCACTCGAGAAACAAGCTATGCGGTATGGCCTAAAACTGCATGCTGGAAAATATTAGAAATTTTTTTTTTTTTAAAAAAAACTTTTTTGTGTCTTTGCTTTTCCTTTTTATATTTTCTTTCTTCAAATCTTGTTTGCTTTTTGTTTTCTCTTTCTATTCCTGTCTTTCACATTATAATTTTGCACTCTTTGTCTTCCTGCCCTCATCATTTCTTCTTCCTCCTCCTCCTCCTTTAATCACTGACATACAAAAATTTTAAGACTGTTTGGCTCATCTATCTCATTGTCTGCCTCCCACTGAGTAGCCAATATGGCATATTTCTGAGCAAGGCATGCACATGGTTTGCAATTGTGAAGCGCTGTTCAAAAAATAAAATAAAATTAAGAAGTGGGAGTAACAAAGAACTCTTCCTAATCTTTAAATGGGGTTTGATGCCCTGAAACCTGGGAGTGAATTTGATTTCCCTTATCATCCATTTAGCTTGCAATGTTGTTAATGGTTATGAAATTATTCAGCCGCTGCATTTAAGTTGATAGGCTCCAGTGGTACTGGATTCCACTACTTAACCAACACTGTGAGAAGGCATATTTCCTTGTGTTTGTTCTATAATGAATGCCTGTAAATATATTCGTCCTTTCCACTTCTGCATTGTGTATGTGCTAGAGATTAAGGATGAGAAAAACAGATCTCATTTTGCTGCATTTTTCTTCCAATCCCACCTGCATTCTTGTCATACTTTCTGTATAACCAGTTCGGGGAGGGGAATATTCTTCCATTCTCTACACACAGATGTTTTACACACATTTTCCATATCAAGTTTTGTCTAATATATGTATATTTAACACCCCCCCCCCCATATGCACTTAGGATGCATTTTTTCATTGATTAAGGTGTGTTTGTGGATGTTTTTTCATTTATGTAAGTTAAATATGTAACTTCAAATGACCTGTCAACTCTTGGTAACCTTGTTAATTTCATAGGTTTTATTACACAGGGAATACTGATAAGTCGAGTTTTATTGTCTTTTCCTCTGACTGCAACTTGCAACACCTGGTATTCTCTGATAGACTCTGTTCCAAGTAACAATCAGGCCTGACCCTGCTTAGCTTCCAAGATCACGTGTGATCTTGTGTATTTAGGGTACTGAAGCCATTTTTTTTTTCAATTGCATGCAGTCTTTAGTCATTTGCATTTTTAAAATATGGTCATTTTATTTCTGAGGCAAGTCATTCTAAAAACATTTTGATTGATTTTTAAGGGTGTTCCTTCTCCTTAGATCTGCAATGAATTTGGTGTACCATGAACTTATGGTATTCTTCATTTGTACTTTATCATTCCTGCTTTATGCTCATCACAACTTTGTGAGGTAGGTCAGGCTGAGAGTGACCGGTCCAAAACTACTGATCCAAAACCACAAATGAGTTTCATGTACTGCCTTCAGTTCTGGGCACCTCTTTGGAAAAATTATATAGACAAGTTGGAGCAGGTTCTGTGGGGACTTGAACTTAAATTGTCCAATTTAACCTCTGCACCATATTGCCTCTCTTAAAATAAACATCAAGGTGATTAGTAGCATTGTTCCCTTCATTCTGAAAAGCAATGTAAACTCCTTCCTTTGAGAAGTTGGAGCCTTCTGCAACACAACAATCCTCTATGCAGTTGGCTCTTCTTCATATCCACAGATTCTTTTTCCATGGATTCAATCATTCATGGCTTGAAAATATTTTTAAAAATATCTAAGTTCATAAAAGCAGGCCTTGATTTTATCATTGTATATAAGAGGCACCATTTTACTATGTCATTGCATTTACTGAGACTTGTGCATCCATTGATATTGGTATCCATGGGGGGGGGGGGTCCTCAAACCAAACCACAGTGAATACCAAGGACCCACTGTACAAACAGTAAAGCCATTCTTCAGGTATACATGGGAATGGAAAACCATACTCGCAGAGTTATCATCAATAGCTTCACTTCAAACTGAAGGGAATCATGAGCAGAGTTCTATCCTGGGGCAAACATTCTTCAATATCTTTATCAATGACTTTGGCACTGAACACATGGGCCAACTGTGTGGTATCTCACCCATGGATCTGGCCCATGGGGTGACATGTTGACAACTGGCTGTCTGCACATGTGCCATGGAGCCGCCACCACTGGGTTCCCTTACCTGCTTTGTTCACTTTGCTATTCAATTACCCAGAGGGTAAGACCAGTCTAATGGTTTCAAATTACAGGAGAGTAGATTTTGATTGAACATTAAAAGGGACATCATGACAGTAAAAGTGATTCGGCAATAAAACCAATTGCCTAGAGAGATGGTGGAGCCTCTTTGTCTGGACATCTACTCCCCCCCCCCCAAAAAAAAAGATTGGGCAAAAATTTTCTAGCCATATTTCTTTCATTGAGCTGGCCTAAAGGGACCGTTCCAACGCTATGATTCTGATTTTTCGCTCTTACCCCTTCAAAAAGAGGTATCAGCAGATTTGCAGAAGGGAGGAAGAAGGAAGAAGGAAGGGTGGCATCCCTGCCTACTGCCCTCAGCACTGCCGCCTCCCTTGATGATCCCCTCCTCCACCACCTGCCAGTCTCTGGAATGGGGCAGCGGGGACGAAAGCAAGGAGGCCAGCCTGAGTGGAAGGGTCTGGCATGAGGTGGAGAAGAGGGTCAATAAAAGAGTTGGTGGCAGTGAAGGTGGTGGGGTGCCAGGCAGGGCTACCATCCTGCCTTCTTCCTACCTCTCTTCTGAGGAGCTCTCTGCTGGAAGGGGGACCCACTTTCGCCTGAGACTGAGGAGGATCAGGGAGATGGTTCTCAGGACACACTGTTGCCTAGAGAGGAGCAAACAGGTTGGGGCAACCCCTCATCACTGCCCTTCTGTCAGCCCACTGGGAGTCCTACATTGACACCCCCCACCCAGCCCTTTGTCCCCAATGGTGGCACAGCCTTATGCATGCACAACCATTGGGGACAACATGGGTTTATCATCCGCAGATATTAAAATCCATGGATGGGAAGTCTGCAGATACAGAGGGCTGACTGTATGTATTCAAAACTGAGAAGGGAGGGATCTCCATTAATCAGTCTATGCTCATTTCCTGTTGCGTAGGGCTACTTTTTCTTTCCACATCTTTTCACTTTTGCTTGTCTTTTTTCCCTGAGTAATCCCAATGGGACAGTTCTCTATCTGTTCCTCCCCCCCCCCCCCGCTGATGGGAACTGGTTCGTTCATGATGGAGACACTATCATGTCTGCCCCAGGATGCCTCATTTTAATTATTAATTCAGAAGCCAAGCCCTCCCTCCAATCCATCTGCCTTGGTTCAGGCCTCAGAGGGAGAGATGGACTGTTAGACCTAATCCTCTTCCCCACCACCTTCTCCTTCTCCTTTTGTGTCGTGTCTTTTTAGATTGTGAACCTGAGGGTAGGAAACCATCTAATTAACAAGATTTTATGTACCGCGCTATGTAAATTTACAGTGCTATATAAATAAAAGATAATAATAATAATAATAATAATAATAATAATAAATACCATTCTACATTGGTTAAACATCACATCTGCACCCTAGTCAGTAATACTACACGTTAGATGTCCCCCTCTGTATAGAAATGGCCAAATCTACTAATGATGGATGGGAATTATCTTTTGGATTATGTAAAGATATATTCATTATGCTCCTTTACTCTGAATAGAAGACATCAGCATGAATTAGATTTTGTTGTTTCAAATTTCTTTTGCTTTGTCCAAGGGAACAAATTTTGTGCCACCCATCCTTTATACATGATTGAGTTTGGATGCTTCATGCTCTATGGTGCTAGATTTGAAAGTTTAAAGGTGTATATATAGTTTCATTTTTATTGTTTTAATGTTTTAGTATTTTAACTGTTTTAATATGTACTGTTTTAAGCACCTTTATCTTTTAAATTTCATTTTATTCTTTTAATGAGTGATGAGTTTTTTCTATTCATTTTATTTGTAAAATTATACCAAAAATAGAATAAAAAGAAATTAAAATCATACAGAAACTTATAATGATCTTGCAATGTTACAAGGACTTACATATTGGGCATTGTTAAAAAAGTTTTCACATGTAAAAAAAAATCTCATATTTAAAACTTCATACAGTTTAGTTTATTTGGAACAAATCAAACCACAGAGACCACTGTATTTCTATTTGTATTCACATAATCAATAAGAGGGAGCCATTTTCCTGAGTGATGAGTTTTAATATTATTCTAGTTTAATTCTATTTTAATGCCCATTTTTGTATGTTTTTAACTGTATTGCTTTTTTAAATTGGTAAGCCATTTTGTGTCCCAATTATGGGAGGAAAGCAGAATATAAATAAATATGACGATGATGAGAACAACAACAAGAAGTAGTTGGACTTGATGGCCCCTGTGGTCTCTTCCAGGTCTATGATTCCATGATTCTATGAACAACAGCAATAGTCATATGTCAGAATTCTAGTGCATGGCATCAAAGCAACACTTCAGCACATAGAAAGGGGGGAATTCAATTTCTTTCACACCTGCTCGTGTCTGTGATGCTTTGTTGACATGTTAGTTAGATATTTATTTTGACCATCTCCTAGATCTTTGCCATTATTTAGTCTCATGAGTATGGTGCACATGGACCAAACTTAGTGCTTCAGGCAAAATGGAGTCTGACTCTATCATGGAATAAATATTTCATAAACTCTGCAGCTGCTACCTTCCCTTCATGTCTAGAAGATAGAATCTGAAATCTTCCTCTATAAAAACAAACAAACAAAAAATCATTGAAAGTGTAGGGATGCGATCCATTTTCTGATTAGCCTACAGCAGCAGACAATGAGTTAGTTCATTTGGATTGAAACTATAAGGTCAGAATCTTAGGTTTATATGAACTGAGGTCAAACCTATGAGGAACTGATGTAGATTTACAAATTGCTTTTCTGAAGTGCCAAGTGATTTGGTTGATTGATGCTATGACGGCTATTTCTCACCCACACAGACATGACCTCTGCTTGGGTCACCAGGATGTATTTTGAGAGTGTCATGACATTTTCTAAATGCTGTCTAGAAGCATAAATCCAGCTTTTGTGTTCTCCGACTATGAATAAAACTATCAGGATGTAAATGACTCCTGGATGTGGACTTCTTAGCAGTTGGGCAGCACTCATATATATTAATTTTTAATATGAACTGTCTAATTTGCAATTTAAATAAAAATACAGAAAGAAGAAAAATAGAGAGAAGAAGAAAAGGTATAACTAACACACAATAGGACTCTGACCCCCCCTCCCCCATCCTAACTGTAATAAGAAGGCGAGGTATAGAGGAAAATGGTTTTTAAAATGTCTCTTCATTATAGATACAGCTAAACAATCCTACTAAAATTACTAAAAAGCATACCTACAGATTATTACATTCAGTCTTGAAAATTTCAGTGTACATGAATAATCTCTCTCACACACAGTATTCTCCTTCTCTTTCTCTCCCTCTCTTTCACTCACAGAGAGAATGATCAATACTCAATCCTATTAAACATTTTTGCATTTTCATTGCTAGCAAATGAAACTGGGGAGGAAAAAAAAATCTCCATAAGGAATTTTCTAGTAGAAAACATAAATGTTTGCTCCAAATTGGTTAATGGTTTACATTTGGATTAAGCTTCAAAAAGTATTTGTGCAGACAATAAGACTTGATAATGTGAAAGGTAGTGTGGTATAGTGTTCCAAATATTCGACCAGGACTCCAAGAGACCAGGACTCCAGGACACCTGTTGGGTGATTTTGTTCAACTTATGAAATCTTGCCAATAAAACCCTAGGATATAGTTGTCATAAGGTGGAATCAATCTGAAAAGAGATAGCAACAACAAGTGGTAATATACCATAAAAAATGAGGAAGGTAATCCACCCAACTGTCCTTCAGCTTTGTTTCTGGATTTGTAGTTCAATGAAGTCTTTAGAATTCTATATTAGTTGACTAATGTGGAACTAATGGTCTCCACCTAACTCTCTTAAGGATATCACCAAGCTACACGTCCCAGGATTCCATAGGATGAAGCTGTAACTATTGAAGTGGTATCAGAGCACTATCCGTGTGAGGGTTTCCATTTTAGATGTAGAAGGCTGCTTGAGTTGTGCCTGCTTAGCACTGAAAGGTTAAAGATTGATAGGATCATTGGAGTTAACAGCAAATGTCTCCCTGAGCCATATCTCCATGTTTAGTCCTTAACAGGAATAGAAAAAATATTGGCAATATTAAAGAGCATGTTTCATAGTGCCACAAATCCTTGATGGAGGGAATCCTGGGCTGGTGAGAATCTTTACTGTTCAGGACTTATTCTCCAGCATGTTCATTTATGGCTTGTGTGTGTGTGTGCGTGTGTGTGCATGTGTGTGCATAGGTTAAACAGTCTTTTTGTGCAGGAAATAGTATTTTCCATGCAGGAAATATTTCTGGTCAAGAAAAGCACTTCTGCACAAAAAAAAAAGTTATTTTATTTGTAGAAAATAGTTTTTTTGTGCAGAGAAGTATGAATTTTGCACAGAATAAATCCCTAGGTACAGCATTTTCTGTGCAAGAAACTATTTTCTGTACAAAAATAAACACAAAATTTGTGCAGGATATATCTCAAAATGTAAATACTCTTCAAAAATTATGAAGTTTTCAAAATTTTCAGGAAGAAGCAAGAACAATGCTAAGATTATTAATTTCTTCTTTTGAAAATGACATTAGCAAAGAATTGCATCCCTAATCTTCATGTGAGAAGAGAGAATGTTTTCACAGAAATTCAGAAAAACTGAACTTTAGTTTACCAACAGAACCTGATGCAGTTAAAGAAACCAAAATAACTTGGTATGTGCTTGCTATAAATAAAAAGGAATGTTTAAGTAGAAAGGGGGTGGGGGGTCCTTTTGATATGTTGACATTTCTGTGTCATGAGTGTGTTTGTATTTACTTCTCCATGTATGCTTTTGTATTTTGGAAATAATCTATTGTTTCTGAAATGATATGAAGCCTTCCTACTAGACTGCATGGATCACTGATTTGTCCTACTACAATAAGAATCAAGAATTAACAGACTAGAACAGTACTAAAGATGAGATTGTCTGGTTTACTTTGGTATCCTCAGGGAATGGTAAAACCTCCCATCTTCAAAAACCTTTCTGGAAGAAAGAGCAGTTCATATATATATATATATATATATATAGGCCTGATAACCGAAGAGCAAAATGCATGTGTGCAGTGTCAGGTCCAAAGTTGTCGGAGCTTGTCCTTCTACAAAAGGCAAATGAATTTTACCATGCTTCAGACACATATGTTTTAAAAGCAGAGATGGGAAATATGAAAGAACCACTATGCTGCAGTCATTTCATTGTTGGACTAGGACTCTATGAAAACCGGGTTCAAATTCCTGCTCAGTCATGGAAATCCAGTGGGTGACTTCCATCAGGAGACACACAAACTTCAGTCCTGGAGGAAGGCAATATCAGATCTCCTCTGAATAAATTTTGCTAAGAAACCCATCCAATAAGTTTGCCGTAAGTCAGAGTAAAGTTCAAGACATGTAATACTGGGGAATATGCAGCCTTCCAGATGTTTTAAGTGTGCAATTTCCATTGTTCTTCACCATTGTCTATGCCAAGATTTATAGCAATTACATTCCAACAATATTTGGAGGACCAATTGTATTCTGCTATTTTTGGATGGACAATGTACAGAATAGCAACAGGACCCATGTATCCACTTCAGACTTAGTCTGGAAGAATCTTGTCTACACAAGACCAAACTCTTTGGCAATTGGCAGGATGCAAATATGATAAAAGTATAATATTTTTTCTTTGAATGGTTCCCTTGGGTATTACTTCCATGTCAACACGATTAGGGTGGATGCAAAAAAGATCTTTGTCAAGGAAGACACATTCCATTCTGGTCATTAAATATAGATTTTCTAGGAAACTGAGATGAATAGGGAAGATTTAAAAGACTGTGATTTTGGTCATGGCTACTTTTTTATGCCAGGCCATTAAGGAAGCTATTATCAGGCCCAGCTGTTTCTGAACAATTAGCTATGTGACAGGCAGGCAGGAAGATCAGCAGTCAGTGATAATTCCCCCTCTTGCACCTCAGGCACACACACTTTCTCACTCAAATGTGTACACACATGTTTGAGCACACACATACAGATGCTTTATACTCTGCTAGGAATTAAAAATAGCACAGCAGCTGAACAGTTTGGCTAATAAAAAAGTCATTTTTAAAAGTAACTGGACTAATCATAATGCCCACATCTCTGTGAGCTTTACTGATAGAGATCTTGTAGTGTATTTGTGCATTTGGTAAGCTTATGCATATGAGACCAGAACGTGCCTTTCTGTACTAGAACATCAATGTTTTCTACAGCTCTGTGAATCTCTAATGTCTGGTTTACTGCTCTCAGCCTCCTAGGTACTTTCATAAAAATAGAGTTATAAGATGATCCATCTTTAAAAGTGATCCATGCAGACTAGCTCTGTTTTGTGGGTGGGGAGTCTTTCACTGTAAATAGAAAGAGCTTTGGGTAAAATTTGTGTGCTCCCTCTCTTTTTAGCTTGCTCAAAACAGTCCAGTTTGTGTGTAGCAAATTTCCTTCACCTTATTCCATAGCTAGTTTGGAGATTTCCATCAACAAGCACTCTGCTGATCTTCTACAAATGTCCTTTCTTTTAATTTTATTATGTTGTTGTTTGACCAATAACCATTATATTCTTAGCACCAAATCTGAATTATAAAATGTGCCATTCTGAATCAAGACTAAAGCATGTCCAGTCCAGCATCTTGTTTCCTACAGTAGTAAGTCAGATGCTGCTGGGAAGCCTACCCGGAGTACATGAATGTAATAGCTGTCTCCTTCTGTTGGTAACTGGTGTTCAGAGGGTTGCTGCCTCCTCTAATTCTGAATGGCCAGTACATCACCATCTTAATTATGGAGTTTATCACATTGGGACTAATATCACACTTTTTCCCCAGCTCAGAATCTAAGATGGCTAATCTAAAGTACTAATATCACACTTTTTTCCCAGCACAGAATCTAAGATGGCTAATCCAAAGTACTGAAGCCCATATACTAAACAGGTTCAGAATCTTAGATAAAACCTTTAAAATTCAGAATAAAATCCAGGAGAGTAACCACTATGTTGACATTAGAGCCACTAGCTTCCATGGATGTTCATCACCAGACCTTGTGATAGCTAATTCCACAGTTTCAACCTGGTGAAATGACTCTTTTGGATTACCTTGCCTATGCTAGCTGGGGAGATTCTCAGAGCTGTCATTGAAAAGAGTAGCATTCCCATATTGTGGTAAAAAGTCACTTCCTTTTGTCTGTTTTGAATCTCCATGTTAGGACACTTTTTAGTTAGGGCTCTACATAAGTCAGAAATGACTTAAAAGTACACAACAAAAAGCACAAACATGCATTTCACCCTTTTCTTCAAAAAAAGAAAGAAAGAAAGAAAGAAAGAAAGAAAGAAAGAAAATACATTCTTTTGCCATTCGAAGGCAGTGATGGTAGTGGCAATGGTTGCATTCTATGTCTATATTTTCTATATAGGAGCCCTGGTGGTTCAGGTATTGTGAGTTCAATACCAGCCAGGGGCTCAGGAGCAACTAAGCCTGGCATTCTTCCAAGTTTGCTAAAATGAGTACCCAGCTTGTTGGGGCAATTAGCTTACACACTGTAAACTGCTTAGGGAGTGCTTAAGTGCACTGATAAGTGGTATAGAAATCTACTTGTTATTGCTATTGCTTTTCTAGTTCCTTAAAGAGATTTGGGTATATTTTCAATTCAGAAGCAGAATGCTATGTATTCAGAAACACATTTTGCCCCCAGCATGCAATATGACTGGACGTTCTCCCTGCTATGCACTTGCCTTATTGAGCAGCCTATATACAGTAAAATGTACAGATTCGCCCCTTGAATGAGACATGTGCATTAGCACAGAGAGACATTAGCAGCTGTTGACTCCATTAGGCACAGCAGAGGTCAGTTACTTCAGCCCAGCTGCTGTTTGGCATTCTGCAGGTGACAGGCTTCCCCGACTTCCACTTGGGGTGCTAGAAGATGAGGAATGGGAGCTGCACAGTGGAATTTTACAGGATCATAAAATCTGGGTGATGATTGCAGGTGGAGGTGAAGACCTTGAATTAATTTAAGTAACTGGCGAGAGATTGTGGGCATGGCCTCTCCTTGCCAATTATTTAAAAAAAAATCTAAAAGCCCTCTAAAAAGCTACCTATCCTATGGACTTTGGAAATACTACTGCCTCCAGTCTTCTTTCCAGTCACTCCAAGAATGCTTACCTTTTAAACATCCAGTGTTATTCCCATATCAAGTTTCCAACTGAGTACTTTAGTTGAAAACAGTCATGGTGCATCTGGAAGCAATAACAGGAAGCCAGCATCTCTGTGACACAGACAGATTGACATTAAAATATTGAAGCTGCCTTCTTCTTTCACAAATGATTGGTTCCAGAGACAGCTACCTACCTGCTTCCTGTGATCTGGACTCAAGCTATCTACGACAAGGAAAATTCACTTAGCTTTTCCTATAGATGCCACTACAATGTCCATTCAGTCTACTCAAGAATCTTTTCAATATATAACTATTGGCTTTCAAGACACTCCCACTCTTCTTTATTTATTTGCTGAAAAACCTGTTATTGTGTTTATGACTACCCATGGGTTGCAGGCCCATTGGCTCAGGTACCTGTAAGCAATAAAACCCAACTGACAAAGCTCAAAGCCCTATCATAAGGTGGTGTGACACAGTGATTTCAGGCAAAACAATCTTTATGGCATGATGGGGCAGCGACCTGTTTGTTTTTCCTTTATTTCAATTTTGGTTTTTTACTGTTGTTGTTGGTTTACTATCAGAGGAAAGAAACTAAGTTTATGTGCCAGAGTAACTTGACTCATTTGGGGTACAACATACTTTGATGTGGGTAGGAGGAGGGGTGCCATTTTCTGATCTGCCTCAAGCAACAAAATATTTTGGGCTAATCCAGAGAATGCCTCAACAATGTGGGACAAGTTCAGTTCTTTGCCATTTTAAATAGCACCCTGTTTATTTCATTGATTGATTGATATCCTACCTTTTTCCCAGATGGGATTCAAATTGGCTTATACAATGAATGGTGGCATACATGTTGCACTGGAAGCAAATATTACTGTTGCTTGATTAGCCTAATATAACCATCCTCATGACAAGTTCCAAGAAAGATTTTATTATTTGGACTATGGACTGACGTTTTAGGGGGGAAAGAAATGTTAAGAAATAATAATGGCTCTCTACAGATCTGTACCAGCTGAATATCTCTTTCTTCTTTTACAAGTGTTGTATAAAAGATTAGTGATGGACTAGTTACTCAATTTCCAGTCTGTCACTTTCACATAGGTTGACTCAAAAATATATTCTGTCCTCTTCTGGTATTAATCTGCAATTTTGCTTTAACATGCATGAACCTTTGTATTTATATATATTCATATAAATGCAATTTTTAACACATTTCTTTTAAAATATGCATTTCTAAATCAATTTTGATGGGGGGGAAACCGGAGCCAAGAATTCTCTGAAGTAGAAATTAAAATGCCAGTGGACAATAAAGTTCTCATTTCCACATTAGTCCCAGACCTACATTAATCAGGTCAGTTTGTCTCAGAATTCACAAAGATCAAACTCTTCAAGAACCCCTAAATGGCATTTCTGTGTCTGCACAATTGTACATGTGTGCAATGTCCAATGCATTACATGCAAACTAATAACGTACAAGCCTGTTTAATTCATCCTCCTCCCATCCACAACTGGTTATGTTGTTTAGATATTAGAATGTTAAGTACAACTTGGTTTTAGGACTGGAGATACCTAGATACAAACTTGCACCTGGCTAAGAAGTTTATTGAGGAACTAATTTTCGATCTATCCTATTTCATAGGGTTGTTGTGAGTGTAAAATAAAAAAAAGCAGGATCACCTATGTCACCTTAAGCCTCTTGGTAGAAGGGTGGCTAATATATATGATAAATAAATACCAACCCGGTCCCAACCATAAGCCCTGGTTCACAGAAGAATTCAGGGAGATGAAGTGGGTCGGACGACGACTAGAGCTCAAATGGTAGAAAACTCGACTCCTGTCTGACATGACTCGCCATAGGCAGCATCTTCACGCCTATCGGGAGGCTTTGTGCGCAATGCGGAAATCTTTCTGCTCTGCACGCATAGTGTCTGCAGAGTCTCGCCCAGCAGAACTGTTTAGGGTGGGGTGGGGGAGCTGACACAGGTTCCCCCTGTGCCGAATCCCCTACTTGACCCAACACCAGCCTGCTGCGATGCATTCATCAACTACTTTGCAGATAAAAATCTCTCAGATAAGGGTTGACTTGGATGCCACCTTTCCTTCAGATCCCACTGGTGAGGTGTCCAGCAACTCCATTGTTGCCACATTAGTGGATGAGTTTGAATCTGTAAGTACCAATGACGTGGATAAGCTACTCGAGAGTATGAGGAAGACGACTTGCCCCCTCGATCCTTGTCCATCTTGGCTGGACGTCCAGGGGGGAGACACATTGAGAGTGTTCCTTCGGGATACAATCAATGCGTCCCTACCATCTTGCCTTAAGGAGGCGGTGGTTAAGCCCCTCCTGAAAAACCCTCCCTCGACCCCCTGGATAGAAACAACTGCAGACCAGTGTCCTTGCTGCTATTTTTAAGCAAGGTGATCAAGAGGGCAGTTGCCTCCCAACTCCAGGCAGTCTTGGATGAAACCAATTATCTTGATCCATTTCAAACTGGCTTCAGGACAGGACGTGGAGTGGAGACCGCCATGGTTGCTCTGACCTATGCCTGAGCATCAACAGGGGTAGTGTTACCCTGCTGGTGCTCTTGGATCTTTCAGTGGCCTTTAACACTGTAGATCATTCCATGCTTTTGGGTCGGCTGAGCGAGCTGGGGATCAGAGGCACTGCTCTTTGGTGGTTCCGATCCTTTCTCTTCAGCAGATCCCAAAGGATGAGGCTCAGGGACAGTTGCTCATCCAAAATTAAGCTTAAATGCAGCATCCCTCAGGGCACCATCCTGTCCCTGATGCTATTCAATATCTACATGAAGCCACTGGGCGAGATCATTCAGAGGCATGGACTTCAGGGTCTTCAGTATGCTGACGACACTCAGATATATCTCTCCATGACCAGATCATCAGCTCAGACTTCAGATGGCATCTCTCCTCTTAATGACTGTCTTGCGGCGGTAATGGATTGGATGAGGAAAAACAGATTGAAGCTAAATCCAGACAAAATGGGGATGCTAACAGTTACAGGCTCAAAACCAGGTTTGAGAATACAGCTACCAGTCCTAGACGGAGTCACACTCTCCTCAAAGGACTCTGTTCACAATCTGGGGCTACTCCTTGACTCATTGCTTCACATGACTAGTCAGAAGGTCATGTGGTGCTATTAGCTTCGGCTGATCCAACAGCTGCACCCTTTCCTGGACACGAAAGACCTGGAATCTGTGGTAAACGCCCTGGTAACCTCACATCTGGACTTGTGCAATGTACTCTACATGGGGCTACCCTTGGGTCTAACCCAGAAACTTCAACTAGTTCAGAACATGGCAGCCAGGCTTATTACTGGAACATCAAGGAAAGAGCACATAAGACCTGTGCTTAAAGCTCTCCACTGGCTGCCAATCAGTTTCCGGGCACAGTACAAGGTGTTGGTTTTAACCTTTAAAGCCCTACATAGCTCAGGCCGATCTTATCTTAGGGACTGCCTCTTCCCGTATGAACCTACCCCCCTGCACACTCCGGTCCTCTGAGAGGAACCTGTTACAGCCTATGAAAACTAGGCTGTTGCACACCTCCCAGAGGACTTTTTCAGCTACCGCTCCCAAGCTTTCGAATGGCCTGCCAGGCGAGATGCGCCTTATTACATCACTTGCTAGTTTCAAAAAAGCTTTAAAGACACATCTCTTCCAGCAGGCCTTCCCCTGAAAAAATCATCGATTCCCGGCTCTGAAATGGAAAGTGGGTAGATAACCTTGGTTGTCCCTTTTATTTAAGTCTCTTGATTTCATCTATTGCTTATTTGCACAAGAATTGTTCATGAGATTGCACCTTGTTTTTAACTGTTGTTGATTTTAATGTTTGCTGGTTTAATCTAATTTAAAGGGGGGGGTGATCGAGAAGGGGCATGATAGTTGTTTTAGTCTGTATTTTTTAACCTTGTTGTACCCTGCTCCGATTACTTTGTTAGAGGAGCGGGTTATAAATAAACATTATTATTATTATTATTATTATTATTATTATCACATGATCATTCTAAATTGTACACCAGGTTTTGTCCTATGAATAAACACATACTAGGAGAACCAAATTGCATTTTTGACATGTTCAGTGTTAACTGTCAGTTGAATCCAGCCCTTTTGAAAGGCTGATAAAATAGACTTGAAATACTGTATATACTCGACTATAAGTCGACTTCATGTATAAGTTGAGGGCAGGTTTGTGAGCCAAACTTATGGCTTTTGGTATGACCCATAAATAAGTCAAAGGTAAAACTTAGCAGCATGTAACAAAGGATGTAAAGGATGAAGCAAAGGAAAATGATGTTAAAGATATTTTTTTTTTAAATTGACATGCATAACTCTTTGTGCTCAGCTGAAAGGCTGGATGGATGAGGTAGTAGAGGGGGTTGGTGATTCTTTTTGGTGCTCCAAGAAGAGATTAAGCTCTCACCTTTCACCAGGGTATGGTTCCTTTTTTTTGATAAGAGTTGAAGTACAGTACTTACATTGACCCGTGGATAAGTCAACCCGGATTTTTTGGGTCAATTTTTTTAGTACAATTTCTAGACTTCTACATGAGTATATACAGTAGTCACCTTCTGTCATTGCCTCCCAATTTCTTTCTTTCCTCAATGGAAAGGAAATATACTTGCCGAATGTTATACATGTTGAGAATCTCAGCTATTTGTTTCAACCCGATCATGACCGTATAAAGAGCTTTATTTAAATAACGTATTTGAGCCAGTGATTCCCCCACAAACACACACACACAAATAAGACAATAATTAGAGTGGAGAAAAGGGTGGGAGGATATGAAATATTCATGCTGTTCAAAGAAAATGCAATCTTCTTAGTTGTCCTGTAGCTATAGAATGTTCTGGGAAGGAAATGTGCTGTACTAGTTTGGTGAACCCCCTCTGTGTGCTGTTGCCGCTCTCACAAAAGTTGATCAGGCAACCGTAATGCAATTTGAGATGCAGGGAGAAAGAGGCAAAGACTAGATAAAACACAAGTCAGAGAATGGGATGGAGAGAAGGTGCCTTAAAGGAAACACAGACGAGAAGGTGAAAGCCAGAAACAAAGTGGATGAAGTGCTGCTAAGGCTTCAAGTGAATGAGGGAGAGAGATAAGGCAGCTGAAAGGGAGAGGGAAAACAAATCAGAAAAAGAGGATAGAAAACAAGAGCAGAGCAGGAGGGTAATTAATTTGGCCCTCTCAAAGGGAAAAACCCTGGATATTAGATGTGTGTGTGTGTGTGTGTGCGAGAGAGAGAGAGAGAGAGAGAGAGAGAGAGAGAGAGAGAGAAGATGATAGGATGAATTTGAGAGTACAAAGGAACAGATAGTGGTAAAATTGGAACTGCCCATGATGTTGTTTCATTTTTACACAGAAGTGTATCTGAGGCCATGGGGCATTAACAGTATTGCTGAGGAATGCAATGTCTCTGAATGCCACCAGAGTAGGAGGGATAATTGATTGGCTGCAACACTCTCCATGTGCACTGATCTGTAGGGAAGAGAGCCATCCACAAGCCATGGGCAGATGGTGAGCTCTAATGGGACGTTATTTATAGATATCTTCATTAGGTGATGTCCACCCAGGAGGAGTCTTTTAGACTGTGGCAGAATGGATGCAGTATGGAAACAAAAGGTGGATGTAGCTCAGAACACAGGGAGGGAAGAAAATATAGGCTTATGGGGACAGGTTGATTGAGTGCAAGGGAAGCAGTATGTGGCCATGTGTCTAAAACAAAGGGAGCTCTTAGTTGTAGGAAAGAGTAGTCTGCATGAAAAGAGAGACAGAGAGAGTGAGAGAGAGAGAGAATTTACCCAATCAATAATCCTTCCTTACAGAAGTATTTTGGCCCTTCAGCTCTTTCTGTAGCCAAAAAACTATTAGCCCCCCCCCCCCCCAAATAAAAGCCACACTTCTGTTTTGTTTTGTTTTGTTTTGTTTTTTGCTGACACTGTGTGTGCCCAGATAAGGTGACATGGATATTGAAGATTCCGGAAATTTCCTTCACATGAAGAAATTCTTTTATAAAGGATTGAAGGAATGATTCCCCCCCCCCTTCTTCAGATTGGGAATGGTCAGCATTTTTCAAATATTTGAACAGCTAAAACACAGAAAATGGGACAGACATGTTCTTCGTAGCTCCAAAGGATTGGGATGAAACCCAGCAGATGGAATTGTAAGGGAGCAGATTTAAGCTGAAGATCTGAAGAAGCTTCACAGTGGAAAAAGTGGAATAGACAGCTTTGGAAAGTGATGAGCTTCTTCTTTGCTGAAACTATATTGTTATCAGACAGTATGCTATGAATGTAGTCTGCACTGTAGATTCTGCATTGAGCAGACACTTGGGTTAGAAAAATTCTAAGCACCCTTTGGGCAATATTAGTTTTTATTCCCCCCCCCAAGTTTCCATTTCACTGTTTACATTCCAACATGGCTTTAACTACCTTTCCCAGGCTGCTATTTCCCATGAATTCTTGTTTCTAGGGTTATTTGATAACTGTATCACTATAGCTGTTGCCACCACACTAGGTTGTTGCTGTTATTTCTCAGACACAAACTTTGTGGTAATCCAGAATTCCTTTTCTTGGCTAGAATCTAGCAATCAATCCTAAAAACAGCTTTGTATTTCTTTCTTTGGTTGGTTGGTTGGTTTATTGCCCTTGTATTGCTGGTTTTGGTTTACACAGCCAACCATTTCTATTGTTGTGCTGCATTTATTGGGGAACTTAACCTATATATCACATTTGTTTCATTTCATACTTATTGATTGAGAAGGCATCCTGGGATTTTTGCAAATGCATATAGAATGTATTACAAAATTATAAGTAATTGTCATACTCTGATTACAGACATCCATATTTATTTGACAGTGATGGAAATACTCTCTGTCATAATGCCTGTAGTATATGTAACAGTCCTCCTAACACTGTATTAAACTTATGAAGAGAACTTGATCAAAGAGGAGATCCCATAATACACTTTTCATACTAACTGAGGAAGGGCAAGGGGAGGAGGGAAAAACAGAGAAATACTTCATCATAAAATGGAGGACTGGTACTTTTTTGTGACTTTACATAAGCCAATTTACCGCGCAAGCAAATTTAACCTAGTAATGGGGGAAAGGGTGCCAGCAAGATTAGATGTGACTTCTACAGCTGCATCTACATTGCAGGATTGATGAAATTTAACTTTAATTCTGGAATCTGAAATTTTATGAGATATTTAGCCTTCTCTTTAATAGAGCTCTGGTGCGACAACATGTAACAAATCCCAGGATTCCATAGCATTGAGCCATGGCAGTTAAACTGGTCTTAAACTGCATTATTTCTGTAGTGTGGCTGCAGACCTAGACTGTAAAAGTAGACAAAAAGGGAAATTATTATATTGCATCTCCCCTTTCAAGGCCCAAAGAATCAGTTAAACTTCTGAAGTAAATATATTCCACATAAAAATTACCAGGAAATATTAATCACTGCAATACAATTAGTTTTTAGCAAGACATATCATTTACTTTGGCCTGAAGGGTCAAGATGTTCAATTGTGAATACAGATAGATCAAGATATATGTATTATATACAGAGACTAATATCTTGTAAACCTAGGATATGATGGATGCATGCCTTGGTGCCCATTGAAACTACTTGTTGAATTCAGTGGAAATAAAATTCATAATAATAATAATAATAATAATAATAATAATTTATTTATAGCCCGCTCCTCTGTGAAGACAATCGGAGTGTGTTACAGCAGTAAAAACAAACAGAGTAAAAACAGTACTGTACCCTCCACCCGACCTCCCACCCCTTAAAATTAAATCAAACTAGTAATGGATTAAAATCAAGAACAGTTAAAACACCACAATGTTGAAGAAAACTAACATTCCGTGGGTGAAATAAGGTGTGGCATCATAGGTGGTGGTATAGCAGGGGGGAAACATGACCCAATTTTTGTCTCTTTAAAAGAACTCATGGGGTTTCATCTACCATTAATGGCTTGGTTCAATCAGCCAAGGACTTATTTCCTGTAAAATCTGAGTGCAAATGTGCAGGCTTTTTTGACATTACAGTAAGACCTTGAAAGTGAAACAATAACTTGTGAGCCCAGATAAATATTCAGGAACATATACTGTAGATATCTTGAGCTGTGAATTGTTTTAACTATATATATGCTAAAGGCTGAACATTTTAGTATCAGAGTAAACAACTATAAGGCCCTTAAGGCTGCACCAAAATGAAATGAATATAAACACATAAGTTTTCAGAGTTTTCCTTAGGCAATTTAGTTTTGCTCAAGATAATTGCTATCTTGAGGAAGATTGCTGAGCACAAGGTTGCCTTTTACCTCAAGCCAGATTACTTGAAGCCAGAACTTAGACTTACTGCTGAACAGAAGAAAATTCAAGAATTATCACTGACCAAGGCTGGCCACAAACACATTACTTCCTAAGGAACAGAACTAGATCCCCTCTTCCAAACCAATAAGCATAGTACTGAAATCTGGTCAAGTTATTCTTGCAGAAAATTCCACAAACCCCTCTTGCTGTTGCTGGAAAAACCACAACACCAAAACAATAATATATTGAAGAAGTAACAATTCATCTGTTTTAGGTAGCTAATTCACTTTCTAATTGTAGGATCAGTACTGTCTCTCACTCAAGCAAAAGGGAAAAGCAATATAAATTATCAAGTGTTCCCATCCCTATACAGTGCTATAAAATTAGAGATTGGGAAAGTTTTGTTGTTGCTGCTGCTGCTGTTGTTTATTTTTACTACAATTCCCATGCTTGCTTGGGAACTCTGGTTGCAATAGACCAAAATGTTCCTATTTCAAACTACAGTTCCCATGCTGATTGAGGATTCTGGATGTTGTAGTCTCAATAATATTTCTGCCCCCTTTCTACATTCACCTTTCAATGGAGCTAAGACTGCAATTTTAAAATTTATCCACATGACTTTTTCATCCCCCTTCCCCATATAGCATCTATAAGGATATTTGTATCTATGTGCTCACACAGCTGTTTGAAAAATTACTTGGCGTCCTTTTGCTCCATTGTGCAACAAATAAATATTTGATGTTTCCCTTGCTAGGAATTTCTTTTTGTGCACAAAGGTTTATAGCATAGTTTTCCTTTAAAACAACAAACATTTATATATGTTTTCGTAGGCCAGGAGGTCTCTCTTTATTCTCCTTAAAGTTGTAAAGGGTATTGCATACACATTGATTTGTGTAAATAATAAATAATCTTATGACAGATGCCTAGGTAAAATAGTTGAAATCACAGGGCATTTTCTTATCCCAGGAATATTCAAGCACTTTAACAATCTTTATCTGTATACTTTGTAAAAACACACATCTTTGCTAGCTTCCCCTGAAACACCAATGATACATTTCCCCAAGACATAATGAGTTTTAATGGCCCATAAACTGCCACCATCACTAACCTGCAAGTTCTCATTTGCCTAGCACCTGAAATTGTGGATATGGCATATAAAGGCTTGATATGCCTTCTGTTCACCATTAAAATAGAAAACCATTCATATTAATAGCATTTTCTTTCATACTTGCATCTTATGTATTAGTTTCATCTGATTCCTCATTTCCAAGCCCTCAGGATGTCTGTAAGTATGAAACTCAAGTTTTGTTTGCTACTAAGGAACAAAAATCTCAATCATCTGTGTTAAAGGGATGGTGTTTTGCCTATTTCCAATGATATGAATTTAATATGTGTGTTGTCAAAATACTTTTTCTGAACACTATGTTAGGCATGGACAAATCTGCCAATTTCACTTTCTCTCACATTTGCCTCTTTCCATCCACTTGAGAGTTTTTCATGTAGGCCTGCTGTCCTGACACAATCCTGCTGGTTTAAGAACGGAAACATACTAGCATCATGTATTATCACACTTTTCTCTCCAATATCATTTTGTTGATCCATGGTCATGTGATTTCTCTTCCGCATTTTTTCTGTAAAATCATATTCCTATGCTCTACTCAGCATGCCTTTCAGGTTTTTTTTTTTTTTTTGGTTTTTTTTAAAATCACAATTGATAATGTGATTATTTTTTTAAAGGAACAGAAAAGAAGGGGAGAGGTGGGCATGGATGGGAATATTTTAATCTGTTATGTTTTTAAACTCTGTTGTAATCTGCCCCAATTACTTTGTTCAGAGGGGCGGACTAGAAATAAAATTTATTATTATTATTATTATTATTATTATTATTATTAAATAAAAAAGTTAAATGGGAATGGCAATGGGATGAGGATCAGGAACATGCCCACTCATACCATGTGCCTGTCTGAGAACTGGAACTACAGTGGAAAGGTTCTATTACACAAAAACCCAAAAGTAGCATGATTGGGAATCGTTGATGGGTACTACTCATCAATGAAAAGGAGCACTCTAAGAACAGATGAAGCACAAAGCAGCAGCAGCACAGAGATTGTGTGATATGTACTTGCAAAAAAGTTTTAATCAGCTTTCTAGCCTTGTGTGATAAAATCTAGCTCAAATTCAGCTTTCTAGCCATGTGTGATAAAGTCCACAGTGACAAAATTTGTAAATTTGTATGAGATCTTTAAAAAAAAAAACAAGAAGCGAAACTATCACCCATCTGCACTGGCCAAATTCTATACAGGTGCAGCTATTCCTTAGCACAGAGAGAATCATCTTATACACCAGAGATGAAAAGTGTGAGAGCAAGAAGCCACAATTTTTCCCCTGATCATGGGGGAGTCAGTCTCTAGGGTTTTATGTTTTGTTTTGTTTTGTTAAAAAAAAATCCAAGAAAGGTGTAGGACAAAATGTGCAATCTGTACATCTAAACCATAATAGCTCTTCTTCTAGAGTCTTCTACAAATCAGTAGCATCACATGGACATTTTTTCCCCTTTTGAATACAAAAACAAATACTTATTTTGTGTGGGGGCATGCATGGATCCTTTGCTTCACAAAAGGAAAACAGGAGTTTTGTGCAGAGGTATTTTTGTGCAAATCGTGGGAAAACAGATCAAAAGCTCTCTAGGTATTGTTCTTGTGCTTCAGGTGAGACCTCTGACAGAGGTGGTGATATCTCAGCAGGCTGTTTCTATGTGCAGGCTAAGGATGCAAATCTTTGACTATTTCATCCTCACATGCAAAGATGAATAATTGCTGCAGTTTTCTTCCCACTGAGGGAGAAAATTACTATTTCCATGCAATTTTCTCTCCCTATTTGAATATCCCAAAGTTTTCTGGAGAATTTTCTTGCACAGAGAAACATGTGTTTTTGGGCATGCCCCCCCCCCAAGTGTGATGCTGTATCAGAGGCTATGATTCATAACTTTACTGTTATTTAGCTACATCTCTACATCAGTACCAACAGCTTGGTACCAACTATGGTTGATGTGCCAACTGCACCCCTTCCTGGACCTCTGATCTGTTTGTATGAATGTTAGACATGTGTTAAAGCTATTTTGATTTATATAACAGTACAGTGGTCCCCCGGGTTACGAAGGTAATCTGTTCCGGATTACCTTTCGTACCCCGGAAATGTTCATTTCCCAGGGGACCACTTTAAGGGACGGACCGCATGGTTTTTCCCTTTCGTTCCCCGGGAATTTCTTCAGATCCCGGGGGAATTTTAGCGGTCCCGCCTGTTTCGGCTCCCGGGGATTTCGTTCCCCGGGGGCTTTGTATCCCGGGGGACCACTGTAATGTTATTTTATTGAATGTATTTTATGTATCGTTTTCTATTTCTGTAATCCTGGCTCGATCCGCAGGGAGAGGCAGGAAATATAAATAAAAATTATTATTATTATTATTATTATTATTACTATTATTATTACTATTATCATATGCATCCCTCTTAGTGAACTGATACCTACTGATACATCCTGCATAATGTCAGGTTGCACAATGAGAGGCCCAGTTGTGCAATGAGATCCACGGTACTATGATGCCCATTCTGCAATAATACCCATGTCACAATGAGACCCATGGCTCCACTTAGACAATGGTTCCGAAGACATAATTATATTTCTGCTTCCGTCTTGAGAATACAAATATTGTAAAATGGCACAATATTACATGATCATAAGTTAGTTTATGGTGCCATAGGGGCTGTACAGACCACCCCTGTCTTTGCCAGACTGGGGCCATGGCACCTACATGCTGCGGCCCCAATCTAGCCTTTCCACAGCATCTTTTTGCGCCCTGGAAAGGGCTCTGTAACCGCTGGTGTTGTGGCCTAATGGCACTCCTTTAGTGCTGCATCATTTAAACACAATGCCAGAGGAGCTCCATGATACTGCACATTGTGCGATGAGGTATGCAAGGTCATGCCAGCCTGGGGGCGGAGCTGGACATGCATAATGTGGTTGCTATGCCCCAACTCCACCACTAGGCTGGCCTTTCCTGCCAGTCTGCACTGCCTCATAATTGCCAAAAAAGAATGCCAGTCCAGATTTTTAGTACAGTAAATAATGTGTGTGAGTGTGTGGAGGGGGAGTTCCCCCCCCAAAAAAAATCCCAAACATAGATTTATATCTGCAGAGTACTTCCTCCATAGCACTTTGGGTTTTCAAATGCTATGAGATAGCCTCTCTCATTGTGAATGAGAAACTCTACAAATATTCTTCATAGCCTATTCCTAAAGCAGAGTGAGAATGTATGCCTCCCCACCCCCAATGTTGCAGCAATGCAATTCTCATGAGCCCTGTTCAGGATAAGCAGTGGGGAAGGCTGGTAGAGTTAAAACCAACAACATTTGGAGGATCATACATTCCATATCACTGTCATAAGAAGTGATGTGAGCATTACATCTACCTTTCTCAGATGATGAGTCCTCACAGTTCTAGTAGAGATACAGGTAATACAGGTAACTTTAAAAATTACTTGCAATTAACAATGAACTATTTGCAATTGTATTTCTTGAATCCAGATGCTTTGAGATTCAGATCTGAGGGAAATCCCCTGCACTGCAGAGCAAACTATATCTGAAGTTGCCGATAATTTTAAAGTCAATGTATGACAAGATGGCAGGAATTAAAGGAAGGGGTGGTCCGTTAGACCAATTAAAATGAGATTTTGAGACTGTGGCAAGTATACCTTCTATGTAAGCTTCTGATTCCATTAAGCCCTATTTTTTCCATTTTTTAAAAAATGAAAATTTGGCTCTCCTTGGCATCAGCAGCCCTCTCTGATTGTGTAAAGAGCAAACCCAACAGGCACATCATCGTTTACAATTATAGGAGCCCTTTCTACCACAGACAGATAGGGCAGAGGCTAAAATGAGCAAAAAAGAATCAAACCCAAAGTTTGCTCCCAAGTTGCCACCGGTATACATCTGTGTTTTCTTTCTTATCAGCAAAAGGAAGGATATATAGATCAGTCCTCTCATATTCTCAGATATTTCAAGGTTTATTTCAAATGGCCTGTTTATGCCTATTTAATCTGTCTGTCCGTCCATCCATCCATCCATCCATTTATAAAATACTTAATTTTGTTGTGGAGGGGAAAGAAGGTTTGTTGCAGGAAAAACATATAGAAGAATTGGATTTGAGTGAAAGTCAAATATTTATATGTTTCAAAAGCAAAATAATATAATTTCAGTGACACTGTTGCTAAATGGCTGTACCTCGCCAGTCTTGAGTGAGAGATAAAACAGTCTCATGTCAGCTTGAAGTGGTTGTTCCTCTCTGTAACTTATTTACAGTCAGTGACAGTTTTCTTCAGCTGCCTCTGTAGGAGGTGGGGGAAAAACATAAAGATTATTCTGCTATAAAGAGACAAACAAAAATATCAGCTATTAATTCAGTCCATTAGTAATCTTATTTTACAACTGTGGATAATGGTGCTGGGGATTAGGTTCTGCATTCTGAAAAATAAACTCCTATAAATACAAAAAGAGTAATTCAGTGTAACCAAAATGGTGATACCTTTTAAAATGCACAAAGGAAGGGGAAGGACAGAAGGAATTGTTTTAACAATGGGAATTATTGAACTCACAATTAAAGCTGAAATAACATATTGCTGCAGATTTTTCCCCCTGCTTTTATCAGAGCATGTGGCCATGTATATAGTCTTGCCTACTTGCTCTTTCAGTAAATTTACAAGGTAGATTAGGCAGAGAGACGGTCACTGGCCCAAGGTCACCAAGCAAGCATTTGGTTGAGTGCTGATTTGCACCACAGCCAGTGCACTGATGCTGTTGACCTTTCAAAAGCTAAATATAATCCATATACAAATCTAGACTGAGACATGATTGTAATGAGTCTTTGTTTTAAGGAGACCTATATGGTTGTTATTGTTGTTTTTTTTTCTTTCCTTTTTCTTTCTTTTTTTCCCTTTTTTTCCTTTTTTCCTTTTTTTGCCAGATCAGGTCTTCAGAATGTTGGACAGTCTAGATTTTTCTCTTGTTGGCCTGTGCATAAAAACATTGATCACTCAAAACAGCTTTTCTGGTCTGCTTTTTGCAGATGCAATAATTATGGAGAAGAAATTTTGTTTTATTGCATGATTGCCAGAAAATAATCTTTCAGATATACTGAAGCCTGTGTTCAGTTGGAACTACTCTGCATTTTCAGCCAATGTTACTGTCATTGTTGTCTCATTGTCACCAGCACCATGGAAAACCAAGCGAAAGTTTGGCTCCTCTCCATGTGAGGGATACTCAGGAGCAATTGGGTCACAGTCCTGGCCATTTCCTCATGCCAGAGGTCAATAAAAACATCAACAGTATCACCTGCTGCCACACCTGGGTCACCATCAATCCACCCAGAAACCAATGTCCAGAGTATGTCCAGCAGCATGAATAGGGATAGATGCCACTTGGACAGTCATATGGTTATCATGGAATACAAGAAATCCTGAGCCATTCCTGAAAGGGTGGCCTCAGCATAGATGTTTGAGTCACCAGCACCCTGCCAAGGGGATTTCCAAACCAACCCCATGACTATCACTCAGAAAATGAGACTATTGAGCAGTGGACTGGGTGGTTCACCAACAGAATCCCTAATCCGTCCTGGCCAACCATCTTCATGGCACAAACTCAGGCCCAGAAAACTGTGGGATAAGACACTGCTCAGGAAGAACTGAATTCTGTTAAACCATTGCAATTCCACCTTGCCCCTAAGTGTCACCTTCTGCTGCGTGGAGCTGAGTGAGATTACCCCTCCCCATTCTATTTAGCCAAAGCTCTGTAATACACACCCATATCAGTGGAAACAAAGATGGTGGGAGGATAATGAAGACCATGGGCAATGATTCCAAGCCCTACAGATTCAGGGAGAAGCAGGGAACAGACAACACTTTCTGTGAATGTGTGACTAGAAGAGCAACTTGCTATATCTCTTTTTTTTCAGTCAAATTTATGAAGACATTTGTAAATTTTGGGAAAAGCCTTACAAACAATATTTATCACCTCTTCCTAATGAAGGAAGTAAATGCCCACTTGTCTTATTCTCATGCATGAAAATAAGAAATCACTTCCCCCCCCCTCCAGCCAGAGAGAGGGATCAGATATTTTCTGTTAGTCTTGAGGGTTTTTCACATTTGCTAGAATTTTCATGATAATGTGTAAATTGCACTGTCAGACTGTAAGAGCTACATTAGACTGGAAGTCTGTACTTTTTAAAAGCAACCTGCCATTACTTTCATGCATGTGTGTGTGTGTGTGTGTGCATGTGTGTGTGCACAAGTGCTAATTGTTGCTTCACCAAGAGAAAACAATAATTTGATGCATTGTGGGAGAAGCACAGAAAAGATGTAACTAGAAACATAGACTCATAGAGTGTGAAGAGACCACAGGGGCCATGCAGTCCAACCACCCACCCACCCACCCTGCCATGCAGAAATGCACAATCAAAGCACTCCCAACTAGTCTCTGTTTAAATACCTCCAAAGAAGGAGACTTCACCACACTCCAAGGCAGAGTATTGCACTGTCAAATGTTCCTAATGTTGAGGTGGAATCTCTTTTCCTATAGTTTGAATATATTGCTCTGGTTTCTAGTCTCTGGAGCTGCAGAAAACAAGCATGCTCCATCTTCAGTATGACATACTTTAATTTTTTTAAAAATGTCTACTATGACAATTGTTAGCCTTCTCTTTTCCAGTGTAAACATATCCAGCTCCTTAAGTTGCTCCTCATAGAGCATGGTTTCTAGGCTTTTTACCATTTTGGTCATCCTCCTCTGGATATGCTCCAGCTTGTCAAACTCCTTTTTGAATTATGGTGCCCAGAACTGGACACAGTATTCCAGGTGAGGCCTGACTGGAGCAGAATAGAATTGTACTATTATTTCCCTGTGTGCCATATCTGGCCTCCCTTGCAGCCCTGGAGCAAGTTATCTACCCTCAGTGCAAGGAAGATGTCCCATCAGTAGTGCTGTATTGCTGTTTTATATGCTGTAATCCCACCTCGATCCGTAGGGAGAGGCAGGAAATATAAATAAAAAATTATTATTATATTATTATTAATCAAAAGGTTAGCTTTCTTTTGCAAGGGATAACCTCAGAAACCAACATGTATTGGCTTAACTAGCTAGATGTGATTGGATGATCTGATCCAATATGGTCCTTTTCTTGTTCTTCTCTCAAACAGTAGAAGTTCTATAGCTTTTTTGAAGTCACAGGAAGAAAAAATAATTTGATTTCTATGAACTCAATATTTTGGGCTTTTAGAAATAATATGACAGAATTGGCACAGGAACCTTCCCTTACTCACTAACTCCATAAGTTCTTGCATTTAGAGTATTGGGCATGGAATGATGTCCAATATGCAGAGTTCATTAAAGACAATGACAGGAAATCCATATGCATTTGGAGTTCTGTTTTGCCTTATCTGAGAGAACGTGCATTGGTTGCAAATCCGATAAAGAATAATATCTGAATATTGATTAGACATCAGGTAGGAAATGTTGATGGTCAGATACTAATTTTTGGAGAAAGAATATAGATGTGGAATGCCATATGTTGAACTAAAATCAGTATTTGAATTTAGGAAGGGACATTTAAACTAGGGATGTGCAGCTGTTTTCTCTCTATATGCTTCTGGCCTACAGCTTCCATTGGTCCTAGGCAGCATAGCCAATGGTAAGGGATTTATGAGAACTGTAGTCCAAAGGAATTTGGAGGAGCTGCCCACCTGGCATCTAAATGAATTGTTCTTTACTATATTATAGGGACGTAAACATATTTATATATTTTCCTGTTCTTTATGACAACAGATGTCTTCACACATTGAGATACAGTATTATGTCATTGCCTAATTTACATCCCCTATTAAAATGTCATTGCATAATTTACTTCCCCTACTGAAGAACAAAAATACCAGTTTTTGTCTCTTAAAAGATAGCAGCAACAACAACATCAACAAATATTGTGGATTTCTGCAAAAAAAAAAAAAAAAGGGGGAAATGATTTTTGTATAAAAACATTTTGCACCAAAAAAGGAGGGGAAAAAAAGATTTTATTAAGTCCCCCCCCCCCCCGCCCGGAAACTCCTGAAATTCAAAAAGTCAGCGAAGAAGGCATAGAAACTCTAATAATCTTGCCAACCACAGCTCACATCTGAACTTTCTTCATTGGCATATGTATGAAAATTTATGTACCTACTTCGGTTCAGGAAAGATATTGACCAATTGGAACATGTTCAAAAGAGAGTGACTATGGTGTGAAACAGACAGGCAAAATAAAGTGGTTTCCAGATGCTTTTAAGGCAGGGCATTTAGATGACACATACCAGCAACAACAACAACAACAACAACAACAACAACAACAATTTATAGCCTGCCTTTTTCTTCGGGAATCAAGGCGGGTTACAGAATAACGATAAAATACAAAATACAATACAATATACAGTAAAATTCTCATTCAAGAGAAATCCCCTTCCCTGACCCCCAACCCAATCATCAAAATAACAATTAATAAAAGGGGGAAAAGAATAAAAAGGAAAAAAATAGTGCCAACATATGCTTTGAAAGTGGCCGGAAATCAAACTGAAACAATGCTCTGGGGCTAAAAATGGGAGCAAAAAGAACCCTGGATAGTCTCATTTAAGGCAGAAACTGTGCATCTTCACAGCTGCATATAAATGCTTCTGCACAAATGCAAGGCTGTGGTAAAGCAAAGAAATGAAAGTGTGACAACTCAAATTGATGCAATGACAACATGCACAAACCAGATAGTCCAACAGGGGCATGGGGTGAAATGGTTTGAAGAAGACCTCCATGATTGTGTTTTGCCACAGTATGACTAGCACATTGATGCATCGATGTCCTGAACTGGCAGAGAATTGCATGTGCGACTGTGTGGCCAATCAAAGAGGTAGCCGTGTAATAGGATGATATGTGGGTGGAAGTGGGAGGTACAGGGTTTCAGGCAATATATTTATGCAGTGGTGCAAATTTATTGGGGGGGAGTCACGCTGCATGGTTGTCCCAGGCTTATTCAGCCCACCTTGGGAGCTGGCTGTGTGGGCAGCAGGGTTTTGGAAAAAGCAGGATTGAGCTGGGGTTTTTTTTTTCTGCTTGTCTATTCTGCCCCTAAGGCTGCATCTTCACTGCAGAAATAATGCAGTTTGGCACAATTTTAACTGCCATTGCTTAATACTTTGTTATTTCAGGATTTGTAGTTTTGTGAAATATTTAGTTTTCTCTGTCAGAGAGCTCTGGTGCCACAAAGCTACAGATCCCAGAATTCCATAGCATACAGCCATGGCAGTTAAAGCAGTGTCAAATTATTTCTGCAGTGCAGATGGAGCCTAAGATAATCAAAGATGTGGAAACCAAGCCCTACAATGAACAACTTACTCACTTAAGGAGTTTGGAGAAAAGAAGACTATGGTCCAAAACACACTGCAGAAATAATTCAGTCTGAGACCACTTTAACTGCCCTGACTTAGTGCTAGGGAATCCTGGGATTTAGTTTATTGTGGCACCAGAGCTCTCTGGCAAAGAAAATTAAATGTCTCAGAGAACTAGAGGTCCAAGAATTCCCTAGCATTGAGCCAGGGCAGCTAAAGCAGTGTCAAACTGCATTATTTTCTGCAGTATCTTTTGGACCTAAGAGGTGATTTGGTAGCCATCATTAAATATCTGAAAGGATGCTATGCAAATGAAAGCTTGTTTTCTGCTCCTCCAAAGACTAGAACATGAACCAGTTGATGCAAATTGCAAGATAAGAGATTCCACCTAAACATTAGGAAGAATTTACTTACTGGACAAGCGTCTTTACAATGGAATGGACTGCTTCAAAGCCTGGTTGACTGTCTTATTTCAGATGTCTTTAAACAGAGGGTGGATTGCCATCTTTCAGGAGTTCTTTAGTTATATGTTCCTACATGGCAGCGAGTTAAAAGAGATGACTCTTGAACTCCCTTCTAAATCTCTGTTTCTATGATGTCACTGTATCTTAAGATGGATTTTGAATTGCATGAGTGTTTTTAGCTACAAATCTAAACCATATTTAAACTTTTCACATTATTTAGGAAAAATAATTTCAATGCATTTTTTTCAAGCCATAGATTCATTCTTCTCTGCCAATAATATACCTGTGATTGTTGTGATGACAATAGTAAGTAAATCACATCAGTGCAGGCTGGTGGCCTGATACACAAGAGGTGACGTGTCTGTCTGGCTTTTAGTCTCAAATTTTAAAATGCTACCGAGAGTGAGGGATAATAATAATAATAATAATAATAATAATAATAATAATAATAGATTGGGAATTATAATTTTTTTAAAAAAATTATATCTCCCTGTGGCCGTTCTGACAGAGATCCTAGGACATTCAATTTACAGAGGTAAATTTTTTAAGCTCTGGTTGAAAGTGAAGATTATCCATGCTAATTCATCTAACATTTCAGGGAGTCGAGCTTTACATTAGTATCACAATGGGGATGCCATTTTCCTTTCCATAATGCTTAAAAGGCCTTATCTCCAGGCTTGATTGCATCTCATAGTGAGAGTTCTCCAACTTTTCTCTCTATGACAATGGGATGTGCTGATAGGTGAGGAAACTCATTACATGATACAACTGAGTGAAATAGGACAAAACTTAAAATATTGCTATAAAGAGTGCTCTCTTTATGTATGTAGCTCTCCAGGGGTACCACAATGGGTTCCATGTTATCATTCTACAAAATGATTTTTTCTTGCACTTAATATGAATCAAAATACATAGGAACTTTCACTATGAGATGCCAAATTCCAATGCAAATTCTATTTCCAAAGTCTCAGCCATCACTTCCAAACAGGTCTTTGAGTCCATCTTATATTGTTGAAGCTTGTGGGCTTACACAGCATGCCTGACAAGACATGACCTGACTTGGCTAGATTCACAAATCACAAATGTGAACTTCTGGTGTACTTAACTGGGAAAAACCCAAAAGTCATCTTGAAGTGATGATATGTCCACCTAGGATGTAGAATTGTTTCTGTGTTTATAATGTTTCGCAATATCTGCCTTTGCTTTGATCATTTCTGTGGAGCTTCCTATGCCCTTGAACTATCTAAAAACAAGAAGCATCTCCCACAGTTTGGTTCATTGAGGTTTCAAATCTAAAATTCTCTCTCTTCTTTTTCTTTTCTTTCCCTTCCCCTTTTCTTTTATTTTATTTTTCATTACCATTTTCCATGTCTTTGTTTGGAACTTATAGGCTCAAAACTACTGCTCCCTTCAGGTTTGGCTTTCCATTATTTGAGAAGCCACTTGTCCTTAACACCCAGCTTTCTCTCTCTCTCTCTTAATGTATTCACTGGTGTTAGAAGATCTGCTAATAAATCTGTATTTCCTTGCATCTTCCTCTACCTTCCCTCTTCGCTTCCATTCTAGCTTTCCATTTTTTTTCTGGTTCCTTTGCCCATTCTGAGACTTATTTATTTATTTATGTTGCATATCAGTTCTCAGTCCCATAAAATCAGCTTTATCCTATTATTACATTGATAGGGCAGGGTTTGTGCAGTATGGTATCAAGCTAACTTAGTGGAATTGGAACCTTCAATCACTTACAAGTTTTATGCTATGTTAGTCATCACGAACTTTTTGAGGTAAAGGATTTTCTTCCCTTCTGTTTTTAATCTTTGGCTTTTATGGAGGAGCTGGCAAACACATAAGTAAAACAATTAATTGGGAAGGGAAGGGAAGGGAAGGGAAAGGAAGGGAAGGGAAGGGAAGATGCAGCAACATCTTAAACATCTGCGTTTGAATCTCTTATAACTCAATTTGGGTTGTTTCTTTGTTCTAAGAAGTTCTTCATCTTTAGAAGATCTTGTGAAGGGTATCACATGATCTGCTCTGTTCTGGGAGATAGTTTCATCTATTCAATTTGGCTACTATAAAATGGTCTGTCAGGAATTTTGTTTCACATGGTTTTGAATGAATGTACCAAAAACTCACACCATTTTAAAAAAAAATGGTTTGAGGTCTAAAATATCTATACGTAGGAAATAGCAAAACTTGTCCTTCTTTTTAGGTTTTTTTTTCCTGAGTTTATCTTTTTTTCCTGACTTTTTAGTAGATTTGCTCAATTTTCTCTAATATTCCATGTAGCTCAACCAGTCCATTACCTATTGTTTGACCCATGAGACTCACAGGATTCATTGTCTGAGTAAAGGTAGGACACAAATGTTTGGGCACACACACATACACAGACTAATACAGAACAGTGCTAAAATTAAAATGGCAGCCACCAAGCACCTCTCAAAAAAGTACTGAGAGGTGATTTGATGGGAGTGGAGGCACTGGTATATGATTTCTATGCTGAGGGCTCCCTCAAGTGCCTGTAACTGGTCCTGCTTTAGGTAACATGTTGCAGTATGTCTTCCTCAGATTGAATCCACAAATGACAACTGTTCCTTTTCCTTGGTGTCTGAAGAGTTCCAGTTTGAATATGCACTTTACATAAAACTTTAGAGCCGATGAATCACTTGAGTTCATATATTTAACAATCAATTAGAAGTACTGGGAATTCATGGAGCTAATAACCTGGTACAAATGATGTATCTGCATTCCTGGTTTGGCTGAGGTACAGAAGGGAGCCTCCTTATTTTGCCAGTGCCGAATATAATGTAGAGATTCTTGATTCTCAATGCAAGACTTCCCTAGATTCCATATCAAGTCAATTCATAACTCCTTTCCTATTCTCCCCCTTCAGCATCTTGACCCTAAATCTATTCCATATTGTACTTTTAAAAAAAGAAGTAATTTCAGAAAACTCTCAGCCATGAAGCAGTGCTACTGCTATTTGCTGTTTCAGCCTGTCACTAAACCAATGAAGCATTATTAGCAAACAACCCTCTGCAATCTTCTGGCATTATTAAGAAAAGTTCTGCATTCTTTTTCTTTGCACCATAATAAACTTCAATGATTTTATAGTAAACAAGGAGAGATGGATAGAGAGGAGAAAATGAATATATTTAATACAGAAAATAACTCTGTGTCCTAAAGAAGATCTAAGGAGCAGTGCAAGGAACTGATCCAACTCCCAGATGAAAACTTGAAACATTTTTAGATCATTGGAAAGACTCTCACAAGGGAATTTGTTTATAACCACGGGATTTATTAAAAAGAACCAAGTCAAAAAGTCATTTTCTAATCATCTGAACAAGATTCTTAAAATCCACTTTTGGAGCCTACACAAATTCCATTTTTATAAAAACGATAGGAGTATTAGCATATAGTTTAATTATGCCAATACTTCTGCAACTCTGCTTCTTTGGTAGACCATATATCACACAAGAGAAACAGAGGAAGTGAAAATTGGCTTGGTTTCCACTCTAGATAGACACAACAGTAAGATAGTTTTAATCCAATTTAGTATTAGTTGTTCTTTACTGATTAGTTAAATTTGTATTCTGGCCATTTGTATTCCATTTGTATTCCCACACTGACATTTGATTTATTGTCTTGTTCAAAGAAATGCACATATGCACAAACCTATTTGCACCTGATCAAGACTTTTCACAGGCTGTGTCTGCACTGCAGAAATAATCCACTTTGATAGCACTTTAACTGCCATGGCTCAGTGTGGAATTCTGGAAGTTATAGTTTTGTGAGGTATTTAGCTTTATCTGTCAGAGAGCTCTGGTGCCACAACAAACTACAAATTCCAGAATTCCATAGCATTGAGTCATGGTAGATAAACTGCTGTCAAAGTGAATTATTTCTGCAGTGCAGATGCAGCCTAAATGTCCATTAGCACACTTCCAATTAAGTGAGAGCCAGTGTGGTGTAGTGCTTTGAGGGTTGGACTAGGACTCTGGGAATACAGGGTTCAAATCCCTATTTGACTAAAGAAATCCACAGAATGACCTTGAACAAACCACATTTTCTCATCCTCAGATGAAAGCACTGACAAATCCCCTCTGAACAAAGCTTAGGAAGGAGAATCCATAGGACTGCCGTAACTCAGAAATGACTTGAAGGAACACAAATAAGTAGCCTTTAGTTGAACAGGCAGTTTTATTATTTAAAACATGTCATATCCTATTTCAGGTTAATCAATATTTTTATTTTATTTTGGTTTTTGGGGAACTGATTATCCATATTTGCTGATAGATAAGGTCTGATATTAACACAGAGAAAACAGGGAGCTGGATCCCATCTGTGGCCAGGGTTGCTACTGACCCCCACCCTTAAGCCCCTCTATGAGTTTACATAATAGCAATAATAATAATAATAATAATAATAATTTCTATTTCCTGCCTCTCCCACTGGATTGAGGCGGGATTACAGCAAGTTAAAAAGTACAATCAATGTAACATCAAATACAATTACAATAGTGTAAAATCCTATATTCTATCATAAAACCAATTCCAAACTATCATATGCTGCATTCTGTCTAGACCGATCAGTTGCTTAAGTTGTTCCTGTATTGATCAGGTTCTCACATAAATCTTCAATAGTCATTATAACAAATCAGGTGGATAGGCCCGTCGGAGGAGATCCATCTTAAGTGCTTTCTTAAAAGCATATAACGTTGTTATCTGATGGATCTCTTCTGGTAGGCCATTCCAGAGTTTCGGGGCCAGAGCTGAAAATGCCCTATGGGAAGTAGATATTAATCTAGTGTTATAGCCTTCCAATAAATTCTTCCCTGATGTTCTGAGAGTGTGGGGCAGACTGTGTAAGGAGAGGCGTTCCTTCAAGTAACTCTGACCCAAGCTATATAGGGATTTAAAGGTAACGACCAACACTTTGTATTGCGTCCAGAAGCTAATCGGCAGCCAGTGTAAGGATTTTAAAATAGGGGTGATGTGATCCATTCTTGAAGCCCCTGTAAGCAACCTGGCTGCTGAGTTCTGAATCAGCTGAAGCTTTCGGACTTGGTACAAAGGTAGCCCCATGTAGAGCGGATTGCAAAAATCTAATCGAGAAGTTACCAGTGCATGTATCAATGTTTCAAGGTCCTCTTTGCCCAGGTAGGGACGCAGCTGGCATATCAGCTGAAGCTGATACCATGCACTCCTGGCTGTCGCCTCCACCTGAAATAAAATGGCTGCTCACTGCTAGTTCCATTGGCAAGGGCTTCCTTAACCTTGTGTTTATAGTAAATGAAATCCTCTTGCCTGGACCTCACTCAAACTTTGAAAGACCCTTTTTTGGACTGTTTTTGTTGTTGTATAACTTCATGTCACTGACTTATGACAACCCTATGACAAGTTTTCTTGACGAGATTTGTTCAGAGGGAGCTTTAGCCTTCCTCAGAAACTGAGAGTGTGACTTGCTCAAGATCACCCAGTAGGTTTCCATGGCTGGGCAGTGATTTGAATCCAGTCTTCAGAGTCCTAGTCTAAAACTAAAATCATGACACCAAACTCACTGGTGTAGCAGTTTGAGCATTGAATCGTCTATGCTGACTGGGAAATTATGGGAGCTGATGTCAAAAAAAAAAAAAAAAAAAAAAAAAAAAAAACCCTTTCCAGGCTTTGCCTTTGATTCTAATAGCTACTGATTACTAAAGTCCAGCATCTATGGATGGATGAACTCCCCACAGCTCAATTTGGAATTGATTCAGCAAGTGTTCAGAAAAGCTTATCTATTTTCTGTTGTATTATCTATTTTCTGTGAGTTCTTTCTCAGCTCATTGTCTATTTTATCTATTTTCTGTGAATTCTTTCTCAGCTCATCATCTTGGTGTATATACACTATTGTTGATGCTGCATGCTTGAATGTTATCATATGGTCTCCTAGAAATTAAGGTTTGCTTCCGCCTGTCCTGTGCCAACACATAGTTGCATCTAAAAAGTAGGAAGTCACTTTAAAATGCGACCTCCATCACTCACCTTTTGTCACATTTGTAGTGAGGTTTGGGATCTGGGTTAGGAGCAAAAGTTAATAAAACATTTGGAACAAATAAATGAATAGAATAGAATCAAATAGACAAGATTTTCATTAAATCCCAAAGGTGGGCATTCTGCTTATATATACAGATTTCCTGAGAACAACTTTCTTCTACTACCTTTTTTTTTTGGGGGGGGGGGGTGTGATATAAGTCATCATGAAATTTGTTCTCAAGTGAGGCAATAAATAATTTTAGAATTTCTTTCACACTATTCACAGTTTGCAACTTATTTTTTCTAGAATCAACATGTCTTTTTTCCTTCCACATGGAACAGCATTTTCTGAACAGAGAATGTTATTTCTGTGACACTGTACAATAAAGGACCGTACACTTTTATTGTTTCTAAAAACTTGAATTAGAAAGCTACTAGTGTCATCATATATTCTCAGAGCTCAAAGCAGTTACTGTTGTACAACTGTACTACAGAAATTATCAGATGGGGGAAAATTGGGGAAGAAAAAGGCATACTCCTAGTAAAGTCACACAGTCATGCTGAAGTTTTTCAGATGACTTTGTACTTATCCAGAACTTAACCTGTGAAGATCCAAGAATCCTCCAGCAACAAACCACTCCTGGGACCTCCCTGGGGATGGTTTGTTGCTGAAGAATTCCTTGGTTTTCATGTGTTAAGTCCTGGATAAGTGCAAAGTCATCTGAAAGTCTTCAGCACAATCACATGACTTTGCCAGAAGTATGCCTTATACACGTGGCTTTTTTCCTCATCTGATAGTCTTGTACAATAGTAACCCATGGCCTGTGAGGGTTATATCTAAGTACTAACTTTTGCTAAATGCAAATGCCAGCTTACTACATATGAATATGCAGGTCACAAATTTCTTTCTTTTTTTTTTTTAATAGAACAAATCACAAGAAAAGAGATTCCACCTAAACTTTAGGCAGAACTTTTTAAAAATATAAGTGCAATTCGATAGTAGGATAGATAGCCTCAGAGGGTGGTAGCCTCTCAATCTTTGGAAGTCTTTAAACAAAGGTTGGATAGAAATCTTTCAGGGGTGCTTTTGTTCTGTTTTCTTGCATGGCAGGGGGTTTAGACTAGAAGGCTCTTGTGGCTCTTTCCAATTCTAACATTATATTATTCCATGGTGCTAAATCCACAAAGTGTCTACACACAGCATGCTAATTCTTACAGTCTTGGCCTGGTATATCTGTCAGCATCCCACATCATCCTTGTCCACACATAGCTCAGTGGTGTTTCTTTTATTGTTGTTGTGAGGCTTTGAGTCATTTCTGATTTACGGCAGACCTAAAGTGAACCTATCATGGGGTGTGGCTGAAAGTAAGTGACTTGTCCAAGGTAACCCAGTGGGCTCTCATGGCTGAATGGGGATTCAAATCCTGGTTTCCAGAATCCTAGTCCAAATCATTATGACACATGGGCTCCTTGGGATCCTTAGGAACAGTAAAAACCTAAGCTGCTTGGAAAGGTTACATAGCTTCAAAAGTTAACTCCCACAGCTTATAATACCAAAAGCAAAAAGCTAGCCAATGAAAGAGGCACCTGTGGAGCTTCGAAGAACCACTACCCCTGCAAGAATAATTAGAAAAGAGAAATGGAGCATTAGCTGCTTCAAAGATATTGTTGATGGAGATACAGTTCCTCTCTCTATATCCTACTGAGGCTTAAGTGAGCAATAGAAAATTCTCGGTCCCTTCCTTGATGTAGAAAGGAAGAAAGAATTTAGGTAAATGTTCAAATTTATGGATGGTTTTCAGCTTATAACTGCAAAATATAATGCCCTTTATTTCAGGGTTGCCTCCACTCTTTTTCTCCCTCTGTCCCTCTCTCCCTCCCATCTTCAAGCTCTGGTAAGAAAAATAACAGCAGGTTTAACGATATCGACAGACTCTTGTCTCATATGTAAAACTGTTCTCTGTACAAACGTATTGGGGGCTTTAGGGCACTGAGAGAGAGCAAGATTGAAGTTTCATTAATACATCCCCTTAAGCAAGCACTCAGACTGGTTCACTCGACAGCTGTCTGGATTCCTTCTGGCTGGAAATGCCAGGGCAGAAGCTCAGAACCAGCTGACATGGAAAAGGAGGGGAGGGAAGAAATAAGATTAAATTGGATATTTTTCTATGTGTATATTATACCCAGTGCTTGATCTGTTATTATGTTTGTGGGTTTTTTGTATGTGGTAAAAATATATTTAAAAGGTTACGAAACAGCTTCATTTTCATCATATGCACAATAAATATACCAATATATAGCATACAAATATTCAGATGTGATCATTATCAAAATGCATTCTTAAATGTCATAGGAAAAATATTTTTCTCTCCGGCCACATTTGATTATAATGTTCAAAACACAGTAGTACTTCAAGTGGACGCAAAACAGCCACCTTAAGCATTTGGGAGTAATAAAGCAATACTATTTGCTACAATGTTTTCATAAGATCGAAGATGTTTGCCACTCTTTGCATCATTTTACAGTAAGCAAATCATTTTCCTATAGTCCCATTCATATCATATTTCTAATTCTGAATATTTACAAAATATTATAGTGATGTGTGTGTGTGTGTGTGTGTGTGTGTGTAGCTAAAAGCCAAAAGAGGGGAGCACAGCACACCTGTAGCTCTATGAAGAATCTATTCCTCTCTCTCAAACAATAGCAATTGCTTTGTATTTTCACTAGGGACTGACAAATTTGTCAGTATTACTTCCTTCTATTTTGATTTACTGAAAGAAAGACAGACAAAGCAAAACAAAAGAAAACCTGAAATTCTTTCCATACTGTTTATGAGGATCCTCCCATTTTATTTTATTTTATTTTTGCATGTTCCTGTAAGAAATTAACCAAAATAAATTCACACCCATCTGCACTGCCCACATGTAATAGATGCTGTGTTCAGGGTGAGTGTTGTCTAAATGTCACATCCCCAATGTGTCCTGAAGTCGTGTCATTTTGCCCATGTGTTTTGGGCCTTAGTTGTGGCAACAAACATTGTGAAGAACAATGGGTGATCTTCCAAGGGGAAGTTAAAAATAGTTTATACACACCAGGTTTCACTAAATGACTGGTGAATTCACCATTTTGTTCTAAAAGAATTCACTTTGCAGAACTTTGTGTCTTCAGTGACATATGCTTTGGTCTCATTGCCTTTGGATTGCTGCAATGCACTCTACATGAAGTTGCCTTTAAAAAGTCCTCAGAAACTTCAGTTGGCACAAAGAATTGCAGTCGGATTGTAGCAGGGATTCACTACATGTCCCTTGTTGCAATAGCTCCAATGACTCCCTGGCCCAAAGAATTGCAGTCGGATCGTAGCGGGGATTCACTACATGTCCCTTGTTGCAATAGCTCCAATAACTCCCTTGTTGCAACAGCTCCACTGGATGCTGGTCCATTTCTGGGCAGATATTCAAAGTGCTAGTTGTGATCTATAAACTGCTATATAGCTTGGGTTCAGGCTAATAATAATAATAATAATAATAATAATAATAATAAACCAAACATGTCCCTATATGAGCCTGTTTGAGCTCTAAGATCTTCAGGTGAGGCTATTCTCTCTGTCCCTCTACCTTCACAAGCATATTTTATGGGAACAAAGGAGAGGAACTTCTCAGTGGCTGCTCCTATGGTAGCAAGTGATTTTTTTAAAAAAATTCCACCAAGATTTTAGCAGTTGACTTTCATGGGCTTTTAACAGTGGACTGTTTCATTGATGTTAAAAACTATTCTGTCTTTTAACAAATTTTAAATGGTTTTAATTTTACATGTTGTGTGTTTTTAAATATCTTATATGTATATGTTTTACTAATATTTTTGTATGTTTTAATCTTTATTGGGTTTTGATAATGAGTTCACTACCTTAAGTCCCAGTTTTAGGGAAAGGCAGGATATAGATGATGATGATGATGATGATGATGACAACGACTTCAACTATATTCACCTTGAATTCACACTTTGTATATTGTGAAAGGGAGTCTATTAGTGTTTGAAAAAGACCCATAGGACTGAAACACTTTCGGTCTATTTTATTTTATCACTGCATATGGCTGTCCTCGTTACTCAATGAAATTTTATGAAGTGTTTGCTATTATTGATCCAAGTTTCATATTTCTAGATTGTTTATTAAATGCACTTATATTGATTTTACTTCTAATTCAGTACTTCAAACATGGTTGAATATATAGGAATTCAAAGGCAGACTTTAAAAGCTAAGCATTCAAAAAACTTTAACTGAACGGGTGAATCTGTCAGACTTGGTTTCTTCCTTATTCAGCATTTTTAAACCTCACATTCTTTCCATTAAATTAATAAAGATATCTGCACATTTAGAGGTCTTATTTTTCTTTAAAAAACACAGGCATCACCAATCACCATCAAATTGCTAGTACCAATGTCCCAAGAATCTGTAGGAAGGTAATTCACAAACTCTAGTGCATATGTTATATGGATCGATGGTGGCTTCTTTAAATATACTGGGATTTCAGTTAACACACTTCTCTTCCACTTCATGGAACTCTTTCTGGACCATTTATAATATTCTAGACTTCAGTGGTTGGTGCCCACTTCTACCAGATCTCCACCTGCTATTTGGGTCAAGTACAGACTCTGGATTAGGTCTGTGTATTTAAGATCAGAATACACAATATTGTAAGGACTTAATTGCATGCCATACTATTGCCTCGCAGGTCAGGCGCCACAAAGAAGCACAATAACACCAGGCTGGAGTGAACATGGCCACAACTTTATTTAAAGCCAAACAAACAATAGGGTTGGCCCAAAGCATAAGGTCTGGATCTGGACATCAGCCAAACCCCCGTTGGTTGATGAATGGTTGCTTGTAGCCAAGCATCGGGATGACGTAGGTGCCAAGCCCCGCCCTAAAGCACAGTCGGGCAACTGTGCTCCTCCCACTCGATTTGCAAGGCACTCTAGTCACCGGGTGTCAGCTGACTGTGGCCCCCGCACTGGCCACATCAGCACGCTCCATACACCCGGGTCGCTAGGACTCCCGATCCAGAGCCATCGAGCCCTGGAAACCCCTCACCCCAGATCCAGGCCTATGCTGCCGCCCCCGCACCAGTTGTGACAAAATAACTCCCAGGGAGGGAGGGTGGGAGAGCCGAACGAGGCAATGGCGCCTCACAGAGCGCGCCTCCTGAATAAATAGCTCAACGGGCCAATCAGGTGCAGCCACGAGGCGAAGCTCCGCCCACTGGAGAGCCCGGGCCAATCCCAGCAAGAGGCGGGCCGCCCGATAGCCAATCAGGCAGCCCGCCTCGGCACAATGCATTCTGGGATGTGTAGTACGTCCCCAGAAAAAAGGCGGGCTGACTTCCCGCGCTCTCCCCCCCGGCAGCCAATCAGGAGGGAGCCCGCCCCCGCAAAGGCTGCCGGGGCGGAGACCGCGGCGGGAAGCCAAGATGGCGCTTCCCGCTCTCGGCAACAGCGCCGGCCCGGTGAGTCGGGCGGCGCTATTTCACATAGTTGGCCTTAGAGTCTTAATATTTTCTTTCATGAATAGCCAAACTGAGAGAGTGGGAGGGTGAGGGAGGGAACCAAATTTGTTGCAAATGTTTACAGCCACCATGTCATGGTCTTCATTCATGTTAGTGGTTTCCATGTTGCCTTTTTGAAAGACACTTCCATCTTCAGATTGAGTAATATGATAGAGCTAGAAGGTGAGTTATTTAAAACTCTTTTTTTTCATGTTAGCTGAAACAGAGTATTCCTTCTTTAGTCTTATAAAGCTTTTCTTCAGCCAACAAAACAAATTGTTGCAAGGAATGGTTTCACTTTCCCCTAATTGCATGACTCATTCTCTGCAAGCAGCACATCAGTAATTCTATATACCAGCCTATTAAAATCAAGTCAAGTAACTTCCAGCAGTCATCCGATTTCCCTCTGAGTGAAGCCACAATTCATCAAGCTGTGTATTCTACTTTAGGTTGGCATACTGGTTACCAATTATTGGTGCCACCTATGTTGGTACAGTTGCTAGCTATGATGTGGGGTCTCCTCATGCTATCAATACCTATATGTCCCTTACAGTAATATGCATGGAAGCTTATTCAGCCAGGGGCAACAAGTTAATCTAAATATCACAGGGATAACATGGAAGAAATTGCACATCAAAACTATTTACAATGGCATCTTCATGGTGAGTTTAACAGAGAGATGGGAGTAACCATCTGAATGTTTATTTGGAGGGAAGCTAGAAGACACATGAGATAGGGTCTCTCTTTTTTGTAGAAACAGATGAGCTGTAGCATAAGGGGAATCACCAGTAAATCGTCCTCCTTAGTACTTTAGTTCCATTCCAAGATGCATATAGTAGCTGAAAACCTACTGCTTAGTCCCAACTAGAATAGCCCCATTCAATGAATTGTTAAATAATGATGATGATGATGATGATGATGATGATGATTTATTTGTATCCCACCCAATCACAGGGAATCCGAGCAGTTGACAACAGTAAAAATGGTACAAGGGGATATCCAAAAGTTTTAATGATCATCTTTTTTAAAAAAAATTGAAAAAAAGTTTGTTTTGATTTGTAGTTTTTAACTTATCTCTATGTAGTCACTATATAGATTTATACATTTTTCCCAGTGTATCTTGACCCTCCGAAAACCTGATATTGTAGAAATCTGCAGATTGTGCCTTACAAGGGGGTATCATAAAGTAATAATTATCACCCGGAAGTTATTGTGGTATATTGATGAAATTTTGTCAGTGTCATCATTGGTCCCTAAGTGCACGTTGCTGAGAAATCAGCTCATTGTGTCCTTTATTTTTGTGACTGGCTGTGCCAGAAGTGACTAAAGTGTAAAATCCTCATCAGGCTTCTACAATATCAGGTATTTGGAGGGTCAAGATATGCTGGGGAAAATGTATCAATCTAGATAGTGACAACATAGAGAAAAGTTAACAATTACAAATCAAAACAAACTTTCTGTCATTTTTTTTAAAAAAGGTGATCATTAAAACTTTTGGATACCTCCTCATAGGTCAGTGCAGGTACATAGATAAATCCCATTGATTAAATGGGGATTTACCTTTAGGTGGATACCTTTTGGTAAGAGAAGCAACATAATTGAAGTGAATATTTTAAACAACTGTAAGATATCTGATCATAGGTCAGCCACCTTTGTGTCCTGTATGGTTTTTAGACTCAGTCCCATGGCCAGCCCAAGACATTTGCTGCTTCAGATGGACTAATAGGTGGACTGGAACATGGGAGGGTTTTATGGGGATAAAATTTTCTCTAAGCCCCTGCTTAGTTGTCTAATCTGCTCTACAAGCATCTTGTGAAGTACAGCCCATGCTCTGATGCCAGTGATGGCTGTTTGTTTCATGTCAGTGAGAGGGTAAATCCATGCTATGCATTGATCTGAACTATAAGCTATAAGGTGCTGAACCTGCTGGGGGCGGGGGAGGGTCAGGTTTAGATTTCAATTAGTAATATACATTTACATTAAAATCCAAAGCAGATTCACTGCCCAGCCCCCTCACAAGGGAGCCATGAAGTGCCACTGTTTGCTACTAAACGTTTGTGGTTTGAATTGTGTCTCATATGTGAGCTGAGCTAATTCTGGGTAGTAGGGTCAGATTAGATTAACTTCGGGTACATATTTTGTTCCATGATTTAACACTTGCATGAGCCTGATTCTCTTGAGTATACATGATCTCTTCTTGCATGTTGTTGAGAGGATTACTCCTGGAATTATATTTGTCAGGGCTTGAAGTAAATAAGTAAGTTTATGTGTCAAAGCAGGAGTAGCGGTATTAGCAGTGATGGCAGTAATTACAAGATTTGTTCAGCCTAAGTGACTGTTCTTCCTTACCCCATCAAAATTACTTGAATCTGATGCAAGCAAACATTTCAGCAAATGCTTCGTTTGCACTCCTGTAATACGTAATCTTTTCTAGTCTGTACGTGTTCCTGAACAGAAGCTTCTGCTTAGCCTCCCTCCTTGCCTTTTTAAATAAAATGAATAAAAAGTCAGATTACAGATGAAAAAGGTTGCACATAAAAAATATACAACACACATGTCTCGAGCATGTGTGTTCTTGAGGTTTCCTGCTTCTATTAACACCTCAGTCATCAGTCACCACTGCTATGGACACACACATTGCCACTGCTTAGCTTCAGATGTTTATTTACATAAAGGTACACATTTGTATAATGACAGTGTTGTCACTTAACAAACACTGACAATGAGCAAGCAAATGGAGAATACAGCTAAGAGGGAGAAATGGCTCTTTCTGTTTAAATAGAACAGTTGCCAAACCTATGTGTTACTGTGGGTCCTTGTTATCCTCTGGGGTTTGGTTCCAGGAGCCCCTGTGGATAACAAAATCCATGGATGCTCAAGTCCTATTAAATATACTGGCATAGCAAAATGGTGTCCCTTATATAAAATGGAAAATCAAGGCTTACTATTTGGAAGTTATATATTATTTAAATATTTTCAATATGTGGATGCTTGAATCCATGGATAAAAGTATCTGTGGATAAGGAGGGCTGACTGTACATGTTGATAAGGACAAGATTATGGCCAGGTCTGAGGAACATGCCCTGAACTCTTTCCTTCATCCCCACAGCTCTACCCTAGTGTCCTAAGTGTGTTTATGAGATATTTATCTACACTGCACAATTGCAGCAGTTTGATACTAGTCTAACTGCTATGACTCCTTCCTATGTAATCCTGGTTTTTGAAATCTGGTGGGGGTACTTAGAATTCTCTGCCACCTAATTTTAATGCTTTCTGTTCGGAGAGAGGTGTAAGTCCTTCACTAAATTACAAATATCAAGATTCCATAGGATGAAGCCATAGCAGTTAGACTGGTACCAAATTTCTATAATAGTGCAGTACAGAATACATTAGCCCCCCACCCCACCCCCAGTAAATGGATAGGTAATGAACCCTGAATGTTTAGTTAGCACTGCCTTTGAAAAAACTCTTGTTAGCTCAAAGAGCTACATGATATTTATTCCTATGTATGGACTTATCATGATGGAGAAAACAACCTGCTTGGGGTGGGGGAGACAAACAAACAAACAAATCACAAATACCTGTAATTATTCAAAGGTTACCTGAAAGTGATATGGTTTGATGCAGAAAATAAGGGAGATCTGATTTTTATTTTTTGGTGGGGGAGGAAAGTATCTTGCTTGCATGGCATTGAAATGACACGTTGGACTCAGGTCTGGGGGTTGAAATGACATGTTGGAGTCAGAACTGTTAATAGGCTGAAAAAACACTCTGGAAAGATGCCTAGCCAACCTCTGTGTAAAGACCTTCACAACTCTTTGTAGCAGTCTGTTTCATAGAATCATAGAGTTGGAAGAGACCGCAAGGGTCATCCAGTCCAACCCCTGATATTTATTTATTTTTGGAATGGTGTAAGTCACAGGCATAACATAGTCTTTGAAATCTGTGCAAAACTTGACAACTGTATGACAACAAATGATAAAATCATTTGCTCTTGCCTGTGAAAGTGAATTTTATAAAGACCTGCATCCCTATTGTAAGTGATTTAATTGATTCACAGCTGTTAACAAGGTGGCCTACCATGAACTGCCTCTGTAATTCTTCCATTCAGTGTAAGGGTTAAATCTTTTTGAAGTGATTTGTTTTGGGACTGCCAAGTTGGTTGGATTTCTGCTTTTTTGCTTCCTTGCAATTTTAATATATTGTTTTATTCTTTAATCCCCTCTAAGACTCCTTAAGCTCTCTGAGCCATTGAAATAATCTTTCTTCTCGTCTCCCCCCTGCTCTCCTTAGCCCTAGCCAAGAGCTGCAGTCAGATAGCCTTGTTTATTTTCCCTGTATAGCTGTAGAAGATTTGATTGATTGTGCTAAGGCAGGTTTTGAAATGGATATTTCAACATCGCCAATGCTGGTTGTCACAATGCTTAAGTATGAATATGTTTGGATGTTGCACACGTCTCCTGAGTATTACTGGAAAAGGAAAATACATATTGAATAACAAAATCAAATCAAAGTGCATTTTGGGGGAAAAAATAACAACAATGATCCAAACATGCCCAATGAGTCATTTTATTTGCCAGAGAGCTAAAGTTCTTAGCAGTATCAACATCTCTTGAATAGGACAAGGCTCTACAAGGTCAGCTTTTTCCCCCCAATGGCAAAGTTATGATCAAAAGTTGTAGACGGGGAGATTTTGTGTTAAGAAGTATTTGGTGTTTTCCATATTTCTATATTAGAAACTCTGCCTTTTCATTAATATCAAGAATCTTGGAACAAAAACTGAGAAGAAATGCATAGTTATTTCCTTTTGTTGGTTTAATTTATATCATGTAATTTCACCTAACTACTGATAATGAAACTGAAATGGTTTTCTCATTTGTCTCTTTAAAAGTGAATAATATATACTAAAGCATTAAGAGCAGCTTTGGTTAGACATACTGGCGATGGGCAAGGTAACACTTTCTGAAATATGATCAGTGTTTGTCACCTTCTTTTCCTATTGTACCTATTCCAATTACAGTTGGCTCTCCATATCCACAGATTCTGTATCTGCAGATTCAACCATCCATGGCTTCAAAATATTAAATAAAAATATAAAATATAAAATCCAAAAGCAAATCTTGATTTTGCCATTTTTTATAAGGGACGCCATTTTACAATGCCATTGTATTTAATGGGACTTGAGCATCCATCAATTTTGGTATCCATGGGGGATCCTGGACCCAAACCCCTTGGATACTAAGGGCCAACTATATATTGTCTCGTTAGAAACATTAGTGTCATTAGGACTTGTGTCTCCTGGGATGGTAACTCATGATGTCACACCCATGGACCTCCTCTCATACCAGACCACACAGACATTAAATTCCTAAAAGAAGATGTGCACTGAAGCTGAACCAACTGTTTCTTCATGACACAGGACAGCCATGAGAAAGTGGGGGTGGGAAAAGGCAAAAAGGCACTCCACGTATGTTCAGAGTTGTTTCTTTATTTGGTACAGCATGGCTATCAATGCCAGCCTCTCAAAAGAAACCCACCCTCCCATGATGATGACAACTCTGGGGCACTTACATTTTTTGCACAGAGAGATTCACATCTGTGAATTGATTCAAAATTGATTTACCATTCCCACTATGTTTTAAGGCAGCAAATCTTTCTGTGGCATTTAAATCTGGTCTGAAGTTCCCATTCATGTCCATTTCAGATCAAAATAGAGGCACCTCCATTTCTTGAAGGCTGCAGGATCTGAATCAATCCGATAGTTTACTCACACTATCGGAGATGTGGATCATCGTGGTTCTTAAAAAAAAGAATCACTAAGGGATCCCGTGCCAAATGCACCAGTTTAAATGGTTTTTTCAGTTACCCCCTTGAAAACTGCACCAAGTACAATCAGTCTGACATGAATGACAGGGAAATTACCCGGTTTCCAAACTGGGTTATTTCATATTGTGAATGGGCCCTCTGTGTATGTGTTTATCAAAAGGGTAATAATCATGGTTACTCCCTGCTCCCTGCATGCCTCTGAAAAAGGTCAAATGCTCTTCCTGTCCCCTTCCCCCCCTCTTTCTGTGCCTCACTCATGCATTTTCCTGATTAGGGGTAGAGTACATGCACATTAGAAGATTCAAAAATAACTTGGAATAGAGTTTTAACATTTACCCCCTGCTCTCTTTTGATCTCTTATCTATGATGACCTTCAAAATTTCCCCCTATGTGTGGAAGGAGAAAGAGATTGGAGCTTGGTTATGCAAATAAATCTTCCACTTTGCAGGGCTCTTTCTCCTCCTCAGCCCATCTCCTCCCTCCCCAGTATACCCAGGAAGCAAGGCATGTGCCAGAGAGGTATGGAGGGTCCATTGCTTTAAAGTGTATCTCAGGCCACAGGAGTGGGGCTCCTTCTCTTTCTCTCCTTCCTCCAGTTGCAATACCAGCTGAGCTAACCAGGCTCCATAGCTGTTTACCCAATTTCAGCCCTCCTCATCTCCCTCTCCTGAATGAGCCCCAGAGCATCTTCCATTACAATTAGGAAGACAGTGGTGGTGTAGTGACAGGAGGAGGAGGAGGAGGAGGAGGAGGAGGAGGAGGAGGAGGAGGAGGAGGTGATCAACATAGATCTGGCTCTATGATAGTAGGGAGCCTCTCACGTCCATCATGGTACCCCATACTGCCACCTGCTCCTCCATATCACTGCCTAATGGTCTTACCCAGTATGGTCTGCACCCACTATATTCTCTGATGATACCACTGATAGAACAACACTTGGGGAGATTACTGTTATTTGTTTTCATGTTTTAGACAGGTACAACTGGTCAGAGAAGCATTTCTTAAGTCAAAATAGTTATTCACTTTCTCTTGTAGCACATTACCTGATGTTTTGACTCTGTCATCAATCAATAGGCAACTGCCAGTTGTTGGGACTGGGCCGATTTTATTCATTATAAATTTGCTCTTTCATCCTTCTCATGTGCCTTGTCTATGGCAAAACAGAATTACTATAAATCATTGATCTCTGCCAACGAGAGGCGCCCGCAGCGCTTTTTCTCCTGCTACAATTCACTGCTAAGACTTTCTTCTCCCCCTCTCTTTTCATCATTTTCCCCCACTGACTTCGCCAACTACTTCCTCACAAAAGTCAGTACTATTTGATCTGAAATTGTTCCACCTGATTTGCCCCCTACCACTACTTTCCTGGTACCTTCTACTAATAAACTCTCTGTGTTTCCACCTGTATCTCTGGATGAACTCTCTACACTGCTAAATTCTTCCAAACCTACAACTTGTTCTCTTGATCCTATTCCCTCCCATCTTCTAATCTCTATAACCCCTTCTTTTCTGCCCTCGCTCCTCTATATCTTTAATCTCTCTCTCTCTTCGGGATCCTTCCCTTCGGATTTCAAACATGCTCTCGTTTCCCCAATTCTGAAGAAACCCTCTCTCGACCCCTCTTCTCTGTCTAGCTACCGCCCGATCTCTCTTCTTCCTTTTCTCTCTAAGGTTCTGGAAAGGATAGTTTATTCTCGCTGTCTTGAGTTTCTTGAAGCCAATTCCATCCTGGACCCGTTTCAGTCTGGTTTCCGCCCACGGCACTCTACAGAGACAGCCCTCACCAAAATCTCAAATGATCTCTTGCAGGCCAAGGCAAATGGCCTCTACTCTATTCTCATTCTTCTAGATCTTCTAGGCCTTTGACACCGTGGACCACTGTCTCTTGCTTGACTTACTTTCTGACCTCGGGTTCTCCGACTCTGTTCTCAACTGGTTCAAATCTTACTTGTCAGACAGATCCTTTGCCGTGGTCACAGGTGGTCAGACTTCCTCCTCTGTCCCCTTATCTGTTGGAGTTCCTCAGGGCTCTGTCTTGGGTCCCCTTCTGTTCTCTCTTTACACACTGTCCCTTGGTAAACTCATCAGTTCTTTTGGTTTCTCCTATCATCTGTATGCCGATGACACTCAGCTGTATCTTTCAACCCCTGACCTTTCGCCAGGGCTCGAACAGCAAGTCTCCTCTTGCCTGGCTGCCATCTCTCAGTGGATGCGACATCAGCGCTTGAAGCTCAACATGTCTAAGACAGAGCTTCTCGTCTTCCCACCTAAGCCCACCCTTCAATACTCCTTCTCTGTTTCTGTTGACGGCATTTTTATTCAGCCGGTTCAGCAAGCCCGCAGTCTTGGCTTCATTTTTGATTCCTTGCTGTCATTTACTCCCCAGATTCAGGCCACTGCCAAGACCTGTAGATTCTTTCTTTACAACATTGCCAAAATCCGTCCTTTCCTCTCAGCCTCCACCGCCAAGACTCTGGTCCATACCCTAGTGGTATCGCGACTAAATTATTGTAACCTCCTTCTGACAGGGCTTCCTCTCTCTCATCTCCATCCTTTCATCTCTGTCCAGAACTCAGCTGCACGTATTATCACATCTGCTCGCCACTTTGACCATGTTTCTCCTCTTTTATCCTCCCTTCACTGGCTCCCCTTCCCCTTCCGCATCCAGTACAAGCTTTTGTTGTTGACTTTCAAAGCCCTCCACGGACTGGCCCCTCCTTACTTGTCTGAACTTCTTTCTCCTCACACTCCTTCTCGTACCCTCCGTTCTGGTAGTCAAGGTCTCCTGTCCCAGCCGAGGATTTCCACTGCCCCATCCCGGATTCGTCCCTTCTCACTTGCTGCCCCTCACTCCTGGAACCTTCTTCCCCCACATGCACGCCTCATCACTTCCCTAACCAGGTTCAAAACTGAGTTAAAGACTATATTATTTAGGGAAGCTTTCCCAGGACTGTGCCATCCGCCCCAGGATGCCTCCTTTTAATTTTGTATTAAGAAGCCGTGCCCTCCCTCCAGTCCATCTGCCTTGGTCCTGGCCCCAGGGCAGGGATCCATCTAATTTAAGATTGTATGTACAGCACTGTGTAAATTTACAGCGCTATATAAATAAAGGATAATAATAATAATAATAATAATAATAATAAGTTGGCCTTTCACAGACCCATGGGAGGGTGGCTGGATCCTTTGCCACTGCCCTCTGAGATTTTTTAAAGCCTTCCCAAAAGATTCCTATACCTAGACCTACTTACAAGTTCCTGGCTGGGATTTTTTTTTCCCCCAGTCTTGGAATTTATAGCAAAAAGATTGTATTTTGTTCATTTGGGGGGAAGTATAGGAAGACTCTGGAACATTCAGAAACAGCATTGGAAGGCCTTGTGCACTGGGGAAAAATATTGCAGGCAGCATTTTTCTGTCCCATATTTAATCCATTCCTCTCTAGATCATAACGTGTGTTGTTTCCTGGTATTTAGTTTAAATTGTTCAGGGCTTTCCAAAATTTAAGAGCTTTGGGAAGCTACTTTTTTTGGACCTCAATTCCCCCAAATCCCCAGCCAAAACTAGACCCCAAAAAATAACAGTTAAAAATATAGCCCTGAATTGCAGTTAGATGTAGGCATCAAGGCATCAAAGAAGTGGGATTTATTTTTTAAAAAATCAATTTCTCATCCAGTGGTTGGGAGAAATGAGGAGCTGAACTAGAAGGCTAGGAACTCGGAAACTGCTTATTGTGGCTCAGTGCTATGGAATCCTGGGATTTGTAATTTGTTGTGTCACCAGAGCTTTCTGATGGAGAAGGCTAAATGTCTGACAAAACTACAATTCTCAGAATTCCATAGCACTGAACCATGGCAGTTAAAGTGGTGTCAAACTGGATTATTTCTGCAGTGCAGTCGAAACCAATGATTTGATTTTCTAACTATCAATGACCTTTCTGTTACATAGTAATAGTGGCCAAGAGAGCCATTATGTGGCTAAGTTGTCACTTTGAGAATATAACTATATCAGAATGACAAAACTGTTTGTGTTGCTTAAAAGAAAAACCTATAAATATTGCAAATCTGTTAATACTGGGTTTTCTAGGAAGATATATGATGCCCTAGTTTTGACCTTAGCATGCCGGACCACATCAGTTAAAGCAAGATTTGATTTTGTTTTAATTCCATAGTCATTTAAATTCAGGACACTGCTTAAATGCCTTCTTTCCTGTAGTGTTTCTATTGTCTGTCTGGCATGGGGCTGCCATTTTCCTTGATGAAGTGCTCTGCTGTTCAGCAGGGAGCTGAGACGTCACTCAGTCTAGGACTGAGATAATTCAGTTGAGGTCACCCTGGTTTCAAGTGCCTGAACACACAAAGTCACAGGGACTGAGTGTATACATGGATGTGTGTGTGTGAGCATGTGGAAGGAACACACACATTCATGATGCCAAGAGGAATCAGAACTTTTATTTTATTACAAAGCTACCACAAGCAAGCTCTTCCTGCCTACCTTCCCCAATCTCTTTGACTCACCCAGTCACTATTGTTACTATTGCTGCTATTTTATTTTATTTTTATTTTTTACAAGGATCCCTTGAAACACTTTGCTATTTTTAAATCAGAGGTAAGTGGTTTCTGTCTGTCTTAGCATCATCTGGCTATCAGGGAATATGGCTTCTATGATGGTATTTAAGCATCTTTTCCATTTGCAGACTCTCTCTAAGGAATGATGTATTGTTCTTTCTGCAGACAGTAAACTTGTCTTCGCTTATGCATATTAGTAGGGACAGAAGCCCCACAGGATACCCTCATAGCCCCTTGTCTCCCACAAAAATAGGCAAGTGAAAAATTGTTCCAAATAGCCCAAACTTCCACAAAGTGGCTTTAAACCGTGAAAATTTGCTTCACTGTAGGTTCTCCAATCTACCACTACCAAATTCTTGCCCCACCAAATGTCTGTGACATTACTTCGGGGTTCTCAGGAATGCAGTTGTGTTGTCCTTGGAGTGAAAAGAGGATTTCAAATGGCTCTTGGCTAAGTGCAATTGCCCTTCCCAGAGGGAAGCAGAGGAGACCATTCTGTTAGACATATGCACCCACTGCTGCTTTTTGATGATAAGAGAATGCTTCTTTTTGTGCAGTCTGGTGCAGGTTTCTTTTTTTCTCCTTCTTCTATAGTACCCACCAAAAATTAGAACTGCTACTGTGAGATAGGACAGACAAGGTCTTTTGGCTGCCAAATGATACCCTCCTTGTTCCACAAACAAAAACTGTGTGGCCTGGTGGATGAAACTGACTTCAACACTGGGGAATCGGAAGGGTACTCCACTGTACCTGAGAGGAACACAGTAGTTTAGTGGGTTTAGACAATTTAGAGAAAACAACTTTTTCTCGCTCTCTCTAAGGAAAGTTGATGAGGGAGGCTGAAAAGAGTGCTCCATATTGATGTCCTGAGAGTGCTCTGTTTAATGGCAAGGTTGATGTCTGTGTAATACCAGATATAGGCCACAACAGAGCAATCTTTTTTTTTTTTAAGTGCTGGGGGCTTTGTATGTATGAAATCTTCTACGTACACTAGTGATGCACAAACAACTCTTAAAATAAATCAGGGCCATTCCACTTCATCTAACAACCAGTTGTCCTCTCCCTAGAAGAAAAAGCCTATCTTGGGACTAGGCAAGTGCCACTGGGTTCTTTGACTTCTCGTTGACTGAAGCTCCTGCCAGCTAGAGGCAATAAAACCACTCTGGGGTTTAGTCTGAGCTATAAAGAAGATATCCAAGCTGATATACGCTCAGCTGCCTGCTATTATTTCCTTTTCGAATCTGGAAAATGGAAAATGAAGGAGATATTTGCAGCAAATGAGATGTTTTAGATATGGAAAGAATATTTATAGTTGTTTCCTGCTTCCTGCCTACCGCCAAAAAAAAGTTATCCCAACATTTGGGCAACATTGCCAGGATGAATAGTTCTGTGGTGAGAAATTTTTCAGTTTTCACCCAGTATCCACACATTCAAAAGTTTGGGGGAGAATTGGGGAGGTATCCACACATTCCAAAGTTTGGGTGCAGATAAGCAATAATCAGGGGGATTTTGTGCACACACTTCATTATTTTCCATAACAAAGCCCTAATTCAAAGAGCCATGTGCAAGATTGCTATTTTCTGTGCAAAATCTTGCTCCAAACACAGCACTTTTGCACATAAAATAAGCATGTGTTGTTTTTGTGTAAGAGTGCAAGTTTTTGAACAAAACCATCAATCTTGCACATAAAAATGGCTATTTTTATGTGAGATTGTTTGCTAGAATCTGGTTGGGGCCTTACTAGACTTACATCTACAGGATTAGAATGGCACAGTTCTGTACATCAGTATTCAGTAGAGAACTCTTATTTCATTACTATGTAGCAGAGCTGGCAAAGTGCAAAGTTCAAACTGCCCAATGTGCAGCAGTGTGCAATGAACTGCACACCAGTGCACATAGGCACTGATGTGCATCAGGTGCTCTTGTAGATGTCCTATTATAAATCTACAAAATTCAGTAAAGGAGTTTCTTAGTGCCTCTACTATGTAGCTAGGTATACATAAAGTTACATAAAATTACAGGTTATAGTCCAGTAGCTATTTTTCTGTCCTGGATTTTGTGTAACAGGAATTTCTCACAAAATACATAAGTAGATGTCTGGAAATACTATATTTTGTCACAGCCATTTCCAACTTTGCCATTTCCATGTTGCCAAAGAACAATGGGATCTATGCGGACAGGCCCAGCTATTCTCCTGTACTGGACACACTGCAAAAATGTTATCAGCAGGAACCTCCCAAATACTCTCAGAGTTTTCGAAGGTTGATGTCCTTGCAGCATGTACAGTTACAGGAAAACAACAGGGCATATCCCTACTGGTTCCCTCATGCTAAACATGGAAATGACTGCGTTGATGTGGAGGGGGTAATGCTGCTTACACAGTGGGTTCTGGTAGCTATGAAGATCTAGCTACATGATACACATACTTTTTCCAGTGTAGAATCTCAGCCTATGTGTTTTCCCTCACAATAACAAGTACCAAGTACATTTCTATGTCATTTACTGATATACCAAGCAGTTTACAAAGTGTAAACTAATTGCCCTCAACAAGCTGGGTACTCATTTTAGCAACCTAGCATTTAACCACTGAACCACCAGGACTTCATAAATAATTCCTTCAGGAACACTGAGATATTTGGATATGGAGATATGTGGGAACTATTTGTTTTCTTCTATGTCAGGGAGAAAACTGCTATAATTATTCATCCCCACATGGAAGGATGAAATTGTTAAGAATTTGTATCCCTTTCTAATGATTTTCAGGGACTGTATTTAACATTGGAAAGGCTTTCAGAAGGTCATGAATCTCTGGGTGTTTTCCCCTCAGAAATCATTAGCAGGACAGTCCCAGTTCTAAAACTTTAGGGAATATTTTCACTTTCAATGCCCAGCAAAATCTGTATCACTCTGATGCTGGAAACTGCGTCAGGGAGGCCAGGGCTAAATGCCATATTTCACTCCAAATGCAACTAACCAAATAACCAGAGAAAGGAAGGGGTGTGTATTCTATCCATATGGTGGTAGGGAAGATAATAGGTGCTTCTAGAATTGGCAGTTAAGGGTATGTGAGGATTTTGGCCATTCATTTATGCATGGTAGGGGGCTGGACTGGATGGCCCTCAAGGTCTCTTCCAACTCTATGGAGATTATCACACAGGGATGGCATAAGGACTGGATCGTTCCCCCATCCTTATCCCATCTTAAACCTTGATGGTGCGAAAGGCTTTCAGGTTCTTTCATTAACCACCATTAACCTATCATTAAAGCTGCATTTTATTAACAAAAACTTCCATTAATACAAAATGCCAGGCAATGTTGCTTAAATGATGGGTTAATGACAGGTTCAGCACCACTTCATCAGAAAGCCTTTAGTGCCATCATGGCCATTCCTGCTTCCCAGACAGGATAAGCATGAATACTGTGTGAAAGTCATTCCTGCAATTGCACAGGAAGGATGGTACAGTGGTAACACAGGGAAGGGATGTCACTCGTTTGTCTATGAAATTTCCTTAACAAGCACATTTGTACTCAAGCCATAGCACCCAACGCTACATCTCCCAAGATCCCACACATTCCACCAAAATCTTTTAATACCTTTGCTCTTGAGAGAGACAAGTAGGAAAAAAACATTGAGCAATGGGTGTTATTTCAATGTTAATTTCCCATAGCATGGGATCTGAGAGTTCTATGAAAACCATTCACTCTGATTAGAACACAGAGCTGCCAGTTACAAAATTACAGTTGGCCCTTCTTATCCACAATTTTTTTATCCATGGATTTGAGCATACACGGCTTGAAAATATTCCCCAAAAGTATAAATTCCAAATAGCAAAACTTTTCCATTTTATATATGAGACACCATTTTGTTGTGCCATTATATTCAATGGGACATGAGCATCCACCGATTTTGTTATTCACAGATGGTCCTGGAACCAAACCCCAGCATATAACAAGAGCCAACTGTACATTCTGTTTTTCCTTTTTTTTTAAACCCCACCTTCATTTTGTTAGTATTTTATGAAGAGTTTGAGGAGAAATGTATTGATTTTGAAGATACACTGCCTGTGTCTCTGCCCCTATGATTGCAAATTTGACATGAATCTCCAGGAATATTCAGCACTGGATCCAGTCCAATTTGCAAAAGTATTTAGATTTTACTATTTAGATTTGGGTATGTCCCAATTCCCCCCCCCCCCCCCAAATAAGCTCAGTTTGGTTCAGAATCAGGATTCAACTGAATATGGACCACACCACTATTAGATATATTTGGCAAGCAGAATCCTTCCTACCGTAAAACGCACATTTTCAATACTGCATTAAGAACAGATGGACAAATATGAAAAAGGAAAACAGTATAAAGAGGCTCTTGGGAAAGGGCTACAGAGCCATTCTAGACAGTAGCAATTTATGGATGCAGAATCATGCTGCCGTTCAGATGTGGATTGTCTCAGCTCCCAGCATCCACATTACTGCCTGAATTGGCTAAAGCTGATGGGAGGAACATGATTACCACTCTTGGTTTAGAAATGTAAAGCCAAATCCTAACTCACAGAAATGGGCAAAGTGCAATCTTGGAACCACACTTGAGCTCCACAACTATTTTTGTGGTCCCCTAACCACAAATCCTCCAGACTCCCACCACACTTTTTTGGGGGGAAAGATGTGCATTGTCACTTCATAAGACATCCAATAGAGGTCATCTACCTCTTATGTAGGTTAAAGCTCCCTTCCTCAATCAATATTTCTCTAAAAAATAGACAACCAATGACTTGCATTTTTAAAAATGGGGGTAATTTGGAAGTCTGCATGATCTACTGCAAAATCTCCTGAAAGAAAATTGGCTCCCAGATTCAAAGAGGTTGCCTACCCCTGCTATACATAAACCTCCTAGGCATAAGTTCAGCTAAACTCTTGAAATGACAGTGTGGCTCTAATTTTGCTTATTCAGAAATAGGAAGCAAAAATCAAACCAAAATGAAATCTGCTATTTGAATCTTGGGCACACTTTCCATTGAGAGCTGTTTTAAGGCTAAGAGTTGTAAATGGGAAGGCATGTGTTTTCAAAATGTAATGCTTGGGAAACAATGTTTAACATTTCCACCAGTAATGCACAACTCTTCCACTAATACATACCTGCAGAAGGAATAAGAGGAGGAAGAATAACAAACTGCAGACAGAATGAAATGTGAGGTTCACCGTATGTATTCTCCATACAACAGCACATCATTCATCTGCCTTCTCACCCTGTTCCCTGAAGGGGAGCAGGTAAGAGAGAGTGGGAGAGAAGCAAAGAGAAGTTGGGAGCTAAATACCAGCTTTGGTTGAATCAGCATCTTCTTCCCTCCTCCTATTTCAAATTCCATCTCTAATGCAGAAACCTACAGCTCCAGAACTAATACTTTCCCACACTGCATTAATCCTAATTGACTTGGTTATTTCCCCTCCTACTATTTGGCGTGACCATGCCATCTGCCTCTTGGGAGCCTACTGACACGTTGGCTCACAGATTCTCCTGCTGGCAGCTTTATTCCAAGGAGGAAAAGCTGCTTGTGGCTCTTGCTGCATAATGAGAGCAGCATGCAATGGCCCCTTCCTGTGGCATACTTCAAAAGCACAGCTGGGAAGATGCTTAGAGAAGAAACTGGACATGAGTTGTGAGTCGATGACTTTTTAGAGATGGAGACAACATGTTTCTAGAACTGTGGCTTCTCAAAGGAACCTATTCCATTACATTAACCAATGTAATCAATTTAGTTTTCGCATGGCCTCTCATCTTCAAATCTTTCATTAAATTTAGATAAGAATCATCATGATCATATGTGTATATATGCAGTGTCAACCCAATACATTCTGTGCCTGTGGTGAAGGAAAGGACCATCCATACTTCATATTCCACAAATGGAAGTTTGTGCACCTAACAAGTTGAATCATTTTTCAACACTGGTGGTGGAAAAATATTCTGATCCATGTATAAGGACAACAGACCAGTATAGCGAGATCAGGTTAGACAGTGTGACACACACATAGGAGCTTATCCCATTAACAAATAAGCTGGTTTACCACTTTCAGATTGAATTCAGGATCCAGGATGCCCCCTGATGTTATCATACCTAAATTGCTACTGATCTAGGCAGGATGCCATCACCCAAATACATCCAAGGTCAAAGCCTCACTCAGCCAGCACTTTTTCAAAGTTGGGGATCTTCCAACTTCAAAAATTGAATCCTGAATTCAAGCTGGAAGAGGTGAGACATCTTACTTGTTAATGGGATAAGTTTCACAGTTCAGTCGTTGGACACTTCACCACCACTCCTTAATCTATCTGGCATCCCTTTCCAAGGCAACTGCCTCACTCCAGCCTGAATCCTATTTGCTAGCCCAACTAATGTAGACACATTGAATCCACTGTTAGATAGTGAGTGAACACGTAAGTAAATCCCATTGATACAATGGCCCAGTTCTTTTAGGATTCAGGGGTTGGTCTAATGTTAGGGCACCACACATTCATTTGTATTCTTTTACTTGAATGAACAATGATTCTGGCAAACTATTTGCCCCCCAGTAAGGGAATGAGTGGCTAACAGCAAACCTTGAAATATGGCATGGAGTGGGAACTGGGTGCAGAAGAAAATGTACTATCACTCCCTAACATGAAGTTGTGTCTATCTGTTCTCATGTTGCTCAGACTCTAGCAATTGCATCAGACACAAAGTGATCCCCCCCCCCCTTCTTAATTGTAAAGGCAAGAAAAATATAGTGGGGGAAAATCATAGTTCTAAAGAAAGGCACTTGATTCTGAGTTAGAGAGCAAGATTCTTTGAATCATGGTGCAGCTGAGGACAAGAAGCTTTCGAGGTTCTCTGTGTACAGAGGACTTTTTGTTTCATTGTTCCTTGGGTTTTTGCCAGTTCTTCTGCAGTGAGTAGGAACAAGCACAATGTAAAAATTAGCTTGAACACTGAGAGAAACCCTGAGAGAAAATCAACAGGATGCTGGGATAAGCAGCACAGCTACCATCATTATAATAAGTGTTACGTGGTCTTGCATAAAACAGGACACAACTAGGTGATAATTTCTCTCTCTCTCTCTCTTTCTCTCTCTCTTTCTCTCTCTCTTTCTCTCTCTCTCACAAAAACCTACCACTTTTGGGGACATCTTTTCAAATAGTCGTACATGTTGTCTCTCCTTTATCCCCCTTTTAAATGTCAATATTTTATTTTACTCTCCATTATTTTATTTATCTGATTGTCCATTAGTTACTTTACTATGCATTTGGTGAATGTATAACAGATTAATGTAGGGATGAATAAGAAACTTGTTGCACTTTTTAATGCAACATTTCCCCAAATTTGCTAATTTCTTCATAAATTAGGTGGAAAGGATTTTTAAAAAATCTTCAGATGTGAAGGACAATAATATTGAAAGAGCTGTTTATATAAGACAAGATCTTTGAATGCTTAGCTCCAAAAAAATTTCTGAATATTTCTGCATTTAACCTTAGCAGTGATAGCTGAATTAAGATTTCACCTTTAAAACAAACAAACAAACAAACAGGAAATTGACAGAACACGATCTTTTTCTTCAGAATGGGAATAGCTGTGCTTGTATTGAATTAGCCCAATCTGTATGAGTTGACAAATATGTTCACATTGATATATCTGTTCGCCTCCCTCTTCAGTCAATAAATCTGAATTATTCCTGAATGTTTGAATATTACCACATATTACATGGTATTGCATCTCACAATGTTTTATTGTAAAATATATGCATTTTCTTCCATGGACCTTAGAATCTAAACTAAAGCAACAGGAAAAGAAACATGAGTTCCAAGTAGACCATAAGCTGAACATGAGTCAACAGTGTGATGCGGCAGCTAAAAAAGCCAATGCAATTTTAGGCTGCATCAATAGAAGTATAGTTTCTAGATCAAGGGAAGTTATAGTGCCACTCTATTCTGCTTTGGTCAGGCCCCACCTGGAATACTGTGTCCAGTTCTGGGCACCACAATTCAAAAAAGATGTGGAGAAACTGGAGCGTGTCCAAAGGAGGGCAACTAAGATGGTGAAGGGTCTGGAAACCTTGCCCTATGAAGAACGCCTTAGGGAGCTGGGGATGTTTAGCCTGGAGAAGAGAAGGTTAAGAGGTGATATGATAGCCCTGTTTAAATATTTGAAGGGATGTCATATTGAGGAGGGAGCAAGCTTGTTTTCTGCTGCTGCAGAGACTAGAACGCGGAACAATGGATGCAAACTGCAGGAAAAGAGATTCCACCTCAACATTAGGAGGAACTTCCTGACAGTAAGGGCTGTTCGACAGTGGAACACACTCCCTCGGAGTGTAGTGGAGTCTCCTTCCTTAGGGGTCTTTAAGCAGAGGCTGGATGGCCATCTGTCAGGGATGCTTTGACTTGGAGTTCCTGCATGGCAGGGGGTTGGACTGGATGGCCCTTGTGGTCTCTTCCAACTCTATGATTCTATGATTCTATGATTCTATGATTCTATGATTCTATGACCAAAGGAGGAAGGGACAACAATTGCAAAGAATATATTTGGGGCATTAGTGTATAACTTTAGAGCCAGCATGGTGCAGTGGTCTGAGAATTAGACTATGATTCTGGGGACCAGAGTTTGAATCTCTTTTCAGCCATGAAAATCTACAAGGTAACCTTGAACAAGTCATATTCTCTTAGCATCAGAAGAAGGCAAAGGCACCCCCACCCCGAAAAAAAAAAATGCCATGAAAATCCGGTGATAGGTTGTCCTTAGGATCATCATAAATCAGTAACCACTTGAAGGCACACAGCAACAGAAGCATATAATCCAACATTCTCTTAACAGAATAGACAAAAATCCTGTGGAAAGTCCAAAAGCAGGACAGTAGTAGCTTTTCATAACCTAGTCTTCATGAATTTATCTTTTTGTTTTTGTTTTTGTTTTGTTTTTTGTTTTTTTGGTTTTTTTGTAAAGTCATCCAGGTTGGACACTTTTGTGTATCTGAGATCATGAAAAAGAATTAATAAATGGCAGAACTGTGCAAAAGTATGAAAAGCTTTAATGGAAAGGGCAAATAACTTGTGTTAGAGATGGAAGAAGATGAGAAACTGGTGACGGGGTAGAATCAGGGAGTAGGTGAAAGATTCATGCCTTAGGTTGTGGAGATTTGGCTGTATGGGAGAAGATTTCAGATATGAAAGTATTTTGCAATCCCTGTTCAAACATTCCTCTGAACATATGTGGGGCTAAAAGTAGGCATGGCCATGCCTCCAATGTCTCTGAGCATCAAGATGTAAGCTTCTCCTCTCAATATTCCAGTGTACCAAATTCCACCATTTATTTTTTTAAAGCCAGCGTTTTCTTCAATTTGATGAAGCAGATTCTGAAACAAGTGTTCAGCTAAATGCGATTTAAAAAAATTCTCATGGACAGGAACACTAAATAAGACTTGGTTTCCATCCAAGGGAATTTTATAAGCAGATTCAGCCAAACTTGCATCCAGATTCTCAGGCTGATTGTGGAGTAGAATTTATGTGCCTCCCATGTCCCCATTTAGACCTCTGTGTGATCAGATGAAAATTATTACAAAAGTATTACAGAGTTCTATAATTGAAAATCTATGGCAGTGGTGAACACGGATAGGCCCCAAACAGTTCAAGAGACACAACTCCTACCAGCTTACAACTCCACCCACTTTAACTTGCAGCTCATGTCAGACGCAGGACCTTATTGCATTCACTTTTCTAACTGTTTTTGGGATGGGACTTGCAGGGGCAAGTGTGAATGGATTTTACCGCACACGCAAGCGTCCACAAAAAGTTCCTGTTCCAGCAAACTGTCCCTGTTTGGTGCCAGTGGGCGCCATTTTGGCTGGACGGAAGTCTTCTGACCAGAACATTTAATGCTTCTTGGCACTGAACAGGGATGGGTGCCAGAACAGGACCTTTTTGTGGATGTTTGTGTGTGCAGTAAAATCCGTTTGCACGTGCCCACGTCCTCATCCCCAAAATTGTTAGAAAAGTGAATGTGATAAGGTCCCTACCTAGCATGCCCATAAACCCAGTCCTCAATGCCTCAGAGGTAAAGATTTATGGGAGGGGAAGTTCAAAAACATCTAAAGAACCATTGTTACTCATTCCTTTCTGTCACATTTGTTATTTGCCATTTGATACTATCCTGGCACCAAATTCCAGAGGATAGATGATATCCCCCACCAATGAAATTTTCCTTTGGTCCACAAATTTCTAGCATTGCACTAACTTAAAACTTCAGTTGGCCCATTTTATATTGGCAAAAAGAGGTGTGTTGAAGGCTGCATGAAAGCCCAGCCTTTAGATGAGAAAAAGGGGAAGTGTGCCATGAAAACATTATTTTGGAGTTTTAAGGGAAAAGAAGTGCCTTTAAAAAGTAGTTTGATTTCCCCACTACTTTTTTTAAAAGGGCGCAACATTGCTATTGCATCTAAAGGCTAAGGTGTAGTTGCACGGTTAAATGGGGCTCTGTCTCTTTAAAGCACCCATTTAAAGGTAGCGATACAAGTGCAGAGGGAGGGAAGGTGCCAGGACAAGAAGAGACCTTCAGAGCCCGGCCAGAGTGCGCCTGCACCTTCCTTCACCTCCTCCCTTTGGCTGAGAGAGTGTGACTTTTAGGGAGACAGCAGGGCACTGGAGGCGCTCAGCCAGGCCAGGGCAAGCTGGCAAGAGGAGGAGGAGAAGGGGAGGGACCGGGAGCACCTCCGCTGCCCTGCTTCCCTGCAAGTCACACTCTCTCAGCCGAAGGGGGGAGGAGAAGGCAGGCCCAGGCACACTCTGGCCAGGCTCCAGGGCTCTCTCCTGGCTGCCTTCCTCCTCCCTTTGGCTGAGAGAGTGTGACTTGCAGGGAGGCAGGGCAGCAGAGGGGCCCCATGTCCCTCTCCTCCTCCTCCTCCTCCTGGAGCACCACCGCTGCCCTTCCTCCCTGCAAGTCACACTCTCTCAGCCAAAGGGAGGAAGAAGGCAGCGGGGAGGGAGGGAGGGGGGAGGGAAGGAGCCAGGAAGAGACCCCCAGAGCCTGACCAGAGCATGCCTGGCCCTCCTGCTTCCTCTTCAAAAAGAAGGCTGGAAAAGTAGGACGTGTCCTGGCAAAGGAGGACGTGCCTGGTCAACTTGGAAAAGGGGGGCCTCTGCTCAAGAATGGAGGACATATGGAAATCCCTCCTGGACAGAGGGCTGAAACCTCAAGACAACTCAATATAATGCTCTGACAGAACACAGACCACAACTCCCATGAGCCTTTGCTACCATTTCCCAAGATGCCTTAATTTGCAACAGAAAGCTGACCAGTATGTTCACATGTGATGAATTCTTTCGTATTGACTCTGCATTTTCTTTTTGTAGATGCTCTCTTGTCTTGTGTGTGATGAGCTTGTGCGTAATCACGTGCATTTCCGAACTGACCTCACTTTCTCCCTCTTTCGGAATGGTCCTGTACTCCCCCATGTGATAAGCTCTGACTGTATGATGTACCTGCTCAATTGCGCAATTTGCAGCCAGCAAGGGGAAAAAAATGTTTAAAGCGCGGCTAAAAGCCACGTTCCTTGTCGCCCATGTAGCTGCTCCGCCTGTGTTTGTAGCGTTTTGACAGCTTCCCATGTAGTTGCTGAGCCACAGAAAAAACCTCAGTCTAGCTGCCCTGTACTTTTTAAATGCACACCTGGGGCTTGCAGTCTAGCTGCTAAGCATTAAGGAAAGTGCAACTTCATGTCACACTTTCCTGCCAATCTAAAAAGCCCCAGTTGAACATTTTGAAATACAGCACAGGCATCCAGGGCAGAAAAGGGGCAGGCAAGTTTTATAACAAAAGGGGGCAAACAGGCTTTAAACAAGAGTTAAACAAGAGTTAAACAGGAAATGCCCTATGTTTATCATAGGACAATTCCTGTTTAACTCTTGTTTAACTGTCATTTAAATCCTGTTTGCCCCCTAGTGTGATAAAGCAGACAGCAATTATAAGAATTATGAGAATTATTTTCAGTGTCCCACTCTCTGGCAATGCTAGAAATTTGAAGAATGAAGGGAAATTTCATGGGGGGGGGGGAATTTTCTGAGAGGCAAGAGTCTCATTTTGCTCTTCTTCTAGCTATGTCCCTTGAGTGTATACTTCCAATCAATTTTAACACTGCCTGTTCAAGATGTTATACAAATGCATGCATGTGCTTTTGCACGTGGGTATACTTGTATGGTTAATTGATGTCCTCTCTGAAAATTGTCCGCATCGTCCAAGTGCAGTAGTGAGGTTTAAGAAAGCCATATCTCTGAGTGGCATATGTTACTGCTGGGTGCAGCTTTGCTGCCCTCTAGCACCACATCCTTCTCAAAGCGGCGGCTGCTTCCACTCATAGCAAACAGAATGGAGGAAAACATCACTGCTCTATCTCCACCTGCACAGTAGGGATGTTTGTAACCACAGAGAGATTAGGGGAAACCTGAGGAGTTTACAATGCCTGCATGCTCTTTGCTTGTTCTGCTGTTCTGAGGTGTTTGCTTCTGCACTCTGATCTGACGCCCCACACCCACCCACCCACACAACAGGCAGACAAAGAAAACACTCAGCAGAAAGAAGGAATTAACACAAATCTTCCTCTGAGGTGTCCCCTGCTTTCACTCTTCTATTTCTGTTTGATTCCCAAATCTCACTTCTCCTCCTTGCCCTAAGATACTATCATCCTTTACAATTGTTAAGTCTGTCAAAAGCCTGAAACCTTGTGTGACAGCTCTTAGTCAAAGGCTGTGAACCTATGGGAAGGTTTGCTCACAGAAACAAATGTATTCCTTGCCTCACTGGCAACTCAAATGTGCTACAGCAGTGGAAATGCTGGGGATGTCTTCTGCTTGCGGTATCAAACAGAATGGATTATTTCAGCAAATGCATTTAGGCTTTTAGGAACAGGAAATGTAGAGGTTGTCTTTAGATTCTTTCTGGCCTGACAGTGCAATAGGACATTTCATTTCAAAATGATTTCATGGTTACCTATTATGTGTTTTGAAAGATGGAGAAAAGTTTGTTTGACAAAGCCAAATATGAGTTTTTCTGTCTATTTATCTATCTATCCGTTCAGTCTTGTTTATATTCTACGCTCTCCTATACATACTTTTGAATGTTCAAATTTTGGCCTCTGGATGGCATTGCATTTTACATTTGTAGTTATACAATTACATTCTCATTTTTAAGAGATCACCTAAACTGGTTCTCCCTAACTATCCTGTTCACTGGTCAGAGATACTGGGAGTTATGGGAGATCATCACATGGTTCTTCAGTAGTGGGATAGAAGCAGGATTGACACTGTAATTGACAGATTGCACCACATTATGGTTAGGCAGTAGGTACCCTGTAGTCAATTCCTGCTTCTGCCACTGCTTTTAATAAATGAGAAAATCCCATTAATAGCTGTCAATCCCTCAGTTAGCCCATTATTAAAGAATGTGCCACAGGTCATTCAGGGGTAATTCAGAGGACATTATCAGATGGGAGGGATTTCAAAAGAAAAGATAGTAAAAGCAATTCAGAAAGGAACGCAATTATGTAAAAGGTTATCACACAGGAGGCATTCCTCTCAATTTTGAAAGAAAAGATAGCCTGGGAAAAGATAGCCTGCAGAGATGATTTGTGAACCAGCTAGTTCACTGAATTTACTTACTTTTGGATTGATGTGGGATTGCGTTCGGTATGTGTTCCCACTGCCAGCGATTGTGTGAGATAATCTCTCATGCAATAACATGAAAACCCATGATTGTGTTTGGTATGCCACTGGGTTATACTTCCAGTTCCCATTGTGTGATAATCCCCAGAGAGAATTTAAAGGGATTTGACTGCACCCCCCTTTCCCATTGAAAGCGAGTGTTCTTACTGCTGATGAGGCAATCATTTCACCTGGGACAGTACAAACTGGATTAAAGGGTTTTCACTGCACACACCACACTGTTAAAGTCAAGACTACTGATTAATCTTGGATTGCAAATGGAACAATAGTGTGATAAAATTCATGGGCAATCTGTTATCAGTTTACAATGATGTGGTATAACAATAAGAATTATTGTTGTTTGGGGTGTTTAAAAAGCTGCAACATCAATGCCCCCCCCCGGAAATTTTCTGTGATAATCTCCATAGTCTAAAACATCTAAAATGTACCTATTTGCTTTTCCCTAACATGAATAATGAAAGTTGTGAAGGAACACCTTCAGTAACATAAATATTACACAGCTATCCTAATCACAAATTTAGGATTGGTGGGACCATAAATAGTAATGTGCAAAATGACTTGGGGAGGAGCTACAACTCCTTTATGTCTCAGCTGTCCAGACTAACTCTGGTTTCTCTTCAGATCGTATAAATCTTTTGCCCTTTAACAAATTTCTATGCAATAATAAATATGGTTTGTTTTCATAGAACCATATTGTTGGAAGAGAGTACATGGGCCATCTATTCTAGTCCGCTGCCATGTAGGAAAACAGAACTGAAGCAGTCTCGAAAGATGTCCATTGTTGGGAACAAATTGTTATACTGCATATTAGTTCATATCCTGTCATATCCTATCACAGTTTTGCATTGTTCCCTGTGCCTGCTTGATTTTAGAGATTTTGTTTAATTTCATACGCATAAAGATATAGACATATTCATTTATTTTCTTAGGAGTACTTTACTCATTTTTAGATACATTTAAATATTTTCAGAGGTCTGCACCCTTTTTCTATTTCTTTGTTGTTGTTGTTTTTTAATCCCTTTTACCAGCTTTACCACTGTATTTGTGTCTTTAAAGAGCAAAATTGAAAGCTTTGCTATAATGAGAGACAAATGATAACTATAATTGTAACCCAATGGACAGGGCAGGGGATGTCTGATGCATTGGGTTTCACAGCAGGAAAGTGTGAAACAGAGTCACGAAGTATGGATTCAGTTTCCTTGCCATGACTATTAGAAATTTTCAGGAGGCAGGTATTGAACGAGGGAATTGCATCGTGGAGGCTCTAAATATACTAGCCTCTGAGAGTCTCTCCATTCTGGGGATTCCTACCTCCCTGTTCTGTGATTTAAACACTAATGAAGTCTCCCTGAATAAATGAAGAAAGAAAACCGAGAGCACCCAAATGATCATTAAGAAGCTGCTATTTCCCTCCAAAGACCTTAAATGCCAGTTTTCTTTTCCTTGCTCCTCCATCATGCTGGGGCCATAGTTTCCTAAGTATATTATTGCTCCAGTAAATATTGATTATGGTTTATGACAGGCAAACCACAAACCAACAACCACCACCCTGTCTTGTTATTGATCTTTTCAGCCTCTACACTCCAGGCTTTCCTTAACAGAACAGTGTGTATGAGATGTAGCAACTGCAAAGGGAGACTGAACTGAGAGTGTATGTTTTCCTGTGCCCTTATGCCCTATGTCTTGTTTACTTTAGTTCTTTTTCACCCTCTGTACTACTAGCTGCTTGGAAATGGATTAAGGTTTAACAAGGGAGACTGAGAAATGGAAGATAGGTGTTGACTCTGACCTTATTGTTCACTCTCTGATTTTTGTTTATTGATTTATTTCATTTATATGCCAACTTTTCCCCAAAATGGGACCCAAGGTGGCTTCCAAGGAGAATCAGTTAAAATGCATTTATAAAATTTAAACAAAATTTAAAATCCCATAATACAAGATAAAATCATTTCAAAGCCATACAAAAGATTAATAAATAAATAAAACACAGATTGCAATAAAAATCTTCCCTGCTTACCCATTAAAGGCCTGCTTAAATAGAAATGTTTTTGCATGCCAGTGAAAATAAATCAGGGAGGAGGCTCATCCTAGCCTCCCACAGAGGGAGGGTGGGAGCAGTCCCTGAGAAAGCTATCTCTCAGGTCTTCACTTGTGATGATGGTGGGACCAAAAGAAAGCATACACCTGTAGACCTGGCAGGTTCATATTGGAAGATATGGTATTTCAAATAGTTTGGGCCTAAGCCATATAGGGCTTCATTACCAGCACTTTGAATTATGCCTGGAAAGAAACTGGTAGCAACTGTAGCTATTTTGCCAAGGAAATTGTATGCTCCCTGTAAACAAACAGCTTCATTTATATACCACTTCATACTGCCTAAGGAGTGTCTAAGCAGTTTACAGCTGTAAGCTGCTTGCCCCCAACAATCTGAGTACTGATTTTAGCAACCTCAGAAGGATGCAAGCCTGAGTTGAGCTTTAGCCCTTTTGCTGGTCTTGAACTTGCAACCTTATGGTTTTGAGTGAGTGGTGCAGTACAGGCATTTAACCACTGCGCCACCAGGGCTCCTCCTGAATCCTTGGTCAGCATTCTGGCCAAAGCACTTTGAACCCACTAAAGTTTCTGAACAATTTCCAAAATTAGTCCCACATAGAATGCATTGCAATAGTCCAAACAGAGTGTAATCAAGGCAAGTGTCACAATGGACAGATCTGACCTCTAAAGGAATGGGCACAGCTTGAGCACTAGTTTAAGCTGTGCAAATGCACTCCTGGCCACTATTGAAACTTGGACATCAGGATCAGAGTTGAATCTGGAACACTCAAGCTTTGAGACTGAGATTTAAAATGGTATAACCCTGGTAAGCCCATGTAGAGTCCCTATTAAATAGATTGGTTTCCCTCATCCAGTCTATAATTGATGACAGACATTATTTCAGTACTGAGTCAGTTTCCTTGAGATGGAGAGGTAGAGTCATGTGTCATCAGCATATTGGTGACTCTACTCCCCCCCCATCCCCCCAGAAAAGTCTGAATTACCTCTCCTAACAGTTTCGTGTTGATGTTAAACAGCACTGGGGACAAAACAGGACCCTGAATTGCTAGGGTATCAATCAGGATTTCCCCAGCACCACTTACTAAGTTCACTCCTCCAAGAAAGGCTGGAATCATGGCATAACAGTCCCATTCCAGAGTCACTTGAAAGGATGCCATGGTTGATGATACTTAAAGCTGCTGAAAGATCCAGCAGAACCAATAGGGGCATACTCTCCTGTCTGCTTCCCTTTGTAGATTATCCACAATTGTGACCAAAGCTGTCTCCATCCCATAACCAGATTGAAACATATCCAATAATACAGGACAGGCAGGGGCCAAGATTACATCTGCTAGACCTGTCTGAATTATAGTTTCTGAGTCAGAGTGGATCCAAATGATTTGGTCTGTGAAGTATCTAACAACAGCCTGTAAAGTGGTCTTTGTTTTCTTCTGGGCCAGAGTGTAAAAGGCCTATGAACGCTCAAGACACTATTCCATCAAAGAATTCATCAGTAATCTTTCTGGTTCCATAAGTCTCCTAGGGTGGACCATCTGAATCACCCTACCCCACCCCTGCAGAGGCACCAAATCCCAGCAAGTCTAAACCCAACCAAGTAGTGATCAGTCCATGACAACCACAACAGACAAATCGTTGTCATTTCTCCCAGAACAAAATGCCATGCTCAGATTGTGTCCTGAAGCATGAGTGGCAACAGACCTATGGCTTTCATGGTGGACATGAAGTCCTAAGCTGCTTCTGACAGAACAGTCTCCATATAGAAGCCAAGGGGACTCCAACACCTCAACAGTGGTTTAATTTACCTTCATGGCTGAGGTTCTCCGTTTTTAAAAGTACAGTAGAGTCTCGATTATCCAACATAAACTGGACCGGCTGATAGTTAGATAACAGAACATGTTGGATAATCCAGAAGGTCCAAGAAAAGCTTTGAAATCACTATGAATAGCAAATGTATTGAGGTTTTCTTGCCATAACAGTAAAAGTAAATGCAAAGAAACCACTGATCAACATTGTGATGTACAGTATAAACAGTTTAGTCCTCTGAAAATTTAAAGAAATCACAGAAAATTTAAAGAAATCACAGCAGCTGCGATGTTGGATAATCCGAAATGTTGGATAACAGAAGGTTGGATAATCAAGACTCTACTGTACTGATAAACGCTTTGTGGTTTCACAGACTTGGAGTGAGGTTCACATGCACCTTTCCATCTGCTAGGGGTAGGCCAAAATGCCCATAGGAATTATGGGGAATTGTTCATGAAATGGAGAAGCAGGGTGAGATAACCTAGAACTTCAAATCTGGAAGTAAATGTAATGATTAAAACTTTGGAAGCAATGTATCCACTTAAGTGATTGAGATGAAATCAAAGATATATCAAAGAATCAACACAGAGAAACAAAGAAATTAGTAAAACTAATAAGTAAATTCCGACTGATTATTTTTTTCTGCTGCAGCCCATTTCTGGTTAAGTAGAAGGTCATTTCCTCATTGTTTGTGTTATTTATTATAATTAATTAAGCATGCTTGGAGCCTCTAAAAGGTGGTACAGACTGCCCAAAAAGGGCGGTCTGGCACCACTTCTTTTAGCGCTGTAACTGCGCAGCAGCAGCTAGATGCTGCAGTGCAGTTGCACACCTAAAAAGGAGCAGGGAAACCACACTCCTTTTTAGGTGCGCAGTTGTGGCACAATTTAGTAAAATGGTGCTATTTGGTGCCTTTGCACCACCGCAACTGTGCAGCTCCGTGCAGAAGCTGCACAGTTGCAGCGGCGCCATTACATACACCATCTAAATGGTGTACGTAATGGCGCCGGTGCCATTACGTACTACGGTTCGGGAGTGTGTAAATGATGCACACTCGCAAACCCTAATGGCACCGCAATGGCACCTCTTCAGGCCTGTCTGTATCAGGCCTAAGGTATAAAAAATGAGCTCAAGCAATTTTTCTGCATGTAAATCCACTTGGGGGAGTTTTGCACATTTTCTTCTTCAGTGACCTATAAAAAGCCAAGCATTAGGATATCCCAGGTTACTAGAAAAGCAGTGAGTTTGGGAGTCTTGTTCTGCTTCAACCCCAATTATTTCAGTCTAAAGGGAATGGGAGGGAATGGCATGAACCAGGTGAGAGAAGACAGAAATATGTTTGATGGAGGAAAAAATCTACAAAACATGGTTTATGTATCTCTAGGCATGTTCTCTCTTTCCAAGCACCAGAGGTATGTTCCAGTCTGCTTTCCTTTCTGTATGGCTGAAAAAAGAAGCAGGTCAATGCTGCTTTTTGGATGAGATTAAGATTTTCTTTCCTATCTTGCCACCACTAGAAACAATTTACAAATGACTAGGAGGCAAGGTTTAGCCCTGAGGGTATCTGCGTTCACCATTTCATAGTTCAGAAATCCTAGAGAGGGAGTCCACACTTAAAGAGATCAGCTCTGTGTGATGTGAAATGTATCAATTGCTCACTATGTATGGACTGAATGATGTTTAGGCTTTCAGTTTCAAAATAGCTTAGAGTTGAGTATCTGTTATGCAAAATGCTTGGGCCCAGAAGTATTTTGTATTTCTGCCCCACCCCCAACAGATTTTGGAATACCTGTATTTGAGTATACCTAATGTGGCATAATGAGTCTTGACAAAGATGAGGATCTGGAAATTACATGAGGGATGGATTCCTACCATTTTATAGCAATAGCAGCTTCATTTATATAGCACTTCACACTGTACTGAGCAGTCTCTAAGCAGTTTACAACTGTAAGCTACTTGCCTCCAACAAGCTGGGTACTCATTTTAGCAACTTTGAAAGGATGCAAGCCTGAGTCGATCTTGAGCCCTGGCTGATATCAAACTCGCAACCTTATGGTTTTGAGTGAGTAGCTGCAGTACAGGCATTTAACCACTGTGCCACCAGGGCTCTATTTTTCTGATCTTCACTTCTCTCTCCAGCTGTGCCTCTCTCCAGCCTTGCAAATACTGTACAGATATGTACTGCAGTACTTGTGATGTAGCTCAAATGGTTTTGGATTTTGGAGTACTTCAGATTTCAGAATTCTGGATACAGGATCCTCAACATGTTTCTAGAATTTTCAGGAGAAATATTTATGCTTGGTGTTCTCCTGGACTTCTTGATTTCACTTGTAAGATGAGGTAGTGGAAATTATACATGTTTATGTGTGTTCATGTGTGTGCACACATACTCATGTGCAAAGACATTCAAATATTAAGTCCCAGTTTATCTCCAGTCTAAAGTGGGAAAGTACAACAACAAAAATACAGAATACATATTACAAATGTCAAGCAAACAAACCTTCCAGAGCCTTAAGATCTTCAGGAGAAGTGTCCCTCTTGGTCTTCCCACCATCACAGGCTTGCTTGGTGAAGAAATGAGAGTGACCCTTCTCACAAGCTACTCCCATCCTCTGGAACACCCTTATACAGGAGGCTAGGCTGTCCCCCTCTCTGCTTTCCTTTCACTAGCAAGCCAAAACATTTTTAGTCACACAAGCTTTCTAATATATAATCACAACAGGATGGCTTTTATATGGTGTGTGTGTTTTTAGTTAATAGTAGTAGTAGTAGTAGTAATAATAATAATAATAATAATAATAATAATAATATAAATCTTGTGGAAACACAGAAGAAGGCCTTTGTATGTGTGTATGGCTGTTCCAAGACTCTGGAATTCCCAGAGAGGTTGGACTGTCAGCCTTCTCACTGACTTTTTGTAGGTCAGAGAAGAACTTTTTTTAAAAAAATCAACAGGTCTCTGAAAATATATTGTAGGGGAAAGACCCTTTATAATGTTCTGGACTTTTATTTGTTGTTTTTGCTGTTGTTTGAATAGTTATTTTAAACTCTGTTTTAAAATTTTATGATACTTTGTGGCATTTAGATGACACATGCCTTGAAGCCAGAAGGAAAGTGCCCTCTAGGAGGAGCCTTATACCATTTCAAAAAGAAGCAGCTTTTTCCCACTTCTTCCTGCCTTGAAGCCATGTCATGTGGTCATGACAAGAGCACTCCAGATGCCTTGGGAGCCAGTGGTGTGGTTGGTGGGGTTTCAATGTGGCTTTAGAAAAGGCAGCTTCAAGCCGCTTTTTCCTGCCCATCTGTTTCACCTCATTGTCTGTTTTAACTGTTGTATATTGCCTTGAGTACCAAACAGCAGTAAAGGTGGAAAGTAACAATAACAATAACAGTAACAGTCCTACTAATAATGAGGCTAGATGACCATCAGTCGAGGATATAGTTGCATGTGAAAAGTGAAAACAAGGGTTTCTGTGACTGCTTGTGCTTCTGGACTTCAGTGGAGAAGTGAAAAGGGAAACAGGCAGAAAATTGCTGAAATTATTCATTGTTCCAAGCAGAGATGACATATGTGCAGAACCATATCCCTAATCCCACCTGTATGACAAGAATTGCAGGAAGATGAAAGCCAAGACGTCTGCATCTCTGCAACCCATTATATATTGCAAACTGAATGTCAGTAGTGGAAGAACACTTCTGTTCATACAAGATCTCTGAGTCATTTATCCGAACTGATACTCACAGCCTATCTAAATGATGATAGCTCCTCTCTAGCTATGGAGAACTCTAAAGTTGGGTCTCAGGGCTGCAAAAGATGGAGGAGATCTAATATGTCTCACACGTCTGCTTTTCTAATTCAGTGTATGATGAACTTCAGCCTCAATATACCTCTATAATAGGTAACATAAGTTTATCATATCATACTGCCATTTGATATGAAAGAATTTCCCCCATGGGCACTTCAGGGAAGTAGAACGTAATGACACTAAACTTCCCACACAAAGATTGAGGTAATGATGTCCAGAGGTACATTTTGTAACTATGGTAAGGGCAAGCCTCTTCTTGGGGGCTGTTCCCAGTAGTATCCTGGCAATTTGTCTACCAACTCAGATATATCACATGTTTTGAAACCCTCACAGAAATCATCTTTGATTTTGCATCCTATTGTGCATTTTGTGATACAGTTCAGTGAACTCTGGGATGACACTCTGTGACTGTGCACGCTTGGAAGAAATGAAGGGAAGCTTACAATGACAACAAACAGAACACGAGGCAAAAGAAAAGAATTCAAGCTGTCATCTCTTCTGGAAAAGATGTACACTGATAACTCACAGACATTTGCCTGTGCCAATTTATATGAAAACAAGATAGTACTATTTTCAGAAATATATATTTAAATAAACTATATATGCACACAGTCACTTGCAATGTGTGCTCAGGTTATGGGATCATCTTTAATGCTGAAGCCTAACAAGAACAGAAATATAAATAAGACTTCCATATCCATTCTAACAAGATAGCCAAGACAATCATCTACTTACTGCTGCAATTTAACATGTCTCTCATACATCATGTAACTCAGGCAAGACTCTACTGAATTTATAGGACCAATTACTCCTAAAAAGCAATCAGAATCGATTATGTTTACACAGAACATTTTCGTCCTGCATGCCAGGTGTGAACCTGCATCAGCAAGCTATTTTCTCTCAAAGCTTTACCACTGGAGTAACAGGGAAAAAATCATGAGGGATTTTTGGTATTTTTGGTTTTGCTTTTAACTTATAGATGTTACCATTTCCAGACATAAGTGAGGCATAAAGTACTTAATCCTAGGTATGACTATATGTTGCTTCCACCCTAAACTTGTATTTTTCAGTGCTGTATGAAATCTTAACAAAAAAGCATGGATACATCAGAAGAAAATCCAAAAACAAAAGTAAAGGAGTATCTTGAGAAATACTTTTAAAAGTAAAAACAGAGGATTGCCACTCTCTAGAACTCTCCTGATTTGTTGATAAACAAAGTTGCTTGGTGATCTGATTTTATAGTGCTGGCCCTGAAAAGAAAAGATAAGCAGGAGCCAAATTCATTATTTGGAATACTTTGCATGTAAAGCACAAATGTAGCTACGCACAAAGAGCATGTGTACATGTGCATACATTATGCACTACACTACATGCACACATATTCCTCTGACATCCAATTTTGCAAAATGCCTTACTCCTTACTTGTCTGACCTTCTTTCTCCTCACACTCCTTCTCGTACCCTCCGTTCTGGTAGTCAAGGTCTCCTGTCCCAGCCGAGGATTTCCACTGCCCTGTCCCGGATTCGTCCTTTCTCACTTGCTGCCCCTCACTCCTGGAACCTTCTTCCTCCACATGTGCACCTCATCACTTCTCTAACCAGATTCAAAATTAAGTTAAAGACTATATTGTTTAGGGAAGCATTCCCAGGATTGTGCCATCTGCCCCAGGATGCCTCCTTATAACTATGTATTAAGAAGCTGGACCCTCCCTCCAGTCCATCTGCCTTGGTCCTGGCCCTAGAGGAAGAGAAGAACCACTGGACCTCATCCCCTTCCCACCACCTTCCCCTCCTCTTTTGGTGTTGTCTCTCTTAGATTGTAAGCCTGAGGGGAGGGATCCGTCTATATTGTATGTACAACACTGTGTAAATTTACAGAATAATAATAATAATAATAATAATAATAATAATACAAGATTTATTCAGTGGAGATTTATTATTTCCTTCTTCTGAAGCTGAGAGAGTATGACAGGTCAACAAGTAGGTATCCATGGCTGAGAGGGGATTCAAATCCTGCTCCCTAAGTCATAGTCCAATGCTCAAATCATCACACCATTAGACCATCATTACATTGTTACACTATGGTGACTCACTTTTAACCACCCTGTTGCTTCATTAATCAGTCTAAGTATTTAAAGAACATTTTTATCACTCATTCAGTGAATGTCTATGATGACTGATGACTGTATGTATTTATGTAAGTAAGTATGAAAGCAGGGAACAGCAAACATTAACTCACACACACATATATCAATAGCTTCTGTGCGCTTCGCAGTAACAACAGCCTTGTTTTCATGTCATAGGTTGCAATTTTGAGCATGTATGGAGGAAAAAGGCTTGCAGCATGAAAAGCAAGAATGTTAAGACATAACTTTATTGCAACATGTTTCTGAGAAAACATTATGCTGCAGAACTTTGCAGTCCAGTGGGGAAGGGAACAGCATTAAAAAAGTAAGAACAGAAGCTGGATGTATTCAATTTAGAAATTACACCAGTATTTTACATCACTATTTTTTTAAAAGAAAGACCTAACATGATCAGAGTTAAGGAGCTTTTAATCTGATAGATATCTGTTGCAGTGTTAAGAGTGTATGGGGCTGTGCAGAGAAGGGGTGGCCTGCAGCTGCCTTCAGGTGTGCTGAATCAGGGCAGCAGCAACCACATGCTGTGGCCCCAGTCTGGCCTTTCCAGGGCACAAAAAGGAGCTGCAAAAAGTGGTTCCTTTTAGAGTTCTGGAAAGGGTGTGATAGCCTCAGCACTGTGGCTTGAAGCCACTTCTTTGGCACTGTGTTCTATGGACACAGCACCAGAGGAGCACCATGCAGAATCATGGCACCCTGGTGACGGAGTCGAGGCATGCATCATGTGGACACTCCACCCCAGGCCATCCTTGATGGCCAGTCTGCATAGGGCTTATGTTCACAATGTTTGGTTAGAAAGTTGGTATAGAAATGACAAATGTAAGTCAGTATGGACTATAGTTTCTTTACCACTCTAAGAGACACACTAGTTAAATAAGAATACACACATATACGTCTACCGTCAATTTGGTTTACGTGGGCAAGTTTTCTGTTATACAGTTCAAGTTGGGATTGAAATGTTTCTCTCTTCATTCATTTTTAAGAGCTGTTTACTAACCATGATATATCTTTTCCTATGCACATCATTGGGTCTTCTAGCAAAGTACAGTCTTTTCTAGAGCTTTGAATGGTTATTTTTAGACTATAGCTCTCAGAATCTGCTAAGAACTTGGGCCTGTTCTCATTGCAATTATTCTTGTTAAAGAAAATTGAATTGTACCAGTCATTATTGCATGCCTTCTCAGTTGCACAAGTGAGGGTGCTGCTGCCATTGCACTCTCTTCCTGACTCCTCTTTAACCCCATATCCTGCCCTGTGCCCTACCTAGCAAGCCTTTTCAGTATTTTAATTTGTACTTTTATTAATTTTTATTTTCACTTTTTCATAAAAATTCAGAGATCTGTTACTGCAATTTAGATTTTTTTTTTTTTTAAAAAAAAGAAGAAAATAAATGGGGGATGGGGTGGTGGAATAACCAGTTAGTCTGAAATTAACACCAGAAAAGAGCCTATGTATTGCTCTTTTTTGCACCCTGGAAAGGCCAGGTCAGGGCTGTGGTGTGGGGTCTCCATGGCTCCAATCCAGTGCAGCTGAAGGCAGCTGCAGGCTGCCCCTAAATGATGTTTAAAAGCTGCATGTAATAAAATCCATACCCAGATACTACTCCACTACTCCCCCGATCCCCAATCTCCACCAGCACAGAATGGTAATAGGGTGGGCTGTAGTGATTCAGTGGTAAGTTCTGGATAATTGTAGAAGGGATCATTGGAGAGGAAGGAAGGGAAGTTTGATCTCTGCAATCATCCCCCATAACAAAAAAAGGCATAGCAATAGCACATGCATTTCTATACCACTTATCAAGTGAACTAGCACTTCCCAAGCAGTTTACAGTGTGTAAACCAATTGCTCCTAACAGGCTGGGTATTCATTTTACCAACCTATGAAAGGATAGAAGGCTGAGTGGACCTTGGAGCCTTCCTTTAGGATCGAATTTACAATGTAGTGGCTGCAGTACCAGCATTTAACCACTGGAACTATGCCTGCTTATACCACTAACAGGATGCCAGCCAATATCTGCTAAAGAACATACATTCCTCATTCATATTTTCACTGTTCACTAAAGCAGTTTCTATTATCTCTCTTTGGGTGTACAGACAGGGCACTGTTAAGGCTTACCATTGTCCACTGTGCATTCTTATCCAAACATTCTCCAATAGCTCACAGATAAGTTCAGGTGTATTTAGCTATCTCTTTTAGGTGTCTCTGAGAAATCATGACAAACATTATATAGGGTAAAATTTTAAAACCAGTGACATGTCATATAATACATAATAGCATTGTCCTAGTCCATGACATGGTTGTTCTGTCTCTTCAACAATCTTCCTTAGAGAAAATAGAATATTCAAAAATATTCAAAAACTAGTCAAAATGTTCTGTACTTATGGGGGGATTTATTCCATACAAAATTTGTACATGGATGATTTAATATTTCTGCACAGGAATATTTTCTGTGCGGGAAATGCTATTTTCTGTGTAAAATAAGCCTATGTGGGTTTTACACAAAATAAGTCCCCAATTACAATTGGTGTAGATTTCAAAGATGTTCTCACAATAGGAAGAAAATTGCTAAAATTTCTCAGTGAAGAATTACATCCTTAATCTCCTATTCAATTTTTGGAAAGCACAAATAGGTTGGTGACAATGCACTTTAGCATCGATTCAATTCCTGGTGACACATTGGCTGAAGAAGCCCCAGATTTTCCCTATGCTAGAGCAAGGGTTGAAAGTCTTTATATACAGACATAACTTATGTGGATTTTACTGTCCCAGGAAAGTGATACTCACTCGTAAGATCCCTTGCAACTTCAAATCCTTAAAAAGGGGGGGGGGGGGCAGGGGAGAACACCCACATCATTATTAAAAAACAAAAAACAAACAGCTTCATTTATATACCGCTTCATACCCTTAATGAGTGTCTAAGCGGTTTACAATTGTAAGCTATTTGCCCCCCAACAATCTGGGTACTCATTTTAGCGACCTCGGAAGGATGCAAGCCTGAGTCAAGCTTCAGCCCTTTGCTGGTCTTGAACTCGCCACCTTATGGTTTTGAGTGAGTGGCTGCAGTACAGGCATTTAACCACTGCGCCACCAGTTGCATTTATTGTAAACATTGGCTTGAATCCTGTGTCAATTTATTCCTAATTATTTAATTAAGTGACTTCTTCTGGCCTACCTCCCCAAGCCTGATAGAAACATCATTCAACCATGCTTTCACACAACCTTGTGTGAGAGTTAAAAGACTAAAAACTGGAAAATGATTGGACTAAATAGTCTTTAGGGTGCCTACTAGGTCTATGATTATATAATTCATATGGTTCCTCCTCCTTTGTGTCAGAGACCTGGCTTTCATGGTCATGATTATGACATGTATTATTTCTGTGAATCTATGTAAAGCCCCCTCCCTACCTCCCTTTTCAAAGCCATCTATGTTGGAGAGATAATCACATCTTCTGGCAAGAAACTTCATATATTTCATATATTAAGTATATATTCTGCACTGTACTACTGATGTTTGTCAATTATTTGTGAGGCTGATTGAGATAAAGGTTGTAAATGCACTTTCTGAAACAAAATTGCTGTAAAAATGATCAATAATATTAGTATAGCTTTTTTTTCTTTTTTCTTTTCTTTTCTTTTCTTTCTTTCTTTCTTTCTTTTTTTTTTTTTTTTTTTTTTTTTGTGCTAAGACTACTTACAATGCTTCATCAGGCAAGTCTTTTATGAGAAGTCTGATCTTACCAACAGGACTCCCAGAAAGGTATAATTTAAGATATTCAATACCTTTGCCCCTGAAATAAAAGAACTATCAATTTTAGTTGTTTGGATAGTTATTCTGAAATACCATGATTTCTTTTCCTGAATTTATGGGTCCATGTACATCTATAATTTTCTAGCTAGCATGAATTCTTTTGCAATTATATTGTGATATGCATATTATCTCAGAGATGGGTATTTATTGGTTCAGCAAATACACACTTTGGATGGGGTGTGCTAGCTACTTCAACAAGAATACCAATCTGCAACATTAGTGTTGGCTTATTTATAGCAACTTTCCTTAAGTGTTACAAATGTAGACCATGAAGACAACCCAGATGTCCCATGATAAACTCTCTTACCCTGGGGTAGCTTGATCATCTTTACAGAGCTCTAAGAGGGATTAAGACATCAGGAAGTAGCATATGGCTAGAATGGCCATATGTATGGACTGAAGAATTGAAACATGTATTAAAGAATGTGGATAGAAGGTATATTAAGTTCTCTCTAGAAGATGGTGATTTTAGGCTAACCTTTGCTATACAAATTCCTCTCTACAATGAGGTCTGTCTCTCCCCCCCCCCCCCCCCAATCTTTGACAGCTGGAGATAAAGACATAATGAGGACAGAGTGAGCTAAATGCTCTTATTTCATTCTGTAGCTATTTAAGATGGCATTCTGCATGCTAGACTGGAGCAAAAGTCTTTCTACAAATCAAGTAAGAAAGCAGATCCCCACCATCACCACCTTTGTAGTTTTAAAACATGAAAAGAGCCATACTGATTTTAGTCTGAAGTACTGTATGTACCAGTATTCTGTTCACAGATAAGCCAACCAGTTACCTAAGGGGAACGTGCTAGTAGCTGCACCTTCCATCCCACATTCTACAATAAGCAATATACATAGTCATACTGACTTTCACACTGGAGATAAATGTGCAAAATACTTTGGCCTGTGAGTATTTCTGGGGGAATGGCTTATTTTTCCAATGATTGTTTCTCTTGGGTGGCATCTGCACTGCAGAAATAATGCATTTTGACACAATTTTAACTGCCCTGGCTCAATGGCATGCAATTCTGTGAGATATTTAGTACCACAACATACTAAAAATCCCAGCATTCTGTTGGGTTGATCCATGACAGTTAAAGTGGCTTCAGTGCAGATGCACCTTTGGCCAGCTACTGTCCAGCTCTTTTAGAAGGAAGAGGATAAAGCTAGGGTTATGCAATCATGTTCTAGTTCTGCACCTTCTAGTAAAGTATTATAAAACAATTAAGCTTGTACGAGCATATCACACTCAGGAAAAATCATCCATTGTGAAACTGTAGCTTTGAACAGACTTTGGGCTTTCAGGCAAATCCAGACTATGAGAATGCATGCACTGGGGATTGGAAAGATGGATGTCAGTTTGAGTCAGAGCCAGCTGAGAAAGAGGAGGTGGGGGAGAAATGGCCGAATGATGTATTTAAGCATTTAGCCACAGTTGCAAGGAGGAAATCGCAGACAGGCCAGACCGGAACGCTTGTTAATTGCTGATTTTCTGGGCATTCTAGCATGCAGACACTCGTTCCTGTCTTGTTCCTTGTTGAAGTAGAAAGGGAGGGGGCTGAAGGAGGGGAATATGGTAAGGAAAGCCATTTATTTTTCTGTGCAAGTGTTTTAATTGTCTCTCCAGAGACACACTTTTGCAGAATTATGAGTTCAATCTGTCTCCCACTGTTTGTTTTTTTTGACAACGGAGGTTCTGTTATCAGAACATACCAGCTATGGTTGGGAGTGAAAGAAGGTTGGCAGAATTGTCTGCTATGAGTGGGAAAAGCAAGACTAGCAAACTTTACCAGACAGAGAAAGCTGTTTGCCTGTTCTGTTTCTCCACTGAAGAGGAGAACCTCCACTTGCTTCACAGGCTTATGTGGTGTTTCTTAATTAATACTTGAAGACTTGCTCTGGAACTTGGTTTATCACAGCAAGGAGTTATTAAATTTGTGGATCCCAAGGACCAAGAAACTGAGAGGCAAACTACATTTGGGATGTAATCTTTCATAAATTTTCTTTTCACAAAAAAAGAATGACTAATTTTATCATTATTCTCCTCACTAAGAGAAAGAAATTGAGACCTGTGCAGATTTTAAAACTGAAAAAATGCTGTAGGTTCTTTCTATTATGTTGTTTTCTATGCAGGAAATCTGTTTTCTGTGCAGAAGTGTTATTTTGTATGTGTGTGGTGGGGGAAAATACTGTTTTATCCACATGAAACTTTTCTGTGCAAAAAAACCCCTATGCATTTCCCCTGAAGAATAAATCTTAATCTGTGAAGATCCTTTACCATGTAGGATTTTCAGCAAGGTTAGAACCCTGTTGAGACAATACACATGTTCTGCAAACACACATGGAACCTGTTCTGATACTTTTGAGTTAACAGGAGCTGTTCAGCTGGTGAACTCAATGTCTTGGCACTTGTTTTGACATCATTTGGGCAAATACATTGAGACTAAATCCAGACAAAACAGAGGTACTGACAGTCACTGGCCCAAAGCCAGGTCTGGGAATACACCTTCTAGTCCTGGATGGAGTCACACTCTCCTCTAAGGACTGTGTTCGCAGTCTGGGGTTACTCCTAAATCCGGCACTTCACATGACTAATCAGGTGAATGTGATGGTCAGGAGCACCTGTTTTCAGCCAACTGCGCCCTTTCCCAGATATGAAGGATCTGGAGACTGTGGTACACACCCTGGTAACCTCACACCTGGATTACTGCAATGCACTCTACATGGGGCTACCCCTGTGTCTAACCCGGAAACTCCAACTAGTACAAAACATGACAGCCAAGTTAGTTACCAGAACAGCCAGGAGTGAACACATAAAACCTGTGCTCAAATCTCTCCACTGGCTGCCGATCAGTTTCCGGGCACAGTACAAGGTGTTGGTTTTAACCTTTAAAGCCCTAAATGGCTTGGGTCCAACTTATCTCAGGGACCACCTCTTTCTGTATGATGGAACCTGCTACGACCCATGAAGACTAGACTGCCGCAGACCTCCCAGAGGGCCTTTTCTGCAACCACTCCCAGACTATGGAATGGCCTGCCGGATGAGATCCATCTTATTTCCATTCTCGATACCTTTAAAAAAGCAGTAAAGACAGATCTCTTGTGGTGAGCGTTCCCAGAATAATCTCGCTACTCAGTAACCCCCCCCCCCCGGTCTTTATGGTGATGATTGCTACCATCTCCTATTTGAATTGCCCATTGTTATTTGTTTTGTACTTGTTGTTTTAATTGTATTTTAATTCCACTTTGGTTTAATCTAGTTTTAAGGGGTGGGAGGGTTAGAGATGGGCTAAGGAATGTTTTTACTGTTGCTTATTCTAAACTCTGCTGTATGCCGCCCAGTTGCTGTGCAGAAGGGCAGTTTAGAAATTATTATTATTATTATTATTATTATTATTATTATTATTATCATCAAATCCAAGATACCTATACTGGCAATATTTACACTAGGTTACAAATATATATGATTAATTCAGATTCTTTAAGTGCTCTTGGCCTTTATTTCATTTGCAAAATTTCTTAAAGGTTCCCATCAGCAGAAAACACCATGAATATTAACAAAACACATCACTAGTGGCTGTGGGGTGTGGAGACTGCACCAGGTGCCACGCTTATAGGGGGTGGCACCACTGCTCCTCAGATGCCTATCTTTTGGCAGAAATGTGCTATGATATCCATCTGCTTCCCTTTAAAATGCTTTATAAGATGGGAGTGGTGTGAAGCTCAGTGGGAGGAGAAAGGTGGAGCCCCAGAATTTTTTAAAAAAATTATAATTTTAAAATTCAAATTTTCATTTTTTTTTAAAAAATGATTTTTTAATTTAAATTTTTAAAAATCTTTTTAATTTTTCTTTTTTTTAAAAAAATAGCACATTTTAAACAAATCTTCACTCCATACATGTAAATACATTTAGGTTGTGCATATGATTTTGTAATTTGAAGGTATAATTTTAATATTGCTGGTTGTTTATGTCACAGCTATTTGCATTACATTCAGTGGTATATGGGAATTACGATTTAAGAATAACAGGGCAAAAAAATTTTACTAAGGATTCTGTATGGTGTGAAATGGAAGGAGGTGGGAGGGTGACAACATGAGTTACAGCACTGGGTGACACCAACCCTAGGACCACCACTGACTAGTGAAAAGATATAGGTAGTGCTAAATCAGGGAATGGCCAGTTCCAGTGTGTCTCTGTTCTAGTTTGTTCATTGGCTTAGCAATTGCAAATCTCACAATCACATAAAATATGGTGGACAGTTTCATTCATCTCTGCCTTTCCTAACTCTGAGGAATATATTCCAGTACTGTATGAATGGGGAAGCTTCTCTTGTACCACATGTCACTGACACACAGGGACAGAGGAATCAATTGGCAGCAGCAACAAGTGAAAAGAGGGACCCCTTTGAAAACATAGACTTTCAAAGTCCTGCTAATACCCTGGCCAGTTGGAGACTTCAAAAGTGAACACATTGAATGAATCTGTTAGGTGGCTTACTACACATTTGCAAAGTTCTCAGGGAAGAGCCGGCCCAACACTGGGTCACATCCCAACTGAGGAGAGATGCTTTGTGCATTAGATTATTAGCTAAGACAAAATATGCTTCCAAAGGAGTGGGGAGAATATTTCCATCTGATGAGACCTTTGAAGAAAGGGTTATTGGCCTTTTTATTGGTTGTTACTGGATGGCCCAGTGTCATTTGAAACAGAACAAAAGACTGCAAAGCATGTATTCAGAGAAGAACAATGGAAGGAGACAAAGTCTCACGTGTTGTGTGATGATCCAAAAACTTTTATTTCTTAAAAAGCCCAACATGTTTCAGCCTTATCACTATTTACCTTATCACTGTTATCACTTATCATTGTTTTAATGTGTATGTGTCTTTTTTGCTCTTTGACACTGATGTATGTTTTAACAGTTGTTGCTTTCTTAACTGATGCATATCAATTTGCCTGTTATTGTATCCCACCTTGATCCATGGGGAGAGGCAGGTAAGAAATCATCATCATCATCATCATCATCATCATCATCATTATCACCACCACCACCACCACCACCACAATTGACCTTCTTCAGGGGCTATTATAAAATAGACAAAAACACATTTAATATAATTGTGGTACTGAGACAACAAACAAATAACTGCTAAAAACATAATTTCTTAAAAATTAATTAGTTTCTAGCATGCATATAAATATATACATGCCAAATATCTGAAATTGTTGGAGTTGCAGGCTGCGCTCTTAATCAAAAGTGGGCCTTTTGAATAATAGAAGGAAGGAAATAGGTCTACCAATGAGTTCATATTTATAGATTTTATGAGATGGCTTAATCAAAGAGAACCAATGAGAAGACATATGATGTAATCTGTCCCAAAAGTTACTCAGCTTTCTTTTACCTACCTGATGCCATAGGTTAAAAAGTTGTATAATCTATAACTATTTATTCTAGAATTTTTACATTTTATATTCAAATCTTTATTCAAACCCCATGATACTAAAGTTTTATGTTTCAAAATCCATTCTACCTCTTTTCTCTTTAAACAATTCTTTAAACAATCACTTGTGAGTATATCTACCTTCCTTAACAGTGGTATTATATCTTGAGGACATATTTCTGAGAGAAAAAGAAAGAAAGAAAGAAAGAAAGAAAGAAAGAAAGAAAGATTGTGGCAAGATTAGGGTCTTCTGAAGTGTTGTTCTTCAGATTATTGGATGTGTTGTTTTAGATCTTTTCATAATTCTGTATTGCTTACTTTTCAGTTAAAGGTGTTGACTCCTAGATTGATTAAGAATGGTTTCCTGTTATAAGGCGCAGAGCTAATTAAATTGCATTTTGTTCTAAACTCAAAATTAAAAGGAGAACCATTATTATTTTACTTTATTTTATTTTATTATTTTAGAGATTCGGGTTTTCATGTGTAGACACACACTCACAATTCCCAGGTTTATAAAATACTGGGAAATTCCCATTCCATGCTGGGACATTAATTGAATGTTCTTTCATGCTGGAAAATAAAAAAATATATATAAAAGGAGACTTGGGCCTTAAACATATGGCCCAATCCATCGGGCCAATCCAAGGGTTGGACATGCACATGATGCAACCCCTGAATTGCTCAGCAGCTGTTCTGAGGCTGTGCTGGGGCCCGTGAATGTGGCCCAAAATCTATCGTGAAAGGAGTGGTTTCTTACCACTCCTTTTTGTAGCCCATTCAGGACTGCACAAGCGGGTAGCCTCATGACTGCAGCATCGGGTTGCTGCGGTACCAGAACCCTCTGGGGGTGATCAGAGCGGCTCTTTCTGCCCCATCTGTTTCACCCCTAGGGCCCTTTCACGTGACAAAATTATAGCAGTATAATTCTACTTTAAGTGTCATGGCAACATCCAATGGAATCTTGGGATTTGTGCTTTGCTGGGGCACTATAAGTATCCAATTAATAATTCTAAATTCTAAATCCTTTCCTTCAGCTTCAGACACCAGGATCCCACAAAATAGAACTGTAGCAGTTAACGTAGGTCAACAGTTCTATAACCATATAGGGTGAAAGCACCCCGGCTGCACTGTTAGAGTTACCATTCAAAAGAACAGTGTAGATTATAACACAAATCACCTGGGCTACAAATGGGGCATCTGCATTCTTCCCTAGAGTATATGTCTACTCAGAAGCAAGTACTGTTCAATTCAATGGTGATCACTCCAAATTAAATATGTATAGGATTAAAAAAAAAAACTTTAACAACAACAGATTGTAGAGCAAGCTAGCAATATTGCATCCTCTTATTTCACAGAATCACATACAGTAGGGCTCAGAAACTTTTTATTTTACTGAGGGTGCAAGTCCACATTTCTGGATTTTTGGTTTTCAAATGGAAATCTTGAACATTTGTGGCATTTTGAATCATTCACAAGTTTGCAGTTTTCTGGTTGCTGCTGGGAAAATGGGGTGACATTATCTGGAATTGGAAAACTCACAGAATTCCCTTAACAGCATGGTCCCAAAAGATGATTTTCAAGCTCCTGGCCTCTTATATAGGAAGACTGAAGGCCCATAACATGTGACATCACATCTTTGGGAGTTGCAGTTTAAAACTAGGAAAGGGGCAAACTCATCAATAAATCAACCATTTTGGCCTGTTCTGCTTCTGTTTATGGTCTTTCTCTGATGGTATGTGCCTGCCCTTATAACTTGTCAATTATCATAACTGTTTACTACAGCCAAAGTACAACAGACTTTTGGATTATTTGGATCAAACATTGAGATGTTTCAGTAGATGTGGCAGTAATGTCACAGTGCCACCCAGTGTCCAGTTTCTTGCAATAGACAGGGGAGAAAAGTATATGGCTGAGTTGACAACGTGAACTTGGGATGTTTTCTTTTGGAGTGTGTTTGTATAGAATTATGTATAATTATGTCACATCAAAAAGAATACAATGATTTAAATAATTTATTATGAATATTCAGAATATTCATCCTTACGATGACAGATGCAAGAAAAGCATTTGCTGATTATTACTATCTGAACTCTCTCCCAGGGTAAAACATTTCAAAAGAATTCCTATTAGCATCCTTTCTACTAGAATCAGAAAGGATTTCTCACCCGCCCTGTATTCAAATCCCCCCCCCTTCATGCTTTGGCATTCCAAGCTTCTACTTTTCTGCCAGAGCAAATTTCTTTTTAATCACAATTTTGGATATTTCTAAAGCTTCATGCTGTGGCCTTTATCAAGTCTGTGATGATGAGACAAGATATTAATCACTCATCATTAGCATTCTTAGTATTATTATAGCATTTAATTCCATATATAGCATTGCCTAAAGTTAAGACTTCTTTCCTTAGTATGTTTACTCTGAAGTAAGTGTAAGATATAATGGTTCTTGAAGTGGATGCTTTGAGTTTTTTTCTGCATACAGCACAGTTATAGCAGTTTGATATCAGGTTCAGCCTCATGCTTCCAACATGTGGAATCTTGGGATGTGCAATTTCATGAGGTCCCTAAAATTCTCTGATAGAGAGTTCTAGTGCTATAATGTTGGGAAATAGACTATAATATTCCAATGGGGAGCTGTAAATACCTCACCAAGTTAGAAAACCAGGCAAGCCAGTTGGTATCATATTGAACTGTGGTAACAGTGCAGTGACATAAACTAAAACATCAGTACCCACAGGACCTAAACTCTATGCAACTTTGCCATCAGCACCAAGGAGTGGTGCAATGAGTAACTCAGCCATCTGGTTCTTTTTAGCTATCACTTTAGAAACTAAAAGTCTGGTCCCTTTCTGTGTCTTATTGTGTGTGAGAGAGACAATGTGTTGTCTCTGCCTATCAGCTATGCTTTCTTGAACCATCTTAGCTCCCATTGGAGCGCATCACCTGAAAACCAGGCAAGCCAATCGGTATAGTATCACCTGAGTGTTACTGTTATCACACTCTATTGTCAAATTACCCACACTGATAAATGTTAGAGTGATAAAATACAGGATTGGAAAGAGTTATAGAAGATGATCATTACCATCCATAATATGACACAGGATTAAGCTACTTATGTGTCTTTCTCTTTGGGGTGAAGGGATCAGAAGTGGTGCATCAGAAAATCTTGGTAACAAGGTGATGTTTAAAGATACCCAGTGCGATTGGGGATACCCAGTGAGATCCTTTCAACTCTTTCATGGCTTCTCCCCTTCACAAGGTTCCATTTAGGCTTCAGGTCCCTAGGGTAGCAGAGAAACATATGTTTAGGATGTTCCCCATAGCTCCTGGGATATTTTTTTGTTATACATCTTTTTTTTTTTTTAAGTCATGCTGAGAGGGGAGAGGGAATTTTTTGTTACACTGGTTGGAGTTGTCTTGCACCAAGCAAGTTTGGGAGAAGGGAAAACGTCAGAGGCATCTCAGGTTCATCAGGCAGGGGATTTGTATTATATTTTTACAAGAACCCAGAAAAAGCTTTTCAGATTTTTCAAGTGCTTTCAGGAATAGATTGCCAGAGCAAGTGTAAATTGAGGTGAGCCGAGGAGAATTAGCACATCACTAGTCAGGCCACAAGAAAGGACTGATAGTGTATCCTTTTATGGAAAAAAAAATGAAAGCAATCAATACAATCGTGAAAAGGAAAATATTCTGCACAGACCTCAAGAGTTGGTCAGATATGTCTGTCATGTCAGACATTAATTCACTAGGTTCCCTTAAGGTATCAACTGATCTCCAAGGAAGTATATATACACAAGTGTGTGCATTTATGTGTGTATATACACTTACCTTATATTTGTATTTATGAGGCCAACATTTTTTCTAGCTGTATACCTGTACCTTAAAATCCAAAAGAATGACATGTTAAGAATGCAGATCGTAAGGATCAGTAGAAGAGTGATTGTGTTCATATTTGGTTGTTCAAATGCTCAAAAGAATTAAATTCCAAACCATGTGTACAAATGGCAGACATAATACTTAACACAGCCATGTAACTAAAAAGCTAAAAAAGAAAAGAAAGAAAGAGGTCCCAAGGGGCAAGCCAAATTATCCTCTTCAAAAAATTCAAGCTATTGTTTAATGTACAAGATGAAGACATGTCTTCTTGTTCCAATCTAATTCACACATCTGCCAAACAATTCTGCTTGGCTGGCATTTTGTTTATTATTCATATATAAGCAGCTCATTGTCAGAACATGTGTTTTGCACTGTGTTTGAAAAGCAGGTGGCAGAGACTAGTCTTTGGGTTATAAATTCTTGGCCACAACTTCATTAGTTTATAGACACAACACATCAGATGAAACTAGAAAGGATTGACAGTTCTTGAGATGTTTTGCTTGTGCATGAGTCCCTTTCTAGACCATAAAATGGCTTTGCTGTGTGCATTTATGATTGAAACTTTGTAGCATTTGCTCCAAAACGTTGAGTGTTCTCCTACCTGACCCAGGTCCATGCTATTGCTCCAAGTTATGCAATTTTATGTCACAGTTCTGTTATTAGTTATGGGCTTTATTTCACTGTTGCTTATCTCCCACAAAACATATGACAATTATAAATAAAAATTCTTGTTTAAAAAAAGTTAATAATTATAAGTTATTAACAAAGAAACAGATATGTAAATATTACAATGGTGATATCACATGAAAGATGCGAAAATATGCCAAATCCTTGTGTCCAGTCATCTGAAGAAGAAAAAAAAAAAATACTGGTCTCCAGTAGGATGACCAGACTAACATATGCCTGGGGTCAATCTTGTATCAAGGGAGTGAGAGTTACTGCCCAGCTGGTAATAAGAGCAGGTCATATAGGACCAGGAAACTGGACGTCTTGCAATAGCTAATTGATTTAAGTCCCCAGTCTTGTTGCACTACTTAGGCCCAATATGATAAGCCACTTAGACCCAATATGATAAGATCCCTCTCCTTACCACAAGTGGGGGAGCATTAGCAGGTGCTCATTACATAGAATTCCACATTACTAAGATTTTTTAAAAAGATGATGATGACCAAATTGAAACCCATACAGATAAAGAACTGGAGATCACATAGAGGTGGTTCACAATAATAATTTTTTAAAAATCATATGGATGCATCAGAAAAAGCATGGAATACCAAGACAGACTTGTTGGTTTTTTATATGACCTCATGGAAGTACAAATGTGTGCACATATGAACACATTTTCATATTGTTGATAACGTCTGTCAAGTTGACCTTGACCTGTGGCAATCATATCAATGAGAGACCTCCCAGTCACCCTGTCATCAACAGCACTACTTAATTTTGTGTCATCTGCAAATTTGATAAGCATGCCCCCCCCCCGCCATTCTTTCATCCAAGTCACTGATAACAATGTTGAATATCACTAGATCCAGGACAGATCCCTGTAGCACCCCATTAGTCACTTCTCTCTAGGATGAAGAGGAGCCATGGTTGACCACCCTTTGGATTTAACTGGTCAATCCATTTAACAGTTGCATTGCCTAACAGTCAGTTAACTAGCTTGTTTGAAAGAATGTCATGGGATACCTTGCCAAAGGCATTACTGAAATCAAGATATGCAATATTCACAGTGTTCCCATCATCTACCAAGCTGGTTATTTTATCAAAACAAAACAAAACAAAACAAAAACAGATCAGATTAGTCTGGCATGACTTGTTTTTCAGAAAATAATGTTGCCTTTTTGTGATTATGGCATTCCCTTCTAAATGTTCACAGACTCTATTTAATCATCTGCTCTAGAATCCTTCCTGATATTAACGTCAGATTAACTGGACAACAATTGTTAGGATCCTCTTTTTTCCCTTGTCAAAGATGAAGACAATGTTTGCCCTCCTCCATTCTGCTGGGACTTCTCCTGTTTTCCAGGAGTTATCAAAGATTATTGCCAATGGATCTGAGATTACATTTGCCAGCTCTTTTAATACCCTTGGATGTAGTTCATCTTGTCCCATAGACCTAAATTCATTTAGATTAACCAGGTAGGCCTGTACTACCTCTTTACTTATTCTGTGCTTTCCCCTTTTGTGTCCTCTGTTCCATTTCCTCAGGTTGAACACCCTTTTCCTTTTGTGAGAAGACTGAGGCAAAGAAGATGTTGGAGTAGCTCTGCCTTTTCTCCATCCTGTTAGCATTTTGCCATCTTCTCCACATAGTAGCCCTACCATTTCCTTCTTCTGTGAAGATACCCCAAAAGCCCTTTTTTATTGTTCTTAACCTCTCTAGCAAGCCTGAGCTCATTCTGCACTTTTGCTACCAGCTGGCTTGAGGGGAGGTGGATTGGAACCATTTAATGAAGTTAGGTCTTGGAAATAAAATGTTTCCTTATTGTGCAACTGTAAACCTGCTTTTGCAGTTTTTTCCTTGATTTTCTTCAGTAATCATTCCAAGTCTTTGCTATTTTCTGTGTGTAATATGGTGTTATCTGTGTATCTTAAATTGCTGATGTTTCTTCCTCCATTTTAAAGTCTAATCCTGCTTTACATATATGTTGAGCATACAAGTTAATAGATAGGGTTACAAAATGCAGCCTGACTTGACCCCTTTCTCAGTTGCTAACCATTCCATTTCTCTGTATTTTGTCCTGACAGTAAAATCTAATCCTGAGGACAGGTTATGCATCAGTAAAATCAAATGCTGTGTACACACCCATTTCTTTAACAGTGATCCATACTTTTTCATGATCTATAATCAAAGTCTTTGCTATAAACTATGATGTACAGTCTGATTTTCTTTTGGAATGATTCGGTACACTCTATTACCCAATGTATGTTTCCCATATAATCCCTAGTGTCCCTTACTTTCCTGAGCCCACCTTGGACATCTGTCATTTCTCACTCAATCTATAGTGAAAGTCATTGTTGTAGAATTTTGGACATTACTTTGCTTACATGGGAAATTAATGCAGTGGTTGCTAAAATCTGAAATATTGCCTTTTTTGGAAACTGGAATGTACATTGAGCATTTCTAATCTGTGGGCCATTAATGACAGATTTTAGACATAGAGCAGATTTTGCCTCTGTAGCCTGAAGCAGGTCTTTTGGCATGCCATCTGTTCCTGGTGATTTATATCTCTCAAGTGCTCTGAGTGTAGTTTCTATTTCATATGCCCAAACCAAATATTTGACTATGCTATGTTTGCATTATTGTTATCTGATGATTCAGAAATACAAAATCCTATAAAATGAAGAGTTAAGTGTAAAATTAAGACAAGTGAAAGACACCTAATCAACCTGGCCAATCCCTTCTTTCAATGCACAATGAAATAAACACACACATATACACGTGTGTATACACACACACACACACACAATTTTGCTTTGCAGCTATCATTTTTCCACCTTATGGCTTAACTTTGCATTTAACTGTAGAAGTTAGTAGTGATATTAAAGATAATGATTTGGCCCTTGAATTTACATTTTCAGTAGCTTAGGTTGGTCAGCTTCTTCTCCAGCTCTAGTCATTGCATGGTATCAGTTAGTTAATCTGTAGCAGATGGCATTTCTTAATTCTTCCTTAGAGCTCCTAAAGAAAATCCCAGGAAGATTCCTTCAAAAAACTGTTACACTTTCTTGGATGAAGATCTTGTCAGTATACTGGTAGATGGCCATGTTGCATCCAAATAAATATTGGCTGCAAATCATCTAAGGGGAAAAAAAAAACATTTCTTTTGAGAAATGTGATGTGACACTTCTGCCTATATTTAAAAATACTGAAGATGTTTCATGGCATCTTAAATGGACTCTTGGCGATAATCAACATCTTAGGTGATTTAGTGAATGAATAAAATAAAAATAAACCAATTATAGGCAAAAGGCCTAGATGTGAATACTAAAGCAAAATATTTTTTAGCTGGAGGGTTGCAAAAATGATCTCTAAATCAAACATAGAGGTCTCACTAGCACTATGTTCATCACCTGCAAATTCAAGTACAAATATATTTTTGCATACCAAAATCAAAGCTCTGATATCTGGAGACAAGGGTGTAACTATAAACCCAAATTACTAGCACTGCAGAGAGTGAGGCAGAAAATTGTTCAATTGTTTGCTGTGTTAGCATTCCCTTAGTAACTGTGTCTGCCACTTTTCTTTGAATGCCTAAACCAGTGGTCCCCAAACCTTTTTAGGCTACCACCCCCTTTACTCTCGGGTGACAACCCTACCACCACCACCACCCAGCATATTTTTTATGTATGAGATCTACTGTTCTAATGCAATTCAAAGCAGTCAATCTCAGCCACTGCTCCCTTTGCACCAAGTCACCTTGGGAGTAGCAACTGAGTAGCTGGCTGAGCAGTGACCAAGCAGCTTCTTACTTGTGTCAGTCATGCAGCAAAGGGCAGCACAGACAAGGGTCTTTTTGGTCACTGTTTGACTGGCTGCTCAGTGTCTGCTCCCTTTGTGCCCTGTCATCCTGGAAGCAGTAACTGAGCAGCTGGGTAAGCAGCAACTGAGAAGTCTCCCACCTGTGCCACCCTCGAAGCAAAGAGCAGAGAGAACAAGAGGCCTCTTAGTTGCTGTTCCCAGGGTGACCAGGGGCAAGGGAGAAGCTTCTCCCCAGAAAGGAGAGACTCTCAATCCTTCATTAGGGCAGAGAAAGGCACAGCTGGTGCATATGTAGGGGGTTTACAGAGGCCACGTGCTCTGAACTGGAGACTGGTGTGGACAGCAAATGGAGAGCTCTTAACTATAGGAGTCACTCCAAGACAAAGGACTCTTTCCAGTACTTGAACACAGTTACTCCTTTCAGAGATAATAATACCAATACTAATACTAAAACTAATGCTACTAATAATAATAATTTATACCACTCTTTAGAAATGTTCTCAGAGTGGAAGACATGTTTTCCCCACACAGCTTCAAGTGTCCACTCTCCCACAAAAAAGGGGGGAGGGGGTTCATTTGCTACCTCTTCTCTCACTCTGTCTGATGGAAGACACTGGTAAGGGAGTGAGCAGACAAAGAGAGGGAGATAGCACAACACAAAATGATCAGCGAGGCTGTATGGTGGTTTTTTGAGGACCCTGAAAAGAATTTTCATGCAATCTTAATCTCCACCATGGTCCTAAAAGCAGTTGCTTCCCCTTGTCTTTCTTGCACATTAATAAAGGCTCTCCTGCTGCCATCTTTTCCCCTCACTGTCCCCCTTCTGCCCCATTTTTCCCTCACCGCCTCCCTGGAACCTTCCATCACTACCATCCCCAGAGGAGGAATGCCACCCACATTTGGAATCACGAACCATAACTGTATTTTTTATGATCAACTGGCTTTTTAAAAAAGTTATTACAATGGCAGACATTTGGGGAATGCAATAAAATATCATTGGTGATTTAATTCTGATCTTAGAACTATCCTTTTATTCCCCCTCCTCTCCCATAGGTAAACCTCTGCCTGGAAGAAAGCAAATCTGGGTTATGATTGAAGTCCAAGCAATGCCACAATCCATACTAAAGAAATATGTCCAGAATCAGAGTGACAAAGCTAGCCTAGTACTTATACATGTGAACATGTGGGATCTGTACCCTTATCTTTGTTTTACAGGTACAGACTAAGTGAGGACAGATTTCACATGCTCAGCAGTTCTCATGTACATGTACATGTTGGCTCTGTTCACTACCCGCACAGAAGTTCTCCTGGTGCCCCTTTTTATGCAGAGACCTGAACAGCACTACGCCCAGACAAAGGAGCTTATCACATGAATTTAAAAGCATTTCAAGTTTCCTGGGATGGAGCCTGGAGGCGGGATAGAGGCAGGAATTATCACATGATAAATTGCTGCCTAGTTGCTGCATGCCATTAGTCCAGGTCCAAGTCAGGTCCCAGGCACACTCCACCAGCACTTTTTAGAAGTCAGAAGCTTTTCGGCTTCTAAAAAGTGCAGATGGAGCATGGCTGGGACCCAGGGTGATGGCAGGTGGTGAATCAGCAGTGCTTGAGCATGCAATAATATGCCACCCTTATAACTGATTAATGCATGCTAAGGAGCTGCCAGATTGTCACAAGTTCATGGGATAGCCTCCAAAGTGAGTATTTGAAGAGGGGGCTGCAGTTTCAGGGAGGGAAAAAGAGTCAATGATGGCAAAAGATTATTCTATAAACTATATACAGTTCTACACAGTGGAAGAGCTAAATAGTGCAGGAGTCACAGATCTTTATGTTGCAATAGGTAATCCTGCCACTGTTGGCACAGGTTGATCTAAATAAGGCATTGTTATCTAAATTATGGGAAGAGTGATGTGACTAGTAAATCAAGGAGACTATGGGGCAAAACAGGTGGGCAGGAAAAAGTGGTTTGAAGTTGCCTTTTCTGAAGCCACATTGAAACCCCACCAATTGCACCACTGGCTCCCAAGGCAGCTGGAGTTCTCATGTCATGACCACATGACATGGCTTCAAGCCAGGAAGAAGCAGGGGGAAAGCTGCTTCTTTTTGAAACAGCTTTTCTGTGTATAAGGTGCCTAGAAGGCATTTTCCTGCTGGCTTCAAGGCATGTGTCATCTAAATGCCACCCCTTCAAGCCAGCCTGAAAGCACCTCTTTTTGCCTGTCTGTTTAGCCCCTATAGCCTGACCTCCTTCAGCCAAATAACACATCCTCCCCCCATTCCTAGGGTGATCAGTCCAGACAATTCCTAGTTTTTGTACAAACTGTCCAGATGACGTATGGCCAGTTCAAACTTGAGTTATACCACCCACACTTGAGTTATACCACCCTTAAAACTGATTAATACAAGTCACCTCTTGCTATGGATCTTCTAAAAAACAAAAAACAAAAACCAGAACCCTACAATGTGACTCTAGTTGGTAACTCATCCTGCTGTGCTGGCCACTGCCATGAGTTATAATGGGAAGACATCAGGGCAGCTTCAGAACCTGAATACTCCCAGATTCTCCTCGAGTATTCTGACCCATGCAGACCTGGCCTAAGACTCCAATTAAAGAGACTTGTTCTAACCATAATTTAAGATAATAATGAAATAAGCTATGTACTTCCTATGAAATAAGTTTGTGGAATGTATATAAATAAACCAGTACCATGAAATCAACACACAATTAGGATATAATCTACCTGTATTTTTATTAGGATCTAACTATATGTGGTTAGTTACACCCATCTCCTACCAAAAGCGTGACAGGGTAGAGCTGATGTGTGGGGCCTCTATGATCAAGCAGGGAAGTAGGGGGGGATCAAACTTTAACAGAAGTGAGGAGAGAAATGTCACAGAAGAGAAAATACCTTTATGCCAGATATAGAGAGACCCAGAGAGTAACAGAAGGAAAAGGAGTTGAGGGAACATGGAGGAACCTAATGGCATAGTTTGTTTCAGAATGAAGGGGGTACAGCTAAGCAAATATCCTGGTACACCAACATCAAGTCACATAAAGAATATGCTTACCTTGCCCAAATCTGTATGGCCACCCCAAAAGAATACATGATTCAATGGGAAGAGAAGGTCTGTGTGCACTCTCCTGTACATTTGCTTCTGAAGGAGTGGTTCTACAGCCTGTCTGAGGTACTTTTTTGATCCTCCTGAAGCTCTGATGGTCATAGTTTGGTAATTCATCAGTTTCAGGCAGCATGTTCTGGTTTCTTTGATAATGAGTAACTTGCAGGATATATGTGCCAGCTGTTTACATGAATCCCAAGTTCAGTACATCTCTGAAGAGTGCTTAAAGCAGCTGTTTTGGAGTTAGAGCCTTTGGAGATAAATCTTTGGCTTCATGGTTAATTTCCAATTTTTGTAGTTGTCAACTTATTCTTCCTTTTTTCCAGGTTGCAGTCTCTCTCTCTCCCACTCACTCTGGGCCCCCAGGTCATGTCTTTTTACATCATGTAGTTATATACACACACATGCCCTCACTTAATACCACTGACCAAAGCTGACATTTCAAATATTGAATTGTTTCAGCCTTTGCCTTCTGCTGATTCTGGTTGTTTACATGTTGTTAACACATTCTCTCATTTACTTGGGTTTCCCTTTGTTTTACATAAGGCTGAGAATGATATGTTGTATCTTAGTTAGTATTACATATGTTTGTATAGAAATGGCTTCACTAGGTACTCAACAGTAAAACAGTATTTCTATAAAATTGATGGTATAAACTCTGCTGTTTTTTAAAAAATTAAATCAATTATCAGAAATAGAGAAATGCAATAAATGCATAATTGTGGGCTGAATCCTGTTTGTTAGTTCCAATAAGAGTAGACCTGTTAAATCTATGGGAACTACATAGCTTTTGGCTCAACCTGTCAAAATTATTATGTGGATAGCTGAGACAAACCAACATGATTCAGGCGAATGAACTGGGATATGTTCTACAGATATCATCAGCATGTAAGGAGGACATTAGAGGACCAGAAAAAAAAAGGTTCAGAAGGACTCCAAGAAGAGTCTTGCAGCTGATATGGAAGTCAGTGGTATGACACCGTTGCCCACAAGGCTTCAATGCATGGGATACATGTGGCCCACAGGGGTCCCACAGGATTAAAAAATACTCCAAAGTGTACTCACATGCTCTCTGGGGAAGGGGGTATTTTTACCGTGAATTTGATCTGCTGGTTTATTTTAGACCCAGAAGAAGCCTTTATCTAAAACATATGCAGAAAACACTGGAAAACCTCTCACCAGTTTGTGATTCTGTTTGTGAGGGTTTTCTGACACTTCTAAATGCTATTGTTAGTCTTGCCTAGATTATACTAAATTAGACCTATTCAGTAAATTTGATTTACCTGAATGTTGAATCACCATTTAACAGTCGATTCAATGAGTCTCCTCTTCTTGGGACTAACCAACAGGGTTCTCTGGCCATTATGTACAAATTACAGAAATTTCAACTGCATTGCCACACCCGCATTTCAGTTTTTGCACTGAAAGCAAACACTGGACCTTATCACTTGTCATTTTAAATTGGTTCCAGCCTCCTGGGCTGCAGCTGGGACACAGGATAGAGGCAGGGATTATCACACACTAAATCCCCATTGAATCACCGGCCACCATCAGCCCAGGTCCCAGCCATGCTCCACCAACACCAAGTCGAAAAGCTTTCTGACTTCTAAAAAGTGCTGGTGGAGCACAGCTAGGACTCGTCTGGAACCCAGGTTGATGGCAGCCAGCAATTGGGTGGTGATTTAGTGTGCAATAAACCTTGCCTCCATCCTGCACCCCAACTACAGCCCAGGAAGCTGGGAGCAATTTAAAATGCCAAGCTGTAAGCTCCACTCTCTCATTGCCTGGCACTGTTTCAACAGAGTACCTTATGAACTGAGAAAATTCTCTTATTGAAAAATAAAAGGAATTTTGTGAATATTCTTCAAACCACTAAGGAGGCATTGTGAATGTTTTAGTCCAAGAATATCTGGCGGGCCCCATATGTCATCATAACTTTGACTATCACATAATTGTTAGAAACATCTGACCAATCAGAAGGAAATACTGAACTATAATAAAAATATTTCCCAATCCAACTTTTTTTTTTATCAGTACAATAGTATTGGATAGATAATTTCTTCGTACGCCTATTTATAGGGCTTTCTCTTTTCCCCACCTTCTATGGAAACAGGACAACTCATGAAAGACTTAACTCTACTTCTTGCCAAGTAGCCTTTGGAAACTGCTGCACAGAGGTTGCATCAGGCCACTGTAATTAGTAAGCATCCCTTGTGTTAATTAAAATCAGCCAGAGCTTTAGAGTTATATGAAGTGTGACTGACTTTATAATCTATAAATGTTGATGTGCACATTTTAGCTAATCTTTTGATAGCTGACTTAGCTGCTGTTCTGACAGCATTGGTTTGCATTCCCTATAGACTGGCAAACTAGTAGCATCACAGTGGATAAGGACTGCAGTTGATATTTTGCTGACTGATATTTTCTTCAAGGTGACACACACATATTCATTTATGTTCCTGACTTCTTTCTTAGATAAAATCTATCAGGACAGGTATTCAAGTCATGACTGGGAGAATTAGTGAATTCTTTTAAGAAGGAACATCTTGTCCTATCCTATCCAGCTAAATGATGCATTCCTGAGTAATGGCATGTATCTTGTCCTACCCTATCTGGCCAAATGATATTTACAAATACGAAATCAATTCTACATATGATACAGTTTTCAAAGTCTATTTGTAATTTGTGATTTATTCTATTCAAACTTTGCACATGGCTGTTTTGTGTAGAAAATAGTTCAATACGGAAATATCTCTCTGTAGAAAATTCAGCTTTCTGTACAGAAAATACTATTTTCTATACAAATCAACTATATGCAATTTTGACACAGAATGAATCCCTTATTACAGTGTTTGCTGTACAGAAAACAGCATTTTATGTTCAGGAACTAACATTTTTGCATTGAATTTTGATTTTCTATGCAGAAAATGCTGGATTTTATGCCAAATAATCACATGCAACATTTGTGCAGAATAGTCCTGTTCTCAGTCAAGCATTTATGAACACTCGAAAAACATAGTTTTGATTAATTTTTTAAAAATATTTTCAAATATTATTTCAATCCCTATATAGATGATTGATCATGGCCAGGGCATTTTTCACCCCTTTCATGGTCTGTATTACATAACCACATATAGTCTTACTTACTGGGCTATCTGAAATACTTTTTCAGCTTTTGAGTCCAAATACTGAATGTCTACAGTATAGCTGATTGTCTGTCTCTCACTGTATCAGCATAAAGACCCTTTTGTACACAAACATGATTTTTTTTTTCTGTCCTCTACCCGTGTTCCTACTTCCTCTATAACCTAGTTGCTTCCATCTTGGCTGACCAAGAAATGTATTATTCAAATGCCCTCCAACTGCTCATATTGCTAATTATATATTAAACAGGTTCCAACTTTATTTCTGTGCATGACACAATCCTAGTTCCACCATGACACTGACAGAAAGAGCTGCTGGAGTTTGGAGTGAGTTTGTGCAAATGGCACTTCTCTTTTTTAGGCCTGTCAGTCGTAATGGAATATTTGATGAGGAAGTAATAAGCCCAGAGTTCCTTATCAGCTAACATGAAGAGAGGAAGGGGTGAATTACACTTTCGCCAGCTTTTATTTATTAATCTATGTTTTCAATAAGGTCATTCTCATGTGACATTTCAGATAATGGTAGGTTACAATTTCTGTTGTTTTGTGTGCCCTTGGCTGGCTGGAGTTTTGTACATATTCACAGAATATCTTTATGTAAGAATAAATATGTCTTCCAAAACACATATACATATGTTCTGTTTTGCTGTGTAAAACACAGGTGTGGAAGAGTCAAAGTTGTGGTGCTATGGTGAGAATACATACATTCTTTTGAGACATATCAGCTGGAGGTATCTGAGTCCAAACTAATCAAATGAATTTCAAGGGGGATAAATGCATGGTACAGTACTTGGGAAGGATCACTAAAACACACAAATAAAGGATGGATGATATCTGGCTTGAAAATCATGTAAGTGAAAAAAAATAGTGGTCTTAATAGACCACAAGCTAAACATGAGTGTGTTGAGACAAAGCATTTCAGGCTGCATCAACAGGTGTCTATTTCAAGGTAAATAGCAGCACCAAACTATTCTACTCTGGTCAAAACTCACTTAAAATACTGTGCACAGTTCTGGGCACCACAATTCCAGAAGGATATCAACAAACTGAAATATGCCCAGAAGAGGACTGGAAACCAGTTCTCATGAGGAACTACATACGGAGCTAGATATGTTTAGCTTGGAGAAGAGCAGACTAAGAGGTGATAGGATAGTCACCATTAACTTTCTCAAGGGATAGCAAGTAGAAGATGGAGTGAACTTGTTTTCTGCTCCTCCAGGGACTAGAGCACAAACAAATTGATTCAAATTACAAGAAAAAGATATTCCACCTAAATATTAGGAATTATGTTTTTACTGTATGGTCTGTTAAAGAATGTAATAGTTTACCTAAGAGTGTGGAGAACACTTTTCATTCTTTAGATGTTTCTAAGGAGAAGTTGAATTGACATCTCACACAGTGCCTTAGTTGTATATTCCTGCATGCCAGGAAGATGAACCTTCCAACTGTTTGATTCTATATTTAAGTTTCTCTTTATCTTTGGATAAGGAGTATTTGCCTTGGTTGAGAAACTATATGTGCAATTATTCAAAGGTACATCTTGTGTAAGGATGAATGCATATTTTTAGCTTAGGGTGGTTTAGCATATTTTAGGGTTCTATTTGCAATCATAGTAATGGACAGTATTTGATCGTGAGCAGACAAATTGAAGGTGCTGTATGTGAGGAATGCAAGCACCATGTAATGGAGTTTGCCTTTTTGGGGAGGGGGAGAAATATAGTACTAGTGCCATGTGCAAGTGAAGTAGCAGTAGATAGCTGTGCTTACTGCTCTAAGCCACTCAGTTATCAATAGATAGCTTAATAATTATTATTAATATGAACATAATAGTAATATAATGTTAATAATTCCTTGGGCTACTACCACTTATCCAACATTCTAAGAGTTTTCATCTGTGGTGCCTTACATAATTTTTATTCTTGTGTGAGTTTACAGGGACCAGGCCATAACAGAGCAGCCTGACTTTTAACTAGTGTATTCTCATAGACACATGCACACAGACATGCACAGAGAGAGAGAGACACACACACAATGACTTGGCCTCTGGGGCCTGAAACCCACTTTGGTGGTATAGACCACTTTGGGGGAGGACACCCGCTTCCAGAATAGGCCATGTAGTCCCCTTCGTCCCAGCTGATTGTGAGGCAAACATATGCAGAGCTCCCAGAGGCCATTCCTTTATGGCCACCTCCTTTGTCCCTGGTTCATCTTTTTCTTTTTGGCAGACTAATGTAGCTCATATACATTTCACATGGTATAGGAGATCCATAGAATCATAAAATCATAGAGTTGGAAGAGAGCACAAGGGTCATCCAGTCCAAACCCCTGCCATGCAGGAACTCCAAATCAAAGCATTCATGACAGATGGACATCGAGCTTTAAGATCGCTAAGGAAGGAGACTCCACTACACTGTGTGTTACACATTTTTTTCTGTCCTACCACCAACCAATGTGGCTACTGTTCTGACATTTCAAGGGTGCAATGAGAGTTCCTATGTGCATGTTTAATGCTTCATGTACTGCAATAGATTTCCATTTCATCATAACACCTTACAATTTGTATTTCCCACCTACTGGCATGTGATACTGGAAGTCATAGTTATCCACTGTCACTGATATCCTTAAAAGGTCTATCAGTGGATATTAGTCAGGAAAATTAGATATGGCCTCCAGTTTCATGAATATCACTGAATGTCCTACTTTCACTGGAAAACCCAAGGTTCTTGTATTATGAGACATGTGGAGTAGATACCCATGTCTGAACTGATAACGCTATTGCATCTCCTTTACTTGCTTTTTTGTAAGCTAAATCTGTCCAAATGCTGTAACCTTTTCCCATAGGAGAGATGATCCAGCCCACTAATCATGCTGGTTTTACTTTTCTGCACCTTTCCCAGCTCTAAAACATTCCCTTTGAAGTGAGGTGATTAGAACTGTACACATTCTCCTTGTTCAGTTGTACAAAAGAAAGCATTACAGTAGTTGCAGTTTTTATTTTTAACTCGTTTCTGAAAGATTTCCCCAGCATGGACTTTGCCTTTTTCACAGCAGTCACACAATTGATCAACATTTCCATCAAGCTATTCAGTACAATTCTAAGGTCACTCTCATGGACAAACACTGCTAGTTTGCCTCCCATAAGGATATATTAACACACACACACACACACACCACCACCACCACCCATATATATCATTTTATACTTATTTACACTGAATGTCTTTCTCATTTTATTGTTCATTGGCCCTCTCTGAAAGATACTTTTATAGTTCTTTGTTATCTCTTTTGGTTTGGCTTTCCCTCTCTGAACATGTTAGTGTAAATAACAAATATGGTAACATCACTACTCACTCCTTAGTCCAGATAATCTATCAGTTACACACAACACAAATCCCAATAGTATCCCACTATTTATATTCCTTCGCTGTGATAACTGTTTCTTTATTCATACTCTATGTTTCCTTTTGTTTAACTAATTGTTGATCGCTAACAGTATTTTCTTTCTTGTATCCAGTGACTAATGAGCTTATTTAGAAGTCTTTAGTTGGAGACTTTGTTAAAAGGAAGGAAGGAAGGAAGGAAGGAAGGAAGGAAGGAAGGAAGGCTTTTAGAAAGTCCAAATAAGCAATGTGATAAGGTGTGATGTGGTACCTATTAGTAACTATTGTATTCTCAAATAGATAGTAAGGCAAGAATTTTAAACCATATAGTCTTCTTCAGCAGGTCTCTTATATGCTTCATATTTTAATAATGCTTTCTACCAATTTGTCCAGAATAGATGTTAAGCTAATGTGCCTGTAATTTCCCAAATCATCTTGTGATCTGCTTTTAAAAACACATTACATTAGCCTCTTTCCATTTCTCTGGCACAGAGACCGATCTAAGCAACATATTACATGTTCTTGTTAGAAGATCTGCAGTTTGATATCTGAGTGTTCTAAGAACTCTTAGATTGATCCCATCTGGACTGGATCATTAATTTGTTTTTGCTTATCAGTAAGGTCTTGAATGTCCTCTGTTGTAACTAGAATTTGCTTCTGTTCCTCACTTTGCCTTCTAAAAATAAGTTTGTTTGCCATGCATCCTCTGTAAACATAGGTATGTTTGCCATGCATCCTCAATATGCTTGCATACTCTGCACTGAAGACATATGCAAAGAATTGATTTAGCTTCTCTGTCATCTTTACATTATCCTTTAGTACTCCTTCATCATTCTCTGCCATCTCTATATTCTTCTTTAGTGCTCCTTTTTCATTCAGTAATCAAAAATAATTTTATATATAGTTAATCCATTAGCCTGATGTTAAGGTGAGCTTCCACTTTGTTCTCATACTTGCCCATTTTGTGTTGTTGTTTTTTAGCATTATATAGATTTTCTTTATTGTTACAATCAATGACCAGCAATAACCAACGTAAATAAACTCTATATATCTCTGGGGGTATTGGATGAAACAAACAAGAAAAAACTGAGTCATTAAGTTCTTACCACTGAACCACTTTTGGCCTGAAATAGGTTGTGTGCTGCTTTTCCAAAAGCAAAGCAAAGCGTTTTACTGCATAGATCACAGAAAGCTATGGAATGCTCTTAAAGAAATGGGAGTGCCATTACATCTGATAGTTGTGATGAGAAATCTTTGGACAAGAGGGTACCTCTAGAACATAATATGGATAAAGAATGGATCCCAATTGACAAATAGGTCAGGCAAGACTGCATTCAATCATCTTTATTTTTTCAACTTTTATGCAGAAAATATCATAAGAGCAAGTTTAGATTCAAAAAGAGGAGTGAATGTAGGAGGAAAGAGCATTAATTAATCCAAGATATTCAGAAGACACCATGCTACTAGCAGGAAGCATCATAGATGTGGGACAATTACTAAGGAAGGTCAAAGAAGAAAATGCAAAGGCAGGCTTATTGTTGAGCATAAAGAAAACAAAAATAATAACCATGGAGGATATTAAATTCAACCTAGATAATGACGAAATATACAACAGAGCACTAAGGTCAGAATCATCCAAGCCATTGTATTCCTCATTACCACATGTAAGAGTTGGGCAATACCAAATGTAAGCGCTGGGCAATAAAGAAAGTCAAAAGAAAGAAAATAAACACATTTGAGATGTGGTGCTGCAGAAGGTTGACGAGGATACCATGGACAGGTAAAAAAACAAACAAGCAAATAGACCATCTGTTGATCAAGCCTGAACTCTTCCTGGAAGCAAGATGACAAAGCTTAGGCTTTCATACTTTGAACACATAATGAGAAGGCATAACACATGAGAAAAGACAATAATGCTAAGGAAGGCAGAGAGCAGAAGAAAGAGAAGACCACACACCAGATGGATAGACTCAATCAGGGAAGTGACAGACCCAAATTTGCATGACCTAAGTGGAGCAATGGAGGACAGGGAGGCTTGGAGATATCTCATCCACAGGGTCTTCATGAGTTGGGGCCAACTTGAGGGCTGTTAATACACACAGGATATGGGTGAGGCAGTATTGTTCTTACTGCAGAGAAGGAGCAGAGTAACACATACAAGGATATGGATACAAAAAATAAGTATCTGCATATAAAGTGCCAAACAACAAAGCCAGAAGAGGGAACAAAATTATACTTCTCCATGCTGTACCCTTTTTTGATTGCCTCTCAGTAATCAGTATCTACACACCCTTCAAATGGGGATTCACTCTAGGAACAAGTATGGAATAGTTTGCAGATAACAAAGTTATTCCCCATTGTGCATTATTTCCAGGGACAAAGAGAGATCAGGGCTGTGTGGTACCATACAGAGGGAATTATATAATCACAACATCATGTGGGGGAAAAAGTGATCACAGAGTCAGCAATCAATGTTCTGAGTCATGGAAGATGAAAAGGGATGGCCAAAATTTGCTACTCAGGGCTTTAGGATTCAGGTAGCCATTTAGGGTCTGGGAATGTTTGGAGAGAGGAGAGGATTAGGAATGGTTTAATTGTCTTTAATAGGTGCTGCCACTTGAAGAACTGTGCACACCACAATTCAAAAGGGAAAAACAAATGGACAACATGATCGACTCTCCTGATAGCTATCTGTGTTTAAATTGTTAAGACTGATTTTATTCTCTGCCACCCAATAACCTGAGATATAGGATCTAATTATTTTAAAAACAAGCAAACAAACATAGTTATTTTAAAAAACTATATGGGATATAGTTATTTTACAAACAGACAGACAGAAACCAATGTGTTAGGAAACAGCATAGGTTTCAATTGCTCAGGATGGAAAGGAGATGCTGTAAGCCTACATGTACTGTTTGTTGGATTTCTGTAAACATCCAATTGGAAACTGGATTTTTTGTTGGTTCCAAAACAGGGTCATATTACATTGTTAAGGCATTCCATTTGGTGTCTGATTTTCCTATGCAACATTTTTTAGATACAATTTAATATGTTCTCAGCAGTTGGGAATATTAGAAACACAGGCCAGAAGCTAATTTAAAATTTTGCAGGGCATCTTCCTAATGTGCCTATTAATTAGTTGCTTCTGGAACTACTGTAAACCCAACTTTCCATTTTATTTTATTCTTTGTTAAATGAAGTGAATTCTTTACCCAAATTGCATCTTACAGGTGAAAGGCATTCAGTAGATGTGTGACGGTATAATGCCAATTAAATGTGAAAATGCTATGATGTCTCTGCCTGCTTGCTGGTTATTAGGAGAGGCAGGTATCTGCCAAAGGTTCCTCAAGAAGATACCACCTGTTCCAATTTGTGTGGCTTGTTTGTGTGGCTTCTTATTCCTCAAAAAGGTTACCATCTTTTCCAATTTTGTCTGGCTTGTCTGTCCAAAATAGATAGAAATTTTATTAGGGATTGCATAGGTAAAGGTAAAGGTATTCACCATTGAAAATGATGTCAGATTGCATCCGACCATAGGAGGAAGTGCTCATCTCCATTACTAAGCCAAAGAGCCAGCATTGTCAGAAACTTCTCTGTGATCATGTGGCCAGCATGATTGCACAGAATGCTGTTAACTTTCCCACTGGAGTAGTACCTATTTACTTGCATTTGCATGCTTTTGAACTGCTGGGTTGGCAGAAGCTGGGACTAGTGGTGGGAGCTCACCCCATCATGTGACACCCGGGCCTCGAACTGCCAACATGCTGATCTTGCAATCAACAGAGTCAGCATCTTAACCACTTGAGCCACCGCATCCCTATAGGGATCAAATATATTCATGTAATTACTTACAGAACATTTAATATATTCTCACACTTGCTTTGATCAAATGTGTCCATGCATGCCTACTTCTACATATTCATCAAAAGATATCATAGAATCATAGAGATGGAAGGGACCTCCAATATAATCTAGGCTTATACCACCTGTTTTATGGAGATGCTCCACTACTATTTGAGTCCCAGTACTGTGGGGAAGGGTGAGATATAAAGATGATGATGATGATGATATCTCTTATGCAGCACCCTTTATAGGTAGCCATTAAGCCATACTTTATATGGCTCTAACATTAACATTTTAGAGAATTAACCCTTCTAGAACATGAATAGGAAATATAGCACAAATGTTAAGGGGACATTTTGCAAGTATGGACTTAGCTCTGTCCTTCTGAGGTTCAGCAGATCATCAGTCTGGAAGACTGTCAAAGAGACATAATCTAGGATTATAACTCAGGTAGTGGAGCATCTCCATAAAACAGGTGGTATAAGCCTATGGTTGGCCACTGTTGGGATAGAATCCTAAAGTACATAAACCATTGATCTAATCCAGCATGAATCTAGGCTTGCCAAATTAGATCTATAACAGGCTCTGAGATTTCAGAGTCAAAATCTGAGACCTAGAGATGATCCCTTGTGATGACACAGGGAGGATGGTCCTGGTGGTATTAAAAGGGTGGCAGCTCAGGATGATGTGATTAAGCTTTGCATACACACACATAAACACACTTGTCAAACACACATACTGAGCAGTGTGACACTTCTTTACCCTATTCTGAAGATCAGAGAAGACTGTTAAGTCCCTGAGTTCTGAGAACCCTGAATATGAGATGTTCTCTCACACTTGGTAGGTAATATGAGATCCAAGGTTTTCTAGTTGCATGAGAAAATCAAACAAAAAAGCCATTTAAGGACCAACTACTGATGGCCAGATGGTGGTTCTTCAACTTGCAGAAATAACTGTAAATTATTTCACAGCAAAACTGTAAATTCAGTAAAAGGGGGGAAAAATGTCAAGGGCCAAGGGTGTATTTTGCCTTTCAGTCCTGATAGTCTGAAATGCACAGAGAAGACCAGGAATGCTTCATGTACCCCTATAAATCCAGAAGAAGCATAAAAAGGAGAGTATGTGATTACAGTAAAAATTTATCATGGATGTAGCTATGTAAAAAAAGGAGCACTTAAAAGAAAAAGGGAAGGAAGGAAGGAAGGAAGGAAGGAAGGAAGGGACTCTAGAATAAATCTAGCTATATTTTCCCAGCAAGATCTCTTCTGGAATCAGCTGACTCTCAGAGAGCTTAAACATTCAAGAACAGTCTGGAAGTCTTTTCAGGCTGCTATTGTGAAAGAGCAATTGTTAAAAATCTAAATCAGTTATAATTTTACATGAAAAGGAGAGACAAATAATTTATCTCCTGATGAAGAAAAGAATGGTTATTTTCTAGAGTAAGGAAAAAGAAGGTATTTATGTAAACTGTACATAGCTTCTTGTCAACTGAAAACTAGGTTTTCAAGAGCCAATAACAGGTAACACAACTAGGGATGTACAGATCACTCCTTTCTTCAGACTTCCTCACTTTCTCACTGTCATGTCTGGTCCAGGACCAGTTCATTGAATATGTGCATATTTTAAATTATATGTGTTGCTAGGATGCATTCTTCCATTGATTAAAGTTTTTTTTTTAAATTCTGCTTTCAGCGTTTTCAAAATGTCTACATTTGAGACATCTTCAGTAGTCTGAATTCATGAGACAGTCCATAGAAATTGCAAATAACTTTTATTTTAGGTTCCTAAGTGTTTCTAGAAAATTCTCTCAGACAAAACAGCCTTTTGAGCCGAGGTGCTGAAGTGGACACCAAAGATTAGTGACCAGGTACTATGTGGCATGAAATCTAAATGAACAATAACAAATTTTATAGGAACAACCAGTCATTGATGAAGTGTTTGCTTTCAAATATATGTGTTCTTTTTCACATTTGGTATTAGATTCGCAACTATATTCAGTTTAACAGTTACTATACTGTTATTTTGATTATAGTGTGGTTGTAATAAGCTCCTTCATGCCCTTATCCCCTTGCCATATAATGGTGTCAAATTGATGCCAGACTGAACAAGGTTTACATAGTAGCAGACTTGCAATACTTCTCCTGGATAATTCTGGACAGGACTGGTATGACGAGATGGAAAAGGAAGGAAGGAATATGTCAGGAAAGTGAATTTGTAGTAATCCTACTGATTACTGCAGGATTTACTGGTGGGAAAATGGAAGTTAGTTTCTTAGGCGTAAGTTGAGACAATCATCTTCCCATTAAGACATTAATTCTGACTGCCTGCGATTCCTTATTACATACTCAATAAATTCCATAATATTGGGGGGGGGATTATGGAGTTAGCATTATCTTTTAAGTGGTAGTCCATGCAGAGGTGATAACTGGCATTTTATGCTTCATGACAAATCTTCTTGTTCATTAATAATTACTTAATGCCTCTGACTAGTTCTGCTAGATGGAGCTGCTGTTTGGCCAGGATGTTCCCAGAAACATCATTTTTATTTTCTTTTATGTGTGTGTGTGGCATTTCGTTATTGCAAAATAACTTCCTTGGTCCCGCAGCATCTCAATTAGTATTTAACCAGTGAAGAGCTCTCTTTATATATAACAAGGCAGCAATTGTAGGTTAAATATGTACAAATTGAGTTTTACCGTTGCCATTATTATTATCGATGGTGTTTTCCCAACTCTGTAATAAGAAGTGTATAAATTATAGTAGTTAAACCTCAATAAATGCATTTAGCAGTTAGTAGTTAACATTTAAACTGCTGTTGAAGCTGAGGTCGGCCCCATATTCCTGTACTGAGCCCAAACTTTAGTGTGATTTCAAGAGGTTCTGTGTTTCACTGAGTAAGGGACCTCTTTTATTGTAGACTAATGTCAATTTTCACATGTATGTGGGAACCATTACCTCTTACTAGGAAGGAAAAAAAACCCTCTCCCTTCCATACACATGGCAACTTTGTTCTGGAAGAGTTCCTGACAAACAATATTAAATCTTTACCATTGATTTCTGTTTCTAACATTATGCATTGCTTCATGGGTTATCATAATCCACTAGTTATCTTAATTATCTCCACCTCCACTCTCATTTCTTTAATACACACAAAGAAACCCAATGTGTTTCCAGAGTTCTTAATACCACCTCTCTGAGTTTTTTCATCTGTTTTATTCCTTCCACTGATGTTCACAGTACTCGTGAAAGGCCCATCAAATTGATCTCACTTGGTCCCCCACCCTTCCACTCCTGCCTCCTCCTGTTAATCAGCTCTTTGCACCACTATGTAATTGTAAAGCTTGGAGATAGATGTTGCTATTTCTGCCACGACATCATAATTCATTGTGAAAAATTTAAAAAGAGAACAATCTGCTAAATCAGCTTGCCCATTTTAAAAAAATGTTGATTATGTCCTTTCCCTCCTGTTCTAATTAATATAGATCTTGAGATTGGCATCTGCCTGGTGGTTCTTGCTATAGTCACTAAGTGGTTAAATATGAGATGGAGGCTTGCTGTTGAGCCAACAATTATTCCCCCTCTGCTGTTTGTGGCCCTTCTCGATCATGTGCCTTGGCTGCGCTCAAGTGCCTTCTGGAGATCACAGGTGCATCTGTCTGAGTGCCCATTTGTCTTCCGTGTGACTATAATTACTATTTCCTCTCCAGCTCAACTAATTGCTTTTGCAGCCCCCCTTCCCTTCCGCCCCCTCCTCCCTCTTGCGAGGGATGAAATTCCCTCAGACATTGTTCAACAAGAATGTGATCACCAACAAATTGTTTCTGGGGACTGCTATTTACCTTTTTTATTTTCTGCTTTGTTAGCAACGTGGAGGTTTCATTAGCAGAGAACAAATGAATTCTAGGGAGCGCAAATAAGAAGAGCACAAATTTGAAGGGGGAAAAAATCTGGAAAGAATAGGGCTATATGGAATGAACTGGAAAGAAGGTGGAGTGAAACCTGCCAGTAAGAGCTAGAAGAAAGTAGGGAAAGGGGAGAGAGAGGAAATGAGACCATCTCTTTATTAGAATTGGTGTTAATTGTTGAACACTAAGAGATTTTACATGGGTTCAGGCATCTAATGTTAGTGGGAGAAAAAAGCTAGATGCACAGCAAAGGGAGAGTGAACAAACTTGCTTTCTGACAATTTCTCCCCTCCACCTCCCCTCCTATCTGTATATTTGTTAGTGGTTTATATGTTCATGTGACTGTAACTGCAGATTTCACTCAAATTTGAAAAAAGAATAGTTTTGGAAAGCTATAAGGACTAGACAAACTAGTTTGGGAATTCTAGGAATACCTTTTCCAGGCCCTGCCAAGTCTTGGTATTTTCTCCAAACAATTGCAAAATATGAAGAAAAGAGAGGGAGGGGGATCAGATTTAAAGGACACTAGCTGGATTTGCAAGAATACAGAGCACTTTCGCATTGTAGAATTTATGGTATTATGAGTCCACTTGAACTGTCATGGTTCCATCCAAATAGCCAAAGAGCTCTACTGTTTCATCAAACTATAAGCTCAAGGACTCCATAGGATGCAACCATGGCAGTTGAATTTTTCTTTTGGTTTTAGAATGTTAAGTAAGAAATAAATGAGTAAATTTAAGTCCCAGCTACAGTAGACCCATGAGGGCCAGCATGGTTTGAGCACTGGACTCTGGAGACCAAGGTATGATTCCCCATATAAACCCACTGAGTGATCTTGGGTGAGTACCCCACTCAGCTCCAGAAGACCCCATGATTGATTTACTTTAGGGTCACCATAAGTAAAAAACAACTTGAAAGTATACAACAACAATATAGGCCCAAAATTAATTAGATTTACATATACATTTTAACAAGTCCCATAGATTCAATGGATATATTCTGTTTAGGATTAATCAATGGATTTTGTCCAGTGACTCTTTTACCCCTCATGGGAAACTATTGTTAGAAACATGCCAAACTCTTTAACTTCTTTTTTAGACCTAATGTATGGATTCCTGCCGAGCAGTTGTTCAACACTACACTAATTTCCAGTTTCCTGCCTATTATGACTATAGATCAGTCAGTCAAAGTGATTTCCACAGACCAATGCTGGCCTATAATTCATTGGCTGTCCACCTATGGTGAGATTCCAGAAACCTAAGTAAATGCAACATTAACATGGTATAAATATGGTACTAGGTCTTGGAATACTGAAACTCTGATGCCTCCCATATCAGATAGCTTGAGAAGTACTGCTAAAGACTGCATCTTTTGTTGCATAGCCATATTTCCTTATGACTGCACTGAAGTGTGAAATGTGTTATCTTTAAACTGTGTAGCAATGAACTGCTAATAGGCATATATGTATTTGATGAAAAGTCACACTGTAGCATGAGATCTTTAAGAATCATCAAGCTGTAAAATAAAATGACCCAGCAATGCCAACTCACCTGCACTGAAGAAATGTGAATCAAAGCCCACAGATTAATGAACCAAAGAAACCCCTGATGATATGGATGTGTTACAGTCTGGCACTTCTCAAGAGCTTTTGTTTTGATTTGAACAGATGTGAAATGATGGACAGCCAGCATTCAGTTTTTTAAACAAAAAATTGGCTTGGCACGAGAAGTGATGACATGAGAAAATGGATGGTATTAAATAAGATTAGATAAGGAGCTAGTATGGCACAAGAAAAAATGTTGTGAGATTACAAAATTAGAGTTTCGGCAACATGAAAATAATCTTAAAAAGCTGTCATGAATGCTAGCCATAGATGACGATCCACCCCAGACTTTGACACAGTGGATTCCAAGATGGATTATGCATCTTAAAATTCATTCAACCACATTTTTTTTACACTGAACAGTGTTGCCAGCTGGCAGGCTGCAAAAATTTCTGTATGCCATTATACCACATTTTTTGTAAGGATGAAAAGGTTTCCTCAGTTCTATTCCTCTATTATTCTTTGGTTCCCTCTGCTCTGTGCTCCAACTTTTATGAATTCAAGAGAACTCTGTCCAGAAGGATGTCTAAAATTAATTCCAGAGCAGGAGCAAAGATTTTACTATAGTTTACTTTTCCTCTTGTTTATTTCCAGTTGCCAACCAACACCAGCCACTTATTGATACAAATTGATAAAACACAGAAGAAAGCCAGTAGAGATCACAGAAAATCACAGAAATATAGAATGATAGAGCTGGAACAGATTTTGAACTATTTTAGCCCAGTACCCCGCCAATGAAAATAATAATAATAATAATAATAATAATAATAATAATACATTCAGCTTCAGATTAAGTGTAACAAAGGTGAGTCAACCACCTTGTGAGGTTGTATGCCCCACAGTTAAAGAACTCCTACATCCTGTCATTCTTCCTAACATTAAGTTGATTTTTTTTTTCTTATGATTTGAACCCTTTGCTTTAGCATCTGGTCTTTAGAGTGGCACAGACAAATATGCTCCACCTGTGAAGTCATAACCTTCACAAAGAGGTTACTCCATACCATGCAGCTGTGGACAAATCTAATTAGATACCACCAAATGCAGTGTTCAAACATGAATCAAGGAACATGAGAGAACATGCCAATTGGGCCAGCCAGAAAAATAAGCAGTAGCAGAACACATTATACACTAAACTGGGCAGAGAATGTTATTTGAAAACACTGAAATCCTGGACCATTCGAACAACTACTGGGTCAGGAAGCACAGGAAGCCCATTGAAATCCACAAGCACCTGGACAACTTCAACAGGAAAGAGTAAACAAAGTTTGTCTACCAGTCATGAAAAACACTAAAAGCAAGAGTCAGTACATGCAAATGAACACTATCCAGGGTCAGGGGTTTTCCCCTTAGACAATGGATCACTAATGAAATAGAGACAAATCCCCCTCATATATTCCCAACAACTCATCTCGAGGCTTTGCCATTTAACACATTACAACATGCAAACTAACTGCTCCATTAACATGCAAACCACTTCCTCCCAATCAAGGGTCCTACAGGTATATATATTTCACACTCTCCCATGTCACCATCCTCTGAAGATGCCAGCCATAGATGAAGGTAAAATATCAGGAATAAATTCTTCCGAGAACATCTCCACACAGACCAAAAAAACCTACAAATATATATGCTCCAGCTCCTACATGATCATTCTTCAAGTACTTCTTGTTGTTTTGTGCCTTACTAGGCAGGTATTATATCAGTTATCTCTTCTTCAGGTTACACATGCCTAACTTGCCCAACCACCTCAAATGTTCCTCTTAAAACTTTGTTTGCAGACTTTTTGCCACCTTTGTCATCCTCCTCTGGATACTATCTATCTTATTAGTATCTTTCTTAAACTGTAGTAAACTGGACTGCAGGACACCAAGTGAGATATGTCCAGCACAGAATAGAATGGCACTATTGTTACCATTTGGAGCTGAAAGTTATAGAATCATAGAATCATAGAGTTGGAAGAGACCACAAGGGCCATCCAGTCCAACCCCCTGCCATGCAGGAACTCCCAGTCAAAGCATCCCCGACAGATGGCCATCCAGCCTCTGCTTAAAGACCTCCAAGGAAGGAGACTCCACCACACTCCGAGGGAGTGTGTTCCACCGTCGAACAGCCTTTACTGTCAGGAAGTTCCTCCTAATGTTGAGGTGGAATCTCTTTTCCTGCAGCTTGCATCCATTGTTCCACGTTCTAGTCTCTACAGCAGCAGAAAACAAGCTTGCTTCCTCCTCAATATGACATCCCTTCAAATATTTGAACAGGGCTATCATATCACCTCTTAACCTTCTCTTCTCCAGGCTAAACATTCCTAGCTCTCTATGTCGTTCCTCATAGGGCATGGTTTCCAGACCCTTCACCATCTTAGTTGCCCTCCTGTGGACCCGCTCCAGTTTCTCCACATCCCTTTTGAATTGTGGTGCCCAGAACTGGACACAGTATTCCAGGTGGGGGCTGACCAAAGCAGAATAGAGAGGCACTATTACTTCCTTTGATCTAGACACTATACTTCTATTGATGCAGCCTAAAATAGCATTGACCTTTTTAGCTGCCGCAAGCTGGGTCTCTAGAGTAGTTCCAAAAATAGGGTCTCCTTTTGTGCATGAAAGATATTATTATACAGTGCACCTGCACCATGCACGGGATTGCCATACTTGGACTTGAGGTCACATGAACGGTGAGCTCTAATATGGTGAATGGGGTGTGCGTCTATGACGTGTGCTATTCTGTGCGCTACGGGGGTGCATCCCTTTAAAATGAATGGGACTTCATCACAGGTGGAATTTGGCTTACATGGGGAGGGGGGTCCAGTATGGATCCCCCACATAAGTCAAGGGCACACTGTATTTTTGTGGGTTTTTCAGGCTATGTGGGCATATTATAGAAAAGTTTATCCCTGACATTTTTCCTGCATCTGTGGCTGGCATCTTCAGAGAATGCCAGCCACAGATGCAGGTGAAACATCAAGAATAAACTCTTCTAGAACATGGCCACATAGCCTGAAAACCCACCAAAAACATTGATGCTGGCCATTATTTCTATCCCACCCTTCTCCCAAGATTGGGACTCTATATGGCATAGAGACATAGAAATTAAATGAATGAAATTTAAATAAAATTCAAAGAACATTAGATCACAGTACTTGTCAGTGAAAGAAAAAGTCACATCTCGTGTAATTTTATTCAATTACTTAAGTAGTACAAAAATGTTGATGAAACCATAAATATTGGTAGCTTTAGCACATGATTTGGGAAGAAGAGGATGCAACTGAGCAACTAGTTGCTGAAGGTCCTAGAGCAATTACATAAATTGACCATTGATAATTAATTCCTGGATATTGGTTCTGGGAATTGGGAGTATCTCTCCAAATTTGTTTTTGTTTTTTTTTTTCCTGTCAATCTTGGCATATATGAAAAGTAAATGCAACCCTATTGGCAAAAGGGTCCAGCAAGGCCACATTCTATAATCCTTTTTACTCAATCTATATGCAGAAAATATCCTATATAGAGTTGGCTCCAAGTTTAGAGGAAGGAGAAGTGAAGATAGGTGGAAGCAATATCAACAAACTAAATTATGCAAATGACACAATCCTAAAAGCAGAAACAAATAAAGACCTGAAGCAATCACTGAAGAAGGTCAAGGAGGAAAGTGACAACGTTGGATTAATGCTGAACATCAACATTAAATGAATAAATAAATAAATAACCAACAAAAATAATGACCATGGAAGATCTACAAGAATCCATCTTAGACAATGGGAAAACTAAAATAGTCAAAGAGTTACCATGCCTTCGCTGAAATATTGATCAGAATGGAAGTTGCAGTTAGGAAATCAGAAGAAGACTAAGATTTAGAAGGGCTGCTATGAAAGAACTGGATAAGATCATAAAATGTAGACATAAATCTGAAAATTACAGTTAGGATCATCTAAGCCACTGTATTCCCAAACCCCCTGTACAGATCATTTTATTTTTATTTTTATGCTACCTTTCTCTCAAAGTGGGACCCCAAGGCAGCTAACATTAAACCAACAATTAAAATTGTACAATCAAAATATAAAAAATACAAAAAAATTACAAATTTAAAACATATAAAGTTAAAAAATAATCTAAAATCAATCCCCTCATCCCCCAATAAAACTAAGCCTGCAAGATCTTAAAAGGCGTGTTTAAATAAAAATGGCTTCACCTGTCAACAAAAGGCTATCAGGGAAGAGGGCCAGCCTAGTTGCCTGTGGAAGGGAGTTCCACAGGTTGAGAGCAGCTACAGAGAAGGCTCTGTCTCATGTCCTCACCAGGCAAGTGTGGGATAATGGTGGGCGATAGAAAGCCTTCTCCTGAAGATCTTAGGGCTCTAGGTGCTTCATATGGGGAGGTCAAGACTCTCAAATAGTCTAAACTCAAGCAGTGTAAGGACTTTATAGGTAATGAATTGTGCTTGGAAATGAACCGTTAGCCTGTGAAGCTGTTTAAATACAGGAGTTATATGTTCCCTTTAACTGGCTCTGGTCAGTATTCCAGCTGTGGCATTTTGGACCCACTAAATTTTCCAAACAGTTTCCAAAGGCAGCCCCCCATAGAGCATGTTACAGTAGTCCAAACAGGATGCAACCAAAGCATGTCTCACGGTAGCCATATCTAACGTCTCAAGGAATGGGCGCAGCTGGTGCACAAGTTTTAGTTGTGCAAATGCACCTCTGGCCACTGTTGAAACCTGGGCATTCAGGATCAGAGTGGAGTGCAGGAGCACACCCAAGCTGCAAGTCTGAGATTTCAGGGGTAGTGTAACCCATTCAGCTCAAGAACAGCCCCAATTCCCTGATCTGCATTATGATTGATCAGGAGCATGTCTGTCATGTCTGGATTAAGCTTCAATTTGCTTGCCCTCATCCGGTCCATTACTGACAGCAGACACTAGTTCAGCACAGAAACAGCTTCCTTGGAGTCACATGGAAAGGAGAGATAGAGTTGGGTTTCATCCACAAACTGATGACACTGCACCCCAAAACTCCAGATGACCTCTTCCAAAAGTTTCATGTAGATGTTAAACAACACTGGGAACAAAACAAAACCCGTGGGACCCTGCAGTTCAGCAACCAAGGAGTCGAACAGGATTCTCTCAACACCACCTTCTGGGTCTACCCCTCCCCTCAAGAAAGACCAGAACCACTACATAACAGTGCCCCCATACTTGGGCCACAAAATAAGGAAAAATGAGTAATTGGAAAAGGTATTGATGGAAAGGCAGAGGATAGCAGAAAGAGAGGAATACCACATGATAAACTCAGTCATGGAGGACATGGGCCTGAGCTTGCAGGGCCTGAAGAGGAAGGTTGAGGACAGGGGGTCTTAGAAATGTATCATCCACAGTGTTGCCATGAGATGAGGTCAACTTGAGACAAGCTAATAACACATCAACAAATCACCACACCATAAATGTATTCATGTGGGGGATGTCAATAAACAGGACAGGGGAAAAAATGAGGTTTACAAAACTCTGAATACAAGTGAATATGAAACTGCTCTATTTTGAACTGCTTGGCTAATAATGATAGAGAAAATAAACAAAAATGTTGTATTCCAAAGGCTCCTGAGGAAGAGATTTTTGAGTCTTTACTCACAGAGAATGAACTAAATGCAGCCACCAGGAGCCTGAGGGACTGGAGCTTTTACAAAGATAACTGGGATACTATTAGAAAATAGATCAAGCCACTTTGCTCCAGGGAAGAGTTGTGAGAAATTGATAAGATTGTACCACACAGAGGATATTTGGCAATTAAGACTATCTCCATTGTAATCATCCACTAAGAGGTTTAGCTAGAATATGACTTCCCCATGAAAAAGTAACAGAGGAAAGAGCAGGTACACAGAAAAAAAGCTTTAACTAGTGTTTGTGTTGTTTTCTCTTGGCATAGTTCATCAAGGGTCTCAGTATGTCACTTGTCATGAATTCATCACATTTTTTGAGCGATGTGTTTTTATTTCCTTTTTTAAGAGATGGAGAGAATGCAGTACAATGTAATTGCTTGCATAGGCTTCAATCATATAATTTTTCCAACTATGCGTAGGGGAGGTGGGATGGAGCAGCACTGACCCTTGGACACATGCACTTTTCTTTTTCCTTCCCCCAATAGAGAGAGGCAGGGATGAGAATCTTTGTGATTAAGTATATATTGAAAGAGAAATAAGACCCTTCTTCATTATTGTCACTTGTCACACCTGAAAATCATTGAGCTTGAAGAAGAGAGCCTCTTCTGTCTTTACAGCATCTCTACATGAGTTGAAAACAGGAAAACTAGAGTTTGTAACCATGCAGAGAGCCTTCATGCAAGCAAGAGGATCCCCTCTTCCAGCATTCAGTTTCTGTCAGGAGCAAAGTTATGAAGGAAGGGGTGGGGCTAGCACCCTCCCTTCCTTGCATCCCAAGGAGAATGCTTCAGTAAGGTTTGTCATAAAATCAGAGTTGTAAGACACCTTAAGGGCCATCCAGTCCAACTCTCTGCCATGCACTCCTGACAGATGACCTCTTTTAAACAGCCTCAGCTTAAAAATCTCCAAAGAAGGAGACTCTGTGGCAGCATGTTCCACTGTCAAACAGCTCTTCCCACCAAGAAGTTCTTCCTAATGTTTAGGAACATGTTCCTGTAGAATGTACAGAATGTTCCTGTAGCTTGAATCCATTATTCTGTGTCCTCGTCTCTGGAGCAGCAGAAAAAGAACCTTGCCCCATCCTCAATATGACATCCCATTAGACCTGCCATTCCTTGCATGAATGGAAGAAGGAAAGGCTGGCTTTCTGTGGCCATTTTGGCTGGGTGAGTTGTTATTATTGTTATTAACCTTTATTTATATAGCACTGTAAATTTACACAGTCCTGTACATACAATCTTAAATTAGATGGATCCCTGCCCTCAGACTTACAGTCTAAAAGAAGCAAGACAAAAGGAAGAGGGGATGGTGATGGGAAAGAGGGTGAGGTCCAGTGGTTCTTCTCTCTCTCTGAGGAAAGGACCAAGGCATATGGACTGGAGGGAGGGCACAGCTTCTTAATACATAGTTAGAAGGAGGCATCCTGGGGCAGATGGCACAATCCTGGGAACGCTTCTAGTACCCTAAACAATATAGTCTTTAACTTAATTTTGAACCTGGTTAGAGAAGCTACGAGGTGTATATGTGGGGGAAGAAGGTTCCAGGAGTGAGGGGCAGCAAGTGAGATAGGAAGAATCTGGGACAGGGCAGTGGAAATCCTCGGCTGGACAGGAGACCTTGACTACCAGAACGGAGGGTACGAGAAGGAGTGTGAGGAGAAAGAAGTTCAGACAAGTAAGGAGGGGCCAGTCCGTGGAGGCCTTTGAAAGTCTACAACAAAAGCTTGTACTGGATGCGGAAGGGAAAGGGGAGCCAGTGAAGGGACGATAAGAGAGGAGAAACATGGTCAAAGCGGCTAGCAGATGTGATTACACGCGCAGTTGAGTTCTGGACAGAGATTAGAGGATGGAGTTGAGAGAGAGGAAGCCATGACAGTAGAAGGTTACAATAATCCAATTGTGAAACCACTAGGGCATGGACCAGAGTCTTGGCAGTGGAGGCTGAGAGGAATGGACGGATTTTAGCAATGTTGTAAAGTCTTGGCAGTGGCCTGAATCTGGGGAGTAAACGACAGAGAGGAATAAAAAATGAAGCCAAGACTGTGGGCTTGCTGAACCAGTTGAATAGAAATGCTGTCAACAGAAACAGAAAAGGAGTATTGAAGGGTGGGCTTAGGTGGGAAGACGAGAAGCTCTGTCTTAGACATGTTGAGCTTCAAGCGCCGATGCTGCATCCACTGAGAGATGGCAGCCAGACAAGAGGAGACTTGCTGTTCAAGCCCTGGCAAAAGGTCAGGGGTGGAGAGATACAGCTGAGTGTCATCGGCCTACAGATGATAGGAGAAACCAAAAGAACTGATGAGTTTACCAAGGGATAATGTGTATAGCGAGAACAAAAGGGGGCCCAGAACAGAGCCCTGAGGAACTCCTACAGATAAGGGAACAGAAGAGGAAGTCTGACCACCTGTGACCATGGCAAAGGATCGGTCTGACAAGTAAGATTTAAACCAGTTGAGAACAGAGCCAGAGAACCCGAGATTAGAAAGTAAGTCAAGCAAGAGACAGTGGTCCATGATGTCAAAGGCCACAGACAGATCTAGAAGAATGAGAATAGAGTAGAGTCCATTCGCCTTGGCCTGCAAGAGATCATTTGAGATATTGGTGAGGGCCGTCTCTGTGGAGTGCCTTGGGTGGAAACCAGACTGAAACTGGTCCAGGATGGAATTGGCTTTGAGAAACTCAAGACAGAGAGAATAAACTACCTGTTCCAGAACCTTAGAGAGAAAAGGAAGAAGAGAGATCGGGCGGTAGCTAGACAGAGAAGAGGGGTTGAGAGAGGGTTTCTTCAGAATTGGGGAAATGAGAGCATGTTTGAAATCCGAAGGGAAGGATCCCAAAGAGAGAGAGAGATTAAAAATATAGAGGAGCGAGGGCAGAAAAGAAGGGGTTATAGAGATTAGAAGATGGGAGGGGATAGGATCAAGAGAACAAGTTGTAGGTTTGGAAGAATTTAGCAGTGTAGAGAGTTCATCTAGAGATACAAGTGGAAACACAGAGAGTTTATTAGTAGAAGGTACCAGGAGATTGGTGGTAGGGGGCAAATCAGGAGGAACAATTTCAGATCGAATAGTAGTGACTTTTGTGAGGAAGTAGTTGGCGAAGTCAGTTGGGGAAAACGATAAGAAGACAGGGGAAGAGGAAGGTTTTAGCAGTGTATTGAAGCAGGAGAACAGATGCTGTGGCCGCCTCTCGTTGGTGCAGATCAATGATTTATAGTAATTCTGTTTAGCCATAGACAGGGTACGTGAGAAGGATAAAAAAACAAATTTATAGTGAATGAAATCGGCCCAGTCCCTGGACTTTTTCTAAAGGTGTTTGGCTGCTCGAGAGCAGGACTGGAGAAACCTAACTGTGGGAGAGAGCCAGGGCTGAGGCCTAGATGTAGAGGAGGACTTGCGAACAGATTCAGGGGCAAAGCGGTCAAGGGTTGAAGAGAGAGTTGAATAAAAACATTGCTGAGTCGGCAGAGTCCCCCAGATATAAAGAAGAGAGAGAAGCATCCAAGGTCTGACTGAGATGATCAGAATTAACAGATTGAAGATTAGGAAAAGTGCATTGAACAACATGACGAGGAGGTGGGATATAAGCAAGAGTAAAAGAAATTAGATGATGATCTGACAATGGACAGTCAGATGCCAAGTAGTCAGAGATGACACACTTAGAAGTGAGAACTAGGTCAAGGCAGTGACCAGAAGAATGGGTAGGAGAGGTGGAATGAGGTTGAAGATCGAAGGAAGTTAAGAGGGAGCCAAAGTGAGACGTTGAAGGATTCTTTGGATCATCAAGGTGGATATTAAAGTCACCTAGAATCAGAGAGGGAACTGAGTCTGAAAGAAAAAAATGTGAGCCATGACTCAAAGTCCAAAAGGAATTGGTTAGCAGAACCAGGAGGGTGATAAATGACAGCGACCTGAAGTTGTAAAGGAGAAAAGAGTCTAATAGAATGAGACTTGAATGAAGAAAAGGAGTAGCTAGGGGGAAGAGAAAGGGGTTGAAACTGGCAAGAGTTAGACAGTAAGATACCAACCCCACCTCCTCGACCCTCAGGCTGGCTTGTGTGGGTGAAAGAAAGACCACCAAAAGAGAGGGCAGCGGGGATAGCAGTATCATGGGCCAGGAGCCAGGTTTCAGTTAGAGCAAGGAGGCTTAGTGATCTAGAAAGAAAAAGATCATTAATTGAAAAGATCACGAGTTCTTAAACTTTTTTTTAACTGTGAGTAACTTCTGTGGGTCATGGGGTGGTGAAGTTAGAAGCCTAATTCTATATATAACTGCTGGCAGAGGTGTACACCTAAGGGCACATGGATTTGATTTTTATTTTTATTTTATTTTTTTGGAGTCAAGGAGGTTTTGGAGTACAGAGGAGAAGGTAACCTGGGAACAATGTTTGAGGAGGGCTCCTTTCATTTTTCACTGTTTCTTATTCACACATTCTTATTCTTATTTCCTTAAGGGACTTGTGGGGATTTTTGCTCAGAGGAAGTGAGTCAGAGACTTGTGTCCAGAAGAAGCTAGTAAGCAGAAGTTCTGTAGATAACTATAGGCCCAGTTGATTGAGCTTGCTAACACTGCTTAGGGGGATTCAGCACAGAATAAGGAAAGAGATAGTACAGGGATATCTGGTTAATCTAAACAAAGATAAGTGTCCAGGACCAGATAAACTACATCCCAGGGTATTAAAAGAACTGACAAATGTAATATCAGAGCCATTGGCAATAATGTTTGAGAATTCCTCCAGAACAGGAGAAGTCCCAGCAGACTGCAAACATTGTCCCCATCTTCAAAAAGTGAAAAAAGAGGACCCCAACAAATCTTGTCCAGTTATTCTGACATCAATAACAGGAAGGATTCTAAAGCAGATCATTAAGCAGAGAGTCTGTGAACATCTAGAAGGCAAGGCCATATTCACAAAAAATTAACATGGATTTCAGAGAAACCAGTCATGCCTGACAAATCTGATCTCTTTTCTTGATAAAATTACCAGTTTGGTAGATGAAGGGAATGCTGTGGATATAGTATATCTTGATTTCAGTAAGGCATTTGGCAAGGTTCCCCATGACATTCTTGCAAACAAGCTTGTAAGATGTGGGCTAGACAAGGTAACTGTTACATGGATTTGTAATTGGTTGACCCACCAAACCAAAAGGGTGCTCAACAATGGCTCCTTTTCAACCTGGAAAGAAGTGAGCAGTGGGGTCCCACAGGGTTCAGTCCTGGGCCCAGTGCTATTCAACATCTTTATCAATGACTTGGATGACAGAATTGGGAGCATGCTTATCAAATTTGCATATGACACCAAATTGGGAGGAGTAGCCAATAGGAGAGGATCAAAGTTTAAAATGACCTGAATAGACTAGAAAGCTTGCTCAAAGCTAACAAAATGAAATTCAATACAGAGAAATGTAAGCTACTGCACTTAGGGCAGAAAAACGAAATGCATAGATATAGGATGGGGGACACCTGACTGAATGAAACTACGTGTGAAAGGGATCTAGGAGTCCAAGTAGACCACAAGTTGAACATGAGTCAACAGTGTGATGCAGCAGCTAAAAAGAACAATGCAATATTAGGCTTCATCAATAGAAATATAGTGTCTAAATTAAGGGAAGTAATAGTGCCACTCTATTCTCCTTTGGTCAGGCCCCACCTGGGATATTGTGTCCAGTTCTGGGCACAACAATTCAGAAAGGATGTTGAGAAACTGAAGCATGTCCAAAAGAGGGTGACTCAAATGGTGAAAGGGTCTGGAAACCATGCCCTATGAGGAACGCCTTAGGGAGCGGGGATGTATAGCCTGGAGAAGAGAAGGTTAAGAGGTGATATGATAGCCTTGTTTAAGTATTTAAAGGGGTCGCATGAATATTATTACATGAAGTTCTGCAATGTCACACTCATCCTGGCCTTCTCCAGCCAATGAAGTGGGATGGTCCCGTAACTTTTTAGTCATGGCAGTTTCCCATGAATAAAAAGTTATGGGACCATTCTACACCATTGATTGGAGAAGGCCAGGATGAGTGTGATGTCATGGGACTTTGTGTAATAATTGTTGTGCAATCGCACAATAAGGATGGAAGCATCCCGTTTTCTCCATCCTTTTTCTCCATTATGCTAAATAAATATGAATATTCAACCTTAATGCATAAGACCAGAAAGCTGTCTATTGCCAAACAGTTAAGAAAGCATAAAGGACAGTTTGGGCTGATGGTGGTTTGAATCCTTGTCCATCTTGAGGAGGCGGGCAGCCAAGCCATATTCTAAACTGGAAATTCCCTAATCCCCTCTCCTGCTAACAATGAAATTTGGTTGTTGACAGCAAGTAAGTGCTTAACTGTCTTGCCTACCTCCACTGAATGGAGACCTGCCAAACTGGCTCAGATTAGTACAGCCTCTATTGTGATGTATTATTTGATGCTACCCAGGCCTCATTCCCACTACATAACAAACCGGTTTTCAAACTGATCTGAACTGGTTTTAATGGCCCTTGTTCACACTTGTGCCAAATTTTTGGTGCAGTTTGCTGAGGGGGGTGCAGTGCTAAGCCCATTTAAAGCAGGTCTTCCAGATCCACAGCATTCCCTACTTCTTTTGAAATGAATCAATTCAGCACAAGTGTGAATGTGTTGTCTATTTGATTCAGTTCCTGTGACATGGTCACCCCTGTGAGGTGACTCTATGTTGCATCGATCCATTGCTGATTGTGAACACGAAGTGGATTAAATTGAAAATGGTAGTTTCAATCACAGCTCAGATAGTGTGAGTATCTATTGAGCACTAAATCACTTTGGCCTAATTCCCACTATGGTTGAAACCTGATCGTGATTCCAAATGATTTGGTTTAAACCACCATGGTTTCCATTTAATTCGAATTGCTGAGGCCATTCGGAAAGGGGGGGACATGGCTTTTACCCATTTTTACCCATTTAAGACCCGTCAAAAAGACACTGGTAAAATGGAGTGTTTGGGGGCTGAATCAATTTGTTTGGAAATAATTGATTTTGCTGCAAAATTATCATGCTCTTCTACCTCATTTTCACTTGGAATCTGGTTAACTGTCCATTTTTAAAAACTTCAGCCTGTAAGGTCATGCAGAGACTGAGTGCCTAGAGGAACTTCCCACCCACCTTAAACCAGTAAAACAAGTGCACTGCTCTTGACAACATCTGAGCATATCAAAAATCCAAAAAATAAAATAAAATAAAATAAAATAATTTTTTTCCTGTTAAATAAGACTATTAGTATTAGGAACATTTTTCACTGAAAATTTGAATTTTGGGGAACTTTTTGTGAATGTATTTTACACTAGAACTGGACTTTTCATTCTCATGAAAAAAACTCGTAAGATGTTGACATTTTTTTTAATGAGACAAATACATTGTGAATAGTTATTATCATCACTTAGCATTTGCTTCTCCACAAATTTGAATCCCAAGCTTCTAATACTTTAAACTTGACTGTTGAGCAAAGAGAGGGGGGGATCTTCATACTAGTGCACATCTTTCATAGCTTGAAGGACTATCTCAATGCAACCCTAGTGATTGATTCTGAAATAATACAATTGAGGTCAATGCAAAATCAGGTTCATAGACCATAAACACCAGTTTGTAGACTTAATACACCCAGTACATTAAAGTAAATGGGCCTTGATCACTCCCTTCTATCACTCTTAATAAAGCTTATGGGATACACTAACCTCTGAGCTTATCATTTTAAAGTTGCTACTGGCTCACCAGGAATTAAACTGGATTTAGGATATTTGTTTATAGACCTCTTCATTACATCTCACTAACTAACTAAAGTCTTTAAAAATATCAATGTGAATGACAGCAGGACAAAAACTGTATCCCTGGAGTATTTATATTATTACATTTTAGGAGATACATACATAATCAGCCAAAAATTACTTTTACTCTTCAAGAGAATTGTACTGCATTTCAGTAAAATAGGTGTAATTTGGAGAAGGTAAAAATTAAACAGGTGAAAACAGGCTACAAAAAGTCTTGTGCACATGAAAGCAATTCCTAAACTTTCTGTTGGAATCTGTAGGTTAATTGTGATGTATCCAATAAACTAATTAGTGAGAGAATATGGCAATGTAATTATATAGTGGAAAAGTTGATACATAATTTATTTGAAACAGAACATGGTACATGTTTAAAGTCTGGAAAGAACAGGGTAGCAGCCACTGGAATGTTTCAGTAGCTATAGAGTAAAATGATACATCTAGCTGTTGGACTATTTATTTTGAAGAAGCTGTCTCTACAGTTTTTTTTTAAAAAAATCCTTTTTAAGGCACTAGTTTCTGACGTGTAGCACTATTTGCACATGAAGTACTTTCAAATAACCATCACCTTATGTGAAAATTTAGGAAATGAATTCCTGTAAGAGAATTACAGTACTGCAGCCAGTGCAGGATGTCTAAAGCAAACTGGATAAAGAAGCTTATAAAATGGAGACAAAATGTGGTCTATTAAGGTCCAAAACATATTGCAGAAATAATCCAGTCTAAGACCACTTTAACTGCCCTAGCTCAGTGCTAGGAAATTCTGTGAACTCTACTTTTGTGAGCTAGTTAGCCTTCTCTGTCAGAGAGCTCTCATGCCACAATAAACTACATTCCCAGGATTCTCTAGTACAGTGCACCTGCTCCATATGCAGGTGCACCATACGGGGCTTCCTGTTTACGTGGAAGCCGTGCAGCAATCAAATGAATGGTGGATGCGCCTGTGGTTCACGTGTGCCACCCTGCCACAAGCACGAGTCCCATTACACTGAATGGGGCTCAAGCATTGGCAGAATTTTCCTTACATGGTGGGATCCAGAATGGATCCCCCACATAAGGTGAGGCTCCACTGAAGTAAGCAAGGGCAGTTAAAACAGTCTCAAGCTGGATTAATTCTGCAGTGTGTTTTGCCTTTCATTCAGTTTGTTAATCGTTTTTGTTGCTATTTGCCATCAATTCCACTTTGACTAATGGTGACCCTATGAATTAAAGACCTCCAAGATCCTCAGTTACCAACTGCCCTGCTCAGATCCTGTAAATCCAGTGCCATGGCTTCTTGATTGAATCAATCAACCGGTATTGCAGAGTTCTTTTCCTACTGCCTTCCACTTTATCAAGTATTATCATCCAAATGCTTTAAGACCCTCTGAGGAACTTTGCTTTACCAGCACATATATGCTGACATATATGACTTAAGGAGCCTTTTTTTTTTCAAAGTCCACAACACAAGAGGTGAAGAACACTCTATCTCCTCCAAGTTCCTGTGTGAAGGACAGTTAAGTACTGTATGAAAAATTATTTCTATATAGAATGGAATAAAGAAAACAATTTAGTTTAGGAACTGGTTAAACACAAATGTCCAGCACACAGTTAAAATCTATCTTGCTCTTGGGGCTTGAAGGGGAGTCCACACAGTCCTCTTGTTTCTTTTGGGAATATTGATGACAGAGGAAGATATACTTAACACAACTGAGGACTCTTTCATACAAGGCTAAATTGGAAGTATAATTTAAGGTCAATTCGAATGCAATCATGGGTTTTATGTTATTGCAAATTAACTCTTCACATGCAAATTCAGGCAAGAGGGAAGCCAATTCGAATGCAATCATGGGTTTTACCTTATTGCGAATTAAAGCTTCGCATGCAAATTCGGGCAGGAGGGGGTTATTTTCGGATAATGGGAAGTAATTCTGAACAGAGCAGGGGTTCATGTAAATTCGCTAAACAAGCGAATTTACATAAATCTGCATTGGCTCCATTCGGAGTTGGGAGAAATTCCTCCCCGGTTGAAAGAGTCCTGAGTGGATGCAAAGATACTTTAAGAGCATTTGAGGCCTCGAGCTTATCCAGCAGAAACTCCACCCACCCATTTATTGAACTTCATGATTTAAAGTTTTTCATAACATGTTGCAAACTATTTAAACTCCATCTTAATAGATGTTTGCAATTATGTTCTTTAAAAATCAAAAATGAAAGCTGCTATACAAGAAGTATACATTCAAGTGTATCCTGGATTCAAGACACATCTTTGAACTATTAACCACCTTTCAGTCACCCTAAAAAGGTGCCACTAATTTTAGATGAGACACAAATTGAGGTTAAAGAAACAATCTATAGGATTTTAAAAGAAAGTTAAAAGGATTTTATAAGATTAATCACATTAAAGGTTACCTCTGATCTTCATGGCAAAGGAAAATTGTTATGCAAGATTCCATTCAACTAAAACATTGGTTGCAATTTTGAATCAAATTAAAAGGATTTTGGTAAAAACTGACAAAATGGTAGAGGTTTTGTGTGCTTAAATAGTGAATTGCCTTTTGTAATCTTGTTGTTATGAATAAAAACCCTAAAAAGCATTTCAAAATGAAAACTTGAATAAATGTCAACACACCATAAAGTAAACTGTAAATTTTGCAAAGTAAATGGCAGAACTGAAAATTGATTTCTGCAAGTATGAAGAAAAGCGAAGACTGTTCGTTCATTTCCTGTTTCTCATTTTCAAACCTCCTCTTGACTCTGGTTTATTTAATTCCTTCTGTTAGCAAATCTGTAAATATTTTGTTCTTTTAATACATGGACACTTTGTGTTTCTTCATGTCTGTAGTTCTCCGTGTGTGTATTTGCTTTTAGTGAGCATCTCTGTCTTGTCCCATTCCCTCTTTGTTAGACAAATAAATACCTTAAGGACATCAGGCATTGCTGTTGTACGCTCGTTTGCATGGGAAGTTGTCAGGCCTGATCTGACTTGCCTTTCCATCAGGATTATAAAGGTGACGGATAGTCAATTTCAGGGATTCATGATCCATTTTAGCACAGCGCTTCACCTTGCAGCTAAGTAATACGGCTGTGATAAAATCAGCTATAATCACTGCATCTTACTCAGCACTGCCTCAGCCATAAATATTGCCTCCATAAAAACAGAGGAGGGGCACAGGAGAGGGGAAAGAGTACCTTAACCAAGAAAAAAGGGTTCATTCCTAGATACTGGTGGAAATATGAAGTGGCTACATGGTGTATTCATGTGTCTCAGGGAGGTAGAGAGACAGAACATTCTATTTATGATGTTCTCTGAAATGGAATATGTACACACAAACACACACCGATAATGCAATACGGTATTTCTCTCTAGTTTCTCTGGTCAGTACTATCAATTTCTTTATAAGATTAGAATTTGACTAACAGCCAGTAAAAGTCATTAGCAACTTGTAAATTCTCTCATGTACTAAGCACTGAAACATCTTTTTGAACAGATGTCTCCTCCTCTCCATGCAGAATTTAGTAAACTTTTTTACAGTGAACGTATGGCTTAGCTTTTAATGCTTTTCTTCATCTTATTCTTAAGTTAATGGAACAGGGTCAATGGTTTACTGTTATTGCCATATTTGGAAGTTGATTTCAAAGGTTTCTTCTATTCTAATAGATGGTTGGAAGAGGCCAGCTGTTCCTCATGCATTTATATCTCATTGTTAATTTGCATCTAGTTTGTATCAAATATATCGTGCTGAGTATATACTGAGTGAGGCCCTGTACACACTGGCCATTAAGGACAGTATAGGGGCAGAGTAGGGGCATAATGTCCTCACAATTCATGCCTGACTCTGCCCCCCCCTCCCAGGATGCCCTGACACTGTGTGCTGTTCCACATGGCACATGGCATCATGGCACTCCTCAAGCGATGCATCCATATGACACAGTGCCAAAAGAGTACCATATAACCATGGCAACACAGCTAAGACACACTTTTGAGAGGGCAAAAAGGAGCCACTTTTTGTGGCTCCTTTATGTGCCCTTGAAAGGCTGGATCGGAGCTATAGAGTGAGGTTGCCACAGCTTTGATCTGGCCACGAAATTAGTCTTCCATAACTCTTCCTTTAGGCCAGTTGTGAAATTTCACATGCAAATAGGATACAGGACAAAGTACATCTTCCTTGGTTTCCTCTCTATATGCAAGGTAGAAGACATTAGATGAAGCAAAATTTGTCAATTCACTCATCCCTAATTACGCCAGAGTGTTACAATAATGTTAGGAAATTATCTAAAGAGGGGAAAGTCAGCTTCAAATCTTAAAAAACAAAACAAAAAAAACTATATGGGCATTTCCTCTACTGGAACAGATAATTTCCTATGATCCTGGACTGTTTGTTGTCAAGCTATTTCATGCTTCATTTTGTCCTTCTGTACAATTGAAATAATGATATCATAAGAACTAAAGATTAAACTATTACTTGCCAAGGAGTTTTGAAAGCTCAAAGCGAGTTGATGAAATCAGGTCCTCCCTCCCTCAGGAATATAGCCACAGGGGAAGCAAAACAATGGAATTGCCCCCAAATAAGAATTTCCTCTCCTCAATGAAATTTTCCTTCAGTACTCAAATTTCTAACATTACAGAGAGTGAGACATTGAAAATCATCCACCCACTAAGAACTTTTATATTTTCTGTGTACATATTTCTTTTGTAATATTGCCTTTCCCTTTTCTTTGGATGCTTAAACTATATTTCTAAATGCCTCAGTTGAAGTTTTAATGCTAGAAATTTGAAGAAAGAAGGAAAATTTCACTGGGCAGAGATGGTGGGTAAAATGCCCTCAATTTAACACACACACACACACCCATAGCTACAACCCTGCCCTTGTATATCTTCTCCAGTAATGTAATCATGAATTAAATATTGGAATGATAAGTCCACAGAATTCCCAGTGGAAATGATATATTCAGAGTGTGGAAGTAAGACATTACATAGAGTGTAGCTATCTGGTTGCTTTTTGTTCAAGGTTAACAAGCATGTAACAAAGTTGCATTTCAAAAGTTGGATGATGAGTGGAAGTAAAGGTACAGTTGGCCCCCGTTTCATGGTTTCTTTATCCACACATTCTATTATTCACTATATATATATATATATATATGGACACAATTTTTTTTTTGCCTCACTGTATTTAATGGAAATTGATTTTGGTATCCCCAGAATCTTGGAACCAAACTACAATGGATACCAAGGGCCCACTGTACTAAGTTTTACTGGTGTAACAAGTAGTCATGTAATACATAGTAGTTTATAGTTACTCTGAAGTTACCAGCAAAGGGAATTTTGGAGACTTTTTAAAAATGTTTTATGCTAGTTGATTATTATTATTATTATTATTATTATTCCTAAAATAATGGACATAATGGAAAGGAACAGGAGGAAAGGTCAAAAGAAGTAATGGAAAGTAATATGAAAATTACAAATAGTGCAGCCAAAGAACATAACAAATTACTTCTTCAACAATCTAAAGAGTTGTGACATTGGCTTACTTTTTGCACACTGTAACAGGAATCTTGTTGTAAGAGGGTTCTATATTGGAGCAAAGGGGGATGTTAAGCAAGCAAACACACACACACTTTCCAAGCTGTGGAAAGCTATACCCATTCCCACATGGATTCTGGGTCTTCATACCAGAAGTCAGGAAGTCCAAAGTAGGAAATGCAGAAGTTTGGAAACAGATATCAGGGACAGGAATGCTGGACAGAAAACAGACATGTTGCTTCCAGCAACTGCCTTAGGCAAACTCTGTTCTTAAATAGCCTGACATCAGCTGGTTCTAATCATAGCTTACTTGCTGCTTGGTCTGTAGCCTGGCTGAGCATCTTAGCTCTATCTTTTGTTGGATCCTTTTGTTCCTCCTCCTTGACTGAGGATTTAAGATTCCAGCTGCATCCTCTGCCTCATCAGCAGGTGAGTCTTGCCCTTGTGCTCTGGCCTGAGGCTCCTCAGCATGGAGAGATGGCTGGGGCTGGGAGAGTTGCAGGCTGTTCCCTGTCTGGGTCCCTTCCTTAACCTCCTCATCAGACTCTTCCTTCAGGTCCCAGTCCTGCAGCTCCTGGTCCATGACACCCACTGAGGAGAACATTTTGCCAGAACTGGGATTGTCCACTGCTGTCCCGACCTCTCCTATGATATGGTTTATGGATTCTTGGAGCAGGATGAGGTAGTGAAGGAGGTGTTCCAGACGATTCAAAGTGAGTGAAACAGGCTGTTACCACTTTGACTCAGTTCATAAGGACTTGTGTCAGTACAGCTGCTTACACTTGGGCAGTACTCTTAATTTTCACCATGTATAGTGTAGAAACCCAAAAGAAATCAGGTATGGGTTGCTGCTAGAGATGTACAAACTGTCTACAAGTAGCCCATATCAGCTTCACATATATTCAGTTAAAATCCCATTCTATTAATTTTCATAGCATTCTGTAAACTTTTTTTTTTCTTAAAAAAAACTGTATGAAAATTCATATTTATTATTATTAATAGTGCTGTAAATTTGCACAGTGCTGTACATACAATCTTATATTTAGACGGTTCCCTTCCCTCAGTCTTACAGTCTAAAAGAGACAACACAAAAGGAGAAGGGGAAAATGGTGGGAAGGGGATGAGGTCCAGTGGTTCTTCTCTCCCTCTGGGGCCTGGACCAAGGCAGATGGACTGGAGGGAGGGCTCGGGTTCTTAATACATAGTTATAAGAAGGCATCCTGGGGCAGCTGGCACAATCCTGGGAATGCTTCCCTAAACAATATAGCCTTTAACTTAATTTTGTACATGATTAGAGAAGTGATGAGGCATACATGTGGGGGGAGAAGGTTCCAGGAGCGAGAGGCAGCAAGTGAGAAAGAACAAATCCAGGACAAGGCAGTGGAAATCCTCAGCTGGGACAGGAGACCTTGACTACCAGAACAGAGGGTACAAGAAGGAGTGTGAGGAGTTTGGCATTATATGCAGCTTAATTTGTGCACTTTCTATTCAACTTTTCCTATTATATGTACAATTGTATCCAGTTTCCCCAGCATATGATTTATTTTTTTTCTATGTGACTTTATGTATGTGTGTTAAGCCCTTCTAAACCAACCCTCAATTAAAGTTCTGTGGGCAATGTACAATCTGTTCAGAATATCAAAACTTTAAAATACAATCAGGTTAATTCAGCAACTAATAGATGAATTTTATATGTGATTTGTCAGCCAAGAATTGCACAATAACATTTTAAAAGTTCACAATTTAAACTCTGTATCCCATTTCAGACAGGCTCACTTAAAACTGTGGACTCCATTCCTAATAGCTACCTGAACAAGCAGGCATTTTTTGAGTTTTCTCTTCTTTCCCTGTAATATAGTGTCAAAAACCTGTCTTATGTTATGCTAATAATCTGTGTGTTATCAGGTGCCCCCATAGGTATCAAAAATGTGGAGAGATAGTGAGGGTCCATTTGGGCAGAGAACATTTCCAGAGGAGAGGAAATAAGATGGTGGACTGGAAACCAAGTTTTGTGCGGAAATGGTGAGGGAGCTGAGCAAGTTAACCAGCAGAAGATAAGGTTAAGAGCTGATATATGAGCTGTCTTTTCATATTGGAAGGGCTGGTACACACCCCCCCCCCCAAAAAAGAAGCAAATTTGTTTTCCCTTGCTCCAGAAAGTAGGATCATAACCAATGGGTTCTAATTGCAAGAAAGGACAGAATCATAGAATCTTAGAATGCTAGATTTGGAAGAGACCACAAGGGCCATCCAGTCCAACCCCCTGCCATGCAAGAACTCAAAATCAAAGCATCCCCAACAGATGGCCACCCAGCCTCTGTTTAAACACCTCCAAAGAAGGAGACCCCACCACACTCCAAGGAAGTATGTTCTGCTGGAAAAAAATGACTAAACATTAAGAAGAACTTCCTGGTGGTAAGAGTTGTTTGGTGGCAGAATAGTCTGTCCCAGAAGGGGTCTCCCCTTTATTAGATGTTTAAAAGTTAAGGTTGTTTGATCATCCATCAGGAATACTGTAGCTGTGCATTTACTGTATCAACAGGGCCTGGATGTCTCTTGAGGTCACTTTGGTTTTAAAATTCTATCACTGAATGTGCTCAATACTGAACTTTAGTAGAAATTTAATTTTGTGCATCCCTTCTAGTACCTTGCATTTTTCTCTTTTTTCCCCTCTGCTCTTAACATTTCTATATTTTCTTACCTAAACTGTAAGGTTTCATGTGAGACACAACACAACAATAATAATGGTATAATATGGAGGGAAAGGATCCACTATCACTATATATTCTGCTGTCTGATTTTATATGGAACCTATAATTTACTAGCATTTTGACTCTTTCACTGAATTGCTTCTATATTAACCTAAAAATGACCTATATTGATCATCAAAGCCCACTCTTTCAGGGTAGGCTATTAGTTAAGGGGCAGACAGAGAGGTTTATCACACCCCACCCCAAATAATTGTGGCTTTAAGAAAACAAAATTAATTAATTCTAGAATCATAGAATCATAGAATCATAGAGTTGGAAGAGACCACAAGGGCCATCTAGTCCAACCCCCTGCCATGCAGGAACTCCAAGTCAAAGCATCCCTGACAGATGGCCATCCAGCCTCTGCTTAAAGACCTCCAAGGAAGGAGACTCCACTACACTCCAAGGGAGTGTGTTCCACTGTCGAACAGCCCTTACTGTCAGGAAGTTCCTCCTAATGTTGAGGTGGAATCTCTTTTCCTGCAGTTTGCATCCATTGTTCCGCGTTCTAGTCTCTGCAGCAGCAGAAAACAAGCTTGCTCCCTCCTCAATATGACATCCCTTCAAATATTTAAACAGGGCTATCATATCACCTCTTAACCTTCTCTTCTCCAGGCTAAACATCCCCAGCTCCCTAAGGCGTTCTTCATAGGGCAAGGTTTCCAGACCCTTCACCATCTTAGTTGCCCTCCTTTGGACATGCTCCAGTTTCTCCACATCTTTTTTGAAATGTGGTGCCCAGAACTGGACACAGTATTCCAGGTGGGGCCTGACCAAAGCAGAATAGAGTGGCACTATAACTTCCCTTGATCTAGAAACTATACTTCTATTGATGCAGCCTAAAATTGCATTGGCTTTTTTAGCTGCCGCATCACACTGTTGACTCATGTTCAGCTTATGGTCTACTTGGACTCCTAGATCCCTTTCACATGTGGTCTCATTCAGCCAGGTGTCCCCCATCCTATATCTGTGCATTTCATTTTTCCGCCCTAGGTGCAGAACCTTACATTTCTCTGTGTTAAATTTCATTTTGTTAGCGCTGGCCCAGCTTTCTAGTCTATTCAGGTCATTTTGAATTTTGATCCTGTCCTCTGGGGTATTAGCTACTCCTCCCAGTTTAGTGTCATCTGCAAATTTGATAAGTATGCCCCCAATTCTGTCATCCAAATCGTTAATAAAGATGTTGAATAGCACTGGGCCCAGGACAGAACCCTGTGGGACCCCACTGGTCACTTCTCTCCAGGATGAAAAGGAGCCATTGTTGAGCACCCTTTGAGTTCGGCCAGTCAACCAATTACAAATCCATGTAACAGTTAACTTGTCTATCCCACATTTTGCAAGCTTGTTTGCAAGAATGTCATGGGGAACCTTGTCAAAGGCCTTACTGAAATCGAGGTATACTATATCCACAGCATTCCCTTCATCTACCAAGCTGGTAATTTTATCAAAAAAAGAGATCAGGTTCGTTTGGCATGACTTCTTTTTCTGAAACCCATGTTGGCTTTTTGTGATTATGGCATTGGCTTCTAAATATTCACAGACTCTCTGCTTAATGATCTGCTCTAGAATCTTTCCTGGAATTGATGTCAGACTAACTGGACGATAATTGTTGGGATCCTCTTTTTTTCCCTTTTTGAAGATGGGGACAACGTTTGCCCTCCTCCAGTCTGCTGGGACTTCTCCTGTTCTCCAGGAGTTCTCAAAGATTATTGCCAATGGCTCCGATATCACCTTTGCCAGTTCTTTTAATACCCTTGGATGTAGTTCATCTGGTCCTGGAGATTTATATTCATTTAGGTTAACCAGGTATTCCTGTACTACCTCTTTACTTATTCTGTGCTGAATTTCCTCTATTCTGTCTCCTGTTCCATTATCCTTAGGTTGAGCACCCTTTGCCTTTTCTGAGAAGACTGAAGCAAAGAAGGTGTTGAGTAATTCTGCCTTTTCTCTGTCCCCTGTTAGCATTTTGCCATCTTCTCCACGCAGTGGCCCCACTGTTTCCTTCTTCTTCCTTTTGCTGCGGACATATCCAAAAAAGCCCTTTTTATTGTTCTTAACCTCTCTAGCAAGCCTGAGTTCATTCTGCGCTTTAGCTTTTCTGACTTTACCCCTACATGTGCTGGCTATTTGTTTGAATTCCTCTTTCGTGATTTCTCCATTTTTCCATTTCTTATACATGTTCTGTTTAAAACTTAGCTCAGTTGAAAGTTCCTTAGTCATCCATCCTGGCTTCTTGAGACATCTTCCATTTTTCTTCCTCATTGGAACTGTTTGAAATTGTGCCTTCAATATCTCCCTTTTGAGAAACTCCCATCCGTCTTGAACTCCCTTTTCTTTTAGTATTCCTGACCATGGGATCACTCCCAGTATTTCTCTAAGTTTATTGAAATTAGCTCTCCTAAAGTCTAGAGTGCGTGTCTGACTATGCCTTGCTTCTCCCTTCCACTGTATTATAAACTCCAGGAGAACATGGTCACTTCCACCTAAGGATCCAACCACTTGCGCCCCATCAACTAGGTCTTCCCTGTTGGTTAAGATCAGATCTAAAATGGCTGATCCCCTTGTTGCCTCTTCCACCTTTTGGACAATGAAATTGTCTTCCAGGCAAGTGAGGAATTTGCTAGACTTTGAGGATTTGGCTGAGTTTGACTTCCAGCAAATATCAGGATAGTTGAAGTCACCCATCACTACTACATCTCTCTTTTCTGAGTATGTGATTATCTGTTCTAGAAAGGCATCATCCAATTCCTCTGCCTGAGTTGGGGGTCTGTAGTAGACTCCCACAGTAACATCCCTGTTATTTCCCTCTCCTTTAATTTTTATCCAGATGCTCTCCACCTGGCTTCCAGTATTGACTTCCTGCATCTCTTCACTGGTGTAAATATCCCTGACATATAATGCTATTCCTCCTCCTTTCCTGCTTGGCCTGTTTCTCTTAAAAAGGTTATACCCCTCTATTTCTACACTCCAATCATGAGACTCATCCCACCAGGTTTCAGTGATGCCTATTATTTCATATTTCCCTTGTTGTGCTAGGAGTTCAAGTTCTTCCTGCTTATTTCCCATACTCTGTGCATTAGTGTAGAGACATTTAAGACCATGTGTCCTCTTTACTTGCTGCTTTTGCACATTTTTTTGCCTCCTACTGTTGGGTCCTTGCACTGTTTGCCTTGTTCCCTCTATGCCACTTGGACTATTCTCTCCATCCCTTTTGCCTTCCAGTATAATGTCTCCCTCCCCCACATAACTCAGTTTAAAGCCCTCCTGATCAGATTCTTCAGACTGTTGGCAAAAACGTTTTTGCCAACTGGCGTGAGATGCAGTCCATCCCTTGCCAGAAGTCCCTCCTCATGGAACCGCAGCCCATGATCCAAGAATCCAAACTGTTCTTGGCGGCACCATCTACGGAGCCAGTTATTCACCTCTGCTATTTTCCTCTCCCTTCCTGGACCATGCCCTTCTACGGGGAGTAGAGATGAGATGACAACCTGTGCATCCATCTCTTTCAGCTTCCTTCCCAGAGCCTCATAATCCCTTTTGATATTCTGAAGGCTGTGCCTTGCAGTATCATTGGTTCCCACATGAACCAAAAGAAGGGGGTATTGATCAGTAGGCTTGACAAGTCTTGTCAGCCTCTCCGTCACATGATGGATCTTTGCCCCAGGGAGACAGCACACCTCCCGAGACATCTTGTCAGGCCCACAAACCACTGCTTCTGTACCCCTCAGCAAGGAGTCCCCCACCACGACCACGCGCCTCCTCCGAGGCTTAGCAGTGGCCGTTCCTTTTCGTGATACTCTCAGGCTCTCCTGCTCTGTCCCTGATGTCTGTCCCTGCTGCTTTTCCTCATCATCTCTGACAACAGAGAGAGATTCAAAGCGATTCTGTAGCTGCAAGCCGCTCACAGAACGTTCCCTGGTTTCCTTACTTCTGTGTGTGACCTTCCTCCAAGCATCTACCTCTGTTGTATGTGGAGTGACCTCCTCCGCCCCAACAACTTCCTCTGTCTGTTTCTCACCCAAGACATTCTGGTCTAATCTGTTCAGGAGAATCTCCTGCTCTCTATGATGCTGGAGGGCAGATATCTGCTCCTCTAGCTGCTGTACTTTCTCTTCCAAGAGGGCTACCAACTTGCACTTGGGGCAGGTGTAGTTCGCCACCTCTGTAGGCAAGAAGACAAACATCCCACAGGTGTTGCAGGTGACTGCAGCAGGGCCTTCAGTGTCCATACTGAGAAGTCTTAAGGAGGCACTGAAACAAGACTGTGGGCTTCCCTTGCTAGACTTGGCCTTTATTCCCAAGCTCTGTCACTGAGTTCAAGTCACGGGGCCTATAGTTATGTAGAGAGCTCCTGGCTAAAAGCTCCTTCCAAAGGCAAGTCTCTGATTCACTTCCTCTGATGCTTCAGGCCGGCTCCTCTTCTATTGTCTAAACACCTCCTTGACTAGATAAAAAAAAATCAAAATTCGCGTGCTTCTGCTAGCCTTGAGTAGCCTTAAGTAGCCTCCCAGCACTGGCTCCCAGAATGCAATGGCTGCTCAAGTGTAAATTAGATTAGATCTCACCCAAGCACATGGACTACAGCCTCCTCCTTTTCTTTCTGCTCCTTAAAGGAAATGGAGCTTCTGCTAGCCTTGAGTAGCCTTAAGTAGCCTCCCAGCACTGGCTCCCAGAATGCAATGGCTGCTCAAGTGTAAATTAGATTAGATCTCACCCAAGCACATGGACTACAGCCTCCTCCTTTTCTTTCTCCTCCTTAAAGGAAATGGAGCTTCTGCTAGCCTTGAGTAGCCTTAAGTAGCCTCCCAGCACTGGCTCCCAGAATGCAATGGCTGCTCAAGTGTAAATTAGATTAGATCTCACCCAAGCACATGGACTACAGCCTCCTCCTTTTCTTTCTCCTCCTTAAAGGAAATGGAGCTTCTGCTAGCCTTGAGTAGCCTTAAGTAGCCTCCCAGCACTGGCTCCCAGAATGCAATGGCTGCTCAAGTGTAAATTAGATTAGATCTCACCCAAGCACATGGACTACAGCCTCCTCCTTTTCTTTCTCCTCCTTAAAGGAAATGGAGCTTCTGCTAGCCTTGAGTAGCCTTAAGTAGCCTCCCAGCACTGGCTCCCAGAATGCAATGGCTGCTCAAGTGTAAATTAGATTAGATCTCACCCAAGCACATGGACTACAGCCTCCTCCTTTTCTTTCTCCTCCTTAAAGGAAATGGAGCTTCTGCTAGCCTTGAGTAGCCTTAAGTAGCCTCCCAGCACTGGCTCCCAGAATGCAATGGCTGCTCAAGTGTAAATTAGATTAGATCTCACCCAAGCACATGGACTACAGCCTCCTCCTTTTCTTTCTCCTCCTTAAAGGAAATGGAGCTTCTGCTAGCCTTGAGTAGCCTTAAGTAGCCTCCCAGCACTGGCTCCCAGAATGCAATGGCTGCTCAAGTGTAAATTAGATTAGATCTCACCCAAGCACATGGACTACAGCCTCCTCCTTTTCTTTCTCCTCCTTAAAGGAAATGGAGCTTCTGCTAGCCTTGAGTAGCCTTAAGTAGCCTCCCAGCACTGGCTCCCAGAATGCAATGGCTGCTCAAGTGTAAATTAGATTAGATCTCACCCAAGCACATGGACTACAGCCTCCTCCTTTTCTTTCTCCTCTTTAAAGGAAATGGAGCTTCTGCTAGCCTTGAGTAGCCTTAAGTAGCCTCCCAGCACTGGCTCCCAGAATGCAATGGCTGCTCAAGTGTAAATTAGATTAGATCTCACCCAAGCACATGGACTACAGCCTCCTCCTTTTCTTTCTCCTCCTTAAAGGAAATGGAGCTTCTGCTAGCCTTGAGTAGCCTTAAGTAGCCTCCCAGCACTGGCTCCCAGAATGCAATGGCTGCTCAAGTGTAAATTAGATTAGATCTCACCCAAGCACATGGACTACAGCCTCCTCCTTTTCTTTCTCCTCCTTAAAGGAAATGGAGCTTCTGCTAGCCTTGAGTAGCCTTAAGTAGCCTCCCAGCACTGGCTCCCAGAATGCAATGGCTGCTCAAGTGTAAATTAGATTAGATCTCACCCAAGCACATGGACTACAGCCTCCTCCTTTTCTTTCTCCTCCTTAAAGGAAATGGAGCTTCTGCTAGCCTTGAGTAGCCTTAAGTAGCCTCCCAGCACTGGCTCCCAGAATGCAATGGCTGCTCAAGTGTAAATTAGATTAGATCTCACCCAAGCACATGGACTACAGCCTCCTCCTTTTCTTTCTCCTCCTTAAAGGAAATTAAGCTTTCAGTCATAGCATGGTAGTTAACTCCTAACACTCTAGTATGAAACAGTTGGCATAGGGTTTTTTGTTTGTTTGTTTGTTTCTTTGGTGGAATAGCAAAACAGTTCTGTTCATCTGATGACAAGATAAATATGGGTTATCAATACCTAACTGGAGAACTACAGCCATTAAATAGACTGACTCTCCTATCTAATCCAAAAACCTTCAAATTACCTTGCCTTAAGAAATACTTTATTTCAGGAATCAATATGTCTGCTGGGAACCCTTACATGGTTTGTACAAAGTATATTGTTTTTGCACAGAACACTGTATTTTTAATGTCATTTTTGCAAGAAAGATGTATTTTACACAATATACAATGTTTATTGCACAAAAATTCCTCACAAGATTTTGCAAAAAACCTCCTGAAATGTAGAATAATTATTGAAATATGTGCAGCCTCTTGGAATCTTGTAACTATAGAGAATATTTCTAATTCTTGTTTGTAAGCACCAACATCACCCTAATCATATGGAGAATATAGTCTGGAACATATCCAGCAAGATTCTTTTAACTGCATCTTGCAAAGTAAGATTGTAAAGGGTACGCAAACTCTCATTCAGAAAGTTCTCCTGGTATGGTTGTATCTTTCTTCTGTTCTTCTTTTTATTTTTGAAATTTCCATAAAAATCTGGAGTAGGTTAAAAGCTGTTTATCTCATCTTTCTCAGATTTGCATTTTGATATGGTGCCAATGTCAGTCCTGCTTTTGGTTTCTTTTGCTGACTTAAAATAGCTGAGCCATTCTAAACTACCATTGATCTTGTCCATCCCATTCAAGTACCATTTCTTAAAAGTGCTTTGTATATTACTGGCAACACAAGAATGTTAAGAGCAATACACTGGTGTTAATTAATGGGTGTGTGAGAGAAAACTATTCCAAACACTAAACCCTCTCCAGGACCTTACAGGCTGAAGGTTTTTCTTTCTTTCTTTTTTTTTAAATATACAATAAAAATATACAATTAGCCAGAGGAAACATCAGGTAGAAGGACAAGGTGATTTTTGCAGCCAAACCAACTCTTTATTAAAAAGAGAGAAAAAGATTGCAGAAACCAACAGAACAGACTATACTTAATGCAAGTTGTTTCTCAAGGGAAAGAGAAAAAAACATATCATGGAAGTTAAAAACCCTTGTCCTAAGCCATCTAAGGACTTGAGCTATGCTTATGGTAGTACAGGCTAAAACACATGAATTTTCTCACCCTATGATGTGAAGAAGGTGATTGAAAACTGGGGCAAGGAAGCAGGACTAATAGAGATAAAGCAGGTCTAAGAGATAACAGAGAGAGGAGCAGGTCAAAGAGAGAGAGAGAGAGAGAGAGAGAGAGAGAGAGAGATTGTCTCTGTGTGTCTGTATTTTAACTTTTTTGTAACATGTGGGGTGGCACCTAAGAATGAAGGGAATACCTTTGGGTGGGACAAAGCATGGCCTAAACATGTGCTTGCAAAAGGGGAGAGATGAAATCTCTTTGGGTTCTGATGAGGGGTCTGAGCAAAATCAAACAATGGGTTGGGGACACAAGACAAAGCCAATCTGTATAAATATTTGCTGTCTTTCAAATCCAGATAGAATTGCTGGAGCTTTCTGCAAGCTGCACAATACCACATAAAAGGAGAGTGTACCAGTCTGAACTAGTCTGACAGATCTCCATTCAGTGGAGGTAAACAATACAGTTAAGCCCTGATTGCTTCCATCAGTGCAGCCATTTCCTTGTCAGCAGGAGGGGGAGAATGAGGGACTTTCCACTTTGCACTTTAGAATTTTTCCCAAGATGGTTTTTCCTAAAATGGATAAATGGCCCAGGCCACCATCATCTCTCCCTGCCCAGTATGCTTTCTTAACAAATTTAAAAAGATTCTTGCTACAGACAAATTTTCTGTTTTATGCATCAAAATCAAATGTTAATTATTTATTGAGCATAAGTGGTAGCAAGGAAGTCACTTCAATTTAAACTGTGACACGTGTTGGCTTTTAAAAGGGAAGAAATACTTGGAGGAACATCAAGAAAATTCTCTCAACTGCCTATAATAAAGTTGTTATTGAACTCCCATGTTACATTACAGATTGTGTGCCCCAGTTTTAGCTCAGTTGACATGCAAACTAAACTGAAGCAGAGTTAAGTTTCAGTTTCACTTTCATTATAGTGAAAAAGGTACTGCTTTTATTAGTACATTTTTTATTGTTTTACTATTCGTATTACTATTTACTCTTTTGTGCTTACGTGTGTTCATATCAATGTTATAAATGCTATAAATGTACAAAAGTCCTCCTGCAGGCCTGGTTTGCTTTTAATGCTCCCTGATGGTCACAGTTTTGGCAAATGCATGTGCCCATGAAGCAAAAGAGCTACTCAGTACAAAAATCTATTTAATCAAACTACCCAAAGATAAATCTTGATGTGCTTTTGATCAACCTGCCATTAGCCCATATGACTCATAATAGCCATGTCTCCAGTGTTAAAGACATATGAGTTAGACAAATATCCTATAAAGTGTGATATATAAAAGGATTTTATATTTTAGTTCATTCTGACCTGAAAGTTTTGTGCCACTGGCAGGAATGGTGTTATGATATTCTGCAGATTGTCTGGACCAGCTCAGGTATTGTACATTTCCCTTCTCCTTAGTTCATTTATGAGCTACCCTCATTAGTTGAGAAACAGAGAAACGCTGTTGTGAAGATATTGAAACAAGGTTCTCCTAATCGAGCAAGGAAATATTGATACTTATTACTAATAGTAATCCAGTTCAGCCCTTGATATACCTACCTTTGCTGACCAACCCATGAATAAAGAGACCAAGCACACACACACACACACACAAAAGAGTTTGAAATAAGGACCACTTTATCGAGTTACCTATTTATTAATTTATTTAGTTTCTTAGGAGAACTGCAGCTAAGGGTAGTGTGGGAGCAGCTGCAGCCAGTGGTCCCTACTCCAAACCTCTTCTGCAGCCTCCCCAGGGTGATAACATCTGAGTCAAAGGGAGAACCCAAATACTGGGTTACTCCCTGGCTAGCCAACCAGAAGGTCCCTTTCCCAAGCCCTGAGTCTTAAAGAGAGATTTTATCCTTCAGGCCAGTCTCAAGGGAAGCCCCTTTCTTTGCCTCCCTGGTCCCAAGTCCTAAAGATGCAGTTCCAGAGACCTCCCTGTCACTAAAAGGGTGACTAAGGTGCACACCATACTTAACTTATCTGTGACTATCTGCTAGATGACAACCTATTTAGATACCACCCTAAACCAATTGTCCGATTGTGGCAGTGTGGGGTAAGCAAAAAAGCCTGTGGAAAAGGGAAAAATTCCTACCCAGCCCAGAAGAGACCAAAAAACTTCACAATGTCAGTGCTGAGAGGGTGGGCCGACCACAAAAGCGAAAGAGGTGGGAGGTGAGGGTGGCAGGGCATAGAAAGGCTCTAGCCCCACTGCCAGTCTCCAATTACCATAGCTTACAAGCTGCTGTATACTTTTCAATAGTGATGTAAAGAATATTCATCAACATTCAATAAACAGAAGAAATATGTTATTCAAAGATTTCAAAAGCTTTTTTAAAGAGAAGAAATGAGCACTTCTCGATCAACGAGAAAAAAAATTGTTTTTTAATTTGATGGCCAAGATTTGAGTATTTTGCATAAGCCAAGCTACCATTCATATTCGGTTTTTCTAGCACACAAATGTTCTTTAAACCTCTGCTAAACTTCCTTTTGACATACTTATTGAATTTGAAATGCCAGGTAATTAGTGTAAATGTTTGCCTCCTTTGTCTTTTATTTTCATTTGAGAAATCTGTGAAAAATACTTCTCAACAGGGAGAGAGAAAAAATAACCTTTTGAAAGTGGGACTTTTGAAAAGAATATTTTTTAAAAAAAATCACATCTAGTTTTCCTGGGATGAGAAGAAAAAAATTGGTTTGTCACAACACTACTTTTAAATTTTGGTCTCGTGGTCCCGCCAAGGGCCTGGATGTCTCAATAAGAGAAAGAGAAAGCAATGCCAAAAATGGCCAAATTAAAGATAGAGTTGGTAACATTTGAAAAAATGGGTTATATTGAGTTTATAATGTCCCTTTTCTCCCCAAACCATAGATAAATATTGTGTGGTTGAGTGCCATACACTCAACCACACAAATTTTATTATTTATTTATTTATTTATTTATTATAGTGGATTTATCATTTATTTAGGGGATATTACATGCTACTTGTTTATAAATATTATTGTGAAGCATCAGACCATTTGATGTTATATTGTACATTTTCTTGTTTTCACCAGTTGTAGCTTCTTCCATTGACATATATTAAAGGTAAGGAAACTCCCTAAGTGATGAAGCTGTATCATATGGTGTTTGTCTGTATACATTATGCTATGGGGGAAGAAAACTGTATGAATGAGCAGCTGAGCTTGAAAAAGCAAGCATATGCATTGGCTCTGTACTTCCAAATACAGAAATGCCTGTGTGTGCTAAAGAAGTAAATTGGTAATCCAAATTCATATACCTGTTGCAGGTGATCCAGAAATGTCATGTTTCAGACATGATTAGCAAACATATGCAGCTCAAACAAAAGCAGAATGTTCATTTAAGTGTCAAGCTGGATAAGACAAAAGGCCTATTAAATTCAGCATTTTCTTTACACTGTAGCCATTCAGTTGCCTATGTGACATAGGAAAGCACCTTGGTAACATAGCTTTCATGAGCAACAGCTCAGGAAAATGCAGCACAACAAGATCCTTTCACTTGCACTTCCCAGCAGCTGTTATGTGGAGGCATGCTGCCTGAGACTGGAACTAAGGGAAATAGTCCTGTCTTGTATGGGACTGTATATTATCGGCTATTAGTTTACCCAATCTCCTTTTAGAGCCATCTGAATTGTCAGTAAAGTAATGAATTCACCATGTTACCCATCCACAATCTGAAGAAATGCTTCCTTTTGTTATGAATCTTCCATCCATTGGATGACCCTGGATTTTAGTATTATGAGAGAGTAAGAAAAATGTCTCCAACGTCAAAATGTTGACTTTGCCCATGCTATGAATTTTTACAGTTCTTTATGTCTACATTTATTCACCACCCCCACCCCCACGCTACACAATTGCAAACGCTGTAACTTTTCCTCATAGTGGAAATGTTCCAGTGCCTTGATAATTTTGGTTGTCTTTCTCTGGATTCTCTTTAGCCCTACAGTATCCTTTCTTGGGTGTTCTGGCCCAGAAACAAACAGAATATTTCAAGTGTTGTCATCTATAGATTTGTACAAAGGCAGTGGAATATTTACAGATAACTAAACTGGAATGAAACTTTTTTTTTCCTTTTTTCCTCTGAGAGCTGCAGCTCTTTTTCTTCCTGGGAGAAATACATGACAGAACATCCTGCAAATCACAAACATGAAGTCCACTCTTAGAAATATCCCTCTCAGGGGATGCTTCAGATACAGCATGGAAATCTTCACTGAGGGAAGAATTACATGCCAGCACACAGTATTAAGCCCTTATTTCATCATTGGTGGAACAGCTTGACTAAAGAATTTTTGTGTAGATTCTCTCAAATCAAATGGAAGAGTGACTGGTAGATAAATACTATAATCCTGAATGCTGACACATATGCCTGTAGTTGGGTGTGAATTGAAGTTAACTGATAAGGGAACTGAAAATCTGGTAGAAAGGGCCTCTTTTACAGGACTGTGGTAGATTTTTAAAGTGAAGCCAGTTTATAAAATGGGCAGATTCCAAAGTCGTGGACTTAAAACAAAACTAGCCTTTTATTCTGTGGTTTTGTACTTAAACCTTGACATGTCATATATGACAATGTCTATGATGATGCTTTTTTTAGACCTCCCCCCCCCCAACAGAGGGCCAATGACAGACAGACAGGCAGGCAGGCAGATAGATAACAAATGCTAATGTAAGTGCCATAAGGAGACAATAAAATACAGGCAATACAATTGTGTGTGTGTTCAGTATATCCTACATCACATGTATGCCCATTCCTTTACAATTAAGTTTTATACTAGAAGTATATAGTGTTCCTTTTATTGAAGGTGACGTACATGAGTGTCTGGTTACACAAACTCTTGCATGTGTTTTTAAACAGATAGACCCTGAAGTACTGTATTAGCTTATTACAACTAATTTCTGGAGCAGAGAAATGCTTAAATGCCTTTTATGCTTAAAATCAGGGAAGCCTGTGATTAGAGGAAGAGGACCTACATTATAAAGCCTGTGGGATTATTGTATGCAAAATCCGTGGTGGATTACATGTAAGTTGTAACCGTCAACAATGGATCTTGTCACACTGTCCTGTGCCAGGGTAGTAGGCAGCCTGTTTCAAATCTGGGCTTCCCCACCACTTTTGAAGAAGAAGCTTTTTCCCATTCTTGAAAAGCTGGCAGAGAAACCGGGTTGGGTATGGGCTGCCTGCTGCCTGGACACAGGGCAGAGCAATAAGATCTGTCACTGACGTTTACAATCCACAGGTAACCTGGCATGGATTTCATGTGAGATACTGTACTCATGTATAAGTCTAAAAATTTCAGTTAAAATATTGATCCAAAAAACCTGAGTCGACTTATCCATGGGTCAATGTAAGTACTGTATTTGAAGTCATGTGTGTGTGTGTGTGTGTGTGTGTGCACATGCCCTGGAAGCATTGACCCCCCTTCTGCTCACTTATACATCCAACCTTTAGTATGATCACAAATAGTTACAGTATGCCTGTTAGAATTTTGTAAGTTCTTTGACATTGTTTTCCTTTGCATCATCCTTTGCATCCTTCAATACCTGCTCTTAAGTTTTACACTCAAGTTATCCATGGGTCATATCAAATCTATAATTATGGCCTCAAAATTTGCTCTCAGCTTTTTTACATGAGATCGACTTATAATCAAGTATATATGTTAATCTCCCTGGTCTCTTTTTCTCTGGTGGACAAAGTGTTTCCACCAGCTTCCATTTTGTCCAAGCATAGGTGTTTGAGGTGGAAGGGACACTTTGTCCATAGTATGCATACACTCATATTCAACATGAAAAGCCTGGGTATGGTAAACAACTAAAAGGCCACAATTTTTCTATATGAAAATCATTTTGAAACATGCATTTCCCAATATGTTTCTGTATGTGAAGTTAAATGCAAACTAAAATCTTAAGTCCTGAAAGAACAAAGCATACTACTGTTGTGACACTGATTACCCCATCTGATCTCCCCTTACACACTTACTTGATGCTTCTCACTAGAAATTGCTTAGGTCTTAGCTTTGACAAAACCCAGTCTCTAAGCCAAAAGCTTTTTTTTTTTTAAAAAAAAAAAAAAAACTATTTCTATTTAAATCCATTATTTCTGTCTAGAACTTTGCTTCAGTAGGCATTACATAGTTCACATGGGAACAGATAGTTTTTGTTCACTTCATTTACAGAGCTAAAACTTTGACCTTGGGAACTTTGGCCATACCTCGAGTCATTAAAATCTTCCCATGGTGCAGGTTCTTCTTTATACACTTTGCTTTAGTTAGGCTTCTTAAAGAAAGATCAATCAATATCAACCTGGATAATGTTCTCTTTACTACATAGCATAGCTGATGGTGGCCCATTGCACTCAAAATTGAAAAAGGAAAGGAAGATGACAAATAGGGGCAAATATCGCACTGGCTCCCAAAAGTAAAAATAATAATAAAACAATGGAAGAAAAGGAGATAGAAGAAAGGGGAAATGGAAAAGAAAATGTGAAGGAAGGAAAGGAAAGAAGACACTTTATCATAAGGAGGCTCACATTGTAAGCTTACCACTAGGACCTTACCACTAAACCAAACCAATGCCAAACCAATAAATGTATATATGGGAAATCAAATGGTGCAGCTCAATGGCTGTGTTACTTAGGATTTTTTTTTAAGCCTATGTATACAGAGGTTCATGGCAAAGAGAGTCCAAAGGCAAATCCTCAGTATGAGACACATTTTATTTAAATCAACACATTTACACACATAGAGAGAACTAGAGAAAAAGAGAGGTTATTGAGATACATCAGAGATACTTCACCTGAAGGGTTGTAGTCTTGGTTGCTGAGGGACTCAAACGGTTCCCCTCTTGAGCAGGAGGTTGGGGGAACTGCCAAGAAGCATGGTCAAACAGACTGATGGCATTTTTGCCTTCTGCAAGACCAAGATGGTGAACAAAGGAAATCTGGGGTTGAAATAGTGATTTTGTACCCTGGGGCAACTTCCAGAGACTGTATGGCTGAATGGTCTAAATCTTCTTTAAGGATCTTCCAGGCCTTGAACTGGGGGGTGGGGGGTGGGTATGAGTACATTGTCTTACCAGACTTGGTAAACAAAGATGTTTATCCCATCTGGGATTATCCCATCTCCCATAACCAGGTCATTTCTCAACTTCTTTGTTTGATCCAAAACTAAACATCCTGCTGGAAATTCCTGCAATGCTAGTTTGTGTACATGATCTGCCTGCCCTGAGGCTATGGTGGAATCTTCCATATAAAAGGGTCATTCAGTGGATGCCCACATTCACTTAATATCAAGAGGGGACCCTTATCATGTATCCAATGTGTGTAACACTAGATTAGATTGCATCTTTGTTGACCTTGAAAAGTATAGAGTAATTATATGGTCCTCCAGGTGTTTCTGAACTGTCATCATCATATTTTACTGTTGTCTGTGATGGCTTCTGCTGTGGTGACTGGTGCAGATCCAAAAGATCTGAACAAGCACAGATAATTATGTCACTGCTAAGAGGTACTCAAAACCCCACTGCTATAATCTCTCAATTAAATAAATGCTTCTGAGAAGCAGAGTAACTACTAATATGACCCTTTTGAAGACGAGCTTTAACAACTCAATGTGGGTTCTCTGGGACCTTAGTATATCCAACTTTACTGGAACTCTCTTGTTAAGAAAAAGAGGAAGACACTATCAGTGTGGAAGAGCTACTCCTAGAAGCATAATTGCTTCTTAATAGGCATATGTTCTTTGAAACATAAGTGGCCATACTTGGTGACTAGAGACACACTGTCCCATTTTTTGGCCCCTTCAGATCTCTGAAGGGCCACAGAATATCATCATGAACATCATTTTGGGGGACCAGAAACACCAACATGTTATTTCTTCTTACCTTTCAAATCATTCTGGGATGCGTAGCTGTTTTGAGGCAGGGCAACACTTTCCAAGCCTGCCAATATCTAAGATATATAGAGGCTATTGCAGTGCAGTTAAAAAAAAACTTTTCAAATGAATCTCTCTCTTGTTCTTTTTCTCTCTCTATATATACTGTAGGACATCTGTATCTGTAAGGGATATGTTCCAGACCCTCAAAAATGGATACCAAAATCTGCAGGACCTCAAGTCCCATTGTCCCCAATGGTGGCATGTGCACACGGCCGCACCACCATTTGGAACAGCTGCCATTGTCCCCAGCACCAGCTGCACAGTCATTAGGGACAACAAGATGGGGGCTGACCTGAAGTCCCATTGTCCCTAATGGTGCCTTGGCTTTTTGCATGCACTACCATTGGGGACGTTGCTGGTTTGCAATCCACAGATGCTTAAATCCATAGATGCAAGTCCACAGATAATGTGACCCCACTGTACATCATTGAGTGGTACCAGAGGCTTTGGATTATCAAAGTGGGGTCCTGAAAGTGGCATATCTCAGAGGGTTGCATGCAGCCTGCAGGCTATAGTCATCTCTGCTCTGGGGGCAGCTCAGAGTATCCTGGACCAAAAACAAAAACCTAGACACTGGAAAGCTATCTGTCATGTGTGTGTTGATTCTATATTCCTGTGAGGTAGGGGCTGGACATGATGGCCTTTGAGATCTCTTCCAGCTCTATGATTCTGTGATTCTAAAATTTTCCGCAATCTGCGCCTATTACCTCAGCCTTCTGACATGGGGCAGCTGTTCTTGTGTAGTGCATCTCTTTGCTCAAAGGACAGAAAGAGGTGGTGAGTGACAATGTCATGGCTGGGAGCCTCATTCTGACCCCAAAGCAAGTAACCTGTAGTGGCAGCAGCAGATGTGCTGGGCATTGGATACCTCAAAGTGCTACATGCAGCCTGCAGGATATGGTCCTGTATGCTCTGGCCAGGATACTCTGGGGGTAACCTGTAGTATTCTGTCCCCAGAGCTGCCTCACTCTCTCCCAGGGAATACCCTGTTTGTGTTGCTGAATGGGCTGGACATTGTACTATCTGTTTGCACCAGAATGGGTCATGCATTGACTGATCTCCATGCTGAGAGGATGGGGGGGATCCAGTTTATTTGACCTATGAAGACAGGGCCTATCTGACTCCTACCTCTGCTTTATTTCTTAAAAGGCGGGAATCATGTGGCTCTCCACTCATTGTTGGAGTGCACCTCCCAACATTCACCACTATTGCTAATATTGGGTAGGTTTGCTGGGAGTTGCCCAATTCAACAAGATTTGGAGAGGTACACAATTAACATCCATCCTGTAAAATAAAAGAAAGGTATAGCCACCATTTGAAACTGAAGCTGAAAAAGTCTGCAGTACAGCTGTGTGTACTCTTTATCAAGACAGATAAACTCTATAGAAATCAGCTGCAGGGAAGGATAGCACTTTAACTACAAGGGACTTGTTATCCCACTTTTGCCCTAGAGATTGTTGGCTTTTACCCTCTTTAAGATTCTCTTAGTGATAGTGAACCACAACTAGCCCTAGCTTTTAAAGCTAGCTTTGCATTTGTACAGAGCAATATTCTACAATGTGCCATCCTTCCAATATTTGAAGGACAGGTCTTCTGTGTCCCATTGAGCATGGCTAATATTTGAAGGTGATGGAAGTTGTCATTAAAAAAAAAAGTCTAAACAGTCTCATGGAGCAGAAGGCTGGTATAAAATTAAAGTTAATAATCATCTGTTATTACAGCAACCAGTAGAGTTAAAATATAAGTGATCCAGTAACCCTAAGATTGTTTATCCCAAGATTGAGTTCCAATATTGAGTCTGATTTATTAAAATGCTGACCATATTTTAAGCCTCTGGAAATTTAAATGCCTATTTTCATAATTTGAAAGTCCAGAGGTCCTCAAACACACACACACACAGACACACACACAAAACAGAGTCATCATTATATGCAGTCTTATGTTGTGACTAGAGGTCAGACCCTTAAGTGTTGTCAAGTGAGTTTAGAAATGTGTTTATGCTAAATTATTTTAATTCAGTTGAGAATATAAAGTCTAGTCTTCTGTTTACTTTCCCATTTAATAGTTCTTTGCTTTCCAGTTATGGATTATGGACATTTCTTTGCCTTAATTAAGTGTTTATCTTTTTCTTTCTTTATAAGTGCTAACAGAAATAATTTAAGTAAAGATTTTTTCAGTTCGCTAACCAAGTCCCCAGCTCAGCTAACATGTCAGGGAGCAATCAAAACTTCAATTCCAATGCTAAAATACCACCAGGAAAGAGAAAAACACTATATTACCCTTCTGTCCCTCTTTGTTCATTACAGAAAGCAAAATATGACACAACTTAATTTCACTATGCTGCTACCTGAATTTCTTTGGCATGAAAAATAACATTGACTAAAATTAGCATTTTTCAGTTAATTCAGTATGCTTAAATATTGATTTGTGCATGGCTCCATCATTCCTTAGACAAAAATAAATAAATAAAAACCTGAATACATCTTGTTGCATTTTTCCATCCATTCTTTCCACAAATCTATTTTATGGTTCCTGTCAAAATGAAAATATGTTTTTAGGAATGCATTCTGAGATTATTATTTACTATGGACACTTCCTGTGTAAGCCTCCGTAGAGAGACAGGGATTGTGAGCTCTCCAGATGTTGCTGGGCTGCAGTTCCTTTAGTATTGGGTATGATGGCCAGGGTTGATAGGACTGACAAACTTATTAACCTCTGGAGAGCTAGATGTTCCTCATTCCTTCTCTACTGAAATGAGATTGGAACCCTATAGAGATGCATCTTAGACTGAAATCTTTCGGATACTGAAGAGGGGTCGAGGGGACACAGGATAGAAAGTCACCTCTTTTCCTGAAGGCAGAGAAGACAACCTCACTTGCAAACTATCACCAAACTGTCTTGGTGATATGGACATTTCTTCTGCTCTTGCCACACTACCCTCAGTCCTCCAACCAGATCTTCAGAATCTTGGTTTTCATTTCAGACTGCTCATTTCATTACAAATGCAAATATTCTGAAGAAGTAAATCATGGATTTAGCCACATGATTAAAGGGGTGCAATGAGGGGGAAGCATCCTCTCAACAAGTCAAGTGTTAGGAAGGATTGCACCAAAGATAGAACTTTCTGATTATCTAGAAAATGACATTTGTTTCTGGAAACATGTTTTGTTTATGACTTTAGGGAAGAAAATCTGAAATAAATAAATAAATCTTTTATTTATATCCTGCCTCTCTGTCATTGACAATCGAGACAGATTAGAAGTTAAAAATTCAAATACAATCCCAGATATCCCCATAACCCACCCTCCCCTAAAACACAATTAAAGATTAACCATTTAAAATCATGCATTCAAATCAACATCAATTCAACCTCGGACATCAAAAACATAAAAAATAAAACAAAAACAAATCAAGCACATAGGATGTAGCAAACTCAGAGGGATAGAGAGTTCAATTTGGTGGCCGGGTTTTCTATTCAGGAAAGGCCTGCTAAAAGATCTCTGTCTTGACAGCTTTTTAAAAGTGGTCTAAGCTGGTGATGTGATAGATCTCTTCAGCAGGCCTTCTTCTCAAAGGAGACAACATCCACTTCGATAAAATGCAAAGATTCATCTTACGTTGTGCACAATAAGGGAAAAAAACTGTTTGAAAGATACACTCCACAAAACATCTAACAATTCAGTTGAGAGTGCAAAACATTGTTGCCAATTAGTAAGTATAGAGAAGTAATTTCACCTCATGTTGTGGAACAATCTGAGCATTGTTGTTCTCAAACCACAGCTCCTATCATCTGCAGCAAGCCTTGCTTAGGTTCAAGGAAATTGGGAGTACAATGCCCGGGGATCTAGAGATGGAAACCACCAATTACTTATTTGCATCCCTTATGTGACCCAAATGTAACCCATTGAAAACATCTGTAGGTGCACAGCTATACTACCAAGTAAATAATCATTGTTTTGAACACCATATGCAGCTTTTGACTTAATCACAGTTCAAAGGTTTATTTTTCCATATATATATATATATATATATATGCAAGATTACTGAATGGCAAAAGTATAAAAGCCTTTTGAGATTTTGACATGTGGGAGACTGTGAAGTGTAAAATTTTCACATTCTGCTTGGGAGGAGGGAGTCAGCTGCAAGCAGCACAGCATTTCTTGCAGACTGTTTTCTTCATTTCCAGACCTGAAGGGTGCCCAGTTCCTCTCTCTGTTTTCATTAGCATTTGCAGATTGTTTAATTTCTCATTTTCAAATGAAATTCCACATTTTCCAGAGCCAGGCCAAAAAGTAAACAGAAATAAATAAAAATCTATGACCAGTTGTGCCTTCATTTCCCATGTGGTCAACCACTCATTGATGAGTGAAATGAAGTCCAGTGTGGTAGAAACCCAGAAGATCAAGCAGAGTGAGGTCACAAGAGTCTGCTGTATGGATTTTAATTAAGTTGTTGCCTTGTTCTGTCTGTAACTTGACTGTGGCTGTGGATCATCAGAATTCTTGGAAAGACTCCCTTGTGATCTTTGCAGGGCAGTACTTTATGAGTGCTTATGTCAGCCAAATGAAATAACCCTTTTTTATTGTGTTTGGAAAGTTGTGAAGAGTCCTTATACAACTTTCTTAAATCATCCATTATTTTATACCACTCAGTCTCAAATTCAAGAACATGCACACCACTTTGCTTAAGCAAACAGATTATAGCAGGAATTTCCTATTTTATGTCATGTCTTATATTGTCAGTGTGTTTGAAGATGATGATTAAAGATTATAAGCCTGAGAAGGAGCTGAACATTACATAATCCATGCCAGTGTTTTCATCTTGGGTTGTGATTTTTAATTATTTATTTTTATCAAGAATCATAGGATAAGTAGGCTTGAGCACGGATAGTGATGTGAAGATGTATATTCATAGGACCACTGTGTCCTCAAAGATGACATGAAACAAGCATGTCAGCAGTTCTACAGATCAGCAGCAATTTCTCTTTGAAGGCAGAAAATATTTCCTGTGTAAAAACATCAAACTTACAACATGAGATGATGTGCTATTAAGTCATGGCTAACATAGAGATGGATGAGTGGGTGGATGGGTAGGTGGATGATGAATTCAAGATGGCTTAGAAGAGAGAGAGAGAGAGAGAGAGAGAGAGAGAGAGAGTCAAAATTCACAAAATACAAAGTTTAAAATAAAACATGTTAAAACATAAATCTTATAAAAATCACCACAATAACAGTAACAAATAGAAAACCCAGCACATTGTTAAGGCATGGCAAGCCTTGTATGATGAATCTTCAAAGGCCTGTTGAACAGAAAGGTCTTCACCTCTATGGAGAGAGTAGGGACAATGCCACTCTAACTTCTCTGGGAAATGAGTCCCAAAGCCTGAATCACTCTATTTCTAGTCTGTATAATTATTCCTGTATATATTCTATCCAGCATAAAGTTGTAATTAAAAAAATTCCTTCATTTTTAAAACAGAAACCTCACTAAAATTCCCCAATATTTTTCTTCACAAAATGTATACTTTTCTCTGCATTTTATCCTAAAATATCCAATTAAAGTTAACATAAAACACTGTCTATATTGTATCTTAAAATAATAACTGAGATCCTGGACTGGGAGATAGACTGGAGGATGAATCAGAGATGATTTACTACATCTCCCATTCACCATATCCAATTTTTATCTACCGCCCACCCCGGTCACAGCCCTTTGGCTGATAAGAAGCATAGGGATTGTTCCAGTTATTTTTCTTTAGATGAATGCATAGAAATGACATCAACCTCTGGGTCTTCTAGAGGACACCCCCTAGATTTTTTCTACTATTCCACCTTTTACCATCAGCCAGAGAATCACCATGTTGAGAAATCTGTTACAGAAAAGCAAGTTTGTGGAGATTTTGGTTACTGCATGGTTTATAGAAAATTCCAACTTCCAATCTCTTCAACGAGCAAAATTGTAAGTTATGACAGCATAGCTGAACCTTGTAACTTACTAACTTGCTGAAGGACATTATTTTATGCATTTTAACATAAAATATGGTTCTTCTATATATTTTTCTATACATATATTTTTAAACCAAATACTTTATCACAAAATTGGAAGGATCGTGAAAAGAGAAGAAAAGCTGCCTTTTAATCCATGTATGGGAAATGGAGATAAAGTCTTACCCCCCCCCCAAAAAAAAAGAAGAAGAAGAAGAAGTGTGGATTAAACAAACTCAGTCAAGGAACATGAATAAATCAGTACAAATGAATAAGATCTTTACACAAGTACAAATTCTTTCAAATAGCAAGGGTACTTAGATGCTCTGAACAAGCAAAAAAATACCTCAGGAATAAATATAGAGACAATTTTTGTACATCATTCATTCTTATCTTTTCTCCTTCCTAAGAAGGTTGCCTATCACATTCTGCTCCAGCAAACACTTCTTTTCAGTGTCTATGATCGTTCTTGGGCTGCTTAATATAATGTCTTGAATATGATGACAACTTTTATTTCCAACAGTAGAAACAATGGGGGAATGGTGGCAGGCCCTATGGTATTAAATAAGTTTTATAATAGCAGTGATCTCCCATGAAAATAGTTGTTACCATAGTTAATGTCTGGTTTGTCAGTACGTTAACCTTCCTTGGCTTTGTCTCGGGCCATTAAATGACCAACCATTCGTTAAACACCTGGGAGCTACCAATTTCAAGAGAAATATTGTATAGATCATTTGGTAAGTAAAACACCTGGCATAACAGGAGGGAAGTGAGTGTGTACCAACCTGTTCTTACTTATGTCTCAGTTAAAATTTCTTGGTCCTACAGCTTTTTCAGTTCTGTCTGAGATTTGATGTAAATCATGTTACTCCCAAGTATATATGAACATTAGTTCATTTTGTTATAGAATGTGATGAGGAAAAATCAGGGGAGGATTTTCAGGCCAAAATAAGGTAAAGCCATGCTGAAATGAAAAGTATCATCAACAAAGAAAAGAAAGAAAGAAAAGAATAGAAGCTGCAGAGTTAAGCTCTTAGGAAGGAAAAGTAGATTAAGCATTTCCAGAGCACTCTGACGTTACCATTGACTAACTGGCAGTTTCAACTAATAACAGTTACAAACTGAAATGTAAGGGAAATATTCAATATGAATAGTTTTCACTTGATATTTGTTCATTAATTTTCCATTACGGGTTAATCACTAATGCTTAGTAATTAGCTAAAATATATCTAGTGTACTCCCATGATTTGCTATTTGCTATTGTTGGATAAATTTTCCTAAACTGCTATAACTGGTAAGGTGTATGTTTGCTATGGTGCAAGATTGCTCATTTTGACTGCTGACATCTGGACTGCCATGTCATTAAATAAACTGCTGTCTTCAGTTCACTAATGCTGAAATTTTTGAACTCTGAAAGTGCCAAGTTCCTCTACAGTTGCCAAGAGGCTGGATTCTAAGCCATAATTACAAGAACAATTTGGAAAAGAATAGAGGCTATTTGTCTTCTAAAATAATATGAATTCATGGGATTGCTCAATAGATGAATGTGTTGCTTTTCCAAGAATTACTACCTTCATTGTTGTTAATAAAAGTTTCAGATCCTTGATCACATTTTTTATTACAGTTGGAAAGGAAAAATGTGTTCCTTTATGCACAGCCATTTGAAATTTTTGAAGTATAGAGGGGAGGATTGAGAGGTGGCATGTGCTGGAATTAGGACAGTATGCTAAGGATAGTATGCTAAACCAAACTGACCATAAAGTGGAAATCAACAACTGGGAACATTATGTTAATGAACATATGGATCAGAGCTAAGAAGTTTATGAGAGGTAGCAAAGAATCATGGCCAGGGAAAATGATCATTACATGGTGAAGTCTCATCTTGAATAGCAAGGTCCTGATTTGGCAGGGACTGCTTCAGTTAATCTTCTGTTCTCCTGCTATTTAAGCTGCTTATAAAATGTGCCCATGTGTCTTCCACTCCCACTTTCCTTCTTTGTCCTCAGCTTATTCAATTGATGAAAGCTGATCCCATATGCAAAAGTAGTTCCTACTCAACTCAGAAAGGGCAAGAGGAGAACAGGGGACAGAATCTAGTAAGTTCAGGCAAAAGTAGACTGCTGTCTGATTTTCCCCATTGATAAATTTTGCAACCTTGACCACATTCTGTCATTGCTTGGCCACACATGTCCAGATTTCATTTGTGATATATTGGAGGGTATACATTGTTCAAGGAGATCCTGTAGAAACAGCTGTGCACTGAGAAGTACCACCCTTGAAAATGTCATCAACAGTGTTGGCTCTTTCCATCATGAAGGTACTTCCATACCTTCTATGTCTATACTTTCCTTAGATACTTACTGTCTCCATTTGAGCCACTAACTGTCAGGGTCCAAGGTGTGCACAATCTGGATTCCAAGGCAGACTGCTGGGGCCAAGGCCATGGAACTTTAGAAAGTCTAATGGGCCAGAGGCAGAAGTTCCTTTAACTCAAGAAACAGACCAGGTCTAAACACAGCAAGGCAGAGTTCTAGGAGTCCAAGGGGCCAGAGGCAAGAAGCAAAGTCAGGAGACAGACCAAGGTATAAGCACAGCAAGGCTAGTAAGACAAGGCAAAATGCAACCAGAGCAGCTACTGGCAAAACAGAAAACTGTCACTGTGGCAATAGCTAAGAGGTCAATGCAGCCCTTAAATGGCTATACCTCCAGCATCTCATCCACGAGTAGAACAGGCTATGCCTGCAGCTAGCCCTGATGCTTCCAGAACTCTGGTAGTTCAGTCCTAGTCCTGCAAAGACTTTGGCAACAGGACACCAGTTGCAGAGATCTCATTCTGGTATGACTTACAGAGGCAGACCCTTACACTAATGTAAAAAAGCCTTTCTACCTTAGAATACTTACTCACTCCTGGAACAAATTGCCCAGCTCCAATCAGACTGGGACCATGGTGATTGCACAGCCGGCTGCCACAGTCCAAAGCCAGGCCAACCAGGAGTGAATCTAAATTGACTCCATTTAGGCTGGCTTTTCCTGGCTTGCCATGGCTTCAGACCGCTTTTGGGACATGCATCATCTAAATGCCATGGCTCCAAAATGGATGAATGCTTCCTTATTTGGCCTGTAGTGTTTCAGGCCACAGAAATATGATCTCATTGTTTTATTAGGTTATAATTATAAAAGAGGTTATGTGGTGCAGTGGTGTGAGAGTTGGACTAGAGCTCTGGACTTGAGGGTTTTACTCCCCACTTGGCCTTAGAATCCCACTGTGAGTCACAGAGTCCCAGCCCCAGAAAATCTCACGATACATTCACCTTAGAGTCACCAAAAGTCAAAAACAATTTGAAGGTGCACAACAACAAAAAAGCATAAAACAACAAATCCTCCCCAAACACTTACTTTTCACATTCCTCTTTTAAAGTATAGACTTAAAATAAACTAAGCATACACAACACCAAGAAATCTTTAGATAGAATCCAGACACAGAAATAATCAGATACATACATTCTTTAAAACCCAGATTTGGTTGTAGCAACCTGTCAAGTGTACATTTATGGTAAACTTGGGTTGTATGTGAAAAAATTGTTCATTAAAGTGTATTAAAGCATGTTTGCCTGCTAAATGTTATTAGTGTGCCTATATTCTTTTGACAAAGCATTGCTAACTGCCCTTCTGCCTTCATGGTTTTAAAATTGATTAATATATTTTGTTAAAAGACAGTTGTCTGTGGACTGCAGTTCTATCTGTAAAGAACTAAATCTAGGTCCCAACTAAAGTAGACCCACTGAACTAATGGGAACCTAGTAAGAAATCACATATCACTATAGGATACCTTTATATCCCTAACCTGTCCTAGGACTCTTTCAAACGGGAGGAATTTCTCCCAAATCTGAATGGAGCCAATGTGGATTCATGTAAATTCGCTAGTTTAGCAAATTTACATGAACCCCTGCTCCATTCGGAAGAACCCCTGCTCCATTCGGAATTACTTCCCATTACCCGAAAATAACCCCCTCCTGCCCGAATTTGCATGCCAAGCTTTAATTCGCAATAACGTAAAACCCATGATTGCATTCGAATTGACTTTCCTATTGCCCGAATTTGCATGCGAAGAGTTAATTCGCAATAACGTAAAACCCATGATTGCATTCAAATTGACCTTAAATTATACTTCCAATTTAGCCTCGTATGAAAGAGTCCCTAGAGACAAAGCTGGGGATTCATTGGTTCATTTGCTTTCCTCTGTAGGACTCACAACAGTTCAAACAGTTGAAAAAATAAGAAAATTATTCTCTTCAGGTACATGGTGGGAAGAAGAGCACAGACAGTGAAAGCTAAATGAATTCTTGAGGCTGATGGGTGAGGGGGAAAATTCTGAAAAAAGGAAAGAGTGATCAGGAAAAGGAGAAATAACATAGGTAAGAGAAAAGAACAGGAGTAGGAAACTAAAGGCTTTCCAATCCAGATGAAATTGATCTTTCTGCTAGTTAAAAAAAAGTTCAAGAAAAAGAGGGTTTTCATACCACCTCCCAACATATTATAGCATCCAACAGGACTCTCATATATATCTCCTTGGAAATGTGTATTTTGTTGAAGGCTATGTACCTCCAATGGAAAGAGAAAGTGCCACACACTTATTTTATCATTACTTCCTTAAGAGGTTGTAGAGCATCCCATATTAATGCTAATGCTTAGATTTTCTTTTTGACTTCACAGAATCTCAGACCCACTTTCTTGGGTTCTATGGAACCAATTATAATTGAACATTGTAAGTCTAATCACAACAGTTTATACAGGGTGAATTAATTCAAATTTTAAACTTCACAGCATCAGTGCAACATATTCTGTATTGAGACTAGCAATTATACAGTCTCTCAAAATTCTGTGCACCCCCAAAAATCAGCAGTGCAAGAAATTCATGCTGAAATCTTAAGGCTTATCATTTATAGTAGGCAACCTTAAGGGCCTAAATGAAAACACAAAACAGATACAAATGAACAATACAATGTCTGCTGTAGGGAATCTATCCTTGCATTTTTTCTTGAGTCTATATATTAAAATCATATCAATTAATTAATTAATTCAAGATGATAGGGCCTGATTGAGAGCCAGCATGGTAGTGGTTTGAGCATTGGACTGTAGACCAGAGTTCAAATTATGAAGTCCACTGGGTGAACTTGGGTAAGTCACACTTCTTCAGACTCAGAGGATGGCAATGGAAAACCCTCTCTGAAGAAACTTGCCAAGAAAACTCTGTGATAGGTTTACCATAGGGTTGACATAGATAAAAAAATGACTTGAAAGCACACAACAACAACCATAGGGCCTGATTCTCCTTTCTGGAAAGCACAAGTCCTCTAGTCTCCAGCTTTCTCTCCAAACTCAGCACAGTCCCTTCTTGAGGGTTCCCCCATCTACTGAGCCAAATCAATCATTCCCAGGGGTTATACTTGGATTCATCATATATTCCTGTTTTCTTTTTCTTTCTTATTAATAATTCTCTTTCCCGCCCATTTTTGTAAATAATTTTTAGTGAACAACAGGCAAATTTGGGGAAGGGGGTATGGGAGCTTGTGCAGGTGGAAGCCTGCTGCTAGTTTTACTGCCTGAATTTGATGGATTGAGGAACCTGCTGAGCTTTGGACAAAGTGCACCAGAGAAGTTCCCATATAGATCATAGTATTCCAATTATTTAGAGAGCTTTTTTTTTTTAAAGTCTCTTTCTTTTTCAGATATAGTTTGTTTTGGTATCAGGCAGGGAATTTTAGATGATATATCTAAAAGTTGTTGAAATCCTTTTGCAAAAAAGAACACAATGATAAATGAGGAGATTTCAGAAGTATTTAAGATCTTATTTGTATTCTGTAACAGAGTGCCTGGAGTACAGCAAATGGGCATGCTAGTGTCTAAAACACTCCTTTGCTGTCCTGAAAAGGTTAGCTGGGTGCTCTTGATATGCAAATGGCAGGTGCTCCTTATTCTACCAAGCCACTTGAAATATGGAAATAGAAATGGAAAAGGCACAAGGAAGAAACATTTTCCACTTGTAATTGCAGTACTGCCTGAATGTGTGTGTGTGTGTTTGACTTGCCTCCTCCTCTCTGTCTTGAATTAATAAGTGCTCTTGTTTGCTGCTTGGACACCACCAAGTATCACACACTGCAGGTATCACTGAAACAGTTCCATTCGGAAGAACCCCTGCTCCATTCGGAATTACTTCACAAGAGCACTTTATAATTCCACAGAGAAGAGGCAAGCAGGGGAGCACTCAGTAGCATGGAGGAGGGAGAATACATGCTATGTCATAATCTTCAAATGCAAATGGACAGGGAGCAGCATGGTTTGCATGAACACATGGGAGACATGAAAAAGTGTAAACGTTTGGAGAGTCCAAAACACCCAGCTGATAAGCAAACATCTTTAACCTTCTACAACTGTGTGACATCCCCATGGTGCTGTGAGAAAGTGGGAACTCCATTAAATGACTAGAGAGGGGATTCTCAGTTATTGCCATTAGGGTGTTTCATAAGTAAAGGGGGAAACATTCTCTCTTGAAATTTCCCTGTAGTTTTCTCTTGCCTCTTGAGCAGAGTTCAGAAATTTTACTCTTTTGGATTATAACTCTCCCAGTCCCCAAGATAGTCAGTGGGATATCCAAAAAGTGCCCCCCAGCTATTTTCAGTTTAGCAATGTCTATTATCTCACTTCTTGAGTAGGGTTCAGACAATTTACTTTTTTGTACTACATTTTATTTATTTTAGTTATTTATTTCATTTTTGCTGTTTTTCTCCCAGAGTGGAGCCTAAGACACCTTCTAAAAATAACAAATTAAAAATGTATACAATAAAAATTTAAAAACAATTAAAATCCAGTTTATTTCTGGATACAATTCAAGGTGCTAGTGCACAGCTCAGGTGCACACTATTTGACAGACTGCTTCTCCTGGTATGAACTGGCCCAGAGTCTGAGATCCTCTGGAGAAGCCCTTCTCTCCGTCCCAACATAATCACAAACACAGTTGGTGGGAACGCGAGACAGACCATTCTTGGTGGTTGCCCCTAAACTCTGGAACAGCCTGCCCAGGGAGATAAAAATGGCTCCCTCCTTGATGGTCTTCCGCTAGCAGGTTAAGGAACTGTTATGAGGACAGGCTGGGATGTTGGACCATTTTTAAAATGTTTTAATTGTACTGTTTTTAATGCTGTGAAGCCACTCTGAGTCCCACTCCTGGGAAAAGAGTGGGATACAAATAAATATAATAAATAAATAAAATCCCCACACTAAATAGTGTAAATAATTTAAAAGACATACAAAAGTTAAAATAAATAAGCCACACATCTAAAAAAACCCTCTTCCTTGATTAACAATTAGAAACCTGCTTAAACAAAATTGTCTTTGCCTGCTGGCAAAGGTAAGTGAAAAGGGGGCCAGGCTACCCTCTTGTGGAAGAAAGTTCCAGAGTGTGGGAGCAGCCACCAGGAAGGCTGAGTCTCATGTCCTCACCAAGTGGTGGGTGGGGGGGGGGCAAAAAGAAAGTCTTCCTCTGAAAATCTTAGCATTCTTGTAGGTTCATTTGGGGAACACCTCAACCAGCATGGTCAGAGTTATAGTCCAAAAAACAAATTTTTCCCTGCCTGGCCTCCAAAGCATGAGGCCATGCAAGTGCAAACTACACTAGACTCACTTGGGATGTAATTCCTGACATGGTTCAACCACACATGGTAAACAAGAAAATCCAAATAAGTAAATATATAGTAGAGTACATGCCTTCAGGTCAGTTGCCAATTAATGGTCACCCAGTGAGCAGCAAGGAATACTAAGAAGCAGTTTGCCATTGCCATCTTCTAAAATACAGCCTGCAGTAACTGGTATTTCCTGAAAGTCTCCTTTCTGTCCAAGTATTAACGAAACTTAATCCATTTTAGATTCTGAGTACAGAACCCTGTAATATCAAATTACCAGTATGGAGGGGGCTGTAATTCCAGATCAGCTAACCACCTAACTATCTTAGTTATATAGCTAAATAGCATCTCCTGGCCCCATGCCACTCATCCTGATTTACTGGGCAGCTGCCACTGCAAGTGAGAGCCAGTGCTGCATAGTAGCTTAAGCACTGGAGTATGACTCTGGAGAACAGGGTTCAATTCTCTGTTCACTCATGAAACCCACTGGATAAATCACATGCTCTCAGTCTTGGGGGAAGAAAATGGCAAACTTCCTCTGAACAAATCATGCTAAGTAAACTCCATGAAAGGTTCATCTTAGGGTTACCGTAAGTTGGAAATGACTTGAAGGCACACAACAACAACAATAAAACAAGAAGCCACTGCAGGCAACTGGGGTCTGTTCTCCTGTCAATCAGGATGCAGCTGACTGATGTTTCCATCCCTTTTCCACCAAATGTCAGAAGCAGGATCTTTGTCATAATTCCTCCTCACAGCAGAGGTCACTTATAGGTGGGATGGTGAAAATGTTAGCTGCATCCTTATTGACAGGAGAACAGCCCCCCCCCCCCCAAGGGTCTGTTGCCAGTCAATCTGGACTGGGGTACTTTCATGATTCCAACATATAGGGATGAAGAATACAAAAAAGTCATGAGTGTGTTACTTAGAGTTGTGCATTTGTAACTGCAGTTGTGAATTCCTGCTGGTATTGCTGTGGCACTGAATAAACTTTGCTCATTTTTCAGGATGAGATTTTGCACATTTCTCTAAATGGAGAGAATATAAAGCTGATAAATGTTATCTTATTGCATGGACTATTAGACACTTGGTATAGTAAAAAAAAATGTTTTGTTTGCTTCTTGATCAGTCCACTTGTATGCTTGCTGTATGTCTCTCCTTAGTTACTGGATAGGAGAAGATGCTACTCCTTATATATATATAGACTTCCTTTAAAAACTTGTAAAACACAAGGGGGAAGAAAAGAGATCAGTGTCACCCTCATGGGTAGAGGCTGGAATTGAGGAGGTGGGGTTGGGATATCTTCAATAGGTTGTGTTGCCTATCAATATATTTTGACAAAAACTGGGGAAATGGTTGAATTCTTTTTCATATTCCTAACAAAACTACAGATCCTTTATTTCCATCTGGCATGTTGGCATGGTAATGCCAGTGACCTTGTGCTGGAGCAAGCAGACAGCAGTAGCATTACTAGAGACAGGCCAAAGTGCTATACTAAGCTTTTAAGACATTCTGTTCAGGAGTAGCAGAGTTTCTGGTATTTCCTGCCATCACATATAAGCTGCTACTTGAAGATCTTATAATGCTGCCAGTGTCTCTGGTTTCCTCTATGGAAAGTAAATGGAAGGATGGCAATATTACTTTGATTGTATTTCTCAGAATCCCAAATGGATGTTCATACCAATCCAACTCTACAATTCTATTTTAGGTTGGAAGACTTTCCCCCATCTTCTTTTCCCACCTAGCCATTCATACTTAATTCTCAGTGTACTCCCCCCCCCCCAAAAGAGTTATTATAATTTTTTATACAAATATGCCAATCCTTTTTTGTATGCACTTTCATGGTGATTAAAGCATGCTTGTGTGCAATTGTCAACTGTACACATTTTTAGTTGTTGATATTTTCCAAATGTACAGATGCTTTTTTTGTGAACCGATTTCTTCACAAAAATGCAGCACAAGCATTCCTTTTGTTAGGTTATTGGGACCCTTTCATGTTGCACAATCTCAGCACTGTGATTCCTTGTTTAACTGCTGTGACTGCATCCAATTAATCCGGAGGTTTGCAATTTGATGGGATACTAGAGCTCTCTGGCTGAGAAATCTATGTACCCCTCCCTATACTGCTTGTCCCAGGATTCCATAGGATGGGACTATGGTAGGTACAGAGGAATTATAGTGCTACGGTAGTAGTAGTATCAGACCTGGGCTTAGATATGAGCTTTGATAAACCATAATGTTCACTTTTCATATGACTTATTGTCCAGCACATCTTATTTAAATGGATAGGGCAGGGGTAGGAATCATGTGGCCTTCCGTATTCTGTTGGACTGTATCTCCCATAACCCCTAGGTTGTACAGTGGGCCCTTGTTATATTTTGGGGTTTGGTTCCAGGACCCTCCGTGGATAACAAAATCCGTGGAAGCTCAAGTCCCATTAAATATAATAGCACAACAAAATGGGGTCCCATACATAAAATGGAAAATCAAGGTTTGCTATTGGAATTTATATTTTTTGGGAATATTTTCAAGCTGTGTATGCTCAAATCTGTGGATAAAAAAATCTGTGGATAAGGAGGGCCAACTGTATAACCAATTGTGAGGAATGCTGTGAATTTCAGTCCAGCAACATCTTTGAAAGCCATAAATTGCCCCATTCCTGGGAAGGCCACATGATTCCTACCCTGCCCCAATTGCCAGTTCAGAGGGGCGGGCTATAAATTATTATTATTATTATTATTATTATTATTACTACTATTATGTTAAAGAAGGGTTCTTGGGATTATTTATTTATTTAAATTGCAAATAGACTCCAAAAACTGCATAATTTGATAACTTTCTTGCAGCAAAGATAAAAAGAGTAAAACCATTTCTTCTTGCTGCGATAACAAAATTTGCATCCCTAACCCGTCAAAGTTATGACAGTCACATTGGGAGGCATTGAGTCAGTTGGTTACTAATAGCTAGACGTTCTGAGACAAACTTCTGGCCATTCCTATATATATGGTTGCTTTCTAGCCAGGTTGTGGCCACACTGTCTCCCTGAGCTCTGGCAACTGGTGGCTTTCATGATGTGAATCCGTTCCACATGTTAGTTTGAACTTTAATAAAAATATCCAAAGTAGTGAGCTGTGTATGTCCAAAATAGGTTCACCAGGTGATGCTGGTCTTAGGGGCTTCAGAGCAATGTGTTTTAAAATGTGCAGCATTATCTTGTGATTATATGATATGGAATGTTGTTAGACACTACTAATCTCTTCAGCTGGCATTTCTCCACTGGTTGAAGGTTTCTTTCTGTGCCATATGCATAGTTAATGATGACACTTAGCAAGAGTGAGAACTACCCAAGGTTCTCAGTGTTATTCTGAAACATTAATGAAATTAAGATGCATAATGTCTTTGTCAGGTAAGTAAATAGCATTTTTGTGCTTACACATGGGGGAAATGAAGCACAAGAAGGTTAAGTGACTCACCCAAGGTCATGCTATAAAGCTAGAGGTTCTGAGACAAACTATAAAGGCTCAATGGTCCTTGAGCTGTTTATTTGGGGCCTTTGGCTTTCATGCTAAGGGAGCATTCTGTTTTTTTGCTCTGTTTTGTTAGAAACACATTGTCCAAATAGTACTTTAAAGAAGCAAAGACATTCATTTAGAGTGGCCAATAATCTGTGATACCTTTTTTTAAAAAGCCATTGCGCTATTTTTTTAACCACCAATTGAAATACAGTATTTTGCCTGCTTCAGTGGCTTAACAGTGGAATTGCAACATGGGCATGATGTATTTTTGTAACCAAGCAGAACATTCAGGAGATAAATTATTTCTTTAATATATCCCATATTCTACATCTAAACTCTTCTGCTAATTTAACCCTGAATAGTCTTTTGTTTTTGGAAATGTCTTTTAAATAAATCTTGTCAAGAAAACCCTAGTATACTATTGCTAAAAGTTGTAATCGACCTAAAGATACATTGGCAACAACATGATTTAAAGCTATTTGTTGCTCTTTTGAACTAAAACTTGCTACATAGTAACCCATGGGTCTGATGGGAACTAGAGTCCAAATACGTAAAGTAGTATAGATTCCTTCATACCTCATGTATACCTTGAAAAAGTATGTTCTGGAGTGAAACAACAATCTTCTTCTTCTTCTTCTTCTTCTTCTTCTTCTTCTTCTTCTTCTTCTTCTTCTTGTTTATTTATAGCAACATAAATTTATAGCTATAAATTCATCATAGCTATTTACATGGCTGCTTTTGGAAAGATAATACCAGATTGGCCCTAACCAGAACCAGCAAAATGAACTAGACACAAGAAAGGAGTGTTTTATAGAAACTTAACCAATCTGGAAACCTTGGAACTGAACACAGAATTCCTCAGTTAAAGTGTTTTTAACAGGAATGTGTGAATAGGGAGAGGAATGGTTATACATCTGCTCAGCAGAAAGCTCTATGGTAGCTCAGTGTAAAAGTATAAATGATTGAAGCCTAATAATGATGGAAACCTCTTGGTGCCTTACACTTGTATAAACACGATTGGGGAAGCTGTAGTACTTTCCATAAGACTGCACAAAGCTACTAATCCAATCCAAATTGTGCAAGTGGTGTTGTACTGGCTGGAGAGTTGCACAAATAGTTGTCCTGTTTAGTACATATTGCAAGAAGAATCCCTAATACGAACCATAACTCTGTAACTCTACATTGTTCTGCCAAACATTTAATCTCACATAACTCCAGAATAGCTATTCTGGCAAAATTGTACATTATGCAACTGGTGGACGGGATACTAGCCTAACAATCCAAGTGATGGACTTTACAGCATGTATTGATGGAGTGCTGGATGATTCCATTGTTTTATTTTCCTTTCCTGTCACTTCTGGCCTAAATTTTGGGAAATGGATTTTATTATCATTGTTCTGATGAGACAGCGCAGATGACAACACATTAAAAATGTGTATGACTCTAAACATAATGAAACTCCTCCTCCTCTCCCTTCTTCATCATTTATACAAGGATGAAAACATATCAGATTTGTTTGCAGATAGGTTTTAATCCCCCCTCCTCAATGGTGTTCAAAAAGAGATGAAATGATGATGTGTATTGATGTGTACTGTCCTACTGTTTTCAGTAGGAGTTCAGGCTTCTAATTTTCAAAAAAATGGATCAAAAATATTTTTCAAAGAAATATTCAGTAAAAAAAAGTATATTTCAATAAAGAAGGGAGGGTAAGAAAGGAGGGTAAGATTATCTAACAAAATATTACTTACATGGAAAGTTAGACTTACTGGTAAACTTCAGCTGGTATCCTGTTGATGCACAATGCTTTCCTAATTACCTTGGTGGAAGAGGTGGCAGCAGGAGGAAAAATGCTGTGGGTACAGCAGCTGTAGAGGAAGGAATGCAATAGAGAAAACAGGCTGTTGAGATCCAACTGATATTGTCTGCCTTCCCTTGTCACTGCTGTAGAATCCTGGGGGTAAGGGGGAACATGGAACTTCTAGTATAATGAACCAGCAGGTTTCTGGCCTAATGAATAACATAACTCAGCCAGAGTATTTCCAGAGTATTTCAAGCTACATTTGGCTTAAAATGCAGTTGAGGAAACGGGTGGCCATCCAGATGTTGCTTGACTGCAACTCCCAGCAGCATAGCCAGTAGTGATGGATGATGACAGCTGCAGCCCATCAAGATCCAGAGAGCCAAGTCTTTTTACCCTTTCCTTTGATTACAGTGGCTTCTAAACCATTAACAAATCAACATCCACTTGCAACAGATAGTCTTATCTTAATGGGTGGGCAGTTTTATTTTATTTTCCTCATTTTATTTCCTGGCTAAAAGCATATGGTTCTTGTGAGTGATCACTTTTCCATCCGTTCCTGAGAGGCTGTAACTCTGCTCTCCAGCAGCTGATCACAGACTCTGCATGGAATCACACAGGCCCTTAATGTGATAGCTCCAAGGGATGTGTCTGAGCTGATGAGACAGAGAGAGTTTGTCAGTCAGATGCCTCTGAAAGAATTTGTTTCCCTTGAAGGATGTTGTTCTGTCTGTAGAAATGCTTGTCAAGAGCTTGCTTTTTTTCATTCTTTCTTCCCACTCCTACCCTATATATCCCTCCTTGGAAGTTGTAAATCATGGCACCATTGCTTTTAATTTCATTCCCAAACCTCTTTTCCTCCTAGGTGCTTTTTTCTTACTTTTAATCATTCTGAAAAAGATGCACTGAAATTTGTTTGGCTCATAAAGGAGGAGGAATGCAGTACAAATCTATAACTAGTTACATTGGAAATTGCAGAAATAATCTAGTTTGACACTGCTTTAACCTGCTCAATGCTAGAAAATTCTGTGAACTGTAGTTTTGTGAGACTTTTAGTTTTCTCTGTCAGGGAACTCTGATGCTGCAGTAAACTACAATTCTTAGGATTCCCTAGCTCTGGGCCAGGGCAGTTACAGTGGTCTCAAACTGAATTATTTCTGAAATGCATTTTGGATCTTAGTGCTTCCCCCCCCCCCCCCGAGTGGTATCAGGAAAAAAAAAAGGAAATGCATACAAAAGATGTGAGAGAACCCTGGTGGTGCAGTGGTTAAATGCCAATACTGCAGCCACAACATTGTGAGTTCAATCCCAGGGGCTCCAAGTTTCACTCAGCCTTCCATCCTTTTGTAAGTCAGTAAAATGAGTACCCAGTTTGTTGGAGGCAATTAGCTTGCAGACTGTAAATGGCTTAAAGAGTGCTGAGTGCACTGATGAGCAGTATAGAAATTTAGATGTTGCTGGGGAGGGGAAGGCGCCCAGTGAAACATACACAGCAATTGGAAGTAATGGCCACAACTTTATTAGCAAAGCACTAAGGTAGGGTCCGGATCTGGAGCACCAAACAACACCCCGGTTGATTCATGCTAGGTTGCTTGGCCCTCCAAGCATCAGGATGACATAGGGACAAAGGAAATGCAATTCCGCAATTGCACAATCCAACAGTGGTATCTGTTAATGCCCCTAGTCACCAGGAGCTAAACAATGTGGCTCCCGCAATGGCCACATTGCATGCGCTCAGTGCTCCCGGGTCCAAAGGACTCCCGATCCAGTGCTACAGAGCCCTGGAAACCATGCCCACTAGATCCAGAATCTATGCTGCCACCCACAAGAATTGTGACAAAACACCCTAGCCTAGGGAGGGAGGGTGGGAGAGCTGAGCAAAATGGTTCCAAGACACATGTGCCAGGGCCTTACATAGGCCTGTCTGCCAATAGGGAGCCTGGAAAGATGGTGGCACCACCCCCCAGTCTCCCCACACCAATGGGCTGTAACCCATCCATCTGGGCGAGCCAATCAGCTACCAATGCTGGCAGCAAGGCAGGCTGGGAGATGTAGTTCCAGCTGCCAGCAAAAAGACCAGCCCTTCTGCCCCATATAGCCCCAGGTCATCCCACTAGCAAATGGGCTGCTGGGGCAGAAGGCCCCGCCAGTGGAGGAGTCATTGGGGCCCTCCCACCGCAGCAACAGCACCGGCATCACTATAAAACAGTAGATACATAAGGACCCATTTTATTGATGTCTTGTGTGTGGAGAAAATGTAATTGAATGCAGCCTTAGTGGCATTTAGAATTTGATTCACTTAAACCAATAAGACTTACTGTAAGACCCATCTTTAGATCACTCATTTGCTTGTATGGAAGAATTTGATGGTCTTTGACCTATGTACTGAGAATGTCTGTGGAGGAAAAAACCCACAAGCTACAATCACAAGCTTGAATTTGTTCTTTGTTTGCAGTTCTTGAGCTGAGATCCTACATCATGCTTGTGTAGTGTAAATCTATATGCACAAAGTTAAGTAATGATTGTGCTACACCTTTCTTGCTGATTGGCATCATAGTACATCCAACTGGGTATCTGTGAATATGCTTGCTAGTTTCACGTTCCAAGTGAATAAAATGGTACACTGATGAATGCACACTCTAGAATATGCATTATGCACCTATATGTACAACAGTTACACTTGCAGAATTCTGGTTATGCAACTGTTACAACACAACATGGCCAAAAGAGTAGAACTGCATGTGTAAGGGATTTTGCATATGTGCAAAACATTAACAGATATTATCTGTTAAGTTTTATTTTAGAACAACAAGCCAGAACTCCCTATCTGGATGAATCAAAGCATTATAGAATTGAAAACTACCCTGTAGTCTGACTCTTTGCCAGAGCAGAAAATCCTATGAAGATGGTCATGCAATCTCTGTTTGAAAAAGAAGGAAAATCCACCATCTTTCAAGTCTGTGCCACTACTAAATATTTCTTAATGTTAGCAACATTTTTTCCTACTGTTTATTCAGAATCTCCTTTCTTGAATTCATTGGCTTATGTCCTTTCTTTTGGAACAGTAGAAAACAAGTTTGTCCACATGACATACCTTCAAATGTTTGTAGATAGCTAACCTAACACACATCGGTCTTCTCCAGGCTAACTCCCTCAACATAGAATTTCATTTCCAGATCTTTTAGCATCTTCACCACTTTTCTCCAAACACATTCCAGCTTGACATGGTATGAAAGTCACTGTTGGTTTATTAGTCCTTCTATTGGGAAGGAGAAAAGCAGGAATTGGTGAGCTGTGCACATCAACCTGTTCCTGATAATTTCATTCAGTCATATTACTTTGTGCGAGCACAGCCCACAACAATTGAACATTTTGGAATGATTTTTTTAAACACACACACAATATGGTGTCAAGAGATTGTTTGGTTACTGATATATTCAGGCTATCAGTGGTCAGGATCCAATTAGGTAGTTGAATTACATCATTTATATAGAACTGATTACCCCCCCCTCATTCCTGTAGTTTTTTTTTTTTTCCCTCTTCATATCATAAAAATCTACTCCAGAGCTGGGAAATACTCTGGAAGAGGTTTCCACACTAAGCACTATGGGTTGGTTGATGGGTGGGTGGGATGGATTACCCATTGTGGCTGAAAGATTGCTACTGGATCCTTGCCTTTAAAATACTATAATTTGAAGATGTGAGAAACAGCTTTATTTCTAAGGTCTATTTAAACAATCTGTAATAATTCTGGAAGTTACCTCTTTTAAACAGTATTTTCTCCTACACAAAAGCTGCAATTTTCACATAATAGTCTGGAAAATGCAGATATTCATGGAACTGTCATTCTAATTAAAGCCTTTAAAAAGAAAAAAGAAAAATTTCCAAGAAGGGTGGTAATCAGAAATCAAATGCTGTTATGTAATGGAAGGTATAAGGTTCACCTTATGTCAGGTTTTCCAGAACACAGTGTTATCTCATAAACATCCATAAATAAATTATGCGTAAAAACAGCTTACACAGTTCCATATATTGCAAAACTCTAAGGTATGAGTGAGGCAAGCATGAATTTAAAAATGGATGGAGAGGCAGAGAAGTATCATATAAATACATTTGGAATATCACATTATCAAGCAATGTGCGAGCATGTTTCCTCTGAATCTTGTCCTTGTCAGCACATTTATTAAATACTAGAAGAAAAAAGTTGCCACAATAATGGGTGAAACATTCATGAAGAGAAAGTGTGCATATTGCATCCATGGACCTGCCTTGCCCTTCTGTTCATAAATCCTGCCACTATTAAAAGTGAGAGACAAGGCTATTCACTGTCCAAACTAAGTACACTTTTGCTCCTGTAGCAGTGCTTCCAACTATAATTCTGTATTTTTCCCATAAGAGTGAGCTAATGTTCAAGTATGAAAATAAATCAGGAGATCAGATCAGGATTATCAGTTGTATGAGGACTAAATCTCTGACACTGATGGCCAAGAAGCTGCCCAGCTGCTCAGGTGTGGGCAGCTTCATGATGCTCCAGCAGCACAGCATTTAACACTGAGTGCTGCAAGAGTGTCCTGAAGCCATCATGGGGCCATGATGGGACATGAAAAAGTGGCTTTTTGTTGCCCAAGAAAGGAGCAGTCCTTTGCCACTCCTTTTTCAGGTGGCTTCAAGGCAGATTGGGGCCATGGCATCTGGTTGCCATGGCCCCAATCAATTTTTGGAAGGGCTGCCCCTTCTGCTCAACTGTTACACCTCTTTGTCTCAAATGTGCTACAAAATCCCTTTGCATGCTGATGGCCCTTGTCACTGTATCTTTCATTCTTTTCTGATCTCCATTTTTCTCTTCTTATTTCTGCTTTTTCACAGAACTGGACTGGGTTCCACATCTTGTGACAGCATGTTCTATAATATAAGACAGACAATTCACAGCGACGCCATAGTGAGCCTGGTCCCATAGAAATGGAGTGTGGCTCCATGAGAATGTAGTGTGAAGTCTACCCCATAGGAATGGAGTGTGAAATCTGGACTGTGCCCTCAAATCCTTTGCCACACTTTCGGATTCCTTATTTAAGATAGGCATGTTAGTATGTCAGTAGATTTCCCTAAAAGAAAGATATTTGACCATTTCCACTTTGTCACTCTTGATCAATGTAGTTCTTTCTCAGGTTGCTGCCTTCAGTATAGCTCTCCTTCCTTCTCTTTTTAAAAATGAAGTCTTTAGGGTGTTGAGAGGAAACAGGCAAACATAAAACATTCTACGTGAATATACATCCATGAAGGGCAAAGCAGAACCTGTTGAATTCTCTTTGTCACAAACCTTCTAAAGGCACAGAAGCTTCTATCAGGAGAATACGGTAGGGAATTATGCAAAAGGAGTCTGATGTGATCAGGATTAATCCTTGCCTGGTAATAATTTCTTACAACATGGTTTTAAATGTCAATCTGGACTGCCAATCCAAGGTGTCCTAAAATGAAGTGGCTTTTAAAAGAAAAGTTTAATAATAGCATATGGGAGTGTATGTGTGTGGTTTATACATTGTGCCAGTTCTGCCACTCAGCTATCTAGACTCTCTCCTATGAATCCTGTTGTCGCTTGCCTCTCCTTTTCGAAATGTTTATCTCTTTCTCACACACATTCATTTTTGCCTTTCATCCTTCTACTTCATCTTTGTCACAGTTATGGCTCTTTTCCTTTCCCCTTTCTCTTGTTATACAGTACCCTTTTGTTGATTTTTTTTAGCTCCCTCTTCTTTCTCTCTCTCTCTCTCTTTCTGCATGCACTCGCATGTGGATCTTTCTTTTTTCTTTTCTGTCCTCACCCTTCTTACTCATCCTTTATCTCTTTCCCACTCTTTCTCTCTCTTTTTTCCCCCAATTCCATTAACGAAAGTAGATAATAACTTGTGAATTCAAGTGGAACTTCATTTCTTAAACTGCACACTCGTGCTGGAACCCATTAAGCTTGATAGCGAGAAATGAGAGAAATCATAATTATCAGGCCAGTAAAATACATGAAACATAAAATTTGTCAGGGAAAGTAATTGAAATTATTGGAGCAGTTGGGTCTTGGTGCTGTGCAGGCCCGGAGTGATAATGGAAAGGTTATGGGCAATGTTTAGCAATGCTGATGAGGCCCAAGGTGACTTGCGCCACCACAGTCAGCAACTTTATGCTCTGCTTACATTAATTTGCTAATCCATCTTTAGAAATGGCCAGACTGAGCAGAGTGTTGAGGTCCATAGAACCCTCACTGAAATTCTGGAGCATTCAGCGATGCAAAATGTTTACTTCCCTGGATGCAAAACATCTATTTCTCTTTTCATAGCCTTTCATCTCTGTTGCCTTTCCTTTGTATATGGTTGGAACTGATATGTAAGCCCACATTGGTTGCTCCAACTTTCTTGAAAATTATTTTTCTAAACTGTATCTGCAAATGAAATAATTTTTATTTTTTAAAAAACCAAACACCCTTGTGAAATTGGCTGTGAGAATCATAAGCCAAAATCAGAGCTGTCTGGATGTACAATGGATTTCATTTCATAGATAAAAGCTGAGACACCTGTGGCCAAACAATATTAGAGTTGGCCCAGATGACAAAGAATGAGGAAGAACACACAAACTAAGAGAAGCTGTAGTAGCTTACTTTTTCCTGAGCCTGCTAAGAAGAGCAAGACATTGCCTCCTCTCCTCTCCTCTTGCTATTGCTGAGTTAATTGAGTGCAAACTACTTTTGCACGTTGAACTCAGTCTGCAGGAAATAAAGTAAGGAGGGAAGTGGGAGGAGGAAAAAAGAAACACGGAAGTTTTAGAAGCATCTGAAAAAGAGGTATGTCAGAAGATTAATTAGAACTGTCTCTGCCAAATCAGAAAAAAATGGAGGGTATGGGGTTACCCTATATTCAAACTCAATGCCTGTCTGTTAATAGAAACATAATTTACATCCATTGACCTGTTTTGTAAATAGTATTTCTCTTGGAGCAATCATGCCTAGTGTCTTATAACGTGCTAAAAGTCCAACCTTCTCTCTGTTTCTCTGTCTCTCTCTCTCTCCCTTTCTCCTCCTCTCTTCTCTTCCTTCTCGCACGTGATGATGCCTTTAAAAATGACATTGCTAAGGCAAGGCTTTAGGAAATTGAACTAGTTGTTGAAGACCTGTCTCTCTCATTAAATCTTGCATTTCTAATATGCTGTTTTAGAAGTGCACTGTAATAGGTAATGTTGCCAATGACTAGGATAAATCAACAATACAGCACCTGGGACCACTCCTCTTGATGCAATGCCATTATTGGCCAAGCATGCTTATTTCCATGCCATGAACAATTTTCTCCCAATACTTTCATTTTAAAAGCAGCCTGAAGCATGTTGAAATGGAGGCAAAACTTCTCAATAGCTAGAGACAAGCTTTCCATCGCCTGTTTTCTCTGGATCTAGCTCCAGGTAAAGGGACAGGTGTAAGAGTACCCTGGCTGCTGGTGGCTCCAGTATCAGATGGATAATAAATCGATCCTGGGGTCTATTCTGCTTTAGTAGAGCTATCTAAGCTCTTTTCAGCACCTTGAATACTTTAACATTTAAGCAAAACATGGAATAGAGTCACCATCCCACTGACATGAAAACCAACAGCTTTCATGGTATGGTTATGTTAAAACATTGTTCAATAAGAGTAAGAAATAAAAAGGCCATTTTACTGCATGCTTCCACATTCCAAGAAAGAATGAGCTCTTCTGGTGGTGAGAGAACTGCAAAACATTTACCTTCACTTGTTTGTTTGTTTACTTGATCATTTATTTATTTAAAATAATCATTTGAAAACTTGGAGGTGGGGAAATCAATTCATTTCTGATTCCAGGTATTCAGTTGGAGCTTGTCAGTTTCCCAGGCAAGAATGTGCTTTATGCTGCTAAATTTCAAACCTTAGAAAATAATGGCACATAATAAATTGGCCAAAAGACCTCTTAGTAGCAGCTGCATGTGCTGCACAGCTATAATACCACTCCCTTGGTGTTCAAAGCTCCTTATTACAGGGACTACATTAGATGTGGCTTGTCAGAAAGAGGCCAATTGGAGGTGGCACCCTGGCAGGCCATTAATAGCTTTCTGATAGCAGTTATGAAGCCACCAGAGTGGGCTTTTGCAGACACAATCTGAGAATAATTTATGGTCACATTTCTAACCTTCCCTTCCTCTCTAAGAGTGTGTGTAGCAGGATGTTTTACCAACAGCCTGTTTTACCACCGAACAAGCCAGCCTTCACTGCAACTAGTTGCAGCTGACACAGTAAAATGACACCTGATTGCCAATGGGGCTAAGAGCAAAATTACAATGGATTTCAAGAGCAGCTGGTATATTTTCTCTCTTCCCCTGGGAAAGATGACCTCTGAATCAGATGTGTTGACTGTAATCTGTCTGTGCTTTCATCATCAGGAGCTAGTATTCCTGGTGTAGCCATGAAAAACTCTCAAGCAGACCCAGAGAAAACATATTCAGTTATTATCTTATTATCTTATTTCCTGGATTACTCTTTTGCTGCAGAGCAAACCTCTTTCAGCTTTGTTACTGAATCTTCTGCTATGTTCTTCTTGAGTGATGTGAACAATGTACCAAGCAACACAAATAACTGTATAATGCCTGTCCCAAATGACCTCAAAATATGCCACACAATTTCCATAGAAATCAGGCAATAGGGAGAAAAGGATGATCAAGAAATGAACACTCAATATTGGATGCGCACTTAATATTGTTTCATCTGTCATAAAATCATACCTTCCACTGTTACCCTAAATGTATGGGATTTGTTGAGCTTCCATTGACAGCAGCAATCTGTCTTTAATTTATTTGGGGGATATTTAGCTTGGCTTTGCAAGAGCGGGTAATGTATACAGGAACTAAGCACCAGCTATACCAGTAATAACTGATGGAATCTCCAGGCATGGGAACTACATGAACTTTTATTAGAATAACTATAAAAGAAAACACACATGAAAATAATCCATTCAAACAACCTGCAAACAGAGCTTACTGGAATAGAAAATTGAAAAGGGATAGTGGAGTTTTAGGGATCTATGAATAATAATAATAATTATTATTATTATTATTATTATTATTATTATGTTTGTTTTATATCCCTCCATTGCCTTGAGTCCCAATACAGGGACTCAAGGCAGCTTGAATCTATTATGAAGAAAGTAGCTACCTACCTGGGGGAGGGGGGGAGTCCATGGTAAGCCGGGAAGTATGAAGACTCAAACTGTGAGGTTTGAGAATGCAGATTTTGTAAGGCAGACAAAAATATACAAAAGAACTTAAGCTGGGGACTGAGGGTCACAGTCACTGAATGTGTGTGTGGAGTGAACAATTGCAGCAAAAAGACTACATTTTGCAGTAGTATTTGTACCTTTAAAGCCAACCACAATCCATAGAGGCTCAATGGGAAACTGAAAGCTTGATTGCCCCTCAACAGAACCTGAGGTTTTCAAAGTGAAAAGTTTGCTTTGATATTTGGGAGACGAGAAGGCTTTACAAGACCTAGACAAGATTTGGAGTCCCCAGACATGAGATGGCAGGGAGACACAAGAGATGAAAGCGGGGTTCCAGTCTGGTCTGATCTAGCAAAATCCATCTTTTGGCTTCCTATTTCCATCAGCAATACAGAGTGGGGTGGTGATAGTGCTCTTCCAGCAAGCTCCTCCATCCCCATGCCTTTCCCCATGGCTGGATCATGTGGCATTCACACTACCTATTCTGGTGCTATGTATGCCATCACAATGACATCTGCTCATGCTAGCACCTAATATTGCATCAAACTTTTATCACTGGAGGACAAAAGGTATGTCAGATTAAATCTAGGCAGGCAAGTAATTCTTTAATTTTGTTGAAGGAAACAATAATTAATTTTAGCAATTTCTTCCTGCTGTGAGAAGATCTTTGAAAACTCCACAGTGTTCCAAAGACTATTCACAGTTTGATATTTATTCTGCATAAAATTTGCATGTGGCATTTTCACACAGAAAAGAGCATTTGTGCAAAATATGGTGTTTCCTACAGAGAAAATGCTGTTTCTGCACAAAAAACACATGTAGTATTTTCCAGCAGTGAGAAAACTATTGAAACATAGTAGGTTTTGTATCAAGAGACTCCTCATAATCTGAGGGCTGTAACTACTGCTTATTTTTTATTGCTGACGATGTGTACCCTCAAGTCATTTATGACATATGTTAACCCTAAGATAAACCTATCATAGGGTTTTCAAGGGCTGAGGGTGTGTGAATCTTTCAGTAGGTTTCCATGGCAGAAAAAGCCATTTCTGCACACACACACACACACACACACACCATGTAATATTTCCCAGCAGTGAGAAAACTATTGAAATGGCATTCTTGCATGCAACAATGAGAGATGCAAAGATCTCCAAGTGCTGAGGCATTCCAAATATATTTGGGTTATTTTTGGCCTGCATCTAGTGTTCTGCCTGGGCCCACCAATGGAGGAGAAGACACAAAGATGGAGATGCTGTTTGAATCACCTGCTTTGAATTGGGACTGGTCCTAAACTGAGACTGGCAAAAAAAAAAACTAGTATAAAAGATAGTGTTAATGGAAATTAATGGACACAGCAGATTTTTTTAATAGCAGGGAAAAGCACACACAGTATTTTCATCTGCTAAAAGCCCACCTTTGTTGCAAGTAAATGCATATTAGGTGTCCCTGAATCATACAGGACTCCACATAGAATTCTTGTTTGTTTTTTGAACTACAGAATCAATTAAAGGCAGAAAGAGAGAATCTCTCTCTCCTTTCCCTCTGTGTGGGTGGTACTAGAAATCTGTTATCAGATGCCAGCACATCAAGTGTACAAAGTAATGGAAAGAAGAGCACAAGTTAGGAAAAAGCAGTTAACTAATGGAGAATGTGTCAGAAAACAACTTTAACCCAGAATAAAACCCAAGTGTGAATAAAAAAAATAATATTCAGTAGTGCTCTTCCATCTAGTATATACACTCCAGAATTAAAATCCTGGAAAAAATTCCAGAAAGCTACCTATGCTGGAGATATGAGATTTATTGTGCTTTGTCCTCTGTTACATGTGTTGTGTTTTATTTGGCATTGTGCCTTTCAGTTTCAGCCTGTTGCTGACAAATGCTGCACAAGATTTAAAAATAAATAAAAATCAGGGAAAGCACAGAAGAGGTTAAAAACCCTTGTTGTTGTATCTGGCCACTGAGTATCTCTTCTTCAAGTAGTAAAGTCAATTATTTTGTGTGTACAAAGTTCTATGCATGGACATGGGGTTTTTTGCCCTTAGAAAATTGACATTGACTTCAGTAGAATGGGCAATTCAATAGACGAAACACGTGACAGGTTTTCCCAGCACACTGTCAAGATTCATGTATACACTGAAGCTTTCATGGAATGGTCTTGGCAGAACAAATGTGTTTATCATTTGTATATTGGTCGCTTCCTTTAATCCATTTAATTTCTAATGTATCTCTCTGATGTATCTCTTTTTTATACATTGTGTGTTTTATTTTTATGAGATTTTTTTAAAAAAATCTGATGACAAAATTATCATTATGAGATTATTTCTTGTAACTGCAGAACATGGAGGTTTTGTTGGAATAGTCATCTGGGAAGAATTTAATAAAATTTCTTTCTTAGACTACAAGTCCCACTATTTTCAGATTTGTAATACAAAAAGGTTAACTTTTCCACACTCTGTATCTGAGTAAGAATATGTAATACTACTGGTGGAAATGGGCTGTGTGTTAACCTGTATTCATGCTGATTTGGGAGGAGGGTTCATATTATTAGCCAACAAGCAAACTACCCCACAGAGTTCAAATAAAATTATTATATCTACAATAGCATTAATTTCCAAATCAATGAGATCTAGATTCCATCTACTACATGTATGTATGTATGTATGTATTATAAAGTGTTAACATCTATTACAATTTTGAACCTGAGCTATTCATTACTTTGGAACCTCCTGAACCTGAAAAAGCATCTGATTTCTGTAGACTGGGGTTGCTATAGAATGCAGGTTAATGAACCAGGTTTAACCAAATTTGATTTTTATACTTAGGTTTACATTCTGAATGTGACTGTGTAAGTTCAGGACCAATCAGCAAACTTCAGTTTTTTTAAAAAAATAATTGTTGGCTTTGGTCCATGTGGCATGTAACTGCTGTCAAACAAATGTTAAGGATTTTAGAAGCTATCAGTCAAACTTTTGTTTCAGTCAAATTATAACCATTAACACAGGCAACATCTGGTAAATTTCCTAGTTAATCTATGAAAATTCAAGACCACTCTCTTTCACACAGTAGCCATTACTGGTGTTGCTTATTTCTAGTGGCCATGAGCATGTGTCAGCTTGTCTGTTTTGAAGCAGCATGGATTACAAGCCATATGGTCAGCTTCTTATTTTCTTTTTACAATTGAACCACATACAGCTATCCATTACATTTTGTACCAATAGTAACAAAGTTTCAGTATAATGGTCACTCTTAAGAATGTGTGAAACATTTATTAAGCTCCATTTTGTCAATTAAAACATAATGGTAAAGGAGCTTTTGATTTTATTTCATGATTTATTTCTTAATTATTTTCATTTTTCATGATCCAGATAAAGTTGAACTATTGCCCTTTTTGTTGCTGAAACTCTTTGTGGCAATGCAATTGCAGAACTGGTTGCAATCCATATTTTAGGTAGAGTACAGTATACTGCAAAATGAGAAACAAACATTCCCATTAATCATTATCTCACTCTTCTGCCTGTGATGCATCAATGTGGCACATGCATATTTAATGTATATAAACGTGCACCCTGGAGAAAAGGATCTGTAAGACAATTGCTCTTGCTAAAATGATTATGTGTTACTACAGCATTTTAAACAGCTATCACACTGTTTGACTTTCTGAATATCAAAAAGAAAGAAAGAAAAGAACTACTTGCTTTGATATTTCTTTGTGATATCAGACATGGCTGTGTAAAATCAGAAGCAGTAGTAATGTTCATCATCATCGTCATCGTCATTGTTTTTGTTGTTGTTTATAATTATTAGTGCCAACTTATATTCCTCTTTTTGTCAGCCTTGGAGTCATCTTTTGTAATTCTCTAGACATGTGACAGTAAAAGGACAAGTACAAACTGAACTAATATTTTTGATTCAAAGAGTGGATACAACTTCTAAAAATGCAGTTGTTCTTTTTTTCCCCTACCCACCAAATTCTCTCACAATTCTTTCACAGTTGCACTATACAATTTTCCACATTAGGAATTCTCAAAAAAACATTTCCAACCTGGAGTGTTCAAAGCACTGAAACAAGAAGGATTTTTGCAGTGGGAAAGTGGCAGGGGAAGCTCCAAGCATGCAAAAGCTTCTTAGTGCAAAATCTAATAGTGAGTGGATGTGTGAAGCCGGTAGCTAGTATGAATAAGGAACATTGATAGTTTGATGTTTAGTGGCTGGCACCATGAATGTTCTTCTCCCATGTATAGTTTTGAGAGGTGTTAAGGCTCTTTTTATCATTCCTGGCTTGTTTGAAATTGTCAACTTTTTATACATTTAATGGGAAACAATCAGGCAAGCTGCCCCCTCACTTTTCCTACTGGTAAGTTGGTAAAGGCTCTTGCTGTGCCTTTGTTACTATGAAGATTACACAGTGTTGTGTTTTGTTGACATTTGCACCTCCCTCTCCACAGCTAATGTGCACCTGCTGCCAAAGAGGCCGCAGTAATTGCCGACCCTCCCATCCATCCATCCATCCATGAGTCCTATTCTGCTCTTGGCCAAAGTGGACTCGCCTTTGTCAACCCAGCCTCAGTTAGAGAGCTTTGCCTGCTAGAACAGGCTAAACAAGAGGGTCTATGAGTTTATTCAGGAAGGAAAGCAACATCGACAATGCCACCACCTCATTTCATTTTCTCTTTTTTAACAGCACACAGAGGCTGGCTCTCAAAAATTAGTCAGGATAATGGAAATAGAGATACAGCAGGCTTTTACAGTACATAGGAACAGTCAGTCTGAAGGCAACTCCTCCCTTAGTAGTTAAAGAGAGCTGAAAAGCTCATAGAAAAACAAACAAACAAACAAAGAACAATGAGGAGACAAGCTCCACGTGCTCTGGGATGGTCAACTGTTTTTTATGCAATGTTTAAAAAGCCCAACACATTTTGGCCACAATGAGTAAGGCCTTTTTCAGGGGCCTTCAAAAGAATTCAATGGAGCTGTAAAATATTCTCCAAAATACAGGACCAATATAAATTAAAGGGCCCTTTAGTCTCTATGGTTCTGTATTTTGGACAACGTTTACAACTCCATTGAGTTTTTTTTTTTTGTTTTGTTTTTTAAGGCACCGGAAGAAGGCATTTCTCATTGTAGCCAAAAGGTGTTGGGCTTTTTTAAACATTGCACAAACAGTTGACCATCCTAGAGCATGTGGAACTTGTGTCCTCATTGTTTGTTTGTTTTTTCCCAACTTCTTACTTAGAACAGGGATTGCAAACTGCCAGTCTTAGGTTTCTGATGGAATATAATCAAACAAAAACATGGGTGGGGAACAAATTAGTGCCTCCTGGGTTAAGTGCATTGCAGCAAAGTCAGAATACAATGAAAGCAATTAAAGAATGAAGGAGATGGCAACATACTTGCCCTATTTGGGCACCTGGCCAGTCTGGAGGAAGCTGCATTGTGGATTCTCTCTTTATTCACATTCAGTTTGCAATACAATTGTTGTGGTGAAACAGAGTACATTGTTAGTGAAGTATTGGGATGCCTTTGAGTAAATGCACACTTATGGGTGTGCCTGTGCTTCAGGAGATGTTAAGGGGGAAATCTTTATAAATTTCCCGAAATGGCAGAAAGCTACTTGTGTGTTTGTCTTTTAATATCCCTTTACTTTTCTAATGTTCACACACACTATTCAGTTTGAAGACTCCTGATTGAGTTACAAAGCCTTTACCTAGAAATGTTTAGCCTGGAGAAGAGAAGGTTAAGAGGTGATATGATCGCCCTGTTTAAATACTTGAAGGGATGTCACATTGAGGAGGGAGCAAGCTTGTTTTCTGCTGCTCCAGAGACCAGGACTCGGAACAATGGATGCAAACTGCAGGAAAAAAGATTCCATCTCAACATTAGGAAGAACTTCCTGACAGTAAGGGCTATTCAACAGTGGAACACACTCCCTCGGAGGGTGGTGGAGTTTCCTTCCTTGGAGGTTTTTAAGCAGAGGCTGGATGGCCATCTGTCGGGGATGCTTTGATTGGGAGTTCCTACACGGCAGGGGGTTGGACTGGATGGCCCTTGTGATCTCTTCCAACTCTAAATTTCTATGATTCTATGAAATGTTTCATTCTGGTATCCCCCTCCCCCCCCCCCACATTGTTGTTTTTCTTTGCTTTTTTCCTTCAGTAAGCAGAGTGGGGTGTTTTTTGTTTGTTTGTTTGTTTGCTTGTTTGTTTTTTAAGCACACAAAGAGACTAAGAAAGCACCAAAGAGTTCTGTTAAAATCTCCAAAGGCTTTGGAGTAGGCAAGCAATATTTAAAGCAGAAGGCTGAGGGCAAGGACAAAAATGTCACCAAAGCAAAGACAGTAATCATTTTCTTGAGCTGCTGTGGATCAGGACCTGTTGAGACATAATGGTATTACCTGGTCCTTCATATTTCAACTCAACAGGACTTATTAAGACATTCACTGGGACATCATGAACATATGTGTGTGGGGATGTCTGTAGTGACAGAGGTTGTCCACAAATTATGCATATTGTTAATAACTAAAAATGGAGGAGGTGTGTGACTATCAAGGTTGAGAGGCCATCATGCAAGTGGCCCTTTCACATTACACAATTATAGTGAAATGATTCCACTTGAACTTCCAAGCTTGCACTCTATGGATTCCAGGGGATGTAGTTTGGTGAGGCATTCAAATTTGATGACTTTGTAGCTCCTTTTTGTGCCCTCCAAAAGGTGCCATAGCCACAGCAGTGTGGCTGTATGGCACCACTTTGGTGCTGCATCATCTGGAGTGGTTTGTGGCATCACGGCGCTCTGAGTTATGGAATCAGGGCAGGGTCAGGACGATGTACCCCAACTCCACCCATTGGCTGGTCTGTATAGTGCCTTTGAATTCTAAATACTCCTCCTTCAGTTGCAATCCCAAACTTCCACACAATGTTGCTGTGAAAGTTCATAATAATAATAATAATAATAATAATAGCAATTAATAAATTAGTTTATTAATCCTAAAGATATTATTTTGTTCTATTTTGAAGCAACAAAAAGAAATATAGCAAGCACCACAATGTCATTTATTTTCTGTGTTGGTAACTTTATGTCATGAGTTACACAGTGAATGACTTTTCAAAACTAAATTTCTGAGATATAATCACATGGCATAGTCCCAGTCCACACACACACACACACACACACACACGGCCAGCTAGTAACAAAAATCAGCCACAAGTGCTTGATAAATGCCACTTATCCTTTGACCTTACCTGAGCTGGAGTGGGACCTAAAGAAGTAGGCTATTGTGCAACGCTTTCACATGTTGTGTATTGCAACTACATAAATTCAATTAATGCATTTGGGGCTTAGTAGGCTCCACTACAAATGCATGTGCATTCTTTAAAAGGCTAAACTTTCATATATAGCTGCATGTATGAAAGGCTCTCCCCTTGATTGGTAGCCCTAAAAATGCAGCAGAGAACTGTTAAAGAGTTCAGTAAATGCTGCTAGACTGTGAATGGAGCTACAACTCTGTACATTGAGGAGCTACAGTTAATGTAAGGAAAGAGGTTCATATTTGACATGTTTGCCTTGTTGGATTGACAAAGTTCTACTGAATTCTACTTCAGATTGCAGAAGATATGATTTGGCCCATCTGTAAAATGGAGGGAGAAGCCTAACTACCATGTAGTGTTTTAATGGTAGGCGTTCTATGCAGTGTTTCCCAGGCAACCTGAGATACTGTTTTTACAAAGAAAGACAACAATTTGAGAAAGTTTTTTTAAAAAAATGCCTGCACTTGAATTGCCATTCTGGCAAGTAGTTCTTTAGAACAGCAGTCACTCACCAACGTGCGTGACACGACTGTTAAATAGCTGCTTCAATTTGTCTCTTATGTGTGCACGCTCTTAAATATATGAAAGAAATTGCTAAGATAAATGAGATTTGTAATCTTTTTCACTTTTATCATTTAAACCACCACCACCCCTGCATGCAACTCAGGTTTGAACTGTCTCCGCTTCAGTGATTTAACTTAAGGTAGATGGTGGGAGATGTGAATACTTCTATTCTTTTACTTTCAATCACACAATGGACTTCTTATAACAGGAAAATCCTGTAATGATATCAGATTCATGTGTCATTGTTTGGGTGCGTACACTATGAGCTGGTGATGACTGCATTACTTCCTAGCATTTTTAATGAGTTCATTTATACATAATCAAATAAGAAGGAAAGGACATTTGTTACCATTGTGTGCCTTCAAGTTATTTCCAAACTATAGCGACCCTAACTAGACATGTAAAAATTACGATGCTGCAAGAAAACAAATGTGTGCATTATCCACAGTGTGAAACATTGCCTTTAGTATAAATGACTTTATGTTTGCCTAGATTTTTGTATGGTTTGTTGATACTCTGGGAGCCACAGGTCTACAACAAAGGAGTGATTTGTGGCTGTTAGACTGATCTTCACAGGCCAGCTGGTAATAAAAATCAGCCACATTACTAAACTGCTTTTGCCCTTACCTGAGCTGGACTGAGGCCTACATGGATAAGATGGTCCCCATTGCATGCTGTGCTACTGCTACTGCATACATTCAGTGGATGAATTTATGGAGCAGAAGATGTGCATACATTCAGTTTGCCCATTTGCTAAGAAAATCTGAGATGAAAGCATACACAGTTCCTATTGATAAAAACCATTATGCAATTCTCCTGTGATGTAAAACTGAGGGAGGCCCAGTGGTTCTAAGGTGACTGCAACAATGATTGTCTATAGTTCTAAGGAACCTCCAATTGAATATGATGAATGCACAGCCCCATCACCCTTCAAAGTAGGTTCTGATCCATGCCAAAACCCACACAATAGTGACAAAGAAGAAAAAGGTAGATGCATCAATGTCAGTCACCATGAAGATTATCGCACAGGATGAAAAATGGAAGAAAAATGGAATGTTCCCATCATTATAGTGCAATCACGTGAAAATTTCACACGACATCACACTCATCCTGTAGTGCCATGAATAACCTGTGATCATCTCATAACTACTCATTCACAGGGAAACTCCATGAATGGTTTCTCAATAGCATAAATGAAGCCCTATTGCAAAGGTACGAAAGGTAGTAACAATCCATTCATGCTATCAAGGATTGCTATCGGAGGACCTTTTCCCAGATTGCACTTCAGCTCAGGCAATTCATTCTCATTACTACGATCATTTCGGAAGTATATTTCTTTCTTATTTTCAGGTGTAGTGCACAATTTTATTTAAACTGGATATTTATTATATTCTTAAATACCTGTATGGACATTTTATTTTTGTTCTATTTGGGATGGAACCACATTTTTCAGACATGTGCAGTAGCATGATAGGTACACATGTTTGAAATATCCAATCATAATCTGTTAATAATGCTTTTGTATGCAGAACATGGCTATGTTTTTGTTCCATTTTTATTTCATTATTATAGCGTGATTGCAGAACTATAGATTACTGTAGCACTATGCTTCTGTTGTCTTCCAATAGCGTGAATGTGGAATTGGCCCTGGTGTGATAATTTCTCTTGTTGCAAAGCCTGAGGAAGTAGATGGGAAGATGGGAGAGGCTCCAAGGAAGAAAGCATCACAGGCTTTTTAAGAGTCAGTTCACTTAGGAATGCCTGGTCCTTCTGGCCACTCACTAGAGTTCACGAAAAAGGCTCTTGGGAAAGGGCAAGTCACAGCAAAGAGGGGGAAAAATGAGGGCATACTATTGCTTCATCTGAGATGCAAACCACAAATGAGTGCTCTTGTAACTTTTGGAAATGTTTTAATTCAGAAGAAAGCAAAAATGACAAATCCTTCTATCCTGTTCTAGCACATTGAGTACTTTAAAAATCTGGGTCTAAATCTGTGTACTCAGGTATATTAGGGTTGCTACCCCCCTCTCTTTTTTACTGTCAGTCTACTGATTTTTAACATTTATATGCCTGGCAGAACCAACATGACCATTTTACTCTGGAGAGCAGCTTTATTTATTAAATTTGGACAGGTAAGGAAGGATTTCCTTATTTTTTAATAAATTATTGATTTTCACACATTTCTTTATCTTTGGGATATTGATAGCCAACTTTAAAAAGAGAATGTCAGAGAAAGCAAAACCAACAGATTTTCCCATTGGTACAGTACTACCAGGAGGAGAAAAGAAGAGCTATTTACTTAGACTGATTGTGACTCTGGCCCAGTATGGCAAGGAAAAGGCACATTTTATCTCATCCCTCATTTCTGGGTGAGGTTCCTTCATTTTAAGATCAAACACGTCCAGTACTTAGCACCTTTACTTCATATTAATGATATAAAATGCAATAGTAGTAGCAGTAACAGAAATTAATACAAAACTTATTTGAAGTCAATGTGCAATAGATGTCATTTGCAAAACTGGCATGAGATGATTTAATATTTAAACCACTGTCTGGGAACAAATCACTAAGTAGTTAGTGCCAAAATGGGCGCCAAATGGTGGGGCAGACATACTGTGACATCCCCACTCTTGTTATATAAAGCAGCAACTTTATGCAACCTCATTAGAAGGTCAGTTATGGTTTTGAGTATGCAAAATGAAGGAAATTAGCAATGTTTCTGAAAATGAAATATTTCTGGGCATGCATTTTTTCCACATGAACTAGGCCTCAGCTGGTCTACAGCTGGGTAGGAGGTCTACAACAATATGTTGTCAGATGAAGTTTGGATGTATTTTTCCCATTTATGAGAGTTTCCCAAGTTTTAAATTGTGACATGATGACATTTGACCCCTGAAACAATCTGTAAAATGTACAATAAATGGAAAGCGTTGATTCTGTAATTATGTTAATGATAATTTTGCCCAGCTGTGTTGGAAATATATTAAGGCAAAAAAACCCCTGAAATATGGTTTCTACAATAATCAATGGAACATTAGAATTGCATTAACCTTCAAGTTCTTTAATTTACCTGTTTAGTTATATGAAGTACAAAACAGCGGAAGAAAATTATGAGCTTATTTTATATTTATTTCCAGCATATAGACTGACATTTATAAAAGTACATGGAGAACCTACCAAAGAAGTGGTTAATCAAGATGTGAGAGACAATCAAATTAGTAAAACTAACAGTATTTAAAAGGTCGACATTTAAGTATCACCTTCTGAATGAACCATGGTTGTTTGATATATGGTTCAAGAATACTAAGCAGATATTAAAATTATTTTTCTTTAAAAAATAATAACAGAGATAATTCAGAGAAGAAAAAGAGAATGACAAAACAGTGTACACTGACATTATTCAATCCCACTCCAGAAAGGATTATTTTAATTTTATTTTTTCTTAGAAATAATAAGTATGTGAGAAAAATAAATAAATAAATAAATAGCACACATACAATCTATGTTGAAATTCTGAACTTTCCATTCATATACATTAACATGCTATTTCCTTTTCTATTTCCTGGGCTACGATTTTAAAGATTTAAAATAAAAAGCAAAAGCAAACAGAAAAGCATGTGTTACTGAAGTTGATTCAATAACCCCAGACAACTTTGCTCGTGGCACTTATGACTAATATTTTAGAAAGCCAGTTTACATAGCATAGATGGCAGATGAATTTATAGTTTGTTGTTATGTGCCTTCAGGTTGACTCCAACTTATGGTGATCCAAAAATAGATTTTCTTGGTAAGATTTATTCAGAATAAGCTTGCTATTTTCATTTTCTCAGGTATTACCCTAAAAGTTGCAGGAGACATTGGGAGTCCCAACCAGCAGTGCCAGTGTCTCTTTGAAATTGTGGGGAATTATAGCTCAAAAGGCCTGTGAGAGGAGAGTAATTTTGGGGATCTTCTCACTTGTGTATACCAATATTAACAGTACTGCAGAGAAACTCCACTTTCAATGAATAAGGGTGTTATTATTTAGAAATGTACAAGCATGCATGCAAACATACAAAACCAATGTAACCTTAAGAACTATACAAGGTTAACAGGAAGAAAGGTGTAGGAGGTTGGATAGAAAGGAATTGGGAGTTACAGAGGGCAGTGAAGAATGAGCCATAGAAAATGAAGGTTTGCTCAGACAGTGTCTGAGGGCTACACAGAGAGAGGGAACGGGACCCTCTGTGCACACTATGACTAGTCCTAGGGTCAATATCTATATCCTATTTCATACCTTTCAGGGGTGTTCGATGTCATATTTGGTGGCAAAGGTCTGAATGGCTTTCCCAGAATGATCCAGATCAGCTGATGACTTTAACTTCAGAGTGATAAAACATTGATAAAATCTGAGCCAATCCCTGCATTGTCAGACAGGAAGGGTGAATAGGAACCCAACATAGGTGAGGCCTCTGACTGCTTTGTGATGAAACTCCATTTGTTTTCTTTGTGAGAAGAAATGTGAATAGCCTAGCAGGGGAGAACAGTGAGATCAGCAACTCATTAGTTCTATTTAGGTCTCGCACATGTCCTCTGGTCAACGTGAATCCTTCCATGTGTAACTGCTTAGTTTCCACAGCTCTTTGTGACCTCTCAAATCATTCTCAGTGCTAGATATTAATTATAAAAACCCATATCTAGCAGAAGGGTTCTAGTACCTAACACAGCTAACACAGACCAGGAGACTAAGACTTGCAAAGGTCACCCAGTAGGTTCTATGGCTGAGCTGGAATTCACTAGCTGTATAAAATTAGAAATTAACCACTGTCTAATGAGAAGAAATATTCTTGGGAATAGGCAGATGGAAGTTGAACAAATTGATTCACATATCTTTGAATAATACAATTAATTTATGTTTCATATGCACTTTATACTCATAGTTTGTAGTGTAATTTTATACAGGATAATATTTGTAATAATTTTGTGCATGAAACAAAGTTTGTTTACACTGTTTGTTTACTGTGAACCACCAGAAAGCAAAGGTGTCACTACCTCAGCCTCCCATGTGGACAATTATGGATTTTGGAATATTTTGGATTTCAAAATTCCTGATAAGGGAAACTCAGCCTGAACTGTGAACATAGTCTGGTTATATTGGGTAAAAGCTCAGCTTTTTAATATGTTGGTGGGTTCCTAGAATGTGTGGGTTGCCACATCTTCCATTTGGTATTTCAAATGTCCTTGGCCTTGTAAATGAAATGAAGAAAGAAGAGGACTTGCATACTATTTACAGTCAGTAAAGATTATCGCACCAATAAATCCTGTGGAGAAAAATGCAGTATCTAAAAGACAAAAAGGGTATTGTCATATTTACCCACTCCTGGGCTGTAGGCAGCCCATACCTTCCTGGGTAGCCTGTCTGCAACCCGAACTTCTGCCGTGGCTTTTTTAAGAATGAGAAAATTCCATTCTTGAATTTGCCATTGTAGAAGTCCAGACTGCAGATAGGCTGTCCAGGTGGGCATGTGGTGCATACAGCCCAGGCATGGGTAAGTATGATAATACTTTTTTTTTTGTCTTTTAGGGGTGGTACAAACCGCCCCAAAAGGGTGGTCTTGCGCCACCTCTTTTTGCAGTGCAACTGCGCTGCAGCAGCTAGATGCTGCAGCACAGTTGTGCCACAAAAAAGGAGTGGGGAAGCAAAGAAAAAAGATGCCATTAAGTGCCTTTGCGCTGCTGCAACTGCACAACTCAGTGTGGAAGCTGCACAGTTGCAGTGGCAACATTATGTACACTGTGTAAACAGCACTACATAATGGCGCTGCGCCATTACACGTTAGGGTTCGGGAGCATGTAAACAATGCATGCTCCCGAAACCTAATGGTGCTGCCAAGGCGCCTCTTCATGCCCGTCTTTATCGGGCCTTAGATCTCATTTCTCTCCAGATGGGATTTAAGAGTGCAATAATCTCCTTTACCGTGACCAGACATTTTGCTGCCCAAGGGAGACTGAACAGCAAGTATATTAAAGCCGTGTGTGTGTGTGTGTGTGTGTGTGTGATAAACATTGTCTTTCATCTACCTCATTTCTCCCCTACTTTCGTTATCTAATTGTAGGGTATTATGTTTTTGTATACTACATGAAGGTAAGGCAAATTGCTTTCCCTGTCACAAGCAGAAGCCAACTAAGACATGAATCTTCTTCCAACACTGGAAATGGGAGAACATCCTCTGTTACACTCAATATACTATTTTAGTATGAATTTTATTCAAATATATTTTCTCTCTCAACCTATACATTTCTCACAATGCCATCCTATGCATATGTTTCATTGTGTCCAATTAGGCTTCCTCTCAAGAGGACTGCAACCTGGCAAAACAGCTGTATGCATGGCTCACCAGAAACCCCACCAGATCCCACATATAAGATGTACCCAACATATATTTCCATTCAAAATGCAAATTCCTGGACGTATCCCCCCCGCCGCCACCAAAATACCTCTTTAAGTGTATTTGGATATTTTAAAAATGAAAGAAAGAAAAGCTGAGAACTATTCTCATATTCCACACAATAGCTGTCTTTTCTTCTAGCCTCTCTGAGAATGTGCTCTGCTGCTGCTAGTGAGAGATAATGCCAAAACATTTGATCATTTTTGCTTATCTAATTATTTGTTCAGCCTTTAGTTTCTTGGTGTATTACTTTTGAAATGAGAAATTTGATTTGGCCACATTCCAGTATGAATCTTTGCATCCTGATTTTTTTTTCTAAATGCCTCATGATTTTAATTAGAAAAGTTGCATTTCTTATAGTAAAAAGTATTATCCTGGTTTTGGTCCAGGAAAGGTGCTAAGAGTGGAGCAGAACCTTTTCTTTAGGGCAAGTTACCCTTGTTTGACTGCAATTACTGTGTAAGCGAGGAGCCTGCATGGCGTAGTGGTTTGAGCACAGGTCTATGAGATATCAAATGTCTGTTCTGCCATGGAAACCCACTCAACCTGAGAAGAAGGCAAAGATAACCCACCCACCCCAGACAATCCTTGCAAACAACAACGACAACCCACAAACACACACCATGATAGGTTCACCTTAGGGTTGACATATTTCAGAAGTAACTTGAATGAACACAGCAACAACAACTGTTGGGAGAGATCAAAATATTACCTCCAACATATCAGTCCAGGTAAGGGATGAGCCCTGAATCTGGCTAGGGAGAAACACAGAGAGAGAGAGAGAGAGAGAGAGAGAGAGAGAACGAGCATTGGCCAAGGGGTTCCAGTGCTACTCCCTAAGTCCAACTAAGAGCTCTGAGTGGTCAATATGGACAACTTTATTCTAACAACACTGAACATTTATAGAATGTTTTAGCTTAAGCAGGCATTTGTAAAGTAAATGTCAGGCATGAAACCAACTCTGCTCTTCTTCTGCTCTTCTTCTGGGAACAGGGGTTCCTGACTGTTACATAGCATGGCTTCTTTTGTTCTAATCTCAGAGCCAGGAAAGCTCTTACCACTCTTTTGTATAGTTGAGCCTGAGTACAAACTTAAAGAAGAATTTGAAATATCAGCAATGACTAACAAATGTAAGAGCAAACAGTTCTGTGTCCCTTAAACTAACTGCAATAAAATGAAGCCTGCTTAAAATGTAGAATAAAAGATCCTAAAAACATATTTAATTCTTACACAACCAGCAACAACAGCAACTATGCACAGAGAACGCATATATCCAAGATTTTCTGGGGGCGGGGGGAATCTTCAGTAATTTCAATGCCTCCACCATGAATAACTCAAATGTATTCTTATTGTTGTTATTTAATAATAATATTTCACATTTTTCTCTCATTTTTTCCTGTGGGCAATAAAGCATCTAAATTTCAAAAATATGAAAAATAATGTTGCAAAATCTTCTTATCACCCCCCACCCCTTATACATACCATGGATGTGAGATGATAATATATACATTTGTAATTGAATCGGTATATACAGTCGCCCCTCCTAATGTGTGGATCTGAGATCTGTGCCCTTGAATATATGCAGAGAGGTGACCTCTGCTATTTGCAATGGCTTGTATGCCTGGTGCATGCACCCATGCCGTGCACATGGGGGCACACTCCATTCAAACCTATGGGGCTTGAATAAGCACAAACCTCCGTTTTCACAGGGGGGCCAGAACGGATCCCTGTGAAAACGGAAGGCCAACTATAATTGTATATGATAAGGTCAGGATGCAAGAAGGCCTTTTTCAATCAGTCTTTACTTTCTGTTTAGATAATGTACAGTGGTCCACCACAGGGAAGCCCTTTATAATTAACATGGTATAGCAGGTTAAACAGCTAATTGTAGAGATAATCAGTCTGATAATCAACTTCTGGACACTGAATCATTATATAGAGAAAAGAAAGGATCTTGAGGCATAATTGGATATCTTTGCCTCAGTACTTGGAAAAACCAGTGTGTGTGTGTGGATAGATAGATAGGTAGACAAAAAAAAAAAAAAATTCCTCAGGCATATAGAAGGAACTGTGTCCCAGCAAAGACAAGATGAATCAGGAAGTGTGCAATCCTGGCATGTATATCTAAGATGCCACTGAAAAGTTGCTGAAGAACACACACCAGTAGCCTTTTCTTCTGATTCACATGGGCACAAAACACACTGCAAAGAAGACCTTTGACCAGATCACATTGACCTCTGAAGCCCTTGACTTCAGTTTGGAGTTTGGATGCACAGGTAGTATTCTAGACAATTCTAGCAGTGAAAGACAGAGGACTACACATGGATAGGAAAATACTATAAGTGAATTACTAGCTATGCAGATGGTGTTGATGGAAAAGTTTAGCTTCTGAAACCATAATCTTCGCTTATAAGATGAAGGACTACTAGCCACAGATAAGCCTACCTTCATGAAGACCAGGAAGACTGACTGTCTTTGGAAAAACCATGGTGAATCTGATCAAGAGGGTTTTAAACTAAATCCTTTTTGGATAAGAAACAATAGCGTAAACATCTATTCAAAAGCAAGGTCTAAACCCAAGGATATGAATTCTAGAGGAGAAGCTGAAAGAGAGAATGTGAGCCACAGTAAAACTCAATAAGAACAAACAACCTTTAGATGCCTAAACACAAATACACAGAGTTAGGGAAACAAATAAGACAAGTTTAAAGTTCTTGTGCAGGAAGGTAAATAAATATGACTATATACTTATACAGGACTTGGTGGGATGACTCCCATGACTGGAATATAAAACAATTCCAGGAAGCTACATGTGAGTCATCCTAACCTTGATATCAGGAAAATATTAGAATGGATTATGCAGGAGTGTCTTTGCAAGTATCGTGATGACAATGCAGAGGTTAGTAGGAGGAACCAGCATGTGTTTGTCAAGAACAAAGCCTGTCAACTAATGCTATAATCTCTTTTTGATCAAGTCACTAGTTTAGTGGATGGTGCCATTTATCTGGATTTAAACATATCATTTGATAAATTTATATTATATTTTGATGAAGAAATTGATTAAATATGGAAATATATTATATTTTGATGAAGAGGTTTTCTTCCATGAAGAAGGATAAATGGCCATATACTTTACCCATTCTTCACATAAGAAACAAAAGCCATTCAAGTTTCCATAAATAAATCACTTTCTATAACCCTTCTGTTCAATCTGTTTCAATGTGTCAGTCTTTCTAACAATGCCATATTTTTGATTATCACATGTCTATGGTATACCCTACATATGTGGTCCAGTATTTGGTGATCTACTGTCTGTCATTCGTATTAATAATAATAAAAAAAGAGTTCCCTCATAAAGATGTTTATAATTTTTATCCAAAAAATAGACTCAAGTGCTATTAGATTCTAAACTGTACAGAACAATGAGTTATATCTTAGAGAGCTACAAATAAAGCCTTCTGAAAAGTTTGAGCTTATGAAAATTCCACCACGTATGTATCAGTGATCCTCTGACCTATATGTAGAAAGCATTGGATTTTTGGATTAATTTTTTTGTTTATGTAATTCAGCTCCCATATGAAATGAATATAGTTATTATCACTTCATTTCCAGCATGAATATTAAAGGCAAACATTTCATAGCTTCAGGATTGTCTTGTCTGGCATTTTAGCATAATTGGCAAGGAAACAAAAGGGATGAATCCAAACTGATGAATTGTTAAGACTGTAGAAATGCTTACATATGTTGTACTAATCATCTAAACAAGATTGGTGAAGTAGATTAAAAAATCAGGAGCAGTACTGAAACTATTTCACAAAATGATGGCCCTCAAATATCTACAAATTTGATTTATACATATATACTTACTTCACATATGTTTTGCAAGAACAGCATGAGAATGTGTACTTCTCATGGATGAGAGGCTGGCATATCAGACTGTTTTTTTCTTCTTTTCACTCAGTGTAGTACTATCTACGTTTTATTTTTGCAAGTGAAAGTATTTGTTCACTACAGCACAGAAATACAAAGTAACACATTTATTTCAGAAAGAAAATCATACTGTGTTGTGAAAAAAGAAAAGTAGCTTTTCCCAAACAAATCTTGAAAACAGTTGACATTACTAGATTCTTGCTATAGCTAATGATATTGTTTTTCAAAGTAACAAGGTAACAGGATTCATTATGTTTTTCTTCAGGACACATAGCTACCACATTATTCACAATCAAGAAGATTAGAAATTTGGTAACAAATCAGAAGCAAAACTCCTAGGTTTTTAATAAGCCCCTGCACAAAGAATTAATCTCTGTGTGTGCTTCTGTTTGTGTGTAAGTTGCCAACCTCTGATCTATGTGCAGTGAAGCCAGGAGTAAACAAATTATTCACAGTGACTTTATTTGTCCTTGTTTATCTCAACAGTGCCAAGGCACCTCTTGTTGTATATATTCTTTCATCTATCTCTGGTCAAAGATTAGACACTTTGCGAGTGCCATCGTGAGAGAAGACAATGGAATTGTCTTGTATTTTTCCATTTTTTAGCTTACTTCATCTATAAAACACTTCCAAAACATATACACACTGTACATGTATGTATGCAATTTTTCATATATCATATAAATATAGAAACAGACTTTGGGCTAAGTGTTCACTACTACAGTTTGAGAATAGGTCAATGTATTGGGCATTTTCTTCCATTGTCTTTTGCATATCTGTCAGAGATATACTACAGAACGAGAGAGGCACCCTAAACAGATAAGTTTGCTTCATACTAAAACAGATTTTTATTTTTATTTTCTGATTTGGAAATACATATCTTTACAACTTGTAACGCTGGCCTGAAATGCATAGCAAGCATTACAACCACAAAGTTCACCAAGTTCTCCTCTGATTAATCCTGGGGTGGATCTGCCAGGAATGTTGGAAAAACTACCAATTTTGGTTCTGAGTTGGGCTTGGGGTAATAGTTCAGTCATTAAAGCCCAGTTCTTGAACATTTCAATGCATCACTAGTACCTTGAAATTAAGCCTTGTCTGAAGTTTTGATTGAACTCATGTCCCCGATTATGTCTAAGAAATATACACAAGCGTACACATATGCAGAAGACTGATCCACACATGCTTATCAGACGTTGGGATGGATGGGTTCAATACAAATTGATTTATTTCTCCATTGAACCAAGAAAATTGCCCTTGGAGTCCACTTGAAACATTATAGCTGGGTGCCCTTCCTCCATTTGGTTATAAAGTAAAGTACTTTGCCTGCTTCAGTTACCCCTCCTATTCTTCCATGAGATTGTTTCCCCCCTTTCTTTTCCCTACTTACTCAAGACATAAACGTTAACGATGAGATTTCATGCTCAGTCAAGTTTTCAAAATCCACTTATGAAACATCAATCAGATTACATACCTGCTCTGACTGGGCAGCTGCTTCTCCCTCCTTACAGGAGGTTGATGGTCAAAGATAAATAATGAACAAATGCCCACAGAATTTTTCCATCCCTCCCCCTTCCCTCATAAACCTTCTGCAGGTGATGCCTTTGTTGCTGTATACATTTATATTGTTACGAAATCTATCTTTTAACAAGTTCATTGCGTAAGTAGACATAACTGTATGCTTAAATCTATATCAGATTGCAGCTCTATTCTCCCATTTTTATTCTACTCATCCACATGTTTATGTAAGGCACAATGAACTAATGACTGATACCCAAAACTGCAATTCCTTGTTGAGCTCTCCCTTCCATATAATAAATAGTGAGACTTAACTATGCCTTAAGTTTATGGTGAAATTATCCAGTGATGACACACCTACTGACAGTTGGAAAATGCTTAATGTGACACCATAAGGACACTGGTTAATTTTAATGTTCATTGTAATGGAAGAACGTGTTGTTTTTAGCCACATGCATTCATTCACTGTAATAAAACATTTCACCTTTACTCAGCTATAAGTGGCTTCTCTTTTTCTACACTATAAACAGAATATTCTATTTTCTTTGACCATGGAAGAACCTAGCTAGGTTACCAAAGGGAGATGCTAAGGACACCTACTTGACAGGCCAACATTATCAAACAAGAAAGAAGGCCTAAGAATGATGTAGTTGGTGCCCATGTAGGGCAAGCAAAAAAGAAAAGAGCTGGTAGCATGAGTTTTCATAGATTATCAGACAGGAGCAAAGAGGCTTGCTCTCATCCTTTATGCATGCTAATCATGCAATCAGGGAGAAGATTATGACACCCCCACACACGTATCCTGTCCTTCTGCCATCCAGAAATAGCAATAGCAATAGCAAGTACATTTCTATACCACTTATTAGTGCACTTAAACACTCCCTAAGCGGTTTACAAAGTGTAATCTAATTGCCCTTGGGTACTCATTTCAGCAACCTCGGAAGAATGCAAGCCTGAGTCGAGCTTGAGCCCTTTTTCTGGTATTGAACTCACAAAGTTATGGTTTCCGAGTGAGTGGCTGCAGTACAGGCATTTAACCACTGTGCCACCAGGAATTAATACCCATTAATACCCAATGGTGGCTTCATCACTCCTTCTGGATGGCTAAAATATGGGACAAGTGTGTGGGGTGTGATAATCTCTCCCCCCCCCCCCCATTATGCGATTAGTAAGCCTTAAGGACAGGAGTTTGCTCCCATTTGATAATCTCCATAGATTTGAGACTACTTCCTGCATTTGAGGAAGTAGGCTCAAGCCTATGAAAGCTTATGCTACCAGCTTTTTTTTTTTTTTAAGTTAGGTGCTACAGGATCCCTTTGCAGACAGCCTGGTGTAGAGCAGTCGACTATAACTCTGGAGGTCAGGGTGTGATTCCCCACTCAATCATTTAAAAGACTAGGTGATCTTGGGCAAGTCACATGCTTGGCCTCAGAGGATGACAACAACAAACCCTCTCTAAAGAAACATGCCTAAGATAGGTTTGCCTAAATTAAAAAAAAATGACTTAGAGGAACAACAACAATGACAAACATAAGGACAGCATGCTTTTCTCTCTCTTTCTCCTTACCATTTACAGATATATGTTGAGCCCAAAAGAGAAAGCAGTGGAAGAATTAGAATTTAAGAAATGAATTTCACTAGTGGCAACAAGTGAGGAACAATTTTTGAGATCCCAAGAAAAGAACAGCTTCAGATAGATGGAATAAATCAGACTGTTGATAACATTTACAGTGGACTTTTTGTATCAGCAGGCTGGCAATCTGGAGATCTGATTATCTGCAAATTGCACATCCCATATTATTCAATAGCACATTGTTGCACTGATGTGCCCATGCACATGTCACTGCCATTGAATAATAAAGAGCATGACCATTCATTTTTGTGTCATCTACTGCACAATGGGACAGTGTAACCAAACCCCCACAGGGAAGAATCCATTGTGCTACTTAATGTTTCTCCTCATGGTTTCTCTTAAAAGAGAAGTCAAGTAGAGCAACTAGTGATAATCAAAATGTACAGAATCAATTATATAACACATTCAGTGGTGACAGGATTCTCATCCACTGGGCAAGGAAATCCGTAAAGCATAAGTGTTTCATGCTGCAGGGCCCTTTTCTCACTACACAAATAAAGTGTCTTATTCCAGTTTCACTGTCATAGCAACATCCTATGGAATCCTGAGGTGTGTAGTTAGTGAGGCACTAGAGCTTCCTGTTTAAAATTTTTTAAATGCACCTCCATAAACAGAACATCCCAGAATTCCATAGGAAGTTGCCACGGCAGTCTAAATGGAATCTTAGTGCTATAATTGTATAGTGTGTCAGGATTTCTAGTGATGTCTCTGGGTACTCTGGGGTCAGGGTTAGTCCTAGTATCAGGCAGAAGGTGGTAATACTCTGAAGTGGTGAATTCTGTGCCACTTAATAACTCTTCCAATTTGTTCTGAGCTCCCTTTCATATTCTGCTATATGAAAGACAGAAATGTATATGCTACACAGCCTGCTATGTACTCCATGTCAAACTTATGGTCCTCAGATACAATAAAGCCTGTGTATCTGCCACTAGTGGTGAAGCTATTATTCTAATCCAGATATTATTGGCTTTTTATTTGAGGAATGTGGGCAATATGACATCATCTTGCCTTTTGTATATGGAAGAAAAGTTGTCTTGGGCTGGACTTTTTGGAAGAGAAAGTGTAAAAATACGGGTATTCATCTATACCAGTCTCACAGATGTGAATATTCTTGATTCTAATTGATTCTTGATTCTAATAAGCCATTTCTTGTGTTTCAAACATGCAGCTTCAGGCGCAGGTAGGAGCTGCAAGATAGTGGCCATTGTCCTTGGCTTTTTACCTCTCTCTAGTCCTTCAACATTTGTTTGTTTACTTGTTTTTTATTTTTTGGCTATTGTACAATGGACCTATTCTGTTGATGGTTGCATAAACAGAATTTAACCATTTTACATGAGCCTAGATCATATTCTTAGTCCCATGTAAGTCTTACTATATTAGATTTACTGACATATTGACTCACCATTCAGCAATTGATTTCATGGGTCTATTCCAGTTGGGACAAACCAACAGGAGTACATTCTTGGGTGGTGCATGGCTATTTGTCAGTGCCTTCATTTCAATTTATAATAATAATAATAATAATAATAATAATAGGATTTATTTATATGCTGCCCAATCACTGGGAATCTGGGTGGCTTACAACAGAGGGGATAGTATATAAAGCAATAATAATAAACATGAAATAAAAAACAAATGTAACATAGCAGTACATTAAACAATAACAATTAACAATAGCAAAATACATAGCAATTATAACAAAAACATAGCAATTATAGCAAGAGAAGCTATAACTACTTTTTAAATTTGTTTTATTTTATAAGCCACACTTTATTTTAAATTTTGTAAGGCAAAGGCAAACCTGAACTGAACAAATCTTGTCAGGAAAACCCCATAGTGTTGCTTTAAGTTGGAAACGGTGTGGAGGCACATAACGACAACAACAAAAAGACTCTTTGGATCCCATGCCAGGAGAAAGGTGCGGCAGAAATTAAATAAACAAATGTTTTATTCACTGGGATTGCAGAAATGGGCACTTAGCATTCCTCATTGCACAATGAGACCATAAGCAGGCACATTGACAGATGCATAATGTCAGTAATTCAGAAGAAGGGAACTGTACAGCAACCACTGTATAACTGTGAATGTAGATTTGCATCATACACGCAAGATATAGGATCTCTGCCATTATAAGTGCAATGCATTAAATCAGGCATTTATTCCATAGGGTTTTTTTTTTCCTGAAAGACTGATACATTGAGGAGTATATGCATGCCAGAGGAGGGTAAGATGGTTTGAAAACAGAATATAAGGTGCACAGCAGAATTTATTTAAACTTAGTAAACTATGACTTACAAACAACAAAGTATATCTGCTTATCTTCACAACTCTTAACAGCCAGATCAGTTGCCTTCATTTCAGTTTCTAAAGACCAGTCTGGGCCAATTTAAGCCAGAGGAAAAACAAACTGCACATGCCAACATTCCAGTAGCTGCACTAAGTTGCCTGTTACATTTACAGCATCAGGTATTTTGGGACAATATATTTGGCTTTCGTTTTTATTTTTTTAATTATAGAATACCTGACAGTCTGAGCAGGAGCCTCAAAAGTAGCTCATAATAAGCAACTTCAATATTCTTGCAATATTAATTAAAAAGACATGAGACAGTATCGTAAAAACATAATAAAGACAAAATAAAGAAATGCTGAATAACCTAGATAAAACACTTAGTTAAAAATGCCAGAGGCCACAGTTGCTACTTCTTGGAGCAATGCCATTTCTTGCCTGACTCCACTGGTGAGAACTTGAATGGGAAGCTTCAAAAATCCCTTAGGTTCATCAGGGCTTCTTTTTTATCTGGTCAGTTCTTTAATTTCATTTCAAAGGTCATCCTATTCTCCTTTATATGTGCCAAAGCATTTCAAGATACCACTAATTAAGTTTAAACAGAGAAAGAGGATTTACGGGAAGGTGCAGAGTTGCCACAGACTCTGTAGAAATCATGTGGTGGATAATTCTCCTGTTTGCTCAGATTTTTGCAAAACTCTTCAAGCCATACTAAATGTAAATGCAAATATGGGAGCAATAGCTCTACTGCATAGGATGTTCTTCTCTTTTGCCTTTAAGAGCTTTACCTCACCACTACAAGTTGACCATTTAATCCACCAAATAAAAGCTCGTACAACCATTTAATCCTCCAAATAAAACCTCATGCAACAAGCTTCACTAAATCCTTCCTATGAGGAAAGGTTGCAATGTTTGGGGCTGTTTAGGATAAAAAAGGAGGGAGTAAGGGGAAACATGTCAGAAGGGAATAAAATTATGCATGGTGAGGAGAAAGTGGATAGAGAGAAGCTTTTCTCCCCTCTCATATAATACTTGAACAGGGTCATCCATTTAAGCCATATTGTGGGAGATGCAAGACACATAAATGCAACATTTTTTCACCAGGTTGAACAGTAGAATTCACCACAATGTGATGTACTGATGGCTAAATCTATGGACAACTTTGTAAGGGGATTCAACAGATCATGGAGGATAGTAAAGGCAAGAGCCAGTGGTTTGATCACAGGTAACTATGAGTCTGGAGAACAGGGTTTGAATCCCACCTCAGCCATAGAAACCCACTGGGTGACCTTGGGCAAGATACAATCTCAGAGGAAAGGAAAGGTAAACGCCCTCTGAACAAATCTTAGCAATAAAAACCCCATATATAAGGATTTGCTTATGCATCTTGCTATTATTATTATTATTATTATTATTAATAATAATTTCATTGTCTGATGCAATAAGATGGGTAGTACAGAGAAATGGTGGTCTCAGCTACAAGTGAGATAATAACACAGAAGGGGAGACAGCCATAATCCAAGCCTATTCAAAGTCATTCCTGTGGGTAGAGTTTGGCTGTAAGAACAAAAAGAGGCTGTATATGAATCAAAAGGGCAAAATATGCTTATTATTTTAACAATTACAAAATGACCCTGCCATGTGTAGTTTCATTAGCATGGTTAATGCTTGTTTATTTCTGACATTTCTGAATGTCTTTGGTTTGGACCTATGAGGCTGAGTAAAGGTTTGCTGAGTGAAAGCTGATAGCAATGCAACTCAGTTGAACTCGGTTTACTGCTAGACATGATAATGTGATTGGCTTACCTTAGGGTTACTATAACTTAGAAATGACTTGAAGGCACACAACAAGAAGTACTATCAACTACTAGTAGTCATGATAAATAGCCTCCTTTCCAACTATTAGAAGCATCATGCCTTAGTTTATTAGTTTATCAGCATGACCAGAGAGTTCTATTGCTGCATTGCTACGTTGCTTGTAGGCTTCTCATAAGTAAATAGTTCGCTACGATGTAACAAAACAAAGCGAAAGGCAAGTAAGTCAAAGGTAAAGTAAGTAAGTCAAAGGTGGTTCCCAGCTACCTTTCTTAGCCATCAATGTTGGAAGTTGTTCCAAACCCAATCAGTGTTTTTGTTATCTAAAGTTAAAGCCACCAGAATCCCATTGTCAATTCCCTTGGAAGACCATCAGGTCTTTGTTACATTGTAAAATAGAATCTAGCACCCCTCGAAGGTAGATTCTGAGGTATAAATACCAGATCCAAACCGAGCCTACTCTTTTACTCACTATGTCGCCCTCAGACAACATCTGAGCCACACTCCACTGTAGAGCTTAAACTTGTAGCCCAAATGAAAGAGTTTTACTTTTGTTGCAGGTTTTTAAAAAAACTCAAATAATTAAGTCCAAGTCCATTGGTTGCTCTTCTTAAAATTGTGCTTGTTGCAGCAAAGTCTGGTATCTTCAAATCTAGGCAACATATTTGGGGTAGCCATGGTGGCCATGCAAAAGAAAATCCTAAATCTAGCAAAAAAAAAAAAAAAAAAAAAGTGGAACCAGTGAATGCCAAACTCAGAGTCTCATCTCTTGATGGAAGAGGCTTGCTCGACATGTTATCTGTACTGACTCCTTATTCCTTTCATCCATCATTCAAGCTGTTGGCTTTGACCCATAAAACCCTAAAGAACTTTGATCCTGCATCACTTAGAGAAAACTAGCTCTTTCATGTTTCACCATGGTCTTTATGATTGGCAGAGACCTCCTTTGATTATACCAGCTGTCCATCAGATTAATCAAAGAGGTACACCATGTACAGGCATTTTTGGAACAGTGTTCATTTCTTGTGAAGGCAGGTCAAAATGTGAGGCACAGCATTTTGTGGAAGTGCTGAACAACCTTTCTGTTTCTGTACGAAATATTAATTGGCTATTTTATCATCTTGTTTTTAACATACTATTATACTTTACTGCCCCATCCCCCCAAAACCACTTCACTATGGCAGGCAGCTGTCTCCCTTCCTCCTACTCTGGCTCTTCTTCCCTCCTCCTCCCTCTTCCTCCTCTTACCCTCCCCATTGCCACCACCACTCTTCTTCCTGGTCCTTCTCTTCCTCTCTTCCTCCTCCTCTTTCTCCTTCTCCTTTTCAACCCCACCATCACTACTTTTCTTCCTCCTCTCTCCTCTTCTTCCTTCTTCCTCTTCCTTCTTCACCTCTTCCCCCTCCACCTCTTCCTCCACTCTTCCTCCTCCTCTTCCTTCTCCTTTTTTCCTGCTGCTGCCACTGCTGCCACTGCCTCTTCCTTCTCTTCCTTTCTTCCTCTTCCTTCCTCCCTCCTCTTCCGCCTGCTGCCACCTTATCCTCCAACTCTTCCTTTCTTCTGTTCCTTCCTCCTCTTCCCACCATCTCCTCCTCCTTTTCCTTCCTCCTCCTCCTTTGCCACCCCCCTCCCCCCATGCAGGCTTACCATCCACAGATACTGAAATCTGCAGATGGCAAGTTTGCAGATACAGAGGCAGACATAACTTGGATCAATCATTGATCAAAACAGGGATTAAAATTAATAAATCAGAAGATTAGGATTGGGAAGAGTAGCTATGGAAGAACTAGACAAGATCAAAAACTTGACAAGTGCAAAAATATTAAACTGAATATCAAAGTTAGGACCAACCAAACTATCATATTTCCCGTTTCCATATATGGATGTGAGAAACTGGACAGGGAAGAAAGCTGATAGACAGAAAATCAACTCATCTGAGATGTGGTACCGGAGGAAAGTGCTGAGGATACCATGGTCAGCGAAAAAGACAAACAAATTATACCAGATGAAGCCTGAACTCTGCCTGGGAAGCCAAGATGACTAAATTGTGGCTGTCATACTTTGGCCAAATCATAAGAAAAGATGACTTACTAGAAAAGAGAATGCAATTAGGAAAGAAGGATGGCAGTAGAAAGAGAAGAAGCCCACATAGCAGATGGATAGACTCAGTAAAGGAGTGGCCCTCAGCCTGCAGGACCTGACTAAAGCAGTTAAGGACAGACAGGCTTGGAGATGTCTCATTCACAGGGTTGCAGTGAGTCAAGGCCATCTCAAGGGCTGTTAACAACAACAAAGTCCAGAACAAGGTCAGCTTCTCCATTTCTTAGACACTCATTGTTGTTGGTGTTTTTTTTTTTTTTTTTTTTTTTTTTTTTTTTTTTTTTTGCTTTTCTTATACATATGACAATAGTTTTTGTCAACACTGCCTATACTTACTGGGTAATAGTGGAAGCGTCATTCAAAAATGTCACTTTTACAAGAACAGGTCCTTTTCTGTTCTCAAAAGCAGGAGTATGATCTCTCTTTTTGTAATTTTCTGGAGATTGTCAATATCAGTGTGCAGATATAGAATGTATATGTGACAGGACAAATTCTATTCACAAAGAATATCCGAGTCTAGCATTTTGAGCTGTGTGATTTGCTAAAAGCCATAAGGTGCAAATGGCATGAATTGTCTTAGCCACCAAACTTACCAGGAGATTATTCAATTTTGGAATGCAGCACTAGACACTTGAATTTTATTAGCAGGAGATTGCTCTTCATTTCCTAGTACAAAGCGATGGTGCTCAGCTACTCCAGGGAAGTATTTGGTGATCCTCCAAGCTTTTGTCAGTCTGCTCTGTTAGATTACCTTTCTTAGCTGTTCTCTATAATTGTATTTCAAGTGGAAAAATGCCTGGCAGTGTTTGGTGGAGTTTGAGACACATACAACAAAAGAAGCAATATATGTCAGAAGATGAAGTTCATTCAATGGAACTTTACAATCTCAGATGGTACTAGACAACGTATCAAACTGGCATGTATTTTGGCATCCTATGTTTGCAAGTAAAAGAAACGACCCTCCCAACCTAGATAAAATATTTTTTTGGGTGGGTGGGGGAACCTTCCATACCTCTGCGGAAAACCCACAACTTCAGCTTGCAGGGTGTGACTACAGTATTCGTACAGCCACAATGAGTGGACATCTCTAGCACATGAACTATATTCCTAGTTCATGCTGGTTTGATTCTGTATTTATATTCCTTTCCTGCATTCATTTCATTTAAAATGTGTCTCTCTCCTAGCCTATAACTCAGGCTCTCAAGGTAGAACAAAAGTATCTTGGATTTAGAGAATTTGAAGAAATTGCATGTGACAGGTCCTGAAGACATATATCCCACAAACTGTAACTTCTCCACAGGTTACAGTATTAGAGAATAATATTTAACTTTTGAAACAATTACAGGTTTTTTAAAGGTTTTACTTTTCTGCCCTTGAAAAATTGCTTCATCTATAAGTCAATGGCAGAGTCTTCAAAAGCACTTAGCAATCTAGTATTTAAGCACTCTACATGGATTATAAAACAACAGCAAAGCTATCTGGGGAAACTCAGGGAAATCTACTTATGATTTTTAAAAACTGTGTTATTTTATTGGGGTAACCAAAAAGAATGACGACCCATCAAGTACTTCACAAAATAAAAATTAAACACTCAATTCTATGTCTGTTTTGAAAATCAAAACTTCTAAAAGAGCTTAAATGATTCATAAAAACTGGAACAAATGGTTGATGCTGTTGTCTTAAACCAAAATATGTGTTTATGTTGACTTATAAAGGAATGGGAAAGAGATACAGAACAAGCTGTTTGTGTAGTCGAAGGCTTTCATGGCCGGCATCCATAGTTTTTTGTGGAGCTTTCGGGCAATGTGGCTATGTTCTAGAAGAGTTCCTTTCTGACATTTTGCCAGTATCTGAAGATGCCAGCCACAGATGCTGGTGAAACGTCAGAAAGGAACTCTTCTAGAACATGGCCACATAGCCTGAAAGCTCCACAAAAAACTAACAAGCTGTTTGATTATATTGCTAGATTATATTGCCCCGCCTCGATTGTTTTACAGAGGGGCGGGTAAGAAATAAATATTATTATTATTATTATTATTATTATTATTATTATTAGATTTGTAATCCTGGGTACAGTATCCCCCTTCCCCCCCCCCCTCAAGATAACTGCAATTTTCACAGTAGCTGGGACAGTATATGTAATTTCTTTTCTTTTCTTATGCACTGTTGTACTCCTTTTTGTAATGTGTTAAGCATTTTGTATTGGCTTAGCACTGAAAGGACAATTAAGACCCATTTGTTATGTGCCTTCAAATTGATTCTGCCTTCAGGTTGATTCTATCAACCCTATCATGGTGTTTTCTTGAAAAGATTTATTCAGAGGTGGTTTGCCCTTGTTTTCCTCTTAGGCTGAGAGAGTGTGACTTGCCCAAAGTCACCCAGTACTTTCCATTTCTGAGCTGGAATTTGAACCCTAGTCTCCCAGAGTCTTACTCCAACATTCACATCACTAGACCACATTGGCTCCTAAGACTTATTAGCATTTTGTTGTTGTTGTTGAAGTGGAACAACATAACATTTTTTCAACAATCTTGTTGTAGCTGTGGTTGTCATGATGAATTCATGTATTTCCAAATTTATGATTACTACACTGAAAGTAAGGCCTAATTTGTCTTATTACCATCTATTTATATGTCCTTACTCTCCTCTCTAATCTGATCTGAAACATCTATTTTAGTTTTTTCTTGTTTCTACAATTTAATATCTGCTGCCCATGTTTTTTAACATGCTGACTGTCTTATTTATCTGTGGAGAACACTTCACATTGATGTCTGTATAAGAATCTCTCTATAAAATAAAACATGGTTCATCCAGATTGCTGGAATACGATTGTACCCACTAACATTATTAGAGGCATTTGTGTATCAAACATAGCATCCAGCCATAGTGGAGAATGACAGAGGTCTCTCCAAGTGTAAATGAATAATAGAAACTTGTGAACACTCATGTCCTCCCTCTGTTTACTTATGATTTGGTGCAAGCTAGAGATTGCATATGCTCAAAGCTGTCAGCATTAAGGAAGTGGCTGTTTTGTCAATTGTTATTTTGGAACTTGTATAACAGATGTTGATTGAATCTGTGCAGAAAGTATGCCAGTTTCATTACTTCAATCCAGCATTTACACCCCATGTGGTATTCAGTGTACTGCGTGTACTTTATTTCAATCTGTGCTTAATAAATCAGATTGAATAAATCACACTGAAATAATATCAATGTTTAGTGGAGTAAAAAAAAATGCACCCTCACTTCTTAAAGAAGGTGAAGTTGAGGTTAAGAGCATGCATCATTATCGCAAGAGTGAGAGTCCTTGGCAGTGTATTTTGATTAGCAAATAAGTAAATACAATTCAAAAAGCTAAGAAATGTGAAGCAAGGTTAAACAGGACATTCCAACTTTTCAAAGAATGGCACTTTATAGCTAAAATACAAATATCCTTAACCCTTCCATGAACTGTTCGTTTCTCCTTCTTTATTGCTTTTATAATTATAAAAATGTAAAATATCTGCTTTCTGAATGACTAATTCTCTCTCTCTCAAATTTCTAGATTTATATATTCCCAAACTACTGTTCTAGCATTGTCTTCATGCAATTCATCTAAAATATGCAGAATATTGTACTATAAGGGGTATCCTATCTCTCTAGCAGGTGTTCCAGCTTTTTTGCATGTGCCATTTTCTAACTATGGTTAAGAAACAACCTTGGGAAAATCCTAACATTCAATTTGATAAATGTTGTAGCATACTTTTTTTTTCTTTTCAGAATCGTCTATGTCCTTGCTAAGTCCAAGAAATTAAAATTAACAGACTTCATTATGTTTGCAGTTTATCCATGGCAAAGCAAATAACTGATGCAGCTAATATGTGATTAGAAGACAGGAGGATTTTAGTTAAAGTGTAATTAAGAAATCCTACGCATTTGGAAATTTTACTGTGATACAAGGCATGGTATTGTTGGATGAAATATCACGCAAAGATACCCAATATTTAAGACTCAGAATGAAGTGAAACATTTTGGCTTGTAATCATAGTACAATAAACATTAATCCATCAATAGCTTATCACTAAGCATAGAAAGTAGAAGAAAATATGAAATTCAGTTACAGCCTCAATAGCAATAATGAACTATGGAAAGGAGTAAGTAATAATGATGAGGAACAGCCTGGCACTCTGTTTTGCTTTCAAAAAGGGAATGGAGGGAGAGAAGGAAGGAGACAGGGAGGAAGGGATACATAGTCTATGCACATATGGTAGAAACAGGTAAACTGAATGAATTAGTTAACTTGAGTGTCCCTCTTCTAAACTAATCATTCTTCTAAACTAAACTGAAACAAGAAAGCAAATTCTCTTTGGAAATTAATATTTTCTGAATATTATTATTATTATTATTATTATTATTAATTTATTTATAGCCTGCTCCTCTGAACTGGCAATCGGGGCGGGGTACAACATAGTTAAAAGCAGCACAAGTTAAAATACAACAATCCCAATTCCCCTCACCCACCCCTTAAAATAGAATTAAATAGCTAAGAATTAAAACATAGTGCAAATAAAACATATAAAAGTAACTGCCCAAAGCTGTGTGAAACAATTACGAAGGGGGGGGGGGGAGAGGAACTAGGAGAAAGAGTCAACAGTGGGTATGGAGCCGGGAAATTAAATGTTATCTGGGAAGGCCTGCCGGAAGAGATGAGTCTTTAAGCCTTTTCTAAAGCTGTCAACAGATGTAATAAGAAGCATCTCATCCAGCAGGTCATTACATATCTTGGGGGCTATGGCTGAAAAGGCCCTCTGGGAGGTTTGTGTCAGTCTGGTCTTCAAGGGCTGTAACAGATTCCTCCCAGAGGACCGGAGTGTGCGGGGGGGGGGGATACGGGGAGAGGCGGTCCCAGAGATAGGAAGGACCCAAGCCATGAAGGGCTTTAAAGGTTAAAACCAACACCTTGTACTGGGCCCGGAAACTAATTGGCAGCCAGTGGAGAGCTTTAAGCACCAGTGTTATGTGCTCTCTCCTGGATGTTCCAGTTATTAACCTTGCTGCCATGTTTTGGACTAACTGCAGTTTTCGAGTTAGGCACAAGAGTAGCCCCATGTACAGTACATTACAGTAGTCCAGGCGAGAGGTTACCAGAGCATGTACCACAGTTTCTAGGTCCCTCGTTTCCAGGAAAGGGCGCATCTGGCATATCAGCCGAAGCTGATAACAGGCACTCCTGACCGTCGCATTCACCTGACTCGTCATGTGAAGCGACAAGTCTAGGAGTACCCCCAGACTGCGAACAGAGTCCTTCGAGGAGAGTGTGACTCCATCAAGGACTGAAAGTTGTATTCCCAAACCTGGCTTCGGTCCCGAGACAGTGAGTACCTCCGTTTTATCTGGATTGAGCTTCAATTTGTTTTCCCTCATCCAGTCCATTACCGCCGCAAGATAGTCATTGAGAGGGGAGATGCCATCTGAGGTCTGGGCCGACAATCTGGTCATGGAGAGGTATATCTGAGTGTCATCAGCATACTGAAGACACTGAGCTCCATGCCTCCGAATGATCTTATCCAGCGGCTTTATATAAATGTTGAATAGCATTGGGGACAGGATGGTGCCCTGAGGGACACCACAATTAAGCTCGATTTTAGACAAGCAACTGTCCCCAAGCCTCACCCTTTGAGATCTTCCGGAGAGGAAGGATCAGAACCATCGAAGAGCGGTGCCTCCGATCCCTAACTCCCTCAGTCGATCTAAAGGGATGGAGTGATCTATAGTGTCAAAGGCCGCTGAGAGATCCAAGAGCACCAGCAGGGTCACACTACCCCTGTTGATACTCAAGTGGAGGTCGTCGGTCAGAGCAACTATGGTTGTCTCAACTCCATAACCTGTCCTGAAGCCGGTTTGAAATGGATCTAGATAATTGGTTTCCTCCAAGACAGCTTGGAGTTGGGAAGCAACAGCCTTCTTGATTACCTTGCTCAAAAAAGGGAGCAAGGAAACTGGTCTGTAGTTGTTCCTGTTCAGGGGGTCAAGAGGGGTTTAATAACCGCCTCCTTTAGGCAAGATGGTAAAGAGCCCTCTCTAAGGGATGCATTGATTGTGTCCTGAAGGAATACTCTCAATGCGTCACCTCCTTGGATGACCAGCCAAGATGGACAAGGATCGAGAAGGCAAGTTGTTTTCCTCAAACTACCAAGCAGCTTGTCCATGTCATCAGTACTCACCGATTGAAACTCATCCAATAAACTGATATCAACGGAGTTGCTGGACACCCCACTTACGGACCCTGACAAAATATTGGCGTCCAGGTCGGCTCTTATCCGAGAGATTTTTTATCTGCAAAGTGGATGTTAAATGCCTCACAGCAGGCTGTTGTGGGGTCCAGTAGGGGATTTGGCGCAGGGGAAACTGTCCCAATCTGCTCCAACCTCATGCCTAGATTTCTGTAATGCGCTCTACATGGGGCTACCCTCGTGCTTGGTTCGGAAACTACAACTAGTACAGAACATGGTGGCCAGATTACTGGTACAAGGTGTTGGTCATCACCTTTAAAGCCCTAAATGGCTTGGGTTCAAGCTATCTCAGGGACTGCCTCCTCCCCTATAATCCTCCCCTCGCTCTCCGGTCCTCTGGGAGAAATTTACTACAGCCTCAAAGATTTGGGCTTTCGGCTACCTCCCAGAGGGCTTTTTCTGTTGTCACCCCCAAATTGTGGAATGGCCTGCTGCCTCGATTGATCTCAAAGGGGAGGGGTAATAATAATAATAATAATAATAATAATAATAAAGATTCTAGACCCATGCTAATAATAACAAATAGTGATATCTCTATCACAGTAAAGGATCAATAACAAGCAGTTTCGACCCAAGTTTAACTGTCATAGCGCCATTCTGTGGAATCCTGGGACTTGTAGTTAGGTGAGGTATTCAGCCTGGTCTGTCAGCAAGGTCTGGTGCATCACCAAATTACAAATCCCAGGGTTCTATAGGATATCAACATGATAATTAAAGTGGTGTCAAACTACTTTATATCGCCAAACTACTTTACACACTAATTGACCCTGATTAATGCACAGAACTTCTGCACTTACCAGAGGTGATTTGATAAAAGGAAGTACAATAAGATGAATTGCTAGTGCACAGGAAATTGAGAAGTATAAATTTGTTCTCATCAAATGCTTCATATAATGTAAATTAGATCAATTGTCAAGAAATCTGGTTATTATGAATAAAACTATAAATGCTTTGGATAGCTATTTTAAAGTTTTTTTTCTTAATACTGTAATGTTATTACTTGCTTGATTTTATTTGTATCTGACAAATTGATCATTGCTCTTATTTACAATTCTTCTTTTGGTGCTTTTGGCCATATAGCTGAACAAAATTGATTTTTTTTTTAATCTGAGAGTATGGAATGCATTCCACTCAGAGTCATAATTATCCTGGTTAGAGGGAAAATGTGGAGATAAACTGGCTATACCTTATTTTAAACTGTATTAATTACTGATGTAAAATGAATTTGTTGGGGTTTTTTTGTAATGATAATTGTAATGGTTTTATTGGGGTTTTTTAATGTCATTGCTAGCCATCTTGAGTTTTATTTGTTGTGTCTGTGTATGTGTGTGTAAAGTGCTACAACAATAACAACTATTATTATTATTATTAATTATTAATTATTTCTTACCCACCTCTTCCTATGGATTGAGTCAGGGAACAACAGACTGAAACACAAGAACAGATATATACCAGCTACAAATGCAGAACATCAATTAAAATAAATAACCTGTTAAAATAGCATATCATAAATTAAAAGACTTTAGAAGGATGATGGTGATAATCATGAAGATACTAAAATATAGTTCCAGCTTTTCCTCAAAACCTGGAATCAAGGCAGATTCCAAACTGAAGCAAATGCAACTTAAGGGCAAAACAAAAGGGGATAATATACCTCCTTGATGGTGGGGTGGGGGCATGGTGTTTAGGTGACACATGCCCCAATGCCATCCCTAAGGTGGTGTCATACTTCCCACCTGATCTGGTCATGGAGCTCACTCAAACTACAGAATTATAGTTTATTTTATTTTATTTATTTACATTATTTATACCTCGCCCTTCAGTCCTAAAGGCTCTCAGAGTGGCAGTTCTTTTATTCCAATTTAATTTACATGGTTCCATCCTATGAAATCCTGAAGTTGCAGTTTGGAGTGCTCTGACTGAGAATTTCAAAATGCATCTCTCTGAACAACTAAACCCAGGATTCTGAATGATCTAACTATAACAGTTAAAGTGGAATGATAGAATTATAATTCTGTACTGTGAATGGACCTCAGGTTGTGGTATTCCCAATAACACATAGCAATAGTAATAGCAATAGCATGTACATTTCTATACCACTCACAAGTGAACTCAGCATTCTCTAAATGATTTACAATATGTAAGCTAATTGCCCCCAACAAGCTGGGTAATCATTTTACTGACCTACAAAAGGATGGAAGGCAGAGTCAACCTGGAGCCCTCTGGGAGAGAACTCACAACCCTTTGGCTGCAGTACTGGCATTTAACCATTGTGCCACCAGAGTTCCAGATTGCATGAATGGCCACTGTCTCCTTGAGAAGGTCCACTAGGGCCAAAAGGAAGCATATTAATATTTCATCAGAAATGCATATATTTATAAAGACATGTCTTTCATTTAAGGTTCCTGGTCAGATCAGATGTCTTAAGTTAAAGAAAAGTTTTACAGGGGAGGCTTCTTAGGTAGTGTTTGTTCAGCAGCTTGATTATAAAAGCTTGAAAGTATAAAAAGTTCAAAAAAGTGATCTACTCTGAGGTGCCAGTTGCTGGACTGATGTTGATGCATTAATGATGAAGGTCAAGTTTGTATAATTAAAGGCATTTCCCATCTCTATTTCTTCTATTATGAAAGAAAAAGTGGTAGAAAATACTTTCAGTAATGCATGCTCATGCAGAACTGGGCCTTGAGTTGAAATTTCTTTTGGACCTAAGTAGTATACCATCCACCATATAGAGAAATCTATAATCACTGTGTTGCCACTGAGCAGGCCTTTCACAATTTGTACATACATGTAGTGTTGGCAAACCTATGATGTTGGTACTCTGGATTCATCATTTGTGGATGTCTTGGAAACTACTGTCCCAGCCCAGTGCCAGAAATAGGCCGGAGAGTCTCTAACCTAGAAGTTCTCCAAAATTTCAGACTGTGTCCAACAGACTGCAGACTTTCTCTGAGTACATGTTTGGTCCACTGCTCCATTCCAGGATCATGAAATTAGGATCCTTAGCAGAACTTTTATCATGATGGTACTTATGGATTGTAGTCAAGTGATAGTCTTCTGTTTCTGGCAGTCCCATGCACTAGAATGACAGTATTCTGTGTGTTCAACCAAGCTTCCAGTTGAGATGTACAGGAGGCTGTAGTGGGGAAGGATAATCACTAAAAAATTGTCTCCCTCCTTGTTCTACTGACAATGTAAGCCTCAGCTGGATCTGAGGGCCCTCTCTTCTGAAATAACTTCAACTGGATACAGCCCTGCTCCTTTTGTATTTTCAAAGTCAGTTTCTGCTTGCCTTTATCATAAAAAGAATGCTGCTGCTGAAACTCATAATTATTATGCCCATAGTAGAAATCTACACTACTCACAAGCATTATGAGGAGCCACTCTAATTCACCACATTTGTAATATGTTTTAATTAAAATCATGATAAATTACAAGTTACTTGCTTTTTTCCCTGCACCTGCATAGCCTATGTGGTTAGTATGACTGTGCAGCCATACACTACCATCTGCACATGCCTACATCCTAGTTACTTTAATATGCAAAGAAATGAAAAGGTCTGCTGTTGATACATGATCAGAATGGTTTTACTTGAACATCTTAGGACGCTGTAGCATTGAGACCAAAAAATTTAAATATTTGGATCCAATACTATATTGAACTTACTTTATTGAAAAGAACCCAAAAGTTAATTTACATCCACTTTGTCGCTTTATAGATCAGTCAATCAGAGAAGTATGTGTCATCGTGCATGATCCTGTGATGCATTTGTGTGTGTGTGTGCATGAGTGCCTTCAAGTTGCTTATTGAGTTATGAAGACCCTCAGATTTGCAAATGCATGAAGCATGAGTGCATATTCTCGCAGCCAGTTTTAGAAGGCATCAAAGTGCTCCTTTCACCAAGACTGCCATATGTGTTTGTGTGTATATGCCTCCTAATTGCCTTTTAATTTATGGTGAACCTATGAATTTTATAAGGTTTTCTTATGCAAGTGGTTTGACTTGTTCCTACCTCTGAAATATAGCTTACAGCACCTGGTAACCATTCGTGGTCTCCCATACAAGGATTAATTAGAGCAGATGCCAATTAGCTTCCAAAATCAGATGAAATTTGGTATCTTTAGTATTGTGCTAAGTTATGTCATAGTGGTGTGAAATGGGCTTTATGCTAAACATATCATTTCCTCAAGGTGAGCTTATGAAATTCATCTTATAATACAGGAGAGACTTTCAGATTTATACTGCACAATTCATAAATCAGCTGCCCAATTCTAAACTACAACATCCAGTGCTTCATTCATCATTAATAATAAAGTCTTCAATTGAGGTTAAATTAAAAATAGAATTTAAAAAAAAACACAAATAAATTGATTTACAAGACATACAAGACAGAATACTAACAGAACCTTCATCAAGAATAAGAGCCAGGTGACAAATTTGATAAATGTTCATGAATAAATTATTATTCCACAAAATCTTGAGAGAATAAACTGAGGTTAACTTTCTGCATAAAAGCCAAAAGCTGAAGTGTGAACAAGTGTCTGGGGAATGTGCTCTTCAGTTAGTGATACCTTTCCAGTCAAGCTTGTATCTCTGATTTCCATCTATCTAAACTTCACATGCAAGAACACCAGAGCAGTGGCAGTCTCCCTTCTATAGGAGAACAAAGTAATTCTATGTTTGTTCTTCTATGTCTGTTGTTCCAGTCCATCCCCAGGATGCCTAACAAGTCACATTTTTTGTCCTTTTCCTTATTTAGTTAAAGTTTGTCAGTGATGATAATGAACTGATTGGTTTCCTGATCTATTGTTTTGGCTGTATTAATATATTAATAAAAGAGTTTCTGTTTTAATTTTGTAATTTTTTTTAAAAAAATATTGATTTTAACAATATTGATTTTATTGCAGCTCAGTTAGACCCAAACTTCGTAACAATGGGGCAGTACAGACTGCCCAAGAAGGGCAGTCTGGCATCACCTCTTTTTGCTGCAGAACTTCGCCGCAGCAGCTACATGCAGCGGTGAAGCTGTGCGGCAAAAAAGGAACAGAGAAATCCTGTTCCTTTTTAGTGCCGCAGTTGCACAATTAACGAAAAAGGCACCATTGGATGTCTTTCTGCTGCCGCAATTGTGCAACTCCATCTAAAAGCTGTGCAGTGTGGCATGCTTACGCATGCTGACGCAAAGGCCTTATATGACAATGTAGGTGTCATCACGTGCTAGGGTTAGGGAGCGTGCAGATGCTGTGCGCTCCCTAACCCGAATCTCACCCCACAGATGGCCCTTTAGGCTGTCTGTATTAGGCCAATGAGAACAGAACCATTTAAATCTACAGGCCTTAAAGTTTATCATGGCTAATTTTAATCCAAGGATGTAATTTTGATTGTGAATTATATGCTTAATTTTGTGGGCCACTGCAGTAATTAATTATTAGAAATGCAGAATTTGGGGTGGCAGGAAAACAACCTCCTCCTCCTTCTACAAGTTGAAGTGATTATTGAAGACATTTGTATCAGAAGTGATACCATGACATTTTCAAGAACAACTTTTCACTACTCATTCCTCAATCATAGATATAAAAACAAATTGTTAGCTGAACATTCTTATTGTCTCCTTCCCTCTTTAGTAAGTCATCAAATCTATCTATAAAATATTCAGGTGCATTCATTTCAAAGGAAAAAAAAAGTCCTTTTGCCTGATGATCACAGTACTTTAAACTCTAATTCTCAGAATAATATTTGTATTTTATTTTAAAAGCTAAGCATAGGTTTCTAACAGCTAGCTAGTGGCCAAGTTTTAGAGTGATGAGCTCAAGAAGCAATAACTTTCAAAAACTGGGAGCTGCACCAAAGTTTTCAGCAACAAAATTGTTTTCCTCATACAGCTTTTCAAAGTAAATGTATTAGCCCTGAGAAAGTCTGCCAACTTCTTTAGATATGAGACTCACATTATGAACATATCATAACCAAGAGGGATGCAATTAATTTGCATGTTCAATTACCTATGATTAGTCAAATTTCCCTAGCAGTTGTGAGTGCCAAACTATTTCTAATAGTGAAACCTCATTTCACGAGAGGAACATTTCAGTCCTCAGTACTGCTAGCCTAGGTTTCCAGATTATACCATCTGTTTTTCTTAATGATATATCGTCACAAGGAAAACCCTTTGAGCAATGTAGGATTATAGATCCATCCATCCATTTATTTATTGCAATCAACAGATGAGAAATATTTTTTTAAAAAAAAAAATCCACCAAATTATTCAGAGCAAAGTATAGTGATGTATGTGTCATCAGCAAAAATGCAAAAGTGAAAATGGCTTGGGGTAATCCCCTGAAAACATCCTTCCAGCATCAGCTTTAATTGTTGTTAGTAGTGATAAAAATTTGACCACTACTAACAACACCCATGGGATTTTTGTCTGTCAGCCCATGTTTAATATAACATATCTTCCTTATAGGTCTGTAAAGGAATTATCATTTGCTGATGAACTCCATTTGCTGGTGTGTATCTGTGTGTGTGTGTGTTTTACTTGTCATTCCTTGGGTACAACTAGTTGTTAGTTAAACACTGCCGATCCTAGAATATGTCTCCTGGGAACAGCACACCCAGCTTTGAGTGCCACAGCAACACCTTCTGGGGAAAATTATGAGTGACACCTTTTAATATTGTGGAACTGTTGCTTTAAAAAAGAGAAAAAAGGTAAAAACAACCTCCTCTTTTGTGTGTGTGGGTGTGATTTCCTTAGAGACTCTGCTAGAACTGTTTAGGAGAAATTGATCTACTTTGCAAAGCGAATAAAAAGATTTATATTCCTGTTGACTGTTTCCATAGCTTATTGTTATGGCTGTAGTCACTGTATGATTTCTTTTTTCTTATGTGAATAAAGAGTAGCAACATTGACTTTAAAACAAAATGTTACTGTTGGAGCTGTACTGTTAAATGCTCTCCTTTGTTCTCTTTGGGAAAATATACACATTTTTGTGAGCACTTTTCCCTAATATATGGATTTTTAATTAATTTATTTTTCTTGTTTGATGCGTACATTGCATTATCCAGGGAAGTGATTATACTAAAGGATATCTGCATTCCAGTTTGCATACTAATCCAGGGAGTGTAAATTTGGTAGACCCATATCAAAATGAAAATTGTACAATTTTCCCCTCATCCCTCAACCTTCTTATCAGCCTTAAACATTTTGTTCCTGCAGCAGAATCTACTTCTTATCAGCATTCAGCTTCTTTTTATTTCACCTCATGTGCAGTTATTAGGCCATTACTGTAGTCATAGTTAAAAATTCCAATTCTTTCCCCTCTCTCTACAAAACAAAAACAAAAACCAGAGTCAAAGCTGCTTACAAAATATATATATTTAAAAAAAAACTAATTAAAACAATAACTAATCATTTAGACATATTTATTCCAATCATTAGTGATGGTCAACAGCCAAAACAAAGACTATCATGTTACAGCTGACCCTCTGTATCCATGAATTCTGCATCCATTGATTCAGCCAACCACAGACTCAAAAAAAATGTAGAAATTTTTTTCAATTTTTTTCCAATATTCTCTTCATCTCTCTTTTATGATATCTAACCAGGACAAAACAGTAAATCCAGCATAATGCACTGCCCATTAGAAGTGTTCCAGAAGGATAGCCCAATAGAGTAGTCCAAAACCTCCAGATACTTCCAGATGGAAGAACTCAGAAATACAGTACTTCAACCAGGACTCTGCCATGCAGCAAAAGGAGCTTGCATTTTGTTTTGTGCAGTTCATGTGTGGGTGTGTAATTTTTGTGGTTTGTCAACATTTTTTGACTCAGTGCCAAAGCATTTACTCAATTCCAAACATACAATTGGCCCCCTATATCCACAGATTCACCATCCATGGATTTGACCGTCTATGGTTTGAGAATATATTTTTTTTTTAATCCCCAAAGCAAACATTCATTTTTGCATTTTATATAATGATATTTTACTATATATTTTAGAATCTCCAGGGGGTCTGGGACCAAGGGCCAACTGTATTTGGTGGTAGGGGAGCTCATAAGTCTCCCCTTGTTTTTACTTGGAGATTGGAAGATTTCCCAGCATTCCCTCCAGCCGATCAGTAGCCATATGTAAAGCTGAGTAACAAAAGAAGCCAATAGCCATCTGACTGCTGTTGCATAGCTGGGCTTATGTTTAAGAAGATACTGGTCTAAGAATCCATATGTAAAGCTGAGTAACAAAAGAAGCAAATGCTTGTTTAAAAGCAAAGTTGCTTAGTTCAATATAACCTCTTGGGGAAGAGAGCTCTGCATATGGGATAGTGACTTTCATATATGCTCTTGCAGCAGAATTCAGGGAATGAGAATGAGAGGTTGCTGAAAGGATTTCAGTAACAAACCAGTTGTTTGAGGTGTTACAATGGGTGCTACATTTCTAAATTAAGCATTTTATTTATTTTATTGCTTTTAAAAATATTACAAAACGGTATTGTGTCAGTTTTTATTGTAAAACCCTTTGAGGTTATTTAAAAATGAAACGTGGCATACAATATTCTTAAATAACTATATTACTAGGAATGTAGTTGTGATTTAAAATGTACACATTAATACAACATTTTTAAAGCACCTTTTGATATTTCCTTCTTTTACCTCTCCAGCTCCCATGAATTGGGAAGCACTCTTTTCATTCTACACAGCTTGAAGGTAGACCGGCCCACCATTCCAATGGCTAATTCAAGTCTGCAATAATGAAAGATCTAATTTAATAAGAATGGGACCTGGGGGCTTCCTGTAGTTTCAGAAGCACCAAAAGTTCATCAACTGCTGCCTTGCTGAAATATTTGCATAACACTGTGCACTCATGTTCCCATATTGCCACCAGAAATTGAACTGATCCTGTGGAACAAGACCATTAGTTGCATTTGTATGATGTTGGGAGGTGACATTTTTTAAATCTCCCCACCACCCCTCACTCTCCAAATATTAATGTCTATTAATATTAATTTCTTTGCAGAAAATCTATGCCTCAAAGAAATGAAATTGAGAAACCTAAACTTGCTGGCTTTTTTATTAGTACTTCATTTTCCTGATGAATTTTTGAGGAGTATGAAAAGTGAATGTGTGTGCTTACATAGCTTTTTATTGGATTAGGTGAACTGGAAGGAGAAAGAAAATCATTCTGAAATACAAAACTGATTCTGGCAATTCAGCTGTGTAATATTTTCCCTTTGTTGTGTTGGGAGGGGGAGAGGGGGAAAAGAGAGATCATAGATGCAGAAAGGTTAGTGATTTGCTACACTGGATGGATATTCCAGTATTTCGGCAATTGTCCTGGAAAAGATTTCGGTGGATGTAAGGGAGAGAATGTTGAAATGCTTGCCTTCCAAATTTATATGTGGAAAATTGGATCTTGATATTTAGAATGCTGCTGAAAGTTGACTTACGTATCTCTTGAATATGATGACTCCTCTCTCAGGTCCATCAGAAACATCTGTGCACTAGATAACCTATTGTAATAGACCATTTTTCAATGCATCTATCTGAGCATGCATGAGAAATTCTTTTGTGGATGTTGTTTATTTTTGGAGTCGAAGGCTTTCATGGCCGGCATCCATAGCTTTTGGGCTATGTGGCCACGTTCTAGAAGAGTTCCTTTCTGACGTTTTGCCAGCATCTGGCGAAACGTCAGAAAGGAACTCTTCTAGAACATGGCCATGTAGCCCGAACGCTCCACAAAAAAATATTTGTTTATTTTTCATTTTTAAAATATAGAGTTCCTAATCTTCCAGTTGTTTCACATTAGAGATAAAAGAACTTGAGATTTCATTAAAAAATCCAAACGTGGAGGAAACTAATATTGACAAATAGTTTCATCCAGGTCCAGAACTATACGTGTTCATTTTTTTTAGGTATCTGGATTTGAATATGTGTATTCACCCATATCAGTGCTGAATAAGGATTTCCACTTATCTTTTTTTCTGATCGTCTCTTCACATTTGACTGTTCCATGTTAGTCAGGTGCAACATTATTCTCACCATTGTAGGATTACTCATACTTACTGAATTTGGATGGTTCATTTCAGGGACAATTTCAGTTTGTTTTTTGGTTTCTTGAATAATTTATCCAAACTGCACACATTTCTTCATATCCAGAACAGAAGTAACAGAAGGGTTTTGTTTTTTAAAGGAAAGAAGGAATGAATATGGGTAAAAGTGAAACTGAAAAATTTTCCCAAAACTAAATCTGGCATAGCACATGAGCAAAGTAATTAAGACCCTAAACAGACCGGCACTTTGTGCTGGCATGGGGCCGATACTAGGGCTAGTAAGGTTGGGCATCCACATGAGCCCAGCCCTACTTTCACTGTCTATGTGCCATGTTGGCACATCCCCATTTACACGGGGCATGCCATGGTGACACATGGGTGTTGGAGCACCCAAACAGTACCCTTTCCAAGAAGCTGATTTTAGCAGCTTCTATTAGCTCCCAAGATAGAGCAGATTGTTGCCATAGCATCTGGTCACAGTGGCAACAATCCAGGGCAAAAAGGGGCAGCTGAAGGCCACCCGTCTGTCAAGCCATCTACATTCATGGCTTTGCCTTTTGCAGATTTAATTATTTGTGGTTTTGATTAATATGTTCTGTCTAGGAATCTCTAGGTCACCCAGCACAAATGCCAGAAGTTGACCATAGAAATGTATTGGAGAACCTAGCAGTTCCTAAAGAAAACACTTCTCTAGGCATTTGTAGGTCCTCCAGCATGATTCTATGATCAACTTCTGGTAGATGTTAGCCAGAGGGGTGTGCTGGAGGACCTGGAGATTCCTAGAGAGGTGTTTTCTCAGGTAAAAAGAATTGATTTTTTAATGTGCAGTTTTTCCACATTCTCAGGGGTCCTTGATCCTTAACCTTAGTAAATGGGGAGGGGCCACTGTAACTTCTTGCAATCTAAAGATTCAGAGAAAATCTCCTTTGGGCTGGATCTTTGAGAATTCCTCTAGAATAGGGTAAATCCCTGGGGAAAAGCAAATATTGACCCCATCATAAAAGGGGGAAGGGGTGTAAGAGGACACAAATAATTGCATCCCAGTCAGCCTGACATCAATACTAGGAAATATTCTAGACCAAATCATTAAACAGTCAGTCTGTGAGCAATTAGAAAGGAATGCTGTGATTACTAAAGGTCAGCATGTGTTTTGCAAGAACAAATCATGCCAGATTAATCCTCTCTCCCTCTCTTGCTAGAGTCAACAAACTTGGCGGGTGAAGAGAATGATGTGGATGTAGTGTATCTTGGTTTTATTAAGGACTTTGACAAGTCCCTTCATGATATGCTTGCAAAAAAATAAATAAATAACTAGTAAAATGTAACTGTGGATTTGTGATTAGTTGACTGGCTCAGTGCAAAGGTACTCAACAATGGCTCATCTTCATCCTGGAAAGAAGTAACCAGTGTCAAAGAGTTCTGTCCTGGGCTCAGTGTTCAACATCTTTATCAATGACTTGGATGAAAAAATTAGGAGGGGGTAGCTAATACCCCTGAGGACAGAATAAGAATTCAAAATCACCTTAACAGATTAGAAAGTGGGCCAAAACAAACAATATGAATTCCAACAGGGAGAAATATAGGATACAGTGGTACCCCGGGTTACAAATCCCCCGGGGTACGAAAACCCCGGGGTACGAAAAAGCCGGGGCCACAAAAACGGCCCCGGTTTACGGAAAAAAACCGGGGTACGAAGAAAAAAAACCGCACAGCCCCTTTAAATTTGCCGCGCGGTCTGGCAAACAAAGCGGTCCCCCGGGTTGCAAAGACTTCCGGGTTATGAAAGGTAATCCGGAACGGATTACTTCCGTAACCCGGGGGACCACTGTACTACATTTGGGCAGTACACATTAAATGCACAGATATAGGATGGGTGACACCTGGCTTGATGACAGTACATGTGAAAGGGATCAAGGAGTCTTCGGGCTGGAACAGACGGCCCTGAAGGGGTGGCTTAAAGCCACCCCAGCAAAAAATGGATTGAGGCTGTGGCAAACACATACTGTGGCCCCAATCCACCTTGAACCTGGCCCAAATAGGAGCAGAAAAGATCCACACCTATTTTAGCTAGATAGAGGAACCTTTTCTGACCCCGCTCCAATCCCATGGGGGCTTCAAGGTGCTTTGGCAGTGAGTGTCTTGAAGCTCCCCATATCTGGGCAGCTGGGTGGCTTCTGACCATCTTCAGACCATGTGGCATATAAACACCATTCTCCCAAGACGTCCAGAAGTGGGTTTTAAAGAGCCTTCTGTTTTGGCCCTTAGCAGACCACAGACTGAACTTGAATCAGTAATGTAATGTTGTACCTAAGAAAGCTAATGCATTTTAAAATCCCTGCTCGTCCATGTCACACTTGTGGGGGCCTGGGGAAGGGGCCAGCAGCAGCAGGAGAAGGAGGAGGAGGGGGGGAAGGGAGCCCGCCACAGTCACAAAGCCTTTTCACGTCCCTTTCATTCAGCCTGCCCAATGCATTCGCATAAGCTGTCAAAAGCCGAAGCGCCTGATCCAAGAGGGGAGGAAAGGGATCCCCACAGGTTAACACTTATGCTCTTATGCCGCTTGATTTTTATTTTTTAAAAAAGAGGGAAGCACTCACAATGTTGACCAATGGAAGTATGACACATCATCATTGACATCATTTGATTGCCAAAAAGGAGGCTCCACCTTAAACCGCTACTGTGGTGAGGGTGAACTTCAGCAGGGCAAATTGCATCGATGTGGGCAAAGTGTAGTGGGAACTTCTTTCTGGGAAGATTCAGTATGGGGCAACTGGATCTGCCCAGTTCTACCAGGAGCAAATGGGCTAGTATGAATGGGGCCATCGTTTGCAGTCAATTCACTCAGCAAGGAGGAGAGGAGAAATGCAGGACAGAATCATTAGGCCTTTCTTAGTAGTCTCAGAAACAAGAAAACTGCTACATCCTAGAATCATAGAATCATAGAATCATAGAATCATAGAGTTGGAAGAGACCACAAGGGCCATCCAGTCCAACCCCCTGCCATGCAGGAACTCCCAGTCAAAGCATCCCCGACAGATGGCTATCCAGCCTCTGCTTAAAGACCTCCAAGGATGGAGACTCTACCACACTCCGAGGGAGTGTGTTCCACCGTCGAACAGCCCTTACTGTCAGGAAGTTCCTCCTAATGTTGAGGTGGAATCTCTTTTCCTGCAGCTTGCATCCATTGCTCCGCGTTCTGGTCTCTGGAGCAGCAGAAAACAAGCCTGCTCCCTCCTCAATATGACATCCCTTCAAATATTTGAACAGGGCTATCATATCACCTCTTAACCTTCTCTTCTCTAGGCTAAACATCCCCAGCTCTCTAAGTCGTTCCTCATAGGGCATGGTTTCCAGACCCTTCACCATCTTAGTTGCCCTCCTTTGGACCCGCTCCAGTTTCTCCACATCCTTTTTGAATTGTGGTGCCCAGAACTGGACACAGTATTCCAGGTGGGGCCTCACCAAAGCAGAATAGAGAGGCACTATTACTTCCTTTGATCTAGACACTATACTTCTATTGATGCAACCTAAAATAGCATTGGCCTTTTTAGCTGCTGCATCACACTGCTGACTCATGTTCAACTTATGGTCTACTTGGACTCCTAGATCCCTTTCACACATAGTTTCATTCAGCCAGATGTCCCCCATCCTATATCTGTGCATTTCATTTTTCCTCCCTAGGTGCAGAACCTTACATTTCTCCGCATTGAATTTCATTTTGTTAGCGTTGGCCCAGCTTTCTAGTCTATTCAGGTCATTCTGAATTTCAATCCTGTCTTCTGGAGTATTGGCTACTCCTCCTAATTTGGTGTCATCTGCAAATTTGATAAGTATGCCCCCAATTCTGTCATCCAAGTCATTAATAAAGATATTGAATAGCACTGGGCCCAGGACAGAACCCTGTGGGACCCCACTGGTCACTTCTTTCCAGGATGAAAGGGAGCCATTGTTGAGCACCCTTTGAGTTCGGTCAGTCAACCAGTTACAAATCCATGTAATGGTTACCTTGTCTAGCCCACATTTTACGAGCTTGTTTGCAAGAATGTCATGGGGAACCTTGTCAAAGGCCTTACTGAAATCAAGATATACTATATCCACAGCATTCCCTTCATCTACCAAACTGGTAATTTTATCAAAAAAAGAGATCAGATTTGTCTGGCAAGACTTGTTTCTCTGAAACCCATGTTGGCTTTTTGTGATTATGGCATTGGCCTCTAAATGTTCACAGACTCTCTGCTTAGTGATCTGCTCTAGAATCTTTCCTGGAATTGATGTCAGACTAACTGGACGATAATTGTTGGGATCCTCTTTTTTCCCCTTTTTGAAGATGGGCACAACGTTTGCCCTCCTCCAGTCTGCTGGGACTTCTCCTGTTCTCCAGGAGTTCTCAAAGATTATTGCCAATGGTTCCGATATTACATTCGCCAGTTCTTTTAATACTCTAGGATGTAGTTCATCTGGTCCTGGAGATTTATATTCATTTAGGTTAACCAGGTATTCCTGTACTATCTCTTTACTTATTCTGTGCTGAGATTCCCCTATTCTGTCTTCTGCTCCATTATCCTTAGGTTGACCACCCTTTGCCTTTTCTGAGAAGACTGAAGCAAAGAAGGTGTTGAGTAATTCTGCCTTTTCTTTGTCATCTTTGAGCATTTTGCCATCTTCTGCACGCAGTGGCCCTACTGTTTCCTTCTTCTTCCTTTTGCTTCGGACATACCCAAAAAAGCCCTTTTTGTTGTTCTTAACCTCTCTAGCCAGCCTGAGTTCATTCTGTGCTTTAGCTTTTCTGACTTTACCCCTACATGTGCTGGCTATTTGTTTGAATTCCTCTTTCGTGATTTCCCCATTTTTCCATTTCTTATACATGTTCTGTTTAAGGCTTATCTCAGTTGAAAGTTCCTTAGTCATCCATCCTGGCTTCTTGAGACACCTCCCATTTTTCTTCCTCATTGGAACTGTTTGAAATTGCGCCTTCAGTATCTCCTTTTTGAGAAACTCCCATCCGTCTTGAACTCCCTTCTCTTTTAGTTTTCTTGACCATGGGATCTCCCCCAGTATTTCTCTAAGTTTATTGAAATCAGCTCTCCTAAAGTCTAGAATGCGTGTCTGACTATGCCTGGCTTCCCCTTTCCGCTGTATAACAAACTCCAGGAGAACATGGTCGCTTCCCCCTAAGGATCCAACCACTTGCACCCCATTGACTAGGTCATCCCTGTTGGTTAAGATCAGATCTAAAATAGTTGATCCCCTTGTTGTCTCTTCCACCTTTTGGACAATGAAATTGTCTTCCAGGCAAGTGAGGAATTTGCTAGACCTTGAGGATTTGGCTGAGTTTGACTTCCAGCAAATATCCGGATAGTTGAAGTCCCCCATCACTACTACATCTCTCCTTTCTGAGTGCTATCCTCTCTCCTTTCTGAGTGCTATCCTGAGTGCTATCCTCTCTGGAGTTTATTGCATGTACTTTCCAGCTCAATCCGGGTACAGGATAGGATTGGACTAGAATGGGGGAAAACAGGGCCAATTTTGGTGGTACAGAAAGCTTTCATGGTATCAAAATTGCTGGGAGAAGTGCAGCTGGGGCACAGGTGATGGTCAAGTGGCAGTGCAGCAGCAATTTTGTGTGTGATAAAACCCATTCTCCCCCATTTCAGCCCAATCTCGTCCTGTGCCCAGATCGGGTTGAAAAGTGCATGCGATAAATTCCTCCCTTGCATACTCTTTCTTATTAACAGCTTTTGTCATCTTGACTACACTCTGGTAATTTTTCAGTCACATATATTCTAGTTTTCATCTGTGAAATGTTTGAAGGTATGCTATCAGAATATAGAGCAGAAATAATTCTGGTCCCTCTGAAAGAGAAGGCCAGACAGCTATGTAACCTGATGCATCATTTTTCCCCCATATAAACAAACAACACTTAGCCCCTTTCTCTCTGCCTCTGAAATGAGTTTTCCCCTCCCACTTTGTTGTCCTCTCTCGATTGGAGGGGGGTAGTGGAAGGAAAGATAAGTACTTTTTCCACCCCACAGTTTGTTCCTTCAGGCATTACGGACTCATTAAAAATATCCAATGCTTGCTAATGAAATGCAGGCAGCATCTGAACAGCAGAAGCTCTTAGGGGAACCACCAGAAAATCACACGTTTGAGCAGAAAGCAACTGGCAGGGGGGTGGGGAAGTATACTTTCTGCCTTTAATGTTGTCTGAAAATGTGCTTTTTGAGGTGGCCTTATTAGCCTAGCACATCTGTTTCAATAGAAAGCAAAGATCCCTCCCCTCTCTTTTGTGCTATTGTCCTGAAAAAGCTATTGGTCTGAATCAAATAATTTGTGGAGAAAGATCTGATTTTAAAGCCCTTCCCAAATGAAGGCGACTTTAATCAGTTACTCGTGTGCAACGTCAATTACCTCCCTACAGGGGTGACCTTTTCATCTCTTAATGGCATTTTGAAATTCAGTCACCCTAAGAACTCCGGAAGCGTAAGCATATCATACGTTCATTTCACTCTTCCCTTTTTTATTTCTTTTTTGGCATCCCAAAGGCCTAATATATTCATGTCCTAATTAAGAGTAATTTCTGCATAATAATGAGCTCCCAGGGGAGGGGTTTGGAGGGGCATGTATGTATGTGCATGAGAATGATTCCAACACTTTTAACTGCAGCAAGTGTTTCTTAATTTTCAAGTATTGAGCTAGTTATTAGAAGTATTTTATATCATTTAAAATGGAAATTGTGTAATAAGATGCTCCAGAGGATGAAGGGAAAATGGTTGAGAGTATTTTGTTGTTCTTTTTCTTTAAATAAATATGCAATGTGAATTTTGTTTTCCCACTCCCACTCCCCAGATTTGCCAGAAAAGCAAAATCCTTTCTTCATTCATAATCTGTGCTTTTGAAGTTTGCAAAGTGGGATTTCAAACTGGAGCTCACTTACTTAGTCTGTTTGTTTATTTATTAAAACATTTTATAATGCCTTTGCTAAAGGCAGGTGCAATTCAAAGTGGATCACAGTAACAATCAACATAGAAGATAAAGCAGCATTATACCTATAACATTTTTGAAACCATTTAACAGAGATTAGAAATAAATTAAAATTTATTCTGTAATTGGAATTCCATAGTCCAAATGGATAAGATGAACCAAAAGCTTTCATAGGAGGGTTAGGTTTGTTTGTTTGTTTACTCACTGTGTCAACATGAAACATAATTACTGGCAGTCACATTTCAGTCCCTTGGGATTGACTTCCACATGGCTGAACATAAAGGGAAAAGCCCTGAACAGATGACACTTGTCAAGTTACAGAGATTCTGGACAGGCATCCCTGAAGAGGGAAAGCATATGCTTTGTATGGAAAGCAATTCCTTTTATTTTCAGTTACAAGGAACAGGTACAATGTGATGTGCAAGACTTCATTTTAGACTCTGGACAGCCATTGCCAGTAAGAACAGAGGAGTGTTGCATGGCTCAGCAACCAATGCTGAAGAATGCTGGGAGCTATAGTCCAAAAACATTTAGTGGGCTGCATGATTCTATGCAATGAAGTTAGTGGAATAGGCTAACATAAACTAAGTGTTTATCAGCACTCTTGCTGTATTCCTAGGATTCCTAGGAAGTTTGTATGAGAAGTGGTGGTTTCTAAGGTAGATTGGACTGGGCACCCAGTGTAGTGTAGTGGCTTGAACACTGGAGTGTGACTATGGACATCAGGTTTTGGTTCCCCACTTGGCCATGGAAACCCATTGGGTGACCTTGATGAGTAAGTCACACATATACAGCCCCAGAATACTCCATGACAGGGTCATTTTAGGATTTCCATAAATCACAAATGGCTTGAAGACACAACAAGAACACTGGACTGAGATGACCCAGGTGGTGGTTACTAACAGATGTCATTGTAATCCCAAGAGCTTCAGCCAGCATGACTGATGGTCAGGGATACTGTGAACTGAAACAGATGAATGTTTGGCTACCCATATTTAGGCACTTCTGCCATAGGGCTTCAGAGGACACAGCTGGCATCTCAGATTGAGACTAGAACTTCATTGGTAAAATATTTAGATGTTCTTGAGAGTTATGAACATATAGTTGGACTGATTAAGAAAACAAAAAGAAAAATAGATAAATTCTGCTTTCATTTCAGGATGCCTTTCTGAATTGGGAATTATCCATATGCTTGTGAAAATGTGTCTATTGATTGAATCATGAACTGCATTTTAATCAATAAGAATATGTAGTCATGCTCCATAAACTATAAGGTGGGGGACTGAAGTGAAAACTGTGCATGGCCAGCATTCTGAACAAAGTTCAGAGATCAAACATGGAAGAAGGGAAGTCATAAAGGCACATGTGCTGCTCTATAAACAAGATCAAGGAGTACTGATTCCCCAAGTCTTGCAAGACATCTCTATGAGGAAAAAGTGCTTTATTTCACAAAACTGCTCACATAGGACATAAACAGACAGGCACAAAATGGTGCTCCGATCACATGCTAGCACATGATCGGGGTGGCATTGCTATGCAGCACTGTTTAAATGGTGTATGTAACGATGCCATCTCAGTTGCACAGCATCCATATGGCGCTGTGCAGTTGCAACGTGCTGAAGGCACTGCCTGCGCTTTTTGCATCGCAACTGTAATGCAAAAAGGAGCAAGCATTCAGTGCTTCTTTTTCTTCTGTGCACCTTCACCGAAACCATCTAGCTGCTATGGCGACAGTGTGCAGAAGAAAAAGGAAGCTTCAGACCGCATAGTTTTGCATGGTGACTCCCAAACATACCATGAAAACATACTGAAAAGGAGGCAAACAATAGTGAGGAAATACTAGCACTCATTAGTTGCTTTTTGTTATTGTTGTTTGCTTAGTTGTTTCCATCTTATGGTGGTCCTAAGGTGAACCTATCTTGGGATTTTCTTTGCAAGATTTGTTCAGAGGAGGTTTGCCATTGCGAAGTAGTTGTACAAATTACTTAAACAATCCTATTTGGCATGTGAATGGTTTGCATGACCGAATAGATGGAAACTTCAAGGAAAAAATAGCAGAAACAATCTTTCTTTCTTTCTTTTTTAAATCTTCTTGCCTTGAATGTATGCAACATTATCCACAAAGTCCTAGAACATTTTTACAGGGCACTAGATATGTTTCACTTTCAATTAAAGATGAGCTAGGAATTTTTCTTCCTATTCACAACTCTGCTAAATTTAACAGAAGGAGAATGGTATGATCCTTTAGATACTACCTCACTAGCAAAAAGAATCTTGTATAGTATGATTTAGGATACATCTACACTGTAGAAATATTGCATTTTGACACGGCCTTCAGTGCTGTAGCTCTATGGAATCCTGGAATTTGTAGTTTTACAAGGTATTTATCCTTCTCTGCTAAAGAATGCTGGGTGCCTGAAAAAACTACAAATCTTCGAATTATGTAAGCTGGAGCTATGACAGTTAAAGTGGTACCCAACTATATTATTCCTACATTGTAGATGCGCCCTAAGTGTGGTGATGTATAATGTGATATCTTCATTGCTATGTCCTGGGCAATGTTCCTGCCATTTCATATACTCAGTAAGCCAGGAGATCAGGTGTTCATGAAGATAACTGAAATTACTGTATCTTGCAATTAATCACATTCTATTCCAGTGGTCCATTAAATCACTTATAACCAGCAGACAAGAACAATGTATATGAAACAAGAACAATGTATAATATAAAGGTAAATTTAGGGCCTGTGCAGACCGGCCATTAAGGACAGCCGGGGGCAGAGTCAGGGCGTCCACATGATGCATGCCCCAACTCCATTCCTAGGGTGCCATGATACCATGCATGGTGTCATGGCACTCCTCTGGTGCTGCATCCACATGACTCAGTGCCAAAGGAGTGCCTGAAAGCTGTGGTGCCATGGCTGTTGCACCCTGGAAAGGCCAGATCAGAGCCATGATGTGTGGTTGCTGCAGCCCCAATCTGGCACAGCTGAAGGCAGCTGTGTCCGCACAGCACCGTAGTGCCTTGACATGAATGCCTAATTGTAACCGACTGGAGGGGGTGGGGCTCATCTCAGTTACTAAACTGAAGAGCCAGCATTGTCTGAAGACTGCTCTTGTGTCATGTGGCCAGGATGACTCCACTGAATGCTGTAACCTTCCCACTGAGAAGTAGTATCTATTTATCTACTTGCATTTGTATGCTTTCCAACTGCTAGGTTGGCAGAAGCTGGGACTAGTGATGGGAGCTCACCCCATATTTCAGCACTCGGGCCTCAAACTGCTAACCTTCCAAACTTCCGATTGTCAGAATCAGCTTCTTATCCACTAGTCCACTGGACAGCAATTAAATCCAATAAATTTTATTTATTTCTAAATTTCACTCATGAATTCTCCAGGGTAGGCTGCCTAGTCTAATTCTATCATTGCAAAAGGTATAGACAAGGATCAGATGGTCTGTTTAATAGATAAAGACCTTACAGTTGCAAGTATGCCAACACAGTATTACCTCTAGGGAAGTTATTCTTTAACTATTTTTTTTTTCCAGAAAACAGCATTTTCTGCACAGAAGAAAAAACTTTCTTACACAGAAAATGTATTCTGCAAATCAATCACACATGAAAGTTATATAGAATACATCCCCATAGAATCATAGAGTTGGAAGAGACCACAACAGCACTAAGTAGCAAACAGCATTTTCTGAATAGAAAACAATATTTCTGAAGAGAAATACTAGTTTTACAGCAGAAGTTGCTGTTTCCTGTGCAGAAAGTGTTGTTTTCTGCAGTTTGTCAAAATCCTTCAATGCCACAGCATATATTAATTCCAAAGCATACTTGTAAAGGTTGGATTTGGAATAGCTGTTATAGCAAAATGCAGAAGTCCTGAAAAGTTAAAAAAAAATAAAAAAGTGTTTGTTTGTTTGTTTGTTTGTTTAAACTAAGGCAAAAATATTTGATGGTGTCATTTATTGATTACTACAGTAGAGTTCTGTTCAATACTGGGAACAGGAAGAGTCATTCTACATTGCAGAAAAATTAAATTTAAGCAAAAATTTAAACAAAAATAATGATATATCTTACATAAACCTGTGCATAATGAAATGTGTGGATTTATTTTCTAGAATAAAATATCTTAAATTAATTATTATGTTTTCAGTACTTGTATCCCATATTTCTATCAAATGGAATAGGATACCATCTCAAGAGAAGTGATGAATTTGAAATGGATATTTTATTTCTATTGTATTTCTCATACTTTCTGGTGAGGTGGGGGGGGGAGGGTGAATTAAAGAGTTTATATACCTTACTTTTTTGCAGTAGGCCAGTGAAATGATCTGCTTGAACAGGGATCTGTTGATGAATGTAAATGCAAATTATATTTGACATAATAGACAAATTTAGTTTCCTATAATTTCCATGGCTGTATCTTGCTATCCTTTATATTTTTCTCCTGCCCTCTTTTAATTTGCAATCCAATTTGCATGCACAAATCCTTACTTGACTGCCTCTTGAGTTCCTCTTCTCCCTTCTTTTCTATACATACTCCATTACCAACTTCCTTATTAAACACCCTCCCCACCCCTTGTCCTGACTTCCTCCATATACAGGCAGGGCTTCCTCAGAAGCTTCTAAGTGCTCTTGAAAGAAAATCAAGGACCTTGCTAACTTTGGCCACTAGAAATATAACTCCTCTCTTAATTCAAAGCACCGATAGTGGCAGTCAGCCTTCCATCCACCCTGCAAAATGGCATGATTATCATCGGCAATCACAGCTTCTTATCTTTGACTTTTCACACTGTTTTGTCTAGCTTTCTTTTTCCAAATCCTTTTAGTTTGCTCTTACAAAGAGTTGGAGATTCTTGTTGAATTCTTTTCTCCCACCAACTTTCTTCTCTTATCTCCTCACTCTGCTCCAGTACATATACAAGTCAGTTTACATGACCTCTAAACATGCAGCATTTGCTTTGAATCTTCTTTGTGTTGGTTTGAATGCTACTACTCTTTCATACAGAATTTGAACTGTTTACATGCTTCTGCAAAATGAACAATATATTCCTTGTGGTAGTTCAATTTAAATTCAGCATGGGGTGGCAAAAGCTGGACATTTACAAAAAGCTGGTGCATGCATTTCACTACCTCCAACTCAGCCTTTGACCCTCTTCATTCTCCCCACTACATCCTTTTAGCCCTATACCACATTTCTATTTCTGCCTTAGCATCAAGGACAATAAAATATTTTTAAAGCAAATACAACAGGTAGAAACATTTTTTTTTTATTCCTGCACTGTCCTTTTTTTTAGATCAGTAGTTTTTAATTCAACATTACTATTAATAGATGCAACTTATTGGCTGTGACTATGAAAGTAGAAACATGTGCCCAACATAAGGATGTTTTCTAGTCGATAATTACAAATGGGACTTTTTGAACCTTATACCTTTTGATTTCTGTTATCTTTTTGGTGTTTCAGATTCTGGACTTTCCCTTCCTTGGTAAATAACAAAAGGGCAGGGAGAGGGCAATTGAATCTGCTGTGTGCTCTGTGTAAAATTTCTCAGCATTGCTGACTAGCCCTTTCCTTGTCAAAAATCTCTGGTTTCCAGCTGTAGAGTATGCCTTGGCCTTGACCTTAAGACCTTCTCTCTGGCTTGCTTTGAATACAGTGTTTTACTAAGGCATGCAGCTCCCATTCCAGAACCGTGCCTGCTGATGTCTCCGAACTGACAACTCTAGTGTAATGAGGCAACCACCAAAACCTGGGCATTTTAAAGTCAAACCTAACATTAATTGCAGGTCTTTGGAGGTAAAACAGCACGACAGTCTTGGGCCATGTAAATCTCTCAGGAAATGCCTTATTATCTTGTTCTCTCTCTCAACTTTGCTTCATTTGCACACAGCGAACCTGTAAGAGAAGGAAGTATTACCATTACTAAACTTTCAGCCAAGAGAGAAATGGAGCAGAATTTTTGGTATTACACTGATGTGGCACAGCAAAATTCTCTGGAGAACCGGTGTGACAGTAGACATCAGCTCCCCTTATTCCTTTCACTTTTACTGCTGTCTTTCTTGTCTCACTGATCCAAGGAAGCTTCTCTGCTGTTCAGTTGCTTTCATAGCATGTTATTCATCTCTTTCACTCTTCACCTGTGGCCTCATATGTAACTAGCACATTGTTTGAAGTTTTGGCCCTTAAAAGGCACCAGAAATTGATGAAATGGGTCCCATTCATACTGCAGAATTATAGCATTGTTATTCCACTTTAGCATTCATGGTTCTGTCCTATTCAATCTTCAAACTGGTAATTTAGGGACAGGCATTTAGAATTCTCAGCCAGAGAGTTTGAGTGCTCTACAGTCCCATTATGGTCATGATAGGTTGTTGTCACAACAGTTAAAGTGGAACAATAGCACTATAATTGTGTTGTGTGAATGGGTCTTGGGGAAGTCAACCGGGGAGGCTGTTCTGCAACCATAGAGCTATCTCAGATAAGGCCTCCTCCTCCTTCTTCACCTTTATTTATATAGTGCTGTAAATTTACACAGTACTGAACATACAATCTTATAATTAGACAGTTCTTAGCATGCATTTATTTCACTCGGTAGGATCTTGTTAAGAATGACCTCTGCACGGATTTTAAAATTTAGGAAGATGTTGAGCACAAAAGAGAAGGTGATATTTCAGGTGACCTGGCCCCAAGTGTTTCAGTCTGTATTAAGTAATATGGCAGGCTATAATCAATATTAATGATAGAACCAATATAATATAAATTCCTTTTGTATTAAACCTATGTGCTAGGGTTCCAAATCATTTATTTAAAGATTCATGGCATGGCTAGCCACATTTTCTGTTGAAATACCACCTTAAAATGGGTAATACAACAGCAAGGAAATTATGATTGGTTTAACATTGGGGAGAAGGTTTTGCAGACTTCTTTAAGTGAACAATTTCATTCTGACAATGTTCTCAGTTTTTTAAAAAAAAAATCCCCAGGCCCCCTCACCTGACACAGTGAGATAACAGCAAATAAAAGTACTTACCCATTTCTTCCCTACTGCAAGGGCCTCAAGGTCTAAGAATACAAAAAGAGCTGCTCATATGTGAAGAACTGTTAGAAGTAATGCCAGGTGTGAAGAAGGAGGAACTGCATTTTCCACACACAATTTTTAAGCTTTGTGTCTGCTACATAAAGAGTTTTATTATTCCAATATTGCACCAATCATTCTTTGTGTAACAATAATGTTCTCAAGAGGTCATGGTATAAAAATCCAAGCAAATTATGTGTAGGGATGAAGTCCAAGTTCAGCTGACATCTCCTAAATCCAGGGTGACCAGACATCCCTCTTTTCCAGGATATGTCCTACATTTCAACCTTCTGTCCAGGAAGAATTCCAAAATTACCTCCATTTTGAGGATGACTGAGAAGCATGAACCAAGAAACATGAATTTATATTAGTTTTTAGCTTTTATTTTTAACATCCTATTTTTTTTCTTTAATGTCCTACATTTTGCAGCATCTTGTCCTCCTTTATGGTTAGGATATCTGGTCACAGTGCCGAAATCTGGCGCACATAAACATATGTTTCAATTCCAGAAACGCTGTGAATCTCACTGAATTCAGTGGGCTTTTTGGAGTAGGTACACCTAGAACTCAAGCTTGGAAATGATATTTAAAAGTAATGTAGTTTCTTATAACAAGTCACTGTGAATTTTTGTTACCATGGCATATTTTGAATAGATTTGTTGTTCCTGTTGTTGTTATTTTTAATGTTAATCTTTCAAATCCAACATAGAACAGTAATTACTATTATGAGTAATGTCATATAATTAGGTTTAAAGTTACAGTGGTCCCCCGGGTTACGAATCCCCCGGGGTACGAAAACCCCGGGATCTGAAAGAGCCAGGGCCGGAAAAACGGCCCCGGTTTCCGAAAAAAAACCCCAGGTTAAGAAAGAAAATCGCGCCAAGTCTTTTCCTATACTTACAGTATACGTTTGCAAATGTTTTCGGGTTACGAAAGGGGTGCTGGAACGGATTTTTTTCGTAACCTGGGGGACCACTGTACTTTAAAAATAACTTTACTTTTGTGGCAAGCTACACCCAATGTTCATGACAGAGCCAATATAACAACAATTCCTTTGCATTAACTACCAGTGGTTCAATGCAAAAGGAATTGCTGCTACGTTGGCTCTGTCATGAACATTGGCTATAGCTTGCCCCCCACCCATGATCTTTTTCTTTCAACCTGACAAGTAATATCAGGCATTTTTAGAAGGCATTTTTCATGTGTTATACCATTGTCATATCAATCCTTGGAATTTTTCCCCCTTCAGAATCTGGAAACAAATGAGTAATACAATGAGTTTATACAATCTATTAAATAATGACAACAAATTATATTTTTTCTCATTGTAACAAGTAATAGAGAAAAGCTCTATGTGTGTGTGTGTGTGTGTATCTTTCCAAGCTCTGTCCAAGATTGTGCAAGTCTATAGCAAATTGCTTGCTTTATTGTTGCTGTGTGTCTTCACATTGATTCTCAAAGGGAGAACCTATAATGGGGTTTTCTTGGCAAGAATTATTCAAGGGACCTTTGTCTTTGCCTTCCTCTGGGGTTGAGAGAGTGTGACTTCACTGATCTATTGGAAATTCAAGAGAAAAGAAGAATGTAAATAGACTATTCTTCACAGCGAATCTTTCACATCTTTTCCAGCAGTCCTCCTCCACCATGACCTTTTTCTTTCAATGTGATATGAATTATATACCTGGAAGGGAAAGATCTTTTCACAAGACTGCAGCAGAACTGAAGAGAAGTGAAGGAGGCATGGGCCTATATTGGGATCTAAAGAGAACAGAATAACAGTATAATAGTAACAATGTTTCGTTCTGGTTACTTTCCTGAATTTTTCCTGATAATTCTGTAAGGTTGGTCAAATCTGCCTGTGGGATGGAGAGAATATTCTCACCTAGAGTTGAGTAGGTGGGGTGATGGAAAAGCTCCAACTCAGTAATTAATCCCAGAGCTTTCCATAACAGCCAGGGCTTGGCCCAGGATATTTTGCTGCCTGAGGCACAAATGGCATCTCTCTCCTAAAGTCAAGAGGCATAGTAGCTTAAACTACTCACGTTATTTTAGCAAGAGGCAAAAAAGAGCAGAGAACCTCACAAATTCTTCCTGGCAGGTGTGTGTGTGTGTGCTGAATTTTGTGACACCCAAAATCCACTGTCTTAGGCAGCTGATTCACTAAGCTTCACTGCCAGGCCAGCCCTGATACATGTACAATTTTCCTTTAAATGAATATATCTGGGTCATCTCTACTGGATTGTTTAATTTAACTCCTTATACAGTTCTCCCCCTTTCTGATTCTTCTTTAGGGAAGAAGGGGGAAAAGGGAGAACAAAACCATTGTGCTAAGAAGAAAGGAAAATTATGCTTTCTTTCTTTGTCCCCTGTCGCAACCTGTCCTTGCTTATCCGAAGGGAGTTTCTTGTAGAGACACGAAACTCTGGCTTCTGGGTAATCTTGGCTCAGAGGGGATTCTTTTACAGCAAGGTCAATAAGTGCCTCTCTGAGCTGCCTGTTTCCTTGATTGATCTGCTTGGCTTTTCTCCCCCGCTTTCATCTCTCCCACTTTTCTTGCCACTCCATTTTAATTCATCAGAGGATGATCCCCCTTCTCTCTAGACACCTGTCAATATGTAGACGTTGCCTTATGCTCAGTGGTCTTGATGTGCCCTCTACCCTGGGTGCTATGTAAGACTGGCCTTCTACATGGCCCTTTCAGACTAGGAAACAAATTGCTCACACTGTGGATCTAGGAAGCATCTTTTTAGCTGCAACTCTCTCTCTCTCTCTCTCTCTTTCTCTCTCTCTCTCTCTCTCTCTATACACACACACACACACACACACACATGACACTGCATGTGTCTACACTGCCCAATTTGAAACAGCTTGATACCACTTTAACTATCATGGCTCCACCCTGCAGAGTCCTGGAATCTTTAGTCTTGTTAAGTGATTTGAATTTTGTGTTGGAGAAATCCAGACCACCTTTGAATCATAGACTCATAAAATCCTAGAGTTGGAAGAGACCACAAAGGCCATCCAGTCCAACCCCCCTGCCATGCAGGAACTCTCAATTAAGGCATCTTCTCTCAATCAAAGCATCTTCTCCTAGAATTCTACTAGAGCTCAGTAAGTGTCCTACTAAACTATACAGTTACCAGTTATTAACTACTGTATCAAATTTGTGTAATTTTGTAATGTAGACATTTTATACTGATATTAGTGCCTGGCTTCTTACTAGAACACTTTCCATCACTGTCAGGAGGGCAGTTCATAGTGATAATCTTGACCATTAAACCGCTAGACCATTTGGTGTCAGGTTATTTGAAAAAAAATTGTCTGTTGCCATTTAAATCTGCCTGTACCTTTGGATTATCCTCAGAAATCTCCTTCTTCATACCTGCCAAGTGAACTGAGGGTATTCTTAGTACTGCTAGTGTACTTGTGTAATACCCTTCCCAGAAAGGTTCACTTGGTCGATTTACATTTTCTTTTCAATGCTACATGAAGATCTGTTTAGTTTCCCATGTGCTTTAGCTCTTCAGAATTGTTGTTTTACTGTTGGTGGTGCTTGTTAGACCTCAATGCTGTTGGCTACACTTGGGTTTTATTTTGTAGCTGCTGCTGTTGATGCTAATTTTATGACATTCTTTTATAGTCCATAGTTGTAATTCTATTTTCTAAACTATCCAGATAGCTTTGCCCACTTGGTAGCAAATAAAAATAAAAGTAATGAAATAAAAACATTAAAGAATAGTGTACAGAACTACCCAGACATGACATGTCCTGCAATAAGCTTCATTTTTAAAAAAATAAAAATAAAAGTAATGCCACATAATTCTGCTCCTTGCCCGCTTGATAGTTGTACTCAAAACTATTTGAATACAACCATTCTATCCACCATCTGAATCTGAGGCTGCATCCACACTGGGGAAATAACCCAGTTTGGTACCACTTTAACTGCCTCTTTAACTGCCCTGGCTCAAGGCTACAGCATTCTGGGAGTTGGAGTTTGTTGTGGGGCCCAGAGCGGAGCTGCCCTGGCCCCCACAACAAACTCCAACTCCCAGAATGCCATAGTCTTGAGCCAGGGCAGTTAAAGCGGTGCCAAAACAGGTTATTTCTCCAGGGTGGATGCAGCATGACTAGATAATAACTTTTTCTCCTCCAAAACTTTAATGCAAGTTATTTATCTTGCTGTGTTGAAACACTATCTTCACTGGGAAGGGTTGTTACCTTGTATAATTCAAAGGGTATATAATGGCTATTTTTACTACAGAAGTGTGTATGTGCACACAAACAGAGAGAGACTTCATACACTTTCACAGGTATCCCAGAAAAAAACTACTTGTAAAAGGTGGCATTGTTTGTAATACCCCATATCACTGAGGAAGTGATATGCAGTCCATGAAAGCTTAGGCAAAATTATGTTTCTGATTCAGGTGCGGCAAGATTTTGACTGCTTACAATGTTCACTTTCCTGCCCCCCCCCCACCACCACATGTTTGTTTGTGTGTGTGTGTGAGAGAGAGAGAGAGGAGGAGGAGGAGGAGGAGGGAGGGAGGGAGGGAAAAGTATAAGGAGTAAAACTTTGCCTTTGATTGTAGGAACATTGTCTAATTATTCAGCCACAATATTTCTACATGTTCTCTACCCAGGCCTTGAAATTTTCAGAGAAGAAAACTGATATCATAAGCTGACAAGTTATTCTGAAGGGGCACTCATTGATCCTACTACACATATTTAAGTTATGTCCTAACCCACCTTAAGACTTGAGTTCACTGTGCAGGCCTTTAGCATTTAACATAGTACCACTCCCCCAAATTATTATTATTATTATTATTATTATTATTGTTATTGTTATTATTATTCATACCTGCATCATTAGCTGTGAAGTGATATTCTGTGTAGCTGTGAAAGCAGAATCGTTTACATATGCACCTGCCCATTCTATGGGAGTACGCCCATCTCAAAGGAAAAGATCCAAAGATGATATCAAGGGGAAATCACTTTTGGATTTCCAGGCTTGTGAGCCTTCCAGAGGCACCTTTTCAGATAAATTTAATTAAACAAGGCATTCTATTAATCTATTCTAATTACTCATGCAAATCACAAGCGCTGCGGCCCCTGGTTAAGTGAAACTTGATTTGATCCCAAGTGCAGCCAAGCTCTGCGATTCCAATGAGTATTTGTAAGAACGTGCCTGCCATGATCTCGCTGTTTCTCTCCAGATATACAGTAATCCTTTTGAAGGCTGTAATGTGAATTGATTAGTTGTCATGGGCATAGTGCTCTTATTCCAACCATTGGAGTGGAGTGGGTGTTAGCAGTGCTTTGAAATATGTGAGAGCTACATATTATATCACATGAGACAGTAGAGTTGTTTAAGGATCTTTTCCAGTGCATATTTACGAAGGAGTAAATCTGATTGAACTTGTTTGCTAGTAGGCACACTTAAGTTAATGCTGCACGGCTGCAGTGTTAAGCATACGTTTCTTGCCAACCATACCTTTTCAAAGTCTACTTAGAATGATGGATGGATGTTTAACATTGGACTTGCCCTACCCTTTGCAGACATTTCCATTGTAGTTCTTGCTACTATGGCAGAATTTGGCAGCAAACATTCATTTAGCCGCTGCCACTACAGTTGCTTCTGAACTTTGCTAATAGCTCTCTGTATTGTGAAAGCCAGCATGGTGTAGTTGTTTGAGTGCTGGACTACAGTATGGAGATCAAGGTTTGATTGTCCTCTTAGCTTTGAAAATCTACTGGGTGACCATATACCTTCATCCCCTGAAAAACCTATGATAAATTTGATTTAGGGTTGCCATATGTTCTGGACAGCTTGAAGGCACACAAGAACAACAACAACAACTCTGTACTGTAGGAGGGGTACAGTGCTGGACATGGTAAATGAGGCAGCAAGCATGATAAAAATGACCTTGTTGGGCCATGTTATTCCTGTTGCTGTGCAGATCCGGCTCAATGAAACATAACACAAAGATGGAGGAAAAAGGCCACAACTTTATTAACAGGTCAAACAAGCAGCATAACCATAGGGATGGCCCAAAGCATAAGGTCTGGATCTGGACATCAGCAACACCCCGGTTGGTTGATGTATTAGGTAAGGTTGCTTGTAGCCGCAAGCATCGGGATGATGTAGGTGCCAAGCTCCGCCCTGTTGCGCAGTTAGGCAACTGCGCTGCTTCAACTCGAATTGCAAGGCATCCTAGTCACCGGGTGTTAACCGACTGTGGCCCCCGCAATGGCCACAGCAAACTGCTCCATACCCGAGGACTCCTGACCCAGTGTCAGCAGGCCCTGGAAACCCCTACCCCAGATCCAGGCCTATGCTGCCGCCAACAACAAGTTGTGACAATCAGCTCCCAGGCACGGAGGGAGGGCGGGGAGCCAACTGCGAATGGCACCGAGGAGCACCTCACAAGGGCCTAAATAGGCCAATCAACCAATGAGGGCCCCAGAAAGAGGAGGCCCTGCCTCTCCCGGAGCCTCAGCCAATCAGGTGGCCTGGCGGGCCCGAGTGGGCCAATCAGGCCTCTCAGAGTTCCTGCTCTCCCAGTAGCCAATCAGAGGCAAGCCCGCACTGTTGCTGGGAGGAAAACCGGCCGTGTGGGAAGGCAGAGCCTCCTCGCACAGCAACAGCGCTGGCCCAGTGAGTCGGGCGGCACCATTAGTTGTTGTTGCTATTTTTAATTGTTGTCAAGTCAATTTTGGCTTATTTTGATCCTGCAAATGAGAGACCTTCAAGAGTCCCATGCAACAATTGTCCTACTCATATTTTGCAAAATCGTGACCATGGTTTCTTGATTGAGTTTATACCTCTGTAATGGGAGAGGGGATGTCTTTGTATACCAATGTTACAAATTATGCCACAAATATCTAGCATACTCTCTTTTGGTGCTTCAGTTATCTCAGCATGCCAGTAGCAGTATCAGAGCTACCACTCTGCCTGTGCATTAAAATTAAATTAGGCCGAAGGTGGGGAGTGATCCCCTTCCTCCATGGCCATCTTCTTTCATAGTAACATAGTTCTGCTTTTGATTGTGGAGGCCATCAAACAGTGCCCTTCCTGAAGAGTCTGAAAGATGTCCAGGTTCAGATTCTTGTGAAGACCTCGCCTCTTTTTTTTTTTTTAAAATGTCTCTGAGGTTACCACAAATCTGCAATTGTTAATCTAGGCTGCTTTTAGATCAGAGGTAGGACTCATAGTGCCTATAGTACACATTAGGGTTGGAAAGTATGTTAAAAATGGTTTTAAAAATGAAGATAATCATACAGTCACATTTAGAAATTATTCTGTGTGAAAAATTCATGTGTGCTTTTTTGTATCTGCAGAAAGTGTCATTTTATAAGCAGAAAATAACATTTCTGTGCAGAAAACAAGTTTCCTGTACCAAAGATAGCATTTTATGTACAGAAAATAAGGTTTATATGAAGGAATCACATTTTCTTACTGTACTGAAAGTAACATTCTTGCCTAGAATATGCTGTTGCTTTTTTTGTTTTGTTTTTTGTTGAGGAAACTTGTTTTCTGAGCAAAAAGAAAAAAAGAAAAGAAAAGCCTGTTTGCACAGAATAGTTCCCAAAAAGTTAATAGTCTTTGAAAACTGTACAATTTTCAATGATTTTGCAGCAAGGCAAAAACATGCACACATACACACACAAGAAAGTTATTAGTTCTTGCAGGAGAGAAGTTCACATCTCTACTGTTTTTGTTGACATAATCTCATGGCAGCCCTGTGAACAAGACATCACCAAGACCCCCTATGTTCAACTGATCTTCTCTGGTCCTGTAAGCTCAGAGTCATGGCCTCCTTAATTGAGTTTGCACTTATAGTCCACATGTAGCCCCAAAACCATTTTGTAGACCCCCAGGCCATTCCCAGACCCTCCCTCTGATCCAGTAAAAATGGTGAAAGGATACTGGAAGCCTCCAGGAACAGCAATGCCCATACTTTAAAAGGTTCATTTCCCTACAACTTTTACAAAACCGAAAATGGTATTACAACAACTTTTGTGTTTACCTTCTCTTCCTGCCCTTTGGTGTGTGTGTGTGTGTGTGTGTGTGTGTGTGTGTAGGGGTTGCATCCTCCACCACATTTCATGGGAATTTGTTTCTCCCATATCTAGAGTTTGCCCACCTCTTTCCGAAAGTGAGGACTCCTACTCATTCACACAGCTAGGGGCCATTTCATAGTTATTCTTTTCCCCTCCTTGAACACCTTTTCTTCTAGAAACAAAAGTCAAAAACAGTGAGGTTACAAATTCAAAATGACAGCAGCTGAGTTCCCCACAAATGGTAGAGAAGGTGGCCTGTAGAGGCCCCAGCAAAAGTGAATGTAGTAGTACTCCTATGTTTCACTTTGAATTAAGCAGTGGGGCTCAATTCAAAATGAAACATAGTTGAGATTGGGCTGCAAGAGTTTTTTTTTTCTTTGCATGTGACAGTCTGAAAGTAGTTGAGCCCTATGAGGAATATTTATTGTGAAGGAGGACAACAGTCATTACTTGAGTTAAGCCACTACAGCCAAACCCCCCAAGGCAAGGCCTACTTTGTAGCTGCTGTCACTTTTGTTGTCTCCCACAGACCTTCATTCTTATTAACTTCTCCTTTAGCAGAAGAAGGAGAATGTGTGGGTGGGGATGAGAAATTCCTTCAGTCAAAAGTAAACCTCCTAAAAAATAAATCCAGATGGGGAGAAGAGAAGGCAAAATAAATTTTGTCTGCTAGTCCTGGGCATGGGATTTTAATCCTCCCTCACACATCCACATTTGCAACTCCAGATGAATGGAAACATCTAAACCCTATCTGTGACATTTCTCATCCAAATCCTTTCTTAGTTCACCATCCTAACATGCACATCCCTAATTATTTTGAATTCGATGAAGGGAGGGTGTAATAGGGAGTGGGATAAATTATTGGAGAAGGAAGTATTGATTTGGATCAGGAAATTAAGTGGAGGTAAATTAATTGAAGAGGGATATTTGAGGTGATCTGGGATGAGGTGCAAATTAATAGAAGAACTTCCTATGGTGATTTGTTTCAGGGATTAATTAACTTCCCTTCTGTAATATTTGAATTGTATTATGTCTAAACTTACATATACAATATTTCACATTGTACTTCATATACAATCTTTCCTATTCAATATTGCAAGCACATATTTGCTCTCTTCTTCACTGGTGTATATCAGTGGCTGTTGTGGTTCCAGTGGCAGTGCGGGCAGGACAGTTGGTCTTGGATTCCATTCAAACAGCTCTTCAAGATATTTGGATGGAGTCAGCACCTTGAATAGTTCCATTAAAGTGTAGACTAAACCTTTGTGTAGAGTCACCATTCTACTGAAACTGGAGCCACCAGCTGCCATTAGTATACATCCTTTTTTTGATTACATATAAATGCTCCACCTTGACAACAGAAGTCTTTTAATTTACTGAGCATCAGTCCTGGTGCAGGTTAGCAACATTTCTGTGGCTTTCAATGTGTGACACTGTGACTGAGTACCATTTCCTCAGATTCTTCTCTGTCTCAAGTTGTTAAATGAAATTCTATACATGTGGAACCAGTGTTCATCTGATTGGATGACAAACACCAGCTGCTTTGTGATATAAGCAGAAATGCTAGTGTTAGTACAATTCTGACTACTGGCAAACCAAGTGTACTTTTTTAAATGAACATATGATTTACCACCCAGCATCATATTGTATGACCAAACAAACTAATGACATTTTGCACATTTGGCTGTAATTCCACGTTTCAGACTCTCAGGAATGAGAAATAATATATAGGTTCTCTCTGCTCTGGTCCAAGTTCACGCTTGTTGATCGAACAGAAAATGGAAGCATACATATGCTTTATCCTGACTCTGGGCAAGTACTTTTTCCTGTGGATCTGATGAGGCATTATTGGATCCAGCTTCATGTTTCTCATTCTGCTGACAGACACAGAGCACTGGGAGCACATCAAGTCATGAGCTCTGTCTCTATAATGACACAGTTACACATTTTCTATGAGCAAGGATGAAACCTCTTACACTAAGAAGTAAAATCACCTATACATTATGTAGCACCACATTGGACACTAAAAAATTGCCTTGTTTCTCTTTCTGCTCTTTCCAGTTTGCTGTTACTACTCCTCAGACTTAAGACATACAGGTTGCTATGGGGGAAAAAGTTTGGCCACTTCTTTATTCTTTAGTTATGGGATGTTCACTTAACAGGCCAAATATCTCAATATGCAATAGTCCATTTAGAAGCCAAAAAGAGATAGGACAGCCTGAAATAACTTAACTATGTGCTGGTGAGATTCTAACAAGAAAGGCAGATGGTTGAATGATTGCAAAAGTCACCTTGGCTTATTTGCATAATATACCCAATTGGTTAAAAGCCTGTTGAGTATTGTTTTGTTCTCATCTCTCCCCCATTTAAAATTGACATCAGATAAATATTCATTAGAGACAATGTTGTTGGTTAAAAGCAGTGTTCCAGCTGTGAAACCTGACCCTCTGATTACACCACAACCTTGAAACTTCCCCCACCTCCCAATTTTCTCTGTCCTTTGTTTAGTCTGCGGATTCCCTGTGATTATTAACATTTCTGCTACATGATTCAAAATACCAATATTCTCTAGATTCTTTCCCAGAAGTTTGTGTGTGTGTGTGTGTGTGTGTGTGTAAATACATATGCATTTGTATTGTTGGCTAAGTTTCTGTTTGGACTTCAGTTTCCAGTATCCTCAGCTAGCAGTTTAGTGACTGTGCTGCCTGTGGGATTCTGGGACCTGGAGTGAAAATAGTAATTTTGACAATTTGTACAATGTACACCATACTATATACAGTTTAACAAAAGTTGTATTCCTATAAGACATTGAATATTTCTTTTTTTCAGGAGAGAGGCTACATAGGTATTCCTGTATTTATGAACCCTGCCAGAGCAGCACAAGATATTTTGCTGCACTTCATGCACAAAACCCAACTAGACTGACAGTTGAATCTTTCCTCAGGTCTAATGCCTGGAAAACTGAATTAATCATATGTGTTGGTCTTGTAGGGTTTATAAATACAAAAATCCCTTTGTAGCCTTTCCCCCAAGAAACAGAATTATTCAGTGTTTTATAGGAATACAACTTTTGTTAAAATAAAACTTATAGAGTATGGTGTATATTGTATAAATTGTCAAATATCCTACATTAATGGTATACCTTTCATACCAATTTTGTGACTCTATCAAAAAAAAAAATAAAAGAAAAAGAAAGAAAGAAAGAAAGAAAGAGAGAGAGAGAGAGAGAGAGAGAGAAGACTGATCTGGCATAGCTTGTTTTTGAGAAACCCATGCTGACTTTTAGTGATCACAGCGTTGCTTTCTAAATGCTTACAGACTGTTTGTTTAATGATCTGCTCTAAAATCTTTCCTGGTATTGATGTCAGGCTGGTTGGGTGGTTATTATTTGGGTCCTCTTTTTTCTTCCTTTTTTTTGAACACGAGGACAACGTTTACCCTCCCCTAGTCTGCAGGGACCCCAGAACTCTTAAAGATTATTGAAAGATTATTCTGAAATTACTTCTGCTAGTTCTTTTAATACACTTGGATATAGTTCATCTAGCTCTGGAAATCTGAATTTGTTTAGAGAAGCCAGATATTCCTGTACTACCTCTGCCTATTGTGTGATACATTCCCCCTACTGCATCATCTGCTCCTTTTCAGAGAAAATGAGGCAAAGAAGATGTTGAGTAGTTCTGCGTTTTCTCTGTTCCCTGCATTTTCCCATCTTCTCCACACAGAGGTGATGTAATTTTCTTGTTTTTCCTTTTGCTATGAACATAACTAAGTCTTTTTTTAAAAAATATATTTTTAACCTCCCTAGCAAGCCTGAGCTTGTTCTGTGTTTTAGTTTTTCGAACCTTCTACCTACATGAGCTGGCTATTTATATTATCGTTTTGGTGATTCCCCCTTTTAAAATTATTTAGACATACATCCTGCTTTAAATATTTTTTTCCCTCTTCATTGGAATTGTTTGAAATTTTGTCTTACATATCTCACTTTTTAAGAAACCCTCACCCTCATGAGCCCCTTGTCTTTTAGTATTCTTGACCATGGCATTTCCACCAATATTGCCTTAAGTTTAGTGAAATCAGTTTTCTTGAAGTCTAAAATGCATGTCTGACTATGATTGGCTTCCCACTCCCACCTAAGTATCCTGACATTTCCACCCCTTCACTGTTGGTTAGGATCAGACCTAAACAAACAAGGCTTCACCAAGCTCAAACAAACCAAACAGACTTACTGCAACTGACCCTCACCCTTGACCTAACTATCTCTCCCAAAAGACTCTGTGGAGCTCACCTCTGGAGCTCTTCCACCACATCCACATAAAACACTCTTGTTGATCTTGCCTGTTAGCTGAGGTCCATTTAGCAAGCTCCAGAAATGGGGGCTGTTTTTGGTTGGCCACACAAATCCCAGGCACAATTCCATACCCTTCAAGCACTAATGGTCATTGAGTTACCAGAGGATACATCCATGGGAAAAGACTTCATCCTCCTGGACCTCCTCTTTAAATAGCCTTGCAGAGTGGTATACTCTGTCATTTGTTAAATATCACAGCCTCGTTCCTCAAGCTCACAGATACCCCTATCTCCACCTGGCTTAATAGTTTTGACTCAGATGTGCTAATTAAATAGTAGCTATTATTGTGGATAACCAAGAGATGAAAGAGATGTTCTTCCTGGCTGCCAAGTCCTTCTGTCAGGAAGGATAACAGGCCATCAGGAGGACCAACTATCAGTCAAGTGAGGAGGAGTGTTTTTAATGCCCCTGTACAACTTTTCTGTACCTCCTTCTGTATAGATGACCAACCATGAAATAACAAGACCAGACACAAGTAAATAGGTGGTGGTCTGGAATAAAGGCCGCTTTATTGACCTATATACACCTTTTTACTAAATTTCAACCTGGGTATAAGCAAAGCAGTGGGGGAGCAACCAAATGTGGGCCCAACCAAGGAGCAGGCATCAAAGTGTGACCAGTCTCCCCAGCCTTCTTTTGAGTGAAACATCAGACACCAGGGGTAATCCAAAAACCATAGAGTACTAGAAAGAAAAATCCATACGGCTTTCTGCTCAAGTGGCAAGAATTTATTTTTTTAAAAAAAGAGTAAACCCCCAGATTGGCTCCATGGGCAGACTCTTCATCCATCAACCCAGGTTCCATTATCCACAGATAATGTACCAGCCCTTCAGAAAAATGTTGCCAAGGTGTACACCAATCTAATGCATTCTCCTCCTATCACCTTCCAAGGGAGAACGTATTTTAGACCCCACACATAACCAATTCTTGAAGTCTCACTTAGCTCATGCTGCAGTGAGGGTGTGTTGGTGGTCATTGATGGTCATAGTGAAAAGAGTAAAGAGGACATGTAAGGTGGAGTTGGCGGGCAGGGCATAAACAGCCTTTGCTTTCATCCCCTTCATATGAGCAGCATGTGGCATCAGATGCCAATCACAGGGATTCTGGCCTCTGTTCACAGAGACCATCAAACTGCCCCTCCTTACAGTGTTTCCATTCAGGAAAGTGCATTGTTGGTCAATGAAAAACACACTGAAGAATATCGTACAGATCAGTGTCCCCTATTATTTGAAATTTCCATTTTACATGATGAGGAGGGCATATATGAATATAAAATTATGTGGATAAAGTAAATGTATGCTACCAACAGCTTCATACAGATGCAGATTTCACACATACATGCACATTTCTTCACTTTCTTCTCATTTCTGATGACAAGAAGAGTTACTATTAGATAAAAATAGAAACAGAGAAAAGAATAAATTAATGCATGTTCAATTATCTGTCTGGAAATTGTTTTTCATTGCAATCATTCTACTAGCTGCTTGGAATATTCTCTGAAAAACTCATGCAAGAGGGTTTTTTTTTTTTTGGTAGTATTTGTTTGTTTTCACTGTTTGCTTGTCTTCTAGACTCCCTTTATGAGCTTTTCATAATGTTCTAAGTAGAAGACATTCAAATTGATTCCTACTTTAAATGTATGGAATACATATATATATATATGTGAAAATACAATTGCATCTAAAGTCTAATATAGTCATAACTCACTTTAAGGCACTTTGCATTAGAGCACTTCACTAATATAGTGCTTTTCAATTATATAGCACAGTGCCATTTTGTTACTGACACTCAAGTCTGTTTACAACATTTGTGCACTTTGTAGCTCAGTGTCATATTCTGCTTTTTAAAAAAAACATTTTAATCTTTTTTTTTTTTTAAAATAGTGCTATTTCACACTTAATAAATGCAAATATGTTTTTAGGATTTTATAAGGACTGGCAAGTGGGGGGTGGGGAGGAGAAGGCTGTGATTCATTTTAACGCAATATTCACTTAATTTTTTTTATATTTCATCTCAATAGAAAGGCAGATTAAATACAATGAATAAATGAATTACAATAACAAGAGCAAAGATATATTTAGATTAAAAAGAAAACCTTGAGTGGGCCTTCAAGGGCAAGAAAAGTAGCAGAAGATACTGTGTTAACTTGAAAGACATAGTCCCAAGAAAGGTTCTCACTATCCTCTCCACATGTTGAAAAACTGTGAAGAATGGGCAATAGATCCATAGATTTACTTTTTCAAAGCAGTTTCCTTTTAAAAAGTAATAAATTCTGACACTAAGCTTACTTGTGAAGCCAGTAGAAATGGGATTATGCTGCATAGTAACACTGCTTTTCCAAGAAGGGATGCTACATAAAATAGATGAAAAAAGTTTGTGTGTACACTCGTCCAACCCTCACAGTTTGAAATTGACCGTTGCTTTCTGAGAATGACAAAAATATGCTACCAATTCTATGTTTTTGTTAGATGCATCAAGGTTAGTATGCTTACACTCAGTGGTTCATAGACACTCAAGCCCAAACCATAAGGTTGCGAGGTCAATAGCAGCCAAGGGCTTGACTCAGGTCTACATCCTTCCAAGGTTGTTAAAATGTGTAGCCAGCTTGTTGGGCAATTAGCTTACAATTATAAACTGCTGAGAGACTACTTACGTGGTATGAAGCAGTATATAAATGAAATGAAGCTGCTATAGTTTTCATCTCTCTCTAAGTGTTTAGGCATAGTGTGTTGATGCCCTTTCCTGTTTATTGAGTTTAGCTATATCTTCACTCTTCCTGAAATCAGTTAGTCTGAGTTTGTTCACCCTTCGTTTTATTAGTCTACAGCTAATCACTCTCCTCCGTGTTTGAAAAGCATACGCTACACAGGCTCTCACCTTGAGATGTCATGAAACATTGGTACAGGTATTTGTAGTTATGGGCTGAAACAGACTGGCCCAAAGAGGTGGTGTGACACTGCCACTTTGAGCACCAGAGCAGGGCTGCTCCAACCACACACCAGTGCCCTGATATGGCTTTTTTCAGGCGCAAAAAGAAGCAGCAAAATGCTGCTTGTTTTTGCACTGAAGAAAGAGTGCTGTTGTCACCACAGCTTTTCAGCACTTCTGCGGCATGTGGTGTCTAAATGGTGTGTTGCCTGAGTGCTGAAAAGCTGCTGCCATATAAATGGCTGGGCAGCTTTATGGTGGTTTCCTGTCAGCTTGGGGGCATGTGTCATATTTTGCATATTTTGCCAGTCTGTTCCAGACCTAAGTCTACTTTGCAGCTTTTTACAAAGAAAATTAAACCCACTTTATTTCTCTGCTGGTCTGTGGGTAGCAGTGATTAGAACTCACTGTTGCTCACCTTCTCTTTGGCCTTGTCTGCACTGCAGACATAGAGTTTGGCACCACTTTAACTGTCATGAATCAATGCTATAGAATTCTGGGATTTGTAGTTTTGTGAAACTTTTAGCCCTCTCTGTCAGAGAGCTCTGGTGCCCCACCAAACTGCAAATCCCAGAATTCCATAGCATTGAATCATGGTGGTTAAAATGGTGTTAAATTGCATTATTTCTGTGGGGCAGATGCAGACTTTGTGAACTGCAGTTACACTGCTTGTGACTGTGAATGCCATATGAATACTTGGGCATTTTTTTTAAATCTCAGGTGATCCAGTCATTGGTTTCACACAGAACCATTACAGCAAAGGTGGCTGGCTACAGAGAGTGAGCCCCATTCTGCCCCTCTCATTCTTCATAAATACTGGGTTCATTAGGATGAGACTTAAAAAAATTAAAAAATCTACTTTTTTGAACTACAGTTGTACGAATCCTCCACCTAGCTGGTCACGTAGCTGTAGGATTCTGATAGCTGTAGTACAAAAAGGATAAATTTTCCAAGCTGTTTCTTCCTGTGTTTGAATTATATTGGTTATCAATGATCAGGTCCACTGAGTGAATACAACCTGCCACTGTAGTTCTTTTAAAATTGAGAACCTGTTTTTCTGGAGGAAAATGTATTATTATGGCATCATTTACACTCACGTTTTTGTGCTGGATCAGTTCAAATTGCTCCATCGATTCCACACCCAATTGATGTTCAGACTATGCTTGCTATGATTGAAGCTCTCCGTGGCAATTTAACCCTCTTCAAGTTCACATTTAATTTGGAACCAATTCAAAATGGTGATCAGAGCTGGCTTTTTAAAAAACCTTGTCAATCAAGTAAAATGCATCTTCATCACTATGACATATTGCAGATCACTTTGATCTTTTTAGAAAGGTGGTATATAAATAAATTGTTGCTGTTGTTGTTCAACAATAACAGCAATTGCACATTTGTAAGCACTGCTTTGTGAAATCCATGCATGCCAGGGAGGAATACCCCCTAGCACCTACAAACCCCCTCCTTCGTAAAACCATGTAAATGCAATGGTGAGCAGAAACTGTACACATTTAAAAAAAACAAACAAAAAAAACCATGCCTCACCATCCCCCCTCCCTTTCCCTGACCTCCCCGACCTCTGCCCAACAGGGAAAAGGGAACCAAATCACCAGCAGAAGCAGAAAACAACTGTTCAGTGATTTTAAGAGACCACTCCGACAGCACAGGAAATTTGAATTCACAGGATTTAAAGAACGAGTATCTTCGCTCACAGAACCGCAAATGCCAATAGGGGAAAAATAATGGTAGTATCCCAAGACCTGTGCGATGGGTATATTCCATCCCTCTGCCCACTCTCTGTCCATTGTCTCTCTCTCTCTCTCCTGGGTGCCCTGAATGGAATTAGCAGCACATTCCCATTGGCAGCTCCCTAAAATAACCCGATTCTTTTTAAAAGATGTGCCAAATGCCTCAATTTCAAAAGAATTAGGTTAAGGAGGATTTGCACCACTGCACCCCCCCCCCCCCCCAATTCAGGTCAGGAAAAACTGGCACAAGTGTGAACTATCCCCTTTTAAACAAGTTTCCAAATTGGTTCAAAATGTAGTGTGAATGAGGCCTTAGTGTTACAGATAAGTAGCAACAGATTGACAAGTATATGAGCTAAATTCTTCTCTCTACCTAGATGAACAATCTGGCAGAACAACCCTCCCCCTCTCTACATTATACCTCAAAACTTGTAGTTTTTCAAGATGCTTCTCCACTGAGAGGCCACCAGCAGACATCACCAGAAGTGATGAGGAAACAAAACAAATTGGGATCATGGCATTTCATATGGAAGTGGAGATTAGTTTGAAATGAATTTTGGCTATGCTGGTATCAGATGGATTAATGTATTTTGAAAACAAACAAAACAATTTGTTCTTTCAAAGTCAAAGGAGAAATCTTTCCATATAATTAACTTTGATTTTAAACTGTTTCACATTTTTAAAGCTGCTGTCAAGCATGTTGTAGCTCATCTGTGACTTGCACAAAGAATACGGTGTATGATCTGAAGAAGATTCCAGAGAAACATTTTCTTTGCAGCAGTATTTGGGTATGGAGAAGGTAATTGAGATGAGGAGGAAACAAAAGATAGCAAAGAATGAAAACAGATGACCCTAAAGGAATAGCTCTGTGCTGCCCCTTTGCTCTCTGGATAGGGGCTGCAGCAACTGCATGCAGCCCTGATTCGGCATTTTTCCAGTCCCAGAAGAAGAAGAAGCAAAATGCCACTCCTTTTGGGGGTGGAAAAAAAAGCCACCCTAGCCACTGCTGCGGTGGCTCTTCCACATTTCTTTGGCACCCCATGTGAAAACGCTGCGGTGCAAAAATTTTACAAATCCCCTCCTTCATGAAGCCATGTAAATGCAATGGTAGAGTACACATTTCTTGAAAAAATAATCATGCCCCCCCCCCAGGAACCCTGGCCTTATGAATAAGGAGGCATGGGAGGATTATGAATATTGTTCAGCAAAGTAGCATTTTATTGTACAATACAAAGTATTTCTCTAAGGGAGAATGAAATTTAAAATCCTCTAAAATTCTCTCATATATATTTTCTCTCAGAGATGAGAGATAGAAATAGAAATAGATATTTTGGGAAAATTTTGCTCAACTGTATTTGCAACTGCTTTGCTAAAGGAACCAAATCCCTATACCAGAGGAAGAGGACTTCTTCATCCACTCCCCGGCCCATTTCCAATGTATTCCAGGTACAATATCTGTTTCTTTAACAATTCTACAGCTGAAAATGCACATATATCTTTATTTTGGTAAGCCCAGTTCTTCCATGTTCATGGGACCTATCTTCTCCTATCTGCATACTGCAGATAAAGTTGTGTATGTAGTATATCTTGATTTCAATAAAGCTATTCACAAGATCCCCAATGAAATTCTTGCAGGCAAGCTAGTGAGCTGTGGACTACACAGTGTTAACATTAGGTGGCTCTGTAATTATACTCAGGGTGTACTCTGTCCTTTACTCTCAGGAGAAGTTGAGCTGTATCAGCAGAAGTATAGTATCCAGGTCAAGAGTAATAATAGTGTCACTTCTGTTCAGCTTTGGTCAGACCTTTCCTAGAATCTTGTGTCCAGTTTAGGACACCACATTTCAAGAAGGGTATCAATAAGCAGGAACATGTCTAGAGAAAAGTGGCCAAGTTTATCAAAGGTCTGGAAATCAAGCCTTATGAGGGATAACTTAGGGTGCTGGGTTTGTTTAGTTTAAATAAGGGAGGACTGAGAGGGTGTGTGTGTGTGTGCCTTAAAGTAGCCATCTTTAAATAGCTGAAAGGATGTTATGTAGAATATGAAGCAAATTTGTGGTTTTTTAGCTGATCCAGACTAGTGAAACAGGTGTGGTTATCCACCCATATCTCTTAGACTAATGTCCCAAAGACAATGTGGAAATAATGTAGTTGGGACTGCTTTAACTGCCCTGGCTCAGTGCTAAGGAATTCTGGGAACTATAGTTTCATGAAACATTTAGCCTTCTCTGTCAGAGAGCTTGGGCACACCAATAAACTATAATTCCCAGGATTCCATAACACTGAGCCATGGAAGTTAAAGTGTTCTCAAACTGAATTATTTTTGCACTGTGTTTTGGACCTTAGTGACTGAGGGTCTTTTCCACTTGTCAGCTAATTTTGGGCCGTGTCTAGGGTTACCTTTATCAATTTTTGCTTGACATATTTATTGAAAGTGGCTAAACCTGACAATCCATGTTAACATCAAAATGGCACTTAAAAGGTTTTCAGGTTTTGGAGTTCCAGGATATTTACATGGTAAGCAACATACTCTTTTGTTACCTTTTTAGGCTATTTATTATAAGTATTAATTGATATATACACACACATACACATACATTCACTTCAGGGAGAATAATAAAAACAGAAATGTCTGTGCACTTTAGCTTCATTACATTCCATAAGATTATATGTAAATTCCCCCCCCCCCATTAAATTGCATATACAGCATATTATATTAAGTGATATAGCTACCACATTATGGCCCAATCTAGATGGGCAAAAAGAAGCGCTTTAAGGGCTAAGAAGCCCGCCTTTAGGGTTAGGGAGGGCATAGCGTCTACACCCTCCCTAGGCCTAAAGTGCATGGACGCCACCATTTAAAGATGGCGGCATCCATATGGACGCGCCAGAAGAGCGTCATCATGTGCGCAGTGTTTAGATTCACTGTGCACATAATGATGCTCTAGCGCCACGGGAGGGCGCCAATCGTGCCCTTCCCACGGCGCAAAAAAGAGCTCCAAAATGGAGTGTTGGGTCTTTGCTGCGGCCTTTAAATGGCCACGGCAAAGACCTAGGGAGAAAGGGGCTGCGGTGGCGGCCTCTTTCTCCCTTCAGCCCCACGAGGGAAGTGGGGTGCAGCGGGCGCCCAGAGCTCCTGCTGCACCCCAATTGGAGGCCATGGGGAACTGGCAGTTTGCCGCTTCCCCGCGGCCTCCAAAAGCGGCAGGTGGAGCTGCCCATGTGGCAGCCTCGGCATCATCCCACTGCTTAAAGGGGCGAGTACAGACCACCCCTTTTGGGCGGTCTAGAAAGCCCCTATGTTACCCAGCTTCTCACAAGCATCTTTTGAGCTAAGCAATTCCCCAAACATTTAAAAGTCACTGACACAATTGGTGGGGACCCCAAGTCCCACCCACTCCACCTTGTTATTATTAAGTACAGAAAAAACAGACAATTTATAGAAGCTTCCACATATTTACAATCTTGTCCCTTGTTATCGTCTTAGCTATTTTTATTAGTTTGAGGAATTTACAACTCTAACAGGTTTCTGTGTAACACAGGCATTTCAGAGTTAAATCCTAAGTACTTTGTAACCAAGTCATAACTATATTAATTATGTGTAAGCATGTATCTACCAGCCATATCAGAATCAGTATTTTAGGATGGCATGTCAGGGTTTACCAGGAATGGATCATCATACACAACAGTCTTCTGTAGCAAAGACATCCAAAGCATGTCTTGACTCTTTTATTCTCTTCTGACACCAACTGAGTGCATCAGTTATGAAATCAGAGGTTCATATCACATATTTTTGTTCTGTGCACTTAAGTCCAGTGCACACATTTTTTTCTTTTATTTTAGTGCACATCTCTGTTTCTTATACAGCCTACTACCTGTTTTCAGTTGTCTCTAAGGTACTAACTTGCAGGGTGACCTAAGATTACTTGTAGTTTTTGTTTACATATTTTAAGGGAACATTTGGCAGTTTTCTGTGGCTGGAAACCAAAGCAAGCTTTTTCCCTCTTTTAGTACAAGACAGAAAATGGACGGACACTGTTGTGAATCTTGAGGCTCAATATGCTGCCATCTATATGTTTTTCAGATTATGTGTCCTTATTTAATGATATGTAAACCTTTTAAAAATAAATAAATAAATAAATAAATATAAATAAACTTTATTCTTATACCCTGCCTTTCTGCTGCAGCAATTAAGGTGGAATAAGTGACTAGAATATATTGGAGTAATATATACTCTCGATAAATAAATTGAAACCCCCTCCCCCCTTTTTTAAACAGGATTAAATACAATACAGTTTAAAAATTCAACCTGTTAAAATGACAACAATTTTCTAGTAGAGTCAGTGGTTTCATAAAGTAGAGAGAGTAGAGAAATTAGAGTGAACTATTCTGGGAAGGCCTGCCAGAAGAGATCCATCTTGACAGCTTTTTTGAAGATGTCTAGGCTGGTTATTTTATGGATCTCCTCTGGCAAGGTGTTCCACAGTCTGGGAGTGGTGGCTCTGGGAAGTTGCTGTTAGTCTGGTTTTTATGGATTGCAATAAATTCCTCCCAGAGGACCTGAGGGTGCAGGGCGGATTGTATGGAAGTAGGCAATCCCTTAGATAGGTTGGGCCCAAGCCATGTAGGGCTTTAAAGGTAATTACCAACACCTTGTACTGTACCCAGAAACCAATAGGCAGTCAGTGAAGAGATTTCAGAAAAGGTGCAATATGATCACTTCTAGTTTTATCAGTGGTCAGCCTGGCTGCCATGTTTTGTACTAACTGTAGTTTCTGGACTAGGTGCAAGGGCAGCCCTATGTATAGTGCATTTAATGATATATGCAGAGGCTGAGGAGTTGCCAGCTAATATCTTTTTGGCCTGTAACACCAGATCATGAACCAATGGATTCATTATATAAGAAAAGAGAATTAAACATTAAACATTTTTACGCCTGTAAAAGCTGTTTGACAGTGTAACAGACTTCCTAGGAGTGTGGTTGACTCTCCATCTTTAAACAGCGGTTGGATGGGCATATGTCAAGGGTAGTTTCACTACATGGCAGGGGATTGGTAAATTGCCTCTCCTGCAAAAAAAAAAAAGTTTAAAAAAAGATAAATTTTCTCTCCTGGAAGGCTTCTTTGCACTGTTTAACAGTTAAAAAAATGTCTAGCAATCTCTGGTCTCCCCCTCACACGTTTTAAAAATACATTTGAGGCATTCCATGCTGTCCCTGGAGCCAACACTATCTCCCACCCCTGCAGCAGAGCATAGAAATGAGTTTGTAAAGAAGTGTATAAAGTGATTAGTCATAACTCCCAAGTGCCATGCAATGTGTGAGATCTGGAGCAACATTCTGAGCTCTTCTCCAGTAATTAACTGATTAATCTTCAAATCAGCAACAGATAGAGAAGTACTGAATTTCTATCCCTCCTTTCTACTTGGGAGAAAAGGAGGGGCAGCACCATGGGATTAATCAAGGATGTCACAACAACCAGAGCAATTATTACCTATAAGCTGAACGTGTACTGCTGTAATGTGGCTTTGTTATTCAGGCTGAGATGCCAAGTGGAAGACAAAGATAATGAGAAACAAATGAGTGGCCTAAAACCATCCTTTCCTTTTCCAAAGTCTAATAGAGAAAAGTAACCTTGTAATTTAAATTGAGAGAAGCAAATAAATTGAGAGGAACAAACATCTCCTAAACCCCTCTGGCTCTTTAGCTGGTATTTGGAAAGCACTTTCTTTCAAGGGTGCAATCCAGTGGCAATCCAGTTCCCACTCATTTCAATGGAGCTTGTGCCAGAGAACAGCTGGTGGATTAGATTCCTCATAATTGTTTTATTGTGCCCTAAATACAGTTGTTAGTTGGATATTTTGGAACATTCAAAATTTCTTTTCACTTTGTGGGGATACTTTCTCTGTGGTGGCTCCCAGTTTGTGGGACTTCTTTTCTTAGACTGGAATCATCCTAACTATCCTTCTGTAGGCAGGTAAAGACCTTTCTATTTTGGCAGGTCTTTGACCATTGATTGCTAGAGGAAAGGGGCCTGTGATATGCAATGTTGGTTTTACTGATCTTTTTTACGGTTTGTTTTTAATTGATTTCAGTTTTATTTATAGTTTAATTATATTTTTCACTTTTGTATAGTATAAACTTTTAGCTGTATCTGTTTTAAATCTTGTAAACTGCCCTACTTTCCACATGGGGAAAAGGGGAGGAGGAGGAGGAGGAGGAGGAGGAGGAGGAGGAGGAGGAGGAGGAAGAAGAAGTGACATATGGCTTGACAAGAGTACATGTGAAAAGATCCATGGATTTTAATAGGATTCTTGGCTGAAGCTGAACATGAGCCAACAGTGTGATGTGGTAGGTGAAAAGTCAATGCAATTCTAATATAGTGTCTATGCTGAGGAAGGAAATAGTGCTGCACTATTCTGCTGTGGTCAGACCTCACCTAGGATACTGTGTCCAGCTCTGACCACCACATTTCAAAAAGGATATCAACAATCTGGAATATGTCGAGAGAAGAATGACCAAGATTATCAAAGATGTGGAACGAAGCCTTATGAAGAACAACTTAGGGCCGAACAGATGGACTGAAAAAGCTGGCTTCCATCTGGCTTGGGGGCATGGCAATTAGATGATGCACACCCCCAAGATGCATGGAAGATGTGCCAAAGATGTGCCTGGGCCACAGAAACCTGGCCCCAAATGGAGTTAGTTTTTCCCATTCTAATTTGGGCCCACAGCAGAGGGTCCCCTTGAGACCGCTGTGTGTGGTTGCCATAGTCCCAAGGCATCTTGTACGGGAGGAGCTTCAAACTGCCCTTTCACGCCTGTCTGTTTCCCCACCTTAGACATCTCAGTAAGTTTAGCCTGAATAAGGCAAGACTGAGAGGTGGCATGATAGCCATGTTTAAATATTTGAAAAGATGCCATATTGAGGATGGAGCTAGTTTGTTTTCTGCTGCTCCAGAGACATGGAACATTGGATTCAAACTACAGTAAAAGAGATTCCACCTAAACATTAGGTAGAACTTCCTGGCAGTAAAAGCTGTTCAACAGTGGAATACACTGCCTTGGAGTGTGCTTGAGTTTCCTTTTTACAAGGTTTTCAAAGAGAGGCTGGATGGCCATCTGTTGGGAGTGCTTTGTGTGTTCCTGCATGGCGTTGAACTGGATGGTCATTTTGGTCTCTACCATCTCTCTGATTTTATGATGAATAATCATGGCCTGAATCCTTTTGTTAATCCTGACTATAGTAGAAGTGTTGAATCAGTGGGATTTACTTTTGTGTTGACTCACCATTCAGACAATGATTCAATGGATCTACTCTAGTTGAGATTTACCAACAAACTTTTACCAAACAATAAGAAGAATGCAATTTGGATAGTACAAGAACCCAACTTCACGCATCCTGCCAACTTCCATCCCTGTGGCTCATGAACTTAGTATATCAGTTAACAGTGTTGTACAGAAGTGGACTTGGAGCTCTAGATGTTGGTTAATTACAATTCCCAACATCCAACATCATTGGCTGGGCTGTGTGCCACTGTTGGAAACTGGACTTCAGCAACATCTGGAGCCCAACTGCTCTCTGGTTCAGAATAAGGCTGAAATATCAGTAAAAAAAGGACAGCCTCTTTTCTTTCCAGATTTTAACTCTCTCTCTCTCTCTCTCTCTCTCTCTCTCTCTCTCTCTCTCTGTATATTTCATTGTTATACATTTTAAACACTTTTAAAATTAAAGGCAAAGGTCTATAAAATCAATTTCTATGGGCTTTCTCACTTTTGTTCAATTTGTGTGCATGTTGTGTGTCTTCAAATCGTTTCTGGCTTATGGTGATCCTAAAGCAAACCTATGACAGGGTTTTCTTGCCGTGTTTCTTCAGAGGTGGTTTGCCATTACCATCAACTGAGACTAAGAGAGTGTGACTTGTCTGGGGTCCATTAGTATTTTCAAAGGATTCTCTGCCCAATATATTTTGTGCATGTTTTTCAAATATATAGAGTAATGAATACAAGCCATCACTCATCAAAGTATGATTAACAGTTATTGTTAGACTTCAGCTCTATCAGCCATAGCCAAGTGTCAGGAGGTGTGGCAGTTGCACACCCAAAATCTGGAGGGTCACAGTTTTCTCACCCTTGATCTACACCAAGGAAAAGGTGTATACCTGACCATTTCTCCTAAATTAAGGCTACTTAGCATAGTAGCAAAGAACAACAACAATATTGCTTTCTGTGTCTGAGAAAGACTTTAAGAACAAGAATGAGATAGAACATTGAGTATAGAAAGCCAGAATGCATCTTGTCGATGTTTCCTCTGTGTCTTCCTTTGGTAAACAGCAATTTAGCGACAGCAAGGGGAGGAGAGGAATTGCAGAGTTAAATCCACATAAATTGTTTTTATATTTACAAATGAATTAGATTATTTGCATTAGTTGTGTTTAGTGTTCCCCATCCCACCCCAAACTACAAATTAATGAGAAAAAAATATTTCTAAACCTTATTTTACTTAAAGGAAGGTTTACTAGAGGCAATTTGCATGTAAATCAACATTTACCTGACGTGTGCAATTTCCACGGTTAGATAAACCATAACATGAAACAGATGAAAGACATGGGAACTGCATAAAATTCTTTGAAAGATAATAGGCAGCAGCCTGCAATAAATATTCATTAAGGAAAAGGGTGCCTTGTAGTCTCTTTGAGCAGCTATCTTTATGGCTTTCACCTGCCTCCTTCTGCTTCCTTGATATGCTTTCAGGATTTTCACTGCCTCTTTCTCAGTTTGCCTATTTTTCCTTAGCCTATAATACAGAGAGAGAGAGAGTTGCTTACATCTTTGCATCCAAAGAACTTATCTCTGGATTTTGGGGTAGAGGTACTTGAAGAATTCAGTCCTTATGAATTCCTGTATCAAATGATCTTTCTGAGAACTAATGCATAGTTCAGAACTGGATTTTGCCCTTTGCTGTATCTTTTGCAAGAAAACATGCACATGTATATGTGCGTATGTGCACTTGCACACAGAGAGGGAGGAATGGGTATACACACATATTTAAATATGTGTGCTTTGCTTTGCCTTAGGAAATGGAATGGATAGAATGATGGTTAAAAAATTGAAATTGACATATTCATAACAGATTTATTTGTTTAAAAGCTGTCAGTCACCTAGTCCTCTGAGAAAATGTCATTCTCCCATTATGCCATTTAGCTTTCTAGATTTTATAGAGATTTCTGTGCATGCACAATTTGTTACATGCACCTTTGATTTCCTCCCATTTATGATCATCTTATTTTTTTTCTCTGCTTGTGGGCTTACTTGTTGTATATACTCCTCTTTGTTGTTATTGATTTTATATTTGCTGTTGCTTTCTGTATTTGTGAGTGTCATTGAGCTTTCCTGTATTTAGCCTTCTGATTGCTTTCACTGCAGGTGGTACCTTTTGCTTACCTATCAGTTTCCTTAATTCTTGCTTTCTGATGCCTTTGCTGCTTTGTCACAACAAGCAACTGATATAGTAGGAAGGAGGGGACATTGGGCATGAGTTAAAGTGAGGGTGATCACCACTCAGGTAGATAGAGGAAAGAAGGCAGGTGCCTGCAGTCAAGGTGGATGCAGGTGGCCACATTCCCAAGCTTATAATTTCAAACAAGATGCCTTGATTGGCTAATTTGGAATGCCCTGCAATGAGGTTTAACTGACCTACATGGGGTTTCACCCCCATGTAGAGCATTAGCTAGTCCTGAACCATTGGGCCCCTTATCCCCTCATTACTATTGTCACATATAGATTGTACAGATTATATTATTTATGATTGTGATTGTGATATTTGCATTAAAGTTGTGGCCAGTTTTCCAATCCATTATATAGTGTCCATCCTTTTGGCTCAACATGAAATGACATTGTCCCATTTTGCCATTTTGGGTTTCTAGATTTTGTAGAGATTGCTCTGCAAGCACAGTTTGCTGACTGCAACTTAGTTTATGTTCATCTTAGTTTTCTTCTGCCCTTTCTCTGGTAAAACAGAGCAGGAACAAAGCTTGACATATGTGCATGTCAGGCCAATTATGTGTTTGTGTGCTAGTGACATGTGTGTTTCATTATTGCCAGTGATTTCTAGCATGTCTTGGTAGGGGAAAAGGGAGTTGAAATGTAGGAAATGTAAGTTGTGGTTCAGATTGAAAATGTAATAGGTCAAAAAGAGTACATTAGGTGGCTGATGGTTTCAGTGTTTATGAAATGGAAAGGTGGTTGTCATGTGATCTTGTGGGGCACAACAGAATACTTTCTTATTTTTCAAGTAGTTTAAAATCACGAAGTCACCATAAATTGATGGGCAACCTGAAGGCACATACAGAGCTTTGTCAATTATTGTTCCCAGATATGTTCATCCACAGTGTATTTCCTGTTCCTTTCAGATTCCTATCCTAGATTGATTAATTATATCCAGTTTCTATTTTAATTGATTCACACAATTTTCTGCTCTTAAAAAAAAAAAAATCTACAAACTGACCTGCTTCTATTTTTGGAACCTCAAAGCTCTCTAGAGTAGTCAAGCAGCAAGTAAAGTCCACTCTGATTATATTTAATATACAATACTAAAGTAATTATATAGTAAATAATGCAGTACTTTATATTAAAGCAAAAATTCTTTTTCAGTTCATGAGCCTGAGGATTTGCAAGTACTTTTTTCCCACTTTGACTAAAAGATTTTAAGAAATACAGCTGCCCTGTGTCATTAAGATCTGCAAGAAGGACTCTATCTGTCTGTGCAAAGTAGATGGCAACCTTATCATCATAGCCCTTTTATAAGTCTGATCATTTGGTAGGCAATTATAGCTTCTTTGAAATCAAGGGTGGAAGAAAGAAATCCTTTGTTCCAATGCTTTTTGCTATATGTGATTATTCAAAGTCTCTTAGACATGGGTGAAAGAGCCAAAGGGATAGACATTAGTGTCCTGCTTCCTTCTGAACCTACAAAAAGCCAGCCATCCTTAACTTTCAGCAGTAGCTTTATATTTAAAACTATACTGTTTGCTCTCTGAAAGACAGAATCTCATTTGAGCACTTTCCCCCACATCCTCCAAAATTCTATGAACTTAGCAGTTGTTTTTTTTCTTTTTTCTGGGTCATAAAACAACAGCAGCAGCAACAAAAACAGATTCCTGGAGAAAGTGCATATGCCATCCTATAGGACTGAGATACAACTGGGAGAAGAGGATTATTCAAGAAATAATTCACTCTCCGTGAAATGTGCTTCCTATTTTATGCAATAATTAGTTGGCAATACACACTGGGATTTTCCCTCCTCCCATTCAGAGTGATGACAAGGAGGACTGCTGTCAATTTAATTCTTTTTTTGAATATCATCACATAGGCAAGGGCAAGACTACCAACAGCAAAGGAGCAACAATCCATTTTCACTTATGTGGTCACTTCTCATATAAGTTCACTCTATTTCCAATACAAATTAGCCCTGGAAGAACTCCCATATAACCCAAGGCAAGTGTGGGATAAGCTACCATAAAATCAAGAATGGGTCTGCCAGCCCCAGGGTAGTGGATTCACCAGTTGCACCTGGATATAACCATTTCTGTGGCTGCATGGAACTGTTTTATCAGTATACTGCCCATATGTTCAGAAATTAGCAAGATCATGTATTCCACACAAAGAAAACATCCAAACCATTTACCAAGAGCTTCAACAGAAGGAAGAAACACACACACACACACACACACACACATATCTTTCAAACAAAGATAGAATGGTTTTTTGAAAACACAGAATGGAAATTAGACTTTTCACACTAAAAATATATGGCTAAGAAAACTTCAGTTGGCCCTAATATTTTATGTAACTTTAGTCACTTCTGATTATGGGAATCCTTTCATGGGGTTATTTTAGGGATATTTATTTATCATTGCCTCCTCCCTGAGTTTGAGAGATAGTAGCTTGCTTAAGGTCACCCAGTGGGTTTCCTTAGCTGATGTATTTGAAGTCCGCTCTCCCCAGGGCCTAGTCTATCCGTCAGACCACTGCACCATGTTAGCTTCTTTACATATATTTTCACTCTTCCATAAAGTACTTTGAGATGTTTCTTCCAGAGATAGCAAATAGACTAAAAAGGGCAAATTAAACAGCTTAACACCGATAGAAGTGAAAACTCATGATTTTATTAGATATCTATTAAACTCTTTCAGATTTGCAGGTAGATCTTGTAGCACCTTTGAAACTAACTAAAAAGAGAAGATAGCAGTATGAGTTTTCATAGATGTAAGTCTACTTCCTCAGATGCATTTGAGGAAGAAGATTTAAGTCAATGAAAGCTCATGCAGCCAACTTCTCTCTTTAGTTAGTCTCAAAGGTGCTAAAAGATCTCTCTACATGCTGATTCTAGAAACTAACACAGCTACCATATATACTTGTGTATAAGTCGACCTCATGTATAAGTCGAGGGCATTTTTGGGGGCCAAAGTCATGGATTTTGATATGACCTGTTGATAAGTCAAGAGTCAAACACTGGGGCATGTTCCAAAAGATCTAAAAGGGGAAACAAAGCACCACTTCCCTCCTGCTTGCAAAAAGGGACAGAGCTTTCTCTTTCTCTCTCTCTCTCTCTCTCACCTCAAGGCTTAGCTTGCAAAACGGGATACCAGCCTGGGGCATACTCTCTTTGTGGGTCCTGCCTGAGCAGCAGCTGCTTGCTTCTTAGCTCTGGCTGCGAGGAAAGGCTGAAATCATACACATACACATGCAGAGAGACAGAGAGGAGGGCACGCTGGGGAGCAGGACTCAAACAGGGAAGGTGGGCACTTCTTTCAGGAAATTTAGAAGCAGCATTAACTTATTGCCCTGTCTATAAGTCTACCCATGATTCTGGAGTCCATTTTGGGGCATATATTTCTTGACTTCTACTGGAGTATATACGGTATATCTTTGAATACTTTCAGGGTTGTTGACTATAAATGGATACAGCAAATGTAATAGCCTATAGGCCTATAGGATGGGGGTGGGTGGGATGAGTCTATCACATTCCAGAGGTGAGGTTGAATGACAGGACATGGGACTGGACTTCTCCCATATGGGCCACTGACTTATGAAAACAAAACCTTGAATTATACATACACACTGAGAACACCTTAAATTTAAAGTTTGCTATCATGCAAGTAGTTTTTTTATTTTTTTTTTATTTTTTATTTTTTTTTACAGTCAGGTATTTAATTTAAGACAGAGCTGATTTTAAACATTATTGTGTTGTAATATTTAAGTGTGTCAGTTTCTTTTCATTATTAGCTTCCCAGAATGTATTGGAAATTTGACAAGATAGATGTTTTAAATGTGAATGAATGAATGGAGTTATTATTCAAGCCAAAGTTATGAACATTTAAGTTCCATTGATTTCAGTGCAGACATTTAAGCACATGCTTTACCGTGCTGGTGAAATTAATGAGTATGATTCAGACATAGTTAACACTTCTAAGAAGTGTTATGTACACTAGGAATATGCAGTGTTTGATAAACACTAACATTTTATACATTACTTGGAGTAAGCTCCTATGGGCCCCAAGGATTTATTGCTCATTAACAGAGTAGCATAGGACTATGTTTGGAGACCAGAGTTTGAATCCCTGCTCAGCCATGGAAATCCATTGGACAATTTTGTGCAAGTCATGCTCTCTTGGCCCCAATGAAAGGCAAAGGTAAACCCCCTATGTACAAATCTTGCCAAAAAATAGCTTGTAATTGCAGCCACTATGTCAGAAATGACTTGAAGGCACAGAATAGCAGCATCAACAACAGAACATTGATTAAATCATACTGTAATAAATACCTGTTATTTATTAACATGTAGGGGTTGAGGTGCATTACTTAAAATGGATCGCACTATGTTCTCTGATAGAAAAGTGTCTTTCTGGACTGCAAGTCCGAGATTCTCATACTAGTCGCCATGCTGACTGGAGATCTGTTGAAAAATAACTTTTCTGAACTCTAACAGATTTTCAGCTTTCCAAGGCACTTCCATTTTGTTAGTGTAGACAGACCCTTCAAACTGTATCAACTAAAAACCACAAAAAACAATTTCAGCAGTGTTGTGATTTAATTTTTGTGCCTGTGTGTTTTGTACTGGAAGGCCTCCAGCTGATTAAAATCCATAATATTTTCCATTACAAAAGTTTTGACAGCATAAATTTTATTTTTGCATTCTCTTAAATCATTAAACTGTTTTATGCCACGCTAATGCTTAGTAAAGAGGGTTATTAGCAGTGAGGGTGAACCTTAAAAGGTTTAAAGGGTTGATTCATCTATGAAGCACTGACAAATCTGGTTTAATTATTCAAATCTAATCTAAACCTCTTGAGTCAACAAAATTAGGAAAGAAATCTCAAGAGAACAGGTTCAGCAACATGGTTTCTGTGTTTCCTGCTTAGCTTTGCACATTTAGCCAATCAAAATAAACTATATACTGTTAGAAATCTGAATATTGTCAATCATAATTCAGATGCACCCAGATTCCAGTGGAGACCACACAATGATCTGAGTCTCTCATAGGAGGTACCATTGTATGAATAGTGTTCAATAACTGGATGCCTAAAATACTAGGGAAATACCCAGGAGCTTTTACAAAATTCTTCTTTAAGGGAGAAAACTGACAGTGTTCTCCTTTTTTTAAGAATGATCACCATCAATGACTTTTTTTTTTTTGTGATCACTCCAGCTATCAAAAAAATTACAAATCCATACATATCAAGCATCCCTCCACCATTCTACTACACAATCAGTAGCTTAAAAGGGAAAATTAAGCCTTTTTTCAATGAAATTCTATTTCATGAGGCAGCAAAAAATAACTTTGGAACATTAGAACATTTAAATCCTGATTATAACAGAATATGATTGATTGATTAAGGATGGCAGAACATGAAAAGTTGCTTTTAAAAATAATTAGTTGCAGCTGTCGTATGCAATTACTAATATAAGACCTCCTATCCACCACTGTTCTGCTTAGGTCACACAGATTTAGTCCGTTGATTTCCCTGATTGATTCCATCCAGCTCGTGTGCAATCTTCCTCTGTTTGAGTTACCCAATACTTCTCCTAGCATTATTGTCTTTCCTAACAAGTCATGTCTTCCCATGATGTGGCCAAAGTACAACAACCTCAATTGTATCATCTTGGCTTCTAAGGATATTTCCAGGACTGGTGCAGATTGTGGTAACCCCTGCATGTGAAGAATGGGGCCCTGAACCATTAAAGGTTGTTCACCCTTAGAAAATGTATACTAAGGCTAGGTCATTTCAGCCTTTTTTCTTCCCTGTTCCCTATTTTGAAAATATTCTCAGGAGGCACCCAGCTGGGTAAGTGCAAGGTTGTTATTATTCTTATTTCTACAACAGTGTGTGTTATCTCTCCCAACTCCACCCCAGATAAATTTATTACCATGCCAGTAGAGGCATTGTTTTCCTGTCAGCATGATATTTGGCTCCAAAAATTTGGAATGACCTGCCGGGGGAGATCCACCATATAACATCTGTGGAGGCCTTTAAGAAGGCAATCAACATGGATCTCTTCCGGCAGGCCTTCCCAAACTCTTCGTAATCAAACTCTCCTGTTGTCTAGCAGTTCCCACTGGATTGTGATGGATTGTACTAGGAATTTTACTGAGAATTGTTGTTTTAATGTTATTATTAGGGTGGGAGGGGTAGGGAATTTGAATTGTTATGTTTTGCTATATTTTAAATGTTGTCAATCTGTTTGATTTTTATTGCCTTTTAATTGTTGTTACCCACCTCAATCCAATATAGGGACAGGCGGGATAAAAATTGTTGTTGTTGTTGTTATTTCTGTGTTTTAAGTGAGTTTAAAATGCCAAACATGATATATTCAGAAAAAATATTTTATTTCTATTCAGAAAAATATTTCATGTTTATTTTTATTTCAAAAAATACACAAACCTCTAACATATCATGAGTGTAGACACAGTTGAGGAACAGAGAATGGGAAGAGGGAAAGAGAAATAAAAAGTTTGTTGTGTGCTCCACAACTGAAGAAAGGCAACATGGCTGTCTGAAGCACTTTTTCCCACCCTGTAAGACTATTATGTTCAGAATATTAATTGCTTAGCTTCAATGCTGGTCTTGAGAGAAATATATGAAAATTGTAGCAGGATTTTTGTAATAGAGAGAGGCTTCATGTTCCTTCAGGATTTCCCAAATGCACCAAAACTAGGAGCCAGCAATCTGATCAGAAGGCAGGACCTTCACAGTTCAGCAGATCGGGCGTTCTACTCTGCTAAATGTTCTGTATGTCATAGACTGAAAGGGTGCCAAGAAAGGGGCAATAAAAATTTGAATTTGAATACCTATTATTATTTATAACCTGGCAAATGCTGAAATTATTATGGAGCATTTTAGTCATCCATTTTCATAGGAGCTACTGAAAAATCAGATTGCTTTCTTACAGAATTAAGGAAGTAATTCTAAGAGGCTGTTAAACAAAATAAAATGGAACATATTCATGGTCTCATGGAATGCAATTCAGAATACCTTATTCTTATAAAGGCAGATTTTTACCTCTTTCCATATCTAGTGTTTTACTGTCAATTTCTCTTCTGTAATCTAGTTTAATAACACACCAAATTGGGTTTAAGAGCAGACCAAATATATAATAGATTCTGAAGAGAAGGTTGTCTTATGTTAAAGGCAAGAAAAAGTAGTCAGAATTGGTGCGATTCAAGACTATAACTTGCAATGTATGTTTACAAAAGATACATTTCATGCTTGTGTTATGCAAATGAAATATGTGGATATAAATTGGCCACCTTGTCCACAATTTAGTCTGCAAAATAATTATCTAAGGCATTAATAGATAACCTTTTTGCAACCCAAATTACAGGTTTAGTGGGACTAGTCTGGAATGGGACTACATTGGAAAGACTGAAAGTTCTTTAAAGTATAAGAAATTTAGCTGTAGACAGGCACAAATTACTTTCTTGCCCCTTCCTTGCTGTTTAGGAGATGCTATTGAGTTGTAACTGAAAAATAACATTCCTAAATTCTGTACCATATGTATGACTTTTTTCCTATTTAGTGGTAGTCAGCCAATTACATTGTTACCTTGATCACTGTTACCTGGGATATACTTCCAGGAAAGCATGTACAAATTGTGGTTGTGTTCCATTTTCAGACAACCAATAATAAGTGCTACAGTACCTTAAAAACACATTTCCTCAAAGGCAAGGATCCCTTATCAGATCCATCTGCAGAATCTGATTATAAAAATTAATGGCACTAGGATTTGTAATCTTTGATGTGCCACAGGATCCTTTGAAGCTGTGCATATATATACATTAATCCCAGTCTAGAGACTCTGATTAAGAGAGTAGTTCTTGTTCCTTGAAGACTACAAAAAGACTTAGGCATATTATATTTTCTCAGACTCTGATTTCCATCTATGAAAGGGCTAAACATGTAAAGCTCTTCAAACACTTTATACAAATCAATAGTCATTAATAATCGGTGACCTTAGACCAGACCTTTTCTGTCTCTTCTTTTGTTTCTCTCCATAGCACATGTTCATTCATTTGATGAGTCCTTCAGGGGGACACTTATCTCTTGTTGTCTGCCTGAACATCCTAGTCAAGTAGACCTTTCAGTTTGTTCACTAAAGACCCTACAACCACATTTTTAATATTTAATAGTAATACCATTAGTGGCCATTGAATTATGCAATGCTTTAAAAATTCGAGCCTCCATCTGTTACAATTTGTCAGCAGTCAGATGATTAATCTGCTCAGGTTGGAATCCCCTACTTGGTTTTTCCCGGATAATTTTCTGCCACTCTTTTGATCATGTATCTCTTCCTGCCTCTACGCAGAGTTGTTTCAAACCCTTTAGGCAAGCTTTCCATTGTTGCCAGTCAGTCATCATATATAGATGGAAGTGGTTATGTTGTGTTTTTGCTTTTGCTTTTGTTTTGCTTTCCAGCTGACTTGTTCCTGAGCTGTCGTGATAGCCTCACTAACAGCTGTCAGCCCCCCGAATGGGCAGTCAGTCAGAGGAACGAGCAAGCAAACAATATATGAAAGGGATTTCAAAGTGTATTCACAGAAACATGATACTTCAAAGGCAAGAGTGAAAGTCCCCCTGGAGCTCATTACTGTAGTCAGTGTGGGGGATTGTACAGTGGCTCCCAGGATTCAGAGGGAATGCAACAGTCTTTTCTTCCTTCTTTTCCTCTTTGGCTTGGAGAATCCACCACAGCCTAAGAATGTTTCTTTTCTCTTCACACACACACAGATCCTAATATTCAACTCCTCTTTGTATAGAAACACTTCAGTTTGCTTAAATGAATCTAATGGAAGTGAATGCTTTCATAAAGCACCAACTGTCTGCCCTGGAGGCAAGAGCCTTGCCATCATCATACACCAGATTCAACACAATCTCAACTGTCTTCAAGGTTATCCCTGCTCCCAACCTTTTCTCATTCATTGAGATGCCTATCTCATAGGGTTGGCTCTCTATTCCCTTGCTTTTCTTACTGTACAGATTCATGTACAAGCCTAGAAATTTTTGTCAAAAAATTTGACTTACAGAAAATTCTTACAGAAAAAAAACAAAAACAAAAAACCATCCCCTTCTCTGAGTAGTGGGGTGAAAGGCAAGACCTTAGTCTGTCCTGGGAGAACCTAAAGGTTAGCAGTGAAGGTCATTTAAAAAGAAATCAACTGAGTCCTTCTGAGGATGCTATTTGATAGCTAATGTGCCACTGCAAGAATGCCCCCTCGCAACTGGCCACCATTCAGATCATTTCACACGGCAGGAGCATACATATGAAGTTCTTTAACAGAATCTTAAACCTAAAGTATATATGGGAGAAAGAAATCTGATAGGCAACCTTATCGTAATTTATTATGGTGTTGAAAGAATAATGCAGGGTTTGTTTGTTTGCTTTTACATAAAAAAGAATTAGAGAAAGCCAGTGTGGTATAGTAGTTTGGGCATTGGACTATGACTCTCAAGACCAGGGTTCAAATCCTGGCTTGGCCACTGGGTGACCTTGGGCAATTCACAATTCTCAGCCTCAGAGGATGAGCAAGCCCCCTCTGAAGAAGCTTGACAAGAAAACCTTAGGGCTTTAGGGTCACCATAAGTCAGAAACAACCTGATGGCACTCAACAACAACAGCTACATAAGGTTTTTTTGTGTTTTTTTTAAGCAGAAAACTTACATAGGAGCTTACATAAATAACTAAACCAGAAATGGGCCATGAGCAGTGCACTGACTACCTATGGCCCCAGGCAATTTTGGGGTAATCTAAAACCTCTCTTTTCATAAAAAATAAAGACATTGAAAAAGTGGAATTTTGCTCCTGGAAACTTCCAGAGAGAATGGCACATATTCTGTGGAACAGATGTGGACTTCTTATCACAAGGGCTGCAGAAATAATGCAGTTTGACATCACTTCAACTGCTTTGCCTGAATGCTATGGAATTCTGGGATTTGTAGTTTTGTATTTCGGTTTCTCAGTCAGAGCACAATACAAATGCAAACTACAAATTCCAGGATTCTATAGCATGGAGCCATAGCAGTTAAAGCAGTGTCAAAAGTGCATTGTTTTTGCAGTGTGGATGCAGCCAAAATTGCCACTTCCATTTGGATTGCCTGTGTCACTGAATTTGTCCCCTACAAGGTAGACTGATGTTGGTCTCATCCAGCAATGCAATACTTATTTCTAGATAAAATTGTGAATGACAGGAAGAAAGTAAACAGAGTTTATCCTCCCCACCTCTGCTTTCCTCATTTATCTTGCTATATTGAAAAGTACACAGACAATGTGAGTGCTCAAGGTCATCCTGCAATATTGATTGGCAGTAAGCTCAGAAATCCAAAAGGAAGTAGTACTTCACACAGGCGTAATTAACTTTGGAATTCATTATCGCAAGGTGTTGCTTGTTCCTTCTCCTTTCATTTCTCCAGTTAGATTTCTGTTCTATTAAATGTTCTCCTTGCCTCCTCCCCCAGCATAAAAAGAGGATGCACAAAGGTGTAGTAATAGTAGGAGGAATTGCTCAGGTGTCTGTAGCAGAAAAAAATGTGTTTGCACAGATTATGTAGGAGAGTCAAGAAGATGATAGATTTTTCGTTCAGTCGTTCCTTCAGACCTGACAGAGGATTTTTACACATTGCATTCAACTGTTTGAGGGGACTGAGGTATCATGATAAATCAAAGGAAATGAATGGAAGTTGATTAAACAACCCTGAATAGGGAAAAATGCTAATATCTTTCATTTACGCTGAAGAGACCCTTCCGGTTATGTACTGCCTACCCAGGTGCTGGATTTCATTGATGTATGGGACATATATTGGTATTTCCTAATGAGAACAGCACTATTCAGAAGTCATTATTTGTAAGCATACAGAGGCAGCTACGAATGCATGCTGCAGGTCCATCCCTCCACTTTTGACTGCCTTGTGTTTATAGGGGAAGTCTGTCAAACAGGTTCAAACAATTTTTGACTGAATATTGCTACAGATTTATATGAAATCAGGATACCTGATTATGTGCAATTCTGTAACCACATTCACTGGAATACAGTTACACTTCCTTTTCTGATCTTAACTGTGAACACAGGGAGATCAGGAAAGGAAGTGGCAAGGCTTCAGGCCATGTCTCAGCTTCAATATATATACAAGCATGCACATGTTTACCAGAAATAACAACTACATTGTGCTAATGTTCTAGAAATGATAGCAGCCATTCCTTGTTTAATTCTTTCTGGGTCAGCATGAAAACCTGATTCGGATCCAAATTCCAGGATTCATTCATTCGCTCAGTTTTTGTCCCACTTTTCTCACAGCATGGGAGCAGCAGTGTCTTACAATATAGATTACAACAAAGTACATCTAAAAATCTAATAATAAAAAAGTTTAAAATATATTTATATGCTACCTTTCTCAAAGAACTAGCCATTAAGGTAGCTACAAATGGGCCTCAGTATAGGTAGACTCTAAGACTGGGGAAACATTGATATAAAGTCCTTCAATCCATTTTATTTCCTTAATTTCCCTATATACCACATACATAACTTGTGAATCCATTTTTAATATAGAATATTAATGAAAAAACCAGCTTGGCCCTTGGTTCCATATTCACAGCCCACTGACTATAAATTTAATATTTCAAAGTGTTTTAATTTAGATTAAGCAGTCAATATTCAATAATGTACATATGCCACTGTGCTACTCCTGTTTACCACCTTTATCCCTGTGCTTTGTGGAAATAAACCTTGAAAGATGAACCAGATCAGTACCATGGACAACACATTCTCATTTGAAACTTGTGTTGTACTGTAGGTTATAGCACTGGAGGGCTTCAGTTCCTTCCCTATGAACATTCCCCTTTCATTTTGAAATATCTGAAGAAATAAGCAAATGCCATAGGAAGAGTCTGATATATGCAGTACCAAAAGTATTCTCCAAATGTGTATCCTTATGAAGCCAAAGTTCAAAGTCTGTTCTGCCTCAGAGAAGCTTCACATTCCAGACTGCGGAAGAGACAATTGTTTTCTGTGGGTTTTTCAGGCTGTGTTGCTGTGTTCTCTAAGAGTTTATTCCTGACTTTTCACTTGCAACTCTGGCTGGCATCTTCAGAGGGTAGTGGCATGGAAGTACATGGAATATATATAGCTGTGGGATGCTTGTTGGGAGGAAGTTTGAGAGACACTTCAGACTTGGCCAACTGGAAAAATCAGCAGTAGCAGAACATGTTATAAGCCAACTGGGGCACAGAATGTTATCTGAAAACACTGAAATTCTGGACAATACCAACAACTACCAGGCCAGAATGCAAAGGGAGGGCACTGAAATTCACAAATACTTGGACAATTTCAACAGAAAGGAAGAAACATTATTATTATTATTATTATTCTTTATTTAATTAGCGAGTTAAATTTACACAGCGCTGTACATACAGTCAATTGAAATAGTCTGAAAGCCCTGCCCTCAGGCTTACAATCTAAAGGGCCAAGAGACAGAAGGAGAAGGGAAAGAAAGGTGGTGGGGAAAGGGACCAAGTCCATTGGATGTTCTCTCCCTTTGAGGCCTGAACCATAGAGGGAGGGCCCTGCTGCTTACACTGGCTAGGCCTGATGGCATTGGGTCTGCCTTAACACTCCCTCCAAGGCCAGACAATGGCAGATGGCATGGAAGGAGGGCCTTCTTCTTTAGGCTAGTTATTGTAATGTTGTGGGTCCCAGTTCTGGGAATGCTTCCCGAACAAAGTAGTCTTTAATTCTGTTTTAAAACTGGCTAGAGAAGTAATGAGCCATGCTCGTAGGGGAAGGAGGTTCCAGAAGGTTCCAGGAGTGAGTGGAAATAAAATGGATTGAAGGACTTGATATCAATGTTTCCCCAGTCTTAGAGTCTACCTATACTGAGGCCCATTTGTAGCTACCTTAATGGCTAGTTCTTTGAGAAAGGTAGCATATATTTCAAGGTAGCAAGTGAGAAGGGAAACATTGAAAGTAAACAAGGTTTGGCTATCAGTCCTGAAAAACACCAAAATCAAGACTCAAGACAAGGAAATAAACACCAACCAGGCTCAAGAGGTTTTCCCACAGACAATGGATTACCAATTAAATGGACACAAATTCCCTCCTCATATTCTCCACATAACACACATCCAGTCTGCATAATTCAACACAGTACAACACACAATCTAACTCCACCATTAATGTGTAAAAATCCACTTCCTCCCAAACAAGAGCTCAGCAGGTATATGGACACACACTTCCATGCCACCACCCACTGAAGATGCCAGCTGTATTTGCAGGTGAAATGTCAGGAATAAACTCTCCCAGAATACAGTCACACAGCCTGAAAAACCCACAGAAAACTATGGATGCCTTCGACTTCATGAAGAGACTATTGTTTGTATGTTGCTTGCCTACCTGTTTACCCCACCCTACCCTCAAAGGAAGTCAAAGACTTATATTCATTATTTTTCATGTATTGCCAGAACAGATGCCACAGGTCTCTTACATCCTCCTGTGGTCACCCTAAACTTGACCCAGAAGGTTGGAAGAGCCTCTGGAACCAAACTGAGTCTTTAACATGTCCCAATACTTAAGTCAGAATATTTTCATTTGTCATCAGATCAAGCAGCATACTAGTGTTTCAAAATTATTGGTTTCCTTTTTGTATACTATCATTTAGAATAAATCCTAAACATTGATCAAAGTTTCCAATATGTGAGGAATCCTATATCAAATATATACATTATTGCAGCCAGATCAAGGAAGTAATGAGAAATAATGACACAGAAGGCAGAGTACCAAAGAGCCATAACTTTATTAAAAATAATGGAAGTATCTTGGTTAGTTACCTAATAGGTTAGGTAATGGGAGTGCATCATTCATCATCCAAAGTGTGGAGATAGGCCAAAATGTGTGTCTCTATACTTACTCCACTCATTTAAGTGTTGAGGAGTGCCCTCTGACATCCCAAGTTTTTATTTGAACTCCATGATTCTTTTTGACTGTTCCATTTTGAACCAATAATGGGTCCCTTTCCCACCCACAATTCCAGGTGGTGAGACCACTCCAAGGATTTCCCTTTCATCTTAAAGTGTCTTGCCTACACTGCTAATACTGTGAGAATGCCTGAGTATTTAAAAATGGCACCACAGCTAGTTGTTCTAAGTGGTTCAGTAGGAAATAGATTTTTAAAAAGAAAAACACTCTTTGCCATTCTGCATATTTCACAAGACAATCCTACTTTGACCTACTCTAAAACCAATGTCCACACTGAATCCAGCTTAGGTTAGATTGTTATAAAGTGCAAGTATACATCTTTCAGAGAATTGTAGTGGAGGAGAGGTTCCTATTAAAGTATAGCAGAGCAAGGAAGAAATAACTGTATTGAATATTATTCTGCAGAATGGTGTATTTTGTTAAAGGGAAGAATGTAATGCACTTTGTTATACAATACTTCAGTCTTGAATGAGAGAACTGCAAGGAGTTCTCAATTCATAGTTGATCGCAGCTTGAGAGACAATGCTACTCATAAAAACCCTATCATCATAAAAGAGATTTTGCTTCTATTCTGTATCCTGTTTCTATTGGAGTTCTAAAATTCTGGAAGGAGGAACTACAAGAACAGCAAAAAGAATAGGGTAACCCTAGAATAATGTGTCTGATTGTTGATTCTGAGGATGTGCTGTAGTTGCGGACATTGTAGAATATGGCTTGGGTGATCCACTAAGTGGCTACAACTTATTCAGGCATTTTGGATCAATTTACTTTTCCACATCCTGCTAGCAGGGCAAATCTAAGAGCTGTAGTCCAAAACAAAGTAATTTTTCTGAGCTTTCTCATGGAATGAGCTAAGGTCCCTACCCAAGGAGGAGCTTTGAGGAGGTTGTCTTCAAATGCAGCACTGTATATAAGCTGACTTTCTCTTAGCTATTTCTAACTAAAGTACACCCATTCATTCAATTGCTGAATAGTGAATCAACATGTAAGTAAATTCTATTGATTCAATGGGTTTACTCCAGTCATAATAAACTACAGGGTTTAGGCTAGAATGTGTTATTTTACACTACCAGAATCCCATCTGGGCATATAGGACCATGTTAGCTGCTTCATCCGTGCCGTTGCATTTCCTGGTGCCTAGTCTCCCTCTATATCCACAGTTGGGAAATGTCTGCATGGCCTAGTTTGCTGAATTAATATAGGTTCTCTCCCTGTCTAGAACTCTGATTAGCCCAGAATTGCATATCCATAGAAAAAGCCTACATCTAATTGAGAGGCCTCCACTTTGCCGACTTTTTGTCCACGCCTGGTACAGCAATGGATAGTGGATTCCAATCTCCTCCCGCCATTTTTGCTTCTTGGTGGGGAGTTGAAATTTGAAAAGAGTTGAAAACCAGATCTTGAAAGGTTTGCTTTTTTGGACTGCCTTCTGAAACTATAGGAGTTGTATTCCAAAAAAGTAACTAAAAGGAGGCATGTGCAACAGTGGTTAGATTATACCTCCCTAGGAAGGACACAAGTGGCATATCAACCTAAGTTACTGAGGAAAAGATAACTGTTGGCTGTTATTACTGCCTGAAAAGCCAGGAAAAATGTGTTGTTATAAGTGCATTGCCAAACTGTGGAATGACAACTACTACAGAACAATTGGTTTATGCCTTCCTTGCAGTAGTTCCAAGATGCAGCAACGCTGGCAATAACAAGGCCAGTTCCCTCATATACATTTGTATAAGAGGGAGAATGGAGTAGATAATTGAGGTTCATCAGGGGTGGGTATATAACTTATAATAACTTACTCATGGATAATAACTTGCCCATTACTGGATTCATATTGAGTTCCATTGTTCCCTAATGTTTTCTTATATTCTTTTGTCTCTTTTCTCTTAGGTAAGTGAAGGCCATACTTGTACACAATGCATGATATTCAGCAGAACCTTCCCTGTATTTCTCCATGGAGAATGAACATTCAAGCCCTTGAAAGGATTCCATTGATGGAATGATGAGGGCCTACACCACTGCATATAGGTTTGTTTGTCTCCAGCTTGCAGAAGTGTTCATTTAAATCTCATGTTGTTTCATGTGCATAGGCTAAAAATCATAGTCATAAATTTATGGCAAAATGCCTCTTCCCAAATTTGTCATCCTGGTGTTAGGTGGCAAAACACAGAGGGAAATTGTAATTTGGGGAGGATGTGTGTTTGTTTTCCCAGAAAAACTTTGACAGAGGTACTGTCCTTGCTGTTTCAAAAATAGTACTACTCACACAGCTTCATAAACTGTGTCAGAGGTTCTTTTGATACTTGGTAGATGCTAGCCTATTCCCCCATCCCATCAAAATAAGCCTACTCAAATGATACTGCATCACTGAATAATCTTGTTCTGGGTAGCAGGAGAGGCATTTGGTAAAAGAACAGCAGCAGGTACTGGCTCTTGGTTCGTTTCTACTTACTGTTTCATAAAAAGGAGTAAAGCAACTTTGAGGGCCATATTACATCATTTGGAACAATATCTTCCACTCCACATTATTTATTTAGAAGTATGGAGGCGAGAATTTTCATCAAAAACAAATTGTATGGGAGGCCCAACTCTTTCTTCTGTGGCTATGCTCTCCCTCACACTGTGAAGTTATAGCACTTTGATACAACTTTAACTGCTATGACTGCATCCTATGGAATCCTGGGATTTGCAGTTTAGGGCAGGTGTTTAGAATTCTGAGCCAGATTGCTCTGGTGTTTTACCAAACCATAATTGTGTGTTCTTACCACAATTTAGATATGAAACTCAGAAAGCCTCACTACCAGAAAAGGTTTCTACATTCTCCCATTTCGATAAGTTTCAATTCTTCCTACATCCACCAACAATTGAATTTTAAAAGTTCCAGTTCCTAATGATGCATTAAATGGCCCATGTAGCTTGACCCTAACATTATGGCCTGTAGTGTAATCAGTAGGACCTATCAGTGCTTTGCTGCTTTGTGATGTATCTACAATTAATCACTGGTCATCGGCAATTCTGCATTGTACTGAGCATAATGTTCTCTGCTGGAGAGTAGATGATTTATCCCCATTAGTTTATTTCTTATGTGTTTAACTGTGTCTAGCCATGGTGGGTAGGAAGTCCTTTTTGCCCTTTTGCTTTTAAACACATTTTCAGCAAATGTGCATCATGGCTTTTAAATGTGCATTTGGATAATGAAGTGGAGACAGGTTTTCTGTACCTTGATGCCAGGACTTCCAAACTCATAAGCATGCAAATAATGAGGCAGTGTAAAAATGGTGGGTAGTTTTGATTGATTCATCTCAAGACATTATTAACTGTATGTTTGTGTTTATCTCCTGGTTGTTGCCCACCCACTCCCGTTTCAACATATGTGGGAAAGCCTTTGGCAGCATAAGGTAACACTGTTCTTGCCATTTTAGAAAGCTTCCTTCCTGAGGATAATTGCACAATAATATTCAAGTATTCAATGGCCACTTTTCTCTCTCGGTCCCCAGACCGCCTCCAATCTGTCGCTTAGCAACGGGAACAAAGTGTTCATTTAACATTTAACTAATACTAAACATTGTTTCGTAGGCAGAACTCTCTCCCTCCTTTTTTCCTCTGTCTTTCAACTCATGCCAGCTTAGAATGCTTGTGCTTTTCAACAGGAAGGAAGCAAGGGAGCAAAGTCTGTGTTTTGTTTGTTAGAAATGCTTTCTAGTGGAAGATTCATAACTAGCCCAAAGGTAGGGAGATAATGAAGACAGCACCACCCCCCAAAAAACAAGGAGGGAGAACCAAAAGATTCAAGGAAAGTAAGTTGTGTTATAAGTCTAAATAATGCACACGCATCATCTGTTTCCCCTAGAAAAGTACAACATTTAAGGAGGCAGTAAAGAAAATCAAGTATTCAAAATGTGACAGGCTCTGCAACCATTGTTGTGGATTTGTGGAGGTAGGGGATGACCCAAAGAGAATACAAAGACAATGACGTGCTTCATGACATACTTCACTTACAGATGTTGCACTTAGAGAATTAGGACAAAGGCCAACAGTCTTGCACCAGTGAATATAAGCTTAGTCAACCTGTTCAGTAGGAGACTCTGATGTGCAGTAGCCTAGCAGTTTGGATTAGAGCAAGCTGATCCAAAGAGTGCTTTGAAAAAGGAAGCAGGAAGAGTAATAGAACAACTCCCTTTTGAATAAGGAGGAAAGTTGCTAAGAACCTGTCCTAGCAGCAAGCTGGGTGATTGGATGAGCTGCACTCTTTCCAACTTTGAAATGCTTTGCATGTGTTTTGACTGCTTTTTATATATATGAAAACTGAATTTCTTGAAAGTGTTGTTATCTATGTTAAAGAGAGACTGTATGTGTCTGCAGTGAAAAGGTCCCAAGGACATGCATAGCAGATTAAAAAAAAAATACTTTTAAAACATAAAATAATAAAAATCAGTTAAAATACTCCAGAATTGTCTGTAAGAATAGCTCTGTATCATAGCATATGCCACTAATTCTAAGGTCCAAAGGCTAACCAAAACATTACTATCTTCACTGAACACCAAAAATTCAGAAGGCATGGAACAACCTAACCTTTCTTTGGCATACTTTCCACAGTTGTGGTGTTGCTACAAAGAAATCACTTGTCCTTACCAGCCTACACTCAGAAGCTGGTGGGACATGTAACAGGGCTGAGAATCTTAGATTGCAGACAGCTCATATTAGCAAAGGTCGTCTTTCTGATATCTTAACTCCAAGCTTTTTAGGGCTTCATAAGTCAAGACCAGCTGCTCACTTTACAAATCTGGACATTTCATCAAGATATTAAGAACAATGGGCATTCCAGATCTCTTAGGAAAACTCAGCATCACCCTAAACAAAGTCAAACAAAACAGAAGACCATTCTTGTCACCTGTAATGTTACAGTGTTTTCAGGTTTCACTTTGATTAACAGAGTACATTTTCTGAAAATTCATTCTTGTTGGTTTAATGACAAATACTTGTTGGTTTAATGACAAATAAAAAGGTTTAATGACAAATACTGTTTATTTTTATGCTAAATTTGTATTGTGCTACCCCATGCAGTTCTGCTTATATGACTGGCCACCAAAGCACCAGGCTTTGCATAGATTTTCTTTAACAGGCTAGGCAGATTCCCCTCCACCCCCGGAATAGTTCAAACCCCTGTGCCTTTTTCTATGTCCAATTAAGGTAGGTTTCTGTGTATTTAAATGGGCAATAATTTTCATTTTTTATTTATTTATGTATTTACCTATAGCCAACCTTTTCAACAAAAGAGTGATACAGCAATGTCCATATCCATACTACTATATATGATAATAATTTGGAAGCTCAGTAACATATCTGCTATTGTACATGACCCAAGTAGAGATGGAAAACACATTCATTTGGTTTGATACTGAATGAAAATGTTTATTTCTGCACTTTTGACTGGCTCAGCAAACCCAAAAGATCAGCTTAGCCTTCTATCTGCCTTGACCAAAAAAAAGTTACATATATCTGCAAAATGTTTGTGTGTGTGACAATCAGGAAGCCAGCTGATATTTGTGTGCCAGTAAAATTGCATAAAAATAAATGTATTAGTAGCAATGTGAACAAAAATGTACATGAATTTTATTTAAAGTCTGGTACAAACTGAACTTTAAGGTTGGGTAAAAATATATCAATATTTGGGACGTAATGGACTTAATATAGCAAAAAATGAGAAGTCAAAATGAACTGAAATTGACAGATTCATTCATTCCTACTCCTGACCACAGAATATGACCAAGAGGAAAGGCCTGTGATACAAAAATAAGTAAGACTTTGGAATTTTCTCAACAGCCAGCAGAGCAAGCTGTTGTTTAAACATCTGCAGGTAGGCAGCAGTTCTGCCTCTAGCTCTTCAAGTATGCAATAAATATTGACTTAACAAATCATAGCAATCAAACTGATTGTTTAAGCATTACAGTCTTGTCATTCATTCTCTTTTATGTGAATTCTAGCACTAACATTAATGAAGAATACTTGACCAGGGGGAAAGAGATAGCTTTAATATGTAGGGAATGTTCAGGCAGTTAGAATTATACTGAATGCATATCCTCACAGTTTCTGGGACTGAAAACTGTACTTTTGAAGTGAGACGTGTATACTTTGAAAAATTCCTTAACCGTACATATATTGTGGCTGTTTGATGGTTTTCCTCAGTACTGTGTCCTTTCTTCATCATTGTTTTACAACCATAAAACCCAAAATCTCTTGCAGTATTGCTTTCTAATCATATGTTACCAAGCATGTGATTAAGTCACATTGCCACACAACTAACCATATTTAGCTATGCACAGCCTTAATGCTCGTAAATGAGGTTGGTGGCTGGGACACCTTTGCAGTGTTAAGGCACAACTTGAAAATGTTACTTTTTTCAACTACAAATCCCAGCTAGCTTGGTAGGCTATGAGAGTTGTTGCCACCCACAAAAAGGATGAAATTCTTCACTAAATTTCTTGTTGAAAGAAGCAACAGGAAAAGTTCAGACATTTCTGCCTGCTGTAAAAAAGCTTTTGAAAACAGCAGCATTTTCAAAAAATATTTACAGTACAGAATTTATGCTGCACAATTTTTTTTCATGTGGTTTTTGAAAATAAAACAATTTTCTGTTTGGAAAAAGTGTTTTATGCACAAAATATTATTTTTTCACAGAAAACACTATTTCCTGAATAGAAAATGCTTCTTTCTGTACAAAGTAACCATGTACAATTTTTATTCAGAGTTAGTCCTGACTACATTGCAGTTATCGATAATTAACCCCAAACTGCTCCATATTTACCTATTCATCCTATGATCAAAATCATGGCACTATTGTCACAATCATAAATATCTCCAAGAATCCACCTTATACATGAAGGAGGTGCTTTGTGCAATTGAAGTCAGTATTACAGTTCAGCGGACTGCTTTGGAATGACACGGCTAGCTCCCTCACACCCTTGAGTTGCAGCGTGATGAGCAGAAATTTACATAATTATGGATGTGATGTAGGAGCTCAGCCCACTTTTGTTTTGTTTGTTTTTAAAAGCATTATGAGAATGATGCACATTTGCATGATTTGGTTTGGATGAACTATTTTGAAGTGTAGGGGAACATTACGGTCATCACAAAAGAATCCATTGCTTAACTATATCACCTCAAATTCACATAATATAGGGAATGGCAAATTACAGTCCATGGGCTTCATGGAGCTCTTAGGTCTCTCATCTGTAGTTCCTGAAGTCTTCACCAGTGTCCCAAAGCCCCCACACAACAATTAAATCTTTTTGGTATGACTTTCAGGCATTTTTGGGTCAAAGCTATGCAAAAAAAGCTCTCCAAATGTATCACATCACATGAAAATATTTCCACGCCATCTTATAAGCCCACCAGACCCCTACAGTACTCTAAAATACTTGTTTTCCTCTGCAGTCCCTCTCAAAATGGGAGCAGGATATATTATCTCCTGTCACCATTATGAGAGGCACTGCAGCAGAAAACAGAGGTATTTAGGGGGGTTTGTGTGTGTGTGTGTGGGGGGTGCAATTCATGGAGGGCTTGCTGGGGTAAATTGTACCCTGGCTTCCTGCAGCTACCCACCCATACATTAACAATTCATCCTAAACTGTGAATATAATAATCTCCCAAGCTAAAATAATTGAAGGGACTCAGTATTTTGTTGACTGGCTTTTTGTCACTGGGGACTTCTGGCAACCAAGTAACTCAGACTGACAGTTGCGAAAAATTGTCCTGTCGCATCAGTGAGATCTGTTACTTAGTGGCACTTCTCAAGAGGTAATGTAGAAAGGCTGCTGATCTAAAGCATTCAGAGTTCTGAAAAAGACAATACATGCATTAATGGACATTGAATACTTAAGAAGCAAATAATAAAACAGTAAATTAACTTTCATGGAGGGGAAGAAACCCAATATATTCCAGATCATTTGGTCTACAACTCCAGAACTTTGGCATTTGTCAGGGAACATGGGAGTTATAGTCCATAGTTCTGGAGAGCATCAGGTTTCTTATCCTTGTTCTAAAGTATGGGAAGCAAAAAGGAACTGTGTAAGGCTAGGGTTGGACAAAATGTTCCCCACCCACCCTGGGCCACATTTCAGTGCCTCCATGTTGAAAAAAAAACAAAACAAAAAAAGTTTATTTTTCTGTTTTGCTCAGAAATGAGGTACAGGGTTACCCAAACATATTGTACCTACAAAAGCAACACCAATTCCTCTAACCCATATATAGACTTATGACCATTTCTGGCATGGGTTTTTATCTTAGTGGTTATGAGGAAGGCATCTCAGCGTCTGGTCCAGTTCACTGCATATACCAGGAGTGAGAAATTGGCCATAGGCTTTGAGAAGGTGGCCACATCTAGACTCCAATGATAAGTATTCTCATTTGCTTAAAGCACTGAACTGTTATAACACTATATTCCACTTTAACTTCTATGGTGTCATCCTGTGGAATTCTGGGGTTTGTAATTTAGTGAGTAATTTAGTGAGAATTCTAAATGCCTGTTCCTAAACTGCAAATCCTAGGATTCCATAGGATGTTACCATGACTCCTAAACTGGAATAATGGTGCTGTAAAAATCTAGAATGATAAGACTCAAAGGCACCTAGTTACTTTTGCTTTGGGGAGCTGTGTTATCTGGATATGTTAGGCATATCCTTGGTTTTAGTCATGTCAGCCTAAGATGATTTGCTGCCTGACTGGATTGACCAGTCAGTCTCTCTCTTCAATGCTGATATAGGGATGGTATATCCACTTCAATCTAAAGGCAACATACAAACATAAGGAGTGCAGGACTGGCTTTGTCATCATGTCTGTTCTGAAACACTTTGCCTCTGTCACTGAGGGAAGTGGCATATCCTTGGTTGTAGTCATGTCAGCCTAAAATGTTTTGCTGCCTGACTGGACTGTCCAATCAATCTCTCTTGAATGCTGATAATGGGACGGTATATCCACTTCCAGCTAAAGGCAACATACAAACATAAGGAGTGCAGGACTGGCTTTGTCATCATGTCTGTTCTGAGACAATTTGCTGCTGTAATTGAGGGAAGTGTCTCCCTCTATCTTGGGACAGGATTGGACCTATTCCATTGTGAGAAACTCAGTTTGCACCTGTGATATAAATAGTTTTCAGTCATTTTAAAAATGCTTCCACAGTTTAGTTACAATCAGCTTTGAGTGGCTGTGCACTTCAGAGCTAGCTCATTTCTACAGCATCTTCCAATTATCTGTCACCATCAATACAGTTTATTTTTCCTGTTTTTCATTCTTCCCTTTTCCCATTTCTCCCCTTTCTAGCACCTCTCCAGTCTAAAATGTTAAGTGGTCCTTGCATGTTCAATATATTTTTTCATGTTTGCCATTTTTCTTAATTTATTATGAAGCCAGTGTCTGATTGTCTTTGAAAGTGGAGTCTAGCTGTGTTATTTATCAGCTATGTAGATTGCATTCCTTTAATCTAGTTAGCTCTTTGGTATATAAAGATATATTACAGGTAGACAGTGGGTAATGCAGTTATAAACTATGTGGTGTAGATTCTTCATTTCTTGTTTGAGGTGACAGGAACTAATGGATGGAATTTCATTTGATTGCTTTTGGTCTACTTTCACTGTGTATTCCATAAGGCACTCTTTTTACTACATGACAGTTTGGTCTCTGCGGCTTTTCCCTCCTTCACTTGAGAAGAGATAATTTACCACCCAAAAAACAGGTTCCAGGACATATGCACACTGATGACATTGCTGAACAATTAGTTTAATATATGACCATGAAGCCATGCCTGTATGTACTGATTAAATTTATGCTTTGGTTGTACCTTCATGCATGTCAGGGGGTTGGACTGGATTCCCCTTGTGATTTCATCAAACTCTATGATTCTATGATCCTATAAAATGTCAGCATGAAAGGCAGCCATATACATATGGAGTGATTAAGTCCCAGCATGTAAAGAAATCCTGATGTAATCCACAAAATTCTTTTGCACATATGTGCCGATGGTGCCCATCAGCAATGTAAGGGGGAAGGGAGTAAACTGAAAACAACAGGAATTTGTAGATGCATTCTCTCCAAAATTAAGAATCTATTTTATAGACTCACCATGTTTAACCAGATGGTAGACAGAAGAGACCAATAATAAAAAAGAATGGGGACATCCACTTATCTCTAATCTCCATATGAAGAGAGGAAAAGGTGGCATGTTTAACCCCAGCATCAATTGAGTCATTTTCCTGACTGCCATGGCATTACCGGAATAGCTTTCCTGAGAAAGTTAATAAAAATCAGTACAGACACTTCATGTCAAAACAGTTTCTAGTTCCAGAGATGCAATGCTTATGCAGTGCTAGTAATTCTTGTAAGGCAATAAATAACACATTGGACTTAAAACATCTGTTAGATATATCACTGTGAACTGTCTTTGAAAGTAGTATCTTGAGAAATTCACTGGGGTGCAAAGTGATATTTGCAGGATGAAAGCCAAGAAAATAAGTCTGGGGAAAAAATCATGTGTAGGAATTGGTGACAGAGAATGACAAAGGAGCTTATCACATGGACTTTAAAACAGTCTCCTGTTTGGCCTGTTTCTCCTAAAAAGATTATACCCCACTATTCCTACATTCCAATTATGAGACTCACCCTACCAGGTTTCAGTGATGCCTATTATATCATATTTGCTTTATTGTACTAGGAGTTCAAGTTCATCTTGCTTTTTTCCCATTCTCTGTACATTAGTTTAGAGATATCTAAGACCACATGTCCCCTTTATTTGCTATCTGTACAAGCTTTTTTGCCTCCCACTGTTGGGATAATAATAATAATAATAATAATAATGTTTATTTATAGCCCGCTCTTCTAATAAAATACTCGGTACAGCAAATTAAAAAGGATACAGACTAAAAACAACTATCATATCCCTCCCCAACTGCCCCCCTTAAAACTAAATTAAACCAAGACAAATTAAAATTAACACAGTTAAAATTGGTCAACAGTTATTAAAACAAAGTGCAATTTCATGAACTATTTGCACTATTTGCCTTATTCCCTCTATGACATTTTGACTATTTTCTCCAGCCCTTTTACCTTTCCGAATACTGTCACATAACTCCTGATCAAATTCTTGAGACTGTTAGCAAAAACGTTTCTGCCAACTGGCATGAGATGTAGCCCATCCCTTGCCAGAAGTCCCCGCTCATGGAACCGCAGCCCATGATCAAAGAATCCAGATTGTTCTCAGTGGGACCATCTACGGAGCCAGTTGTTTACATCTGCTATTTTCCTCTCCCTTCCTAGACCATGCCCTTCAACTGGCAGAAGAGACGAGATGACAACCTGTGCATCCATTTCTTTCAGCTTCCTACCCAGAGCATTGTAACCCCTTCTCATATTATGAAGGCTGTATCTTGCAGTATCATTGGTTCCCACATGGACCAAAAGGAAGGGGTATTGGTCTGTAGGCTTGACCAGTCTTGTCAGCCACTCTGTCACATTACGGATCATTGCCCCAGGGAGACAACACACTTCCCAAGACATCTTGTCAGGCCCACAGATCACTGCTACTGTCCCCCTCAGCAAAGAGTCCCCCACTATGACCGCACATCTCCTCTGAGGCTTAGCAGTGACTGTTCCTTGCGGTTGAGCTCTCAGGCACCCCTGTACTGTCCCTTAAGTTTGTCTATGCTGCTCTTCCTCATCCTCCTTGATAAGGGAAAGAGCTTAAAATCAATTCTGTAGCTGCAAGCTCCCAGAAAGATCCCTGGTTTCCCTACTTCTCTGTGTGACATTCCTCCAGCTATCTGCCTCCTGTGTATGTGAAGTGACCTTTTCATCCACAGCAACTTCCTCTGTGTGATCCCTATCCAAGAGCATTCATTCCGTTCTGTCCAGGAAAACCTCTTACTCCCTAATATGCTGAATTGTAGCTACTCTGGACTCCAGCTGCTGGACTTTCTTCTCCAAGAGGGCTACCAACTTGAAAGGCTATCAACATACACTTGGTGTATGTGAAGTTTCCCACATCTGTAGGCAAGAAGACAAACATCCCACAAATGATGCAGCAGTTCCCTCAGTGTCCATGCTGAGAAATCCTGAGTAATCACTGAAACAGGACTGTGGGCTTCCTCCTAAAAAAATCCTCCGATAAACATCAATGTAAAAGGCCCTTGATGGCCTGGCTTTTTCACCAATCTCTGTCAGTGAGGTCCATCTTCTAGGGATACAACTTTATAGAGATTTCCTGGCTGCTAGCTCGTTCTGAGGGCAAGTTCCTGACTAACTTCCTCTGAACAAGAAACTGCCAAAAGTCCGTCTTGAAAAAAAGTGAAAAAATTCCTCATACATTCTGACTTTTTTTTCCCTATAATGTGCTTTTATTGAAATAAATTTTTTTTAAAAAAAAAAAAAGCAAAAAATTTAAAGGAGAACTTCTCCCTTGCTGCCTCTGCTGTACAGCTCTGGAAGCTAAACTGCTAGCTCCACACCCTAGTGACTCACAGATGTGAGTCACAGAAGCTCCACCCCCTCAGCAACAAGCACACTCTCCAAAGAGTTTTTACAAATTCAAACACTTACCCACTCAAAAAGGCTGCCCAGAAACTGCTCTCCTTCTCCTCTCTGTGGCAGGAACTAACCTGGAAAGGCTTTGGGAGGTGTTATATAAAGGTAGACTCCTAGCTCCATCCCCTAGTAATTCACAGGTGTGACACACAGAAGCTCCACTCCCTCAGCAACAAGCACAGCCTCCCAAGAGTTTTTACAAATTCAAACACTCACCCACTCAAAATGGCTGCTCAGAAACTGCTCTTCTTCTCCTGTCTGGATGGCAGAGATGGATGGCAGTGTCAAGGATCATTCAGCTGTGGATTCCTACATTGGACAATATTCCCCTTGGTCTATAGTTCTATAAATCTAAGCTCTAGAATATATGGTAAATCAGGGTGATATATTTTAGTGAGTTAAGGAGCTGTCAAATGCCAACTGAAATGGGTATGGTGGAGAGCATTATTTCCAGTTTAAATTGTGCCCTTCCAATACGCATATTTTCTTATACATACTTATAAATACATACTTTTTTAACCTTTATATATGTTTTTTAACCTTTATATATGTTTTTATGTAATTGTACACCGCCCTGCTCACTGGAAGGGCGGTATAGAAATAAAGTTGTTATTATTATTATTATTATTATTATTAATTATTAATTATGTTCAGGATTCATTGTGCATATAGGGACAGAAAAACACTGTTCTGCCATGAAAAAATCTACAAAGTTTTTAATATAACTCTGAATTTCTGGTGTGCAGTTGAAACTGTGCTATTTTGCATGGCCCTTAGAATCTCAAATTTAGGGGTGTCTGCTCTGCCAATTTTAAAAATTGTTTTTAGATCTATTTTTAAAAGAAAGTCTGAAGTGTTTTAATTGGTTTTCAGTTATTTATTTAATGTTTTGAAAATGTTTTTTACCCATTGTTCATTGCCTCAGGGATACTGGTGGATTGAGTGATGATAAATGCCATAAACAAACTTCTTTATATAAGAATCCCCTTTTCAGCAAGCAATTGTATAATACATGTATTTATTTCAAGTGACTAGTTATTCCCACCACAGTTTGAGAAATGTAAAACCAGATTCCTGGAACACCTACTGTAAAATGTCCACAGCACCTTACAAAAAAAACACCTTACAAATTTTTCCCACAGATGTTTTGCTGATGATCTAAGGAAACTTAAATTTGATCCCAAGCCTTGTTCCAAATCCAAAGTCAAAGGGGTTTCAGCTACTACATGTCCTGTGCTTAAATCACTGTTGCAATCCTCCAAATCTTAGATTCAGATGACTGAGCTGCCTATCCAGACTCATTACATTCTCCAGCTAAGCATAACCATCTGGACCTGTGCCCAGTGTGGGTGATTCTACTCAGCTGAGCATCTCCTTGAGAAATATCTTCTTGTCCTCTGATTTGTTTTTCCCTGTCACTGAACAGCATGGGAAAAATGAATGGAGGAGAATCTTACGTATTTTAATTGTAATTTTATTGGTTCGATAGAATAAAAGACCAACAAAGACATGCATTTTCACCTTGAATTTTGATCCTGTCCTCTGAGGTATTAGCTACTCCTCCTAATTTGTGCCATCTGCAAATTTGAGTAGTATGCCCCCAATTCTGTCTTCAGACTTTGCATTATATCCATAGGGTACATTTTGATACATCTCTCTTCATTATTAATGCCACTGAATTTCTTCTTACATTTTCATTTCTTGAGTAAAACATGATGTTTGAGTAAACATTTGTACATGAAAACATCTAGGGGTAGCCATGTTGGCCATATAGCAAATCAAACAACATTCAAACAATGATACTTTTTATTGAACCAACCAAAATGCACAATGTTGAAAACTTTCGAAGTTACACTGGCTTCTTTATCAGGCAAACAGGGGAAAGAAATTGAAGATAATAGTCATTGGTTTGCATTTTTTGTTTTATGGTCTATGCTGTAACCCACCCCGACTGCTTGTTCAGAGGGGCGGGCTAGAAATAAAATTTATTATTATTTTATTATTATTAGTTCAGATGGTAGGGAGGACTGTCTGCAGGCTGGCACCTCCTCCCTTTGGCCATGTGATCACTTGTCGATTTTCAAAGTCAAGGAAATTTAATGTCCATTTGTAATTCAAAGAAGATGTTTCCTTGAAATCCAGTCTGTCTCCTTCCTTTGTGAAGCCACAGGTTCCAATATTGGTAGAGAACACGGAATTTCTCAAGAAGTCTTCATGTTTTGCATCAGGATAACTTTAGGTGGTGTAGAGGCAAAGCATTCCAATCAGCCCTAATATTAGGGGGGGGGGGGAGTTTTAACTTTGTTGGAGGCAGAAGCCTCAGATGGCAAGGTCCCAGTGCACTGGTTCTCTAAATAGGATTCTCATGTGATGGCTAAAATGTGGTATCTTGAAATCTTAAAAAAAAATCAAAAAAAAATCTAGGAGTAGCCGTGTTGACCATATAGCAAATCTAATAATCCAAATAATGGGGCGAAACAGATGGGCAGGAAAAAGTGGCTTTGAAGCTGCCTTTTCTGAACTCCAGCAACTTCACCACCAGCTCCCAAGGCAGCTGGAGTGCTCATGTCATGACCACATGACATGGCTTCAAGCCAGGAAGAAGCGGAAAATGTTGCTTCTTTTTGGAACAGCTTTTTTCTGCACACTTTTCTGCTGGCTTCAAGGCATGTCATCTAAATGCCACACCTTTAAGCCAGCCTGAAAGCACCTCTTTTTGCCTGTCTGTTTAGCCCCAATGATACCTTTATAGGGCCAACCAACATACAGAATTACTTGTTGCAAGCTTTCAAAGTCACACTGGGTTCTTCATCAGGCAAACAGGAGAAAGAAATTGAAAATGTTAGTTTTAGGTGAGGCACCTCCCCCATTGGTCATGTGGACCGGTACCTTTGGCCATGTGGATTGGGACTCAAAGATGATGATAGGAATTTTCATTATTAAGTTCTAGACACTGGAAAATATGGAATTAAAGTTGCATCAATAGAAATTGCTATGCATTCCTTCATGATTACTTACAAGATACTCTCTTTGCAATCACCTCTCGTCCAATCATGATTCAACTTTCATCTGCAAATATCATCCCTGAAAATTTAACTGAAATTATCATGTGTTTATTAGTATTTTTGTCCTCCCTATTGCCAACTGGAAAACTCTAACGATAGTCCCTGAAGATTACCTCTTATATTATTGGTCATCAGATTTTGTGTATTCAATCCTTCTTCTCCTGGACCTTTGGAAAGGGGGGGATCTTGGGTCAGAAAACACCACCAGCAAATGCTCACTTGTCAAGGTTATTCCCTGCTTGTGCTACCCTCATGGGAGATCCATGTGCCAGCACAGTTAATTACACTAACAGCCACGGAAATTATATTGGCCTGCCATTGGCCTAGAGAGATGAATATCTCCATTTCTTACTCACAGGGGGATGATAATGGCATTTTTATTAACTGGTGACCTGTTGACTGCTATTAGAATATAGATTGTATGCATAAACCAGGTCGGGGTACTGAAGATATGATTATGGAGCAATTACTGTGTCAGCCAATGTGGCTTCTAATCAGCTTGGCAAAGAGAGTTTGGAATTGTGAAAACTTTACTTTGGAGTCCAACAAGAAGAAACGACTTTGCATCAAAGTCTGCATTGTGCCTTTACATCTTCTGGAATTGAAGTGTCCAGTTCTTCTGATTAAAAGAAGAAAAAGCTAAACCAACAAGAGAAAGGATATTAAATGGATGCTTTTAAAAGAGTTTAGAATATTAAGGAAGGGGGGTGATTCACAGCTGGAACATTTCTAATTTAAGAAGTTGTTAAAAACTTCTCATCATTGGACACTAACATTAAAGCTCCAGTTATCCTTAATAGTGAACAGCAAGGTCAATACAATGAAGATGATTAATGAGAAGGGGGGGGATATAAATGGTCAGTAGAACAGCTAGCAGGAAAAGAGGACTATAGCACGTTAGAAACTACTTGGGGAAATGGTTTAAAAACATTCTATCTTTTAGTGACACTTCCTTGATCCCATTCACCATACCATCCCATTTACCTTTTAAGTAGACTAATACTAGGGATCTGAATGCAGACTCTCAGTAGAATTGTAAATCTATATACTTTTCATTGTTGCAGGCAAGAATGAATTATTTTTAACATTTTCCTCCTCTGTGTGAAAAAATACCTGAAAATTGTGCAGTTTTCAAAAAACTAGTCACAATTTGGTAGCTTTTCTATACTAAAATGGCATGTTGGTTATTGTTGTTTTGCCATAAAACAGTATTTTCTGTGTAGGAAACATGGTGCAGAAAACAAGATTCTTCCAAAGTAAACAGAATGTTCTGCACAAATTTGTATTTTTTGCATAGAAGGTGCTGCTTTCTGTGCAGAAACTTTAGTATCTGTGGAGAAAATGTGGTTTTGCACAGTAGTGCACAGATTTCTCCAAAAAAAACAAGTAATGAACTTTTACACAGAATTAAAAAAATGTGCAGATTCTCTCCCATCTAGAATTCTTTTCAAGGGCCTCATCATTCCTAAGAAACCCATTACCAAATATTTTGGAACATACTTTCTATATCTATATATCATCTAGTTTGCCCCTTCAAACATTTACTTTTTTATATACAAGCCCTTGAAAATCCAATGAGTGCATTATCAATGGGGTGTGCAGGAGTCTGGCCAAAGAGATAGTGGTATACCTAAAAGACTAGATCTCAGTGACTGAGAAATTTTGCATGAAGAAATATGGAACACTGAGGATTCAATCCCTGGCATTGATTATTTATACTGCAAGTCAAAGTGAAAAACTGTGGGCTAGGTGGAACCAGGTTTTGACTCAATACAGTACAGTTTCATGCATTCATCACATAGGTTTGTGGCTTAAATGAGGCTTCCCATTGATGTTTCTGTAAAGACAGAGCAGAGAGGCAGAAAAAAGTAGCTCAATCCTGTATTTTCTGAAAATGAGTTACCCCCCCCCCCCCTGTCTTCATGGTCTGCTCCCAAGGCAGGACAAATACCCACAGGCAGTTCACATGACACAGCATCAAGTCATGCCATGTTGTTGTTTTTTGTGGCCTCCTCACCATGCATGTGCACACTTGCGCAAACACACCGCCTGCAATCTCAAATGACTTCCCATGTCCCACCCAGATGCCATTCCATTGGAGGGCTACCCTTTTGATCAGCCACACACTCACATGTGCAATGCACTGCTGGTATAACACATTGATGCATCAGTGTACCTAGTGATACAATCATGGTGGCAGCTGCCCCCCCCCCACATGACCCCTTCACCTGATGTCCCTTTGTTGGATATTGTAATTATCTTTGTTGGAGTTGTTGTACTTTCAATTTTTGGCTTTGCCACAGCCCCATGCTGGTGCCAGTCTGTTTATATGCAAGTGTAAAGATATGCATTTTACATGCTAAATCAGAGCTACATTTTGCTCCAGTTTTTAACCCCAGAGCATGGCTTTGTTCCACTTTCTACCAGCTTTTGCTTCTGGTGTCAACTAAATACTTTTCCTTCAAAGAGACTGGAAGCCACTTTATTTTGCCGGTATGTTTCACCCTTAAGTCTCATGGCTGATTCTTCTCTCTTTTCTAATTGTTGTCCTTTCCTTCACTTCAGTGAGATCTGCAAACTATTCAAGCAAGTTAATCCTCCTCATCCTCCTCCATCACTGATCAGTGTCATTTATCATATTTAGCACAGGGCTTTCATTTGTCCAAAGGGCTTTGCATGCCTGGTAAACCTTTTAACACCCCTGCAAAGCTAATCATGTTTACGGCATTCTCCACAGACATGTTATAGCATATTATATGATCTTGTTCTAATCCAGTTTGTAGGAAAATAAAGAAAAGAATGTGTTGTTCATGCAGTAGGCTATCCCTTGCTCCATTTATGAACCTGAAAACAACTGTGCCTAAATCATTCTGCAGATGACGGCTTTGCTTGATTCATGAATTAAATATTAACCAATGCCTTTGCCCAGTTCACAAAACTTGAGAAAAGTCATCACACAATTCATGAGCTTTACCTGCTATGCTGCTGACAGAGAGCTGTGCCTGGTTCACAAAAGGGCACTACAGACCATGACTTAGAAGGTCATTTGTTTAATTCATGTGTTACACAAAGGCATTGCATATTTTAGAAATAAAGCTGTTTCATTAATTCAGAGTAATGTGTGTGTTAATCTATTATAATTCTTCATTTGGATTCAGATCCACATTCTGTGATCTGTGGCCATTTGTCTTGGGAGCCTGGTTCCCTGTGATCTGTCTGATTCCATTTACACCATCAGTTATCTCAGGATAACAATCCTTGAACTAATTTTGGCATCTGATTTCATTATGAATGAAAAAAGTGAGGCAAGGCTATGCCATGAAAGTGCACAGGGATCCTAACAATATTAAAAGTATTTGATTCAATTCTCTCAAAGAAAATTGGGGACTGGATGCACATTCTCTGCCCATGGGACCCTTTAAGAGCCACACAGACCACCCCAAGGTACTCAGGTGGTTCAAAGTCCATTTTTAACTTTTTTTGCCTCTTAGATCAAGGAGGCCTTGCAATCCATTGAAAAGGTGAATTTCTACTCCTGAAGATTTTCGGGAGAGGAAATTTGCTCTTTTAGACCAGAAAATGTATGTCTTGGGCTGTAGGGATGGAGAGAACATTAGCCATTATTCATTTCCTGACAAAACAAATGTGTTTCCAAATACTCAGGAAATCCAGTCAGGAAGAATAATGCAATGGTGAAATTCTGTGCAGTTCTCACTCAATATTTGCACAGTCTGATGTGTTTTGGAAAATTGTTCTGTGCAGAAATACATATAGCTTGCTGTATATTTTTATGTGAGAGAGACTAGGGTTCTGCACAAAAAGAAAAAGAAGAAGAAACCCACAGTTTCCAGGCAGCCATGTCTGGGTTGTTTTTGTATAAGTTTTATATTGTCTACCAACAACAACAACTTCACTCTCACACAAAAAAGATTGTGCAACACCCTTCTCTTAAAACATCATTATTCTGAAGGAAAGGGTCATCCAACATTACAGTACCTGACATTACAGTAGGACCAGAGGTGCCCATTTTGCATGGGCCCATCTCATGGAGTTTTTGTAATACATAAAGTCCAGCACCCATGTATGTAAGACTTAAATGGGTCATGAAACTAATCATATGGAACTCCCACAATACTGATTCTGTTTTTGAGGCAGATGAATGACTTGTTTGTTTGTATTAACAAATGTGGCACCCTTGTAATTAGAATACTCTCCCTTTAGAGCTCTTCTGGCACTAACACTGCTATCATCCTGGTGCCAAGTAAAAATATGGCTGCTCACCAGTGCTTTGTGGGTATGATTGATCTCATCCAATTGTGTAAATAATAAGTGGTTTAAGCTGTTTTAATGGCTTTTACCTTGTCCTGTTTTAAGTTTTAAATAGTTTAATGTACTTTTAACCTTTAAATTATTCTCATTGGTTTAAATTGTTTTAAACTATCCCAAGATCCTTATATATAAGGAATATTTTGAAAGCTGTCATGGTGAAGTGGTATGAGTGTTGGCCTATGATTCTATAGGCCTGGGATCATTTTCCCACTCAGTCATGGAATCCCACTGAGTAACCTTGGGTAAGTCACACTCTCTAAGCCTCAGAAGGTGACAATGGCAAATTCCCTTTGGCAAAATCTTGCCAAGAAAACCTCATGATAGATTTGCCTTAGGATACCATACATCAGAAACAAGGAACACAACTACTACAACTATAAATATTTTACTAAATAGTAAATTAACATGCGAAATAATTTACACAATATATGAATAGATCCAAGGAAGGGTGAGGTGAATGGAAGCATGACTAATGGAAAGAAGATGCATTTGTTTCATTACACTGAAATATATTACTGTATTGTTAGGAAGGATTGAATTAGGAGAATTTTTAATTAGCTCAAATTTGCAAGAGTGGAGCCCTAACAATACCCTTCAAGACTGGGTCCCTTCGTGTATACCGGACAGACCAAGAATCCTTTAAGTGAAGACGCAGACACAGGCTTCTTCAATTAAAGTCTAATATTTATTAAAAAGGGAAACAAACAAAGCAAAGAAACACACATTCATGCACATACATACAGTGCTCCAAGAAGCAAAAAGGAGGAAAGGCAGGAAAAGTGGGAGATGGACAAAACTACAGGAAATACTTCTATAGGCTTCTCTGAGGTCCACAGATGTAAAGGCATCGCTGCTGAAATGTGGGGGTTAGATGGCTGAGGGAGCTAAAGTCAGAGGTCAAACTGGCATAGAGTTCAGTTGTACTCTAAGAATAGCACACTTGAGTTGAAAAAATGCTAGGTTTATACAGGTTCAAACTAGCCTCTAGCAATGAACTTAATGGTCTAGCCCAGGCTTAGACGAAGGCGTTGAATGCCGGGGCTTTGTTAAGCCGAGGTGCGATTATGACTTAAACACTGTTTTTGGGTCTTGACATCATCTAGGAAGGCAGGCAGGTCTATGGGGTAAATCATTTAATATGATCACTGGCGCATTAAATGTGGGACTCTGAACAAACAGGCTGTATTGACATATTCTTGAAGGGGATAGCTCTCCCATCTGGGTGACTCCCAAACCTTCCTGTGGGGAATTTTAAAAGTTGTTTTGCAAGGGTCTTGCAAGTATGTCTCATCTGCCTGCCTGACCCACTGGTTTGCAAATTATGGCTGCTAGCCTGACAGGGTCAGTTTGGGTTCATGAATGGAATTGCACACACCATAATTTGATATAAAACCAGACTCGATAACAGTATTATGGTTATTTTCATTGTGCATAAGTAGTAATGGGTTGTCTTCAAGTCTTTGTGGTCAAGATGGGTTTAGAAACAGGCATTGATACTTAAGTTAGATATTGAAAATTTGTTTATGTTTACAAGCTTTCCCCATGCAGTTCAGCCTACCTTGTATTTTATGCGCAATGTAAATAGCACGTATTGGTTTTCTATATTGCTGGATTTTGTCTTTTATTTATTTATTTATTTATTTATTTATTTGGTATTACATATTTTTTGGTATTACATATTTTTTAACACAGGACAGTTGATTATTGGGGCTATTGAAGGTCTCTCAGTCCTAGGATCTCCATAAGTAACAAACTTGATGGCAAATAACACCAAGAAGAAGAAAAAATCTTGAAAATCATCTGGTGTAAGTGGCTTATAAATCTTTGTATTAAAAAAAAATAAGGTAAGAACAAGGATTTTAGATTAGGAATTGAAAGGAAGCATGTGTAGAATGTAAACAGAGGTGTTGTGTAATCAGAGCAACAAAAATGTAAATTATTCTGGCAGAAGAGCTCTAGATATGGACAAGGAAACTGATGTATCATGACAGAAAGCCAGAGGGGAGGAGCTTGGAGTAGCCAAGGTGTGTGCGAGTCAGTTCATGAACCAGAATTTTCACAAAGAGAGCAATGCTTTTACAATGTTGAAAAATCCTTTTGACATATTTTCACAAAATTCTTTTTAAAAGAAGTGATATAACTTGGCAATGGGCTGAGTATGGGGAACAAATGTGAAATAAATAAATATAAAGACAGACAGGGTTGGCTGAAAATTCCTGGAATGTCTTTTATACACAGGCAAGAATAACACCACCTCAGGGTCCACTTATCAAGTACTGAAGTTGATTGCTTTTATTCTGTCCTGCTTCCTAAAAGAATCTGGGTGGACACAGAATACTACACTGTATTCTTATTAGGTAGGGTAATAGAATCATAGAATCATAGAATCATAGAATCATAGAGTTGGAAGAGACCACTAGGGCCATCCAGTCCAACCCCCTGCCATGCAGGAACTCCAAGTCAAAGCATCCCTGACAGATGGCCATCCAGCCTCTGTTTAAAGACCTCCAAGGAAGGAGACTCTATCACCTTCTGAGGAAGTGTGTTCCACTGTCGAACAGCCCTTACTGTCAGGAAGTTCTTCCTAATGTTCAGGTGGAATCTCTTTTCCTGTATCTTGCATCCATTGTTCCGGGTCCTGTTCTCTGGAGCAGCACAAAACAAGCTTGCTCCCTCCTCAATATGACATCCTTTCAAATATTTAAACAGGGCTATCATATCACCTCTTAACCTTCTTTTCTCCAGGCTAAACATCCCCAGCTCCCTAAGTCGTTCCTCATAGGGCATGGTTTCCAGACCCTTCACCATTTTTGTCGCCCTCCTTTGGACACACTCCAGTTTCTCAATGTCCTTTCTGAATTGTGGCGCCCAGAACTGGACACAATATTCTAGGTGGGGCCTGACCAAAGCAGAATACAGTGGCACTATTACTTCTCTTGATCTAGACACTATACTTCTATTAATGCAGCCCAAAATAGCATTGGCCTTTTTAGCTGCCGCATCACACTGTTGACTCATGTTCAACTTGTGGTCTACTTGGACTCCTAGATCCCTTTCACACGTAGTTTCATTCAGCCAGGTGTCACCCATCCTATATCTGTGCATTTTATTTTTCCGCCCTAAGTGCAATACCTTACATTTCTCTGTATTGAATTTCATTTTGTTAGCTTTGGCCCAGCTTTCTAGTCTATTCAGGTCATTTTGAATCTTGATCCTGTCCTCTGGGGTATTAGCTATTCCCCCTAATTTGGTGTCATCTGCAAATTTGATAAGTATGCTCCCAATTCTGTCATCCAGGTCATTGATAAAGATGTTGAATAGCACTGGGCCGAGGACAGAGCCCTGTGGGACCCCACTGGTCACTTCTCTCCAGGATGAAAAGGAGCCATTGTTGAGCACCCTTTGGGTTCGGCCATTCAACCAATTACAGATCCATTTAACAGTTCCTTTGTCTAGCCCACATTTTACAAGCTTGTTTGCAAGAATGTCATGGGGAACCTTGTCAAAGGCCTTACTGAAATCACGATATACTATATCCACAGCATTCCCTTCATCTACCAAGCTGGTAATTTTATCAAAGAAAGAGATTAGATTTGTCTGGCATGACTTGTTTCTCTGAAACCCGTGTTGAGTTTTTGTGATTTTGGCATTACCATCTAGATGTTCACAGACTCTCTGTTTAATGATCTGCTCCAGAATCTTTCCTAGAACTGATGTCAGACTAACTGGACGATAATTGTTGGGATCCTCTTTTTTCCCCTTTTTGAAGATGGGGACAACGTTTGCCCTTCGCCAGTCTGCTGGGATCTCTCCTGTTCTCCAGGAGTTTTCAAATATGATTGCCAATGGCTCTGATATTACTTTTGCCAGTTCTTTTAATACCCTTGGATGGAGTTCATCTGGTCCCGGAGACTTAAATTCATTTAGATTAACAAGGTGTTCCTCTACTATCTCTTTACTTATTCTGTGCTGAAATTCCCCAATTCTGTTCTCTGCTCCATTATCCTCAGGTTGAGCACCCTTTGCCTTTTCTGAGAAGACTGAGGCAAAGAAGGTGTTGAGTAATTCTGCCTTTTCTCTATCTCCTGTTAGCATTTTGCCATCTTCTCCACGCAGTGGCCCTACCGTTTCCTTCTTCTTCCTCTTGCTGCGGACATATCCAAAAAAGCCCTTTTTATTGTTCTTAACCTCTCTAGCAAGCCTGAGTTCATTCTGCGCTTTAGCTTTTCTGACTTTATAATAGTGCTGCCCCTGGATGCGCAGGATTGGGGATACAGCAACTGGATGCCACACCCTCAACTCACCAGGAAAAGAAGCCCTGAAAAGGAGCTTCTTTTGCTGGCACTACAGAAGCGCTATAGTCACCGGCGCTACAGTCCCACGCTCATAATGCTCCCTGTGTGTGGCACCATGTGTGAGCCATGCATGAGGCATGTCATCGTCACGCGCCCTGTCTAAATGGTGGCACTCCAAGATGGCGCCCACAGTGCACGGTAGGGCTCGGGAGTGTGTGAACGCTCTGCTCTACTGAGCCTTACTTTTGGCCCCAGGCTGGCATAAAGTGCCAGTCTGTACTGAGCCTTACTTACCCAAAGAACTTTTTCTCTTCTGCAGCCAGCCCTCCCTTTCCAAGCACAAAAGAAAGAGGGGGGTTGGAAGAGTCTGTACTAGACATCAAAGGAAAGGTGGCTGCAGAGATTAGAAAGTCCTTCAACTAAGATCACTTCTTGCATTGAACATCCATTAACACCATGAAGTATGCAGAATGCCTCATAGGCCAAGAGAATGGACAAATACTGTATGTACATTCCCTGAGTTCCTTGGCAATGGTAGACACTCTTGCATGCACTTTGAAGTGTTTGTTTCTGCAGGAGTTGAACACAATACCGCCAAACTGAATTCATTAACTCAAAACACAACGGAAACCATGACTATGGAGTTTATCATACAATGGAACTTGGGGGTATAATGCAATGGCAATCCGAACGCAATCATGGGGTTTCACGTTATTGCGTATGAGTGTATCTCACACAATTTCGGGCAAAAGGGAAGTCATTCTGAACGCAATCATGGGGTTTCACGTAATTGTGTATTAGAGTATCTCACACAATTTCAGGTCATTTGCCTCACAGGTCAGGCGCCAAATAAAGCAAGGACACATATGCTGGAGGAACATGGCCACAACTTTATTTCCAAACACATAACAAACAAATTTGCAAATAAGTCTATAGGGTTGGCCCAAAGCATAAGGTCTGGATCTGGACATCAGCCACACCACGGTTGGCTAATGTATGGTTGCTTGGGAACCAAGCATCGGGATGACGTAGGTGCCAAGCTCCGCCCTATTACGCCGTCACGCAACTGCGTAACTACAATTCAATTTGCAAGGCACTCTTGTCACCAGGTGTTAAAGACTGTGGCCCCCACACTGGCCACAGTAGCTCGCTCCTTCCACCTGGGTCACGAGGACTCCCAATCCAGTGCCATAGAGCCCTGGAAACCCCTCACCCCAGATCCAGGCCTATGCTGCTGCCAAACAGGCGGTGAGGCACAAACCGCCTGCCGCCAACCCTATAGAAAACAACCTGATGAAAACAACCTGAGCACCCATCTAAGGAGTAGGAGCAGATGGGAGAATTAGGCCCGGACGAACATAACCAGCAAAAGCATTGGAACTCCAACGACCCAGCTTTTTTATGGAATCCGCAGGCAGACCTAATTGCGCTGCGGATGTAGCAGCCCTGATCCTGAAGGAATGGCCCCCAAACTCCTTGGCAGGAAGAACCAGGGCATCTAAAGCCATCCTGAGGAGGCTACCAACTGGTACCGGGTGGTGAACCATTCTGATGGAAAAAAAGGGGAGCCAGAGCGTTTTGGATGTACTTCCAAGAACTTGCTTAAAGTACGAACAGGACAAATGGGCGAACCCTTAAACCGATGCAGCACTATGGGAGTCCCTTTGCCCATTTGGTCACATTTTGACCTACGTAAAAACAGGCAAACAGCATCAAGAGTGAATGAAACATCGCCCACTTGAAGCGATCTCCCAGAACAATCGGAGGCAGCATTTTGCACTAACTCTCCCACCCTCAGGGCTCCTTAAAAGGCAGTGATGAAGGCAGCTCGAAAAAGGTGAGCCTCAAATGGGGAGGAGCAAATCCCCGGGAGGACGGAGACCAGCTGTTCCAAGAGGGCTAAAGTAATGGGCCGTCTGGTATCAAGGTAAGGGACATGCAGGCGCTTCCATCCTTCCAATGTCCTCCTAACCTGAAAGGAGGAGCAAGGGTCAACGAAACCAGAGGCCTTTGCAAAAAAGGAAATGCCCGCAAGAGAAACAGAGATGGCCCGAGGTGAAGTCCCTAAAGACTTCAACCAAGCCATGAAACTGAGAACCATGGCAGAGTCAACTGGCCAGTGCGCGGGGATGCTGGAAGCCTCAAAGAAGGCACGTAACTTTCAAAAAACCCTTTTGTAAGCCCTGAGGGTGCTGGGGGCCAAGGAGGAAAGAATGCCATCCATTATAGAAGAGGTCCAATGTCCCAGAGGTCCTCCGGAAACAACACTGGGGAGGGGTCCGCCTCCGGGGCCAGCCAACGGAACCTGTCCTCCTGAAATCGGGAGAGAGCATCAGCAATGTTATTCTGCAAGCCCGGCACAAAACGAGCTGTGAATGAAATGTTATTAGATAAACAGAACAAAACCAGACAACGCACCAGGAACATGACCCTCTTAGAGGTGGAGGACAGGCAATTAACCACATTGACTACCACCTGGTTGTCACACCAGAATGTAACCCTCTTATTAGCAAAATCAGACCTCCAAATAAACATGGCTGCAACAATGGGAAACAATTCAAGGAAGGTCAAATCTCTAAGAATGTTACCTTGAGCCCACTCAGGCGGCCATTTTTTGGCACACCAGTGACCCTGGAAGTACAGTCCAAAACCCATGCTGCCTGCTGCATCGGAATGAACTTGGAAGCAGTCCCCGAGGTGCCAGGACCTCTGCCAAATGGAGACACCATCGTTATTAGTAAGAAAGGTGTCCCAAACCTTGAGGTCCTCACGAATCTCATTCGTGATACGAACCCTGTGATGGGGGAGTCTGACTCCAGCAGTTGCCCTGGCCAACCTAAAACAAAAGGCCCTACCAGGAGCAACCACCTGGCAAGCAAAGTTAAGGTGGCCTAACAAAGATTGAACCTGCTTTAATGTGACTTTTTTAGCCTCCAGGAATTCGGAAATACTTGCTCTGAGGGCCAAGAGCTTCTCCTGAGGCAAACAAGAAATACCCAGGATGGAATTCAAACGGATACCTAGGAATGTAAGGGCCGTGGCCGGGCCTTCAGTTTTGTCGTCTGCTAACGGGACACCAATGTCAGAAGCCATGGCTTGGAAGGTAGAAAGGAGATTAAGGCAGTCCTCTGAGCCAGCCTTACCCACCAACAAAAAATCGTCTAGGTAATGGGTAACAAGAGGTGAGCCGGCTCGCCGCTTCACCTCCCATTCGAGGAAGGTACTAAAAGTTTCAAAAGCCGCACAGCTGATGGAACATCCCATGGGCATAGCTTTGTCAAAGTACCAAAAATCCCCTACTTTAAAACCCAGGTGGTGGAAATCATCGGGATTCACAGGGAGGAGGCGGAAAGCGGACTGGATGTCACACTTGGCCATCAAAGTCCCTTTACCACATGACCTGATCAGGCGAACAGCGTGATCAAAGGAAGCATATTTTACAGAACACAACTCATGTGGGATGGCGTCATTAACAGAAGCTCCCGGTGGGTGGGAAAGGTGATGAATGAGCCTAAATTCCCCTGGCGCCTTTTTAGGGACAACACCGAGAGGGGAAACATGCAAATTGGGAAAAGGAGGGGAAGAAAACGGCCCCTCAATACGCCCGGCTGCGATTTCTTTTTCAATTTTTTGGAGGAGAACGCCAGGCATATCCCTGGCGGATTTTAAGTTCTTGGCAAAGGAGGGCGGGGGAGAGGCCAGAACAGGAATCCTAAACCCCAAAGAGAACCCGGCAGCCAGAAGCTGCGCAGCATCCTTCTTCGGGTAATTTTCCAACAAAGGAAGGAGGGCCTCGACCTTAACGGGGGTACGGGCAAGGGGAAAAGAAGCAGAAGGAGGAGGCAAAAAACTACTTGGGGCCACCTGACCCGCCGGCATCAAGAGAGGGGGCTCCCTCCTTCTTGCTGGCTGCCCCGAGGGCAGGGCGCCCTTGACGAAAGGGCTGCGAGGACTGTCGAGCACAGGAGGACTTAGGGTGAGGGCCACGGCACAGCTCGCAGCAATGGTTGTACCTACAATGAGACCGTGAGCATTTGCCAGCATTAAAACTCCAACAGACTAGCTTCAGGTCCCTTCTACCCGCCAACTTAAAAGACCCTCTTTGCTTGGTAAGCGGGCCAACTTCTAAAAGCCAAATCTCGCTGTGTAACAGATCCCACCTTTCCCTGGAGCTTTGGGAGGCAAGCTGCCTGAAAGCAGTATCATAAGCGATAGCAGCCGCCTCCCCAGCAACTGCTTTAGCCTTAAGAACATGTAACATATGACAATCGAGGTGCCAGGCCCGTTCTGGGAAGGCCATAGACACCACAGCCTTATAAACAAGATAACCTTCCAACCAGTTAGCAAAAGTTGGCTCCGCCAGGGAATCCTTTGAGTGCTTTTTAGTCCTGCGAGGAGAAGTGACAGCCAAAGCCTCCTGGCCCTTAGGCTGGAGCAGGGAAAAGACATCAACGTAGCACCCCCGCAGGATTCGCTTCCGGATCTTCTTGGACAGGTGCGATCGGGGGGGCGCTCGCCAGGAGCGGACACAGGAATGTTGGCTGCTTGAGCGTCGACCCACACGCCCTGCAGACCAGGCTTCCAGGCACGATGACGGATGGCCCAGGATGGCATGCCCGGGACCGTGGCATGCTCCACCCAGTAGCTGTCACAGCCCACCGGAGCAACAGCAGATGTACCGGCTTGACTAGCTTGTGCAACGTGGGAGCTGGATCCAGACCGCCGAGCCTTGCTCTTCTTCTTCTTCTTCTTCCTCCGCCTCCTCTTCTTGCTCGTAGACCCCAAAGAAGAACCCGGAACAGGCAATTCATCATCTGAACTGGTGGATGAAGATGAAGAAGATGAGCTGGAAGATGAACTGGAACTGGATTTGACGAGACTCACACTGGATGCAACCGGAGCTGTTACCGAAGGCGAGGCCGCTTCCGCATTCCCACAAGCAACGCCGACAACAGGCACCGAAGGCTGACCGCTGCCTGCAACCCTGGCATTGCCATCCCCCGCAGGGGAGTGCAGTTAGCGACCATTGCCCTAGCGATGATGTCCGAAAAGGACCGGGTTAATTCCGCCACAACCTCCTGACTGATGATGGACTGTGGCAGGGAAGAAACTGTCAACGAGACTGGAACTGAGGACGACAAGGCCTGGAGGGAGCGAGCAACAGCAGCTGAGACAGGAACCTGCCTCGCTCTCGCACCCAATTCCCTGCGTGAAGAGGTGGGAGCAAATCCGCCAACAGCTGAAGCCGCACGCTTCCCGCCTGATGACCTCGTGGATTTTGAAGCCATCTCTCCCGCCTGCACAGCCAGAAGGAGGCAATCCCAAGCAGGGATAGACTAGAGGGCTATGAAGCCAAAAAATTTGATGAGGGCAGGGTGGGCTCAGCAGGGCCAAGGCCGCGATCACCACCCAACCAGAGCAAAAGCATTCGAGAGTCACCAGTTAACAGAGCGAAGACAACTCATGAAAAAACAAAAGCGAGCTCCCGAGGGGAAAAGTAGAGGCCTATACAAGCCTAAAGGAAGGGCTAGAGGGCAATGAAGCCCAAAAATTGATGAAGGCAGGGTGGTCTCAGCAGGGCCAAGGCCGCGATCACCACCCAACCAGTGCAAAAGCGTTCGGAAAATTTGGAAACCAGTCTACCTGAGGGAAGCCTCAGAGAGCCTGCCCGCTAGGTCGAAAGCCTGAGGTGGCCAGGCCTTTTCCGAGGGAGAAGAAAGAGGAGGGGGGGGAAATGCTTTGTAGGACCAAGCGCCCCCCCCCAGCTGTCCAGATGCTCCAAGGCTGAAACCAGGCCTGAACAAGCCAGACCTCCTCTGCGGAAGAGGAGGGGGAGGAGGAAGGGAGAGTGCCGCGGCCTGGCAATACTCTGCCAATCCAAGCGCCCACCCCCCCAACTGACCCAAGGCCTATACTGGCCTACTTACAGCCCAAGAGGCCTGGACCCAGGCCTCCGACCGGGGGAAAGGCTCCTAGGTCAGGAGCACCTCCAATATTGCTCTGCACGCGAGCAGAGCAAAAAACGCAAGGGCGCTGACGGGCGCGCTGCACGGCCTTAAATAGGCCCCTTATTCAATCAGAGGCCAGGGAGGGCTGAGGCCACACCCCCCCTTGGCCCTGGGCCAATCCCGGGAGGAGGTGGGCCCCGACCAGCCAATCGGGCCGCCCGACTCCTCCTCCATTGCATTCTGGGACATGTAGTCCCTGACTAAATTGGTGGGTAGGCTTCCCGCCCAAGGAACCCGGCAGCCAATGAGGAGGGTTCCTGCCCTCGCTCTGGCCGCCGGGATCCCAAACCGCCGCGGGAGCGCGGCCTGGCGCTTCCCGCCGCGGCAACTGCGCCGGCCCGCTGAGTCGGGCGGTGCCATTTTTGGGAAATGGGAAGTCATTTTGAAGGCATTCCGAATGCAATCAGATTTCACGTAAATTTGCTAAACTAGCAAATTCACGTAATTGCGAATTGGCTCCATTCGCAATTGAGAGAAATTCTTCCCATGGGATAAACTCCTATGTCCATATTGCCTGATGACAACAGATATTCCCTAAGATGTTGAGGAACATCCACTGCCTAGAAGAGTGGCGTCCAATTGTTAAAGAACTAGAAGCCACTTTTTAGTTTGGCAGATGTGCAAAGATCACCTTTTTCTTGTTTATTATGAGAATTAATAGGTTTTTCTAGTTAAAATACATAAAAATTAGTTACATATGTGTGAAATGGATTAAAATAAGCAGTTGTTAATTAAAATGAGCTCTTCATTATATATTATGAAATTCATCAAAATCCCCCCTCATTATTAATGAATAAAATCTACTGATACTTGAGTTTCATTAAATTTATATGTATTTAATAAATGAAAGTTATATTTATTTAAATGGACTTTAATATGACACTGAATATGGTATTGACTATTGAAATTAAACTAAAAAGAAATTGAATGTGGCACTGACCAACCATTAACTAGAGTACATTTTTCTTTTTCCTGTTGACTATAATATATTTACCACCTTGGTAATGAATTTTGGTGTAAAGGTGTGATATCAATGGGAGCACTGGAGGCTAAAAGGGAGGCTTGGGAGCATCATACAACTGCATTTGGTATCCTTGGCCTCAATAATCAAGCTCTAACAAATAAGGCCTCTGTCATTGCTGTCTTTCAGATCTACCTGTAGGTCTTTGCTATGGACTCTTTCTCCTTATCTCTCTCATCCAGTAATGCTTTGGACCTGATAAGAACATCTGAGGGAAATCCAATTTCTCCCACATCTTACAATTACTTAGACTAGTACTGGATGAGCTGGACATCTATCATTAGTTCCTATGATTTTAAAATCTCTGAATTGTCTCCTCCTGTGGATGAGATAGTCTACTTTGTTTCTCACCACAGCTTTTTTACATTGCCACAAGCACATTAGCAAAAGAGCCAGCCACTCAATCTGTGATATCAGTGCTGCTGTGTTTCATCCATAAACATTTTCACCTTGTTGCCAAACCCCAGCTCCACCAAAGCCACATCAGTCTATTAGACCATCTGTCAGAAATTCCCATTATTGCAATGGTTCCATATCCATCAAAGGTGCAGCCGTACTCTCTAATTCCACTTATGAACTACCTACTGGGATAATTGGGTCTGCCCAGCTCATTAAAAATAAAATATTGATGTTTTCTTATGATGGATCTAATTATCTTGGCCCCAGGGAAGTGAGGGGAAACACAGTGTAGAGAGAAGGGGTGTGTCACAGCATACATACTAGTACGCACCTGTTCACTGATCCGCAGCAGGGAAAACTTTTAAGACAGTAGGTAGGAACTCCTGCAACAGTTAAAATAAATTGATGTGTAGCCATAGAGACTGGAAACAGGGGAGGATATATTTCTAGACAAATAACAGTATGTTCTTCATACTTTCCTTTAAAAAGAAAGCCTTAAATTTTGCACGGGGGAGGGGGGACTTCCACATAGAAACGAATGTGAAAGTCCTTCATCCAAATCACTTCGAGACAGTTTTGTGTGTTTGAAAATGGGACAGAAAGTGATAATGTTATATGTTTCAGCAGCTAGTTCTTACATCATAATCCACATGGTGCCTTCATGTAATAAACCTGTCCTAAAAGTTTTATGCAGCGACCATAGAATTCCCACAAACTTCATTTTAAAATATTGAGCAAAATCTAAGTACAGAGGGTTTTTTAAAAGGATCCTGCTTATCTCTTATACATAAAATCTTGGAAAATTAGGAGCCTGGCAGTAGCAATCTTACTAAAAATTGGTATCAATCTTGTAGCACCACTTTTCTAGAAACCTTTGTTCTTCGTCACTGTAAAACATTTATCTGCTAAATTGTGCAGAGATTGGATGTAAGATCAGGTATAAATGGGACTTCAGTTTGTTAAACAGATTGATAATCAGAATTTAGTAGGGCTGAAATGGTGCTGCTGAATAGAGCTGTTGTCACTGTCACAGGCTGGGACTCAAGGTGCCTTACAAAAAGGACATATAGTTAATAAACATACAGAACCAAGCCTTAAAAGTATTAAATAGAAACAGATTAAAAACCAATTAAAATCTTATTTTAAAACAGATTAAAACAGTACAGCACCACAAAAGCATTTTTTTGGGGTTAAAATCAGTTTGTAAAAAAAAGCTTGTTGGAAAATAAACATCTTAATTTGTTATCAAAAGGAAAACAAGGAATCATCCTAATTTTCCTGTGGAGTCAATTTTAAAGTGTTGGAGCAGCCACAGATAAGGCCTTCCCCCATGTTCCTACCAACTGTGCCTGCGGTGGTGGTGGGACAGAGAAAAGTGCCTCCTCTGAAGATCTTAGAACTTAGCAAGCTCATACAGGTCTTCAAATAGAAGATACAATTCTTCAGATAGTCTGGGCCTGAATTGTATAGGGCTTTATAGGTCAAAATGAGTACTTTGAATTGTGCCTGGAAACAGAACACTAAAGAATGGAGCTAATGTAAAAAGGAAGTTGAGTGTTTCCTGTAACCAGCACCCATTAGTAATCTGGTTGGACCAGGTGAAGTTTTTGAACACTCTTCAAAGGCAGCCCCACATAGAGCAGCCAAGTCAGACATCCCAGGGAACAGGCACACCTGGTACACTAGCTTTAATGTGCAAATGCCCTCCTGGCTACTGCAGAAACCTGAGCATCCAGGATCAGGAGTGAATCCAGGAGTACATCCCAGCTGCATTCCTGCATCTTCAGAGGGAGTGTAACCCACTTAGCACAGGCTGAATCCCTGTTCTCTGATCTGTCTTACAATTTATCAGGAGCACCTCTGTCTTGTCTGGATTAAGCTTCAACTTGTTTGCCCTCATCCAGTTTATCACAGCTGCCAAGTATCAGTTTAGCATAGAAACTACTTTCCTAGAATTAGGTGGAAAGGAGTAATAGAGTGCCATCAGCATACTTGTACATTTGCAATGGAGCAGTGCCCTCTCAAAGAACAAAAAAGCCCATAACTTCTTCCTAAATCCTAACCTTCACTTTACAAGATGTTACACAGGTGAGTGAACATTGTATGTGTTGGCAAAGAGTGTAAAGAAGAGAAGAGAGCTACAGATGAGTAAAAAAATAATAATTAAATTTGTAAAATGTGATCATACACCTTAGGGCGTCTTTTCTCAATGTGATAGTTTTCAGAAGGACTCCCAAAATGGTAACAATTGTGTTATGGACATTGTAGTACATCTGGAAAAAATCCAGATTAACAAAATACAACTTCAAAATGAAAGAAAAAAAAGCAAATATTTTGAATGAGCCAACAAGAAAAACTTTCACTAGCTCTCCATAGTGATACATGCATGCCATTCTATGTTTTGTTTAAATCACATAGTCTGTTTTGAAGATGAATGTTTTAAACAGGAAAATTGTGGAAATGTAATTAATTAATTAATTAATTAAATGATCTTAGTTATAAGTCAAAGATATAGTTATATTAGACTGTAGAATCAATATGTAGAGAGATTTTGTAACAACTTTGAGACTAAGATAGAATCTATAGAAGAGGTGTCCAGTGACTCAGTGGACTCGATTAGACTGGATCACTTTGAGTTTGTTAGTACTGAGGACGTAGACAAGCTCCTTGGAAGTGTTAGGAAGACAACGTGCTTTCTCGATCCTTGTCCATCTTGGTTGACTGTCTAAGGAGGGGATGCAGTGATGGCAATGCTTCAGCTTGTCATCAATGCATCCCTTAGGTAGGGCAAATTTCCAGCTACTTTGAAGCAAGCGGTGGTTAAACCACTTCTGAAAAGGCCCTCCCTGGATCCCTTGGTAGGAAACAACTATAGACTAGTCTCCTTGTTACCATTCTTGGGCAAGGTGATCGACAGAGCAGTTGCCTTCCAACTCCAAGCTGCCTTGGAAGAAGCCAATTATCTAGACCCATTTCAAACCGGCTTCAGAAGGGGATACGGAGTCGAGACTGCCATGTTCGCCTTGGTCGATGATCTCTGTCTGGGCATCGATGGGGGAAGTGTGACCCTATTGGTGCTCTTGGACATCTCAGCGGCATTCAATACCATTGACCATGGTATCCTTCTGGAACGTCTGAGGAGGTTGGGAATCGAGGGCACTGTTTTACATTGGTTCCGCTCCTACCTCTTGGGAAGATTCCAGATGGTGATGCTGGGATACAGTTGCTCTTGTAAGAGAGAGCTGACATCTGACGTCCCTCAGGGTGCCATTCTGTCCCCCATGCTATTCAACATTTACATGAAGCCTCTGGGAGAAATCATCCGGAGACATAGGGCACAGTGTTATCAATACGCTGATGACACACAAATACACTTCTCTATGTCTCTGACTGATGCAGTGACCATGGATGGCATGTCCCCTCTGAATACCTGCCTGGAGTCAGTAATAATAATAATAATAATTATTATTATTATTTATTTCTTACTCGCCCCTCTGTAAAACAATCGAGGCGGGGTACAACAAGGTTTAAAAACAGATTACAGATTAAAATAATTCAAGAATTCCATCCCAACTCCCCCCCCCCTTAAAATAGGATTAAATTAGTAATGGGCCCTGTGTCCAGGGATGGAGATTTGCCAACCTGTCCTGGATAGGGTCACACTTCCCCTAAAGGACAAAGTCCGCAGTCTGGGCGTACTCCTGGACTCGTCGCTCCAGTTGACGGCTCAGCTGGAAGCGACAGCCAGGAGTGCGTGGTATCAGCTTTGGCTGATACACCAGCTGCGTCCCTACTTGGGCAAGGAGGACCTTGAAACACTGGTACATGCACTGGTAACCTCTCAATTAGATTTCTTCAATGTGCTTTACATGGGGCTACCTTTGTACCAAGTCCGGAAGCTTCAACTAATTCAAAATGTGGCAGGCAGGTTGCTTACAGGGGCACTAAGAATGGATCATATCACCCCTGTTCTGAAATCTTTACATTGGCTCCCAATTAGCTTCTGGGCGCAATACAAAGTGTTGGTTGTCACCTTTAAAGTCCTATATGGCTTGGGCCCGAGTTACTTGAAAGAGCACCTCTTCCTACATAATCCGCCCCACACTCTCAGGACTTCAGGGAAGAACTTGTTAGAGTATGATAATGATAGATTAACATCAACTTCCCAGAGGGCATTCTCAGCTGTGGCCCTGAAATTATGGAACAACTTACTGGAAGAGATCCGTCTTATTACCAACTTAGAAGCCTTTAAGAAGGTGTTAAAGACAGATCTCTTCCGGTGGGCCTACCCTCCCGACTCACTATAAGAAATACCATCACTATTGTGAACCTGATCAATACCCGAATACCGATAGGTCAAGGATTAAATTGTATTAGATTAATATGTTTTTATAGTTTTAGATAATGTTTTTAAGATTTTATATGATTGAATGTATACACATGTATTTTATCTATTGTTGGAATCCCGCCTCGATCCAATGGGAGAGGTGGGAAATAGAAATAAATTATTATTATTATTATTATTATTATTATTATTATTATTATGAAGCTGTGCAGACTGCCTCTAAGGGGTGGCCTGCAGCTACCTTCAGCTGTGCCAAATCAGGGCTGGGGCAAGCACACACCGTGCTGCCAAACTGGCCTTTTGAGGGCACAAAAAGGAGCCACAAAAAGTGGCTCCATTTTGTACCTTGGAAAGGGCGCGATAGCAACAGCACTGCAACTTTAAGGCATGTGGATGCAGTGCCAGAGGAGCACCATGACACCGTGCAGGGGCAGAGTCATCTGGATGCCATGCTCCGACTCCACCCCCAGGTTGGCCTTTTTGGCTGGTGCTCACAGTCCTGGTGGTGCAGTGGTTAAATGACTGTACTGCAGTCACTCACTCAAAGCCATAAGCTTGAGAGTTCAATACCAGCAAAACGGCTCAAGCTTGACTCAGGCTTGCATCCTTCCAAGGTCGCTAAAATGAGTACCCAGATTGTTGGGGGCAAATTAGCTTACATTTGTAAACCACTTAGACACTGCTTAGGCAGTATGAAGTGTGATATAAATGAAGCTTGTTTGTTTATAATAATTATTTGTTTGTTTTGTTTAACTGAAAGGAGTTGGCAGCATGAGCTTTTATAGACTAAAGTCTATTTCATCAGATGCATCTGAGGAAGTAGACTTTAGTCTAGGAAAGCTCATACTGTCAACTTCTTTATTTAAGTTAGTCTCAAAGGTGCTGTAAGATCTCTTTAGTTATAAGTGTTGATGATAACAAATTAATCCTGCAGTCTCTAGTATTTAACGTCAATGAATTAATTGCCAGATGAAATGTTCCAAGATGTGGAAATGATGCTTCAGAGAGATTTCCCAAAATATTTTATGGCCTGAGGTGAAAAATAAGTTTTTTACCTCATTCATCAAAGTACAGCAACTAACTGGAGGTAGTGTAATGGCTTTCTTCATTCTACTGTTTCATAACTTGTAAAAAGGCCAATTCTCCCAATGTTCTTTGTCAGTTAAAAACAGGGAAATGAAATGCATGTCTCTCCATGTGTGGAGGTGTGCACAATGGAATAGTATAAGCATTTGTAGATTGCTGAAGTCTGTAGAATTCACTTCTCTTGCACTAGTACAGGGGAGTAGATTAAAGCTTCCTGGAAGGGAATTTTAAGTATCTGACCAAAATATAAATCACAGGACATCATAGGATGAAATTAGGACAGAATAAATCAGAACAGGATAAAGTCAGGATGGTATCAAGCAGCTATAAATATGTAGTGTAGGGTGAAGTGTGAAAGAGATTCTATAAGCATCATCTCCTTGCAGCAACTGGAAATGTTCTTTTTTAGATCAAATGTCCCAGAATGTGCAATGATCATGCTGGTTTGGGGCATTCTGAGACTTGTAGTCCAAAAGTAACATTCCCAAGCTGTGCTTCTAAACTAGCTTTATTGCCATCTCCCACACAGAAGTCAAAGCAGGTCAGGACAAATAATCCCCTGTCAAAGGCAATATTGGTGTTCCCCACTAACATTTATAATTACTTGGCTTCAAGTACACATTTGTCCAGCTCATAATGATTGGCTGTTTTCAGAGTACAGTGCCATCCCACCTCCCACCAAGTTTATCTCAGAATGTTCAGCTCAGAACGTGAAATGAGATTTTCAGCCTCAGTGATCAGCATTCAGCAGAACAGGCTTTCCCCAAAGCCATCAGCCTTAGAGATGCATGTGCAAAAGTTATTTAATGTTCAACTCCTTTCTCTTGTTGAAACTCTTGCTGATTGCTCTGAAATGTCGTGAACTACAAAGCCAGCTGCTTTGCAGGTGTGTGCAGAGAAGTTCATTAATGTTCACCCTGTAGTCTTGATGAAACTCTCATTGATTGCATTGAGCTACGTGACCCACCCAACCAAACAGCCTTTTGTTTGGTGACTTACTTATCTATTTTGAGTCAATTCCCTCAATTGCTTCTTGCAGGTGTTTTATAGGATTGCTATCACTCACTCATGTCTGATATCCCCCTTGTTTCCAGATTTTTTTAAAAAATTAATAGTATTATCATTATTTTTAGGAGATAAAGTGGTTAGATATGTGACTCTACAACATGGCTGATTCTGGGAAATACAATTCCTTGTCTCCACCCTGCAGATCCAAAGTAGAACTGAAAGAAAATAGATTAAGAGAAATTTACACGTCAGTTTAGTATGCCAGGATGTTATTGAGACCTTGGCGTTTGAGTACATCTCTAGCACTTAACTGCAAAACTAAAATAAAACAAAAGGGCAGAGTTTTGCCCTTCCTAGTAGTTTCAAGAAACCAAACTCCCACATGCTTTACTAGCTTTTGTGTTCTTTCACATAAAGGAAGAAAACAAGGTGTTTGTCTTGTTTTGACACTCTGATGTTGCTTGACCATATGTATTCTGGTTTTCCACCATGAAACATTGGAAGGCATGGTGTTGTTATTACAGAAACAAAAACAATAATCTTGAAACCAAGAATGTTCATCTCAAAGGCAGCAATGGGCATTAGTTGTTTCAAAGTAGAATCCATTCTTTATTCTCAGCAACAATGTTTTTGGCCTTCTTACTTTGCCAACATTTGCTTTAACACATCAGACTAGCTCCTACTTTTTTTGAAAAGGGAAATCTGCTTTCCTTGAAACATTGCACTGAGGTTGGCATGTTTGTAAAAAAAAAATTCTTTGAACCACTGAAGCCCTTCTCTGGCAAACTAGGTTGTAAGTCACTTTTCTATAAAAAAATAATCTCAGGCACAGTGTGCTTCTAGCTACACATCAGCCTTCTCCAGCTTGGTACCTTCTAGATGTTTGGAACTAAAAATCCCAACCTGCCCCAGCCAGTGGGCATTGAAACATCTAGACCCAGTGTCAGTTTGAGAAAGGTCTAAATAAACTATGATATCTCCTTCTACAGATGATGCTATTAGTACAACATAAATGGCTCACAAATCAATTCAACAAAGAATAACAGTTTCGTATTCACCAACATTTTGTTGATTCTTCTTATTCATGTTTCACTAGCATTTATTTACTGGATGTTTGTACAGAAGACAACATGAGAATCAAGCCAGTAGAAAAGGCCATAATTGATCATTTAAGATCCATGCTTTGTGTGGCAGATGGTGGGAAAGAGCTAAATGTCATGGGTTTCAAACCAAATGCCTCACTCTCACTTCCACCATGACAGTTCATCAGAGGAGAGAATTGCAGCCCTTTTCTCTGGTGTTTTCTGACACAGAGCTGGTCCTACCATTCAATAGTGTGATATATCTAACTGTGGCAGAAGATCTGGGGTGGCATGAAACATAGATAGATAGTGTTTGAGGGATTTTCTGCCTCATGTGCTAAAACAACCTGCTAAGCTGTGGGTATTATGCACCTTAACTTGGGTGGATAAGGGTGCAATTCCATTACTTTATTTGTATGGACCTTTATGCACCTTTACTTGGATGGATGAAGGTGCTTTCTCTCAGGCAGCAAATTGTTTTGGACTGACCTGTTGTAGTGACTGGGACCCACTGGTCACTTGGGGGCTTTTTAGTCTACAAAGGGTTAATCTAGGGAGTGGTACATGATAATGAGAGCTTGCATCACATGCTAATGAGTAATTACATCACAGATGACCTATGGCCCATTAGCCAATCAGTGAATAGACAATCATGTGAAATCTTTAAAAAACCCTGAAGCCATGTGGGCTTTGTCTTCTTCTTTGTTTGGGAAGTCTAGCTGTCGAACCTCTTCCAGCAGGGCAGGAAGGGATGTGGTTTGAGCTAGGCAGGGGGCCAGCTCCCACATCCTGATCCCTCAAGGAGTTTATATTCCTATCTCTATGTGAGTAATTTAGAGTTAGCTAGTGCGATTAGGCTGTTTATTATGTTATCTGTGGCTTGTTTGAAATGAACATTTGTGTAACTATGCTCCTGTACCTGTAAGGCAAGGAGGCCTTGCATGAATGATACCTCTATTGCTCTATTCCATGTAGTTAGAAAAAATCCATTTCTTTAAAAGCATCTGGTTGCTCTCTATTCCTACAACATGTGCCTTTGGCTCTGTTGTTACTTGCTGGGTAGCAAGGGGGAAGTGGGAAAGAGAACTATAAATCCCTTTAGCAATTCCTAGTGTGTGCTAAAGCAGGGGAACTGATAATTCACTAGGTGATGGCAGCGTCTATAGGACCTCGAAGGGGCCCATTTCACTCAGCAGGGAGTGGGACCAGGGACCCAAGGGGCTCTAGGGAAATCTCAAAGGGATCCCTTCAGGGCTAAGGGCCAGCAGCAGGGTACTGCTGGGCTGCCTAACCCTCGTGGGATCATCACATGGTGAAACTGTTGCCTTACACCTACCGAGTTGGATTCATGGGGGGGGGGGAGGGAGGGATAATAGGGTTCCAACTGGTCCTATAACACCTTCGTGTCCAACTCCATTCCCTCACTTTCATCAACTTTTCACTTGGTTAAAGACTAATTCATGAAATTAAAGAAGCCCATCCTCACTTATATATCTTCTTTCTTGTTTATTAGTGTCACTGTGACAATGTGGCACTGCCAAAATTTCTTAAAACCTTTCACTCCTTTTTTCTGTGTGCCACCATTGCCACTAATATGTGACAGTGAGACTCACCCACCCAACTGCTTTTCTTGAGTGGCAGCCCAATAGGTTTTGTTTTTGTTTTTTTACCTCTATCACCACTATGTCACAGGTTGGCAACTATCCCACCAGTTTGGTGCCTAAATTGTGATGTGACACTCAAACTAAATTCTCACCTCTATTGCCAACTACACTAGAACTCTCTCTAGATGGCAGCCATCAGGGTTATTAAAATCCCAACAACTTGACACCAATTGTTTATTGACACACCCACTATCTCATGTGACCCAAACCTAAAAGACTTTTCTCTCTCTAGGGAGCATTTTGAATATGTTTTGTTAAGTATTTACTGCTTGTTGAACATTTACATTTACAAAGCAGTTTGAATACAGTACCTTTCTTAGTGGATGGAATTCAAAATGGATAAGATGGATAAATAATTTTGTAATTACACATTTTAACCATTTCTTTGCTTATCTTAGCTCCCATTGGCTGTTGCCACCTTTCTAATATACCTATGGTCTCTTCTCAATCAGCTTCTTGTTATCCTTATCTATGCAACTCCCAGATTATTATTATTTTCCCCTGTACTAGGGATGTAAGATATATTCTCAGATTTTCTCCTCCTTGACAAAGAAGAGTGTCAGTCAAAATAATTGTCACCCACTGTGAAATGTCACACTTATTTAGGAGTAAAAAGGCCAGGGCATTCCCTTATCAAAAATATTGTATTTTATGCAGAGATGTTAGTAAATAAAAATAATGCAGAAGAGTTCTGATTTCAGAGCCTGCAGGAAATGGTGAAATAAATATGGAGCAGTGCATTTTGAAAAGGAATATGTCGAGATTTGCTACATGATAAGTTTCTATTAAAACAAACAAACAAAAACCCCTGTCTTCTAGACTTTCCTTTCCCAAAATGAATGGAATCCATTCCTCTTTTTTAAGCTGCTATTTCTCAGACCTGTAAACAGTTAAAAAGAAAGTAGTTTAAATGCTCCATTTGTGTTCGAGCCACCAGCCAAAGCTCAGACAGATGGTGTTTTAGTGGCCTTGCGGACATGTGGTCTCGTTTTTGTATTTGTAAACAGGGCCCTTTTCTCATGCCATTTAAAATACAAAACGATAATTAAGAGTGTTTGAGGATGTTCCAGATGGATTCAAAAAGTGTCCCAGGAGGTCACCTGACATTTTGACTCTTAAAAAGTTCCTGCTTGCCAGGCAAATCTTGACTGCAGGGGTCATTTGAATAAACAAGAAAAAGGAAATCGATAAATACTAAAAGCCACTTCACCTGAGCCAGATTTCATGGAAGGTAGAGGCAAAGGCAAGCAATGATTGCAACAGGTGGCATCATTTAATAGGAGCCTAGGTTTGTAGAAGAGATGTTGAGCATGGAAGAGCAGTTGTTTCATGGAACATTGATGAACAGGAGTCTGTTAGCTGCTCCACTAAAAGCTGGAAGTTTATAGAGAAACAGATAATAACATTTAGTACCATTGTTTGATAGTATTCTGTAGCCTAGAGTACTACTGGACTGCTAAATATTAATTAGTTATGTATGTTTATATTAAAAGTTTCTCTTTCAGTGGGATAGAACTATTGCTGGGTAAAGTGACCCTGTTGTAATTCATAATTTGATCACTGAGCTATTAAGCCAGTGTTATAAACTCTCTATATTATGGTGAGATTTCAAAGTAAATGTTGGGGGAGGGGTTGTTGGTAGAATTGCTAGACTGAAAACTGAAGAAGGCCTTTAGAGGTCATAGAGAAGAGAGAATTTCAGAAGGTGCAGCATGTTATCTGGTTATATGACAGTCAGCACTCTTCTACACAATCACTAATGGCATAGGGGCCATGTCCAGTTTTCCATCTGACAACCTTCATTTTTGCGTATAATTGTCACCAAAGTGTATCTTGGGAATGCAAGATGTGTAATATAGTCATGCCTCACAATGTTGTGTGTTTTTTGATGGGCTGTTCTCTCATGTTCTTTGTTTTCAATTCAAATAAATTGTTGGGGGGATCCCACTTTGAAAATGACACTTTGACTCATGATGCCCAGATCGTCCACCTACCCATATACACTGATGAACTATCAACATAGAGCAATCCAGACATACCTAAAGAGAATGCACAAAGTGGTTCCATTTTCCTAAAGCAAATCCAAACAAGGGTGATCTATTCAAAATTCACACACATACATTAATTATAAAAAGGAAGTATATATGCAACAGCAGCTATAGTGAATAGTAGTTGATCACATAAAGAAATCATTCCCATTAGTTACAGAGGCAATCACCATATGCAATGTGAAGGGAAGAAGAAACCAAAATACCCCAAAATATCTGCCTACAAAGAAAGCCATTTGTAAGTATATTTAGACTTCTGGTTGGTCTTGATTCCTGATGGGAGGGAAATTTGGTGTCGGAGCTAAGCTTCCTTCTCCTAACGTGGGATGTGGTAGGCTTGGGGATATTTCAAGCAACCAAAGTTACCCTCTTGACATAGAGGGTCCAGGGATGTCCCAAACAGGTCAAATTCCTGCATGTGAAGTGTTCAAAGGGGTTATAATGAAATAACTACAATGGACACAAAACAGAAGAGAGACTGGGAGGAATATTTGAATATATTTTATGTGGAAATTTAAACTGTATGTGGTTCATTGTTTGTCTATACTTGTATAGTGTAGGTGAAGTGATCCTGTTGTAATACATAATTAGATCACTGAGGAATTAATCCAGTGTTATAAACTCTCTATGTTATGATGAGATTTAGGTGGTGGGTTGTTTTTATATTAATGGAGGAATGATAAAAATAATTGAGTATCCATAAAAATATTATTTAAAAAAAGAAAGCCATTCAGACAGTCCCATTAGTCACAGACTTTGGGAAGGAATAGTGCATAGAATCCTTTAGCTATCATGGCCTCTAGTCATGCTGGCTGTGAGTCTCTTGAGAGTTCTTGTGTAAAAAAAAAATATTTCCCACATCAGCTCACAATTTTATCAGGGAGATTCAGCAAGTGACTAATACCCCCAAAGGAATACATTGTTTTACCTTAAGTCTAACAGTTACAGAACTGTGAATAAGGTCTGGCCAGGAGTCAGGATTATATGTCACATGGCCCAGGAAGAGGACATATTCAGTAAGAGTAAGGAAATTTCCTTATCTGTCAGTAGGCCTTTAAGAAGGATATACCTTATCTATCACAGATTATTATGACAGGATCTGTCTTGGACTGACTTTAGCTTTCATTGAACATAGTGACATAAAAGAGAAAGTACAAAGTGACATATCATGATGTATCACGCCAACTGCCTTAAGTCCCAGCTCTGGGAAAATGACTGGTTATAAATAAACGGAATGGTAGGTAGGTAGTTAGGTAGGAGTTTCAGATAGCTCTTTTTATGTGGAATTTTGCCATAGAATTCTATGCAGTGCCTGACCATGAGAAACATAATTCTTAAATTTCAAGATCCTATCACATATTAATATTAATATGTTTCTTGCTTAATTGGTAGTAATGACTTCATTATTCCAGTCTCCTGAGCAAGTGGGTTGCCTTTCCTTTAGGTCACAAAGTACACCCTTATCTTAAGAAGCAACAGTCTCATTCAGTTTGATCTTTCCCCCCTTTTCTCACTTGTTTTTCAGTAGTGGGAAAAGAACAAGAATTTGCCAGGGGCACTTCAGTCAACAGGTGAAGGAAATACAGCTGCTACACATATTTCCTCCCACTCTCTCTGTGTCTGCCTGTCTTTCTTGTATATTGGTTTTAATTTTTGCATCTGAATTATGAAACACCACCTCCAACAGCCACTGCCAGGGGGTAGAAGCATTAATATTGATGTTGGAAGGACCGGCAGCATGGCAGCAGGGTGATTTAGGGATGAGAATTATCAGAGACAGCGCTGGAGTAAATAAATTCAAAGGACAATTTATTCTCTCTTTCATCTAACTTTTTTCTTCTTCTAAAGCAAAATTAATAATAAAATAAGCAAATCAACAACCTTTAAGTTGCTGACTCAGTTAGTTTGTAACATTCCTCTTCTCTTCGGCTGATTTGTGGTTTTCTTTTCATATCCCAGTGTACAGGAAGATGGAGAAATACTGCATCATGGGAACAGATTGCTTTTGTATGTTATTTCTTCAGAAGAATCAGAATGCAGTAGGCCCTTGGTATACACTGGGTTTGGTTTCGATCATGCAGATACCAAAATCAGTGGATGCTCAAGTCCTATTAAATACAATGGCATAGAAATGGTGCTCCTTATCTAAAATGACAAAAACAAGGTTTAGTTTTTGGAATTCATGCACACACACACACACACACACAAAGATTTTCAAACTCTGTATGGTTGAATCCTTGGATAAGGAATTTGTGGGTGAGGAATCCATGGATATGCAGGATTGACTGTACAAGGTAGGACATAGCTAGATGCCTCCCCTCCCCTTCCCCTCCACTCCACCTGCAAAAGCTGAGTAGACTGGCAGTTGAATTTCACTCCAACACTGGTGATGGGACAGCCTTCTTTACCATACCTGAAGACAACAAGATAGCTTATGGTACACAGAAGTGCCCACAACAAAGACAACAAGGAGCTGATGCCAGTACTTGCTCTATCGAGTTCATCATGTACCGCCTTATTATTATTAATAATAATAATAATTATTGACCAAAACACAAGATAAGCCCTGGCAGGGGGTGAGAGTTTCAAAAATCAAATGCTAGGTCTTGTTGCTATTGTATTTTAATTCTAAGGCAAATAGGTAGGCAAACTGAAAAACAACTATAGAGCTGGAAGCAATTTTAAGGGTCATTTAGTCCATCCCCTTGCCAGTACAGATATCCAGTAAAATGATGTGACAGAGAGGCTGACAAAACTTATCAAGCCTACTGACCATTACCCCTTCCTTTTGGTCCATATGAGAACCAATGATACTGTAAGACACAGCCTCCAGAATATCAGAAGGGATTATGAGGCTTTAGGTAGGAAGATGAAAGAGCTGGATGCACAGGTTGTCATTTCATCATGGGTTAAAGAGAAACAAGTCATGACAGACACATCTGATCTCTCTTTACCCCCCCCCCCTTTTCTTTTTTGATAAAATTACCAGCTTGGTAGATGAAAGGAATGCATATCTTGATTTCAGTAAGGCTTTTGACAAGGTCCCCCATGACATTATTGTAAACAATTTAGTAAAATTTGAACTAGATAATGCATCTGTTAAATGGATTTGTAATTGGTTGACTGGCCGAACCAAAAGGGTGCTCAGCCTCTTCATCCTGGAGAGAAGTGCTCAACAATGGGCTGTGTTTGGAACTTGCAGTCTGTTGCACTGTTAAACAACTCTTACCATCAGGTAGTAATTTATTTGTTGTTATTCTTGTTGTTCTTCTTTTTGTTCTTGTTGTTATTGTGTACCTTGAAGTCATTTCCGACCCTATACACAAGGTTTTCTAGGCCATATTTGTTCAAAGAAGGTTTGCCTTTGTCTTCCTCTGAAGCTGTGAGAATGTGACTCATTTAAGATTACCCAGTGGATTTCCATGGCTGAGCAGGGATTTGAACCCTGGTCTCCAGAGTCCTAATCCAATTCTCAAACCACTACACTATGCTGGCTCTAAATTATAGCAGTTGAATATCTTTTGGATTCATAAACCATGGCCATACAAAGAGTTACATCATTATCAAAATTCTTCTAGCTATCATGAACAGATGTTTCCATGTATCCTTAAGCTGAAACTTTTAGCATTTCATAATGAGGTATATTCAAATACATTAACGTGGGTTGATCCTATTATGTGTCATTTTATTATGTACATCTATGCAGTGATGGCAAACCTTTTAGAGACCAAGTGCCCATACTCAGTGGCATTTCCACACTGGGTGTCACCCGGTGCCGGGGGGGGGGAGGACTTCTGGGGGTGTTGGACTTCCATCTTCGGGGGAATGGAGGTGGGGAGGGACTTCTGAGTTTGTCTGCAGTTTGAGTATATATCCACACTACAAATATAATACATTGTTTAAAGTCTAGAGAGATTTTTAAAAGGGTCTGTGACAAAGTTGGTGGCAGCAGTGGGCTGACAAAACCCATGGGGCTGCCACAACAGGAAAATAGTTGGGTGAGTGGGACTCACAGTCACAGACATTATGGTAAGGGAATCTCACCCTGTAGCATTTTTACCAGCAACAGTCCTTTGAAGCAGGTTCCAGTCCATAATGTCTTCTCCGACTTTGTTTTGGGGCTGGATTTGGGTACTTTCTAATAATTCATCCACTCATCCATTTCTTTAGTGGTTAAAGTGAGAGAAGATGAGGAGATTGATTCTCAGTGTTTACCACTGTAAATATCTCAAGATTTTTACACATTAAACACATTGTTGCTCCACCTCATTATTTATATGAGTGCAGGGTGGAGAATATGTAACTGGGCAAATTCAATATTTAAAGAAAACAAACTCATGGTTTTCACAATCCCATAAGAAAAGATTGGGGGAGAGATAAAGCAGGAATTCATGAGAAGCACATCAACATACAAGTCTGTTACCAGAGGGGAAAATAAAATCAAATGCAGCAAGAAGCTCTAGTGTAAGTATGCCCTCACTTCTGCTGAGATCAACAGGTTTTACACACAGTTGGCTCTATGGAGGATTATAATCCATATCTCTTAGACATGAGAATCATCCTTGGGAATGTTTTGCCCTGGAGGATGTATATATATATATTTTTCAAAGGAATGGGAAGGATGCCTGTTATGAAAATCTGAGTACCTTTGAGACTAACTGAAAGAATTTGACAACATGAGCTTTCGTAGACTACAGTCTACTTCCTTATCTGCCAACTTCTTTCTTTCAGTTAGCCTCAAAGGTGCTACAAGATCTCTCTACATACTATTCTAAGGAGTAACATGGCTATAACTTTGAATGAAAATCTGAGGAATTCTGTTTGTTCCCAATACAAACCTATTCCTTTATTTTTTATTTTCATTTTTATTTATTTATTTATTTATTGAAATATGCATTTTTTTTCCAGTGGAATAATACAGACTAAAACCCTCCAGCACATGTAGCCATCTAAAAAAGCAATTGGTGGGCAACTGTGGAAGGCTGAAGGACCAATCTGTGGCCTGGGATCTTCCCAGGGCTACATAGATTGCCAATAATGTTAAATAGGGAAGGCAGTCTATGTAGCCTATTTAAAATGGTGATTTGCCACTTTTGAGCAATTCCAAGAGAGACAATTCTTTCTCCTTTTGGAGCGAGAAAAAAAGGAGTCTGAGAAGTTTAGAAATATGGAAAGGGGCACAAAAACAATCTTGTGAGGGCATGAAGTCCCAGAGCCACACCTGTGCCCATATCACATGTTTACTCCTTTTTGGAACACATTTGAACTATAGGAAAGACTAATAATGCACATTTTGCATTCCACTTCAGATTAGTAGGTTCTGGCTTGATCCACAATTTGCATATTGTATTTGTATGTCTTGTATCAACATATTTACATATTTTTGCTCTCTTCTGCCTCTTCTTAAAGTAACCAGCCTGATGTTCTCCCTTGTCTCAATGTGGGCTGTTGTGCCATCTCTCTCTCAGTACTTGTTTTCATGGATTTCCCTACAGTACCCATCTTGGTTTCTTTTGACCCCAATTCTGTTTCTATAATGAGGCCATGCTAATTCATGCCGAGAGCTTATGAATTTTCTTTAAGCATGGGAAGAGGTCAGGAAGCAATGGCGAAGGGTGCTTTTCTTTCTTCCTCCTGCTGCTGCTTAGAAGGTCTGATCAATTTGCTTCCCTATTGCCATTGTGCAATTTTCCAGCTAAATTAACAGTGTCGTCTTGGTTGGGGCTTAGGAAGGGAGAAGCTGGCAGTGGAGTGACGGAGAAGGTCGGAAGGAGAAAAGCAGGGTGAGAACAAGGAGGAGGGAGACACAGCTCCAGGAAAGGTTGTTGACGCAAATGCCAGCATCTTTGTCATAATGTGGCAGAGGCCAACAATTTGTGCCATGTGACTGGTAAGGGGAAAGGAAATTAAGCTGTTGTTAAAAGGAGGCAATCAATTGGTACCTTCCCATGTGTTTCCTGAGCAGGTCTGTCATTTCCCTTTATTAATTGAAGGAATCACTTTCAGGAGAGTCCTTTCAAGCATGTTTACTTAGCTGCAGCCAAGGGCTAGTCCCTTAGCAAAGGGGCCTGTCATCATCATCATTAGTTGCAATAATACAATAATAATAATAACGCTAGCCAATATTCTTTCCTACTAGATGATAGATCTTGGAGGTATGACTTTTTTGCCCCTCACTGATGATAATGGTGGTGATGATTATCATTATAATGCAACCCTCTCATGCTGGGCTCTAATTACCATCTTTATGATGGTTACATATTCTGATATTCATGCACAAGGATTTATTTGTCAACAGTTTCCCTTCCTTCACTGCCTTTGTGTTGCTCTCATCTATGCAGTTGTTTTTAGAAGGCGCTATTGTGAGCACTGAAATTCAGCTACTTTATCAACAGTCTTTTCTTCTGGTTATGTAGAAACTGCAGGCCTCACTTTCAGAGTCAAAATTCACTGTTGTAATATTAGCATAATATTGGAGTAAACTCAAAGGGGAAGAATGGAATTTACGGGCTTCCAGACATTGTTGCACTTCATTTCTAGAGTTGCCAAAGTGAACACTGGAGAAAGTTGTTGTACCTTTGATGGTTGTGTAGAAGAGGGAATGTCAGCAGATGCTCAGTGACCAACCTGCCTCAATCCAAATAAATTATTATTATTATTATTGTTGTCATTTGTCCTGTATTCAGTTGACAAGCAACACTGCTGATACTCCTGTCTTATGCACTTCTTTTAAAGGTACAGGAGCCTTTTCTGTTTTTCATTCTGATAATCCTATCCATGTATTTTAACCATGTTGACTGAGGTTTCTGGGAACAGATATACAGAAATATCTGTGGACCAAGAGTTCAGAATAAGTGGTCTAGTGTGAGCAAGAAACAGTACCCCAGGATGGGACTGTGAGGAAGGGAGTGATTCCTGAAATTTGGTCTTCCAGATGTTTTGGATTTCAGCTCCTGGAATTCTTGACTGCTGGCCAAGCTGGCTAGGGCCTCTGAGAGTTGAAATCCAGGACACCTGCAAGAACAAAGATTGGGAATCACTTGGATAAACCTTAGTATTGCCAACTATTATAAAGATTTGTAGTTCCACCCTTTTCTCCCACATAAACAAATAGCAACAATTCACTGATATGGACAGAAGTACAATACCAAGTTATTGTTGCTGTTTTTTAAAGAGAGTGAGAGTGAGAGACTATCTTTCACCTACAAAATGGAACTCAAAGTGGCTAACTATAAACTAAATAGCCTAAGTCCAGGTAAAAATACAAACAACATCAATTTTAAAAGTGGGGCAACCTTAAAAGTAATTAAGAACAAATCTGTGATTTTTTTTAAAAAAAAGAAGACAGAACTTGCTCAGATTAAAAGCCCTTTTAAAAATAAACCAATTAACTCCCCAAAGCCCCCCTGAATTAAAAGGTCTTTGCCTATTAACAGAAAGCAACCACTAAGCTCCCTAGGAAGGGAGTGTGCCCAGCTGCAGAAGTAGTGTGCCCAGCTGCAGAAAAATAGTTGGCCAAGTCCCTTCTGGGAATCCCACTTTCTCCTTGTTGCTGTTGTCATTTGCCTTCAAGTCATTTCCAGTTTAAGGGAACCCTAAAGTCAAATGTTCAAAAGTTTTTCTTGACAAGATTTGTTCAGAGGAGTTTTTGCCTTTACCTTTCTCTGAAGCTGAAAGAATGCCACAGTCGTGCCACACCACAATCATCAGGGGAGCCTGTATTGCTAACAGCATGGTTTGTAAGGGTTGAGTTGTTGCATGAGTGAAACAGAATTTATCCACAACAAAAAAGTGATGACTGTGTAATGGTGTAAGTGCAACTTCTACCAATGTCATTCACTAGCAGGATGCCACCTCACATTTAGACGAAAACAGAGCCAAAGTGCCTTTGGATGCTCAGCCATCCACTCACATAATTCCAAGTGGCATTGGATCCATGCATATTGGCCCGATCTAGATGGACACAAAGCAGCACAATAAGGGCTAGAAAGCCCGCCTTTAGAGTTAGGAGCTCCTTTTTAGCGTTGGGTCTTTGCCGCGGCTTTTAGACAGCCGCGGCAAAGACCCTGGGAGAAAAGGGCCGTGGTGGCAGCCCCTTCCTCCCTTCGGCCCCGCCTACGCAAGCGGGGTGCAGCGGGTGCCCAGGGCACCTGCTGCACCCTGCTTGGAGGCCGCGGGGAAGCGGCAATTTGCCGCTTCCCTGTGGCCTCTGGAAGCGGCGGAATGGGGCTGCAGAGGCTGCTGGTATGGCAGCCTCGGCCCCATCCCGCTGCTTCCTGGGGCAAGTACAGACCACCCCTTTTTGGCGGTCTGGAAAGCCCCATTGTGTTTTTTATTGAATAAGTCTCCAGACGATTTCAAAATAGTAAAAGCAAGCAAGCAAGCAGCAGAAATTATATACAAATAAAGCAACAGAAATTATATACAAATAAAACAAATAATCATAAAAAGGTCATTCAATTCCTCTGTGCAAGAAAAAAAACTAGTCTAATTCTTTTTCTACTTCTTGATTCCTCAGGGTAGCTGTTTTGACAGTAAAAAGGGCAACCCTACAAGTCACAAAGAAGTTGGCCCCTTACAACAAGAATATCAGTTTGCTCTCATCATCCTGCTCACTCCAGCTTCCAAAGGAGGCAGCTAAATAATGCTTTCTAATACTAGCATAAACCTGACAATGAAATAAATAATGTGCAAGATCTTCAGCTTTGGAGCCCCACAAGTACAAAGTCTGTCATGAACAGGGATGCCCTGGTATCATCCTTGTATCCATTTGCTCAAAGCAGAGGCAAGTAAAGGCTATATGTAAGTCTTTTTTCATAGAGAAACACAGTATTGTTTTCTTCCTGAAAATGGGTTTTAGCCCTTGCTAACCAAATCAAGGATGTGTTTACACCAAAGGTATATATGCAACCAGTGTGATGCAGCAGTTAAGAGTGTTGGACTAGGGGAAGCAAGATCCAAGTTCTAATCCTACTCAGGTTACAAAACCATTATGTGAACATTGGCCAGTCACAACCTCTCAGCTTAATGTATTTCATAGGACAGTGTATCTATAAAATAGAGGGGAACATATGTATTACTTCAAGCTTCATGAAGGAAGGGTATAATAATAGCATGCTATGCACACATCAGAGCACGGAAATATATTTTTGTCCCTTGTAGACTGTGAGATGCTGGTGGTTGCAGTTTAAAAAAGAAAACTTTTTCAAGTGCTCATGTGCCATACACATGCACGCATACATACATATACACACACACTTGCACACATACTCATGCTTGCACTCCACATATACTATAGCAACAGTGGACATTTTGCAAGTGTGTTCTAATATAAAAAAAGGAAGAGTAGCTTTTTTCATTTTTTATACATTGAGTTCTTCTGAAATCGACTGCATTCTGCTATTTAAATTATCTGATGCAGCAGCTCAGGCAGAAGCCATCAGCCTGGCTCATTCTTCAACAAGCACCCAAGCCTGGCTTCAGTGTATTATGGAAAATCGTTCTCAGTTATGAAAGATCTTTACCCTTTAATTCACAACTGTGCTTCTGGAATGATGATAGTCACAAAATATACTAAACTGCATGGCTTGCATTTATGCCCTGCAAAGGTGCTAAGACATGGAGTGATTCCAGATTTCTGAGATGTCAGCAAAAATGGAGAAATCTGATGACATCAGAAGTTAGCAAATTACCTAGTTAAACAACACCCTGTAATATAATTTTGTTCAATAAGGTATGCTGTACCTGCTCCTTTTGCTGACTTTTGATGTGGTCAACATTCTGCGTTTTTGCATTCTGCACTGAATCTGGAAGGGAGCACCCTGGAATTCTATTTACTTCCTAGTGCCATATCATTTGGGGCACCTGATTATGGGAGTGTGTGTTTATGTGTGCATGCTAGCACTAATAATTCAGGGTAACACAAAAAACCTATACTGAAAAATATGTTTATCAGATGTCTTTGAGAGATGTTGTAAAGGGAGAAGGAGAGGGAGAGTGTAAGTGTGTGTGTGTGTGTGTATATCTTTGTGTTGTGTTCATTGCTTTCAAAAAGAAATCTGCACTTCATTTGAAGTATTATTCCCTCAGTAGAATCAGGATTCATTGACACAAAGAGCAGGAGAAAAATAATTGATCTGGCACCCTGGTTATGTAAACTCATGGGTTTAAGGCTTACTTTACATCTGGTGTTTGGCACCCCATCTGCCGCCTCCTTACTGCTAGCCTCTTTCTCCCACACCACCATCAGCTGCTTCTTTGCTCTACAAGCCTGCCAACCCTAATCACCAGCTGCTCATTTTTTTTTGCCTGACTCCAGGCATCCAGATAGCTGTTCTTTTGGTGTACCCACTCTGTCCTGAGACCATAGTTCATTTTCTGCCATTTAGTATAGTGCTCCCTCTTGCAATCTGTGGAACCATGCCTGTTTAGGTAGGGAGTTGTTTAATAAAAATGCTTTCTAGGTAGTTGAGGTGACTATCTACCTCTCCCTGCCTGCTTTGTGCAAGGTAGACATGTCATTCTTTGGTAATTTCTTTCTTGAAGGAATCAAAAGATAATTTTAGATTTTTTCTTTCCAATGAAAGTCTTCCCAAAAAAAAAAAAAATGCAGTTTTCAAAAATTAAGATACAAAATTTTCAAAAATTAAGATTGTATCTTTTGCAATTAAGATAAAAATTAAGATGGGTAGGTGGAGGGTGGTTATTCTGCCCAAAATTTACATATGGCATTTCTGTGTAAAACCAGCACTTGTTTTGGACAAAAAAAAATATTTTCTCAAACACATTATTTACTGGAAAAAAATTGCTTCTTCCTGCAAAACAATGCTGTTTTCTATGCAAGAAAGGTGCAATTTGTCCATGGAATAAGTCAAGGCTTCTTCTTATCAGTGTTTCCCAAGACATTTGGGCTATTTTATTTGTTTGTTTGTTTGTTTGTTTGTTTATTTTTGAATAGTCTTTCCCTCCAGAGTGCAAGGAGAAAATAGAAGAACCTAGGAAATATAGCACCCTTACTGTTGATTTCAGTTTCAGGCATTATTTGCCACTCTCTGCTGCCTCCTCATTCCATCAGACACCTCTCATTCCACCTTGCACTGGAAAGCCTGAAAATCTCACTGTTTCAAAAACCACTTCTATTATGCCAAGTTTTACTGTTGTATTACTCCATTTAATGGTTTGATTACTATGTGACATTCCCATATGGCTTAAGTGACCAGTTCTATTTAGAAAAGGCTCTGGTGTTATTGCTTTCCCACCATATTTTCCATTTCTTCTGTACAGAGTATGTGTAGGATATATACAAGTTCTTGCATAAGATATTTCTGTAAGATAAGGACCTACAGAACACACTACACACAGAGACACATCTGTGGGCTATGGAGGAGGAAGATGTTTTTCAGGAAGGGGAGAAGGAGCTTTTGATACTAAACTTCCTTGCATCCTAAAGAAACTGTCCTTGAAATTCATTTCAAACAATTTGTTTTTGACACATACACACTCACATCTCTCCCCTCAGCTCTGTATGTCTCAACTATTTGTCTTTCTAGTAGTCCACACAGAACTTCAGATGTAGGCTTGGGAATTTTGCACAAGGAGGGCTGTGGATACACAATGTGGAATGATCAGCATGTGCTTTGAGAAGACCATGGCCTTTTCTAGGAAGAATGAATTCTCAAATACTTGTTCCAGCTACAGTTCTTTTTCAAAGATTCTCTATCTTTTGAAATCTTGTCCAACAGGAGCGTTATTGGAAGACCAGGGCAAACTTCATAGGCTGCTCATCATCAAGGGTTGGTAATTGATTGGGAAGAAAGGTAAAGGAACAGGTAGCACAACTTTTTGGCAATGAGACAACAGCATTCCCAGAAGTACAGTGTTTTATCAACATCCAGCTTTGAAAGAAAGAAAAAAAGAACTTTTCAATATCCTTTTTATTACTCATCTTCTAACATTTCTAAAGAAGAGAAAAGAAGCAGATTTCCAAGTTATTCAAAACAAGGGCAAGGAACCTCTTTCAGCTGAATGGTTGGATTCAGTTGCAAAGAAATTCATGAGCTACATATTGCAGTGACAGAAAGGGTGAAAGACAAAAATGTACAACCAAAAATATTTGTATATTTTTTGCTTAATTCTCTTATTGCCATTAACAAATTCTGGAACTACAGTATTTTTAAAGGTAGGGGAGAGCTGAATCAGCTCAGCTTTTTATGAGGCACATTACATGAACTGGTTTTCAACCCATACTTGTAAAATCCTCCTTGCACAATAAATTAGGTTTCCCTGTGCCTGATTTACTGTAGCCTGTCTTGGAAACTCTGCTTTATTTTTAATGGTGTGTTCTCACAATCTGGACAGGATTGCACAGAAAACAGTATTTTCTGTAATGGTTTCTGTACAAAATTTTTGTTTTTTTCAGATTTTCTTGGGGGGGGGGTACAGAATAAGTCCTGATTCTTGTCCATCCAGGGTTTGCTTCATCAAGGTTTCCCAACACTCAAGAAATCTATTTTTCAACCATTTTTGAATATATTCAAGTATTCTTTCTACCACTAGAAGCAATCCATCAATTTATCTTGTAAAAATTCCTGCACAACAGCTCTCAGTTAGTTTCCACAAAGAAACAAAGGCCAGGTACATACTTCCGTGAAGAGTTGTGCCAGCGCCAAATCTGGGGTTCTGGAGCATGCAGCAATCGCATGCTCCGGAACCCTAGTCTGTATGGATGTCATCATCACGGCAGCCTCCCATCCACACAGGGGCCACCATGATGATGCCACCACTGCAAAGCATACAGGCCTTGATGGCAGGAAGTGGCATCATGGTGGTGCCCACAGCATACGGGCCTCACTAGCAGGAAGTGGCATCATGGTGGGCCTCACTGGCAGGAAGTGGCATCATGGTGGTGCCCACAGCATACGGGCCTCACTAGCAGGAAGTGGCATCATGGCGGGCCTCACTGGCAGGAAGTGGCATCATGGCGGTGCCCCTTCCTGTTTGCTACACCACAAAAAAGAAGCCACTCTATTCAGCTTCTTTTTGGTTGCGCATCTGTGCTGCAGCATGCGGATGCTGCAGCACAGACGTAGGCCAAAAACGAGTAGCACGGAGCCACCCGTTTGTACAGCCCCTAAGGAATATGTGACATAGGACTCCAGGCTCCTCACATCTCAGTTCCATTTGTCACTGAAGTGAAATTGGTGCATTGCTTTAGAGATGTTTCAAAGGTAGGCGAATCTGACAAAATTCAATAGCCATGTAAAGTACATTATGGGATTCCTCTACTTTTTTATTTTTTTTATTTTATTTATTTATTTATTTATTTTTGTATATGTGGCCCAGACATTTCAAGAAATGTTTCAGTTGTTTTTGAATAATAATAGTAAAAAACTTGGAAAACACAAACAAAATTGTGTAATCGGAGGAACCTGTGGACCAGACTGGCAAAAAAGAAAAGCCAGATTCAGACCCAAGGTCTGATGTTACCCACCCTGAGTTAAAGTAAGGATTAGGCCTTTTGAGTTGGTCAGGTGATTATAGTAAAACTAAACCTGGAGTGTAGCAGCTCAGAGTTAAACGTGCATAATATTTTCATGTTTCAATTATTTACTATTATTTTATTTTATTTATTTGTAGCCTTCTCCTCCCTCAGCCCTGGAAGACAAGGCAGATTATAAAAACTAAAAGATGTATAGGTAAAAGTTCACATCACTAAAACAAACAGACAAAAAGTTATAATTGGTATATTCTAGGCACCATATCCTATCTAATCTTGTAAACTAAGCAAGGTCAGGCCTCATTAGTTCTTCAATGGGAGACTGCCAACAAATACCAAGTGCTGTAGGCTATATTTCAGAGGAAGAAATTGGCAAAACCACCTCTGAATATTCCTTGCCTAAGGAAAACCTATGAAAGGTATGGGTTCACCATAAGTCAGCAGGCAACTTGAAGGCACATACACAAACACAGAGAATTCAAATAAGTTTAAAAATATAGCAGTTTAGACAACAAATTCACCAGAAATGCAATAATACAGCAGATTATTAAAAGTCCTTTCACCAGGAGCAGTCAGTTTTCCAAGCCTTGTTAAAATATTTGCCACCAGACATCATGGAAGCTGCCAGTCTAGTCTTTCTAAGAAAGGAGTTTGACAGCCTGGGCGTAAGCCATAATACAAAGTGGGTGACAAGAGAAGGAGATTGCTAATCTTAAACTTTTCTTCCCAAAAGCTAATTTTGGTTCATTCTGCTCCGTGCCAGTTTCACATGTGTTCCTGTATATGTTCATTCTGTCTCACTTCCACATCAATCTACAATTTTTAAAAAATGACAATGCATCTTATTTTAATGTAGCAATAGCAGTGGAGAGTACATTTGTATACCACCTATCAGTGCACTTAAACACTCCCTAAGTGGTTTACAATGTGTATGCTAATTGCCTCCAACAAACTGGGTACTCATTTTAGCGACCTGGGAAGGGTGCAAACCTGAGTCAAGCTTGAGCCCTTGGCTGGTACTGAACTTGCAACTTTGCGGTTTGTGAGTGACTGGCTGAAGTACAGGCATTTAATCACTGTGCCACCAGGGCTACTGTATGTTCTATGAATTACATATTCTATTCATATTCTAGCCTAGAGTATTAATTTTCTATGTTTTATATGACAATTTAATTTTGTATGGGTTTTAACCTAAAGAATACATTTGATATGCATTTGCTTTTTTTTAAAGGTCATAACTCTATTCCAAAATTGGGAAAAAATAACAATTGAGGGATAACTTGTTTCAGGATTTCCTCTGAAAAATCTAGTTCATTTAAAATACATGGGACAAAGAAATTATTATGCATCCCTAGTGCAAATTGTCCCATTGCTGGAACAAGTTTACCATGTGATGTACTCTTTAAATCACTTTTTGTCCTGCATCTAAACTTTGAGAAAGTTTGCATTTACAGCTGATTTTGTGGCCAAAGATCATGAGACTATTGCATCACTTTGACAAACAGGGTCATTCTCCCTGCTGTTCCAATAATGAGTGGGTGGTCATGTTCCATTTTAAATAATACATCTTCTACAGATTATAGCTATTGCTGTGGGTAAAAATCAAGCATGTTCTTTGGTGTAAGCCACAGAGATCCATCCAGACGGCAATAACAGTGGCACTGTCTATATATTTCCCTGCAAGGCAATTCCCAGATTACTATTCAGTAAAGATTATAGAAGATGGAGCCCTCTCATATCTTAGCTTATTTGTATTCATTGGACTCATTGATTCCCACCTTCATTCCAACAACCTAAAAAATAATGGTTATATTAACACTTTGCAGCACATAACTGTAACACTGATCATTATCATGTGACATATGGGAGGGAGTAAGATAAGGACACATTGGAGGGTGTGGGACTCTGCATCACACATTTTCCAGACAGTTTTGGAAAATGTGATACTCTAATGGAGCATTTGGTGACAATCAACTCACATATATATCAGTGTGCAAGTGGAAAAGACAAAAATACTTAAAGATATGTGAAAACCATTAGACCAGTGTTACCAATGCACATAAGCATTTTTTGTGGAGGTGGCACATTTACAGAGACGAGATACTTTTCCTTTCCAATAGTGTCAGAATGCATGCACTAGTATAAATTCCAAGAGGTATTCTTTTTTTAAAAGTGTGGGGGTAGTGTCGGTGCTGAAATTTAGGTTTAGCGTCTCAATTCAGGAAGAGTTATCCTCAATAACTGATGCCCCCTTAACTTTCAGAAAATTAATTCTCTGAGTATCTTATGTTTTTCTTATTGCTTGCCTTCACGTTGTTTCTGACCTATGTTAAACCTATCATGGGGTTTTCTTGGTGATATTTGTTCAGAGGTGGATTACTTTTGGCTTCCTCTGAGGCTGAGAATGTAACTTACCTAAAGTCACTCAGTAGCCAAGCTGGGATTTGAACCCTGGTCTTCAGACTTGTAGTCCAATGCAGTACACCATACTGGCTCTCCAAGTGAGTACCCCCATACCTCCTCCTGGTTGCTGTTGCTGCTGTTACATATCTGGCTTGCCCTTCAACTGTGGGCGCAATCATCATCAATGCCAATTTCTTTATCACACTAGGGGTATGAAAACGAGAGTTAAACTTGAGAAAACCAGGAAATGTCATGTGATAAATATCAGACATGTCCTGGTTTTCCCTAGTTTAACTCTTGTTTAAATACCATTTGTTCCCTAATGTGATAAAGCAGCAATATACTGAAGAAAAGGTAGATAGCTATTCCTTCTCCCTGTTCCTGTAACAGCTTTCTAAGATACAACAGAAAACAAGCATCAACAAGAAGGATGGGTAGTAGATTCAAAGGGCCCTGCAAGAGTTGGCATAGGGTTTTCTGCTGAGATGAGATCCACAGCCGGTGTCCAGTGATGCCAATTCCTGATGCTGACCTATACTGGATAGTTTGGGACAAATAGCTATTTCTGCTGCCACGCTTCACAAATAATGCAGTTTGGCACCACTTTAACCTCCATGATTCAGTGCTATGGAATTCTGGGATTTGTAGTCTGATTACACAGGGAAGACTAAATATTTTACAAAACTACAAATCCCAGAATTCTACAGCAATGGTTTATAACAGTCAAAGTGGTATTAAACTGCTGTATTTCTGCAGTGTGGCAGCAGTCACACTCAGACCTTTTTTCCCAGCAGAGAGAATATAGGATTAGTGTGAATTCACAGAGGAAAGGTGAGATAAAAATATATTACACAATAATCACAAAGACCTTCATTATAGAGGAATAAGTTCCGAATGTTCCTCGTTAAGCAAAATTTGTTAGCTTTGGAAATGTGTGCCGAACTTGGTACACCTGCATATGAACAGAAAGATCAGGGAAAATGTAGCTTACACAAACATGTCATATAAGAAACCTAATGAGGGTCTCTCCCCACCCCCCCCACCCCAATTTCTTTTTCTTCTTGTGCCCCTTCCTTCCATTGAGCTCTGGCACTTTTTACATCATGTTTTAGAGTAATAACATGCTCTCCTCCTGGTTAATGCATGCCTAATTGTGGCTTCTCAGCAGTAAACCAAAGGATCCCTGTGTCTGCATGCCCATCAACATTGTGGCTACTGAATAACAGCAATAGGCAATGAGTCAAGGTAACAGAGTGGTGGAATGGCTGGCTTGCATTGGGCCTTGAGATTGATAAAAGCTTAATTACTCAACAACAAAAGCAACCAGCAACGGGAGAACACACTAGGCTTAATAGCTGTATGATGGTGTTTGTGCACACAGATGAAAAAACCTGCTGCAATAAATGTTCAACTTCAGCTTAGCAGAAGCTGAAGCACATTCAAAGGCTAACTACCTAGACATAGTTGGTGTTCCTCTTCTTTTATTATTATCCTTCCACTTTTTAACAACAAAATCAGCTACATGTCTGTTCTGTTATCTTCCATCTTAAGGAAGCTGGTCATCATCACACCCTGATAGTTCATTCTTCCTGCCTCACCCTCCCTTTCTCCCCTCTCAATATTTTTGAAAGGTAAAACAAAACAAAACAAAAAACTGGATAATAAAAAGGAATATACTGAGCTGTGAAGTTTTTGCTTTCTGCAAGTTAAGATTCCAAATGGTCCTTGAGGAAGGAGCTCAAGAATCTTTTACTATCTAAGGGCTGCTTTGGGATCTGTGTGCGATGATTTGGCTGCTTATGGCTCTGTTTCTAGAGACTATGCAGTGGAGTCAAAACACACATTTCATAGTTTCTACAAGGAAAAGCTATGGGTTAAATGGATACTGCACATTGTGCTCTCATCTGTACTTTACAGCCAACTTTCCCAAGGCAAAATATTGTGTTCTTATTTTTCGTTTTGTCTGAAGCATCTGGACATTTGACCTGCTGGGAAACAAACACTTCCTACATTTATGAACTGATTGATTTCTAGAAGGTTTAATTTGTTTTTGTTTTTGTTCTGGAAGGCCATAGGATAATATCAAAAATGTTTTCTGTTAAAACCATTCTATGGAAAATAAAAATAAATTGCAACAACAACAAAAAAGAACAAGAAGTAGAAACTTTCTACCAGAAATTCCAAAATTCTGATGTTACCACTGAAAAGATCCTGGACTTTACCTGCATGAATCTTCTCTTTATAGTGTAAGGGATACAAAATGTCCCTACATTTTAATGGGAAGGGCAAATTATATAGGATAAGACATTGCAGCAGGAGTGGTCAATGGGCAGCTCTTCTGATGTGGCTGGACTACATTTCCCAGGAGTCTTCACTATTGGCTATACATCCTAGGGCTTATACAAGTTGCATTCCAATAGTATCTTGAGAGCTAAACTCTGGTCAACCCATACTAAGGTAATGCTGGGCCAGACTCTATCACTAGGGGGGTGCGGGGGGTGTGGACCACACCGGGTGACACCCGACTGAGCATACCCCTCTTCCTGCCATGTGCTAGTTTACTAATGAGTAAATCAGGAAACAGCAGGCAGGGGAGTGCCCAAGCACCCTCCCTGCCTGCTGTGTGCCATTTTACTCCCAAGTAAATAGACACATGGTATGGAGGGAGTGTGCTCTGGGCACTTTCCCTGCCTGTTGTGCGGCATTTTACTCCTGAGTAAACCAGCACATGACAGGGAAGGAGAGTGCTCTGGGCACACTCCCTGCCTGTTGTGTGCTATTTTTCTCCAGAGTAAACCAATGCATGGCAGGAATCGAAGGCCTCTCTAGTACAGCACTTTGTTCACACAACAGTTCATAAGTGTAACATTATCCATTCATAAGTGTAACATTATCCTGTTTATGCTCCCTAGCATCTGATATATCTGTATTTCAAGGGAGTATATAGCCATCATAACTAATAACCTCCAATAGCCCCACTAACTATCTGTTGTAGGCACAGGGGACAAAAAAAGATGTTGATCACACAGCGTTAGAAAAAGGCAGCAATGCTTCACTCTTCTACTGGATTTGTTACACCTTCTGTTCCTTGACCAAGAGAGTTCTATTTTAGTACAGAGGATGGCATCTCTAACTCCTCTGTTAATGAGAGTTAAGCACTAAGGCTTGTGGTACTGTTGTAGAAGAAACATAGGACATCATGAGTGAACTGCCTTACCTTAAACTACATTAATGGTTAGGCTAGGCTAGTACAGTGGTCCCCCGGGATCTGAATCCCCTAGGGAACAAAATCCCCAGGATCTGAATCCGCCGGGGGAGAAAAAAAGCCCCTGGCCAAGGAAAAAAACCCCGGGTTGCGAAAGAAATTCACAACCCGGAAGTTTTAAAACAGCGCGCTTCTGGCATGCTGTGCATCCAAAAATGCGGTCCCCCGGGTTGCAAAAACTTCTGGGATACGAAGGTAATCCCGGAACGGATTACCTTCGTAACCCGGGGGACCACTGTACTGCCAATACTGACTGACAATAGATCTTATCACATGAACCTTATCCCACCTTCGGCATGCTGAAATTGCATTATTTTTTAAAAAATACATGGTTTGGAACTTTTACTACTACACTTCTGTTCAACAGCATGGCAGGGCTTTCTTCCACCATTGAGGATCCCCTCATTCCCCCTTCACCACACCTCCCTGCCATCCTCACTTCTCGCACTCTCTCTCACCAAAGCAGAAATGACTATCTCCTCATGGTGTTAGAATTCAAAGATATAGCCATCTTAGTCTCTAAAATCAGTACATAGAGAGATCTTGCAGCACCTTTGAGACTAAGGGGCTGCCCCTTACTCAGTGGGATTGGCGATGCAGCAACCTCATGCCATGGCCCTGATATGGCCTTCAGAGGGTGCAGAAAGGACCCTCAAAAATCGGCTCCTTTTTGCACTCTTGAAAGGGCGCCATACCCAGGATGATGCAGCTATATGGTGCCCCTTTGATTCTGTGTCATCTGGACACAGCACCAGAGGGGTATCATGATGCCACAAGCCATCTGGAGCAGCACGTGGCCTCATGGCACCCTGGTGCCATCATCAATGGTGTGGGTCATCTGAATGTGATGCCCTGATTCGGCCCCTAGGCCGGCAGTAAGTGCCGGTCTGTACAGGCCCTAACTGAAAGAAAGAAATTGGCAGCATGAGCCTTTGTAGATTTCAGTCTACTTCCTCAAATGCATCTGAGAAGGTAGGCTGAAGTCCATGAAAGCTCATGCTGCCAATTTCTTTCTTTCAGTTAGTTTCAAAGGTGCTACAAGATCTCACTACATACTGTCTCCTAATTCCTTCTTTGGCAGGGTGAGGCACACATGGAGAAGCCTATTTGGGATCTTATTGACAGGTGTTTCCTGTCCATAGAAAGGGATGTTATAAGAGCAAAGGGGCACCAGATGTCGTTCAATGAGTATTGCTAAAGACATTATTCTCTAGCTTTAAAAAGCATATTTGAAAGTTCATGTGATAAAGTCCAATGTCACTCTGGGTTTTCAGACAGGATCCTTTCCTAACATGATGAAATGACACTGAGGATTGAACTCAGTGCCCCATGCATATCTAACATGTTCTATCAAGATCCACAGGCAATGTTTCATAGTTGCCTCCTGATGATAAGGGCTGACATAGAACATTTTTATTCATTTCTTTGGCCAAGATGGTCTCTTAGACCTACCAGTTCACAGACCCAGATATGTCTCTATACTAGTTCCATGTCTTAGTCCTTGAAGTTCATGGTTGATGACTCAGAGCCACTGACAATAAAAATCACTTGATATTGAAATGTGGCTTGAACCGAGCTTGAAATTCCACCTTAAAAATCAAGTAATTACTGGTATAGTTCTGAAGCCTTGCTTTTTTTTTAAAAAAAGCAGTTCTTAGTTACTGTTATATTTGAATTTTTAAAGTAATTATCTATTTTCCTGTTTCTCAAAAATAACTGAAATGGTTACTTTTTAGTTACTGTAAAAAAGGATAGAACACTAGAAACTGCTAGATTTTGCTAGTCAACAGCTCATCATCACTTCAACTCTCACAGCAGAGCATCCAGCTGTGACACAAGCCACAGCATGAGCCAATACTTCAAACATGCAACAGCTCTCCATTATTTAGTGAGGCTACACTTCCATAACTATAAATATAACTAAAATTTTAACACCAGAAAAGAAGTGGATTTAAACTCTCTAATGGCTTATAATGTAGAACTGGAGAAAAGCAATTCATTATAAGTAACTGGTTGTCTGTAACTAGTGGTCTGTAACTTGCTACTGCCAACCTTTAGTTGGGAAGAAATATTTCCCTTTATATACTAACAAAGGAAGTTTTTTGGGGTGTGCACTTGTTCCAGTGCATGTCCCCAGCCACAAAGGGAACAGCCCCGTTATTCATCACTGTGATAATGCAGGCAGAGAGGGGTCAGTGTAATGGGAATGTATGTGTGCCACTGAGTTTCTGACTTGAATATGATTTAAAATCAGTAGGAGGCCTGAAGAAAAAATTAGCAGAAGACAGTGATTTCCAGTAGAACACAGTGGGGGGCTCTTTCAGCTCCAAAGCTGTGAATAAGGGGAGAAAGAGAAAGAGAGAGAAGGTGGTATGTGTGGAGTTAAAATGGAACAAAAGAAGCACTGGAGCCTCATCTGCTGAAGAAGACTGATGATGCTTTTTACTCAGTCTCCCTTTTCGTTTCCTTTGCCCCCTCTATCTCCTTCTCTCCCTCACAATAGACACAAATTAATGATACTGGAAGGTTGAGCTCACCCCAGTTCCTGTGATAATTGGGTAGCTGAGTTCAGTTTTCAGATAACCATAAAGCTGATGGGGCTGCACTTTTTAGCTTCAGAAAGCAGGAAAGTGCTTGTGTACCTTTGTGAGAGCAAGTGAGTGAAAGAGTGTACAAGTGCTGAGAGGGGGGAAATGAATGGAGAAGAAAGAGGAGATGGGTGACCTTTTCAGATGGCAAAGGTTAAAGTCTCCTTTCCAGTACTTACTTCGCATTGCCCTTTTTTAATGTCAGGAATGGCATTTGCCGTGGAAGAGAATGGGAGCTCATGAGAGAAGTGCCCCCATGTTGGCATATATCTGTCTTCATTGTCATATCTCTGCTGTTTTTAAAGGCTTTCTGAAATGTAGCACCGAAATAGAATACCTTGCTTGGATTGGGAAAAGTGTGTAGGGGCATGATTTTGTTTCTTAATGGAATTTATAAGCTGCCAGTTTATTGGCAAAATGTAGAAAATCACAAGAAATTCAGCAGTGACCACTACTTAGGATTTTTTTTAAAGGTTTCTTTTTTGTGAGTAGGATGGGGTGATAATTTCACTTCATTTTTTGACTAGATCTCTCAAAAAGATGTAAATATCTTCATAAATTTGCTGAAAGAATTTTTTTTCAGTACAAAAAGGAATGTGGGAGAAAGTAAAACTGATAGATTCAGTCATCCAGAGTTTGAGTGCTAAATTCATAAAGGTCTGACCTTGAATCCCTCATTATTCAATCATGTTTGTGTTGTTGAATTATGGTGGCCACCTCTTTATTTTTCAACAGGCCTTTCACCTTTAACTTAGTAAACAGGTACAATATTTTCTGCATATTGAGGTCAGCAATAAAGCTATTGAATTTGGATAGGGTACATTCTTGAGATGTTGTTTGGTTTTGTTTTTTGATATACAAATTCATAAATATCTTATTACATTCAATGGGCAAAAATGATAGTGGGGGAGATGAGTGAAATGTGCAAGAAAAATCCAAAATATTTATCCATATCTATCTGTGGATTCCCCCGCTGCTGAGATGACTTGTAACAATCTGAGATTTGAGGACAGAAACTGCAGTTTACCAGGGCCAAGTCCCTTTAGATGAGACTTCCAGGAGTACAGACACTATATCACTATATATCAATTTCTAATGACATCACTTGGGGAGGAGAAATACTTTCACACCATAGTGGAAGGCCTCCCTGTGTGATCTACTGGCTACTGTAGCAAACAGGATAATCGGTTTTTAAAAATTATTTATTTATTAGACTTTTTATCAGACCACCTCATAACCAAAAATCTCTTCATGCATTACAAATATGTTAATAATATGTAACCATAATTTTAAAAAGCCGTCATTTAAAACCAGCATCAGATGATAAAGAGAAAAGAGAAGAAGGTGTCACACAACAAAACCAACAGAAAAAGAAAAAGCAGAATTAAAAGCACTAAAATACTCTTTAAATACCTGGGAGAATAAAAAAAAAATGTTTTCATTTAGTGGGGAGTGGGGAGAGAACACAATAAAGCTGCCATGTGGTCTTTTCCATGGAGGGCATTCCACCAACATGTTGCTTTTCATTGCCTTATCTCATTGGAGGAAGTGTTATACAATAACCCGATTGTCTTGGCCACTTGATATGGGATAAAGGAGGAGATGTATTGTCAAGACCCCCTGTAGACCCACTAGTGGGGATCAGAGATGGTGAGAGCAGTGGCAACAGTGAGGAGGAGGAGGAGGACTGGAAGCAGCAGCAGAGGGTGGTAGGATAAGCTGGCTCCATTTCATAAGACCTTGTGTTATATCAGACATTAGGAATGGGAATACTCAAAAACTAGTGGCAGAACATTTCAGTCTCCCTGGGCATTTCATCTCAGACCTCAGAACAGCAGTCCTTGAACAAAAGAACAGGACAGATTAGAAAGAGAAACAGCAGAATTTGAGTTCATCTACAGACTACAGTCCTTCAGCAATGGATTGAACAAAGATGATGGCTTCCTGGCACACTACACAAATTTCAACACTATCTTGACCCCATTCTCATGGGGGTGTCCTACACTCATCTGTTCTCTTCATCTACAGTGAAGAGTGCCAAACTGGATTTGCCACTTCATTTCCACACACAAAGGCTAGTTCCCAATGCCTTTGTTCACAAACAATGATAATTAAAACTGCCACTTCATTTCCATACACAAAGGATTTTTAATTTGAATTGACATTCTCACACACCAAACAAACAAACAGCTTCGTTTATATACCACTTCATACCACCTAAGCAGTGTCTAAGCAGTTTACAACTGTAAGCTAATTTCCCCCAATAATCTGGGTACTCATTTTAGCGACCTCAGAAGGATGCAAGCCTGAGTAAAGCTTGAGCCCTTTTGCTAGTATTGAACTCGCAACCTTATGGCTTTGAGTGAGTGGCTCCAGTACAGGCATTTAACCACTGCACCACCAGGGCTCCTCAATGGCATATATCAGTCTGTCCGTAGCTTCCACTTCACCAAATGCATCTGAGAAAGTAGAATTTAGTTTACAAAAACTTATGCTTCTAACTTCTTTCTTTCAGTTAGTCTCAAAGGTGCTACAAGATCTCTCTACATACGGTTTCTACAGACTAACATAGCTATGTCTTTGAATTATTATTTTGAGAGTTCTCAGTGTTAGGGCACTGTGGCAAAGGTGGCCAGGAATATCCCCAGTGGAAATGCAATTTCCCAAGCCTCCTCCATCCAGCCCCATTGTGTCATACTGCTTTATCACACTAGGGGCCAAACAGGATTCAAATGAGAGTTAAACCAGAGGTAAACAGGAAATGTTCTATGTTTATCACAGGACATTCCCTGTTTAACTCTCCTTTCAATCCTAGTGTGTTTGCCCCTAGTGTGATAAGGCAGTCCAAGAACTCATTGAAGGTAAAACTGACAGCTGGCCACCTCCTCTTCCCATCACTATCCCTGCTACCAGCCTCCTGTTTGCACAAACACTGAAATGGTCAAATGGCTCACAGAACAGTGCTTTCCCCAAGTGATTTGCTACAACAGACCCCTGGTGAAGTGGAGATGGAGGGGTGATATTATTGCACTCTTCAAGTACTTCAATGGCTGTCACAGAGAGCAGGGGGCAAGGTTGTTCTCTCCTGCCCCAGAGGGTATATCTAATGGTTTAAAGTTATGGGAGAGTAAATTTCAATTGAACATTAGAAGGAACATCTTTACAGTAAGTATGGTTCAGCAATGGAAACAATTGCCTAGAGAGATGGTGGAGTCTTTTTCTCTGGACATCTTAAAAATGAAGTTAGACAGCTACCTGCCAGGGATGCTTTAGCTAGAGATCCTGCATTGATGGCCATGAGGCCCCTTCCAACTCTGTGATTCTAACATACTACATTAGTGTTAGTGCTAATAAGATGCATCTACATGGAAGGAATAAGGCAGTTTTATACAACTTTAACTGTCCTGGCTCCATCATATGGAATCCTGACATTTGTAGTTTTGTGAGGCACCAAACACTTTGGAAAAGACTTTGTAAAGCTATAGCTCCCAGGATTCCATAAGATGGAGCTAAAGCACATAAAAGTGGTGTCAGACTACATTATTGCCACTGTGTAGATGCACCCATTGTAATGGAAATCAGTAATGAAAATAAATTTGTTAATGTTAAAATGTTAAAAGAAATTAAATATTTTTTTCATTACAATAAGTGTTTAAATACTCAATAAATATCAAATAGTCATTAAATAAGAAAATGGCAACATAACCAAAATTACTCCCAAGTGTAACTGATTAAAACAATGTGAAACACTAAGCATTGTTCAGTTAACACTGTTGATGGTTAATGGTTATAATAATGGATTTTAAACTCATTGAAGAAAATGTTAGCAAATTAATTTTTAATGAATACTTACCCAGGTCTAGTGAAAAGCAGCACTTTGACTTTGACCTAGAATTGGTCTGAGAATAAATCCACATTAATGTTTAGTCTGATCAGGAGTGCTCCTGTTCAAAGAAAAGTAAAACTTCATTCTGCTCTCCTACATTTGGGTTTGGGGAGGGGGAAGATACTAGATGCATGACCCTAATTTCCAGACAGTTTCAAGTTTTATTACAAATTAAATACTACAGTAGCTGAGTCCTGAGCACTTTGTCCTGTGAAATGCCTTGTACAGTCAGAGGTTTATAAAGTAAGTTTCAAAATCTTTACTATAATAAATGCCTGCACTTCACTTTTCAGATTCTTTAGACTGCTGCATTTCAGCTGCCAGTGGAGCAGGCTTCTTTTTAGCTGCGGGGTAACCAAGCTTTTGTTATATACAGGAATGGTGAATGGTTTAGAATCCTTTGAGATAAAGAGAGCATTATAAATGGAAGATGATATTATGGTTTGGAAGCATTGTTGTTGCTCTATACCTAGTGGCTGGTTGAATGATTTAGTGAATAATTATCTGATAGGAAGCTGTGGTAACATACCCCAGGGCCACACATTAACACTGTTGATAAAAAAGAACTGCTGCTAAGTACACCTTATCATGACATATGAACCATGGGACTCTATTCAAAATAAAAGTACCTGGTAAAACAAATTCTACAGAATGCCAGTGGCTTTTTTCTTCCATGGTGATTCCAGCATTGAATCCAAACCTGAAAAGTGGTAAGATATACTTGTTAAGCAAGTGAAAATGTTAATTGGAATATAGGCTAGAACTGTGCAAAATCCAAATTTACAGTTTTGTCTTCAAAGTCCAAGGCAGTAGATTTTCACAAGAAAGCTGCATGCCTGTTCAAATTGTGAGCCCATTCAATTGCATTATTATTTGATTTGATTTGGTTTGATTGATTGGTTAAATTTACAACCCAATTTTCTCCCCAGGACTAACAGCCGATCCTATTATTATTATTATTATTATTATTATTAATTTCATTCCTGCTTCATTGCATGCATTCTTGTAAAATCCTGATATTTATTTATTTTACTTACAGTCACACAGAATCCTGGATTGAACAATGGACTAAAATATTGCTTTCTTTGGGGAAAAGTCGTGCACTGCAAAGATAATAATAATAATAATAATAATAATAGGATTTATTTATATCCCGCCCAATCAGCAAGGAATCAGGGCACGTTACAGCAGTGGGAAAAATACAAATCAAATAACAATAACAATGATATAATATAATAAAACATTTCAACACAACAATAAATAATAAAAATTACATAACAATTAATAAAGCAAAAATTAATAGAAAAAATTACATTCAGTTCAGAAATTATTAAAGAAAAATCCCAATTTCTAACCCCCCGCCCCCAATATTTCATTCCTGGAAATGAAAAACACCAATAACAATAGTATAAACAATAAACAATCTTAACAGATCACAACCTAAAACCATGAAAAAGTGGGAAACTAAAAATTGTCAAGCTCTTAATTTCCTAGTGAGGAATAGGCTAGAGACTTATACGGACTCCACCCATGCTGCCAAGTCCTGGGCTGGAGGGGAGGGCCTGGTGTTAAAGAGCCAAGCCAGCATAGGCTCCAGGTCCTGCAGAGGTTGGCTCTCTACCCTCCAAGATGGTCCTGGACTGATGTTTTTGTCAGTCCAGGATTCTTCTCATCATGATTTCTTCACATGTGAGAAACATGTTTTACAGCCACTTACTAAAGATTTTCAAATATTCATCCTATCACCATTTATAATACTGTGAATTCTTCTTCATCTTGGCCTTGGAGTAACATTAGCATTACAGAAGAAATTTCAATTTCCCTCCATTTCTCTCCCCCAACACTATTTTGAAAAGTTGCCTGTCCAAAGGAGACAAGGGAATTTTCCCCCTCCACATTCTCCTCTGTCATGGTGATTGAGCTTCTGTCTATGGAGTTTATCAGACGATGGAAATTGGAAGTATAATCTAATGGCAATCCAAATGCAATCATGGGGTTTCATGTTACTGTGTATTAAAGCATCTCACACAATTTCGGGCAATGGGTAGTCATTTACGGGTAATGGGAAGTCATTCTGAATGCATTCCGAATGCAATTGGAATTCACATAAATTCTCTAAACTAGCTATATGGACCAGAATGTCAATTGTGCCATTGCCTGAAGCAGTAGCAAACCTCCCCTTTTAGTGGTGCGGTGTTTAAATGCCTGTACTGCAGCCACTCACTCAAAAAACCACAAGGTTGTGGGCTCAATACCAGCCAGGAGCTCAGGGTCAACTCAGCCTGGCATCCTTCCAAAGGCCCTAAAATGAATACCCAGCTTGTTGTGAGCAATTAGCTTACACATTGTAAACCGCTTAGGGAGTGCTTAAGTACACTGATAAGCGGTATAAAAAGTACTTGCTATTGCTATATTAATGCTAACTCTTGGCAATATCACCACATAGTATGTAAACCTCTACCCAGAATTCCTTTCTTGCTGAAGAGATTTCTTTGGGGGAGAATCCTCATTCCACTCTTAAAATCATGAGAGGCTCCACTGACAAAAGAAAGGTGCGCTATAAAGTGCTATGCTCAAGCCCCATTCGGATCATGAAATGAGAGGTCAAGAAACAAGGAGAGATGCATGAGAAGTATGCAAGAACCACCAGCAGCTGCCTCAGGCCAAGGTGTGAGGTATGATAGGCAGAAAAAGAGTGTCAGTTTGCTCATATATAGAACATCTGTAAGAAGGTTATTAAAGATGCCACAACAACCTAATGCCAGCACTTGTTTAGTGCTTAGAAAAGTTGTTTTGGGGTGAAACTCTTCAACCTCTTTGCTAGTGAAGAAACTTCTAGGAGCAGCAGTAAGGGGGAAAGAGCAAACTTTGCAAAATCTGGATTTCATGCAAGGTGGTGTAACCCTGGGTTGTACACCTGTCCAAAAATGACACACAAATACCAATGTAAGTTATGAGGAATTATGAATTAGGTCAAAAGTAGTAATACCTAGTGGCTGGGTTACTTAGCCTTAGGATCATATCCCTATGTATACCAAGTCCAGAGACACTAAAATTCCAGAGGCAAGTTTTCAAAAAAGGTAATGTGTTTTATTTTTGAAAGGGGGAATCAACAACCATCCACAACACACAACCACGTTCATAATGACTAAGAAATTCAAAGGTGTTAGAGGGGGGATAGAATAAGGAGATACTGCACCCAAATGGATCTAGTTACTGAGAGCCCTGGAAGCCAAACAAACTAACAGCATTCTGCCTGCTGCAGAACTAAGCTGAAGAAACAAAGGAAAGGCACCAACATTTACAGGGAATTACAACCTTGGGGCAAACTTCAGGGTATAAAAAAGCCCAAAATTGGTGCCTTCTTTGAAATGTGTTTGGACCACTTTGAAGTCAGTTTTCTAAGGAAGTAGCACTGGGGGTAAATGTGAGTGGTGAATGTGCATTTCCAAGGCAAGAAGGATTAGATAGTCAGAGATGTTTACTCTTTGGCACCATCCACTGTCCTGTAGCTGTGGCTTTTTTTCTCACCTCTTCAAGTATGTCCAGAAAATAGGGCTTCAGTGCAACTCTTGTTGCTAGCTTATGTCTGCTGGAAAGATGAATGTAATAGTATCCACCTCAGAAGGGCCATTTAACCAGCATTTTATTGCAATTCTGATATCAAAATAGGAGGGGTCTGCTTGGTTTTACAAATATATATGCATTATATATTTCAATTCATATCCTTGGAACACAGTACAGCTGCAAAAGCAATGACTGACAGCAGTGTAAGGTAGTGCTTTCTTTTCTTTCTTTCTTTTTTTAATGGTATCCATTCTTGATAATTGCGGCCTTCCTGTGCCAAATATTCATGGACCAATATTTCATTACTCTAATACTGCATCAGATTATTAGTCATCAAACTTACTGTGGCCTACACTAGCTGTCAGGAGGTCTTCAGGGTTTTCAAAAAGCTGTCTTTACAACCTTCCTTGGAGAAGCTGGCAATAAAACCTCAGATTCTTCTGCAAGCAAAGTAGATGTCCTGCCTTAGTATTACTACCCTTTTCATGAAGGGAAAACTTCAAGTGCAATGTATGTTTTTGTGTATTCAAATCAGAGATAATTCTTGCTAGTATCAACTAGAGTAGACCTACAGAATCTTTTGGGTTTATGTCATTTGCACTTATATCTTGTTGTGCTCCCCAAAAGGGATCCAAGGTAGCTTTCTCATTTAAACACAAGTGTTGATTCACAAGTGTTTAAACTGAAGTGTTGAATCAGCAATTAATTAAATGGTTCCCTTCTAGCTGGGAGTAGCAATAGGATTTATGACTGCCCTCCATCCTATATTTTACAGTCGTTTGATTTAACCTTACTAGAGAACACTCTCTGGAGATCTGACAGATTGTGGACAGAGATTGAAGAATCCAAAATATACTATTAAAAGTTTCAGATTTTGAAGAAAGAAAAAAAGAGAGAAAGAGAGAAAGACCAAGAGCTGCCCTCCTAAACAATCCTACAAGACATTTACAATTCTTCTAAAAGGGTTAGGCCATGATGAAGGGCTAACAATACATTCTTTAACACATTCTTCATAGCTATGCCATCATTTTAGTAAATTGATCTGTCTTTAAGTGAAAAAGTCCTCGTTCTTGTGTTTTTTGAAGCCCATCTGCTTCTTAATGACCTTGTTAGTGAAGGTACCCCAAAGCTTACTTTGTAAAATATTAAAAAAAAAATACATGGCAACAGATAGCAAAGTCATAAAGGCAGGGCTGTGATCTCTCAGTTGGAAAAACAGACTTGGATGGAAAGAGACAGACATTCATACACAGGCACCAAACCTTTGATTATTACAATGGGAAACATGGGTAACTAGAATGAACTTTACTTCTTAAGAAGCTTTTCTTTTGGAAGATTCCTAGGACTTTAAAGCACATGATACAGGTTTTTCTCATCTATGGATTAGTCATATGACCAGTGCAAAATCCCTTTTAAATGTACACATGAGCTGAGTGGCCAACAATTGCCAGCATCTGGGAATCAGTGTAAAAAATCAATAGAAGAAACCCATGGTCATTTGAAAAAAATCCATATTCTTCTTAAGTCCACTATCTGCCACAGTTTTATTTCACCCTATCATTCAAAAAAGCAAGGACTATGCCTATGCTTTTTAAGGATCAAGGCTTTTACAGAGGGAGGGGGGCTCTTCCTAGAGATGTACATCTTCACTAGTTGAGATTACTATTTTACAAAGAGGTATGATTTCCTCTACAACACCATACTACCTGCACAAGGATGATGAAATAGCTGGTAATAATCACAGAATTCCTGGAATACAGAAGTCCCAGCAGTCAGGAGAAGGGCAAATGTTGCCCCCATCTTAAAAATGCTGGAGGGGAGGGGAAATAATTACAGCTCAGTCAGTCTGCCATCAATACAAACAAAGAGTCTAGAGTAGATCATGAAACAGATAGTCTATAAGCACTTAGAAAGGAATCACTAAAAGTCAACATGGGCTTCTTAAAAACAAGCCATGCCAGAATAATGAATCTCTTTTTTGATAGAGTTACAAGCTAGATAGATGAAGGGAATGCTGCGGATGTAGCATATCTTGATTTCAGTAAGGCCTTTGACAAGATCCCTCATGATATTCTTGCAAACAAGCTATTAAAATGTGGGCTAAACAATGCAGCTGTTAGGTGAGTTTGTAACTGGTTGGCTGACTGAGCCCAGAGGGTGCTCACAAATGACCCCTGTCCTAGGCCCAGCACTCTTCAATATATTTGTAAATACAGTTGACCCTCCTTATCTGCAGGTTTTTTATCCACAGTTTCAAGCATCCACTGCTTGAAAATATTTTTTAAAAAGTATAAATTTCAAATAGCAAACCCTGATTTTCCATTTTTATATAAGATACACAATTTTGCTATGCCATTATATTTAATGGGACTTGTTATCCAGGGGGTTTACCGGAACCAAAAACCCAGCGGATAACGAGGGCCTACTGTAATCTGGATAATGGAAGAGAGGACATGTTTTTCAAATTTACAGTTGACACCAAATTAGGAGGGGTAGCTAATAGTCCACAGGACAGGATCAGAATCCAAAATGACTTTTTTGGAGTTTATCACACGAAGGGAATTGGAAGTATCATCCAATGGCAATCTGAATGCAATCATGGGGTTTTGCGTGATTGCATGAAAGCTGATCACACACATTTGCGGGCAAAGGGAAGTCCTTCCAAACGCAATCGTGGGGTTTCGCGTGATTTCGTGAGAAACTATCAGACACAATTTTGGGCACTGGGAGGCAATTTGGGGCAGTTCTGAATGCAATGCAATGTCAATACACAATCATGTAAATTCACTAAACTAGTGAATTTAATTAATTCCAAACTGGCCTCACTTCCATTTCTTTCAAAATTGAGGGAAATTTTGATAAATTCTTTTAACAGATTAGAGAGCTGGACTAAAACTAACAAAATGAATTTCAATAGAAGACCACAAGCTGAACATGAGTCAACAAACAATGGATTCAAACTACAGGAAAAGAGGCTCCACCTCAGCATTAGGAAGAATTTTCTGATGGTACAAGATGTTCAACAGTGGAATTCACTGCCTCAGAGTGTGGTGGAGTCTTCCTCTTTGAAAGGTGTTAAAGAGAGCCTGGATGGCCATCTGGGTTTGATTGTGTACTCTTCATGTCAAGGGGCTGGACTGGATGGACCTTATGGTCTCTTTCAGCTCTATGATTCCACGATTCTATGATCAAATGATGAGGGGTCTACTTCATGGATGAAAAGATCTAGGAAAAAGTCAGGAAACTTCCTGACTGCTCCATCCATTTCAGAAGACAATACACTTGATTGAGAATAGACCAATAGTCTGACCATGCTGTGAGTAGAAGAGATAAATTGTTTTCATTTTAATGGAATCTGTGTTGTATAATCACTGGGGAATTTGGATTCAGACTTGAATTTTCTTTTTCCTGTTATCAATAAATTAAGAACTTTTATTTTATTTATGAAAGATGCATACCCTACTGTTCCAAAGAATGAGCAAAGCAGCTTATAATAATGATAAAAGGAAGAAAAAAAACTTTATTTAAATAGTGCAATAAAATATCAAATTAACAAAAAGCTGGAGGGGGGAGGGATTGGAGTAGAACAGCTTATATAACAAAGAATGAAAACCGAAACCAAAAATTCATAAAGAAGTATTGCTCTTTTGTTAACATGTAACCCATGAAGGCATCAGGCGCACTGATATAATCAGAGTATCTTTCAGCTGTCCTGATTTTGTAGTCAGTCCAGATTAAATTTCTGTTGTTCCAGTTTCTCATCTGCTTTTAAAATGTACCAGTTTCTGTCTCCTACTACTGCTTTCCTCCTTTATGCTCGGTTTCCATCCAATGTTGAAAACTGAATCCGAAGTGAAGAAGTACAGTAGTTTACACTTAGTTTCCTAAGGGGGGGGGGGGGAAGAGAAGATGAGGCAGTATCTTGCTCTTCCTAGTAGATTCAGGGAAAAACAAACTGCTGCATGCTTTCCTAGCTTATGTGTTCTCCCTTGTCAATAACTTTTGCCATCTTCACTACAGTTTGATGTTGCATGGCTGTACATGCCCAGTTTTCATCTGTGAAAAGTTGAAAAGTATGTATTAGATCATTTCAGACTGGGATATGGTTCTTGGAGTTATATTGGACTTCAAGCTGCAGCAGCCTATTACTAAAATAGCTAGGGAAATGCTTGGTGTTATTATTTAAACACTTCAAGTGACACAGGATTAACATCCCTCTTTTAGATTTTCAGTATAATAACATCCAAAATCCTCAAAACAGTGATACCTTTATTGAGCCAACCAAAATGCATAATATACATATTACAAGCTTTTGAAGCTCCACTGACTTCTTCATCAGGCAAAGGTGTTTAAAATCTTTTTTTTTTTAATGGCTCATAAAAACAAAGACTAAAAATCTCACTGAGAGACACAGAAATTGCTCACATGAGTCATATGTGAGTTGCAACATGCTCCTGCTAATATTATTGAGTATTTTAGCCAGCCATAATTTGTGGGCAAGAGAGGTCTCCAGAGCAGTCCCGCATATAACATAACACAATAATGATATACCTGTATATATATATTTTCCTATACAATATAGCTAACCTTGAATACATTACTTTTATTTTTTACTTAGAAGAAGCTTAGCATTTCTCATCTGTTCATCTCATCCTGCACTTGCTCTCCAAGCAAAAGTCCTTTGTCTTTCTTCACTCTTGTTTGGGGACATAGAAGACTAAGAAAGTGCTTCTTCTCTCTGAAGCACACTTATTTGTGTAGCAGGATATTAAAATCCTTGGATCACCAAGCATCTTTAACAGACTGACAGCCAGATATATCAGTTCTAAATATATGCGAATAGTGCTGGCAAGCAACCTGAAGAGACACTGTCTCCATGTGTATTGATTGGGGAGTCACAGCCTATACGTCTTGATCAGTCTGTTTCTGGCAATTTCCTTGGTTGATTGCTGTAACTGAAATGGTGCAGTCGGCAAATCCCCACATCACCTTTGCTAGTGAAAGTATCAGGTGCTCCAGTATAATTCATTACCGCTTACAGCCAAAGTACAATTTATAGCCTGGTGTGCCACTATGATAGGCTAATCAGGTCAAAACAATTCCCCTCTTTGGACCTTTTCCATTATCAAATTGTTCTTGTTCAGAAGAAGAAATTACATACCGTAGGATTGCATTGGCATGGTCCACTACAAGCCATCTGTTCACTGTAATCCATCTGTTCTCCATATGACAGTAATACTTTTCATATGAACCTCTCAATTTGCAGAGGGGAGAAGAGGTATTACTAATCCCACTGTACATATGGAGAAGTCTGAAGATATGACTCAAGAGAAGCTCATATAATCATGTGGGGAAATCAGCAACTGGGCCAAAAAAATGCCTATTTAAATTTCAGTTTCTCGACTAGATCGTGTTGTTATGATGTCCTCTGCAACATTCTTCATAGTTATACTAAGCAATTAAAGAAACCTAGCAAGACACCAATGTGGCATAGTAGTTTGAGTGCTGGACTACAACTTTGGAGACCAGTATACAATTGCCAGTATACGATTAGTATACCTCGATTTCACTAGGGCCTTTGACAAGGTTCCCCATGACATTCTTGCAGACAAGCTTGCAAAATGTGGGATAGACAAGTTAACTGTTACATGGATTTGTAATTGGTTGACCGGCCGAACCCAAAGTGTGCTCAACAATGGCTCCTTTTCATCCTGGAGAGAAGTGACCAGTGGGGTCCCACAGGGTTCTGTCCTGGGCCCAGTCCTATTCAACATCTTTATTAATGATTTGGATGACAGAATTGTGGGCATACTTATCAAATTTGCAGATGACACTAAACTAGGAGGAGTAGCTAATACCCCAGAGGACAGGATCAAAATTCAAAATGACCTGAATAGACTAGGAAGCTGGGCCAATGCTAACAAGATGAAATTCAACGCAGAGAAATGTAAGGTTCTGCACTTAGGGAGGAAAAATGAAATGCACAGATATAAAATGGGGGACATCTGGCTAAATGAGACCACATGTGAAAGGGATCTAGGAGTCCAAGTAGACCATAACCTGAACATGAGTCAACAGTGTGATGCGGCAGCTGAAAAGGCCAATGCAATTTTAGGCTGCATCAATAGAAGTATAGTGTCTCGATCAAGGGAAGTAATAATGCCACTCTATTCTGCTTTGGTCAGGCCCCACCTGGAATACTGTGCCCAGTTCTGGGCACCACAATTCAAAAAAGATGTGGAGAAACTGGAGCATGTCCAAAGGAGGGCAACTAAGATGGTGAAGGGTCTGGAAACCATGCCCTATGAGGAACGCCTTAGGGAGCTGGGGATGTTTAGCCTGGAGAAGAGAAGGCTAAGAGGTGATATGATAGTCCTGTTTAAATATTTGAAGGGATGTCATATTGAGGAGGGAGCAAGCTTGTTTTCTGCTGCTCCAGAGACTAGGACATGGAACAATGGATACAAATTGCAGGAAAAGAGATTCCACCTCAACATTAGGAGGAACCTCCTGACAGTAAGGGCTGTTCAACAGTGGAAGACACTCCCTCGGAGTGTGGTGGAGTCTCCTTCCTTAGAGGTCTTTAAGCAGAGGCTGGATGGCCATCTGTCGGAAATGCTTTGATTGAGAGTTCCTGCATGGCAGGGGGTTGGACTGGATGGCCCTTGTGGTCTCTTCCAACTCTATGATTCTATGATTCTATTATTCTGCCAGCTTGGCCATGGAATGCACTGGGTGATCTTGAGTAATTCACACTTTCTCAGCTTCAGGGGAATGCAATGGCAAACCTCCTCTGGGAAAATCTTGAAACCCCCATAAGTTTGCCTTAGGTTCACCATAAATTGGAAATGACTTGAAGGTACACAACAACAACAACAACAATAACAACAACAACAAATACAGAGGACATCAGAGGGCCAACAGGTGGGGAATCTCATACAATCTTGTATGATACACCCAAAGACTTATGTAAGTATACATTAAGAAATATATGTGAATGCACATGTGGGTCTAACATATGAGTTTCCAGTACAGGGATCCAGTAGCCAAACATTTCCTTGATCACTGTTTATTTGTATTCCAAAGTATATGTTTTAATGATAAAATAATACAGCCATAATTAACATAGCATTAGTGATGGGTGAACTCGAGTTGGTTCAGAATGAATACAACTGATAGATATTGTTGTTCTTTGTTTACAAATCAGGTTATTATCTTCCCACCTTGAGTCCATGCTAAAAGTTCAACCTGCAGCTCTTAAATCTTAGCTCTTAACTCAAATCCTGATTTCATTGGCCTTTTCCAAATCCTGTATACATCCGGCCCACCTTATTTGTTTGTATCAGTTCCTGAAAGGTTTTTTTTCTTCCCTTGTGGCATGGAAATTCATAGATTTTTCTGTGCACCTTTTCCATATTGCATATACTTTTTCTATGGCAGAAAAGAGTTTGTGCATATTTTTCAGCTCTGTGCATTCACAATATCAATTATATACCTGATTCCATGAATTGTATATTAATCAAATATGTGAATATCTGAGGCAAGGTGTGCTTTGTTTTGTAATGAGTCTTACGTGTGAAATGGGTAATTTCAGTGAGAATCTCAAAACCACTGAATCTTTCCTCCTGTTCCTATACCCACACCATCCGGAACATAATTAGGACCAAATTTCTCTAGGAGTTCCTGAAATCTGAGACTACTTGTGAGAGAAGTCCTCCTCACTGGAAAAAGCACTCCATTCCTCCTGGCAACACTGAATATACCATTTTGCAAAGTTCCATTTAACAGAGCTGTCATGTACCATATTTCTCAAAGCTTGAGGTGAAGAGGAAATTTGAGAGGGCAAATGTAGCACATTTTACAGAAGAACCGATAGTCTTCAATCAGTTGCTACTCCTAACGTCCTCACTAGTCCTTTGCATAGAAATAAAAGCAACAAAAACATGTCTGAGAATGCTGGAAAGCTTCCTGGTTGTCTCTGAAGAAATATTAAATGCATGAGGATACTAAAACATAACATTTATTGCCTGAAACAGTTGCAATAAGTGGTCACTACATGACTGTTTAGAAAAGGGTGCACCTCCAGGTCATGTACCCCACCAAACTACCCACTTTCTTCCTGAGTACTTGTGTGTACACTTCTTAGGCATTCATCTGACAGGGGGCATGATGTTATCATTGAGATAATATTCTCAGTTGCATTAGAGCTGGAGTTATATCTGAGATCTGTATATAATATTTGTTCACTGACCATAAGTCCTGGCTCAGATTCTGCATGGACAAATCAATCAGATGAGTTTGGCTAACAAAACTAATACAGAGTACCATGGTGTACAAAATATGCCTGTGCTCACCATAGCCTACCAATTGATAGCAGCGGTTTTCCTCCATCTGTGGGTATTGAGACCATCTTCTTGATAACTGCACATTTATTTATAATATAGCATATCTGTCTTGGCTTTCCACTAGAGAAGAAATACAGGTTGGTTCATATAAAATGGGCAAACAATATAAATGATGACATAAAATCATAAAAATGCTTGTTGAACATGATGCGTACATGTACAGGATGTGTACATGATATTAATTTTTTCTACTCTTTATTGAATCATATTTTTTAAATAAAGAATTAAGTAGTATGAAGGGACCAAATCACCAATTTATCTCTTCAGAGGGAGGACATGTTTACTAACAAGTACAAGATTGATCATTTTAGACATTTAGACAATAGTCTTATAGTAGGCTCCTCTTCCTCCACGGTTGATGGTATTGGAGTAAATCCAGTATACTACCTCCTAGAGTAGACTCATTGAAAATAATTTGACTTACATAAGTGATACTGTATTCTATTGAATTGGTTTATTTATACCTCACTTTTCACCAAAGCTCAAGGCATATGACGTGATGACGAAGAAGTCCCATGGGTACTACTTGTTTCAACAGCTCTGCTCTTTGTGTTGGTCCTTCTGTTCTTTTAAATGTGAGGCTATGGATCTCTACTCCAAAGCCCTACCTTGATGTCACTACTATGCAAGTGTCCAGCAAATCTTGGAATGTCTTACAGCAACAATGGTTCCTGAGGCCATGCCCTCCATTATCCAATGGTAATATAATTTCCCCTTCATGTGCCTGTATATACGCATACACTTGTTTTGTCGCTGTGCTATGGAAAGGTCCAAGCAAATTGCCCCTTAGCCTAAAGGGAGTGGTGGCAAAACCTGAGCCCTGACCTTCAAAACCACTTTTTGTTGCTACTTTCTCCTGTGACTCAATTAGCATACCTTGCTTAGCAATTATAATAGCAACTGACAATGCTTATCCCTGTGCTGTGAAAAGTTTTGCTTGATGACTTGTACAGATCAAGGTGCTGTTAAAGGCTGATAGCCAGCTAGGTTGCTTTAGCCTCTTTTCATTTGGCACCTGGCTTTGCAAAGAGACAGCGGCACTTATCCTGCAATCTTTTTTAACTTATTATGCACTTCTGCTCCCAAAGTGTTTCATTTCCCATTTGTTAAAGCAGCTGGTGCAACAGACTCTAGATGACCGTACCTCAAATCAAAATAATCACAGACCTTTAACTGGCAATTCTTAGTACCCCATATCTATCCCTACCCCCTGCAGTCCATAGTTTTATGTCCTCTAAAGGAGCATAAGAAAAGACAGGACAATAAGAAATGTTATCCTTAAGTACACTTAAAAATAATAAGGGTGAGGAGTTTCTTTAGTTTGGCATGTTCTATCAGAGATGGGATAATAGAATTTCTAAACCCATTGATTTTATGGCATTAAGAATCTGCTTGATAAGTCAGCCTCTGCTCACTGCTGATTGCTATCTCTAGCTGTATAAGCAGTACTGTCCCCATTTCATTTTCAGTAAGAAATTGAGGGAGAAAGGGCTGGGAGGAGGATGTGCAAAAAAAAAAAAAATCCCTTTGTCATTGGGATGCCTAATACATGTGTATTAAAAAGTCTACCATGTTCATGTGCATATGTCACGTTGCAGAAAATGAGCCACGTGTAACTAATTGTACCCAGTACTGAGGCTACAATTTGTGGACATATGAACACAGAGACTTAGATACAGATGTCATCAGGAAGGAACACTATACTTGGAGGAACAGTATATTTAACTTGATATGAGACAAAGATGGAATGGAAAAACAAAACCCACCCATTCTTAATCCCCAGTGGTTTCACAATAGTATATGATTTATTTATAGAATTTATTTTATATTTCATGTTCAAAAGCCCCCTCCATAAGATGCTTATACTGGGACTGAGTTTTGGAAGACAGAGTCTGATTACACTGGAAGAAGACTGGGACTTCTATTGTTTTTAACAGGATGTTAATGTGTAATTTCCTCAATGAGTCTTCAGTATGAGGAGCGATAATAAATCTAGAGAGGAAGGGAGATGACTGTGTATCCTATAAATATGGACTGAGGAATTGGTGGAGTTAATGGTGAACTTGGTATGTGTGGTATTCATTATGTCTCACTTTCATTAATAAATGATATCCTCACTCATTCATAGGTGCTTTGGTTTTGCTTTCCTTATTGCCTATCTGGAAACAAGTTTATGTTACTGAATCCCCTTCACAGGTATCATGTTTGACTCAAGGTTCTCCTCTAGATGTTCATCTATGTCCTCCGCAGAATAAATAATGTGAACAGAAAATATACTAGAAAATAACCTTCCTTGTCTTCCTAATGCATCTGAAGATGCCAAAGAGACTTTAAAAGAATGATGAATACTTAAGGTGGATGGGCAAAAGGAAGTAGATAAGGAAGAAAATCAAGAATAATTAAAACTACACTTCCTTACACTGTTTGAATACAGATCTACCTTATCACCTCTTACATGGTATTTCTTCAGGACTGGTTCCAGAGAGAGGAAGTGAGTGGACTGTGGAGAGCCATCAGTTAAGCCCCTTTCACAATCCACACTTGTAGAAGTATGATTCCACATTAACTGTCATGGCAACATGACTAAATCACCACTGTCTTTTCCATTTTATGTAGAAACAGATTAATACAGCTATTTATTTTAAAACACCAGAACAATGCAGACTTTTCCACTTTGCTTATAGTCCCCAGTTTGGAAAAATTGTTTGTTTCTTTGTTTGTTTATTGGAGTACCCTAAATTCCTAGCCTGTGTCCATGCTTATCAGGTGATTATGGCAGCTTTAGTCCCAAAATATAAATTCCCAAGCTCTTGTTTTCCCTAGGTTCCATTGGGCTCAAGGCCTTAGAGAATTTTCAATCTGTATCTTCTTCCTCTTTTAGATTACAGGATCTCAAGGCACTACTATAATTTGACCCTACATCAAGGTCCTACAAAATATTAGTCATACTAAATATTGGCTCCACCAATGAGCTTCTTTACTGAGTTTACTGGATTTTTACTGGATTTTTGCATTTAATTCATTTCACTGCATTTCACTGCATCTATTTCAGCATCAATTGGTGTATCTGTATGGGGAAAAAAACCTTGAAATTGCAGCAGCCACCTGAAATTAGGGTTATCAGAGTGAAAGCTGGAGATGGTTCCATACTTTAATGGATGTGTAGAAGAGGGACTTTTGGCAAGAGCTGCTTGTCACCCAATGAACTAATTGTTCTCATTTTATATTATTGAGTATTTTGGGTCTCATGTACCTTGCACTGTGAGGAATGGTTGTTCAGCCTCCACCTCAAATATCTTGGTCCTGCATACTCTCCAGTGTTGACTTAATAGAGAAAAGTGTGCCCTTTTCTTTGTCCCAAGAGCAATGTTAGAGGAGCTTCATATGAATCTTGTGACAGAGAGAAAAAGAGAGAGAGAGGAAGGGAGGGTGAGAGGCTCATTAATAAAATATTATCAGGGAGGAAAAATAAAACCAAACTACTTTTTAGTGTTCTGTAAAGAATCTTAACTCAGCCTATGGGGAAAACTATGGTCTGGAGCATGCGGTAAGTACTGTATATGGCATTTCTCCTTCTGTCTTAATCTCTTTCCCTGGTTGCTTACTAACAAGCTGATGCTTTCCAATTGTGACCTCTGGGAAAAGATAGGACATTGCCTTAAGGTAAATGTAAACAAATTATAAAGGTCTATGTGTATTATCCTATCACTTGGGAAAGAAAAGGGCAGGAAGGAACTTCAGGGCCTTAGCATTAGATAGTTGGAGAGTTGCAGGCTGGTTTAACTGTTTATAGCTCTAATCAACAGGCTCCCATGGACATAAGAATTGATCTGTAGAAGTCTTAGAGAAGCTGGAACATGGATTGCTCAGCAATAAGTCAGCATGCTAGCTTGGCCTGGCCTGACACTGAATAAAAGGGGACTAGAGGAGGGTATCTTCCCATAATGGAGTCCCCTGGCAAGAAGGATAAGGCAAAGTCTTAGGACATCTTCACTCAGGGGAAAACCATTGTGTGAGTTGGCATTTGTCAATGTGGCTTGGGGAACATAGAAAACCTAGTTCAAGGAGAAATTCAAGAGGCTTTCATTAATAGCAAATAATGAATAATGCCAGTGATGTCTGAGATTCCTTTTTCTAATATTCTTTAACACACCTTTCTATGTGCAACCTGACATTGTTTTCTGCATTGTGTTGCCCTTTAAAAGCCAAGTACTATGGTTGTCAGGGAAAAGCTTGTTCAACTTTCAATTATTGCTGTGCGCACAAATTGAAATGGAAAGACCAGTTCTCCAAATGACCATAGGAAAGGAGAAACTCTCCAACAGTATGTCATGGATAGGACTCTCCATTAACAGCTTCTTTTCTTACTACCAAAAGGTTTGGCCCTCATTTGCTTGTTCTGTAAAACAAACAAACAAACATGGTGTTATTTCAGGACCTCAGGACAAGGATGGCTCAAGACACTTTGCTGGCTGAGATGGAAGAGAAAATGAAGTCACCACTCCCACTTATCCAAGTACAGGTGCACAGTACCCAAGCCCAGGCAATTTATTTTTTGCTCAAGAGGCAGAGAAGCCCCCAGTCACTTCTCCTCTTTTCTACTAGAAATATAATAATAACAAATTACTTAACAATTTCCTGCTCTTTCATCAGATCCTTGTAGTAGGTCTTGCACTTTGCCTTGCAGTAGGTCTGATCCTCATTTGCAGTGGGAAATGGTGGTCAAACCAAAAAAGTGTGAAGAGGTTTGTACAAGGCAGCCTTCTTTTTTTTTCTCATGGGGGTGTAATGATGGAAAAAAGTAATATATATTTTTACATTTATTTGATTGCTTAATTATTAATTTATTGGATTTATATTTTTCCTTTCTCCAAAAAAATGGAGACACTGTGAATCCCAAAATGAGAAAATGACTATAAATTAAGTTCTATTTTTCATGCTGATTTTTTTCATGCTGACTTTTTTCTTTCTTTTTTTTTTTGTAGGGAGGCAGTTATTCCACCCCCTCCATTGTGTGTAGGCTTTTTGTAAAATAGCTCTCAATATAGGGTTGTGATTGTCCATAAATCTACATTTGCACCACCAATTTTGTGGGTTTTGGGGCCAGAAATACACAAATCCCTCCCCTATTACAGAGCAAAAGAAAAGTGAAGAGACAAATGGTCAAATTAAAGATAATGATAATAAATCACAAGGGGGAAAATCTCACTGTATGTGGATGTTAGCTCTTAATAGGGTGAGAAAGCAACAAAAGCAGCAAATTATCAAGATGCAGTTCATGAGGTGTACAGGGAGCATGAATCTTCTGTTGCTAGAGGCAGAAAAACCCTTACATAAACAAGGTAGTTGATTCCACTGCAAGCCCACAGACTTCTTCTTTTAAATGCTACACAGCCCTAGAATATGATTTTAAAGTTACTTGCAGTACTGCAGTGATAATGATGGTGATGATAATATTGTTGTTGACTGTGTTTCATTGCTCACAGAAGCTAAGAACAGAATTCCCTTGCCCTCCAAACAAATTCAGCAAAAGGCAAGGGTGGTTGTGCAGGAAGCAAAACTTCACGGGCGCATCCATCACATTCTGCAATGGGACCAGTGAAGCACACAAGCTGCAAGGCATTCATAATGAGAATTGGAAAATGGAAAAGCCTCAGCAGTAAGGGCTCAATAATTAATCAAAGTTGAAATTCTCTCTAACGAAGACAGCACCCCTAGCAAACAGAAACAGAGAATTTAAGGAACTAGTGCAATGAGAGTAGGAAGAAGAGCTGAAGATGCAACATAACTGAGGAAGGCACTAAGGGTATGGAGGTGCATCTTGAGTTACAAAACAAAAAGTGTATTTTTATGTCTCCATTTTTTCAAGAAGGAGATGTGAAAGTACCACAGAAAATAAAAAATTCCTGAGGTGGTCCTTACACTTTTCAGTTATTCAAGTGCAACTTTTAACTCCCATGGTGTATCAGGCACCTTACAGTGTACTTGTCACCTTAAAAACTATGGCTGACATACCATTCAGCTGGACTTAACACTATCCCGACTGCTGGGAATTAATATTTATGGTCATGAATATGGGTACCAAAACTGTTCTTCACACTTGGTAGCACCCAACAAGTGTTTCATGGATATTGCATTAGGGTGGAAATGTTGCAGGTTGCCTTGAGACAAGCAATTGTGGCATGACCCTGAGGAGTCTCTCCAGCAGCATGTTCTCAAGGCATACTATGACTGTAAGTGCAATACCGATGTCATTTTTCCAGTGCTCTGATCTCCAATAACTCAAAAATTCTTCAGACTGGGAGCTGCCAGACTGCAAATGTGGGTTGGAGGGGAAGCAGGAGGAGAACTGGCCTCACCACCATCTCCATGCCCCCTCCAAGGCCCCAGCGTCCTCCAGAGTCCTCCAGGGCAGTGGGGAAGAGGTAGGCTGGACCATATGGGCCTATAAAGCCCAAAAAGCCTCCCTTCCCCCAGTGGACAGACTGCACAGAGGCAGGAGGAGAACAGGCCTCACCACCATCTTCAGGCCCCCTCCAAGGTCCCAGCATCCTCCAGAGTCCTCCAGAGTCCTCCAGGGCAGTGGGGGAGAGGTAGGCTGGACCATCTGGGCATATAAAGCCCAAAAAGCCTCCCTTCCCCCAGCGGACAAGCTGCACAGAGGCAGGAGGAGAACACGCCTCATCACCATCTCCAGGCCCCTTCTAAGGCCCCAGCGTCCTCCAGGGTGGCGGCGGAGCGGCGGGGAGAGTGGGAATGGTATCCAGCAGAAGCGGCGAGGAGGGAAGACGTGGTCAAACGGAGGCAATGCCATTGCCTCCCATCCCCCATCACCACCGGCGGAGCTAGGATTGTGGGCGGGGAGACCAGGTCGGAGGCCTCAAAAATGCCTCCCCTATTATGTCCTTCATGGGAGAGTGGCATAGACAGAAAAACTGGCATTCTATTGAGACTGGTAATTTAACTGGAACACTCACCCTCACCATTAGAGAATGGAGCCGGGAGTTTTTTGGGAGTGGCAATTGAAGTTGTGCGGGGCCAGGGAAGGTATGGCGGCAACAGTGAACACATGTTACAAAAGAAGAAGGGATTGATGTTTGATATCTATACCTTCTTCAGTTCACTCTGTTTCCCAGGATAATGTGGAAAGTGTACCAACCTTAATCTGCTCCTCTGCAATGTCAGGTTGGCCAAAAGTAAGACACATATCATCCACGATCTCCTCATGGATGAACGGGCCGACCTGGCAAGCTTCACCGAGACCTGGCTAGGAGATGCCAGCGCTGCTACATGGGCGCAGACTCTCCCAGCTGGTTACACGGTTAGTGAGCAGATAAGGGAAAGTGGGTGAGGGGGCGGAGTGGCCCTAGTTCACAAGACCAACCTGACTCTGATCAGGAAGCCTGTCTGGAAAACAATCCACATTGAGTGTATGTATCTTAGCCTGAAGACCAGGGATAGTTTGGGGATTCTGTTAGTATACCGGATAAGAGCCGACTTAGACGCCAACGTTTCAGCAGTATCTGTAAATGAGGCACCTAGCAACTCCATTACTCCATTACTGCTACTTTACTGGATGAGTTTCAATCTGTAAGTACTGAGGACGTGGACAAGCTCCTTGGAAGCGTGAGGAAAACAACCTGCTCTCTCGATCCATGTCCAACATGGCTGGTCATCCAGGGAGGGGATGCATTGAGGACATTCCTTCGGGATGTGATCAATGCATCCCTCAGGGAAGATATCGTTCCACCTTGTCTGAAGGAGGCGGCTGTAAAGCCCCTCTTGAAGAAACCTTCCCTTGATCCCTTGGACCGAAACAACTATAGACCAGTTTCCTTGCTGCCATTCCTAAGCAAGGTGATCGAGAGAGCAGTTGCCTCCCAACTCCAAGCTGCCTTGGATGAAACCGATTATCTCAATCCTTTCCAAACCGGCTTCCGGGCAGGATATGGAGTTGAGACTGCCATGGTTGCTCTGACAGATGACCTCCATTTGAGCATTGACAGGGGTGGTGTGACCCTGTTAGTGCGCTTGGATCTCTCAGCGGCCTTTGACACCATTGATCATGCCATCCTGTTGGACCGGCTGAGAGGGATGGGGATCGGAGGCACTGCCTTGCAGTGGTTCTGTTCCTTTCTCTCCGGCAGGACCCAAAGGGTGAGGCTTGGGGACAGCTGCTCCTCCAAATCTGAGCTAAATTGCGGCGTCCCTCAAGGCACCATTCAGTCCCCGATGCTATATAATATTTACATGAAGCCACTAGGTGAGATCATTCAGAGGCATGGAGCTCAGTGTCATCAGTATGCTGATGACACTCAGATATATTTCTCCATGACCAGATCATCTGCACAGACCTCAGATGGTGTCTCCTCCCTCAATGACTGCCTGGCAGAGGTAATGGATTGGATGAGGGAAAACAGATTGAGACTGAATCCGGGCAAAACGGAGGTACTGACAGTTACTGGCCCAAAACCAGGCTTGGGAATACAGCTCCCGGTCCTAGATGGAGTCACACTCTCCTCGAAGGACCCTGTTCGCAGTCTGGGGGTGCTCCTGGACTCGTCGCTTTACATGACTAGTCAGGTGAATGCGACAGTCAGGAGTGCCTGTTATCAGCTTCGGCTGATACGCCAGCTGCGCCCTTTCCTGGAGATGAGGGATCTGGAAACTGTGGTATGTGCTTTGGTCACCTCACGTCTTGACTACTGCAATGCACTCTACATGGGGCTGCCCTTAGGCTTAACCCGGAAACTTCAATTGGTACAAAACAAGGCAGCCAGATTAGTCTCTGGAGCTTCCAGAAGAGAGCATATAACTCCAGTGCTCAAATCTCTTCACTGGCTGCCTATTAGTTTCCAGGCACAGTATAAGATGCTGGTTTTAACCTTTAAAGCCCTACATGGCTTGGGTCCATCTTATCTCAGGGACCGCCTCTCCCCATACGATCCTCCCCACACAGTTCGATCCTCTGGGAGAAATCTGCTAAAGCCTATCAAGACCAGGCTGATGAAGACCTCCCAGAGGGCTTTTTCTGCCACCGCTGTCAAGCTCTGGAACGGCCTGCCGGATGAGATGCGTCTCATGACATCTTTAGACTGCTTTAAAACAGCCTTAAAGATGCATCTCTTTTGGCAGGCCTTCCCTTGAAACCTTTGACCCTGGCTCCGGACTTAGACTATGCTTCTCGCCTACTCCCACGTCTCCGACCCTCAACTTATGATGTGGCCACATAAGGAGGGGTCTGGATACACCTATACTGTTTTTAGATCCTACAGTTTTTAATTTATTGCTGATTTAATTTATTTTTAATGGGTGGGAGGTTGGAATGTGGGTAATGGGATTGTTTTAAATTTAACTTTGTTTTAATTTATGTCTTTTAATATGCTGTATTCCGCTCCAAGTGTTCTTACAGAGGAGCAGATTATAAATAAATAAATTATTATTATTATTATTATTATTATTATTATTGAGCTCTGTCACCATAGTTATGATGACATTGCAGAATATTAGCCTATAGTTACCGAAGATACAAAGCTGAAAGAAAGAAAAAAAAATCAGATTTAAAATTGTTAGGTAACTTGTACAGATGCTAAGGAGCCCTGCTGTTTTATCACACTAGGGGGAAACAGGATTTAAACGAGAGTTAAACAAGAGTTAAACAGGAAATGCCCTATGTTTATCACAGGACATTTCCTGTTTGATTCTCATTTAACTCTCGTTTAAGTCCGGTTTGCCCCCTAGTGTGATAAAGCAGCTGGTGGTGCAATGGTTAAATGCTTGTACTGCAGCCACTTACTCACAAACCATAAGGTTGTGAGTTCAGTACCAGCCAGGGTTCAAGCTTGACTCAGGCTTGCATCCTGCTGAGGTAATTAAAATGAGTACCCAACATGTTGGGGGCAATTAGCTTACAGTTATAAACCACTTAGAGACTTCTTAGGTGGTGTGAAGTGGTAAATGAAGCTGCTATTGCTATGGCTATTGCTATAAAGTGGGTCAGACTAAAATCACCAAGGGGTTTAAATATGAAATATCTGTTTGTGTGTAGTGCAGGTAGGGATGTTGGATCTCAGGGCACCAGCTGGAGTTTCAGGGAATGACAGAGCTTTTCTGGATAAGCAAATCTCAGGGTGAACAGTGGTCAAGGAAGCTTGGGCTCTCATTCCCAGGTGACAGTGGGCCTCTCCCGCTCAGCATGAAGATATATTTTTAGGTTGGACTCATTCAGTATCAGCACACCAAAAAAGCAATAGCAAGAGAAAATAATAGGGAGAGAAATATTGGGTGTATACATTCCGGCCCATCATACCATTTAAAACAAAGTAGGGAATTCCAGCATCATGACTAATGTGTTTTCTTGATGTATCAACTTTGGCAGCAGCAGTGCAGAACTTGAGGGAAAACCTAAGTGCCGGCAGTGAATTTTCTGCAAACCAAAGCCACTATAGGATGTTTGTGCATGGCAGGGGAGAAATCCCCATATGTCATGTGGGCTGTAGGTAAAAACCAGGTAGGATGTAAACCTGAGTGGGAATTGCATCAACAACTGCAGCTCATGGGCATGTTCTATCGAGTGCCTAGCCATTATAAAAAATGCCCCCCCCCCCCCGTCTTGGCTTCTGTTTGCCAGGTGTTACCCATACTCTGGGACTGTTTACCTAGATTAAATTCATATTTGTTTTCACAGTCAACTGATGCAGAGGTGGTTACCTATTCTTTCCTGCCCCTCTTCTGTGGCATCATGAGTGTGATAGTACAAGGATCTGCTTGATATCAAGGTTTGGCATGGAAATATCAGGAAATTGGATGCTGCTGAACTGACAGCCCTAAACACAAGAAAACACAACTTTTGCAAGGGGTGGGGGGTGGGGACAATTTTAGCATGCAAGGTTCCATTAAGTATAAAATTTGGTGGCAAATCCAGAACAAGGGGAAAATATCATTTTACACTGAATCAGGATAATGTAGTTGGAGAGTTACAGACCTTGTTTTAAAATATAAGCTGTATATATACTGTAGAAATAATGGAATTTGACACCACTTTATCTGTGATGGTTCCATCCAACAGAATCATGGGGTTTGGAGTTTTGTGAGGAACTGGCAGAGAATGCTAAAGATCTTGGAAAACTGAAAATCCTAGGATTCCATAGAATGGAGCTATAGAACTTAAAGTGGTATCAATCGACATTATTTCTACACTGTAGCTCCACCCTTAGTTGTGCTTTCCACCAACTTCCAGGAGTGTTATTCTCTTCTTATAGGAGGCTCACATTCCCCATATGCATTATTTTAATGGTGGGTAGAAAGGGGTTAAATGGCACACCACTGTTAAAAAATTGCACTGCATGTGGCTTAGAAGGAGCATGTTGCCCACTTCTGGTTTAATTTATGGTTTTGGCCTGTTCTATGCAATGTGTCCTTCTCCCTTCCACTAGAAGAAAATATCATAATGTTTCATCTGTGAAGATTCATTTCAGAACACTCGGATCCATGTAGGTAGATGGATGAGCACACAGCAGTAAGAGGAAGGGGGGAGGAGGGGGGGGGTGTTCCAAAATGCTTCTTTGCTCTTCTTATTTTTATTCTCACCTGGGTTGATTGTGTGCCATTAGCTGGCACTTTGTAACCCAGACAGTCAGGCAGCCAAGCAGGCGGCCAGTCAGCCTGGCTGGCTGGCAAGAGCCAAATTAGACTGCAAGTAGGTTTCAAAGAAAAAAAATCATTTCCACCCAGTAACCACTGAGACAGCGGGAAAATAATCAAGATTGCCTAATTATCAAGTAAGTTCCCTTTGTATCTCTCTCCCACTCCCCTGGCTAATCTGCTGTTTGGCTTCTCTGGTATAGTAAAAGGAAGTCCTAATGGCTTTGATCAGCACTACAGTGTGAACTCATGTTGGGTAAGGGAAATGCTCCAGAGAAAAACTATCCATTAGAAAAGCCCCTTCTAGCTCCTCATTTATTGTATTACCAAGCTGTCTCCTGAGATGGAGTGGGGGGAGACAACAGGGAAGGCAATGCTGCCTGTTGGCTTTCCCTCTGGATTAATTGCATTATCTAGCACACCCCACAGAAGATTCGAATTGCAAAATGTGTCAAGGAATTAGGTAAACACCACTCTTATCTTTCCATGAATGCCTGGTCACTCTCTCACAAGGGAATCCAAGGCCTGTCAATAGCTGAAGGGCAGTTTTATAATTAGTGAGTGCCCCTGGCTGCACATAGAAATATCATTCCACTGCAGTCTTACTGGATGAATTAAAGTTCCTTAGGAAAGCATTCTCACGGAAAACTTTATCCTATAGACAAAGAAATAAGGAATTAATATTTGCATGAGGTTCATTTTTTTTTTTTTGAAAAAGCATTATAGATAAAACAGAATATCTAAAACAGGATTGGACAATTATGGAAGGTTGGGATGGCTAATTTTCTACACTTTTCATTTGTTTGTTTGATTTTGTTATTGTTTTTGGTCATAGACTGCCAAAAAAGCAAAAAAAGAAAAAGAAAGAAAGAAAGAAAGAAAAGAAAAGAAAGAAAAGAGAAAAGAAAGAAAGAAAGAAAGAAAGAAAAACATTCCAAAACATTAACAACCACAAAACAGAATCAACCAGGGGTCTACTTCTGGGTTTGAAAAATGGCCATGTTTATGTCACTCCCCTTGAAGAAGTTGTATTTTTCTAGATTCATTTCCAAGTATACATTAAATATATGATTCTAGCATAATACTGTAGATATCTCCTTGAAACGCCTCAGCACTTAATGATGCATCTTTTTATTTAACTCTTCATTACTAGATTGTTTCAACTTTTTATGCAGACAAAAGGTTTAGGTGTAAATGAAATGACATTAGTATCTTGCATTGTCAGATGTAACAGTGATGGTGGAGTTCTGTTACTGTACTTAAATTTGATGATACCAGCCAAAGGGGTTATCTGCATGAGCCAGAAGGCCCATGTTCCCCACATCCTTGAGTCATCCACTTAAGGTCATTCCCAATCCTTTCAGACAGGACATGGATCCAGTGGATCTGACTCAATCCTAGGATAAAAAGCCTTTACTCTAGGTCACTTTGGCCCCTGGTTTGCCATAGAGTTTCGTGGAAACTCCACAGCAAACACCAACTGTTTATATGACACACTCCCCTCTGCACCCCAGACCTTGCCATGCCGTTGCTAGTACGGAGAAGCCTTGTCACCATGTGTGATGTGGAAATGATGCCTGGTCACATGGGTAGAGCCAGGTTCCCCATTTCCACATCGGATGTGGCAAAAGGTTTTCCATACCAGCAACAGCACAGAAAGGTAAAGAGTGTGCACCAGTTGCAGGTCCTGACTGAGCACACGGATGGGCATGTAAACACCTGTCCATCCCTGTGCTGACCTGGAGACCAAGCCCCCATGCTAGGAAGAACCCCATCTTTGAACTTGTGAATGTAAATGGGGAAAAACTTTGTTTCAATTTGATTTTGAGGAATAAATCAGAATTCTCAGAAGCCTTTATATTTGGAGTGGAAAGAAGCTGAGATTTAGAAAATTCAGATGTGAGAGAAAGAGGAACTGATACATTTATCATCCTTGACCTTGAACACTGATGCTTCTAACAAAGAAAAGGTGATTGTCTGTGAAGTGTATTACCCTGAACTGATGAAACCAGAGATGGAGCAATGACATAAGCAGTCATAGTCACTGTTTGGAAAAGAGTTTAAATGGTTCTGGGTCTGTCAGACCACATAATGGCAGTATCAGAGTCCAGAAGAAGCTGACTCCACTCCCTGGAGAGCCACCTCATGGCTTCTCTGTGTTTGTTGATCTTCTAAGATGTTTTCTAGCCCAGGGGAAGGGGGTTTGACATGGAGGTTTGTTTCCCGTGTTACTTTTAAGTGCTGTGAGAACTCTCTTGGGAGTCATAGGCATACCTTAAGATGTCTCTCTATGCTTTTGATGCAAGTCTATATCAGCAGTTTTGCAGTGCAGAACTATTTCCCTCAAAATAAATGGTAACATTAAGTGACTCCCAGAAACAAAATGTGGAATGCCATAACACTGTACCAAGTGGAAGATAATAACTTACAAAGAAAATGCCTAGTCTTTTCCATGGCTTTAGTAAATAGTATTGCATTAAATCTTTCCTCCTATGACTCTTTAAACCTTATAAGGGTCAGATAAAGCTCAGTTTGAATCACATTAGCCAGATTGTAATTGAACACAGATTTTGCTGTCTTGGTCAGATACCTGATGTCTTAGGCTTTGTATACTAGCTTTTTAAAGTATTCTGCTGGAATATAGTATTATTCAGATTTCCTCACTGAAATATCAATGCTGTTATAATGAAAACATTTTAAGCTGTATTTCCATCATCTTACTCAAGGTCACCTTGACCTTACCTGGCCATTCCCTCAGCTAGCATAAAACCAGCAATATGTGTGCATGCATGGCAAACATATTTGTTAAAATGAGGGACATTCCTTCAGTTGCAGTAATGTGCCATTCATTTATCCCTTTTACAAGTCCATTAAAATTAAAAAAAAATAATTCATAGAAGTTGGAATATGGGATTTGCAGGTTTGCATCCCTCCACAAAATTGATATGACAGGTACATTTGATTTCTCAGAGACTGCATGTCCTTTTTTCTTCCCTCTCCATATGTTATCTACTCCAGGTAGAAACAATTTCAGCATGCATTTAGCTGCCTCAATATCACCCCATTTGAATTTCTAATCAAGTGGTTTGCCCCTTTAACACATCCCAGATCTCATTCAGTGGTTATTGAATGAAGGCCTAAGCATAATTTCTCTGAGATTCACCAAAATATTTAACACAAGCTCTCTTTGCCCTTTACTTATGAAAGGCCTTGTTGAGGGCAGAAGTATGGATTGTGGAGTGATATTCTTTAGCTTCTTCAAGCTCTTTCTGTTTCTGCCTACTCAATATACATGTATAGGTAAATATGGCAGATGAGGGACAAATGCCTTTTAGATGTTGTCCCAGTCATTGAGATCAAGCACTAGTTCTGCTATGATGATCATCACACCAGTGCTTAAACGTTCAGGAATCATGTGCTTCCTCAGTGACAGGGAATTGTCGGCTCCCCTCCAGTGTCACTGAATCATTTGAAGAGAGAAACTTTGCATTCAGAGGAAATTCCCTCTCCCTGAACAATTCAGTGACGCTGGAGGGGAACTGACAGTTCCCTGACATTGAGGAAGTGCATCAGGCTTTCACACACATGCACTTCCTCAATGTTTTAGAGGTGATTTACCAGCACTTACCCCATGGTAAGCACTGGTGTGATAATCTTCTATGTCTCTGCCATCTTTCTTGACATGATCTGGGACCTGTAAATCCTATCTTCAGCACTGGGTCTCACTGTTTCCAGTTTTCATCATGTTCTTCCCAATGTCCTGTTAGTCACTTATTTTCCAATGGACAAGACATGACAGCAGGGACTTTTACACAGAATGTCATATATAAGTGCATCTGCCAAACTACACGTCATTGACTTTCCTGTACAGAAAGGTCATTGCTCATCAAAGAGCAAATGTTTGCAGAATGGTCCATATTTAATCCCTTGGAATCTTCAGGTTGTTTTGGAAAGTACTCCTATCCCTATGAAACTCAGGAGAGTTTGCTCTTAGTCAATGTAATTTATATTGAGCTAGAGTGAGCTGTGGTCTGACAAAGTATAAAGTTTGTTAAAGGAAATCATTGGTTGACAACTCTAAGCTACTTTGTTCTAACAATGCTTCAGATGTAGTAAAGCAAATCTCATAAGACAATACAGATCTAAAGTAATATGTTGCATGAACACCATCAATCTGAATCTACAATTTAGACACAGTGTTTTTTCTTGCAACACAGACCACATCCCCAGAATATCTGGATCCAAATTCAATGTCATCTTTCTCTTGTACCCTCTCTGTCCATTCCAGTCTTTTCCTAAGCAAACAAAAGTGAAATGACTCTGTGTCTGTTCTAATGCAGATTGTGGTTAAAGACAGATATCCTTTTGTTGAAGTGAAAAGGTTGACTAGGTACAATAATAAACTACTGATGCTCTGATTTCCATTCAGATTGTATAAAATCCACTAATATAAGTATATTTGGAGAATGGAACAAAATACCCCGAGTAATATTTTCAGAATTTTACAACAGCAATCACAATTTAAGCAAATTAAAGACAGGGGTGGAAGGAAAAGAGGAACACCACATTAAAGATAGATAGGCTCGGTCGAGGAAACCACAGCCCTGATTATACAGGATCTGAATTGGTCTTTAGGTATCAGGATGTCTTGGAGGTCTCTCCTTCATAGTCACCATAAATTGAAGCCAACCTGATGGCCATTAACAACAACAGTTGAAATGAACCAAACACAAACACACTCGGTAAATTGTCTTTAATGCCAGGATTCTGGAAATACTGATCTTGAGGGCATTAATACCCTCTTGTTTTTTTATTATCCCAGGACAGTACTTTTGCACATGTTTATGTGAAAAAATGCTAGCTTTATGCATCTGTCCATTTGCTATGATTTCCAGGGCGAGAAAGAAATGTTCTAGGAAAAACTACTTTTAAGGTAAGACCTAATACTGGAAGCCGGGTTTACTTGTTTGTTCCTTAGGGCATTGCTCTGAAGAAAAAGCTTTCATGGCCTGGTAACAAACACATATTTCCCCTTTTATTTTCACTTCCCTACTTGTTGAATGAGAAAAAAGTAGATTTGGGAAGAAGGGGCACGAGTAATCTATTAAATCACTTTGGTTAGGGCTCTCATTGGTATTGTAAATGAAGACCTGGTGTAAATATACCATTGAAAGTGGAGATAACTTAGTTATAAACACAGAGTATGCTGCCAGATTATTAGGATCAAATGGATTAAAATACACAACAACAGGAAAATGTCTTACTTTATAAGCAAATGAATGGACAGACAGGCAAAACAGCAACAGCAATCCAGAATTCTGAAAAGAAACTGGCATGTTCCCCATGGGAAATGTTACAGTAGGAAAGCTGGCAAAGAACAGAGTTAATAAATAAGAAATATATACTGGAGATTCTCTGTGGCCTAGCATGAATTGTGCTGCTTTATACCCAAGTAAATTAGACAATTTTATTTATTAATTTATTTGTTGATTCTCTATAAAAGATACCAAATAAATATTGAACATAGAGAAGGAGGAGCAGTGGCAATAGTTCCCTCATTTTTAAAGCATAGAGAAAGAGGAAAACATATGAGAATGCTAATAGCGTTCAAGTCACAAAGACAAGAAAATCTGAAAGATGTTGATTCAGTACTGCAGAGATTTTATGTGGGTATGAATTGTAGCCAAGAGCCTAGTTGGGGAATTTTACTATTAGCTCAAATTGCGAGATGGGTCGGCTACAACAACCCTGCGAGGTCGCCTCCCGCTGTGTATACCAAGAGGGCAGGGGTTCAAGGAATTCTGCAGAGACAGGCTTGTCTAATTAATGTCCAATTTATTAAAGAGAAAGACAATCACACAATGCACTTACACATACACACATACAAGGCTGAGGAAAGTCAGTAGTTAGCGTTGGGAATAGGTTTAAGGCTTGACTAATGGTGATGCTTACCAAAGTGTAGATTTTCCTCTGGGAATTGAATGAGACAGTGATTTCAGTGAGCAGCTCTTGTTGGTGACCAGTTCAGAGATCAGACTGACGTGGAGTATGCAGACCTCCAGACTGGCACACTGAGGGCCCAAAACTAGGGGTTTTTATGGGGAAAATATCCCCTCTGGCAAAGGTGTTTAATGGTGGGCTGATTGTTTGTACAATAGGGTCTGATGGGCTCAAAGGGATTAATCCTTTGTGGTGGCAGCCTGGAGGAAATTACTCAAGGCTCCCCGGATTATAAGGGAGATGTACCAGGAGGACAAATATTACACCTCCTAATGACTAGATCACAATCTGAAGCGACTCCCTTTACTGTCTGGTGATGGTATTTGTCTGAGAGGATGTGTCCACTATACTATAATCCTCTCCTTCCTGCCTGACCAGTCCTTTCTGGTCTGGCCAGTTTCCAGGCTTGACCAGCAACCAGGGTTCATCTAGGGGTCATATAAATGTATATCATTTATGCCATGATTTTATACAGAGCACTATGGGTAACATGAATCTTAACTATAATAGTGAAAATGGTGGAAAGGAATCTCCTTTTAGCAGTCTGACATATGGCAGGTGAAAGAGCCTTGGGTAGTCATAAAGGGTATACACAACCATATCTTCAAATTTCAAAGAAAAAAGTAGAAACTTTTCTTTTTTAAAAAAGGTTGCTGCTAGAAAAGCAAGACCCTGATGCCATTTTTTCATCTTCTTTCTAGTAGTACTTTTTTTGTAAATTAAACATGAGCTTGGATGCATAGGGCAGAATCCAAACCAAATATACATTTCTTGGTGTTAACTTTCTACTGACATCATACCCTCTAGTGGTCTCGATTTGGCAGGGACAGCCCTGATTAATCCTCTGTCATTCCCTGTTTTCATCTGCTTTGAAGTGCCCTAGTTGTTTCTTCTCCTTCCTCCCCACCCCTTGTCTTTGGTTTACTTCCATTGGTTTAACGTGCAAAAGGAGTTTGCACTCAGTTCCATGTGGAGAGAGAAGCAAAGGGGGCAGAATCTTGCCTTTCACAGTAGACTCAGATAAAAGAAAACTGCTGCAACTTCTCCCAGCTTGTTTGTCCTTCCTCATTAATAACTTTTGCCATCTTGACCACATTCTTATGTTGCTTGGCCATATGTGTCCAATTTTCCACCCTTCAATTGCTGGGTATGTAACATGGTATGTGATATGGCCCACCAATGGCACTTGCCAGAGTGGGATGACTGCATGCTTTTGTGAGGCAATGCTGCTGATAACAGTGCTATTAGTGGGATCTTCCATGTCAGACAGGTTTTTTCTGAGGAGCCAGACTAAACAGCTATTGGACAGCATCAGTAGTCGGTGGAGGGGTTGACACTGGGAGAGGATCTCTCAGAGATGATGACAGTGATGCCATAACATATTAGTACTTTGCAGAAGGAGGCACAGTAAAGCCTTTTTTAAATGTCTTTTATCACCTTATGATGAGACAATCCAAAATGAAACAAGCCAAAAGACACTCAACAAACTACTGGGAAAAAAGCAGAGGACTACAAGCAGCACTGTGCAATTGGAATCAAGCTGAGTAGACATTCAGTTTTTGACATGCTCAGAGTGATAGGAAAGTTGGAAGCTGCACAACACATATTTTAGGAACATGGAATGTGAGAAGCATGAATCAGAGGAAGCCAGACACAGTAAATCAAGAAATGAAATGTAGAAATGTTGCAGTTTTGAGGGTGAGCAAGCTAAAATGAACAGGGATGGGACATTTTGAGTCAAGTAATTACATACTGTTTTACTCAGGAAATAAAAATCTAAGAAGAAATGGGTGGCATTTTTAATGAGGAGAGTTGTAGCAAAAGCAGTCAAAGGACATAATGCAAAGTCAAACCAAAGTCATATCAAATCAATAAGTCATCAGGGAAAACTCATCAATATAACCTTAACCCAAGTTTATGTTCCAACTACAGAAGCAGAAGCAGCAGCAACATAAGAAGAAGAGGAAGAAACTGAAAGATTCTATGCTGGAGTTTGGGAGAAATTTGATCACACTCCCAAGCAGGAATTCTTGTTAATTATATGTGATTGAAATGCAAGATATGAAACAGGGCTGAGTCAAAGATTATAGGATAATTTGGCCTAGGATCAACAAATAAAGCAGAATTGTGTGAGGCAAGCAGGGTTTTTTGTTTTGTTTTGTTTTGGGTTTTTTATTTTATTTTATTTTATTTGCAAACACATTCTTCAATCAACCCAAGAAGCAACTATATACATGGATAGCACCTGGTTGTCAATAGAGAAATCAAAATAGATTATATAATTAGAAGCAGAAGCTGGATAAACTGGTAACAAAATCATGAGCAGATTGTGTCACAGACCATAAACTACTAATATAAAAAATCAGAGCAAAGATAAAGAAGATCACTAAAACAACCACTGTGCCAAAATACAACCTGAAGATCATCCCAGTAGGATTTAAAGATAATGAGAAAATAGATTTATAGTATTAAGGCTAATTGACCAGGAGCCAGATGGACTCTGGACTGAAGCCAGGGACATGACCAAGGAGGAATGCAAAAAGACACTTTCTGCAACCAAAAACAAAGAGAGCCCTCAATGGATGACAGATGAGAACATTTTTCATAAATTGGGACAGAAATAGAGTCAGAACGTTGAATACAACTGTTCTGTGAGTTGTGTGAAGGAGCAAGGAGAAATATTACAATAGAATAGATGACAACAATAAATGAAGAACAAAAGCCCTTTTCCACAAAATCTAAGAAAACAAATGGGAATTTAAATTAAAAGTGGCCATGCTCTAAAGCCAGCAGGGGAACAGATTGAATGACCAAGCAGACAGAAAAATCAAATGGGAGCAATACAATGAAGAACTATATAAAAGAGATGAAAAGATATCAGATTCATTAAAGAAAGAACCTACTGTTTTAAAAAACTGAAATAAAAGCTGAACTAATGCACTTTGGAGGAAATGACCAATAACAGATAGCATGTCAAAACAACTGCTTCAATCTACAGAGACAGGTTCTAGTTCTAACTAAACTCTCTCATCAAATATGAAAAACAAAATAATGATCCACAGCTTTGGCCCAAATGGGCCAAAGATCTGCAGAGATGTGTCTAGCTATTTTGCTGTATCTGGATGTGCTTGGAATTATGTCATCTGTAGGGAACCCCCTGCAGTCCAAAGAACCCCCAGAGGTTCCTATGGATAGGCAGGGGTGGGAGGGAGCCTGTATTGTTTAAAAGGTGGAATTGGGAGGTAGCACCAGGAGACCTAGGGGCTTTACAGACTGCCCAAAAAGGGCAGTCTGTAGCCATCTCTTTTTATTGTGTACCATCACCAGAGCAACTACATGGAGCAGTGAAGGTGCGTAAAGAAAAGGAGCTCCGCAACCTGGCTCCTTTTTGCATCTTAGTTGCAATGCAAAAAGCACTGTCTGCGCTTTTGGAACATCACAGATGTGCAGTGCTGTATAGATGCTGTGCAGCTGCAATGTCGGCGCTGCGTACTCTGTGAAAACGGCTCTGCACAGCGACAATGCCCCTATCGTGTGCTAGGGTTGCAGGGCATGTATAAGCTCCACTGCAAGGCAGCCCTAGCACGTGACGAGGGCGCTCCTTAGTGCCCGTCTGTTTTGGGCCCTAGTTATGTAGACATGTATCTCATCCATTGTTTATACCTTGTTGCATATACATCAGATCCACTGAAAAAACAACCACCATTAATTGTAAACTCCCAGAAAGGACTGATGATAACTTTAGAAACATCCTTAAATATTATACATTAGGTTAAAAAAAAAAATACAGAGAATTATTTTGAGCAAAACTACCACCACATTGATTCAGATACAATTTTCAAAAGTGTATGCTATGGTTTTCATTTGAACTATGCAAGCATACAGTTTTAGAGTGTTTTCTCTTTAAAAGGCCACAAGTGGGAAATGAGATCCACCTCTATATATTTCAAAAATGTGAGCATCTAAAATTACAAACATGCACTGTTCAAATGATCATATCTAACTACAAAAAAGCATCATTTGAAAAAACAAATCACCTCTCATTTTGACTCCAAGCAGGCATATATAGAGTGAAGTGAAAGTCTGCAATGTTGAAATGAATGAAAATTACATTTAGAAATGTAAGTTTGTTAAAATAATAATACAAGGAACAGAACGATAATGTTCCTTTACTACAAGTATCATCATCCTCATCAATCACCATCACCATCACCATCACCATTGTTGTTATTTAAAATTTTAGTGACCTTTGATCTTATGTGAAATAGGTGGTAAATATATTCAAATCCAGTCCTATTCCCACTTAAATTTCACAATTAGCTATCAAGACAGCAGGGAGGAATCTCTATCTGTATCCATTTAGTTTTTGGTTTTCATTTCTGCTATCAAAGTTTAAAGCTACTGAGAGAATGGAGAACTCAAAGGGAGATATATTTTTATGATACAGTTGTAGCAAGGGCTTCATAACTTGAATGGAATGGCAGTATTAAGTGACTCATTCTAGCTGCTAGGTCAGGCAATAACTCATGTGCTCCAGTCCACAATTCTGTGCACGTTGTGATACTCACCTGGGCCTCCTGAATGCACTTCAAGAAATCTATGCAGACAGTTAAATAGAAGATGATCTCTGAAACTGGGAGGGTTCAGAAACTGGATTTTTTTGAGTCTGTTTATTACACTGATTCCACAAGGACACAGTGGCTCAGCAGTTAAGACTCTGGTGATTAACAGGTCAGTAGTTCAAGGCCAAAGCACCACCTGATAGAATCATAGAATCATAGAGTTGGAAGAGACCAAAAGGGCCATCCAGTCCAAACCCCTGCCATGCAGGAACTCCCAGTCAAAGCATCCCTGACAGATGGCCATCCAGCCTCTGCTTAAAGACCTCCAAGGACGGAGACTCCACTACACTCCGAGGGAGTGTGTTCCACTGTCGAACAGCCCTTACTGTCAGGAAGGTCCTCCTAATGTTGAGGTGGAATCTTTTTTCCTGCAGCTTGCATCCATTGTTCCGCGTTCTAGTCTCTGCAGCAGCAGGAAACAAGCTTGCTCCCTCCTCAATATGACATCCCTTCAAATATTTGAACAGGGCTATCATATCACCTCTTAACCTTCTCTTCTCCAGGCTAAACATCTCCAGCTCCCTAAGTCATTCCTCATGATGGAGTGAGTTCCCATCACAAGTCCCAGCTTTTGCTAACGTATCAGTTCAAAAGCTTGTAAAAGGGCAAGTAAGGTAAATACGTACCACTTTGGTTGGAAGATAACAGCATTTCATGTGCCTCAGCATTTAGTCATGCTGGCCATATGAACACAGAGTTGTCTTTGACAATGCTGGCTCTTTGGCTTAGTAATGAAAAATGAGCACCACCCCCTACAGTCGGACACAGGTAGACAACTTGTCAAAAGGAAAACCTTTGCCTATCACACTGATACCCTTTTTAGATCAGGTATAGACTTTCTCAGAGTTTCGGCACTGTAATATATCTTCTTATCTATATTTCTCTCGTATGTATGTATGTATGTATGTATCAGCACTGAAATATATGTTCTGTCATTTACAGCAGTTTACTAGATACTACCCTCATAGTATTCAGAAATATTTGGAAGTACATTTGTCATAGAGCCAACATTTCTCTAAACACTGCCAGATAAGCATGTGGAAGCATCCAAACCTTTTAGACTGAGCACAGCTGTTAACAGTCCTCACACTTGTTCCTCCCCATGGCCTCAGTACGTTTGAATATATTTTATTTATATCCCATCTTTCTCCTGGCATAGTTATAAGTAACATTTTTGTTGTTGTGTGCTTTAAGGTCAACTCTAACTTATGTCAACCATATTATAGGGTTTTCTTACCAAGATTTATTCAGCTGGCTCTCTATTAATAACTTGTTGTTCCATCATGTCACTTCCAAATTAAGGCGACACTAAGGTGAGCCCATGATTGGGCTTTCTTGGCCAGATTTGTTCCGATGAGGTGTGCCATTGCTTTTTGCTTTCCTGAGGCTACGAGTTTGTGGCTTGCCCAAGGTCAGCCAGTGGGTTTCATCAAATGGAATCTAACCCTGATCACCAGAGTTGCATTCCAACATTCAAACCACTACACCACTCTGGCTCTCCTGGTTGTAATTAATTCCTTTACCTGAGTAACAAGATGTGAGCAAGGGGGTCCAGTCTCCCAGCTTCCCATGACCATTCAAGATCCAGAACATCATCTGTACTATGATGATCAAATAGGAATGTTCAGCTAATTATTAGAAGTTATGTTTCATTTAACCTTGGCTGAATATGACCCAGAGCAAGGCTATTTTGTAACTGTGTAACTACTAAGTAATGCCTGAGTGAACGTGCCCCCATTTATAAGATACCCTTTTGCTTGCTTACAATGAAAACATTCCTTTAAAAAAATCCCTTCTTCCCATGCTGTCCTCATTTGCCCTTGCTTGCTGTGTGGTCAAATGTCCATAGGATTCTCATCTGCTATGAGTGAGTAGGGAAATCTCTGCATGTGCAGAAGTGGGAAAAAGACAAGGGAAGCACCTCACTAACTTCCCACTAAGTTACTGAATCACATGGGGTAACTTAGTGAGTGGTGGCAGCTAGATAGTCTTTGGGGATCCCTTCTCCTACTCAAGAGCAGTAGATAGGGCCAAAGATCTCATTACACAGGGACGCCAGTGCCCCACATAGTGGGAGACACATTACACACATGTAACATATGATAAGGGTTGTAGCAGCAATTACATCTATATCATTTATTGCGCTGGTTTCAGTAGATGAAATGAGTCCTGTTTTAAAATGAGTGGGTATAAATGTTCACATAGTATCTTTAGTTTAACTGCCACCACAACCACCACCTCTTCTTCCACCTCCAAAAATTATAGTAAATACAGGAAATGAAAGCAATCACCATTCTTCAAAATAAACTGCAACAGAGATAGATATGTTTAGCTGTGCTGCTACAACACCAGTCAAAAAGTCACCATCAAAATATTCAGCTAATACAATTGCATGTGGCCATTACTCTGACAAACAGTTTGTGAAGTCCCAAAGTAATAAATTGCTACACACCAATATATCTGTCCCTGGAGGAAGGGGGGGGGATGCAAACTATTTTTTTCTCTATGCTGTGTACCTTCAAGAGAACACAGTGTAGTACACAAAATTATTAAAACCTACACCTTGAAGAGAAGGTCACTTAATAAACAATCTGTCGATAACACTGGAGCAGGAGTGTAATAGGAATCAAATTAGCTATAGTAAAAAAGAAGGAAGGCACAGAAGATATATTAAAAAGTGTGCAGAAAAAAAAATAAACATCTGCCAATGTCCTCCACTGCCTTTTCTTCCAGTTCCTAATAAAATTGTCTTGTCTGGTGATCAATATACAAATGTTTCTATGTTGTGTACCATCTTCGACTGATGGTGTCCTTAAGGCAAACATATGCGGTTTTCATGGAAGTATTTGTTCAGAGAAGGTTTGCCATTACCTTCCCTTGATACTGAAAGCATGACTTGCCCAAGGTCACCCAGTGGGTTTCATAACCAAGTGGGCATTGAACCCTGGTCTCTGGAGAAAAATTCCAATACTCAAACCACTGTACAGAAGTAGCAACTGGTTTATTCAGTACAAATTGATTCCCAGTTATATCCTATTCAGACATTTCTTTGTAGGCACATGGAAATACATCCTCTTTAAAACTTGCTAAATATTTCTACATTCTTTTCTCTTTCTCTCATAGAATTCCATCAATCTCATAATTCTAGAAGCTGGTTAATGAGTAAAAAACATGTCCAGAATAGGTATTGGGGGGGAGAGGGGGGATATATACTATTAGCATAGTAAACATCCCTGTTAGCATGATTGAACAATATTACATAATTCCACAGTGTTTTCCAGTGCTTTATAAGCCTTTGTACACTAGTTGGTGGTAAATCCAGGCATGCGGGTACTACAGTTGGCCTTCCCTATCCATGGATCCTTTACTCACAGATTCAACCATCCACTGCTTGAAAATATTCAAAAATGTAGAATCATAGACTCATATAATCATAGACTTGAAAGAGACCACAAGGGCCATCCAGTCCAACCCCCTGCCATCAAGAAATCACAACCAAAGCATCCCTGACAGGTGACCATCCAGCCTTTGTTTAGAAATTTTCAAAGAAGGAGACTCCACACACTCTGAAGGAGTGTGATTCCAAACTGCAAACCTTGATTTTCTCATTGTAAAGAATGGACACCATTTTACTATGCCATTGTATTTAATGGGACTTAAACATCCACAGACTTTGGTATCCACAGGCCGTCTTGTAATCAAATCCGAATGGATACCAAGAGTCCACTCTATTGCACTCACGTCTTACTTGTGGGCTTACCATGAGCAACTGTAAGAATGCTAGACTAGGTTAAACTTTGATGTGATCCAGCCTATCTTCTTAGATCATTATTACATCTTGGAATTCTTTTTTTAAAAAAAATCTTTTAGTTTAATCGGGACCATGATTTTCCCCCTTAAAATTTCCCTGCTGGTGAAGTTCAATATCACTCCTACTTCCATGTCTTTTTTCACACTTCAGTCCCAAGTGGTTGTGCACCCCTTGTTCACTTAAGTACAAATCTTGAGAAAGCATGTACACATATTATTCTTATGCCACCCTCTGTTCCATGAAGTGGCTTCAACTTGTTACAGACTCACTTACCTCTTGCAGAATTCAAGCTTTGTGGGTACAAGCATAAACTGACATGATTTGCACCTCCATGACTAATATACAGGTCCACAGGCTCTCATACATCTTGAATGGTCTAATGAAATACATAGAATATTTAATTTTGAGATAAATTATGTTTTCAATGAACATTTTGAAGGAAAATATGTTTCAGATTACATACACATTTAAATGTGATTTTAAATGTGAATTTCTTTGCAGATTAATATAGAAATCAGACAAAATTGACTTATAAATGAACATATGCAGAAATGACATAGACCAGAAACAGGCTGATTCATCCATCTTTATATTGTACCCATGGATTAAAGGGAAGATTTGCTGTTACTTGTATATAAATATAACACTTATCTCTTGGAATAGCGATTAAAGGATAAAATTGTCCATATCATACAATATTTGAAGTCCTAGACTGAATAAAAATAAAAGATCCTTCATAAACGCCCAGCTTTGTTTTGAAGGTAATTAGATTTTTTTTACACTTTTAAAAGATGAAAGCATTCTTCTGATCTCATTCTGAATTTCAGTGAACGGTTCTAAGTAATATCCAAAGCCTTTGACACAGAGTTCCATATGCCCTCCGTTGTTCATACGGAATTCTAGCACTGCTGGGCTTTGAGTACTTTCTGCCAGAGGGCACTCCATAATTTTACTTTGCAGGTCTTCATCATACATATATTGTAGGTCAAAATCAAAATAGACTAAGCTATTTTATATAACCAGTGTAAATTGCCATAGCACCTTGCACCTTTATTCCTCTATAAAACAGATATTCATTAGCATCAGCACAAAGAGCCTGGGACTTGATGAATCTGTGAGTTTTGCTGTTTTTTTCTACATTAAAACATTTTCAGCTTCCAGTTCTTCCCATTCCATTCAGAGCTTGTGAACTTAAAAAAGGATCAGATGCAAATTAGATGTTCCTTCTTAGCACATATTTTCCTTATGTATGCATTTTTGTGCTCTCTCTCTCTCTCTCGTTCTCTCTCTCTCTCTCGCTATGTTAGGGACATGAAGAATGCTTATTAATATCTACATGCTTGGAAATGGAGACAAGCTACAAGACTCTTCAGTTTTGGAACTGCATGTTATAATGAAGAATACTAGTATCCCTGCCCCTTCACCATCACAAATGAAAATACAGGGATTTCTATGCAGTTTTTAAACATTATATGTACATTTGCATGGGGAGAAATTAATTTGTGAAGAAAAGCACATGGCTTTCATGTGCAGAAAATATACTCAGGGCAGAAAATATACAATTGGTGCAAAATACATTAATTCCTGTGCTATAATCTTGTGGTGTTTTGGTTAAAAGAAAATATGCAGAAAAACATTCTTTTTCTGTGTAGGAATTTACAGAGCAGTTTTTTTGGTGGGTTTTTCAGACTGTGAGGCCATGTTCTAGAAGAGTTTTTTTTTCCTGATGTTTCGCCAGCAGCGGTGGCTGGCATCTTCAGAAAATACTAGCATGGAAGAGAGTAGGGTATATACACTGTTGGTTGAGTGGAAGTGATTTGCATGTTAATCTGTGTATTGTTCTGTTGCTGAATGGCAAGGCCTCAGACTGTCTCTTTAATTAATGATCCATTATCTGCTGGGAAACTCTGTAAACAGAAAATACGGTTTCCTGTACAAAAAAATGCTGTTGCTGTTTTCTGTGTAAATTACCCTTGTGCAAATTTTGTACAGAATAAGTCCCAAACTAGAAATCAACTTTAAAAACTGCAGTTTTTGAAGACTTTCTCATAGTGGGAAGAAAATTGCTAAAATTACTTATTCTTGCCTCCAAGAACAAAATTTACAAAGAACTGCATCCTTAGTTTTACCTTATGCCCTAGTGCCACTATGTACTACTCTGTTTGGATATGGATGAGTACCACACATAATAATAATAATAATAATAACAACAACAACAACAACAACAACAATAATAATAATAATATAACAATTTATTTCTAGCCCACCCCTAGAATCTAGAATTGCCCTAGAACAGGCAATTGGGCGGGTTACAACAAAAAGATTAAAGTTAGTTAAAACGTCCCATCCCTTCCCTCACCGCCCCCCCTTAAAAAGAGAATTAAACCATTATATAATTAAAAACATAAAATAAAACAAATTACAACAGTAAAAAGCAGCAACAGGGAAGTGGGCTTGAAAACCTAGGCTGTAAAGGGGTGGAAAAGACATTGGAGAAGGACAGCTGGAGAGGCACTAAAGCCTAGGTTTGGAGCCGGGAAGTGTTCGCATTCTCTGGGAAGGCCTGCCGGAAGAGATGTGACTTTAGAGCTTTTTAAAACTTTCTAAAGATGGAATGAGATGCATCTCATCCGGCAGGTCATTCCACAGCCTGGGGGCGACTGCCGAAAAGGCCCTGTGGGAGGTCTGCACCAGCCTGGTCTTCATGGGCTGTAGCAGGTTCCTCCCAGAGGACCAGAGTGTGTGTGTGTGGGGGGGGGGTTCATACAGGAAGAGACGGTCCCTAAGATAGGATGGACCCAAGCATACATGTTTGGCCATGCAGTATTGCAGTTCAATAATGAAGGTGCATTGCACAGTTTCCATGCAACTCTGTGAGCATAAAGTTACACTGTCTCTTGACTGTGGGATCTCAGTTGTTTTCTGAGGTAAACAGGAAAACCACGTGTATTTTTAGAAAATTTATTTTCTGCAGCAAGGTGTAAAATACACATTGGGCTGATACAGATGGCGCAAAAGGGCCATCTGTGCAATGTGAATAGGGTTAGGGAGGGCACAGCATCTACAACCTCCTTAACCCTAGCGCGTATGGACGACACCATTTTAAAATGGCGGCATCCATACGGGTGCACCATGATGGTGTCATGGTGCACACAGCGTTTAGATAACGCTGCACACATCTGAAATCATTGTGCCATGGGAGCACGGAACTCGAGCTCCTTTTTTTGGTGCAGGTCCTTGGTGCAGCCTTTAGACAGTCGCACCAAGGACCTCGAGGGGAAAGGGACCATGACAGCAGCCCCTTTCACCCCTCGCCAGTGCTGGGGGTAGCAGGATGCAGTGGGCACCCAGGGCACCCACTGCATCTGCTTTCAGGCCGTAGAGAAGTGGCAGTTCGCTGCTTCTCCACAGCCTGCAGAAGCACCGGGATGAGGCCTCTGAGGCTGCCGGTGAGGCAGCCCTGGCCCCATCCCGGCACTTCTTTGGCCTTTTGGGTGGTCTGTACTTCCCTACTGTGCCTGAAAGTTGCAAAGACATCCATTTATTCTATGGAGCAATGGAAATTACTGATATCATTCATTCTTGCATGCAGAAACTAAGTGAGCAAGAATCAGATCCCTGGTAATAATAGTTATATGTCAAAATTCTTAGAGGTATAAAAAAGAATGATAATCCATCTCAGTTCATGCATCTGTCAGGAAGTGTGGATTTGATAGCTTGCTATTAAGAACATGAAAGACACAAAATTCTCACTTGTCTTTTTTTTTTTAAAAAAAAAAAGCCATCAAAGAATCATTTTAGAAATTCTTTATTAATTTTAAAACAAACAAACAAACAAAAACGATAAAAAAACCATATTCAGTTACAAACATGACATCAAAGAAAGCTAATGGAATGTTATGCTCAAGAGCCAGTTTTCCCAATGTATCTTTTACTGCAGTGTGTGGGGTATACTCGACTGGTGATCAAACAGAACTCTGCTGCTGCAGCTAATAAAGTCTAGCCCCTTGAATTGCTTGAATGGGGCATTATGTAGAAACCATGACCAAATTCCAAATGCTAGAGCCTAGTAGTGTAGATTGATTGAACAAAGGTCTTGACATTCTATTCAGCAAATGATTCAAAAGGCCTACTTTAATTGGGACTAGCAATTGGACTTATTCCTGTATATAATCTCCTCTGAGCAACATGGACGAAGGATAGTTTATTAACTAAAATTACAATGTGCACTTGAGATTCACTGGAGTTTGGTTCCAGGATCCCATGTAGATGCCAAAATCCATGGATACTCAAGTCCCATTATATATGGTGGCATAGTAAAATGCTGTCCCTTCTAGGAAATCCTAAAATCAAGGTTTGTTTTTGGATTTTCTTTTGGAGGGGAGCTATTTTCAAGCCATAGGTGGTTGAATCCATGGATGTAGAATCTGTAGAATCCACGGATGTAGAACGATTCTAACTTTAGTGTTCAGCTGTATATCTTGACACTGTAGGATGTTGTATAGTTCTTTCATAGCAGCCCTTCCCATTCCTAATTTTCTGGTTTCTTTACTGCAGTCTCCGTTCTGTTCAGTGTTTGATCCAAGGTATGGGAAGTCTTTATCTCAATTTCCTTGTTTTCCAGATTGAATTTATATAAATCATAGGTGGTCCTAATTTTTGTTTTAATTATGTTTATCATTAGAGCTGTCTTTGCACTTTCTTCTTTGAGTGCAATTTCTTTAGTGATTATTCCAAGTCTGTGATGTTTTCTTCTGGTATTATTGTGTCATATGAATATGTTAGGTTGTTAATATTCCTTTCTTCTATCTTCACTTCTTCTTCTGTGTTCTGCTCTTTGTATGCATTGTATGTTCTTTGTGGGTATGTGCTTTGGCTTACTCTGACCGAACTCCACTAGAGGAATTGTTCCATGATCACTATACCATGGAAGTCTATGTCCAAGAAGTAACCAGAGAAAGATATGTCCTGTAAGGGCTAGCCCATCTATGTCAATCATTTTAAAGATTCCCAATATGCTTGCATTCTGGCACATATTTTTAAAATGGAGTATTCAGAAATAACAAACCATGACTATCAAGTCCCAAACGCCCAAAATCCAAATAGTTCCTACAGGGCCAAAGAAAATGTCTTCTGAGTGACAGTTGCCAGTCTAGTTCTAGCTAGTTGAAGGAAATGTACCCCAGAGGACCTGAGTGTATGAGGTGGATAATATCTGGGAGGAAGCAATACTGTAGGCAAACTGGACCCAAACCATGTAGGGCTTTAAAGGTAATATTCAGCATTTTGTACCTTGCCCAGAAACTAACTAAAGCAGAAATCGAAAAACAGTAACAACCTTTTTGTTCTATAAACCTCTCTATCAAACACTCTCTTAAACTGCTATTTGCATCAGAAGGATTGTCTACTTCTCAATAGACATAGCAGTTTTAGGGGACAGAAAACAAACTCTTCCCTTTCACCATCATGCTAGCCCCAATCACCTCTCCAGATTCCCAAGGAAAAATAAACACAGAAAGCTAAATAGGTTAACTAACATTTTATGCAGTTTGCTATTAGTTGAACGTTTCATAAATTTTTGAATAGTTCATATGTTTATGAAGAGTCAGTTTTGATCCAATCCCTCCAGTCCAGCAGCATTGGATTAAGAAAGTGTATATAAAATATGTAATATGCAGGACTTCATTTATAGCTTGTTGTTCTGGAAAATAGCAGCTCTGTAATCTCCTGTCTCTCAAACTTAAATAATAGGTTTAATAGACAGGATTAGCATCTGTCAAATCAAGATGATCTTATAGCAAAGGGCCAACCACCAAAGGATTCTTTAGAGAAGGGATTGTGTGGAATTGCAGTGTCTCTAGCTGTGGTGGTTGGCATTTGTATATAGACAGAAGTGTGCTGCCATTTGGGAAATTAAAAAACTGCAAATACAAAATTGCTTATTTATAAATACAAAAACCAGCAACAAAAAGTCATGTTCGTTCAATTAAAGGGTCAGCCTTGGGAAGCAAAAATAGATTTTGTTTCCTTTGCTGAGAACCAAGGGATTGTAGTGGGCAAAGAGATGGTTCTCTGTAGTTGGTAATTCTAATTAACCAGTGAATGTAAAAGCACTTGTTCCACTTAAGCATGAAGCAAAACAATGTAAAATAGTAATGTAAGACTACACTCTGAATTGCAAACCTGAGAAACAGAGTAGCTTGTGGTGCCCAGAGACCAAATTTATTTTTCATTCTCTTTTTCTCCTCTGATTGTTGGCTGTAAATACACCCACTAGAAGGCTTACTTGGTTGGCACAGTCATGGAGTAGCTCATTGTAGATGTGTTTCTGATGTTTGGTGATAGTAGGTGGCAGCTACAGTGCTAATTTCTCTTTATTTGTTTTCTTCTTCTTTCTCCCCCCCCCCCCAGCAAAACACATTACACTGTTGATTTATTTCATTAATATAAACTTTTCTCTATCACAGTGCTTTATGCTTTTGAAGAGAAGTACTTTTATTAACCAGGAATCCTAGGCTAATGGAAAAAGGAAAGCTGTTACTTTTGGTCAGACCAAAGCTTGGATTGCTGCTGTTGGCAGGTATAACAGTCAACAAGCAGTTGACAGCTATTCTTTCTTCTCCATTTTTGCATTCCAAAATACATTCTAGAATGATGGTCCATAACTCAGTATTGGAACTTGAGTGTTGCATGAAGAATGCCCCATGCCCCATGTTTAGTTTCTGGCATCTCTTATTTGATGGCCATGGATTAGGTGATATAAAGCTCCTCCTATGAACTCACAAACAATACTGGAGCAAGTATATTGGAAAAGTACCTTAACAAGTAAAATAGCAAGTCTCGTTATAATGCAGCCTCATATTCTTATAAACCTATATAAACCAGGTACAGTTGGCCTTCCTTATCCATGATTTTTTTATCCATGGATTCAAGCATCCACGACCTGAAAATATTCCAAAAAAGTATAAATTCCAAATAGCAAGCCTTGATTTTGCTGTTTGATACAAGTGACACTATTTTTCTATGTCATTGTATTTAATGGGACTTGAGCATCCATGGATTTTGTTATCCATGAGGGGTCCTGGAACCAAATCCCAGTGGATAAGAAGGACCCACTGCATGAGGAAACTTTGGCCCTCCAGACCATTTAGACTACAGTTTCCTGATACTTTAACCAACTTTATCAATGTTTACTGATTTTGGGAACTGTGGTCAAAAGCTTGGAGGCACTCAAACCATTATAAACCATTTGATATGACCCAGAAGCACACAATAATCCCAATTCTATGTCCTGTTTTTTTTCAAGTAGTACTGAGTTGAGTTGAGAGGCAGCTTGATGTAGTTGTCAACAAGTATTGGACTATGACTATGGAGATGTGAGAGTTGGAATCTCCTACCCAATGATCCACAAATAAACCAGCTCCAAACAGAGTAAAGTTTATTGTAAGACAATGGGAATAGTGACCAGATACACGTCTTTGCAGAGTCTGAAGTTCACAGGAAAAAGTGTCCCGTTTAAATTCACCCCTCCTTTCTTCCCCCTCAGCCTCCACACCACACCAACCATGAGTCCGTTCCTATAACCCCCAGATGTTCCCATCCGCTTTCAGCCTTGAGCCTATCCTTATCACCAGACCCTGCAAGTCCTCCCCAATTACTCACCCCAACTGTAGTTTCGGTTCCCAGCTATTGCTATGCTACAACAAGTTAACTATGAAATACATATAAGCTGAATATATATATGGACCGGATTATACATATGAATATATATATGAACATCAATTATATCACTTCACCAATAACTACTTGTCAATCCTGACAGGAGAACACAGTTCAAATCATTTTTGGCCATGGAAACCTCAGAGGAATGCAAAGGCAAACCCATTCTGAACAAATCTTGCCAAGCAATCCCCATGAGACATTCATCTTAGGGTCACGATATATCGGAAATGACTTGATGGCACACATCCATAACAATGGGGTTGAAAGGACATATCGAATTACCTTTCTTTTGTTTTGCACATGATTAAGTTGGAGGCATGGCAGTTAGTACCAGCCACTCTCAGATTGGGTGGGTTCCATTTCTTCCTTCAATGTAAATCTCTCTTCTTAGCTAGATGAAGCCAGAATGAGGCAAAGAGGGATTGTTTCCTATTGTCTGATTGTTTTATGACAATCCCACATTATGTCATCATAAAGTCAAATCAGGATGAAGGTAGGAACCAGAAGCAATTTTTCCTGCCCTCACTAGGAGGAAAATGGCTGCTAGCAGGAATGGGGACTAGGAATGACATCACTGCCAGGAAGCCATATGAAGAAGTATAATTGCTGCTGCCAGGACTAAGCAACTATGAAGCAATGTTTAGCAATGACTGAGACAATAATTATAAGAACATTTACTAAAAAAAAAAATCAGCCTTAGTGAACTGAATAAAGAAGGCACTTAATTTAGATCCTACTGCATGTTTCATTCTGTTGCTTTTTTAATTGGACTTAGCAGTTAGTAACTGTTGCTGGACTGTGTGCCCAGTATGTGAACCTAAGTCTGTCACAGATGGTACAATCTATCAAACAAGAGAAAATCTGGGGGAAAGTCAGCCATACTGAGCAAAATGGGAAGCAGAACATGCTGAAAACAGCAGAAACTGAACTAAAGAGAACAGAATGCGAATGATAATTAGAGGTGACAATCTGAAGGGGAACACTGAACTTTTATGCTTAAAATGTTCCTTTTTTACCATTCCCAGAGGTACAATGATCCTGTACTCAGGGACCAAATAGGGTTCAAATTATCCACCTGGACCTCTCACCTGTGCCCTCTTGCCTTTTAAAAAAAATCACAAAATCAGAGCCTCTTCTTCTCTTACCAGAGAAGCATAGAGAAGCCCAATAATACTTCTGATAACAACCCTTTAGGCTTAGCTTTTTCCTATTCTTTAAATCCAGAACATGAAAATGTAAGTAAAAGTTTGGAGATACAATATCCACAATATCTAAAGCTAACTATGATAGCTGCAGCAGAACAGCTTCCATTCCTGCCGATGCTGTTGGCATCGGCAATTTGTTCTGTGCTGAGGTCCACATGAGCAATATATCATGAGCTGCAGTAAATGGAGCCTACTTGACGTGATTAACGTCATTTTCAGCAAGATGACAGATGGACAGCTACTGTTGGCAGACATACATCGTATGGAAGCTGTGAACCAGAAAGTGCCGGGTTCAAATCTTGCCTGTGTCATAAATTTACTAGATAGCCTTAAACAATCCATATGTCTTAACCCCTAGCCCTCCCACTGGCAATGTAAGCATACTACTGGACTTCCTTACACAGTTTTTGTAAGGATTATTAAACTATAGAGCTGAAAAATATAAGGGCGCTTTTCTATCCATGCTCTGATATGGCAGACTAGCTCTGCCATGCAGTGGTGGGAGAAAGGTGAGTTCAGGTGACACCAGATGGATGGAGGAAAATAAATAAAGGCATGAATTATTCCCTGTATAGAGCAAGATGTTTTACAGTGCTGGCCCTATTTTGCAGGGTGGAAGGCAGAATCATTTGAACTTCACTCCAGGCAGTGCAATGTAGTGAACTGGCATTGAGCAGCACTGAATACAGTGAAACTTACTTCTGAGTAAACATGGATAGGGTTATTCTGCAAAATAGGATGTGAACACTAAGTAGAGTTATTACTGGATTTCTTCTGCAGGGTACTTATTCTTAACTTGCTATTTTCCACTTCTAAAGGGAAGGAAATGACAGTCCTTGAGAACAGTGGAAGATATATATAGATATGGATTTGAGATCCACACTTATAAGTTGCTATGCTACCAAAAAAGGAACTTGACTTAAGTACTAATATCATTCTTACAAACCACTCCAGTTTTCCATTGTACTGCTGTGACAGCATATGTCAGTGTTGCTGCTCTAGCAACATCTGCTATCAACAGAGGAGGGATGCACCACAATGTTTCCTCACTGCTGCAGAAATGTGTTAAAGCCAAAGTTGTACAGGACTGAGGCCAGCTCAGGTTTCAACAAAGGATGACAATTCAATGAGTAGCCTCCAGCAAATGACACTGCTGCTACTTCTGTAAGATGAACAGATTCTCTTAAGACTTAGATGTCCCAAAGCTATAAGCCTGCAGCTTGACTGTACGGTAATAAAATGTTCCACAAACTAACAGACAGGATAAGACGATGGATAACAAAGGTTCTTTCAAATTCTGATGATGATTCATCTGTGTATATGCAAGCCTCTGAGTTATGTCCATTCCACATATAATGTGGCAACAAACCTTGGCTTTTTATTATTCATAAAATGAGTCATAAAGGATGGAAAGAATACTTTAAAATATAATATTGGTTATAAAATTTTCTTCTTGAGTGTCAGGAAAAGCAAGTGAAAGAGAATCCTGGACTGTTTGGAATCTTCACAATGTGGGACTTATTGTGTACAAAATCCATGCATGTTTGCACCATATTTCCTGGGCAGATAATACTGTTTAAGTGCAAATAAAAAAAATTAAAAATACAAAAATACATGTGCAAATATTGAGCAAAATAGATCCCAAGCTACAGCATTTCTGCACAGGAAATGCTGCTTCCCATGTACATAAGCTGTTTTCTGGACACAAATACCATGTGCAATATTTGTACAGAATAAGTGGAAAGAACACTGCTAAAATACTTGTTGCTTCCTTCAAGGAGAAAATTAGCAAAGAATTAATTCCTTACTCAGTAAGTCTCTCTGATGATAGGCACATGTCCATTAAAACTAGTATTCATCTCTAGGGTGGTATAGATGCTGAACTCATTGACATCTTACACAATAAGGGCCCTTCTTTTAAACTGAGAAATATTAAGACTGGAGAACTAGTGAGGGAAAAGCATGCCCACCCTTACTCCTACCATTATCCCACTTTATGCCATGCCATTCCTGTGATTTTTCTCCTGTTGTGATGTCAACAGAAAGTTCTTAGTTTAAGGAAAGACTATAGTTGTTAACCAAGAACAACTTTTGCTTCACTTGAGTGGATTAAAGCTTTTTATGCTTTCAGAGCCAGACCACTTCTTCCAGGCTTCTCCTCATTCTTGTAGACTGGAAAGTTTTAATTGATCAAGCCTCTTGTTTGGAGACTAATACACTACCACTATAGACTCTCTTCACCTAGGTGTCTAAGCTGATACACCAGCTTTGTGTACACCGTGTTTGTTCCTCAAAAGGTGCAAGATCTAAGGTCCCTAACTCAGGAGCACATAGTTTAACAGCTCTGGTCTGATGGGCTCAGGTCCTAATTTAGCTGGATCCTGGACTGATGTCCTGTACCTTCCCCTCTGATGTTACTGGTCAGGGATAATCAGATGGACTTTTTACATCTGAGTTGGAATCAGAGCCCAGGCAATGTCCTAGGTACTTTTCTCTTATACAGATTTAAATTTGAACAAATATACTTGGGTTTTGTTGGCATGGGGAAAGGATAAAGACATATGCATTTGTGTATGAACTTGAGTATGACTGCATGCACATAAACAAAACTTCTCTAACACTAGTCATCATTTAAAAATGGCCTTTAGGTACCAAAATTGTCACAGACATGTTGTTACAGGCATCTCCATTTAGCATCAAGTTTATATTACATTTTAAGGTATTCATGTAAAAGATTATAATGAGACAGTCCTAAGCTATTGCACCTATATAGATCTGGAGGAATGTTGAGCTAGAAGCTGTGAAAGATGAAAATTGAATAGAATTTCTTATTACTGAGGCTTTAGCCTTATTCTTTTTTTGGCTCTTTTCCACCCCCAAGTAATGATTACCTGAATATATTACTGTGAAGGATTTGTTCACCTTTTGCTGGTGATAAATTAGGGGCCAACAGAGGGACCACTTTCATCAAGAGGTCCTTGAAGAGAATAATCAGGATCACCATCCATTTTGATGCAAGTAGCACAATAGGTAGTGTGGGTGATATTAAAAGTAATTCAGATATATGTCCAGAAAGCAATAAATAGCGTGTGTGGATGGGTGCACATATGTGTGTTAAAAATGTAAAAAGCATTTGTATGTAAAACAATCAAGTGAAAAACATGTAGAAAAGTGAAAAATTAAACTGGGCTGAGAGGGTTAAGGTGTGGGGAAAGATTTGAAGCTATAGAAAATAGCCAATAAATTGTATAACACTGTGACAAGCCAGGTAGCAGTGTTTGACACAGCAGAAATATCAAGACATAGTAAGAAGTTGCATGAACAGAGAGGGGTCACAAGTCTATCCCAGAGTAACTATTTGTGTGCAACAGGTTGTAAGTTCAGTCCTTGATGCTTCTAATTAAAAGGATGGATAGTTGGTGATGTGAGCTACTGCTAATTACAATCAGATCTTAGAAAAGTTACATTTTGGATTGTGGTTTCTCTGATCGCCTGGCCACCATGGACACTGCCAATGCTAGGTGGGGCATTCTCAGTTATAGTCATAAAAATAATATTTCCACACTAATTATAGTAGATGGGTTAAATCAGGGTTGCCTACAGCCAGCTAGCTATAAAATAGATTGCATAGAAATGTTGTAAAAAAAAGTTTCTAAAACTAAGAATTATTCCTTACAGTTTTTACTTGTTGTGTGGCAACCTTGTGCTATAGCAAAGAAGGCTCTGTGCAGTCAGAGTAATTTTGATATAGTACACCAGTCCTTGATGAAGCACCCGATCCTTCATATATTAGATTTCAGTTAGTATCTCCAAAACACAGCATTTTTAATTAGAATTGATAACTCCGCATTTTCAGAGTAGAGGATATTGTTCAAGGTGTGTGTGTTTGTTTGTTTGTTTGTGTGTGTGTGTGTTACTGTGTGGCTCTGTGTGTATATATTTCCCTAGCAAGGACATAAAATATTTGGTAGCATTACAGAACACAATAAAGCTTGGGCTGGAAATGACTTGGGCTTCATTCCACAAACCATTAAATATAGAGTACCTCTGCAATAATCTAATGGATTTCATTTGAAATTCAGTTAAGTCTTCCTCTGAGTAAGTGGCTCATGCATTTTAAGCCTTGATGGTGGAATTCTTGGCAGTTACTTTAAAATGAACCACCAGGAAATAGAGGAAGAAAAGGGGATGGAAGGCAAAGAAGGTCCTAGGAGCATAAGGAAAAAAATGTAGGTGTATCTGAAGTTTAATGATACTCTTGGATGGGTACACATCTCCTTAGGAATCAAAGATGAGCTTATCATTGTCAGTAATGCTTATTTCTGGAATGTGTCAAAATACGAAAGCAATTTGTCTCCTATTGTCGATGGATGACAATTGATAATGATGGATAATTTTGGAAGCCACTGTAAGTTTGGTCTCAGGCTTGGAAAACTGCCTAGGCTCCTCTGCCAACTTGATGCATTTTTCAATAACTTCCTCCACTTTGTGTAAACTGAATTCTTGATGCCAAAAAGTGGTCATTAAGACACAGATGCCTTTATTTCATTATTATTGAGGAAAGTTGTTCAGAAAGAGCTGTTCCTTATGTTCATACTTCCATGGGAACTGGCAGTTCAAGGAAGATGTCATTTTGAGGCCATTTTGGGAGGTAAAAATGGAAATCTTGTCACATTCCAGTGAATGGGCAAGTCCAAGAACTATGTATAGTCTGGGCAGTGAGAAATATCCATTTTCAATAGAATATATGCTAAAATATGAATTTAAATATATATGGAACTGAGAATTTTGTGCAGCCTTTTAAAAAAAACCTTGCAAGTTATTGTGCAAGTAAAAGAGAATGCATTATGGGCACATGCTAAAGTAAATTAGATTGGGAATGGCTTGATTCAGATTAGAAAATGTGTGTTTGAATTCTCTTTTAAGGATTCCCGGTTAGAAATTTAAATCTTTACTCATTTTGCACACAAGGATAATCTTTTTAAAAAGTTAAATATAAGCTTATGAGAATGTTTGCACATTTAGTTCTTTATTTAGATATTTTAGGACTTTCTACAAAAAAGAAAGAAAGAAAAAGACAGACAGACAGACAGACAGATGGACGGAGAGAAGAAATAGAAAAAGAAAAAAGAAATCAGAACTTTTGGTTCTGACCAGTTTTACATTAATGTATATGCCAAATGTAATGGTTTTGTCCAAAAGGCATTTATGGTTTTTTTTTTTAAAAAAAACTCAAAAGTCTACAAATATGAAGAATACTCAGGAAGTTGACATGTTTTTCAGTGGGGTGTCACAATATCTTCAAAGACCTCTTCTTATCAAGGATGAGAAGAATTCAGAATCTAGTACTTGGCAGCGCGGGTGGTCACTGGTGCTCCCAGGGCCGCCCATATAACACCAATTCTGAAAGACCTTCACTGGCTGCCGATTCGCTTCCGGGCTCAGTACAAAGTGCTGGTTATTACCTATAAAGCCCTATATGGCTTGGGCCCAGGGTACCTGAAGGACCGTCTCTCCCCATACAATCCGCCCCGCACACTTAGGTCCTCTGGTCAGCGGTTACTGAGAGTTCCGGAGACTAGATTGGCGAGTACGACGAAGAGGGCATATTCCATCTCTGCCCCCTGTCTCTGGAACTCTCTACCTATCGATCTCCGCTTGTCCCCCTCCCTTGCTCAATATAAAAAGGACTTAAAGACCTATTTATTTAACCAGGCTTACCGCTGAATGGACTTTTATTTATCTGCCTGTTGTAATGCCGCCCACTGTTCTGCTGCTGCATATGCACTAGCACTTGTATTGAGAATTGTGATTTTATTGTGATTTTATTGTCTTACTGGTTTTACTGTTTTTATTGTTTTATTGTTACCCGGCTTGTTTTAATGGTTTTTATATCCTACTGTTTTTTATATGCTGTACACCGCCCTGATCTATGGAAGGGCGGTATAGAAATAAATCATATTATTATTATTATTATTATTATTATTATTACTACTACTACTTTTGCAATATAGCTTTTTTTAATGTGTCACAGAACTGGGAGAATGTAGCAAATGTTATTTCTTAGTGTTCCAATCTACTGCAGCTAATATATTAAGAAACAGCAAAGGATCTGCAGCATCAAGTAAGCTATGTATATGTGTCAAACCCCTACATCCTTGAGGCATGAGGTTCCATCCAATGACCCGATCCAGGCAACTCCATATGGCTCAGAGCACCAGATCAACCACAAACCAATCTGGGCTTTTCATTGCTTGGCAACAATGAGACAAGCCAAAATGTCACTTGACTACTCGAATTCATCCATGCCAGCCAATGTATGATGGCCCAGAGATCTGTCCAGCCCAAGGACTGTTTTCCTCCTCTTTCTTTGGAACTCAGCTTTAAGAAGTCTGTAAGCCCAAATTGTTAGGATTTGAGGCCTGAGTATGAAATGCACAGATGTGCACAAAAGGTAAAACATGAATTATGGGTAGAATTGTCTGCAGCTGAAGGCTGGAACAGCAGACTGTTTCTCAAGGTCAGTACGTGCTTCCTTGCACATAGGCCTAATGTATACATCAAGAGTCTTCCTGACTGAGGGGATAGAATTGCAGGTGACACAGGAAGAAGATTCACCAGAAGAGGCTGGGTTTGTGGCCATATGGTACAAGTCTATAAATAGCCTGCACACGACAGTGTGGGTTGTTGGGTAGTTGGTAGATGGTTGGTTGGAGAGATTTGTCAAGCATGTATATATTTGTAAATACAGCAACTTTAAGAATAAACCTCTGAGGAGAGAGTTTTGGCTCCAGTCTGTTTCATCAACAACTGGGAGGAGGAATCCTGATAAGGCCGAACAGCTCCAGGGTTGCCGGTAATTACGAAGGCATCGGAGATTGCTTGAACTGTGCACGTCTGCTTGTTTCCATCAACACAAATCTCCGAGTGCTATGTGATGCAAAAACAGTGAAGAACATGCAAAATATTTGTGCCCTCCTATGCAAAAGATTTGTCCAACAACCAAATAAATTGCACACAAACCAAAACTCTACTGGGACACCAAATCCCACATTTCATTTTGGGGGCAGGTGGGTGTGTGAGAAGCTACAACATGGATGGCACAAAGAGAGGAATGACAAAGCTGAATACAGGCTCGCCATTTCTCACTTTCATCCTTGATTTGCATTCTCCAAGGAGTCCCTCGTGGCTTGGAAGCCATCCTAGGAACATTTACTTGTACTTCACCCTAACTGTGACTACCTTGCACTGACCCACTCATTTCTTGCCAGATCTCTTTCTTGCTGTGGAAGTGGACCTTTCCAATAGCATCTCATTGGCTCATCTGCAAGAGAAATGCTCCAGGAAAAATGTTCTTTATAAGCCTCAGTGGTTTTGCCCCAATTCTGAATGGGGGAATAGATTTAAGTAGAAATCTTTCTTCACTGTATCATTGTCACCAGTTCTTCTGGAATAAAGAGAAAAGCTGCCTGAACCTGCCACATAAATCCTGATTATTTTCATCAAGGATTCACTGTCATTGCTAAGCTACTAGCTTCTTTGGGGAAAATAAAATACACCCTTGAAGTATGGGGCACATTAGGAGCTTGCTATGGTCTCAAGGACTCTGGTTAATGTACAATATGCCTCCACACTTCAAAAATAAACAACAGCCACAACAAAACATCCTTTGTACATAGTTTGGTGCTTATGAAACTTCTCTGTTCACTGTCTATTTTCCCCTAGCAAAATACTTGTATCTCAGTTAATGAAGTAGGTGTGTTCCTGAGCATGACTTCTTTAACAGAAAAGTTGGTACCAGAGGCAGAAATAACATGGTAAGAGTAGGGATAAGTTCCTGCACCACAAACAAGAAAGGCAACTCAACATGTTTCTGCAAACTTTTTCCTCAAAATAAACTTTCTCCCCAAAACTAACAATATGCACATTTAGCAAAAGGATCTTGTAGCACCTCAGATGCATGGAGTAAATTGATGCTCAGGAAGGATCTTTATATTCAGAACGTATGAATTGCCATAGAAATCCAAAACTTGCGGGTATGGTGGTGACGTTACAAGTTCAGTTTTAATTATGGTAATTGAGAGACAAAGGCAGAAAGAAAGATGTTGCCTAAGGTCAAGGTAGGTGGCCGTGTGATTTGGATGAGCTGTCCCATCTACATGGACACTTCAAGCATGAGAAGGTGTTCAGCTACTAGGACCAATTCCAGGGCCAGGACATCAGTGTGTGAGACACACAAATGAGCAATTTGGGTCAAATCCTGTCCTCCGTCCTCTTGCTGCAATTAGCCACAATCCATGTTTTTCTGTTAAGGGGACCTAACTGGCCTGTAATGGCTATGGCCTCTGTCACAGTCTAGACAAATCTTTCCTCTGTGTTTCCTATGTTTTTATCTCTCAATCCTACCACTAGCCAGGGTCTGGCCAACCAGCTTACTCCAAAGGGGGTAGAATGATGGAGGATTTTCCTCCCAGGTGGAAGGTTTGTAAGGGGCTCAGTTAGAGTACGCATTGGGACTGGGGCAAAATTTGAGAGACTATCTCTGGGCAGACAGTGGAGATGATGGCCTCCTTTATCTGCATCAACTGTTCTAGCTCAGTTATCCTTTGTAAGAGGTTTCATGGCAGGTGAATTGCATTTTTGCCTGATTGGCCAAATACTACATGTCTGCACTTTTGCATGCTCCTCTTCCAAATTGGCTAGTTTGAGTTGTAGAATCTGTCTCTGTAAGGAGGCATTTTCAAATGTAGAGTGGACCTCCTGTGCTGCTGATGAAAATACCAATTTGTCAGCAAGTAAGGCTCTATTCTGAACCCTTAACTGATCTAAATTTTTGACCTGCTTTTCAGTCATGCTACGGAGCTCCTTGATGGAGCTTGATACATCACTTAGGACTATCTATAATCCCCAAGCTGCCATAGCATCTCTGGAGGGACTAAAAATTGATCGCTCCTTATACTGCATAAGAAATACATCACACATGGTATAAATAGGCCCAAAGTGTTAACACACTCCTTTTCCCATGGGTTCCTTCCTTTGCTGGCAACCCGTTTTTCTAAATTTACCAATTTTCTTATTATTTGCAAACATGTTTCCTAGACTTATTGAGTTTAACTGCTCCTATTACTATGCTTACTCCTGCCTCTAGTGTCTTTAGTTAAGGCATGAAAGTGTTTTTCTTAAAATACCCTTGCAATGCCCTTGTGGCTCAAAAGCATGAAGATATGTCCTTAAAACATTGCAGTTCCTGTATGGGTCTATTATTGGCCCAGTTCTCAGTGATGGGAAGACCATCGAGGTCTGTGGGGCTGGAATGAAGCAATAGGGGTAAGAGGGCTAAGATCCTAGCTAGATCCTGCCAATTTCAAACTAGTTTTTTTTAAAAGAAAAGAAAAGAGGGGTACCTTCCTCCAGATCTGGGAAATGGCTAAACCAAACTGCAGTTTGTTGACACTTCTGATGCACAAATGGCTTTCTTGTATGGAGTTCCTCCCATCCTGACTTTCCTAGCCAGGTATTCAATTAGGTTCTGCATTCAAAAAACACAATAAAAATGTTGTATCACACATACCATAGTTCTTTTACAAACTTGATATTTTTGTCCATTCCTATATTGTTCAGCTTTGGTTAAGTGTTGATACTGATGTTCCAGTGTGGTTTCTTTTAGGGTTTTTTTTAAACAGATCTTTGTGTTTCATGCCAGCAATCAAAGTACTTTGAAAGTCTGTTAGAAAACTTTAACCCATTTCCTACTCTTTCCAGGATTATTCTTTACAGAATCCTTTCATTTAGTCACTTATTACAACATAGAAATATCAAAGCAAGTTGTAAAAAAACTGTACATGATAGAACAAATCTGAGGTCCTTTTTGGATTTAAAACTCCACATTCCTATAAAACCACTGTAATTCATGGGTAAGATATGCTCAAAGATGAACCCATTTGAGTTCAGTGAGGGTCATACAGTATAGTCTATTAGCTTCACCTTGTGGCCACAGATTTTCTTCCTATAAAATGGGAGCTTGACATCCTATTTCCATAGGGATTTTTCTTCTATGACATTCACCAAAGTGGGTCCATTAACATGCTTTATTAATATGAAAGTTTTCCCACCTGTCTCCGACATATGCCAGTGTAACTCAGTGTATCTGTTTTCTGAATAACTGCAAAACCTCAGGAGAAAATGCAGCTTAGAAAGCAGAATCCTTGGGGAAAATAGATTGGCCCCAGGGAAGCATCAAATTCTTTCACTCAGAACTCCAGTGCAATGAGGGCTGACAGTTTCTATGTGTTCCTGGACTATATTATTATATTCTAAGCATGCTGATACTTGGTTAGTATGTTCTTATTTTATTTTAAGCATCCTTATATGGCAAATTCTAGTATTCCTGTTGAAAATGGAGAACCTATTTTCTTGAGAAACTGTTATCTATATTATTGTCTACACAGAAGTGTTAAAATAAATGAACAGTGTGGCTGTGACAACAGCAAATGACTAAGCCTTAATAACAACAGGATATTCCCACCACAAAGCTCTCTGGGAATTAGGAGTGTGCCATCGTTTCTAGTGTGGCCATTTATGCATCACTCAGAATGAGGAAATATATCACCAAAAAGCAAGAAAGAAAACTGCATAAAATGTGCAGAAGTAAATGTATTTGAATACCTTAAAGTTTAGAAGAAATGACTGCTACAATTTCAATAGCAAAGCAATACATATTGCCTCAGTGGAGAAAACTATGGGCAATGGATCTGCCTGCTCACAGTTTAATGTCCAGGTGCTGACTGTTACTGATAGGTAACTCCAAGACCTCTACTCCTTTTTCTTATGGTTCTTGTCTTTAAACGAGTGGGATTAGATCCAGCCCTTCAAGCAGAGGATTGCCCCCTCTCAAGTAAGATACATAAATAATCCCCACCACCTACACAGTAGCAAGAGATGCCTACTATAAACAGAAACACATTATATATTCCCCAGGTCTTCAAATTCTAGCGAATCCATATTTTGCAATCCAATGAAGTCTGTTCATTGAAATCTTTGTGTACTGGCTTCCCCAATTCAGGGGAAGGTCTGCATCATTAGGGGAAGGCATGGTCACACAGCCCCTTACTATGCTCTTTCCTCATCAAGAGAGTACAATATGAAGGCATATAGAACTATTTAGTTGATCATTGGTGTAGATAAAAACCTATCTTTAATGATGTTATTGGTGTAGCATAAGGCCTTTTTGATGGATAGTTAACCATTTTTAGAGTCCATGCAAGGGTGGTACCCAAAACAGTCTTTGTTGCACAGTTATGCAAGGAGGTGTGCCTAAGGTTGGGCAAGGAATTGGACAAAAAGGACAATCTGTGTTATCCAGTATTTCACTGTTAGGAATTTTCATGATTAGCATAGTTATGTTGAATATAGATCAAATGCTACATTAGATGAATTTTAATTCTGGGTTTGAACCAATATGCCAGCACTTTCATACTCATTAGCACATTTTGTGATCTATTTGACCCAGTCTCCTGTCTTTGGGAGTAAAAGAGGAACTGACAGTGGGAAGGAATCGTGTCTACAACACACACACACACAATGTGTTATGTAGGGTTGGCAGAATAAAGAGTGGATAAGGCTCCTGTACCTTTAATGGTAAAAAAGGGAATTTCTGCAGTGTGTCATTTGTTGTCCAACAAGGTTCTATGCAGTCATTAAAAGTATATGTAATGGTTTAATGGAACCATTTAATAGTTCTATGCAACCATTAAAATCCCTCTCCAGTTTTCACTCTGGCGACCCTAGTCTATGTGTAATAAGCCTTCGTGTCTGTTCTGAATCCAGTGCCAATGATTTTAACTGGGTGACCTTGAACTGTAGGATTACTGGGAAAGGTGGAAGAAAAAGTGTGATGTATAGGTTTGGGGCATTCAAATCAAGCTCAGCGTATGTCTCATGTGTGTCTTTTTTCAGTGCTGCCATGATGCTGATAACACTATTGAGCTTCCATTGTAATCACAAGAAAAACATAAAAATGTGTGGAAATAATATCAACATATATAACATGGTATTGTCTGCTCTCTGTTCAATTCTTTTACCATAGAACTATCATTTTAAAAAATGCACCTACACTGGTTGTTGACATTTCATTTTGTTGCAGTAGAGGGTCATGTGGCCTTGTAATTAATTTAGATCTGGCTTGCTGCAGAGAACAGAGGAGAGTCAAGCTACCTACAAGAAACTCACCCAGGTTCAGAAAAGAAACATGTTGTTAATTAATGCAGACAAAGCCTTCAGAAGATAAGGCAAACCTCTTGCTTATTGAATAAGAGATCTTAATTTTTCAGCTCTCCATTGTTCAGGATCATTGTTTAATGAATTTAAAGCAATGGGTTTGAATGAGCCGGCCTCTTTAAGAGATCAGTGTGATTAGAAGCAAGCTGTTTTATTTGGGCTGCTGCACAGATTGGCCCCTGTCATTTTCATCCAGGCTGGTCACTGCTTTATGGACAGAGAAGGTAGCAGTCCTCAGCTTTTTCTCCCCCCCCCCCCCCAATAGCTGAAACTATACCAGTAACTCACTTCAATGGGCATCATATTTACACAGTATTTTAAAAACCTAGTATTGGCACCTCTTGTGCATAGAATTGTAAGTGTGACTGAGTGCTGCCACCCAGTGTCAGTGACTAGAATCTGCCAGCCTTTAAATGAATTCCTCCTTCCCTCTCTGTTTTCAGTGCCATGCTTCCTACCTTCCCCACCAAGTGAGCTTGTTTGCTATTAATTAATTTCTCAGGTGAAGGACTCCCCCTATTTCCTTTATATTATCATCACAGCATGTTGTGCTAAACATTCTGAGCATCTTTACAAAGCCCAGAAGGGCAGGGAAGCTGCGTGTGCATCTGTCCAGGCTCATGTGTGGTTGCACCTGTCCCTCTTTTGAAATGTCTCCTGACTTTGTCCAAAGAATTATAAAAATAGGAACCATCCGGCTGAAGCAGAAGGGAAGTATCACACTGTTGAGACCCGTGCGTGAAGGAGAGAGATTTTCAATATTCTGAGTCTTCAGAAAGAAACTATATTTCCAGTGTCTAGGTCCTATTGTGGCACTATCCATTAAAAAGGGATGTACAGTTAATAAAGCTACCAATAAATGGAATAATCATAATAGGCTAAACCTGAAGTACACCCACTGAAAGGAATTGTGCTTGGAGTGTGCAAATTCCAATTATTTCTATCCCTGCAGGATAACATCCACATTTGGAAAACAAACAAACAACACTTCAATGTAAGTTATCCTGACAGTTTGTTCAGCACCAAACCCATGTTATACCTCCCTTAAAACAGTTTTTGTTTTTAAAGTCACCATTTGTTCTGAATCTTCTCAGAAGATCTGGACTGATAGCTGATGGCTGCTTATAATGCTTCCTGCTGTGCTACCAGCTATAGTGGGTCTCTCCTTCTGAGGTTATAATGAGATGCCCAGCCATATGATCAGTGATGGGCACCTTGTTCTGATCTCAGAAAATGTGGCCCATGACATCAGGCACCACAGGGAAATGTGCATGCAAACAGTTGCCTGGCTTTGCTCCAGAGTGTCCCAGGTAACAGGTGGATGTTGGTGAAGCTTCAGGGCTAGAATACTCTGGGCTGCTCCCAAAGAATTCTAGTTTGTGCAGACACAATCTAAGACTGAGGGTTTTCATTTTTATTATTTTCATCATAGTCAAAAACTCTGGGATTCATGTCCGCACCTAGCAAAGAAAAACTTTGAATAGGCCCCAGATGTTGCAGGATTCTGGGAGTTACAGACTATCAGAAACACTGAAATTCATGTCCATACCTAGCAAACAGAAAGCTGTAGAAAGCCAAGACAGCTGGAGAAAGCCTGGGAGTTACAGTTCAACAAAACACAATACCTAACATCTTCACCTCCATGTGTCTCATACACAATTTCCAGGGGGAAAAACATTTCAAGCAAGCTTACCTTTGCATTCACACTGGAAATCCCAAACCATTAGGCCAAGAATTAGAAATGATTTCAGCATTCCCACCCCTCCTGCCTCCCTTTAAAAAAATGATCAGCTTATTAAGGCTGTGACCATATGCACCCTTACGCACACTTGTATAAGAATAAATCTCACTTACTGCTTTATCACACTAGGGAGCTAACAGGATTTAAATGAGAGTTAAACGAGTGTTAAACAGGAAATGTCCTGTGATAAACATAGGGCATTTCCTGTTTAACTCTTGTTTAACTCTCGTTTAAATCCTGTTTGCCCTTTAGTGTGATAAAGCAGTTAGAACAGTAACATTTATTCCCCAGTAAAGGGAACCTAAATAGCCTAAAGGCACCAGATCCTTTCTTATTTTGAAAGCAAAAGATGGTCAGCCCTGATTAGTACTTGATGGGAGATCACCAATGAATACCAGGTGCAGTGGGCTGTATTTCAGACTCTATACCAACTCTGTGGATTCCTTGCCTAGGAAAACCCTATGGAATTCATGAGGTCACCATAAGTTGACAGGAACTTGAAGGTGTGTGCATGCTCATATGCACGCATGCATGCACACACACATGGCAAGCTAAAATGCATTGGATTTTTTTATTCCACTTTCTTTTTTTGTTTTGTTTTGTTTTGCGCCTCTCTCTGATAGTATGCAATAAAAACAAAAAACGAATGAAAAGAAGTTGCAAATAAGAACTGTGTGGGTCATGTTCCTTGATATAACTACAGAAATAGCATGAAGTTCTATACAAGAATAACAGTGTTTTCTTTGTGTTTACCTTCAGGCTATAATCTAAAAACTGCCCTAAATCACTACGACTACCAGTGCTCCTAATCTCTGTGCTTTTCTGCACTCAAAAATTTCTTGGACACAATAGCATGTTTTCACTTGAACATCAATGAAAATGCGTACCTGACTGTGAGAAAGGAAATTGCTAAAAAATAATTTAGAATCAGACGGGAATGGTGGCTGCATATAAAGCTGAAATTTTATTTTGTTTGACATTCTGTCTTGGGTTGAGCTGAGGGAAGCTACACTTTTTGGACTAAAAACTTTAGACAACGATGGGATACTCTCTATGGATTCTGGAAGATGTAGATTACAAAAGAGCTAAATTCAGTTGTTTATTCCAGCTAATGTAGACCCCCCTGAGTAAATGAGAAGCTCTTAAATCAGCACTTTCATATGTTAAGTTGAATCTCTGACTCTATTCTAAGTAGAAGTAACAATTAAATTTTCCCAATAATATGGTTGGGAGCAACACATGGATTTTTGTAAGCCCTTGTCCCAGCCATTGATAAGGCTTTTCTTTGTTTACCAATGGTATCGTTAAATATTTATATTCTATCTGCATGGAAGAAAATCTTACAAAATATTTATGTAGGTTTATTTCTGGGTAAAAATGTGAAGAATTGCATTGGGAGCCATCCCAACTGGTGAATTGTTTGTGTGTTTTTGCAAGTTTGCATGTGTGAATATATGAAATATAACATAATATACAACAACAACAATAACAACAAAGCCAGCAGAAACACAGATCAGCAGATTGGTACAAAAATCCTTTAAGTATGCTCACTACATATTATACATATTAAACATATTATACATATTTTTCCTAGTTCACGGTCCTGAAAATGGTAAACAGCATGTAATTTCTTTGTGGATTTAATAGGAAAGCACAGTATCCTTATAAATATAGAAGACTAATAAGCTTTATAGACCAGCTGCAAATGCAGCTCATATAAAACCTAATCCTTTCTTGAATCTCACTTAGTTATTTCCTTCTATATTCTTCTCTAACAACAGGTGTCATGGGTTAATTATATGTTGATTGCTAGGTCTTTTGTATCTACAGAGAAAATATTGTGTTAAGTATCAGAACTTTTCTGCATGATTTTGGACTAAATTCAGACACTTTTACAAGAAGATATAGAAATTGTTTATGTCTCTGAAGTATATACAGCTTAGTATTAGGTGAGTTTAATTTTTCCAGCCACTGCCAGTACATCAAGAATCATTGTTAGTTATAACAGTGACTGAAACAGATCTGTCTGACAATGTTATAACAAGCATACAGAAAGCAGTCAGGCTAACAAAAGCAACAACTAAAGACCCAGGGTTTGTCTACATGGGCCAAATAAAATGGCCTCACCTTGTTTGCACAGTGATCTGGCTGTACAGTGTTCAGGACAATTTGAGCCAAATCTTCACTATCGGTCTTTACTCCAGGAGGGAAAAAAAGAAAAGAAAAAAAGATTTACTCCAAATTTGAGTGGAAAATCTGGATATCCATGTCTGTCTCTGTATGTAGATTGCACTCCACAGTGATATTGGTGTGGGGATGGGAATGGGAGGAAACTTTTGATGAACAGGACTAGTTGGGTCCTGCAAGCTTGGTGTGTTCCCTATGTTTTTCTACAGTGTATGTTTAGTGATGAGGTCAGTGGTGAGGCATTACATTGAGCTACACCCTTCATCTTCCTCCCCTACCCTGAGCATCTGGTTTATTTTTTATTGTTTTTACTCTTCCCCCATTCAATTCTCCCCTCTTACCCAATCAGTGTTATGTCATCTTAGTTTTAATTTAGTGAATCATGAATGCATTCCCTCTTCCCCCGATCTTCCCTTGAACATTTGTTCACTCACTTGTATGGAGATCTCATGCATTCCCCCAATCTCCCCATGATCAGTTATTTGCTCGCTCATGAGGAGATTTGCAATGTACGTATTGGGAGAGGGAATTATGGGGTAGGAGTACATGAGCTCTCTGAAAAATTGAGCAAGTGATTGATCGGGGGAGGATAGGGTAGAATGTCACCAACAAAGAATAAGACAATGTTCTTTAAATTTCCTAATCTCTGCTCCTAATGGCTTCATGTAGATATGAATGGGGATCCTGTGGCACTCCTCAGTTCTAATGGGGCTGAGATATAGGGACTTTACAGACAATCCCTAAGTGGTAGCGGTACACCACCCCTTTCCTTGATGAATTGGGGACATGGCAACCACAAGCCAAACCTCCAACATGGCAGGTCCATGGCACAAAATGGTGGCTTCTTTTTGTGCTGTGGAAAGGGCTTCATAGCCATGGTGTCATGACTTTTCAGCTCTCCTTTGGTGCAGTTTGTGTACAAGCTGTGCCAAGGGAGTGCCATGATGTCTCCCACCATGTGGTGGCAGGTGCGGCATCACTCCAGCATGGGGGTGGAGTCAGGGCACACAGCATGCAGTCACCACACCCACACTAAGCCCTGATATCAGCATTTATTGCCAGTCTGTTTAGGGCCATAGTCACCCAGTGTTATTCTCTGGAACCATAGAATCATAGAATCATAGAGTTGGAAGAGACCACAAGGGCCATCCAGACCAACCCCCTGCCATGCAGGAACTCCAAATCAAAGCACCCCTGACAGATGGCCATCCAGCCTCTGCTTAAAGATTTCTAAAGAACGAGACTGCACTACACTCCGAGGGAGTGTGTTCCACTGTCGAACAGCCCGTACTGTCAGGAAGTTCCTCCTAATGTTGAGGTGGAATCTCTTTTCCTGCAGCTTGCACCCATTGTTCCGCGTTCTAGTCTCTGGCGTTCCTCATAGGGCATGGTTTCCAGACCTTTCACCATCTTAGTTGCCCTCCTTTGGACACGCTCCAGTTTCTCCACATCCTTTTTGAATTGTGATGCCCAAAACTGGACACAGTATTCCAGGTGGGGCCTTACCAAAGCAGAGTAGAGTGGCACTATTACTTCCCTGGATCTAGACACTATACTTCTATTGATACAGCCTAAAATTGCATAGGCCTTTTTAGCTGCTGCGTTGCACTGTTGACTCATGTTCAACTTATGGTCTACTTGGACTCCTAGATCTCTTTCACACGTAGTTTCATTCATATGTCCCCCATCCTATATCTGTGCATTTCATTTTTCCACCCTAAGTGCAGAATCGTACATTTCTCTGTGTTGAATTTCATTTTGTTAGCTTTGGCCCAGCTTTATAGTCTATTCAGGTCATATTGAATTTTGATCCTGTCCTCTGGGGTATTAGCTACTCCTCCTAGTTTAGTGTCATCTGCAAATTTGATGATGCAAATTTGACCATCTCCACAAGTAGGAGCCAGGTATCTGTGAAATTGTTTTTTGTTTTGTTTTGTTTTGTTTTGAGCTCATGGACATAGTGCAGAAAGATACACTAGACAATGGGATCAGATAAACAGAGAGATCAAAAGGTTTAAAAGGATCACACACATATCCACTGAATTCCAGAGGAAGAACATCCGCCTTGAGTCCCTATATTGGGAGAAACCTACTCTTTTCCAGGCTAAACATACCCAGCTCCCTAAATCGCTCTTCATAGGGCATGGTTTGCAGTCTTAACTTAGCTTAACATAAGAATCTTATCACATTAACAAATAAGATGACTTAGCTCTTCTGGCTTGAATTCAAGATCTGGGATGCCTCTGGACATTATCATATCTAAATTGCCACCAATCTAGCCAGGATGCTGCCACCCAGATGCATCCCGGGTTGAAGCCTTATTCAGCTGACCAAAGTTTGAAGTCAGAAGCTCCCCAATTTCAAAAAAGTGCTGGCTGAATGAAACTTTGACCCAGGGTTTAAAAGGGTCACACATATATCCACTGAATTCCAGAGGAAGAACATCCACCTTGAGTCCCTATATTGGGAGAAAGGTGGGATATAAGAAAATAAAATAATAATAAAATAATAACATCAATTGGATTGATGATGGCTGTTTCTTTCTTAAATACAGACCTGAATACAGATGGTGGCTGTTTCTCTCTCAAATACAGGCCACATATGGATGAAAATAATTGAGAATGGATCAAAATACTGTAAAGATAATCAGTTTTATCCAAGAACACCTGTAGCTTGAATGCCATCACTTTCATGACCTGCAACATTTCGCTGATCAAAACTAGAATGTGTCAAACCAACACCACAGTCTAGTTAAGATAGCAAAAGTTATTAATGAGTATGACCGCATAAGCTAGGAAAAGCTCTAGCAATTTGTTTTTGCCTGAGCCTAGAGAAAAAGGCAATATTTTTTTCCTCTTCTCTCCTTTTTCCCCTGCTAAAACAATTGAGTGAGTGCAGACTTCTTTTGCACTTTGAATTCAGTTAGCAGCCACTGTAAGTTCAGAATTAGGAGCTTACCGCATTAACAAATAAGGTGGCTTATCTCTTCTGACATGAATTCAGGATCTGGGATGCCCCTGGATGTTATCATACCTAAATAGCCCCTGATCTAGCTCTGATGCCACTGCCTGGATGCATCCTGGGTCAAAGTTTCATTCAGCCAGCACTTTTTTGAAATTGGGGAGCTTTTGACTTCAAAATTTGGTCAGCTGAACAAGGCTTCAACCCGGGATGCATCTGGGTGGCAGCATCCTGGCTAGATTGGTGGCAATTTAGATATGGTAATGCCCAGAGACATCCCAGATCCTGAATTCAAGCCAGAAGAGCTAAGTCATCTTAATTGTTAATGTGGTAAGATTCTTATGTTAAGCTAAGTTAAGACTGGAAACCATGCCCTATGAAGAGTGATTTAAGGAGCTGGGTATGTTTAGCCTGGAAAAGAGCAGGTTAAGAGATGATATGATAGCACTATTATATGTGAAAGGGTGAACCGGGATGGAACCACCTTGTTTTATACAGCTCCAGAGACTAGAACAGGGAGCAATGGATTCAAACTACAAGAAAAGAGATTCCAGCTCAGCATTAGGAAGAACTTAAGGGACACTAAGGGGTGAAATAGATGGGCAGGAAAAAGTGCCTTAAAGCTCCCTTTTCTAAAGCCACATTGGAACCCCACCAACCACACTGCCAGCTCCAAAGGCAGCTGGAGTGAACATGTCATGATCACATGACATGGCTTCAAGCCAGGAAAAAGCGGGGGGGGGGGGGGAAGCTGCTTCTTTTTGAAATGGCTTTTCTCTACATAAGGCACCTAGAGGGCACTTTCCTCCTGGCTTCAAGGCATGTGTCATCTAAATGCCACACAAACAAACAAACAAACAAACAGCTTCATTTATATACTGTTTCATACTGACTTGTCCCCAACAATCTGGGTAGTCATTTTAGCGACCTCGGAAGGATGCAAGCCTGAGTCGAGCTTGAGGCCTTTTGCTGGTCTTGAACTCACAACCTTATGGTTTTGAGTGAGTGGCTGCAGTACAGGCATTTAATCACTGCACCACCAGGGCTCCAGCTTAAAATCATCTATTTTTGTCTGTCTGTTTAGCCTCTAAGAGCTTTATCACACTAGTGAGATCCCGTGGGAAAATAGGAATTTAAGAGGAGTTAAACAAGATTCACATTTAAACAAAACTTTCAAATTTGGGTAGTTTATCACACTAGGAGACTGCCCAAGTGAAATAACATGAAGTCAATCCAAACGCAAAGCAGAGAAAAACAGCAGCTTTTTTACTTTTGGGTTGTTACAAAAGTAAAAAGCTGCCAGTTTTCTCTACTTTGCATTCAAATTAACTTTGCATTATTTCACTTTAACTGTGATGTCATCTGATAAACCTTGAAAACTGCTGGTTTTTCATTGCTTTAAATCTCATTTAACTCCCATTTTCCTCTGGAATCTCACTAGTGTGATAAATGGTGCCACCCAACTTACCGGGCTGGCGCTGTTGCTGCCGCGTGTGTGCAGCAGGAAGGACCACAATTGCAGGGCCATGTTGTCCAAAGAATTGGCGCTGGCAGCTTCCTCAGCTATTGGCTACTGGGGGAGAGCGGGAGCAGGGCCAGCCAATCAGGAAAAGGGAATACATGTCCCCTCATTCCTTGCATGTGGGATTGGATTGGCTGGCTGGTTCATTCCAAGACACTGGTTTGGTTGGGAGGTGCCGGGAGGGCGGTGCCTCCATCATCCCTGCTCTCCTATTGGCTACTTGGCCCTTTCATTTGCTTATTGGTGGCAGTTCAGGCTCAGCTTTCCCACACTCCCTCCTTGTGTGCATTGGTCTGTCACAACTTGGTTTGGGGTGGTAGCATAGGCCTGGATCTGATGGGTGTGGCTTGATAGCTCTGTTTCGGGAGTCATTGGGACCCGGGTACTATGAGAGATTTGGAGTGGCCATTGCGGCCGGTGACTGGGTGCCTTGGTTATCAGTTTGATGACACAATTGCATAATTGTGTGTTGGGCATGGCTTGGCACCCGTGTCATCCCGAGGATTGTTGTTACAGCTATATACATCAATTAGCCGGGGTGCTGTTGATGTTCAGATACAGACCTTATGCTTTGGGCCAACCCTATATGCATATTATTTTCTGGTTGCTGTTAATAAAGTTGTGGCCATGTTCATCCAAGATGTAATGTTGTTGTGTCTTTTCTTGGTGCACCACATGCAAGGCAAACTCCTAAGAGCTGCTAGACAGTGAAACACACTCCCTTGCAGAGTGGTGGAATCTTTAATAATAATAATAATATGATTTATTTCTATACCGCCCTTCCATAGATCAGGGCGGTGTACAGCATATAAAAAACAATAAGACATAAAAACCATTAAAACAAGCCAGTTACAATAAAACAGTAAAGCAGTAAGATCAATAAGACAATAAAATCACAATAAAATCACAATTCTCAATACAGGTGCTAGTGCATATGCAGCAGCAGAACAGTGGGCGGCATTACAACAGGCTAATAAATAAAAGTCCATTCAGCGATAAGCCTGGTTAAATAAATAGGTCTTTAAGTCCTTTTTATATTGAGCAAGGGAGGGGGACAAGTGGAGATCGATAGGTAGAGAGTTCCAGAGACAGGGGGCAGAGATGGAATATGCCCTCTTCATCGTACTCGCTAATCTAGTCTCCGGAACTCTCAGTAACCGCTGTCCAGAGGACCTAAGTGTGCGGGGCGGATTGTATGGGGAGAGACGGTCCTTCAGGTACCCTGGACCCAAGCCATATAGGGCTTTATAGGTGATAACCAGCACTTTGTACTGAGCCCGGAAGCGAATCGGCAGCCAGTGAAGGTCCTTCAGAATTGGTGTTATATGGGCGGCCCTGGGAGCACCAGTGACCACACGCGCTGCCATATTTTGCACCAGTTGTAGCTTCCGAGTGTGATACAAAGGCTGCCCCATGTAGAGCGCATTGCAGAAGTCCAACCGAGAGGTTACTAGAGCATGTACTATGGTTTCAAGGTCCCTCCGGTCCAGGTAGGGACGCAGCTGGTGAATCAGCCGAAGCTGATAACAGGTGCTCCTGACCGTCGCGTCCACCTGAGAAGTCAGATGGAGCGACAAATCAAGGAGCACCCCCAGACTGCGTACTGTGTCCTTCATGGGGAGCGTGACCCTGTTCAGGACAGGTGGAACCACCTCCATCACTGGACCGGGAGAACCTATCGCCAGTACTTCCGTTTTCTCTGGATTCAGGCTGAGTCTGTTTTCCCTCATCCAGTCCATTACCGATTCCAGACAGGCCACGAGAGGAGCGACGCCATCCCTGGTCACTGCATCAGTCGGAGACATAGAGAAGATTATTTGGGTGTCATCAGCGTACTGATAACACCGCGCCCCATGCCTCCGGATGATCTCTCCCAGCGGTTTCATGTAAATGTTAAAGAGCATGGGGGACAGAATGGCTCCTTGAGGGACCCCAGAGATGAGGGCCCTCTTATTGGAGCACACGTCCCTCAGCTGCACCATCTGGAACCTCCCGGAGAGGTAGGACCGGAACCACTGGAGCGCAGTGCCCCCGATTCCCACCTCTGCCAGGCGTTCCAGAAGGATACCATGGTCGATGGTATCGAAAGCCACTGAGATGTCCAAGAGCACCAACAGGGACACGCTACCCCTGTCGATGCCCAGACGGAGATCATCGACCAGGGCGACCATGGCAGTCTCAACCCCGTAGCCCGCCCGAAAACCGGTTTGAAATGGATCTAGAAAATCCGTTTCGTCCAAGATCGATTGAAGTTGGAGTGCAACCGCCCTCTCGATCACCTTCCCCAGAAATGGCAGCAGCGAGACTGGCCGATAATTATTATGAACCAGGGGGTCGAGGGAGGGCTTTTTCAATAACGGTCTTACTATGGCCAATTTAAGATGGTCAGGAAATTGTCCCTCCCTCAGAGATGTATTAATAATTTGGCGTAACAGCAAGGTTACCGCCGATCCCCCCTGGGCCACTAGCCACGAGGGGCAGCGATCGAGAGAGCAGGTTGTCTTCCGAACACTTCTAAGGATCTTGTCCACATCCTCGGTACCGACAGACTCAAACTGATCCAGTACAACAGAGTCCATGGAAGCTCTAGACGCCTCTATTCTGGGTTCTGCTTCAATTCTGGCGTCCAGACCTTCGTTTATCCGAGAGATTTTATCCTCGAAGAAGTTGTTAAATTGGTCACAGCAGGCCTTGGTTGGTTCAAGGATCTGGTTCGGGGCAGGAGGGAGCTGAGTTAGCTCCCTCACTACCCTGAACAGCTCTGCTGGACGCGACTCTGCGGACGCGATACGAGCAGCGAAGAACGAGTTCTTAGCTGCTTGTATCGCCTCTCCGTAGTCCTCCAAATGAAGGTCTAGGAGAGCCTTGTCGGATAAACGCTGGTGTTTCCGCCAGGCATACTCTAGCCGTCGCAGGACCCACTTCCTTGCCCGGAGATCTTCCGTGTACCAGGGCTTCCTTTTGGAAGCAGGCCTGAGAGGGCGCTTGGGAGCGATACTGTGTATAGCCCTGGAGAGATCAGTATCCCAGGTGTTAACTAGGGCATCAACAGTGTCGCCGTCACTTCCAACCATAAACCCCTCTAGGGCTTCTTGGAACCTATCAGGTTCCATCAGCCTTCGAGGGTGGACCATTCTAATAGGTCCGCCACCCCCGGAGGGGATCTGGGTAGATGCCTTGATACTTGCCTCAACCAAGAAATGATCCATCCATGACAGGGCAGAAATGTTGGTGATTTCCGCCCACGTATTTTCCATGTCCCTACAGAAGACCAAATCGAGTGTATTCCCCGCACAATGCGTTGGACCCGAAACCAACTGAGACAGGCCCATGGCTGTCATGGTATCCATGAATTCCCGAGCTGCACCAGATGGAACATTGTTGACCGCGAAGGGGATGTTGAAGTCTCCCAGGACTAGAAGCCTGGGGGACTCCAACATCAGCTACGAGACCAACTGTGTCAGCTCGTTAAGGGAGTCTGTTAGAGCACGGGGTGGCCGGTAGACCAACAGAATCCCTAGACTGTCTCTAGCCTTCAGGGTCAGGTAAATACACTCGATATAGGTGGTCTGACGGACATGGTTCCTGGTTAGAGACAGGGTGTTTTTATGCACCAAGGCAACACCCCCCCGCCCACCTAACCTGCTCTGGTCCTTCACCGAGTACCCGGCAGGGAGGACCTGAGCCCACACAGCATCCCCCTCAGGCCCGAGCCAGGTCTCGGTTATGCAAGCCAGGTCGCAATTGTTATCCTCGATTAAGTCATGTACGATGTGGGATTTGTTCTTGATGGACCTGGCATTGCACAGGAGCAGAGACAGGGTTTGTGGTACGGCTGGAGTGACCCTCAGGCCCCGTTGGTTAGGAGAAGGACTGGAAGGAGAGATAGATATTAAGCATCGATCTCGCCTTCCCCTGCAACGCCAGTCCTTTCTCCTACCGTCATACTTCCCGTTGCCCCACACAACTTGGATAGGAGCCCCGCTTGTAATGAGACAGTTATCCCCTCCCTCCTCAGATAGAACTCCCTCTCCTTCCTTATTAAAATTCTCCATCCCCTCCACAGCAAAACAGGGTGATAGAGGGGGGGATGAAGGAACGAGGTGCCGCAGTCAATATAATAACCGGCTAAGTTCATCGTTGCTAAATGGAAAAAAAAAGCCTGTCCGCCGCTGGCCTCGGCGTGGAGCCGGGTGGGTGGTGGCTGGGGGTTGGGCCGCGGAGGCCTTTCCCCTCCCCTTGCTCCCTCTGCGCCGCTGTTGGTCTCCCAGGGCTGGCTGGCTTTTGAGGCCTCGGCGTGGAGCCGGGTGGGTGGTGGCTGGGGGTTGGGCCGCGGAGGCCTTTCCCCTCCCCTTGCTCCCTCTGCGCCGCTGTTGGTCTCCCGGGGCTGGCTGGCTTTTGAGGCCTCGGCGTGGAGCCGGGTGGGTGGTGGCTGGGGGTTGGGCCGCAGAGGCCTTTCCCCTCCCCTTGCTCCCTCTGCGCCGCTGTTGGTCTCCCGGGGCTGGCTGGCTTTTGAGGCCTCGGCGTGGAGCCGGGTGGGTGGTGGCTGGGGGTTGGGCCGCGGAGGCCTTTCCCCTCCCCTTGCTCCCTCTGCGCCGCTGTTGGTCTCCCGGGGCTGGCTGGCTTTTGAGGCCTCGGCGTGGAGCCAGGTGGGTGGTGGCTGGGGGTTGGGCCGCGGAGGCCTTTCCCCTCCCCTTGCTCCCTCTGCGCCACTGTTGGTCTCCCGGAGGCTCTGTCTTTGGAGGCTTTTAAACAGAGGCTGGATGGGCATCTCCTGGGGCTGGTTTGATTGTTTATTCCTTTATGGTAGGGGGTTGGATTGGAGAGCCCTTCCTCATGATGCTATGACAAAAGAGGAAAGTTGGATGAGGAGAAAGAAACTGGCACATTTTAAAAGCAGCTAGAAAAAGCATATTGACAGAGGATTAATTGAGAATGTGCCTGCCAAATTGGGGCACTTGCAGGGTTTGCACTCTCTTGAGCCCCAAGCCCTAGAAGGATATCTCTAATGAAGGATAATATAAATACTGACTTCTCCAAGGCATAATTGACCAACAATAACCAGAGAACTGGAGATCAGTGCTCCTTGAGTACTGATTAGTTGTGGAGGTATGCTAAGGGTCATGCTCAAGAGCAGTCAGAATGAGTCCAAGTGAATCTCTCAGCCAATCAGCAGCCAGGGTGATGGAACTGTGCCTGGCATCCCTCCAGCTGTTGCTGGGTGCTAAAGTGGGCTTTGTGGAAAGATATACTTGGTACCTCCTTCCGCAAGGCTTGATAAAGGACATAGGTGCAAAACCAGGTCAAAGATAAGAGTGTCACAAACAGGATGCTGACTGTTTAGTTTGTCATTGCCCCCAAACCAGCATTTGATGGTTAGAATCAACTGTTGAAAAGAAAATGTTAACAACCAGCCCACCAATTTGCTGCTGCAAAAGCAACCTCCATTTGAAACGTAATGTTCCATGTTTACAGTGTATGTCTCTGTTCTGTGTATATATTTTTCTTTGACTTTCATTTTGAGAATCATGGAGAATCAGATTTCTTTTATAAAAATGAAGAAATTGAACTTGTAGACTTGTAGATTTTGGAGTGGCTTTTTAAAAGTTTTTTAAAAAAAAACAAAAACAAAAAACAAGACTATTAATATCCTGATAATTCTAATATATACTTTTAACAAAAGCATTAATGCAAATCTAATCAATCAAAACCCAATATGTTCTTTACAATGGGCATCTACCTGTGAAATGTGTAGATGCCAATGGGCATCTACCTGTGCTATGCACAGTCTGTATTTTCATGTACAGTGCACCATGACGCCACAGTGCAACTCTTCTTCCATAATCTTCAATTGAATATGGACTTCCACATTAGACAAAAATATCCAACCATTTATGTAAGGAAATGTGTGCATGCATGAGTCACTAACAGAATGTCATCCAAATGTATATATTTAAAAGGGAAATGCAAAAATACAGACTTTATTATAAAGAAATAAACAAAAATGCAAAGTCACTTGGACTGAGTTGAGCGTGGGAAAAGGTAGGGGACTGATGATCATTATTCCATAGCCATTTCTATGAAATGCCCTTAAAGAGAATGGGAATATTCTGGAATATTACTAAGCATAAGTTTCTTGCAACATTAGACCCCCACTTTTCATAGCGGGGGAAGCCAAACCAGTAATGGCCGCCTGAAGGTTTCACAGAGCACCACTTCTCATGATTTTTCTCTTTCATTGTGCTTAATGCCAAATGCCTAAGCCCTTTTGTAGGAACAGATGGAATTTTCAGGAGTTACTTGTATTGTTTTTAAAAAGCCTCCTAACGAAATAAAGGAGCTCCACAATTAGTATTTAACTACTGAATAGTCTTCGTCACTCATGGCCACCTGCCTGATCTCATGTATGAACAGTAAAAAGAATGAGGACTCTAAAGTTGAGGTTAAAATTTGTGTGGGTTCATGTGAGAGAATCTACAGTTTCATGTCCTATACAGTTTGAATAGTAAATGTCAGTATCAACACCTGCTTTAAACAGAACCCAAGTACAGATAAGCAAGTAGGTTTACATGAAATTGTAAATGAAAACAATTCTTATTAGTCTACTTGTAACATTTTTAGTGTTCCAGCATGGCAGTTTGCACACTGTGCTTCAAAAATGTGGACTGGGCCACTGAAATGCAACATATGTATAAGGAATATAGGCAGACTTAGGTTACCATAGCATCTGTGAGCATTTTAAAATCTCTAACGCATTTATCCTGTCATCATCCAACTGAAGAAGGTTTATTATTTCTCTGCATTACAGGAAATGAATATAGGACTAGATCTGGTGTGCAGGGAGTTGTCTTTCATGGGAGATCTTTAGTATAACTACTGTGATGAAATGCAGGCTGGAAATAATGGATTTCCCCTGCAAAAGCCTATCTTTGTAATCAGATGGTGTTTTCTGCATGTTCCTCCTCTAAAAGTGTAATTAAGAACCATCCCAAGAGTTTGGTCCCAATCACTGTACATGAGCAATGCCCGATGCATCATTTCCAAGGACATTTTTTTAGGACTGACTGTATAGTGGAAAGGCAGCAAGATTTATTAAGCTAGCATCTTTTAAGAGAGCCAATGTTGTGCAGAGGATAACTTCATACTGTGCTTCAACTATAAAGCTGAAAGGGTGGTCTTGGATCAGTAATTGTCTCTTAGTCTGATCTACCTCAGAGCTGTGAACATAAAATGGAATGGGGATAGTCCTATCTATGCGGTTCTGTATTTACTGGCATGAAAACATAATGACTTGCTTTTTAAAAAGAACAAAGAAAAGAAAAGAGAGATAGAATCAATGCTATAATAGTTGAGAGATAATAATGTTGAACATTTTAATAAGCAGTCTATTTGTTTAATGCTAATTATTAAGGAAATCATTGTAAATATTCTGACCCTTGGCAATACACATATCAGTGAATAAGGAGCTTGCAGGATTCATCTGAAAATGACCTTTGAGACACCCAAATTATATGCCCACATCACCAGTAGATGTTTACCATTCACCATATATCATTTACAACTCTAGGATTTATTTATTTATTTACAGTCATCCCTTCCAGTTTGCGGGGGATCCATTCCAGACACACACACCTGCAAATCAAAAAAATTGCCAATATTGGAGCCCCATTGATTACAATGGGGGGGATGGCGCTTTTGCACGCATGTGCCATTATGTCCCTCCCGGCTTGCTGTCTGCAAAAGACTGAGGGACATGAACGGCAAGCCCATGAATCTGGGAGGACAGCTGCATTTATTTTGCACAAATGACTAGCAAGAATTCTACTCACTAGTGGCTGATTGGCTGATTAGCTGCCATTTTAAATTGTGGAACTGATGACATTTCGCCATAAGTCATTTTTTTCCTGAATTTGTATGTACAGCTATCTACTGTTTCTGTATAGAAAGTAATATTACAGGTCCAATTGTATTTTGTTTTCCTATACTATTTTCTAGGAACCCCAGATTTGTGCGGAGGTTTGTTTTTGTTTTTTTCTGACTCATTTTGCAAAGTGAAACAACTGCTTGATAGACTGTGTGCATATTTATGTTTGTGTATTTATATGTGTATTTATATGTGTGTTTAAATGTCTACATTTGTATGTTTATGCTTGTTATGTTTATTTTGGGGGACTATTTGTGTGTGTGTGAAAGAAGAAGAAAGAAAGATTTCTTTTTCACCTACTTTGCATCCTGCTTTTTCGCTGCATATGTGCAGCCATTGTATTCCTGATTATCTCCTCTTCCAGTGTTCTTTTTAAAAATGTCCCCCAACCACCTCCATATTCTTCCCATAAAAAGTCACATGGATGATCCTGTTCTGTTAGAAATGACATGGTGGAGAGGATAATGTCATCATACTAGCCAGAGATGGTTATGAGCCAGCATTACTATGCTGGGGATGGAAAGAATTTTTTTTTTAAAAAAAAAAGTCTGTTTTTGTTTTATTTTATTTAAAAACAAACAAACAGTTTTCTAGTGTGTTGGGAAACCTTGATGAGGAGAATGTTGTATGGATGAGAATCTTCACAGTTCAGTACTTATTTTACATGAAAAAAAATCACGCCCGTGGGTGACTGGTCCATTCCTCTGCTCAAGGAAAGATCTCTTGGATGTTCTCTGCATGGAAGACACGCCTCCTGGAATGAAAATCTTAAAGCTAGATTTACAAACATTATGTCTTATCTCTGCCACATTTTGCTTTCTCCATGATGCTGTAAAATGACAAAATATCCAAAGTACTATGCAGAAAAAAACTGAATGGTGAGCAGCAAGGAGGTTGGTTAATGTTAACTATATTGCCGCCAGTATATAAAACAGTCCAAAACTAACAACAACGTCATATCAAGATTAGCAAACAAAAGAATCCTAAGTCAAAAATAAATACTAAAATGAATGAATTGCCACCAAATCAAATATAACACGAAACATATTTTGACGAAGGAAACAAATGGGACATTCCATTTTTTAAAAAATGGCAGCTTGAAATAAGCAAACAAAACATTGAAATAGAGCCCTACTGTCCACAGAGGTATTTAATCTCTCACTATTGTTATTCTGTATATATGAGTAGTAAACACATGCAAAGTTAACTTATAGGGTCCCTCTTTACTGTAGGTGTACACACACTTCTTCTGATGTTACTCTGCAGATGTAAGTAGTAAAGTTCTGCACACACAAGTTCAGTACTGCACAAGTTAGGAATGAATCATAATAACTGAAATAGACCTAGCCCATTTAGAAAAAGCTATTTATTTTTACTCTATAGTTCAAAAAAAAAAACTTTTCCAGTGTAAAATAGAAAAGGCTTACCAAAGGCTTAAATTAGGTTTGGGAAATTTTGCAAAACTTTTCTTAAACAGGAAAAAAATATTCAAAATAAATGGACTGATGTTATTGATATTGACAGATTCAGAGGTGTCTGCTGTCACTGCTATCCTCTATCCCATTTCCAAATAAAGCAGGTCTTATAAGCTGCACATGGCAAATAAAACACTCTAAGAAGATAAAGGCACAAAGATGTTATGGCCTAATGTCCAAAATCCCTGAAGCTTTTGAAGAATGGATAGAGCCAGACTTTATAAGATTTATCCTTCATACCAGAGCACTCACCTGGATTTTGCTATTTATCTTCCATTTCCTAGCAAAAAAACAAAACAAAACAAAGAACCCAACACTGTACCAACAGAGTGCACACTGTCTTTTGTTGCCAGTCTTTTAAGGAGAAAATTAGTGAGCATATTGTTATGATTTTATTGGTTACACAATCTCTGATAAAACAGTTTGGATGACATAACTCTCTTCTCTTGACTCTGAATTGACTTAAGTGTAGATAGGGTTTCATAGGCCCAAAACACATGGGCTAAATGAAGCATCTCCTAGCCGTTTGGGGGGCATAATGTTTATACAATGTACATCCCGAAAACAGCAGGAAGCTGCTCCAATGCAGCAATCAGGTGCAAAGGACTGGATCAAAAAGGAACCAATTTAATTCAGATCCTGCAGCACACAGCTCGCTTTTGGAGAGTGCTATGTGGTTGCCATGGTCCCAGCCCAATCCTGGCCATTTACTTTCTCCCATAGTGAACATTCCACAAAACCATGCTATTTGTTTGTTGAGAATTCCTTTGGAGTCCATGGGCCTCTTGGGAACCCACTAGTATGGAGTAGCTGTTATTCTTCACTTGTAAAAGGCTACCTTGGGTTAAGAAGGTGTGCCAGAAGGATTATTCTCAGCCAGACCTGGAAGAAGCTAGCAAGCCATGTTGTGACAGAAGCAGAGCATGGTCTAACCCAGGCAGCACCTGCAGCTTTGGAGGAGATGAACTCTACATCCTGCTATATGTGGACAGCCGAAACAGAAACAGAAGCACCAGAGGCAGCCCTCTCCCCCTTAAGCAAATTATACTGATTTAATGAGGCCAACTGGATTAATTTACTGCTGGCTCTGTGGACTGGATGTATTATATACTCTTGGGTGCTTGCCTGCTTTAAAACAGGAGAGTTGCTTGTCCTCCCAGAAAGCCATTGGGAAATAAGAAAGGACTTTAGATCAGTGGCTCAACAGTGGCAGCAATAGTTGCATGAAATGGTTGATAGTAGAGTTGCTGTAAGATGTTGAGCCGGATTGAGTATAGCAAAGACAGCTACACTCAAAAATGATTCCTCTGAGCATCTTATGTGCCTGCACAAACATTCAAGCAGAATCAAAATGAGCACAGCCCTGCTTGAAACCACTGCTCACCTCAGTCCTGAACCCCCCCCTCCCATTTTCAACAGCTTTTGCTGTCTCACAGCAGAGAAAGAAGAGAAAGGTGCAAGGATGTTATGATCTTATGTTGCTGCTGCTGTTGTTGTTATTTGCCATCAAGTCAACCTTGACTTTTGGTAACCCTATGAATGAGAGACTTCCAACAGCTCCAGTCATCAACTGCCCTGCTCAGATCCTGCAAACTTGGGGCTGTCACTTCTTGATTAAATTAAGCCACCACTAATGCAGTCTTTCTCTTTTTAAAACATAAATAACTAATGCTAAGTAAAGTAGGCAATGAATGCATCTCAAGCTGCAGTTTGGAAACATTGTGGGAGGTTTTTGGACTATAATTTCAGACCCCACCCACACCAGCTTGAGAATTTAGTAGTTGAGATGTTCATGCAGAGAACTGATCCATATAGGTGAAATGCTCGCTAAAATAAAGGATATTTCATTAGGTGAACTGGCTGTATAATAACGGTGTAAAAAAAAGGATAAAGGCATTTTCAATTTGTTGTCTTATTTGCTGCTTCTGATTAGATATATTGTCATGATTTTATCTATCTTTTTGGTGTACATTACTCCGAGTGGTATTCATTACAAAGTGAATGAAACTGTTAGTAAATACATAATTTTCCATATATATTCCTACAAAGCAGGTTGGTCTCCCACCTGATCACTAAATGTACATGAATAGAATCTTGTTTTACATTACAAGAAAGGGAATAACCTCTGAGTGAAATAACACTCAATTCATAATATATCTGAGCTTTATGAGCTAGAAAAATAACATACACGGCTGTTCTGAACTTTAGTGACATCTCTACAGAAAATGTTGGTTCCTTCCTTCTGTATCTTTCAATATTTCAGTGTGGACTACTGTAATACATAGTACTGTCTTTAAAAGTGGTTTGTCTGAACACTGGTGGATGCACAATGGTTGGATCATGTTCCAGTTAGCGTATACTGAAACTGCTACACAGGTTTTCACTTGCATTCCCATTGTAGTGAAAAGGCTAATCTATCAGCCAATCACGAAGCAGTATGTTGACCAGACAATGGGAAGCTGGCTGGGCAGGGCTATAAAAGGGCCTTGCAGAGAGTGAAATGGGGGTCAGTTTTGAGGGAAAGAGTTACATCGAAGGGAGGGTGTGCTCTTAGGGTTCCTAAGGCAACATTTTAGTTGAGTTTTGGTGACCATGAAAGGGTCTTAAGAGTGCAGAGAGGGACTGTGTATGCTTGGGGAGTCTAGTAGGAAGAGGCTCAGAGCAAGCTGGTTGTGGCTGTATTAATATTTTGAAAAATCTACTTGTAACTAAGTAATAAGATGAATACAACAACTTTGAAACTAATTAATACTTTATTTTTTATATTTTACAAATAAACTCTTGTTCGTGTTTTGAAATATAACTTGGCCTCCGTTTGAATATCAAACATGCTACTTAATATTAGAGACACAGAGGTGCTGTGTCACCTTAAAAAGCAGTGTTAGGGTGAAGGTTGGCAAGAATCCTTCTCAGAATGTTGGTGGCAGCTGTGGGATTAAAATTCCCATAGGGGCTGCCACAGTTGAGAATAGGTTGTGGGTGGACCATGTGTGTCTGAGAGGGTACACCACACCCATATTCATGTTCTAGTGCTGATATTGAAAAACTACCTTTATTCTTATCAACCTGCTCACATATTAAAATCTGACACATAGGTACTTTTCATATGCCTTTCTCTGAGATCAATTATATAGATGGTTCAAAGGAGAGGACCTTTTTGGTGATACTCCTATACTGTATGTAATAACAGCTGTAGCTTGATTGGGCCCATCATTACGAGTCTCCCGAAAAGCTTTAAAGACCCATTTGGTTTGAATGGTTTGGGACTTTTATTGGATTGTTGTGGGTTCTCAGCTGTATTTATTGATTGTGTATATTTAGATCTGGATATTTGCTGTTTTGTCATGATTGGCTTGTTGGATTATCTATATCTTCTTTGCAGATATTCTTTTTCAAACATCTGCACTTGTAACACAATGGTGCAAACCTGGAAATTACTTTTAAGAAGAATGAATATAATTATATGCTGAAGCAAACCATAGCTGAGCAGTAGTAGGATAGTCCTTTGGATCTCAGAGGAGGGATGGAAAACATATTCAAAAATATCCAGCAAATGATTGAAAAAAAAACCAACATGATTTTTGACAGCTGAGAATTTTTGACAGGAAGAATTTTAGACTGCTATCTTCACCATTTAGCACTTATTGCATGCAAAATTCATACATGGTTGTTTTTCTTAGAAAATAGTATTTTCTGTGCGGAAAACAGCATTTCCAGAACACAATTTATTATTTCTCTGGAGAAATATTACTTACTGCACAAAAATATGTGATAACAGCATTTTTTTTTATTTTCTGTGGATAAAATAATTGTTTTGTGTCAAACAATCATGTGTGAAATTTCTGCAGAATAAGTCCTAAATTCTGAATAGGCTTCAAAACTGTTTGGTTTCCAAAGACCATTTCATATTGGGAAGAAAATTACTAATATATCTTGTTGTTCCCTTCAAAAAGCAATATATTAAAGAATTACATCCCTATCCTAGAAAATCATGGTAACAGACTGCTCACTTCTGGATGCCTTCAGCATGTTTTAAGGCTCACAAAGGATCATCCCATTACTGCTCACTTATTAATCACTTCAGCATGTCAGTATATTCTTCATAAAAGTAACTTTCCAAGCTCTGGCCCAGTAATATGGTGATTGTGGTAGTGATTTATATTATGTGTTATGTTAAGGAATGTAAAAGCATCTTGCTTATTTTCAGCAGAGGGCTGGTATAGCAATCTTGTAATATGCTCCATCTCATTGATACTATGCTACCAGTTTTCTCACTGAAAAACTAATACAAGTATAAAAGGCCTAGGCAGTATAAAATAGGATCAGTAGAATCAATCATTGAGGGGCTTCAAGGGAAGACAACTGAGGTATAGCACTCTGTTAACAATCCAATGCATGTTTTCATGTGTGGAAACTCTGAACTTGGAATTACATAAGGGCATATGCTCATCAGATTCCCTCTGTCTCTCTTGAGTACCTCCCCCACTGGTGTTGATTTTTTTCCCCTAGCCCTAGGGAGCAAAAGGCTTATTAGGTTTCTCAGCATTTCTCAATGGTGCTAACATCTGAGTGGATTATTAAGCCATACTGCCTGACAGCATGTACCCAGAGAACCCAAGTGTTCAACCACAATTGGTAGCATGGGTGGAATGTTCCATAAGAATGAGTTGCTAAACCATCTCATTGCCAGACACCAGGAGGGCTCTATCAGTCCCTCAGCACAGATGGTTCTGACTGAAGCATTAGAATAATATCTCTGATGACAATCACATTCTTCTTGTTCCAATGCCTCTACAGTTGTTAGCTCCTTACATGCAGTGTTCACAAACACAAGGTCAGTAAGAAGACCATTAGGCAGGAGGCCCCTCTCCCAGGAAGCATGCTGATGGGTGGGGAGTAGTGGAATGGGATTTGGCATGCAAGTGTCCCCACATCTTCTAAGTGAATGTGTTACTCTCAGACGTGCTGTCCCATTGACAGTGTTCAGAAAAGATTCAACTGTGAGTTCAGTCAGTTTCTGTGCATGGAATGAGCGGAATGGGAATATCCTTTGCTTCAGATAGCAAAAAGGTTGGGACCATACTTGCATAAAGAAAACTACACCCATGATAAATGAAACCCTCAAGGTGATGGGATGCTCTTACCAAAAAGAATTCAGTTCAGGTTACATAGACCTGACAGGTCTCAGGCTCCTGGCTAAAATATGAGGGACTTCATGTGCCCTTAATGGTCACCAGGAAGGAAGACAAATCCCAGAAAGAGTGCTACTAGTGGAGTAGAACATTTGATGCTATTGTGTGAGGTGTATTTTGAAGCCTGGGCATCCAGATACTCCACTGGTACTAGGGCTCAGTGGTCAATAGGAAATGATCTGTGTTTCATTTGTATAGAATTAGTGAGAACAAGGAAAGGTCTCTGAAATGTGGTGGGTTGTTCCCTAAAGAGAACCTTCTCTTTCACACTCATGCTACTGGAGCTTTTCCTCCTCCTTCTCTCCCTCCTTCCCACCTTTTTCCCCAAAAATCTGAAGGTGGTTAAGTATTTCACAGTGACATATTTCTCCTTGAACAAGTAAACAAATCAATTAAAAGCATAAGATCTGTATATTTGATCTCTGGGAGGAGTTTGCAGATGAATTCACTCACACAGCACAGTTGTCATGTCTGGTTTAAAAAAACAAACCAAAGTATGTGACATTTAATCTAACGGCTTTTGAAAGAGGCTTTTAGGTGATGAATAACAGCAACCATGTGAGGTAGATCAGGCCTCTGTTAATAGCATCAGCCTATACAGGATTAAGCCCTCTAGCCATCTAGACATTGTACATAATATTTGTTTAGAGAAGTGGTTCTCAAATTTTTACCCTTGTGACCACCTTTACATCTTCACATCTGGATGTTGCACAACTTTATGTGGTATATAGATAAAAATATTTTGTTTGTTCAGTGTGCATATTTTCATTCACACATTCATGTATATTCATATTTTAACATTTTTATAAGAAAATAGCTCTCCTCCTTATCTCTCAGGGAGAGGCTCCATGCACCCCCCCCCCTTGCCTTTCTCTTCCACCACCCCAGGACAGAAAATGTTTGGGAGGAGGAGGAGCAAGGCCTCCAAGTCTTGTTCCCTCCTTTGAGCAACTCCACCCCCCCCCCGACACCACTGGTATAGAGGGTAGTGCAGAAAATCCATGTGTCTTGTTCTCTCTCTCTCTCTCTTGGCCAGCCATGAGGAGGAGGAGGAGGAGGAGGAGGAGGAGGAGGAGGAGGAGGAGGAGGAGGAGGAGGAGGAGGACTTGGATTCTCAAGTACAGGTGCCACCTGAGGGTGAGACAGGCCCTAGGTCTGCTCTGCCAGGTCCTAGCCAGCACATGTTGAGGACTCTTGTCAGAGACTATTAGCTCTCCTAAGAGAAGGCTGCTTGGTATCTGACTCCTAGACCCTTGACTGCTTTGGATTCCTAGACCCTGTATCAGACCCGCTGACCACCCTTTTGGCTTTTCTGACCTTGGACTGTGTGAGTGGGTGTTGGCAGCTTTCTTGGACTCTCTCTCTCTCTCTCTCTCTCACACACACACACACAATTTTGAAATATTCAGAGACATAGCTGTGTTAGTCTGGAATACAACTTCTTTGACACAAGTAATCTCAAAGGTCTTACGTGATCCCTTTGAATTTTGAAATAGTTACTAAAGGGCTGGTAGATGATGACATCACAACATCCCACCCACTTGCCTTCAAATCTCACACAATGGAAACCTGCAAAGTGGGCAGGTACTATTCTGAGACTGAAATGAAAATAACTTGGTGCTCCTAAAAATGGAAATAAGCAATAGACTATAATAATTGGACCATTTTTATGTAGTTAGTGTATATCTCCAATAGTGTAGTCAGTAGGATGCTCAGATTAATTGCAGTGTAGAATCCAAGATTATTAAATGATTCAGCAGATCTCCTGTATTCAATCACTAACCAGAAATAAACCTTAGGTGTCACATGCTGTAGCTCTGCCTTGCACAAAGCAATTGAAGGCAGAAGGTTCCCATCCTTCATTAAATCAAGAAGTTTACCCAATCATAAAATCATAGATTTGAAAAACACAAGTGTCATTCAGTCCAACTCATCCGGCAGGCCTTTCCAGACTAATTGATCATCCAGATTACCTGCCTCCCCTCCCCCTCCCTAGCTGCTTTTTCTCTCATTATCCTTTACCTTTTCTTAATCCATCCAGACTCTGCCTAAAAAATTATTATTATTATTATTATTATTATTATTATTATTATGACACAAACAAAGAACTCCCAAGAAATTGTCATCCAGACTATGTTTTAAAACCTCTAAAGAAGGAGACTCCACCCCTCTCCAAGGCAATGTATAACTGTGTCAAACTGCTCTTGCTATCGGGAAGGCCTTCTTGATGTTTAGGTGAAATCTTTTTTCTGGAGTTTGAATCCATTGCTCCATGTCAAGTCTTTGGAGCAGCAGAAAACAAGCTTGTGATATATATTCACATATTTGAAAACAGCTATCATGTCACCCCTTAACCTTCTTTTCTCTAGGCTAAACATACCCAGTTCCCTAAGCCACTTTTCATAGGTTATGGTTTCTAGATCCTTCACCATTTTGGTCACTTTCCTCTGAACATGCCCCAGCTTGTCCACATCCTTCTTAAATTGTGCTCAGAACTGGACATAATATTCCTGGTGAGGCCTGACCAAAGCAGAATAGAGAGGTACCATTATTTCCCTCCATCTAGACACTGTACTCCTATTGATCACACATATCATCTGACCAACAACTAAGTACTGAAAGTTTATATTTTAGTCCTAAAGAGTCAAAATATTTTTATGGAGTTGGGAGCAGGGTAGATTTCTGATATTCAGGATGCAATCCACATACAGCTAAAGTCTTGCCAGTGTCTCCCATTGATTTTAAAGGTATTGAATGCCCTCTAAATTGAACTGGAACACCTTATGCCTAGTGAATGTCAAACAATGTTAGGTACCAAAGAAAGATTACTACACTTCTCTTTTATTTGCAGGTCTTACCTCTCAGATATAAACACACTTATTTGGAAAGTGAGGCCCATTGATTTCTGTGGAATTTATGCCCAAGAATGTTTGCTTAAGATTGCAGCCTAAGGCAGTTTAAATAACCCTGCTTAAAAACTCATAAGTTCATGTTGGTAACTGAAGATCCACTTCTTAGTATTTTTGCTTCAGTGCGACTGCTGCTGAACTATTAGCTCAGACTTCTGAATGCCTTAGGGCCACCTGGCATTGCAAATATTGTTTCACCATGACCTAGTTTTCTGGAAGGTAGTATGTGTGGGAGAGTGCAACATTTGCTTATAAATTGGGCAACAATGCCTCTCTGTCACCACAAGCCGATCAAGACTTGACAATGTCAAAGTAGCAAAGTTAACTCAAATGAACAGTTTGCACAAGAATTGCTGCCATTAGGTGGTTGCCTCCCAAGCCAGGTCCTGTTGCAAAACTAAAAGGATGACATGATATTACCCTAAGGAATGGGAGCAATGATACTTCCTTTGTGCATAGTGTAGGTATGCAAATTTTTGTAATTTTGTCTGCTCAGGTAAGAACAATTTTTTTAACCATTTGTCACCTTACTGTAGCAAAGCCATTGAAGAGTGTAAGTTTTATGCAGGGAAAACAGTATTTTCTGTACAGAAAACCTTTGTGCACAGAAAACAAGATATGTGCATAGAAAATGGCAGAAGCATTTTCTATGCAAACAAAACAAAGAGAGAGTACTACATGTGAAAAGGACCTTGGGATTATTGTTCATCATAAATTGAACATGAGCCAGCAGTGTAATGTTGCAACAAAGAAGTCAAATTCTACCTTAGCCTGCCTTAATAGAACCATAGTTTCCAAGTCAAAGGAAGTAATAATAATCCCACTATATATTTAAGTGCACTGCACTGAGCTCTGGATCACAAAATTGTAAAGTCAATCCCAGAGGAGGGCTCCAAGGCCACTCAGCCTGACATCCTTTCATAGGTCAGTAAAATGAGTACCCAGCTTGTTGGGGGCAATTGGCTTACATATTATAAACTGCTTAGGGAATGCTAGTATAAGCCGTATAGAAATGTACTTTCTATTGCTACTGGTATTGCTGTTCCTTCTATCCCCTAGCTATTGTTCTTTTTTTCTTTAATAAAAGTCTAAACCACCCACTGTCCAGAGAAATATAAAATACATGAGAAATATAAAATACAACAATACAACAGTTTCAGAATATGAGATCCAAACCCAAACTTAACAGTTTATCGCACAAGGCTCCAGATACGCAAATGGCACAGGACGAAAGGGAGTGTGATGGGAACGGAATGAGGTTATTATCCATTTTATCACATGCTGGAACATCGCCAGTACCTCTGGAAGTCCCTGTTCCTTTCCAAATACATGCCAGAGAGGCCAATTTTCAGGAACTGTTCAGCACAGTTCCTGAAAATCAGCTTCTGGGGGATTGATTTGGAATGGAAGAGGGATTTCCAGTGGTGTTGGTGACATTTCAGCATGTGATAAAATAGGCAATAACCCTGTTCTGTTCCCATCATGCCCCCTTTCATCCTTTGCCATTTATGTTCCTGGAGCCCCGTGCAATAAGCTCCACAAAATTCCATTATGTTTTGTATACACCCTATACAAATTGTTTGAAGGTAGTTTTATGCACAATATTCTTAATAATTTTGTGAAACTAAGGGCTGAGACAGACGGCCCCAAAGCAGCATGGTGGTGGAGATACTAGGGTTCTGGACCATGCAGCAACTGAATGGTCCGGAACCCTAGTATGTAATAGCGGCGTCCCAATGGTGGCATCCCATCCACACGGGCACAGCCATCTTGATGTAATGGATGCTTAGCATCTGCACATCGCTGCGCATGTGTTACATCATGAATACGCCAATGATGCACTCGTGACATAACCCAGGAGCTGGAAAAAAACTCGGAAGAACCGGGTTCTGTTTACTCCAGACGGACGCTGCATGGTTTGGCGGCTGTGGCGTAACTCTGGAGTTAAAACAGGATGCCTTCAGCCAACCATTTTCCAGCAGTCTGTTCCAGGCCTAAATTAGGTACATTGAACCATCAGAAAGCAAAGGTTTTACTATCTCTCTCCTGGATCCCCTTTTGTTCTCTGTACACATTGTCCCTTTGTAAACTCATAAGTTCTTTTGGTTTCTTCTGTCATCTGTATGCCGATGACAATAAGCTGTATCTTTCCACCCCTGACCTTTCATTGGGGCTTGAACACCAAGTTTCATCTTGTCTGGCTGCCATCTCTCAGGGGATGCAGTATCGGCACTTGAAACTCAACATGTCTAAGACAGAGCTTCTTGTCTTCCCACCTAAGCCCACCCTTCCATGCTCCTTTTCTGTTTCTGTTGACAGCCCTTCTATTCAACTGGTTCAGCAAGCCCACAGTCTTGGTTTCATTCTTGATTCTTCTCTGTTGTTTATTCCCCAGATTCAGGCCACCACCAAGATCTGTAGATTCTCTCTATACAACATTGCTAAAATCCGTCCATTCCTCTCAGCCTCCACTGCCAAGACTCTGGTCCATGCCCTAGTGGTCTCATGACTAGATTATTGTAAACTTCCTCTGACAGGGCTTCCTCTCTCACACCTCCATCCTTTAATCTCTGTCCAGACCTCAGCTGCACGTATTATCACATCCGCTCACCGCTTTAACCATGTTTCCCCTCTCTTATCCTCCCTTCACTGGCTCCCCTTTCACATCCAGTACAAGCTTTTGCTGTTGACTTTCAAGACCTCCATGGACTGACCCCTCCATACTTGTCTGAACTTCTTTCTCCTCACATTCCTTCTCATACCCTCTGCTCTGGTAGTCAAGGTCTCCTGTCCCAGCCGAGGATTTCCACTGCCCTGTCATGGATTTATCCCTTCTCACTTGCTGCCCCTCACTCCTGTAACCTTCTTCCCCCACATATGCACCTCATCACTTCTCTAACCAGTTTCAAAATTAAGTTAAAGACTATATTGTTTAGGAAAGCATTCCCAGGATTGTGCCGTCTGCCCCAGGATGCCTCCTTTTAATTAGGTATTAAGAAGCTGAGCCTTGGTCCAGGCTCCAGAGGGAGAGAAGAACCACTGGACCTCATCTCCCTTTCCCACCACCTTTCCCTTCTCCTTTTGCATTGTCTCTTTTAGATTGTAAGCCTGTGGTCAGGGAACCGTCTAATTATAAGATTGTATGTACAGCACTGTGTAAATTTACAGCGCTATATAAATAAAGGATCATCATCATCATCATCATCATCATCATCATCATCTCCACCACCCATGTGGAAAATTTTGGATCTAGGAGTATTTAGGATTTCAGAATTCCAGTGAGAGAGACTCAACCTGTACAATGAAAATGAACGAAAATGAAACAAGCAACAGAGAACAAAACATTATAATGCATAACACCATTATATGAACGAACAGAAAGACTATAGTGCTAAGACACAGAAGTGCTAAAATGTTTCTTAAATGCTTTATTTAGCTACCCTGTGAGTGTCTTTCAAAGGTAGCTAAAACTATACTTTTATTATTCATCACAATGGTTCCTTGTTTCCATATTTCAGCAGGTCTGACATCCTTTTGCTAGTAGCTTCTTTTTTAAAAAAATAAATAAATAAATATCCGTAGACCTTTTATGCACAATTTTTCCATTTATTAAACTCCAAGGCCTCTTGTTTATACATTTCCTTTTCCCTTTCATCAGTGGCAAGGTCAAATTGAGCATAAAGTGAATGGGCTTTCTCTTCTCACACTGACATTATCTGCAACACCATTTCTCTGCATACAGCCATTTCCTTGGCTACTGTGACCCCTTTTAAATCTAAAGAGGTTTCTGATCATTTAGGCAGAGCCTGGACAAGAAGAATCCTAAGACCTCTGGAGGTTGTAAGTATTGAAACATTTGAATGTATGGGGGAAAAACTCTCTCTTCTCATGACCTTCATCTAAAAAGAATGCATTCTTGCAAAGTGAATTCTATTTATCAACTTGTTCTAACATACTAAATTATTTCAATCATGACTGTGTACTGATCTCCAGACCTTCCCAGAAGTACATCACTTAGTTGAATTTCAGCTACTATCAGGGATAACCAAAATTATCAGTCTGGGAACAAAGTATTTCTATACAGTTCACTGTCATACTTGGCTTAAGAGGAGAAGACAAATGGGAGGACATAAGAGAGTTCTTAAACGTAACTAGATTTCATCTTCCTCTGAGAAATAGGATGCATGAATGTATAGAATGTATAGAAACACTGATATAGCAGTGTATATCAGAGAGAAGGAAAAGAGGAGGTAGACATTCATATATCAATGTTTCTATACATTCTATACATTCATGCATCCCATTTCTCAGAGGAAGATGAAATCTAGTTACATTTAAGAACTCTCTTATGTCCTCCCATTTGTCTTCTTCTCCTCTTTTTTCTTCTTTTATTACCATCACACTGTTTTGCTGTTTCACATCTTTAAATAAAATTAAAATGTGCAGGAAAAAGCTACCAGAAAAAAAAAAAAAACAAGGAAATCAAAGAAAGGGTGATTGGTGAGGTTTTTCACTTTATGGGGGGGGGATTGAATAATAATAGTAATAATAATAATAATAATAATAATAATAAAATTTATTTATACCCTGCCCTTTTGAGATCAATCGGGGCAGTTAACAACAGTAAAATACAATTACATCAAATAAAATAAACTACATCCCTTCCCCCCTTAAAAAATATTAAATCTGTTACAGATTAAAACCAATAATATAAAAACACCATTAATACAATTTACCATAGACAAACAAACAATACAGCAACATTCTAACTGATTTTTGAGGGAACATTGGGGAGTCCTCTGAAGAGGGGGGTCCCTGAGGCTGGGGCTATCTATCCTGGAAAGGCCTGCTGGAAGAGATCCATCTTGACAGCCTTTTTAAAGCTGTCTAAAGATGTCAATTGATGGATCTCATCCAGCAGGCCATTCCATAATCTAGGGGCGACAAGAGAAAAAGCCCTCTGGGAGGTGGCTGAAAGTCTAGATTTTTGTCACTGTAGCAAATTCCTCCCAGAGGACCGGAGTGTGCGGGGGGGGGGATTATATGGGAGGAGGTGGTCCCAGAGATAGCTTGGACCCAGTGAGTGTATCTGGGGGAATATATCTAGAATTTGGATAAATCCTAGATGTCAAACTAAATTGAGCTGGCTCAGATGCAGTTGGGAGATATCCTAACCAAAATGGGAATTTTCTGAAGCTGGCTTGATCCATGAGTCAAATGAACATTTAGATCCAGATAGTGTATCTGATTTAACCAAAAACCAACCAAATAAACAAAAAACCCACAAACTTTTCTTCCCCAAGCTCTTAACATAAGAAGAATTCAAGAGCTGGGAGAGAGAGTAAGGATATATTTCTGTGACTGTAAGCTGTAGATTCTAAACACAGTGAATGGTGTTGCTAGAGCAAATTCATTCATTTCTGTCAAGAAATAGAAAGGTCGTGATTTTCCGCTTTGGGAGGAAAAAAACAAATTTTAAAGGCAAGTAGAGAGAAAAAATGCTGGCACCTATTCGATCTAAAATTTGGTATACAGTTATTTCCTTCTAAAATAATATTTTATGTCAAATGTTCACACAATTTTAACAAATGAAATTAAGTAGGGGGGTTATAGATAGTTATTTCTAGCTATAGTCAGAAGGCATGAATTTTTGAATTCATTAGTTGACATTCATATTTGAATCTAAGCCAAAACAGGAAGTCTTTGAATCAATCTAAGTGTAATTGGCTTATTTCTGAATCAACAAAGTGGTGTTCCAAACTCAGAGTTGAGATCACTGAACACTACTAAACTAGACATGATAAAAGGTATATACATTATGATCAATGCAGAGAGAGGACAAAGTTGGCCTTTTTTTCCCTCCCTGTCTACTACAACTCAATTAATTAGATCAGTAATACCATCAGGATAAAGAAGAGTATATCTTGACACAGATTGATTTGCATATAGTTATTATCAGGCACTCAATAAACAAAATGAATTGTGGAATTTTTGTATGCAACATGTGATGGCAAACCTTGGCAAGATTACCTTTTTGGACTACAAATGTCAGTTACAGTACAACTGATAAGTAGCAGTACTGATTTTGGATATATGATCCAGATTTAAACTGGTGTAAATCATCATAAGGAATGACACCACTTTTTGGAAACAAATTAGTACAGACTTAATGGAGATCAGCTAACCATAACATGAAGAAAAGTTGGAAAATGAAAGATTCTTGTCACTTTAATCGATGAACACTTGGATTAGTAGTTTAGGATCCAGATGTGATATTTAGATTCATTTGGCAAAGCTCCCTATGACTGCTGTTAGCATCTAGGCTGTTAACATCTCCTACCCTGTGGTTGTCCAACAGTGAAACCCAAAGTAATAATGTGATAAAGTGAAAAGACTGCCTGGCATTTTCACAGCATTAGTTCCATGACAGCAGCTGGAAAGCCACATCTAAAATGAGCTCAGCTTGGGGTAGAAGCAGTTCCCTCAAACTCAGAATTACAGACATTTTAGTGAAACCCACCATTGCGAGCATCTCACCACACCACATCTAAAATTCAGCTGTGCATTCTTTTTCCTTTACAAGGGTCACTTCTAGCCTTGTATTTTTCTCCAAGCTGTAATATGTGACAGAGAGATGTACTTGCTACTTGGAGTAAGGGAGAATTTTCTTTAAGGTTTAATTCAAGGTTTGGAGGTATGGACAGACTGCAAAGAAACAAGGGGAGGGTGGCCTGCCTATTAAAATAACAACAAAGTGTTTGGTTTTGAACATCTTTGCTAGCTTAAGAGAAAAAGAAGAAATAAGCCAGATGTCACCTGTTAAAACGGTGCTTCTGAAAGGTGCAATGGAAACTTGATTTTATGAAACTACAGTACACCTCCCCCCATTAAAGTTTATTTCATTTTTTTAAATGCATTTTGAAAAAAAAAGTGTACTGGAAGGAAAAAAGAGGGTAGAAAAAGAAAAGGAAAGCAAGGGGCTTTTACAGACTGTCCCTTTAAGGGCCAGTCTGTACCTCCCCTTTTTGTGAAGGATTGGGGCCAGGGCAACTGCAGTGGCAGCCCAGAGGCCCCAATCTACTGCTTTTCCAGGCTGTGGGGAAGCAGCAAATCATGGCCTTTCTCCACAACAGCAACCACCAGTGGAGAAAGGCCCCTTTCTCTCTCACTTCGTTCCCGCAGCCATTTGGTTGCCATGGGAACAAAGCACCTGGCACTTACAGGAAGTGGCACTGTTACAGCACCACTTCCTAGGTTCCCTGTTTGGGTGCCCAGCAATGACGTCGGCATCATGGTGGCCCCCTGTGGACTGGAGGCTGCCATGATGTTGGCACCATGCCGTACTAGATTTAGGGAGCATGTAGTTGCCGCATGCTCCCTAACCCTAGATTCGGCCCCAGGACATCTCTTAGTGGACGTCTGTATAGGGCCTAAGTTAATTAGCTTTTTTAAAAGACATACAGAGAAGAAGACCCCCACCACCTCTCTAGGCAATTGGTTCCATTTCTGAACTGCTCTCACTATCAAGAAATTTCTTCTAATGTTCAATCCAAATCTACTCTCCTGTAACTTAAAATCATCAGATCTGGTCCTACCCTTTGGGGCAGCAGACAACAGCTTGCACCCTCCTCTCTGTGACATCCCTTGTCACCATTCAGTCTTCTCTTCACCATGCAGACCATGTCCAACTTTCCTCATATTTGTTCACCATACCTCTTCTTATCCTCTTCTTATCCTCTGATCCTTATCCTTATCCTTGTGTAAATCCTTAAAATAAAGGACTGAGAAAGCTCACTACGCCACTGTACTATTTAAGCATTATTGCATAACCTGGAAAGACAGCAGTGATATGTATAAACTTCTAGAAAATATGAAATGTTATTTTCATAAGTGTATTTCTGATAATTTAGAAGGTGCCCAATTTTTGTTTCAAACACTCTGGGATCCTAAGTCAGGTGAAATGGAAGAACTAGAGTAAACAGAACCAAAATGGAGCATAGTGGATAGGGATTTTAATGTGGCAGAGTTCAAATTTTAGTGGCTCTTTAGATACCTCTCCCTGACTTAAATAATAATTGAGTCATACAAACTGTGATTAGCACCACTTTATATTCCAAGATAGGTTTGTTCTGATTTGGTTTGTTCTAAAGTGTTCCGCACATGAGGATTGCATTTTGTTATTTCCAAAAGATTTTTTATACAAATTTCCCTTAAAAATAACCATCAAATGCCAATGAAGATCCATTACTTGTCCTAGAAATCCTTTCTGCTGCACTCTCTTCTTCCTCTTTGTAGTTCAACTGTTGAGTGCAGTTGCAGCAAGCAAACTGGAGTGTACTTACTAACGGTATCTCAAGAATTTTTTTTAAAAGGGGAGGAGCATTAAAATTCTCTAGCCAAAATGAGAAGGAATAGTCTTAAATGAAAGGTCAATGGTATAAAATTACACCCATTTTCTACCTAAGTAGCACTTTTGCTTCATAGGAAACAAATATGAACATAATCCAGTAACAGAAATGTTAGTATTTATCCAGATCTCAGTTCCTACTGTCATTGTATCCTAGGATCATCTCTGGAGTTTGTCAATCAGCAATTCTAAGCTGATTCAAACATAAGTGCTATGAATCCAGTGATCATGGTTTATCGAGTGCCCTTTCCATAAGTGTGTTAAGCCATTTTAATCAGAGCCAGTGGGTCCTAATTAATAGACAGCCAGTGAAGCAGAGCAATTCAGCATGTTTGGAGAGGCACAGTTGTTACCCATAGTGCTCTATATAAAATCATGGCATAAATGATATACATTTATATGACCCCTAGATGAACCCTGGCTGCTGGTCAAACCTAGAAACTGGCCAGACCAGAAAGGACTGGTCAAACAGGAAAGAGAGGATTACATAGTGGACACATCCTCTCAGACAATACCATCACCAGATAGTAAAAGGGAGTCGCTTCAAATTGTGATCTAGTCAATTAGGAGGTGTAATGTTTGTCCTCCTGGTACATCTCCCTTACAATCTGGGGAGCCTTGAGTAATTTCCTTCAGGCTGCCACCACAAAGGATTAATCCCTTTGAGTCTATCAGACCCTATTGTACAAACAATCAGCCCACCATTAAGCACCTTTGCCAGAGGGGATATTTTCCCTATAAGAACCCCCAATTTTGGGCACTCAGTGTGCCAGCACAGAGGTCTGCATACTCCACGTCAGTCTGATTTCTGAACTGGTCACCAACAAGAGCTGCTCACTGAAATCACTGTCTCATTCAATTCCCAGAGGAGAATCTACACTTTGGTAAGCATCACCATTAGTCAAGCCTTAAACCTATTCCCAATGCTAACTACTGACTTTCCTCAGCCTTGTATGTGTGTGTGTGTGTAAGTGCATTGTGTGAGTGTCTTTCCCCCCTTTAATAAAGTAGACATTAATTAGACAAGCCTGTCTCTGCAGAATTCCTTGAACCCCAGCCCTCTTGGTATACACAGTGGGAGGCGACCTTGCAGGGTTGTTGTAGCCGACCCATCTCGCAATTTGAGCTAATAGTAAAATTCCCCAACTAGGCTCTTGGCTACACAGTCATACTTTTTGAATCATATCTTTCAGCAGAATGTGATTAAAAAAAACCAGATACACACATGGGGTCCATAGCTATGTAGAATTTCCTTAATCTGTGTATTATTATTATTATTATTATTATTAATCTTTATTTATATCGTGCTGTAAATTTACACAGTATTGGAAAAACAGTCATCATACCAAATATGACTTAAAGAACATCCCCACTGAATTTACAGACAATGTGGGAAACAGATTTGCTTTATTAATCAATTAGAAACCAGAAGAGCTATAGACAGAAGCCAGGGATATAATCAAGAGCGAATGCAGGAGGACACTATCTGTGGCCAGAGAGAGAGATATGAAACAATGAATAACAGAAGTTAACACTCCAAGCAGTAAAGGAGAGACAAAAGCAAAATAAAAGGGAGGTAGGAACAGAGCCAGAACAATGAATGCAGTTGTTCAGTGACTTGTGCATAAGGATGAAGAGAATTACTATTTTAAAAAAAAGAATAAAGAGAAATAAAAGAAAGCAACAAAAAAGAACAACAAATAGAAGACAACAACAATAACAATAAAAGACCAGTCCCACAAGATCCATAAACTCAAAGGGAAATTCAAATCAAGGGTGGGGTTGCTCTATAATCAGAAAAGGAACATATTAAATGATCAAGATGAAATTTTTAAAAATGGAAGCAATACACAGAAGAGCTATATGAAAGAGACAAAATGACACATGCAATGAAGAACCATATGGAGATGAATCTTGAATTTTGGAAAGTGAAAATGGAAGTGGCACTCAGAGAAACTGGAAAGAATAAATCCCCAGGAACAGATGATATCTCTATTGAACTGCTGCAGACCACACTAAAAGAATCATTACATTGTAAACCAAAATAAGCCAACAAATATGGAAACCAAAACAGTGGCCAACATATTGGAAATGATCAGTGCACATCCCCATCTGCAAAAAAGGAATCATAGAATCATAGAGTTGGAAGAGACCACAAGGGCCATCCAGTCCAACCCCCTGCCATGCAGGAACTCCAAGTCAAAGCATCCCTGACAGATGACACAAAAGGAGACACAAAAGACTGCAGCAATTATGGAACCATAGAATTAATTTCCCATGTAAGCAAAATTATGCTGAAAATTCTGCAGCATAGACTCAATTGATATGTGGAGACAGAATTTCTATATTTCCAAGAGGGTTTCAGGAAATGAAGAGGCACTAGGGACCACATCACAAACATGCAATGGCTATTGGAGTGAGCCAAAGAATTCGAGAGAGAAAAAAATCAGTGTGCACTTTACAGACATTAGCAAGGCATTTCATAGATCACAAAATGCTATGGAATGACCTTAAAGAAATTGGAGTGGAACTACATCTGCTGGACCTGATGAAGAATCTGCACTATACAAGAAGCTGTTCTGTAAGAACAGAATAAAGAGAAACAGAATAGTTAACAGTTAGCAAAGCACTCAGACAAGGCTGCATTTTATCACCCTATCTGTTCAACTTGTATACAGAAAATATTATTTGTAGAAAAGATTGCAAATGTCACCTGGTCAGCAATTCAAGCCCCAAACAATGCATGATGGAGTGAGCCCCCGTCACTAGTTCCAGCAACTGCCTAGCAGTTCAAAAACATGTAAAAGTGCAAGTAGATACGCAGGTACCACTTTGATGGGAAGGTAACAGTGTTCTATGCAGTCATGCTGGCCACATGACAATGGAATTTTCTTGAACAATGCTGGCTCCCTCAGCTTAGTAATGGAGATGAGCACCACTCCCTAAAGTCAAAAATGGCTTGACAATCTTGTCAATGGGGAAACTTTTACCTTTTAACTTAGAGCAGGTTAAGGCTGAGAAGAAGGAGACGTGAATATAGGAGAAAGGAACATCAATAATCTAAGCTATAGAAGATGATACCATGCTTCTGTCAGAAAGCATCACTGACTTGGAACAATCACGAAAGAAAGTAAAAAAAGAACGCATGAAAGCAGGCCTAATGTTACACATAAAGAAAACAAAAACAATCACCAAGCATAATCTGAGCAAATTCAACCTAGAAAATGAGGAAACAGAATTAGTAAAAGAGTTCCCTTACCTTGTATCAAACATTGATCAGAATGGGGACTACAGTCAAGAAATGTGGGGAAAAAATGGGAATGGGAAGGACAGCTATGAAAGAATAGACAACATCCTAAAGTGTATAGATATACAGTTGAACACTAAAGTTAGAATAATCTAAGCCATAGTACTCCCCTTTACTATGTATGGATGTGAGAGCTAAACAGTGAATAAAGCCGACAGGAAGAAAATTAATTCATTTGAGATATGGTGCTGGAGAAAAGTGCTGAGGATACTGTGGAAGGCCAAAAAGACAAATAGAGTCCTAGAATAAATAAAGCCTGAACTCCCTCTGCAAGCCAAGACGACAAACTTGAGGCTTCCATACTTCAGACCTATCATGAGAAGGCATGACTCATCAGAAAAGTCAATAATGCTGGGAGAGGTAGAGGACAGTAGCCAGAAAGGAAGACTGCATGTCAGATAGATACACTCAATCAAAGAGACCATGGGCCTGAGCCTACAGGACTTGAGCAAAGAGATAGACAATAGGAGGGCTTGGGGATGCCCCATTCACAGGGTCACCATGAGTCAAGGTCAAAGGCAGCTAACAACAACATTCAGGTCTACCTTTCCACACCTGGAATCTACACTGAGAGAGATTATAGGTCCTATAGAAATTGTAATTCTATGTGAAAATTACAGTACAATTAAATTAAAGAAAGGACATTGATTGAAGTTGGGTCATTAAAACACCATAATTGTTACTCAGCAGTTGTTACTCACATCCCCTTTATGAGGCTGCCTGGCAGAATGTCAATAGGATACATGGCCTCTCATTTTCTCCTTTACTGTAGCACTAATGCAAATCTCTCAGCATAAATGTAAACCTTGTGCATTAACATTCTAGCCCTGAAGACTTTTCTTTTGCATGTTGACAATGGGAGTTTGACCAAACTCCAGCATCTTTGCTTCTTTTTTATTCCTGACATAATAATTGGGTTTTTTGCTTTTATATTTTATTGACTCTAAGTCTCTCTTTTTGTGTTTGTAAACAGATAGTTTTCCCCTGTCCTACCGCCTTTCTCTCTCTTCTTCTTACACTAACATTCCTTATTTCAAAAAACTCCTTTGAAATCTGCATAGATGTCAACTTTCCTCCAGCAAATACCTTGGTCAGAATAAAGAACATTTGCATGTTAATGGCTGCATTTCCATAGGAGGTTGTTAGCAGTTGCCAGCCCTGCATGTTACAAAGAAGGGAAATCGGTTTTTCACTTCTAATCTTAATTGCAAAGTGATTACAGCTTTCCATAAATCTGTATCTCTCAATAATTCCAATCTGTATCAAGTATAATTCCATAACACACCCTTCCTGTTTTTGCATTTTGCTTGCAGAGCCCTTAAGTTTTCCTTGCTTTCATAATATTAAAAATAATTGAAATTTGAACTAAAATAGCCCCAGTTCTGAACAAATAAGTCATCCCTGTTTCCCAACATTATATGTGGATACAGCTCTAAATATTTTGAGCTGAAATCCTTGCCTTGTTTCAGTCTAGTTCTTAGTGAGTTCATCATCTAAATCCAACAGAGGGTTGATTGCCAGATTGTATTACTGATAGCAATATAATTATTTCCAAGAAAATAGCATCAGACTACAGACAGGAATATTACAGTGCAGTTTTCAATTTAACATTATTGTGACTAAGAAAAATAAAACCCTCTACAATTTTTAGGTACACCAATATGTCTACACACTATTATTTTTGTTGTAGTTAACCGCCCTTGAAACTATCTTAACTCATGGTGACCCTGTGGATGAGATTTTTATCTCCTAGGCTCCCTCTCCATCACTGCTCTGCTTAGTTCCTGTAAATTCATACCTGTGGCCTCTTTAATAGAGTCTGTCCATCTAGGCTCAGACTCATGGTCTCCCTAATTCTGTCTATCCAATGAACATGTGGTCTTCCTCTCTTTCTACTTCCCTCCCCCTTTCCTAGCATTATTGACTTTTCCATTGAGTCATGCCTTCTCATGATGTGGCCAAAGAACTGCAGTCTCAACTTAATCATCTTGGCTTCCAGGGGAAATTCAGGCTTGATCTGAAGACCCATTTGCTTGTCTTTTTGACTGTCCACAGTATCGTCAGCAGTCTTCTCCAGCACCACATCTCAAATGAATTGATTTTCTTCTTATCCACTTTCTTCACTGTCTAGCTCTCACAACCACACATGGTAGCTTACAATTGTAAACCGCTTAGACACTCTTTAAGGGTATGAAGCGGTATATAAATGAAGCTGTTTGTTTGTTTGTTTGTTTGGTAATAGGGAATACAATGGCTTGTACAATTCTAACTTTCATGCTTAGTTGTATAAAAAGGAGCTTTGGTGGCACAGTGGTTAAATGCCTGTACTGCAACCACTCATTCACAAACCACAAGGTTATAAGTTCAGTACCAGCCAGGGGCTTCAGGTCGACTCAGCCTGGCATCCTTCCATAGGTCACTAAAATGTGTACCCAGCTTGTTGGAGGCAATTAGTTTACACTTTGTGAACTGCTCAGTACACTGGTAAAAGGTATAGAAATTTACTGGCCATTGCTATATCTTTGCTCTTTAGGATCTTTTCCAGTTCTTTTTAGCTGCCTTCCCCATTCTTAGTCTTCTTCTGATAACTTGACTGCAGTCCCTATTCTGATCAAGGCATGGGAACTCTTTTATTAATTCTGTTTCCTCATTGTCTAGGTTGAATTTGTGTACATCATGCATGGTCATTATTTTTTATTTCTTTACTTTCAGTAGTAAGCCTGCCTTTGTATATTCTTCCTTGATCTTCCTTAGTAGTTGTTCTAGGTGTGCACTGATAATTGAAAGATGGTTGTCCAAAAAAAAAAAAAAAGAAAAGAAAAGAAAAGAAAAAGAAAAAGAAAAAGAAAAGAAAGAAAGAAAGAAAGAAAAGTTATTTCCAGTTTGGCATCATTCCTGTAGCAATTTTGAGAATGCAGAGGGGTACAATAGGCATTTGTACATAAGCTATCCAAAAACTTGCAAATGACTCCTGATATAATATAGAAAACATAGGCTGACAAATAAAGATGAATAAATATGACAAACGAGCTAAATATCCTAAAGGCCTAATATTCTGTCTGATCTTGAAAGCTAAGCAGGGTCAACCCTTGTTAGTACTTGGATGTGAGCCCACCAACAAATATCAGGTGCTATAGGCTATATTTCAGAAAAGGGAACTGGCAAACCCACCTCTGAGTATTCCTTGCCTTAGAAAACCTTAGGCAAAATCATGGGGTTGCCATAATTCGACAGCAATTTGAACACACAGAAATATTTACACACACACAAATGTGACTTACCAGTGTGTTTGCACTTCCAAACATGTGAGATAAGAAAATCTGCAAGACACCTCTTGTCTGTATTTATTTGAGGCCGCACTTCCACTGGGTATAATATCTGTTATGTCCTCGGTATGTGAGACTCCAGGTTGATACATATATGAGAAGGGTATATTCAGCTTCAGAGCTTTGTTTAAGCTCCTTAATAACTATATTAGTGTATTTCTGCCAGGCATATCCAGCACATAGTAGGGGTAAGTAAAAGAAGCAAATTAATTCTAATTTTCAGATCAGTACATTTGCAGAAGAATCAATGCACAAAGAAAATCAGAAAGAGTTGCTTTGAAATAAAAATAAACATGGAACTAACTTACACTATTAAGATCCTAAGATCGTGCATCAGTGTAACTTTGGGAGGTAGGGCTGAAAGAAGCATGAGGCTGTCACTAACAGCTGGAATTGGCTGCCACTTTAAATCTACCCTGTTTTGTTGCTAGTCAAGTGAATGCGAATAAGGTTTGGGGCTTTTTAGATTGGCAGGAAAGTGTGACATGAAGTTGCACTTTCCTTAATGCTTAGCAGCTAGACTGCAAGCCGCAGGTGTGCATTTAAAAAGTACAGGGCAGCTAGATTGAGGGGTGTGGGAACGACTTATCTGAGGTCTTTTCTGTGGCTCAGCAGCTACATGGGAAGCTGTCAGAACACTACAAACACAGGCAGAGCAGCTACATGGGCGGCAATGAACGTGGCTTTTAGCCGCGGTGAACCTTTAAAAAAATTTTTCCTTGCCGGCTGCGAACTGCGCAATTCCTCAATGCCCTGCAGGTGTAAAAGCTGGGGTTTAACCGCGAAGTTTTTTAAAGCTCCCAAACCCTAGCTCCACCCCTAATCCGAACCCTAGACATGCACAGTAGGGACTCTGGGATGCCGTTACTGTTATTCTACTGTGGATAACATGTCAATTCATTCACAAAATAAAGGGGTTCATTCGTGATGCACCAGTGCAACGGCACAGTTTAAAAAGGCAGAGGAGCCGCAATGATAATTTCACGGATCCTCATAAGTATACATTTGTGCTGCACAACTGCGCAGGTTTGTGAACTGCGCAAACACAGTTACACCATACAGTCAAATTATCATTGCCGGCTGGGAACTGCGCAATTGTGCAGTTCGCAGCCGGCAGCCGGCAAACCTGCGCAGTTGCGCAGGACAAATGTATACTTATGAGGAACCGTCAAATTATCATTGCATTTCCTCCGCCTTTTTAAACTATGCCGTTGCACTGGTGCATCATGAATGAACCCCTTTATTTTGTGAATGAATTGACATATTATCCACAGTAGAATAACAGTAACGGCATCCCAGAGTCCCTACTGCGCATGTCTAGGGTTCGGATTAGGAGTGGAGTTAGGATTTGGGAGCTTTAAAAAACTTCGCGGATAAACCCCAGCTTTTACACCTGCAGGGCATTGAGCGTTTTAATTAGAAGTGAAGTCCACACCACGCATGCTCCCAACCCACGATCCATTATGATCCGCACCTGTATCGCTGCCTTTAAATGGGCGCTTTAAAGAGACAGAGCCCCATTTAACCGTGCAACTACACCTTAGCCTTTAGATGCAATAGCAATGTTGCGCCCTTTTAAAAAAAGTAGTGGGGAAATCAAACTACTTTTTAAAGGCACTTCTTCTCCCTTAAAACTCCAAAATAGTGCTTTAATGGCACACTTTCCCTTTTTCTCATCTAAAGGCTGGGCTTTCATGCAGCCATCAACACACCTCTTTTTGCCAATGTAAAATGGGCCAGCTCCTTTTTAAAGCACTTCTTCTCCCTTAAAATGCCAAAATAGTGTTTTCATGGCACACTTTCCCTTTTTCTCATCTAAAGGCTGGGCTTTCATGCAGCCTTCAACACACCTCTTTTTGCCAATCTAAAATGGGCCGTTTCTTTTCCAACTAAATTAAACCCTATGGAAGGTTCCAGAGAAGTAAATTCAAGAGACTTGGAGGACATTGATGTACATTTTCCAGATAATCATTGGGAAGATTATTCAACCTGGAATGTACATACTGGGATATCTAGGAAGGATTTAAGGCATCAGTTGATATACTGTGTATCTCACTTCTTATCGAGAAAGACCAGTGGGGTGCCACAGGGTTCTGTCCTGGGCCCAGTGCTTTTCAACATCTTTATTAATGACTTGGATGACAGAATTGGGGCATACTTATCAAATTTGCAGATGACACCAAATTAGGAGGAGTAGCCAATACTCCAGAAGACAGGATCAAAATTCAAAATGACCTGAATAGACTAGAAAGCTGGGCCAATGATAACAAAATGAAATTCAATGCGGATAAATGTAAGGTACTGCACTTAGGGTGAAAAAATGAAATGCACAGATACAGGATGGAGGAAATCTGGCTGGATGAAACTAAGTGTGAAAGGGATCTAGGAGTCCAAGTAGACCATAAGTTGAACATGAGTCAATAGTGCGATGAGTCAATAGTGCGATGTGGCAGCTAAAAAGGCCAATGCTATTTTAGGCTGCATCAATAGAAGTATAGTGTCTAGATCAAGGGAAGTAATAGTGCCACTCTATTCTGCTTTGGTCAGGCCCCACCTGGAATACTGTGTTCAGTTCTGGTCACCACAATTCAAAAAGAATGTGGAGAAACTGGAGTGTGTCCAAAGGAGAGCAACTAAGATGGTGAAGGGTCTGGAAACCATGCCCTATGAGGAACGCTTTAGGTAACTCGGGATGTTTAGCCTGGAGAAGAGAAGGTTAAGAGGTGATATGATAGCCCTGTTCAAATATTTGAAGGGATGTCATATTGAGGAGGGAGCAAGTTTGTTTTCTACTGCTCCAGAGAACAGGACCCGGAACAATGGATGCAAGCTGCAGGAAAAGAGATTCCACCTCAACATTAGGAGGAACTTCCTGACAGTAAGGGCTGTTCGACAGTGGAAGACACTCCCTCGGGGTGTAGTGGAGTCTCCGTCCTTGGAGGTCTTTAAGCAGAGCCTGGATGGTCATCTGTTGGGGATGCTTTGACTGGGAGTTCCTGCATAGCAGGGGTTTGCACTGGATGGCCCTTGCAGTCCTTAAGTGCCCTAGAAGCACCAGCACCATTGCTATTTGCCCCAAAGGGGCAAAGGAAGGGTAAGGCAGTGCCCCCCAGCATCTACATGAGCAAAGCAATTTAGGAATTTGATTTGAATTCAGTGCATTCATACAGAAATGGTATTTATGATAGGCATAAATGTTGGGGCAAACTGTTGGGGCAAACAGATCCAAGGCATGTCTGCATGACCCAGTTTCTCCCTACCTTCATGTTGCCCTGTCTTTATGATGTAGGGCCAAAGGTCTGATTCAACTGAGGTTTACTGTATTTACTATGTATTTACTATGTGAGGGCAGTTCTGCAGTGAATTTGGATCATCCCTGTGTTAAAATGGAATTAAAAAACCCTGTAACTTTTGTTCTGGATATTCCCAGAAAATCCAGAGCATTTTGGAGTCATGCCAGGTGGCTGTTTACAAAGTGTTCCACTCTGCCACTTGCTATCACCCACACAGTAACTCCTTCTAAATTCACAACATTTCTGGTATCAGTGTACTCCAGAAAGTATAGGTAAGAGGTAGAATTCAAGGCAACTACAGGGCCATAATACTCCGTAATACTCTGGACTACTCCTGCAGTATTCTGGCCACTATAGACCCACCCACCATTGTAGGAAATCAAGACTACTCTGGGAAAATAAAATAAAATGGGGGTAACATCTGTGAAACAAGAATGTACAGCATGAAGGAATGTGTGTATGCTACTACAAAGGATTGTGAATAACAATATAGTTCTTCAGCAGCTGTAAATTGTACCATTTTGGTTTTGCTTATTTGTAAGTACTCCTCCTCTCTCCCTCCGTTATATTATTTTATTTTTCATTGCAAGTTCTTGTGTCAGAGAGATGAATCTCTTTCCTTATCTCCTCACATTGGAAGGAGGGAGGGTATTCTTTGGAAAGCTCCAACTTTAATAATACCAGTCATTCATTAATGGAAGAGACAAAAGAATGATTATTTTTAATAAACAGAAAAGATAAACATCACCACAGGTCCTTCATCCCATGAGGACCTTGTCTTCAGCAGTGGGCAGGGAAATGATAGGAAGAAGGCTTACCAGAGGCTATATTATTTCTTTCTTCTAGTCTAAAACAATAATAACTGGGTGAATTTACATCATCTTGGAAACCTAAAGCTACCGACTCCAAGAAAGAAGAAAAAAGCTTTAGATTAGCTCATGATCATGGATTACTCCAGCTGCGTAGGGGCACATTACAATGAAAAATAAGGTTTGTAAGTAGCCAATTACGATTCACACATAGAAGCTGTGGAATATCCTTTAGTTCTTTGCCAAAAGTAATGGCTTTATGAACGTAGACAATAGAAACTGCAAAGCCCCAGATGTGACTCCCTTTTTCTTCCTCTTCTGTGTCTCAACTTCAGGGGAAAGTTCTTACCTGGAAGTCCCTCTCATTTCCATCCAGGCTGTTCAATATGGATGGAACTCTTCACTAATTTTATTCTAATAGGAAACAATAATTTTACCAATTTTCTTCTTCCTATGAGAAAGACTTCAAAAAGTGAAGATTGGCACTTATTCTGCAAAAACATGGAACATGGGGTTTTTTTTGGTTTTTTTTTTTTTTTTTTTTTGCAGAAAATAATGTTTAGATGCTATATATATATATATATATATATATAGAAAATGCTGTTTTCTCTACAAAAACACCCACATGCCACATTTTGCACAAACAAAGTCCCGAACTGCAATGATTTTCATAATCATTCCAGGATTCTTCTCATCATGGTTTCACGACACTCAATAAACACTGCTTTTGTCCATTTTGAACACACACACACACATTTTTGTTGGGATATGTAGTTCTTTCTTGAGGTTTGCTAGAAACTCAAGAAAGCAGGCGAGATTGTTTAATCTCATTAGCAGAGTAAGCACAGCAGAATATAGGCGAGCAGGATAATAACTAGATCCACTTTACTATCTCCCAACCCACGTCCCAATCAAACACAAAGTCAATTGTTGGAGTGAAAATAAAGTAGTTTACTCACAAAACCATGTGCATGAAGAAATACACAGGCTTCAGCTTCATGTTGCTAAGAAAATCAGGTAAAAAGGCAGGTTTCATGCATCTTTGGGGGGGAAAAAACTCCATCAGCATGCAAAGGGAGGCATGCTGATCTCTGCACAAAAGGAAAGTTGTTA